>CM074725.1:149409724-150713474 GCA_037306005.1 Rhinophrynus dorsalis | reverse complement strand
TGTCCCTGTCATATATCTCTGTCTCCCTCCATCTTGCACACTGCTGAGGTGGAGAGAGACAGAGAGAGTTCGTGTGACAGTGTGTTCCAGAGTTCCTGCAAAAAAAAAAACTGAGTTTAAACGATAAAATTAACCCTTTGATCACTGTTTTACAGTGATCACCAAGTTCCCCCCCATCTGATCACTTTTAGAGTGATCAATAAACTGCAGATCAGCGTCTGCTGATCTGTGGGATACCCCCCATCCCCCTTGTATCCTCTGAATTTTTTTTTTATTTTTTTTAAATTTTTTTTTATTTTTTTTATTTTTTTTTTATTAAAAATTGATTTAAAATATAATTTAGGTAGTTTAGGTAGGTAGGTGGGTAGGTTTAGTGTAGACTTGTGTTAGGGAAAGGTTTAGGGACAGATCTAGGTTTAGGGAAAAAAAAAACAAAAAAAAACAAAAAAAAACCAAAAAATAATAAAAAAAAAAAATATATATATATAATAAGTATAGTTTAGATAGGTAGTTTACTTGGGTTAGGTAGGTTCTAGATATACGTAGGTTAGGGTAAGTTTTAGGGTTAGAGTTAGGTTTAGGGATAGCGTTAGAGTAAGGAAAAAAAATTTAGTGGGCAAAATGCAGCGCACTTATAGCGTTGAAGAGGCATATGCCTTTTTGGCATCTGACTCAGAGGAAACAGATACTGCGTCAGATTTTGAAATAGAGCAGTTTTCAGAAACTGAGAGCAGCTCTACTGACGACGCTGGGCCTTCTATTAAGAAAAGACGCACTGCCCCAAGAGCTGCCCTGGCAACTGCCCCAGCACCTGCCAAAAATCCTGCCCCAGCACCTGCCACAAATCCTGCCACAAATCCTGCCACAAATCCTGCCACAAGATCTGCCAAAAATCCTGTCAAAAGATCTGCCAAAAGGAATGCCCCAAGTGCTGCCCCAAGAGCTGCCCTGGCAATTGCCCCAGCACCTGCAAAAAGATCTGGCCAAAGAAATGCCCCAACACCAGCCACTCCTGATCATAATGAATGGGTATCCCCAATAAATTTTTGTCCACAAATACCAGAATTTACAGGCACCCCAGGGATTCAAACTGATGTTGAGGGATTTAATTATGATAATTTTTTTGATTTATTTTTGGGGGAAGACATTTTAGGGGAAATTGTGTCCCAAACCAACTTGTATGCAGCCCAGTATACTGCCGCCAACCCTACAGCTTTTCTAGTTAAGGAAGAAATATGGAAACCCATAGACCTCATAGAATTTAAGCAATTCTGGGCCTTAATAATGGCAATGGGTATAATAAAAAAGCCCAGTATCCGATCCTACTGGAGCAAAAACCCAGTATGTGATACCCCTATATTCCCCAAGACTATGACCAGGTCCAGATTTGAAATCATTTTGCACTTTATGCATTTTAACGATAATACCCTGTGCCCCCCAAAAGAACACCCCCAGTATGATAGACTATACAAAATTCGTCCCCTAATAAGCCATTTACAGAAAAAGTTTGCCCAAGTGTATATGCCCCAAAAAGAAATTAGTGTAGATGAATCCCTAATGAAATACAAAGGCAGGTTAGGGTTCAAGCAGTACATCCCCTCAAAGCGATCCAAATTTGGTGTCAAATTTTATAAATTGTGCGAAAGTGCCACAGGCTACACCCAGGCTTTTAGAATTTATGAGGGCAAGGACAGCAAACTTGATCCTCCTGGGTGCCCCGAATTTATGGGAACAAGTGGGAAAATAGTTTGGGATTTAATTTACCCCTTATTAAATAAAGGCTATCAATTATTTGTTGATAATTATTACACCAGCCCCCTTTTATTTAGGTCTCTGTTTTATTTTGACACCGTGGCCTGTGGCACTGTCAGACGCAATTGCAGGGAGTTTCCCAAAACACTCATAGATGCCAAATTAAAAACTGGGACGTCCTCATCTTTGTGCCAACAGGAGCTGCTGGCAGTGAAGTTTAGGGACAAAAAAGAGGTCTGCATGCTGACCACAATGCATGAGGACAGATCTGTGGCAGTCACTGTTCGTGGCAGGACAGTGGTAATGAGAAAGCCAGTCTGCATCAGGGAATATAATAAAAACATGGGGGGAGTTGATCTGAGTGATCAACTAATGCAGCCATACCTCACAATGAGGAAGTGTAGGGCATGGTATAAAAAAGTTGCCATCTATTTGATGCAGACTGCTGTCCATAATTCATTTTTAATTTTCAAGCTGGCAAACCCCAATCAAAGATGTAGCTTTTTACAGTACCAGCTACAACTTATTTCCATATTTTTATTTCAAGGTGCGTCTGAAATAATTCCACCAAGACCCGGGTTAGTACATTTTATTTATAAAATCCCCCCAACTCCCCAAAAGAACAAACCACAGAAGCGCTGCAGGGTTTGCTACAGAAAGGGAATACGGACAGACACCACCACTTACTGTCCTGATTGCCCTTCCAAACCTGGCCTCTGCATTGGTGACTGTTTCAAGGAATACCATTCAGGCACAATGCAGTAGTGCTGTAAAGGTTCTTTTATTATTTGGCCACTTTTTCCCCCTGAAATATCCTGTTTTTTATTTTTCAAAATACATCCCTCCTTAGATCTAACACTATCAAAATTTATCTCTGATAATGGAAACACACATGTTCCCTACTGGGCCTAGTAGCTCCCCAAACCCTGACAAACCTATGCATATGGGGCATTGCCGTACTCATACAATGTAACTCACCACTAATGTAAAGCATTTAAAAAAATCTGCAAATATCATCTGATTGAAATCCAGAGCAACACTAAAATAGAAATGTGAAAAATGGTGTTTCTCTGCCTTACTGCAGATTTGGGGAGGGATTGGTGATACAGTGGCAGCAAAAAAATTGATAAGATGCAAATAGAATGAAAGCCAGGGTTGTCTACTCTTCTACAAAATATACTTTTGGGGGTAAAATTAATTGCAGCATTGCCAAACAGACCGAAATGAGACAAGGCACCAGCTGTAAAAATGGCATGTCTGTAAAAGGAAACTAACATGTTCCAACTAGGCCCAGTAGCTCCCCCAAAACCCCGACAAACCTATGTATATGGGGTATTGCCGTAATTAGAAGAAGGAGCCGAACACTAATCAATGCAGTTTATAAAATCTTCACCTGTTCTGTGCTTGAAATTCACATCAACATTGAAGGCAAAGCGTGAAAAATGCTGAATTTTTTATTTACGTCAAGTTTTCACAGGCTTGGTGGTAAAATGGCTGTTTGCAAGATTTGAAAACACACCTAAAATGAAAGCCTGGGGTGTCTACTTTCAAAAAATATACACTTTTGGGGGGAAATCTTAAAAAAGAGCAGTGTTACACAGCCCAAATGAGAAATGGCACCAGTAACGCAAGCTGTGAAGATTCAAAGTGTGAACCTGGAAACGCGCATGTTCCAATTTGGGACCCATAGCTCCCACAAACCATGAAAAAGCTATCCATATGGGGTATTTCCGTACTCAGAAGAAGGAGCCGAACACTAATCAATGCAGTTTATAAAATCTTCATCTGTTCTGTGCTTGAAATTCACATCAACATTGAAGGCAAAGCGTGAAAAATGCTGAATTTTTTTACTTACGTCAAGTTTTCACAGGCTTGGTGGTAAAATGGCTGTTTGCAAGATTTGAAAACACACCTAAAATGAAAGCCTGGGGTGTCTACTTTCAAAAAATATACACTTTTGGGGGGAAATCTTAAAAAAGAGCAGTGTTACACAGCCCAAATGAGAAATGGCACCAGTAACGCAAGCTGTGAAGATTCAAAGTGTGAACCTGGAAACGCGCTTGTTCCAATTTGGGACCCGTAACTCCCCCAAACCATGAGAAAGCTATGCATATGGGATATTGCCGTACTCAGAAGAAGGAGCTGAACACTAATCAATGCAGTTTATAAAATCTTCACCTGTTCTGTGCTTGAAATTCACATCAACATTGAAGGCAAAGTGTAAAAAACGCTGTTTTTTTTACTTACGTCAAGTTTACGAGAAAGTGGTGGTAAAATGGCTGTGTAAAAAATTTGAAAACACACCTAAACTGAAAGCTGGAGGTGTCTACTTTCCAAAAATATACACTTTTGGGGGAAATCCTAAAGTGGAGCACTGGAACCTAGCCCAAAATGAGTAATGGTACCAGTTAAGCAGGACTTGAAAATTCAATATTTGTTCAAAATTGGGCCCTGTAGCTCCCCCAAACCTTGAGAAACCTATGCATATGGGGTATTGCCGTACTCAGAAGAAGGAGCGGAACACTAAACAATGCATTTTTAAAAATCTTCACCTATCATGTGCTTGAAATTCACATCAACATTGAAGTGCAAGTGTGAAAAACGCTGTTTTTTTAACTTACGTCAAGATTTACGAGCGATTGGTGGTAAAATGGCTGCGTAAAAAAATTGAAAACATACATAAAATGAAAGCCTGGGGTGTCTACTTTCCAAAAATATATACTTTTGGGGGGAAATCTTAGAGTGGAGCACTGTTACACAGCCCCAAATGAGACATGGCACCAGTGATGCAAGCTGTGAAAATTCAAAGTGTGAAACTGGAAACGCGCATGTTCCAATTTGGGCCCCGTAGCTCTCCCAAACCTTGAGAAACCTATGCATATGGGGTATTGCCGTACTCAGAAGAAGGAGCGGAACACTAAACAATGCATTTTTAAAAATCTTCACCTATCATGTGCTTGAAATTCACATCAACATTGAAGTGCAAGTGTGAAAAACGCTGTTTTTTTAACTTACGTCAAGATTTACGAGCGATTGGTGGTAAAATGGCTGCGTAAAAAAATTGAAAACATACATAAAATGAAAGCCTGGGGTGTCTACTTTCCAAAAATATATACTTTTGGGGGGAAATCTTAGAGTGGAGCACTGTTACACAGCCCCAAATGAGACATGGCACCAGTGATGCAAGCTGTGAAAATTCAAAGTGTGAAACTGGAAACGCGCATGTTCCAATTTGGGCCCCGTAGCTCTCCCAAACCTTGAGAAACCTATGCATATGGGGTATTGCCGTACTCAGAAGAAGGAGCGGAACACTAAACAATGCATTTTTAAAAATCTTCACCTATCATGTGCTTGAAATTCACATCAACATTGAAGTGCAAGTGTGAAAAACGCTGTTTTTTTAACTTACGTCAAGATTTACGAGCGATTGGTGGTAAAATGGCTGCGTAAAAAAATTGAAAACATACATAAAATGAAAGCCTGGGGTGTCTACTTTCCAAAAATATATACTTTTGGGGGGAAATCTTAGAGTGGAGCACTGTTACACAGCCCCAAATGAGACATGGCACCAGTGATGCAAGCTGTGAAAATTCAAAGTGTGAAACTGGAAACGCGCATGTTCCAATTTGGGCCCCGTAGCTCTCCCAAACCTTGAGAAACCTATGCATATGGGGTATTGCCGTACTCAGAAGAAGGAGCGGAACACTAAACAATGCATTTTTAAAAATCTTCACCTATCATGTGCTTGAAATTCACATCAACATTGAAGTGCAAGTGTGAAAAACGCTGTTTTTTTAACTTACGTCAAGATTTACGAGCGATTGGTGGTAAAATGGCTGCGTAAAAAAATTGAAAACATACATAAAATGAAAGCCTGGGGTGTCTACTTTCCAAAAATATATACTTTTGGGGGGAAATCTTAGAGTGGAGCACTGTTACACAGCCCCAAATGAGACATGGCACCAGTGATGCAAGCTGTGAAAATTCAAAGTGTGAAACTGGAAACGCGCATGTTCCAATTTGGGCCCCGTAGCTCTCCCAAACCTTGAGAAACCTATGCATATGGGGTATTGCCGTACTCAGAAGAAGGAGCGGAACACTAAACAATGCATTTTTAAAAATCTTCACCTATCATGTGCTTGAAATTCACATCAACATTGAAGTGCAAGTGTGAAAAACGCTGTTTTTTTAACTTACGTCAAGATTTACGAGCGATTGGTGGTAAAATGGCTGCGTAAAAAAATTGAAAACATACATAAAATGAAAGCCTGGGGTGTCTACTTTCCAAAAATATATACTTATGGGGGGAAATCTTAGAGTGGAGCACTGTTACACAGCCCCAAATGAGACATGGCACCAGTGATGCAAGCTGTGAAAATTCAAAGTGTGAAACTGGAAACGCGCATGTTCCAATTTGGGCCCCGTAGCTCTCCCAAACCTTGAGAAACCTATGCATATGGGGTATTGCCGTACTCAGAAGAAGGAGCTGAACACTAAACAATGCATTTTTAAAAATCTTCACCTATCATGTGCTTGAAATTCACATCAACGTTGAAGTGCAAGTGTGAAAAATGCTGTTTTTTTAACTTACGTCAAGATTTACGAGCGATTGGTGGTAAAATGGCTGCGTAAAAAAAATGAAAACATACATAAAATGAAAGCCTGGGGTGTCTACTTTCCAAAAATATATACTTTTGGGGGGAAATCTTAGAGTGGAGCACTGTTACACAGCCCCAAATGAGACATGGCACCAGTGATGCAAGCTGTGAAAATTCAAAGTGTGAAACTGGAAACGCGCATGTTCCAATTTGGGCCCCATAGCTCCCGCAAACCTTGAATAACCTATGCATATGGGGTATTGCCGTACTCAGAAGAAGGAGCTGAACACTAAACAATGCATTTTTAAAAATCTTCACCTATCATGTGCTTCATATCAACAGTAGTATTGAAATGTAAGTGTGAAAACTGCAAAAAAACAAAATATTACCACAATTTTGAAAATTTTTTCTGGAAAAATAGCTGCATGAAAAACTCCAAAATTCTCCTGATTATTTACTTTATGTTGTGTAGTTTTCAGAAACATATACCTTTGTGGGACATTTTTGGTTCTGGCACCGTCAGCTAAGCTATGATGCTCACATGCCAATTGTTGAGAAATTACAAGTTGGAAATAATGGCATCCATCTTGTAATATTTACCTTGTAAATGTGAGGAAGTGATTGAAATACTAGGCATATGGGGTATTCTTATATTCAGGAGAAGCAAATGAATATATTTAGGGGTATTTTTTTGTCATAAACTAATTGTATGCAAATCCTGACACGAAAATATAAGCAAAATGTTGTTTTTTTTCAATTTTTTTCCTCTTTTTTTCTATTTTAATCAAATTAAACAATGAGGTATTCATATAATTGTGGTATCAAAAGAAAGCCCTACTTGTGCTTAAAAAAACAGTATATAATTTATGTGGGTGCACAAAAGGAATTAAAGAGAAAATATGGTTGAACAAAGACATAGTCAAAAAAGTCAAAATTGCTCCGGTCCTTAAGTCAAATCAAACTCAGATTTTCCCGGTCCTTAAGGGGTTAAAGGGATAGAAATGTTTCAAAATTTCATCAGCTCCAATTAATCTTCATAGTATTTGGGCCACGGAGAGTGTTATTTCAATACTGTCAGAGTTGTAGTTCAAGAGTAATTTTTTACCTAGTGTAAGCCACCTCCCCATAGATGTGGAATCTGATTTTAAGACCAGACAGCTCACAGCAATGGACAATCTTCTTACTGTGAGAACAATGAAAACCCTGCCCCCCTTGACAGGTTTTTCAGGTTTTTACTTATGCTCAATGAAGATTGTCCCTCTGTGCGATCCATCTGGACAGTCTTGCTGCTCTGAGGTGAGCAGTGTTACATCAGTAAAAGGGGCAGGAAGGGGTATACTTTATCATTCAGTTACTCTTGAACTACAACTCTGAGATGAGCATGTCAAACTAGATAAAAGGGGCGGGAAGGGGATACTTTGTCATTCAGTTACTCTTGAACAACACATCTGGCAGTACTGAAATAACACTCTCCATGTCCCAAATACTATGAAGGTTAATTGGAGCTCCTTTTATTTTGAAACATTACTATCCCTTTAAGTGTTAGTGCGTGGGAGGAGGAAATATAGAGGCGAGACTGGAAAAGTGCCTGCATGGGATGTCTTAAATAGCATAATCCATATATCTAAATAACACAAAATGTATTTTAATCACAAATACAAGGTATGTTTAGTTTTGAAAGCTCTTTCAAAATCTACAACGCTGTTTTAAGGCAATAGTGTCCCTTTAATAAATTGCTGTCAGATGAGAGAAGGGCAAATTCACAGCAATCATTTTGGACATCTGAACTTTTTACACAGGGGGAACATACTCAGAAGCAGAAAGAAGGAAAGGTTCATGGATGAAGGGAGAAGAAAGCTTGATAGTGTATGTTGTGAAAGGGATTGCTGCTGCCTCTGTGACATTTCTGAGATTTAGATGAGTGACAAAAATTTGTATTGATTTCAACTTCTTTTTTGGAATCCTTTGGGGGAAATGTCAGCTTTTATTTGGTGAGGCAGGAATTGAAGTTTGTTGATAAGTCAGGAAAATAGGAAATGTAGGTTAAAGAAACCTGGGTTTAATTAGTGGTCGGTCAGTGTCAAATAGTTTGAGCTATACACGTTCAGGTAACCTAAACATTTCCTAACAGCAAATACAGAGTGTAATCAATAGGAGACCTGGTGAGGGGTCATGTAAAGTGTTAATCTGTGCTTAAAGGGATAGTAACACTTAATATGAAAAAAAAAAAGAAGATTGATTATCCGGCACCCAGGCAATCATCCAATTATGTTGGGAGTGCGTTCTTATAACTAAATCTATATATATATATATATATATATATATATATATATATATATATATATGTATATATTGGAAGGTTTATCCTCCTGCATAAAAAAGTGTACTTCCACTGCTGAGAGGTATTTTATTCAAAAGTTCCCTCAGATGTGAATTTTTTAGTTACAGGATCTCCATAGGCTAAATTTTACAGTGACACTGTGCAGAGCTGACCATAGGATCATGTAGCAACAGTGCTATTCATACCTAGGAACATTTCAATTTAGTCTCCCAGAGAGGGGAGTCCTACGCTGCCTCTGGAGAAGAGAAATGACAAAATTTGTTTCAGAAGAGGGTGGGGCTTAATCGCAGGTGGGATGGGACTTAAAATAACATAAAATACTTGGAGGAATAGGATGGGGAAGGAAGTGAAGAGGGCGGGGAGTGGGAGGAACTCAAAGCGAAGGAGGAAAAGTGGGCAGAGTTGTAGTTAAAACTCCCCACAGCCGTAGAATCAGCCACTACCCGGTAATTAACATCTACATCCGGTGTCTCTGGGGCAAAACCGGAGAGATCCCATCTATGGTGCTATTGACATAGCAGTGGATGTACCCTTGTTTTACTCACGAGGATAAACAGTACACTATCTATCTATCTATCTATCTATCTATCTATCTATCTATCTATCTATCTATCTTTCTTTCTTTCTGTCTTTCTTTACATTATTTTCCGTAATAAGTATTACGATCCCTTTAATTTTAAGTAGGGATTAAAAAGCAGTAGTGGTGTAACTATCCATTGGCAGGCCCCAGTTCAACATTTTTTGGGCCCCTAACACAAATATTCTTTCACAGATGCATAACAACAACCTACAGGACCTAGGGCAGAAATGACTCCCTTGGATGTTCGGTTTCAGCATAATTGTAGCCTTTGCGTCACCTGTACCCCTGTTATTTCTTTTTAAGACTTGGTAATTTTAAGTCAAACAGTGCCAACTGGGGGGAGATTCAGAAGCGGTGATAAAGTGATAAAGTGGAGCCTATTCACTAAGATTGCCAAAGTCGAAGAAATCTTAGCTCCATAGAATAACATAGGAATTGGAGAAGTGATAAACTGGAGAAGTCATTGCCACTTTATCACCTCTTTATCACCGCTTAGTGAATCTCTTCCCTGGTGTCCAAAAGTCAGACTTTATAGATAATTTTATGGGAGAGGTAGAGTCACTGACTACAACAACAAAAAACATTGGAGTTTAACCCTTTGAGTGCCAGAGCGGTATCCAACGTATTGTGTTGAATATCTCTTTGGCATTCAAAGAGTTAAGATAAAAAAAGAAATGTTTTGTTTATAACAACTTTGGAATTAAACGTTTCCCAGCAGTGAAGTATCCTTGTTTTATTCAACAGGAAAAGCACCAGAACACATATTTTTTCGTGAACAAGTATTGCTTCTTTACATAGAGGTTTTATAAAAAGGGTTACTATTAACCCTTTGAATGCTACAAATTGTTATAGATGTCTATTCCAGGTATGTTTTAACTTTATTTCCCATTTAAAACTTTATAGTTAACATGTTAATCAACAACTGTAAAATTGAAAGACGGGAGCCATAGATGCATATATATCTCAGGGAATCTCTAAGGTCACTAATAGCAAAGAAAGGAAATTGGCCTGTAATCAGCGAGACACACAGACAATCAGTGATTGTTGACATGTCTGGGAGCTTAATACCTGAGCCCTGGGGACCTGGACTGTCAACATACATCAGTCTGACAGCAAAGAATGCTGGGTAGCAAAGAAGTTGACATCTCTTACCATTGACTATAAACTGTGGTACACTTTTACATTAAAACTCTGTAAAAAAAAGAATGAAATATATTATTTTTTTAAAAGATGATTGACAGAATTGCTAGTCAGATGTACGCAATTCGCCTTGGCTTTCATGCTGAGCAGGTTTTAATTGTTGGCAACAGGAACGCTTGCGTAGAACTCTCAGTTTGGTCTAAATGGAAACAAAGATGGCATGTTAAAATGTATCTGAAATTACCACAGCAGAATGGTTCTTCGCATTCATAAAACAAATGCACAGGTGTGCCTTAGAATAAAAACAATGAGTCGTCCTATTTCAGAATGCTAACAAATTTCTTCCTTCTTCGTGTGTTATTAAAAAGGGAGAGATTAGGGAAACAAAAGCACTTGCAAATATCCTACTGATACATAAACACTGGCACTAAAGGTTGGTAGTGTTAAAGACAAAGAGTCTAGATGCTCTCAGAACATCCTCCATCATCTTGTACTCAGTACACACTATGTTCTTGCATCTCTGGCTTCAATGAAAGAAGGATGGAAGAAAAGTCAAACAAAGTATTATAAGGAAGAAGATGTGTTGGTAAAATAATAAGGTTTGCAGGGCCGAATTTCCCAATAGGCAGATTAGGCAAATGCCTAGAGTTCCAAATTTGGAGGGGCATCAGCTGTGCAAGCCACGCTTGCATTCTTAATTGTGGGTGTGGTCGGAACAATCTTGCTGTCCCTTCCTAAGATTTATACCTCATTCCAGGCTATTATTTAAACAATTGTATGCTAAAGTGAAATCTAATACGTTGCAGAGCAATGCGTTTGAGAGCTCTCTAGCAACCAAGGGGACAAAGCTTTTTTTATTCTTGCTTGATATAGGTATAGGGTATTTTCTATGCCAGGAAACAGTGGATAGGAATTTGAATGGGGTGGGGTCAAGTGAGGAACGGGGGAGTAGCCATGGGAGGAGAAAAGGGCACCTAGATTGTCTTGCCTAGGGGCACCTGAGTCCAAATCCTGCCCTGAAGATTTGTATTAATTTTGTCTCCATATTTGGAACTTAAAGGAGAACTAACAATTCCTAATAATAACTCCCACTTACCTTACAATGTCCAGAAAATCCTTATGTCCCCTATGAATATTGTCCATGAGACAACATATTTAGTCATGTCCTTGAAGGCAGACATGACAGTTGCTTGCGACACTAAACAGCCTCACACTCCGTTCACTTCATATGTTAATATTGACCCTTTTCAGAGGTAGAAGAGTATGCAGTGCATTGCTGTGTTTCAAATGGACATGACATCCAGAACTGACTGAAGGCAAAAGAGCAAAATTCATAGGTACCACTAGATTTTCTGCCCATACTAAGGTAAGTGGGAGTTTATTATTAGGAAGTGTCAGTTTTCGTTTAACCCATTGGACACTGTATTGATGATACCAGAGTGATCACCAGCCCTTATTGTGCACAATAGTGCAACAGCTGAGCTCTGGAATTCTCTTCCCCATCCAATCAGACTCTCCCCCAGCCTTCAGATCTTCTGGTGCTCCCTGAAAACTCACCTCCCCAGGGAGTCCTATCAACTACCTCTATAACCGTTATGCTCAATGCCAGACCAACTGCCTGTAGACCTAGTGCCTGGAACAGCTGTTCGGCAACATACTGTATCACCACCTTTCACACTGAGCATAATTTCTGCTCCCTATAGTAAGTTGTAGCAGATGTAGATAAAGGACCAGTTTCTTGCCAATAAGTTGTTTGTAGTGTGGACCACACATGACCAGTTTTGAGGACACAGTTTTGCTGGCAAAGAGGTGAAGGGACCCCAAATATGTCTTTATTTTCTTGAATAGATTACATCAAGTTGGTGAGAAAGGCCTTCTCCATCAACAGAGCTGGATTTGGGATTGATATTGATGTTTTCATCACATTTAATCATTATCATCACTTTAATCTCTGATATAATTTCTTATCAGTTTACTTTCATCCATTGGTACTGTATTTTCATTTATGATTATTTATGGTAAATTTACTGGAATCATATGAACTAATCATTGACTCTCCGTGCAGTTTCTACTTTCCATTTGATTTTATTTAGTCTTGTTTGTACCATCTGTACTTTAGACTGATGCCCTTCTCTTTCCCTTTATGTTACTTTGTTTTATCAGTTTGATATTGCCACATTTAAAGTATCAGTTCTGCATTTTGCCCATTATTTAGTTTGTTCTAACTACTGCACACATGGAGGGAAATCCTAAAGGCATGATTCACTGGCCTTCCCTGAGGATAGGACTGGTAACCACTGTCTTAGGGTCCAATTTAAGTGTTAGAGCGGAACTATCACCCTAAACCAAAGTTTTACCATGCATTTTAATGTTTAAAGGGATAGTAATGTTTCATAATAAAAGCAGCTCTAATTAATCATCATAGTATTTGGGCCTTGGAGAGTGTTATATCAATTCTGTCAGTTGTAGTACAAGAGTAATTCAATGACAAAGTATCCCCCTCCCACCCCTTTTACTGATGTAACACTGTTTAGCCAGATCAGAAGGGAGGTGCCCAGGTAGATTGCAGAGAGGGACAATCTTCAATTAAGATAAGGGAAAAACCTGAAAAACTTGTCAAGGGGGGCAGGGCTTTCATTGTTCTCATAGGAAGAAGATTGTCCCTTGCTGTTATCTGTCTTGTCTATGGACTGGATTCCACATCTGAGAAGAGATGGCTTACACTAGGTAAAAGGGGCAGGAGGGGAAACTTTGCTTGTGAATATCTCTCGAACCATAAAGGTTTGAGAGGTAAGACATATCGTTCTTCATGTTTTTTTAATGCCTACAAAATAAAATAAAGATAAAACGAAGTATTACCCCTTTGACCCGACATCAGTGCTGTGTGTGTTCTTCAAGTCGTCTGGTAGTGGAGATATTTTCCCTGCAAAATCGGGCACTTCCCTGTTCTGCGGGACTCCATGATGTCTCAGGACATCCCAGCTGCCCCAGGGAGCATGTTCACGCTCCCCTTCGAAGCTGGATTTCTTTGATGTAGTGTTACAGCAAACTCCATTTACAATGCTACAATGCCTTCGAAGGGCAGCATGAACGTACTCCCTGGGGCAGCTGGGAAGTCCTGAGACAGTGCAGGGTACTGTAAAATGCGGAAGTGCAAATATCTCCACTACCAGGCGACTTGAAGAACACACACACACACAGCACTAATGTCGGGTTAAACATTAAAACGCATGGTAAAACTTTGGTTTTAAGTGATAGTTCCACTTTAACTGTTACATATTCACCAGCAGTTGGTGTAAAAGCATCACTTACACCTGGCCTGTAGATCTGCCTCTTGTAAGCACCTTTTGTTCGCTATGAAGAGACAGAATACCCTAATTATGAAAATATATGTATCTCAAGGGGCTTTTTCCTATTGAGTAAAACAATGATGCTTCCAAAAGTTATTAAAAAGACAACTTGGCAATTTCTTCTGATAGCCTGAATTTGAGATGTTTTGTAGCCAGGTGGTGCTGTTGCTATTACAGCCTGTGAAAAGCTGAGTATCACAAACACAGGATTACATTGGGCTCTATGGGGATATCTTATAAGAACCAAAAAAATCTATGACATCATTGTGCTTGAAGAGAAACAGTGACTTTGTTAGAGTAAAGCTGCTAAAGCACTAAAGACACAACAATGGCTAAGTTTTGATGTTGCCAGCATGAGCTATCCTTTCACCTGAAATTAACTTACTCTGACCCTACACTGTTCCTTTAAAATTGTATTTCTTCTTCCACCTACTCACTTTATTCATAATTTGTAAAACCTGGGATCTAGCCAGATGACTAATATGTACGATTCTTTGTCAAACGAGAATACAACTTTCATTACTACAATAAGGGTTGGCTTACCTCTGAACAAGTTATCACAGAATTCTATAATTTACAAGTTGTTATCAATTAATTTGACATCATAACTTATTTTAATATAATTGATTTAACATATACAGTGATAATATTATCATGTTAATACCACAAATATGCAGCTGCATAAATTATGAGTGAATTTCAGCTGAAAACTTGAAATAATATTCACTTCTCAAGTGATAACACTGAGTGATAACTGTTAACACACTAGGGGGAGATGCACTAAGGTGTGATAAAGAGGTGATAAAGCGGAGATTACTTCTCCAGTGATATCAGGGTAGAGATTCACTAAGCTGTTATAAAGTGGAGATGACTTATCCAGTGTATCACTTCAACAGTTCCTATGTTATTCTATGGAGCCTAGTCACTGAGATCTCCAAAGTTGAAGAAATGGAGAAGTGATATCACCGTAGAAGTAATCTGTACTTTATCACCTCTTTATCACCTTTTATCACCACTTAGTGAATCTCTCTTTATATATCCAGCTTTGGAGATCTTAGTGCATAGGATCTATAGAATAACATAGGAACTAGAAAAGTGATTTCACTGGAGAAGTCTTCCCCATTTTATCACCTCTTTATCACACCTTAGTGCAAGAGATGGGATTTTGGAGAAAACCAACTGCACCTTAAGGGATAAATGAAAATCCCCAATGATGATCCCCATGGGGGTTTAACCCCTTGAATGCCAGCAAGGTCTCCAGTGCCTTGTATTTCTCCCCTATGGTGCAGCTGGCTTGCTACAGTACTTCTTAGCACATCAACATCACAGTATATAACCTCATCCATAGTACATGGTAAACTTTGGAAAAACAAAAATGGCACATTTGGCCCAGCAATAGAAACCAGTCCTAAGGGGACATTTTCTTTATCTCAGGAGCCTTTTTTTGTGAAAACTTTGCAAATGTTCCCAGAGCAAACCTCTATCTACTTACCTCAAGATATTTTATACTAAATACAGAAAGAGAGACACTGCAAGGCTGATGTGTTAAAGTGATAGTAATGTCTGTTTTTATTAAAGTGTTATATTGTAGATAGTAAAAAAATATGTTCATATTGATGTTAGTCTGGTCTCTCAAACATTTACACTTTGAGAGATATACGATTATATAGTTCCCCCCTCCCCTTTCTCAAATGTCAGTCTCAAGCTGACATCATGAGATCCTGGTCCTGGGACAGGTTGGCTGCTCTTCAGCAGAGCCGAAATAGCACAATG
Organism: Rhinophrynus dorsalis; assembly: GCA_037306005.1. Taxonomy (NCBI): domain Eukaryota; kingdom Metazoa; phylum Chordata; class Amphibia; order Anura; family Rhinophrynidae; genus Rhinophrynus; species Rhinophrynus dorsalis. The sequence goes on along the minus strand of CM074725.1, from coordinate 150,697,940 downwards.
TAAAAATAAACACTTCATTGAACCTGTCTACAAAGTGTGCTTGCAAACCAGGCACACTTTGTAGACCGTTCCCATGAAGTATTTCTTTTTACATAGAGATATTATGGGTTTGCTGAAGAGCCGCCTTGAGTCTCACGACTCAAATCTCATTCTGAGAGCTTGACAGCTGAAGTCTGTGAAAGGGGAGGGAGGGTTGAAGTTTATAATCGTATATCTCAGTTTGAGAGACCAGACTAACATCAATGAACTTATTTTTTTAATATCTACAATATAACACTTTGATAAAAACAGACATTACTATCACTTTAACCGTTTGAGGGCTAGAGGGGTATCAAGATATTTAGGGCTCGATCCAAATGTTGGTGATAAAAATGCAGGTAGGGCAAAATGGATACCAGCCGACAAAAATAAAATGGCCAAATGCCCGTTTTGTGCGTTAAGTTCCCAAAACGCCGCTAAATAATGGCAGTATTGTGAATTCAATGGAAAAAAGCTAACGATCGGTGCCAGACATACTGCCAAGTGCCGATCGTTAACTAATCTGTGTTAAACTTACCTGTCATCCACTGTCCTTCTCCTTCCGTCTTCTATCTTTTTCCCTTCACTTCAGTCTTCTCTTCTTTCCTTTATCTTCTTTCTTCTCTTCCTTCTCTGCCTGTAAAATAAAACAACAATATAATTACAAAGCATTAACAATGACATCGTTTAACCCTTTGAGTGGCAGAGGGGTACACAACACATTGAAAAGCAATGCTCTGCGTACCTCACTGGCAATCAAAGGGTTAAAATATTATTGTTCCATGAATATTCCGTAAATTAAATGCCTCTATTTAATGCCAAAAGTACATAAAAATGCCATGAAGAAATACTATACATATACACCATGAGGAAATGTCATGCATAAATGCTAAGTAAATGTACTTAGCTTATATCTTCATGTCTCTGCCGCTTAGTGCGGCCAAGGAGGTGGCGGCGGCGGAGACACGGATGAGCCACATGGGTGCCCTTCAGCCCTGCATGGTCCAATGCCCGTAGCACACTGAGGGAACTGGAAGTGAGCCTGCCTTTATATACGGACAGTCTCACTTCCATTTCCTTCACAGCCATTGGCAGGGAAGTTCTTATGCACATCCCAGCCATCAGAGTTGAGTGGCTGTTCTTTAAACTGATTGGCTGGGATGTGCTTAAGAACATCCCAGCCAATAGCTGTGAGGAAAATGGAAGTGAGACTGCCCATATATAAGGTAGGCTCACTTCCAATCCCTCAGTGTGCTACATCGACGCTCTTTACTCATATAATGGTAGCCTTGCAATATTTCACTACTGGGCACTTTCCCATGTGTTTTTTCTTTTTCCTTTTTCCTTTATGTTGTGTCACTTATTTGATCTTACTACATTTCACTCATAGTTAATAGAGCCCGTTGTTTTAGGAGATTGGGGAAAAATGATGACTTTGGTGACACAGTGAGACAAGCCTTTGATTTTATCCTATGATCAACTGAGCTCTGATAAAGCGAGGAGTACCCTGTGAAACGCGTTACACTTTTCAAATTATCCCTTTTTATACAGGTTTTTATATATATACTTTTATTGTTGAGTAAATGTAGCACCAGTATACAGCATTGATTACTGGATCCTGTGCCCAAGACACTGAGTGGGGACAGTATAATTTCACCATAAGCGTTTGAAGTCAGCTTTGAACATAACTATGGCTGACCACTGGAGCATGTGAGTGCATTTCATATTGTTTTATATATTGTATATTTATCTAGCTGATTTACGCTAATGGGTGCCCTTCTTTTCTTTGTGTTTTGATTTTTGGATATTTTCTACACTCCTCTTTGGGGAGAGTGGAGTGAGGAGGATCAGCCCATTATACAACATCCTGGATCTAGGCCAGGTTAGTAACCTAGACATGCTTGACTAGCTGTCCATTATATATGTGATTTGACAGCCAGTTCTTTTCTGAGTACCACGTATGGGGTGATTCGGTGGAGGAGTTACACATCTTGAACATACTACACCAGGGCGCATCCTTGCTTTTTCCCCTTTTGTGTTCCTTGATTTGCAGTCACCTTCTCGAACAGGAGTAAGCTGCCTTTGGCTCTCCAGCTGTTGGTTGGCTGTAGATAATGGGAGATGTAGTCTCCAACATATTGAGAGCCAAATGTTGATTGCCTCTGTTTTAGAGGTAAGCTAAGGGATCATTACCAGAACAGCCACAGTAGAGCAGCAATCTATTTACATTTCATCCCTCTCTCCAGACCTACCCAACAAAATAATAGCTTAGACATAGACAGACATTGTTGTGGCCCTCCTTAGAGCAAACTGAGTATGCAGCACTCTACTATATTTGAGTCTGACATGTCTGCTTTAACCCTTTAAGTGCAGAAGCCAGCACTCAAAGGGTTAAACCACTATACATTCTCTTCCTGTTGTCCAATTAAATTTCCTCTTCCAATTTTCTCACCCTGACTGCAGATCTGTTTATGATTCTTGCCTGTTTTCTGGCTATGCATCCGGTCTGCCTTCACTAAAATTCTTATATCTCCTGCTTTGTTTATATTTACACCAAGACAATTTTAACCCTTTGAGTGGCTGAGAGGTATGCAACGCATTGCTCTGCCAACCCATTGCTTTGCTCTGCAATGCACTGCATACCCACTCTGGCAAATATCTGACCCCCCCCCCCCGGAGAAAATTGTGATTAGAGGCCCCCAACTATAATCTTAATTTTAGCGGTAGTCTTCCTTGGCCTGTTAACCCTTTGTGTGCCAGAGAGGTAGCCAATGCATTGCAAAGCAAGGTACTCAGATGGTTAAAGGTGAACTAACACATCCCATAATAACCCCCCACTTGCATTATTATCAACAAATACATTTTAATTGCTTCTCAGAATTTCCTCCTTGTGCCTTTGTTCAAGGGATACATGTTCACGGAGGAAGACATGACAGCTGCTGATCGTTTTTGAGAAAGGAAACAGTCAGAGCGAATGAACCTATTTATCCCTTTATGGATACTAGAGGGTTGTACAATGCATCGAAAAGCAATGCGTTGCACACCATGCTGGTCCTTAAAGGGTTCAGATTACAATGCGTAAGGAGCAGAATGTGAGGTCCTGTGGTCCTACTTTATGTCTTGAGCAAACATTGACATAGAAAATTCATAGGGTACTTTAAGATTGTCTGGTCAAAGGGAGGTAAGTGGGGGGAGGGGGTTGTCATTAGGAAGTTTTAGTTCTTCTTTGGAAACATCAGTTATAATGGTGGATTCTGCACATAGGACAGCCTTAATCCTCCCTGGTATCTAATCGCAGAATTATATTGGTTCCTTTTTAAGAAATTGAGACTGTTGGCAACCCACTCTGAGACCCCTGAAACAGGAGGCCCCTGGAGAGTGACGGGTAAACCCATGTATCAAATGTTCGTGTATGTACCATTATAGGGCCAGATGACCATCCTGTACCTTACCTATTCTGGAATAATTCATCTTCTTTATTCCATCCATTGATTCCATTTTTTTCTCTGGTTCCTTCCTGTCATTCACACACACACACACACACATATATATATCTATATATATATATATATATATATATATATATATATATATATATACTAACAACGGTGGCGGGTGTGTCGGCCATGTTTTTTCTGACAGGAGTGGCCAAGGGCCTTCATGCAGTATAGAGGAGATATGAATATCTCCTCATTACAAACACCCCTCGGTGTGTGTGTCTCCTGAGGAGACATAAATTATGTAATGAGGCTTTCTCATATATATATATATATATATATATATATATATATATATATATATATATATATATATATATATATATATATATTAGTCACTAGATTGGAAGCACTACACACTTTAGGAGATACTTCTGTGTCTGAGTGCAGTAGCAAGGCTATGGATATCTAACGAAGAACAGGCTTCAGCACTCACAGGACTTCTCAAAGAGTCAATTTATTAATTAAACAATCAACGTTTCGGCCAGGTTGTGCTGGGCTTCCATACACACATGATGGGTCCCAGTCCTTTCTCCAGATACTGTCTTTACATCCACCCCAGAAATATCTTCTCCTGTTCCCTTCCATTACTTCTGTGATCCAAATTACCAACTGTTCTTAAAACAAGTTATGGAGAATAAATATTCAAAGACTGTTCTCTGTAGGAAGGTGGGGACATTAACTTGTGACATTAAAAGGTCCATGACACACAAAAGTATGTCAGTTACAGGCAAAATACATTTTAAAATATCCACATTAAAGAAATACACTTATATTGTTAACAGAGCAGAAATGTTTAATTATGAAAAAATATATTGCAATTTCCAGGACTTTTATTGCAAAACAAAACAATTATACTTATACTGTTAGGAGATTCTTCATTCAAACCTTTGACCTGGCCTTTTACTTACTATACAGACTCCATGTTCAAAAGAAAAGTTAATCCATCTACAGGTTAGAGGACAAATGCAACCTTCCAGTGAATTCTAGAGGAGTCTCCAAAGCATTGTGAAGAAATACATGGTAAATTATCTAGCATTTAAGTGGATAAAATCTCCATTTAAATCATCTGACTGTTTTAGAATATTTTTTACCTCTATGATACAGTTGGATTGCTTCAGAATTACTCCATTTTTTTTTTTAAATAGGGTCCTAAGACTCAACGGGATGAATGCACAATGGAGATTCCACCATAAATCAGGTGCTGGCATCAAGTTCTAATGCCTGCCTGTCACCACTTTACTAAGTTATGTACTGAATAAAGCATAACCTTAATGCCAGTTGTGCTAATGGGAGGCCAGGAGAGCAATCTGTAGACATTTTGGGATGTTCCTCATGTTAGCTCCAAAGTCTACACCATGAACTTTGGTACAGTTACTTATCAGTCTCCCTGCACCTACTATGAGGCAACTGTACAGAAGTTACTGGCACTAAAAGCTAAAGCTGGCAGAGTGTGTAAACTGATATTCACTACAGAGATAATATAATGTAGTGCAACTGCATACCCATCCATGTAGCCACTGGCATTAGAAGCTAGCACCACGAGGTTGCACTGGTACATTCATACATTTGCTCCAAAGTCTCCTGTAAAGATGAAACAAAACATTTGCACAATGGACACCAGTTGACACTATTGCTAACAATGTGATAAATAAAAATATGTTTTAGGTATTGTTACTTTTTAATTATGTAACTGCCAGCTGTGGAAGCACCCATGTTTCCATGTTTTACTTAGAAAGAAACATCTATATTTTCCTTTATTAATCTACACTTCTTCTTTAATGTTACTCCAGAAGGCTGACCTTGTAAAGAAGATCAGGTGGATTTTTTTAGCAAAGCAAGACCAATGGAAAGACAAGTAGTAGTCATTCAGTTATAGGCAAATGTCTGACTGAGTTAGGTCAGTGCAAAGGTCAAATGCACTGGTTTGTACATGATCTTCTAAAGTCCTATACTATCAGTGAAGATCTCAGATGGTACTAGAATACTCTTCCTCAGGACTTTTTTAATTTTAATGGTTACTAGACATCTAGCATTGCCCTTTCATTCAAGAGTAGGTAGAGTTAATTGCTACTCAATCAAAGCAAAATAACATAAACTAGTATTTTTTAATATAAAGGGATGGTAATATCTGCCATAATGTAGCTCTCTGAGTCTTCTGTATTGTAAAACTAACACATTGTGCTATGTTTAATGACTTACTTTTATAAATTTCAAAGATATTACATGTAAAAAGCTCCCCCTCCTTCTGGCCAAGTCACGCTTCTTCTTACTGTGGTCCAGATGGAGAGCAGCGAGGGACAAACTTCAGTAAACAAAGGAAAATCCTGCCCTCCTTCATTATAGGGGGAGGGTTTTCCTTATACTTACTCACTGAAGTTTGTCTCCCGCTGCATCTGTCCAGTCACGGAAACAGATTGCAGGTCTAAGGAGAGGTGGCCAGAAGGGGTGGATGGGGGATCTTTTTACATGTAATATCTTTGCAACAACACAAAAGTAAGTGATTAAACATAGAGCTATGTGTTAGTTTTACAACAGAGAAGACTTCGAGAGATACTTTATGGCAGACATTACTATCCCTTTAAATTATGGCAATCATAACATATAGGTGATTTTGAATGCTCTTATAATTAAACTTAAGTTGTCTTAAGGTCTACTTCCAATTTAAAGGGATAGTAATGTTCATAATAAAAGCAGCTCTAATTAATCATCATAGTGTTTGGACTTTGGAGAGTGTTATTTCAATTCTGTCAGAGTTGTAGTTCAAGAGTAATTCAGTGACAAAGTATCCCCCTCCCACCTCTTTTACTGATGTAACACTGCTCAGACAGAGCAGAAGGGAGGTGTCAAGGTAGATTGCAGAGAGGGACAATCTTCAATTAAGATAAAGGAAAAACCTAAAAAACTTGTCAAGGAGGACAGGGCTTTCATTGTTCTCATAGGAAGAAGATTGTCCCCTGCTGTTATCTGTCTGGTGTATGGACTGGATTCCACATCTGAGAAGAGATGGCTTACACTAGGTAAAAGGGGCGGGAGGGGGAAGACTTATATTGTTCTTCATGTTTTTTAATGCCTACAAAATAAAATAAAGATAAAATGAAGTATTACTATCCCTTTAAGGGAAGAAAATACATTTTTATTTTTGTCCTGCTATCATTTATTCACAAAATATTTAAAAAACAGTTTAAAAATATTCTTTGGTACTGTGCAAATTCAGTTTTTCCTCTCAGTCTTGCAATTCCTTGGACACTTTTCTGGCATATAAGGAGTTATAAGGCTGGTTTAAAGCGGAACTACCACCATCAGTAAAGACGCCCTGCAATAATTAGGCAGGTGGCAAATAGCTTACTAACAGTTATATTACCTTTCAGAATGACACGATTCCATAGAAAACCTTAGTCTTCTGAGACTGACGGCCAGGTTAGTACAGTCTGCACTCCTGCGCAATCAGTCCCTTTCGGTGCCTTTTGGGATAGTGCAATGCTTATGAAGGGAGACCAGGACTGACAGCGCATGCTCGCAGACAAGATGTCTGCACTGATGCCTTCTTTCTGTCTTGGAAGACTAAGGTTTTCTACAGAATCTTGTCATTCTGTGAGGTAGTATAACTATTATTATGCTAGTCGCCACCTGCCTAATTATCGCAGGGTAACTTTACCGATGGTGGTAGTTCTGCTTTATATCAATGGAAATTTCAGGAATTTTTATTTTTCCCTGTGGTGCATTTGGTTTGCCTCTATTTCTCACTCTAGTTGTGCTTTGTGCATATGACCCTAGGTGTCTATCGACTTGGTGAACTTAGAAGGAGGCAGATAACTCCTGGAGGCTGTGCAGAAGTATTCCAAGAGGGTTATGCACCAAGGTGTGATATAGGTGGAATAAAGTAAAGGTACTTTCTCCACTGTAAAGAACTGTCCAACTCCTGTGTTATTCCATGGAGCCTATACATTAGCATTTCTCCAGCCTGAGAGATCTTAGTGCATAGGGTCCATAGAATAGCACAGGACTGGAAAGTTTATCACGCTGTAGAAGTGATCTACTCTTTATCACCTCATATATAACACCACATGTTGTATGCAACCTCCCATCAGTAGGAATAGTTTGACGGAATCATACTAGGATCCTGGTCACAATCTTAAGTGCATAATAGCATATATAAGTGCACCGCTTGCTCTGAGCCATCTTTGCTCCCCTGTACTTGCATTCTGTGCCTCAAAATAATGCTATGGAGAAACATATGCCCAGCTCATTTAAAAATCCAGGGTCATGAGAAAGGGTCTTCTCTCAATATTGTGTGGTCTTAAAACGCTGCCTAGTATGATAAATAGGACCGGAGATGAGGGAATCTGTCATTGTTCAAATCACTAGTAGATTAAAGTTAGAGATTGCACAAGCTGGTTGTGCAAGGGGAAGTTTTGTTTGGCGGTTTGGATAAAAACAACTTTCACAAAAGTTCATTCATCTCTGAAAAGGACCCAATACAATAGGCACAATGTGCTTTTAACTTATGCCAGGGTTTACCAGGCACTAATCATCCTATATCATCCAGCTCTGTATCAGCCGTGGCGTGGGCAGTCTCTACTGCATGTGACAGCCCCGCGACCAGGTGGCACTGGCACTGTGGCCCGTGTAACGGGCTGTTCAACTAGTATATAAATATTGGCTAAAAGTGTGTTTGTCAGAAGCCGTCATGCACAGTAGAGACAGCTGTGCGTGCTGCAGTCATGTGCAGTAGAGACTGCCCAAACGCGCTGCGGCTGATAACGTTCCGAATTCTGACCGTAGTCCTCTCTGAGCACCTTCCTGGACCCTTGGTCCCAGGAAGGTGTGCAGAGAGGACTACGGTCTGAATTCGAAGCACCCCGTTCCGTTATCAGCTGTGGTGCGGTCGGGCAGTCAGTACTGTGCATAAGTGCAGCACCGCCTTTGTTGGCCCGTGAACAAGGGCTTTAAAATTAGTACTGAAATAAAATAATAATATACGTAGGATCGCCATCACTATTTGATTGGATAAAAATAGTGAAAGGGGCTCATTAAACAACAAGTAAGTGAGTCCAACCTCTCTCTCTCTCTGTGTCTTACATAGAACATATGACATATCAATAAAAATAATAAATAACAATAAACATAATAAACAATTAAATTAGGTAATATAGGTCCATTCTACTCAACAGTATATAGTACGTGCTAACTATGATCTTCTACAAACCAGGTAAGGTACCAAAATGAAAAATATAGATGTCTATAAAATGTATAAAATGGAGAACACACTAAAATATACTAGATAATATTTAATATTAACAAAAAAAAATAATACAAACAGTAAAATGCATACAAAACATATAAAAAAATATAAAACTCACAAAAATCTCTCAAATTTACAAAGTCTCTCCATCAGTAATGAGTCCTACTGTGCACATTTAGACAATATCAGTATCCATTGTCCAAAATAATTAATCTGGTGTTATCCAAAAGACATCTTCATGCACGGGCAGAGATATAACTCAGGGATCCCTTTAAAATGATGTAGCTGTTATATGTAAGCAAAATGGTGAGTTGTATGGCTGGTTACTATGAAACTCTCCCATCTAATGCATAGAAGTAAAGCTGGTGCTGATATTCAGTGTACCTCTAATTGTGAAAGAAGATTGGTCTTCAAGAGAAGGCAAAGATGTAATCCAACCATCACATGATGTTATAACACTGGATCAAATGTCTTGTAGCTGGTTAATAAGCGATACTATCTCCCAAGCTCAGCATGTGTTATAAACAAATAATCACCAATACGGTCTGTCTGGTTCAGTTTGTAAATTATGCATAGGAATATATCACTTGATTCTGGTCGAAAGATACACACAGAAAGTCCATAAAAGATATAAAGTGCACATAAATACTCCATTCTTTACATATGTCAAGATACTTCCTCAACGGTTCAAAGAGTACTAAAGGATCTGAATATATTTAAATATCCAGCCTTTTCTATCATTAGTCTCACCAATAAACATATGCTAATAATTACCATTTAATTGAGAAATGAGCGGATTGTGAACCACTTGATCATATATACAATAATGAAAATAAAATGAGAATGCAAGATACAGAAATATGGCACCACAATCTGCAAATCTTTTTTTATGGACAACAGAGAGTTCTTGGTACATGCTGCTACAGGCCTTACAGGTATTACTAGTCTATCGATCATATATTCATCATATTGACAGAAGGAGTAGAAGAACTCAAATATTTTCATAAATCCTTCCAAGCTTTTCATCCATCTATTAAACTTAAAATGAATTTCTCTAGAGAAAGTGTTTCCTGAAACAACCATAACATTCACAAATGGCAAGATACACTCATCTGTAGGCAGAAAAACCACGGACAGACTCAGTTAGCTTCACAACTTCAGCTTTTGACCATCTCACATGAAACAAGGCATCATTGATAGCCAAGCTATCAGATACCACAGCATATGCTCTGATACCAACAACTGCAATTAACATATAAACAAAATTGTCTGAATAATTCAATCAGAAAGGCTACAGAACACAAAGACAGACAAAAAGAAAATAACATCTGCATTGAGAACACCTTGTGAACATCTGTTACAATACAAAGCTGAGTAAGGCACTACAAGTTTACCACTAGTGATTACATAGATCCTTGTGCTAGAAGACATACTCAACATCATCAAAGAGCTATAGCCTCTGCTAACACAGGATGTGGTGTTAGAAGACATATTCCCTCAACCTCCTATTCTTTCATTCAGGCAACTACCGATTCTTAAACCAATATTATTAAATAGAAAACTGATCAAAGAACAGACAATCACTGATAATGGGACTAAACCTTGCAACAAATCTCCCTGCAAACATTTGTGAAACAATACTGCGCAGCGCAACAGCAAGATATACAACATTAAAGAATCATTTTCATGTATATCAACAAATTATGTATATATGATACAGTGCATTGAATGGGAATCTGTATATTACAGTGGTTAAACCAACCTAAAACATAATGTAAGAATGAATTCAGTCAGTTGAGAAATACAATAAAAAAACTAACCATGCCTCCACTGGTCATTATTTCATCTTGCAAAATCACTCCATCCATAACCTTAAAGGGCTAGTAACCCCCCCAACAACTTGACAGCAAAATACAGCAATCATAGAAACATACCGAACGCACTTAGTCCCATCTCTCAAACCTTTATTGTTTGTGAGATGTAAGGCAAGACAGACCTCAGCTCCCTCCCCCTTCTCATACGTCCGCTCTATAGCGGACGTCATGAGATCCGGCTTCCAGCACCAGACGGTGGCTCTGCAGGAGCGCTGTCATAGATATCTCTGTATTATTACTTCATGGGTATGGTCTAAAACATGTGCCTGGCCTGCAAGCACATGTTGTAGACCATTCCTATGAAGTAATTATACGGAGATATCTAGATGTCAGAACTCCTGCAGAACCGCCGAAAGTCGGCCGACCGGATTCTGCCTCTGACAGCTTTACAGCTCATCAGGCAGAAGGGGGAGGGACCGGAGGACTGTCTTGCCTTACATCTCTCAAACCATAAAGGTTTGAAAGATGGGACTAAGTGCGTTCGGTATGTTTCTATGATTGCTGTATTTTGCCGTCAAGTTGTTGGGGGGGGGGTTACTATCCCTTTAAAATCCCATTTATTGTTTTTTTCCCCCTTGTATTCAAATAGTTACAGAGGTTTCAACATATTTGAACAGTTTGCATTCAAAGATAATGGGAAATTTGATGATAGGTACATTGTTGCAATGTTATTGAATTTTCACTATTGTATGTTTAATTATGTGGCCCATAGTTTTTGCTTGTTTCTCAAATTAATGGTAATAAAAAACATACATTCATTGGTCAGTTACAGAGCCAGATTACAGGCAAGGAGCACAAGGCGCCTGCCTAGAGCCCGGTCCAATGAGGGGGCCCAGAGGAAGCCTCATTCCTGCACTCAGCGAGTCCTCCGGAAATGCATGGGAACACCGTTCCTGCTAACAGGACTCTTCCGCCGGGCACCGCAACAGTGCTCCCTCGTCACCTCTTTAGTAGTCAACATCTCCCAGCGCGCTCTGCATTACTGCAGAGAAGACCACGTGGGAGCTCCAGCAGCTACAGGTTTGTAATGGGGGGCAAGTTGGAGCTGATAGGGGGCAAAGTGAATCTGGTGGGGCAGGCTGGAGCTGGTGGGGGCAAGTTGGAGCTGATGGGCAAAGTGGAGCTGGTGGGGCAAAGTGAAGCTGGTGGGGGCAAGTTGGAGCTGGTGGGGGCAAGCTGGAGCTGATGAGGGCAAGTTGGAACTGATGAGGGCAAGTTGGAGCTGATAGGAGGCAAAGTGGAGCTGCTGGGGCAAGTTGGAGCTGATAGGTGGCAAAGTGGAGCTGGTGGGGGCAAGTTGGAACTGGTGGGGGGCATCTCTTACAGGAATCTCCATACCAGGGGCAGACTGGGCAAGGGGGCAGAGAGAGGACAAAAATTAAGTAATGTATCATGGGTTTCCTTCCTAACCCTGACTACCTACACAGTATTTAGTTTACACTACTGTTTTGTGGGCACAGGCACTCAAAGGGTTATCCAGTCATTGGATAATCCTTTGAGTGATAGTGCCACCAAAACTGTAGTATATCCCTTTGAGTGCCTGTGCCCACAAAATTGTAGTGTAAACTAAACAATGTGTAGGTAGCCAAAGTTAGAGAGGTATGGGGGGGGGGGCAAATTGATACCGTGCCTAGGGCCCAGTGGAGTGTTAATCTGGCTCTGGTCAGTTAGACTAAAGAGTGAAGAGGCTGGCTATTTAAATGTATTCAGATCCTTTAGTACTCTTTCAACCCCTGAGGAAGTACCTTGAGATATGAAATACGGAGAGAATTTACATGAACTTTTCAATTTTTTGATATTTTTTATGGACTTTCTATGTGTATCTCACAGCCAGTATAAAGTGGGATATTCCTGTGCATAATTTACAAGTTGGACCAGACAGAATAATTAATTGACAATTATCTATTTATAACACAAGCTGAGAACAGGAGACAATATAATTAGCTCTTATTAACCAACTACAAGACAGTCGATCCACTTCTATATCATCATTATATCTATGTGACATCTGAAGTACATCTCTGCTCATGCCTGAAGACCACTCTTCTATCCATATTAGAGGTACATTGAATATCAGCACCAGCTTTACTTCTATTCCTTAGATGGGACAGTATCATAGTAGACAACCACACGATTCACCATTTTGCTTACACATAATGGCTGGATCATTTTAAAGGGAAAACTAAGTTAAAGGGATAGCAATGTTTCATAATAAAAGCAGCTCTAATTAATCATCATAGTATTTGGACTTTGGAGAGTGTTATTTCAATTCTGTCAGAGTTGTAGTTCAAAAGTAATTCAATGACAAAGTCTCCCCCTCCCGCCCCTTTTACTGATGTAACACTGCTCAGCCAGAGCAGAAGAGAGGTACCCAGGTAGACTGCAGAGAGGGACAATCTTTAATTAAGATAAGGGAAAAAGCTGAAAAGCTTGTCAAAGGGGGCAGGGCTTTCATTGTTCTGATAGGAAGAATATTGTCCCCTTCTGTTATCTGTCTGGTCTATGGACTGGATTCCACATCTGAGAAGAGATGGCTTACACTAGGTAAAAGGGGCGGGAGGGGGAAACTTTGCTTGTGAATATCCGTCAAACCATAAAGGTTTGAGAGATAAGACTTATATCGTTCTTCATGTTTTTTTAATGCCTACAAAATAAAATAAAGATAAAATGAAGTATTACTATACCTTTATATCTCTGTCCGTGCATGAAAATCTCTTTTGGATAGCATCAGATTAATTATTTTGGACATTGTATACTGATATTGTCTAAATGTACACAGTAGGACTCTTTACTGACAAAGGGAGAGAGTCCATTTACGAGATATTTGTGAGTTTTTATCTTTGTATATGTTTTTGTATACATTTTACTTTATGTCTAATTATTTCTTGTTAATATTATCTAATGGTTTCTTTTTGTACACTGCCACATACAACACCCTCCACCCATCTACATTGATCCCAATTAACCTCTCCATTGTCTTATAAGCTTGCAACACTTTGCTTAACAATCTTTTGAAAGCTTGTCATCAGCTGAGGTCTTTACAGTAAAATAAATCAGTAATTAAAATCCAGCCATCCCTCACTGCCTAGCACTCATTTTATTATACTGTTTGTTGCTAGACTGTCAAGCAGTGCATTGTGCCTACACTGGGAATAAAGAGTTTAATTACATTTCTCTAGGGGGATCGTGTCCAGAAGTCAGCTGCAGCAGACATTTTAGAAGAGACTGCTTTGAATGCTATAAACCACAGCCATCCACACTATTAATGGGCTTTTGACATCCCTGATCTCTGTGTTACTGCTCTGCAGCCTATCCCTGAAATTCTCTGGGCCTTACTGGACACAAATCATGCTCATCTCGTGGAAGTAAGGTTGAGGCCTACTACTCAGTCACAATCACTGGTTTCAATTTTTATAATAAATCTGCTCACGAAACCTTACTGTGATCCAGGACATTCGACTAGGGGTGAGATAACCAGAACACCGCCATGAAACTCACAGCCCAATTTCCAATGGCAGTGAAGGAAACCCATACAAGCAGAAAAATACAAGTATTTCCTGGGTTTACACACACATTACTATGCCAAAGACTCATGAGATTCATACAGGGATAAAATAATGCCTCACCTCAGCATGTTTTGACATGTTATTTTGTGACAGTTTACAGTGTATACTGTATCATGAAACTTTTTTTTTCTATGGGTGGCATAATGTCATGATCTGTGTTGAACCCCCCATTAATGAGAACTGTGGCCATAAATATCCACCATAGCAAAAGGCACAAAATATTCCACAGCCAACTAAAATGGTCACATTTGTTGGCAAACAGGAGAAAACAAGAGTGCAAAGATGAGGAAAGAAACCAGACATGAAAGGGGAAGCTAAAAAGGTTAAAAATTACTCTGCAGCCCTGTCTTCCAAAAGAAATGTATACTTTGCTTACTGCAAAAAAAACCTATTTGCTCTTTCGTATTCAGCAAAGCTTAAAATCTTTGAGGATAATGGCCCTAAACTATTCAACTGCCCGCAAGAGGCTATGGAATATATCAAATCTACTGCAAAGAGTGAGATCAGAGAATGAAATATGTAACTTAGAAAATATACTGACAAAGCAGAATAGGCCCTTTCTTTTCAAAATATTCTCTTCCTCAATCAAAATCGTTAATTTACATGCCTTTAAATACCAACATTGAACTGTTTGCTGTTTCATAGCTTTTTGTATGAAATGTATATATATATATATATATATATATATATATTTATATATATGGAAAGATGGGCACTCCACAAGAATAGTTATTGCCCCGGTGCTACTGCCAAAAATTAAACAGATACTTGATTGTTGTATCGTGAAAATCATGATATCCAGAGCAGGCACACAACGGTCTTTTTTTAAAAAAGCTATTTTATTACTGCATAAAAACAAAAAATGTCGACGTTTCGACCCACACACGGGTCTTTGTCAAGACAACAGATAAAGTTACACAGCTCACCTTGCTTAAATACCAATCTAGAAAACACGTGCAGGAAAAACACGCCAGCTGATGAAAGTCGCGTGTTAAAATGACGTCATCAAGACCCAATTAAAGAATTAATCAATGCATCAAAAAAATATAGAGTGTTAATTGACTCAATCGCAACCCCCTAATTTACTGTTCGAAAGTGTATCGCTCATAGCTCTTACATTTTCTGTTCAAATATATTGTTGCAGACAAACAAAACTCATTAATAATATTGCAAATCTCCTGACATTATGTTGTATCATCAACTGTATGTACACTATTAAGAAAAACCAGACCCAGGTGATGGAGCGGAGTGTGAGAGAGACACTCATGACGAACCTCTACATCAGGCTAAATTCATTCACACAAAATTACGAGAATTAAGTAGTGGTAGGTACAGTGCCGTGCCGACCGGAATCTTAGACCGGCCCGACAGACAATTCACCAGCTACAAATCGTATACAAAACAAGATTTAGCATATAGATTGATTAATAGCTAATAGACATCAGACTATAAGCAGACAGAACCTGAATAAACGGATGCAATGTATCAGTAAAATTCTTGTCGTTCCCAATCACGGGATCAGTGAATCTCTCCCTGGTCTCCACGGAGTCTGTTGCTTGTAAGAACTCCGGATTCCTATAAATGGGGAGATTCTCCGCTTGTCTTCCTGTTGGTAATACACCAATTACATAAGACATTCACATACCGATTCCAGATATGTAAAACTTAAATGTTCACTGTATACTTCCCCTGGTTTCTACGGAGACTATTGCATATGGATACTCCGGATTCCTGTTACAGGGAAGAAACATACATGTAATGTCGTCCGCTCTTTAAGAGTCCGTCTTCAGTCTGTAGATTCATCACTGTCTCAGATATGCTTAAATGTCGTTGCTACATAGTAACAGTTTATTAATATGATTATACTACTAAATGGCATTGCCACAAAGTTACAAAATGCGATTGTCACTACATTACTAAGCAAAACAGACAATTCGCTAAAGTGTAATTGAAAAAAGTCTCCAGAGGTATAATGCCTTAAACACATGAAATGCAATGAAATAAACAAAGCATCAAAACTCACACTCCGCTCCAATCACCCACAGCTATTTTAAAGCCATAATAGACTAATCACCATACATAAAACTAAAACAATCTTCCTATATCATCCTTAAAGGAAACACTGAAATGAAACTTGTTCATTGAGACCTCTTGGTGAAATCGTGTCCAAAAAAGTAATCCACTTTGTTTCTTTCTGCAATAACTTGCGTGCCCTATCACCTCCCCTACTAGGTGGTGGCACCCAGCTTATTTCCATGTATCTCAAAGTTGGCAATGTGTGTTGTTGATCAGCAAAGTGCATTGCAACAGGTTGTTTACTAATGCTTGAAGGTATTTTGCGGCCTGGGTTAGACAAAGCTTCAAGTGCTGCTTTAATTGCAGCACGATGATTCCCCATCCTTTCCTTAACTGTTGTAACAGTTTTTCCTATATACATAAGTCCACAGGGACATTTGATAAAATAAATGACAAAGGTTGAGTTACATCCTAAGTTGTATCGGATGGGTATCTTGAAGCCTTTGTGGGGATGACAAAAGAATGTTCCACTTAACATGTATGTGCATGTAACGCAGGATGCACATCTAAAACATCCTTTCTTCTTACTTTCAAGCTTTTTATGTTGTTGGGATGAATCTGTTTTAACCAATAAGTCCTTCAGGTTTTTTCCTCTTTTATATGAGGCCATAGGTAATTGTTTCAAAATCTGTGGAAGATTATTATCAGTGGCTATTATAGGCCAATTTTGTTTGATCACTGATTGTGTATAATTCGTTGCTGTATCATAATTACAAGTGAATACAGTTCTGTCCAATTTTTTCTTTTTCTTGGCCTGCAGGGATTCTTCTCTACTGATTTTAAGAACCTTATCTTCACAACGTTGAATTGATCGGGGATCATAGCCCCTTTCAATGAACTTTTGACCCATATTCTGCAGTTCCCTCTTTACACCATCTTCATTACTGACAATTCTTCTCACTTTCATCATCATATATATATATAATAAATTTCTCAAGAAAGGTCCTGCTGGACCGAAACGTTGACCATATATTTTGCCAGAAGTTATGAATAAAAGCTATAAGTATAAGACCCACGGGTGCTGCCCATTCTTTAATTTATTGTCTATCCTTATCAGGGATTGTGCACCTGGGCAATAGCAACTAATGTAGTGAGTGCTGTCCACCATTTTGTTATATACATATATATATATATATATATATATATATATATATATAATCTCCACAATAACACTTTTATTTATTTACTTTACCTTACCTGCAGAAGCCAGGTTTTTTCAATGATATGCCATTAGAGACTCATGGACTAAATATTTCTGTTTGTTGTGTATATAGTTACTTTATTCTGCTGATAGCTCAGGGCTTAGAAATTATTCTAATTCTACTATAAGAATTATACCACATCAATATGGCATCTGCTGTAGGTAAGCACCCAAGATACAAGGATTCCCCTGTCTCTGGGAGGGGGAATTCTATTCCTATGTGCCAAGAAACATTGCATTTGAAAAGACCATTTCCAAATAGTATAAGTACAGCTACAGACTATTCCATAACATTCGTCTCTTAGACTGCTGCTGGCAGAAATACCCTGCTAAAGAGAAACAGATCTTAACACATCTTAAAAAGCTGAAATGTGGAATTGCTTTCCACCAGGAAACTCATTTAACGGATATAGAGCACAATAAATTGGCTAGAGCCTGGGTGGGAGAGACAATAACAGCTTCCAACAAAGAGCAGGAGAAGAGGAAAGGGGAAGCCATATTATTTCACAAACCTGTGCTACCAAATACTAAATAAAGATGTAGATGTCAAAGGTAGAAATGGTTCTGATGGGAGTGGGGGAGTTTGTCTGTGAAAATGTATGCTGACAATTACCCTAACATTTGCTCTTCGTCCACATTCTACCAAAACTTAATAGAGAAAAATATTTCTGAGATACTTATGGGAGGAGACTTCAACATGGGTACAGAGCCAGCAATGGTCCATTGTATAGAAAACAATATGAGACAATTTATACTCAAACACCTGAATCTCAATGATACATGGAGAACATTACAATAAATTGACAGGGGATACAGTTTGTTTACTATTCCCAGCAAACTTTTACAAGAATAGATTATATTTTTCTAGTTAATCAACCCATACTCTGTCCTCAACACTGCTACATAAGATCATGCACCAGTAGAACATTAATTTTAAAATGTAGACTAATGTTTCATATAACCAGAGAATGCCATATTACATCAGTAATTCAGAAGATTTTTGAAAATAACTTTGAACACAAAGAGTAGAAGGGACCTAGAAATACATTTCAGAAGGATCATAAAGGCTACCATATATTGCTTGAGTACCAAGAAGGGTTTCTTAATGGAGAAAGCATGACATTCTCCACCTACCACCAATGAAGGAGAGCCATAAGAAAAGACTATTCCAAAAGGCTAAAAAGGATTCTGAAAGAAGGCCTTCAGGATTAAATTGAAGTCCCAAAAAGTGTAAAATTAGGTCAAGTCCCATGTCTCAGGATCAGTGTGGATCTTAGAAATCTCCTGACTTGAACCTTGTCTGCAAAGGAATGTCCCAGGAAGCTTCCCAAAACAGCAACCTGAACCTTAAGCATGCTGAGGTCTTTCTGAAAACTTTCTGCCAGAAAATCCAGAAGCAATGGAATAGATAATCTTGTTCTTTATAAGCAAATTAATTACTTCTCTTCCTGGAGTTTAGTAGAATGTCAGTGATACCCCCATGATCTAGACTTCAGATACCAGGCTGGGAGGTTCAGGCTGCAAGGCCAGTGGTAGAGAACTGCTCCCTGGCAAACATATTTTCACAGTCTGGAAGCTTCATGAAATTATCCTTGGATAATGAATTCAGCAGAAGAAACCATGTACTCCTTGACCAGTAAATATCTTATGCTTCTTCTTAAAGCCTAGGTATAACTCATCTGTTACAAACCAGAGAGTGTCTTCCTCCTTGAGAGCTAAGGCCATTCTGATGCTCTTTACCAGAGCACTTACTCTCTCGACCAGTAAGATATAAGAATCCTCCCTACATTCTTTCTTTCAATGAGGAATGTGAGTCAGATTTGGATTCATCCACAGGTCTTCTACAAACAGACAGTACATGCTGGCTAGCAGACTAACAAGATGGCCCTGCCATCTCCTTCTCTGACCACATAAACTTCCATGCTTCCCTGGAAATGTATCAGAGGTCCTACTGGCCTGGCAGGATGGAGACTGCGAAATACCAAGAGAATTAATCTTGAAGACTAGCTAGTGGTGACTTACAAAGTAGGCATGGGGCAATGTTAGATTCCTGTTAGGGACCAGGAACCAGACAGACACAAAAATGTAAAATGCAAACACCTTTATTAAAAAAACAAATGCAAACAAAGCAAAATTGTAATCCAGAAGCGTAAACCAAAAGACAATCCGGGGTCAGGAAACAAGACAGTTACTCAGCCAAGCCGGAGTCAGGAATACGGAGATAAACAATGTCAGGGACAATCCAGGAGTCAGGAGCCAGAAGGGTCATCAAAGGAAGGCAGGTCATGCACAGATAATCAGCAAATTGGGATAACTGACTTGTAGCCAGAATCAGACACAAGGGCAATCAGGAAGTGAGCCTAACTGCTTTAAATACCCTGGAAGGGCTGGCTGATAGCAGTCAGGTGAGCAAACACAGAGTGGTTTGCTGATTCAGCCTGATCCAGGAAAGGGAAGGCAGCAGTAATGGATAGAAGAGCACTAGATTAGCTCAGACAGCAGACTCAAGCAGCAGAGTTAGAGCAGCTCAGTCAAACATTGACAGTACTCCCCCCATCAACGACCTCCCCCCCGCGGGGCAGGACCAGGTTTTTGGGGAAAGCGTGAATGGAAAGCACTGAGGAGGTCGGGGGCATGCACATCTGCGGCTGGAACCCATGAGCGCTCTTCTAGATGGTACCCCTTCCAATGGACCAAATATTGAAGCCTCCCTTGGAACCTACAAGAGTCGACTATGGAGCAGACATCGAACTCCTCATGGGGTAGAGGAGAGACCGTAGTAAAACGACTGCATACTAGGGGTTTTAGCATGGAGACATGGAACACATTGTGTATCCACATATTTGGAGGGAGGTCTAGGGCATAGGTATCACAGTGCCCGTGATCCCTTTCTGTCACTCTCGCTTGTGGTGCTCTCCTATTGGTGAGGCTGTTTGGCCCGCCCCAGGTGACCTTTTTATGCCCGGCCATTGACACCTGTCAGTTGCCCTTTCATGGTGTTCCAGAGCCAGTGTTGCTGTTTCTATCTTCATTTGATCCTGATTCCTGTGTACCGAATTGGCCTGTCTTGACTACGCTCCTGTGTTCCTGCTCCATGATCCGACCCGGCCTGGCTGACGTTCCTGCTTGTGACTGATCTGGTTGTCTGAGAACCTCCTCCGTGTACCGATCCGGCCTGGCTGACGTTCCTGCTTGTGACTGATCTGGCTTGTCTGAGTATCACCTCCGTGTACCGATCTGGCCCGGCTGACTTCCTGCTCCGTGACCTGAACCGGCTTGTTCCAGTGATCTGCGTGTACTGCTTCCTGCTCTACTGTCACCGTTGTGACATTCTGACTTCCGCTGAGGCCGAGTACCGGACTGTTTGCCTCTTGCCACAGTACTCCTTCAGTGTTGTGCTTCCAGTGCTGAGTCTCCATTACCAGGTGCAGAGCTGTGCTTCCGTACTGAGCCTTCCTGACACTTGCAGAGCACTTTCCATTACTGCTGAGCCTGAGCTCCATGAGCTACTTAACCTGTTCAGTGCTGGCATATCTCTATTGAGCCTTTACGTTACTGGCTGAGCCTATTCCTGTCTTGCTGCTACTTCTGCAGAGCTGGCCACGTTATAAGCTTGATCTGGACGGCAGCTCAGTCTTCCACCAGCAGAGCAGTCGGTATACGCTTACCGTGCCCGATAGTGGCGCTATTGGCTCTTGCAGGCTGTCTCTGGTATACGCCAGTGGGGGCTATTGGCTCATCTCTTGTGCAGCACAGAGTGGTCTCCATTGTACGCCCGCGGGGGTTATTGGCCATCTCTTGCATTATAGCAGTCTCCGTTATTACGCCCGTAGGGGCTACTGGCTTATGCTCTTGCAGGTGGTCTCCGGTATACGCCTGTGGGGGCTATTGGCTCAAATCACACTGTACAAGCTGGTCTCCGTTATTACACCCATGGGGGCTATTGGCAAGCTCTTTCATTGTGGCCGTCTCCATTGTTATGCCCGTGGGGGCTATCGACTCAAGCACTTGCAGAAATTGTTATCTTCGTTGCTACGCCTGTAGGGGCTATCGACTCAGGCACTTGCAGATATTGTTATCTTTGTTGCTACGCCCGCGGGGACTATGCACCGCTAATAGTCTCACAGGCAGTACTGGCTGTGCATTCCAGCCCTCTGAATATTTACCATCAACTGCTTAATAACCATCTTGGGAGTGCCAAACACCACAACTGAGACTGACTAATTTTGCATTTAACCCTTGTGTAACCCAGCTTCTGTGCACCTATCCTGTGATATGTTATAGTTACCATTGTTTCTCTTCACTTAGCCTGTAATAGCATCTCTGTCTGTGATCGCTATTATTATTGCCGCCTGTAGAGGGCGTTCCTTCTATTTATATATTTTTTTCTTGAATAAAACTGTGTTTTATTTTACCGGCTGGTCTGAGTGTCTTAAAAAAACGTTACAATACGCCACAGGGTTTACACGTTGGAGGATATGGAAAGGCACTACAAAGCGGGGAGCTAGTTTCTGAGAGGGCACTCAGAGGTGGAGATTTCTGGAGGACAACCAGACCCTCTCCTCGACCTCGTAGGCGGGTGTTGCTAAGCTTTTACGATTGGCCTGGAGCTCCTGGGATTGTTGTCAGTGTTGCAACGACCCTTGGACCTGCACCCATGTGGAACGGATTTGCTGGAGATGATCCTCCAATGCCGGAATCCCCTGGTGAGAGAACAAATCTGGAATCATGGAGAATTGATACCCATAATTCACCATGAAGGGGGAGAGCTGGGTAGAAGCTGAGACAGAACTGTTATGAACAAACTCCACCCAAGGTAGCAGGACCGACCAATTATTCTGATGGTCTGAGATGTAGCAAAGCAGGAATTGCTCCAAGGCCTGAGTAGCCCTTTCTGCGGCCCCATTCAATTGCAGGTGATAGGCTGAGGAGAAGGAGAGTTGGATACCTAGTTGTGCACAGAAAGTCCTCCAGAATCTCGAGACAAACTGGCTACCCCGGTCGAAAACTATGGCTTTGGGAACCCCGTGTAGCCGATAGACCTCTTTGACAAAGACCGTAGTCAGCTCTTTAGCGGATGGGAGTTTTTTGAATGGTATGCAGTGGATCATCTTAGAAAATCAGTCAACGACCATGATGATGACTGTGTTACCGTTAGACAAAGGGAGGGCGACTATGAAGTCCATGGCAAGGTGTGACCATGACTTCTCCCCTTTGGGTATGGGTTGGAGAAGGCCCACTGGAAGGTGATGGGGTGATTTGGCCTGCGCACAGACTGGACAGGCAGCGACAAAGGCAGCAATATCTTTGTTAAGTTCCGGCCACCAGATAAGATGGTAAACCGACTTGGTACGGAGGTTAATAGGTACAAAACAGCACCAGAAGGAGTCTCAGCAGGTGCATCTACTTGGGCGGCCCTTATTCTCTCCCAGAGGGGAGATGTTATGCTTGTACGTATGGTGGCCAGTAGTACTTGGTCCGGAGGGATAAAAGGACTAGGAGGGCTCTCCTCCTTAGCACCCGAGATCTGTCTGGATAGGGCATCAGCCCAGACATTTTTGGTGCCCGGCAGGTACAAGACCACGTAATTAAAACGGGACAAAAATAAGGCCCATCGGGCCTGTCTTGGAGTCAAGCACTTAGCTTCAGTCAGTTATGTGAGGTTTTTATGATCCGTGAGGATTAGTATTAACACTGAAGTTCCCTCGAGCAAATGCCTCCATTCTTTGAGAGACAGTATTCTTGCCAGCAACTCATGGTCACCAATTTCATAGTTGCACTCCGCAGGACTTACCTTCTTCGAGAAATACCCACACGGGTGCAACTGTCTCTCAGGAGTAGGACGTAGAGACAGAAGGGCGCCTGTTCCTGTCTCAGATGCATTGATCTCAAGTATGAATGGAAGCTCGGGTTTCAAATGGTTTGATGGCTTCCGGAGACCAGTGCGTGGAGTTACCGTCTTTTTTGGTCATGTCGGTAAAGGGTTTTACAAAGGAGGAAAAATTGTGGATACATTTCCTGTAGTAATTAGCAAACCCGAGGAAACGTTGAAGAGAGCGGAGACCTAGGGGTCGCAGCCACTCAAGAACAGCCGAGAGTTTCTCAGGGTCCATAGTGAAACTGACCTCTGAAATTACATGCCCCAAGAAGATGACTTGTTTGCTGTGGAACTCACACTTTTCTAATTTGCAGAATAGATTATTTTCTCTTAATTTTTGCAGAACTCGGGCTACATCTGTGTGGTGACTTTCCATGGCGGTGAAATGGATCAAACTGTCATCTAAATATACAACCGCTCATTGTTGGAGCACGTCCCAGAGGACATAATTTAAGAATTCCTGGAAAACCGCAGGAGCATTTTCAGAGACCGAAGGGCATTACGAGGTATTCGTAATGCCCACTCCTGGTGTTAAACGTGGTTTTCCATTCGTGGCCCTCCTTCATCCGTACCAAATTGCACGCCCCTCGCAGGTCGAGCTTAGTGAACACCTTGGACCCTTTTAATTGAATAGCTCGGTAGTAAGTGGAATTGGGTAGGTGTTTTTGACCATGATACTGTTGAGCCAACTGTAATGAATACATGGTCTCAGTTCTCCACTCTTTTTGTTCACTAAGAAGAATCCGGCCCCAGCAGGAGAGGATGAACCTGAGGATGAACCCTCGGGACAGTGCATCCCCAACATTCTCTTCCATGGCCGTTTTCTCCCTGACAGAAAGAGGGTAGGCTCGACTTTGAGGCGGTATGGCACCTGGTTGCAATTCAGTGGTACAATTGTATGGGCGATGAGGTGGGAGCTCACCAACCTGGCCCTTATCAAATATATCCTGGAACTCTTGGCACTCTTCAGGCAGCAAAGAGACTGGGGATGTGGTTAGCACCTTCACCACTTTTGCTAGGCATGTCTTGGAACAGTTGGGTGACCATGCCATGACTTCAGCCCTTACTCAATCGAACGTGGGATTGTGTCTGCGCAACCATGGATAACCCAGGACCACAGGATAGTGAGGAGAGTGGATCCCCTGGAATTGTAAGGTTTTGTGATGGAGAGCCCCTACAGCCATAGACAATGGAGAGGTTCTGTGGGTGACCTGCGGTGGCTGTAGGGGTCTGCCATTAATTGTCTCAATGGCAAGTGGACTAGCATGGAGCTGCAATGAAATGGAGTGCTTCTGAGTGAAGGCACTGTCGATAAAGAGGCCCGCTGCACCAGAGTCAATAAGTGCCTCTGTAATAATGGAAAACTCGCCCCAAGAGAACCCAATGGAGACTAGAGGTTTATCCTTCTGGAGAGCCGGGGACGCTGAGACACCACCAAAAGTCTGTCCCTTATAGGACCTTAGGCGCTGGCTTTTCCCGGACGTGTGGGGCAACTTTGCAGCAGATGCCTTGCCTTACCGCAGTAAAGGCATAGGCCTTCCCTCCTCATAAAGGCTCTTTCAGCAACCGAAAAGAGAGTGAACCCAAGTCACATGGGCTCCACATAACCTGAGGTCTCGAGACAAGAAGGCGCGGGAGGAGAGGGAGGCATGGGTGGGGACGAAAAACTTGTGGCTAAACGGATGGGATGCCTCGGCAGGTGTTCCCTGAAGGAAGGTCTCTCACGAAATACGGGAGTCAAGTCAAGATACAATATGAGACCAGTTCCTCTAAAACTCTAGGGAGGTCCCGGTCTGCAATCTAATCTTTAACTGTATCCGAAAGCCCATTAGAGAAATCAGCCACGAGATCGTCATTATTCCAATCAACCAGGGTCCAAAACTCTATGGCATAATCCAAAAACATCCTTGTACCCTGCTGGAAGGACATTAGTTGCCCGGCAGCCAAGGTGGAGTGGGCCGGTACATCAAATACCCTTTTAAAGGATGCCACAAACTCAGGGTAATTGTACACTATAGGTTTCTGTGTCTCCCAAAGGGGATTAGCCCATTCCACGGCCCTGTCCGAGAGTAAGGAAATCACAAGACCCACCTTACTCCTATCAGACGGAAAGGACTGTAGTACCATCTCCAGATAGATACCAACCTGATTCAGGAAATGTCTACACTGGTTAGGGTCACCCCCATAATGATGGGGAAGCGGGTGGACCCAGCCATGCCTCTAGCAACATTGGAATCACCATTGGCAGCTGGAGCGGCAGTAGCTACAGTATAGGGGCAGCCTGCTCCGGGGGTTGCTGAGGTGGTACAGCCAGATGCGCGGTACGGAGCAACATAATCTGGAGGGCTAATGCAAACTGGTCCATGCACTGGTCTACCTAGTCCAGCCTGAAAAAACAGTCGGTGAATTACCTGTGCCTTCTGAGTTTACAGCACTTATGTACTATTAGGGACCAGGAACCAGACAGACACAAAAATGTAAAATGCAAACACCTTTAGTAAAAAAAACAAAAGCAAACAAAGAAAAATCATGATCCAGAAGCGTAAACCAAAAGACAAGCCGGGGTCAGGAACCAAGACAGGTACTTAAAAAAGCTGGGGTCAGGAATATGGGGATCAACAATGTCAGGAACAATCCAGGAGTAAGGTGCCAGAAGGCTCATCAGAGGAAGCCAGGTCATGCACAGATAATCAGCAACTCAGGATAATGTGCATGTAGCCATAATCAGACACAAGGGCAATACACTGGGAGGGTTGGCTGATAGCAGTCAGGTGAGCAAACATAGAGAGGTCAGTTGATTCAGCCTGATCCATGAAAGGGAAGGCAGCAGTAATGGATAGCAGAGCACTAGATTAGCAGAGTTAGAGCAGCTCAGTCAAACCTTGACAATTCCATCTTTAAAAAAAAAAAAAAAAAAAAAAAAAAAATATATATATATATATATATATATATATATATATATATACAAGGATGGGGGGTTGGAAGCACTCACTCCTCATAACATGTAGGCCCAGGTGCACAATCCTCAAGGAAAGTAGACATAAAATTGAAAAAATGGGAGGCAGCACCAGTGGGACTTTTCAACAAACCTTTAATAGAGCAAAATTGGACAAATGGATGGTCAATATGTTGGTCCTACATTAGTACCTATGGGTTTTATAAAGGATAGGAGGTGATACAAATGTGACTACAAGGACACAGGCATGTATCACAACATGTAAAATTGCCATGAGTAAAGACTTTCTGGGACACACACAATCCCCAAATTCTGGGGCATACCACAAGACGAAACCCAATTTTCTAAAACCCAGGAAAAATTTTTCATATGTAGATAGTAGTAATAAAAACTGCACAACTCTCTGAACAACACTGTCTCAATAAAATGATTGAACTCACACATACAGAATGATTAGCTACCCTACAAGAAAAGTAAACAAAAGGTTTAACATTTTGGAGCATATGGGAATGATTTATCAATTTTCTACTGGTTGACCAAAAAATAAATTTACACTCTGTTTTAAAGACACCCCCTAGAGACTAGTTGCACACCATTAGAGACAAATGACTGCTAAACACCTACATTTATAGTTCAGCTTTTAATGTTTGGTGCTTCAAAATACGATTGGGGTATTTAGTTTCTGCTATAAAAAACCTTTCTTGTATACATAATTGACAAGCGATTATTTTGCCATCCTTCCCCCTTCCCTTCTCTTCCCTTGATTTTTTTTTACCTTTTTCATGTCAACTGCCTAGTTTACTTGATAATTATTTTAGCATTTTGCATGGTGTTAGACCACTGGAATGTCAATATTATATTATAACTTAGATTTTATTCATGATCACAATATAATTGCTTCATACTCTGTGATTCCTATGGTATGAAATTAAATCTTCAATAAACAAAAGATAAAAAGATTGTTAACAAAAATTACATATCACAAAAATATGATCCCTTCTCTCACATGCACTATCATCAGTTAATTAAACTGTTGTCACTAGCAATATGTTATGAACTGGCAACACAGGGATTAAAAACATATGAGATGGAGTTTTGCTCTAACCCACTCACCTACACTACCAAGCACTGAAACTCAGCTGCCAGAGGGGCCTACAACACATTGCAAATATAAGATACAGAATGATAAATATGGCCACAGTGGTCTAAAGATATACCTGAAGGGATCTAAGTTCTCTACCTGATTGGACTAGGTAGAAAGGGTTAAAATAAATATGATGTCAACAGACTCCACTCTACCTCTCATGGGCAGAGATCTTGACATCTCTACCACTGCTTCTATTCTACTATGCTGAGAAGTAATGTTATAACAATATGGGCCCCCGATAAAACATATTCTAAGAGTACATTTTTAGACACATTTTTTAAGTCTCACCCTGTTCTTTCACCCTCATATATTCTTTCTTTCCATCTTACCTCTGCTCATTATTTCTGCATTCTTTCTCAACTCCTTTTCTCCTTCTTGTGCTATTGATTTTCTATAACCTTTATAATATTTTCCTTCTCTTCATCCTTCCTCTGAGCTTCCTTTTTTTCAGCCTTCCTCTGATCCTTCATTTTCAACCTTCATCTGCTTTTCCATCTCTCTATCCTCTCTCTGCTCTTCCTTTTTGTATTTCCTTTTTTCCTTCTTTCCATCTTTCCACATCTCTTCATTTTGTCCATTCTTCATCTGCTCTTTCTTTTCTCCATCCCTCTGCTGTTCATTCTTTCCATTTTTCTTCTTCTCCTCCTTTTCGCTATCCTTCCACTACTCTACCTTCTCACTTTTATCCTTTTCTCTTCCTGCTCTCCACACTTTGTCTTCTTTCACTTCTCTCCATTCTTCATCTGATCTTTTTTCATATCACAACCCTTCACATTTTCTTCCTTTCCTTCATGCTTCCTCTGCTCTTCCTTCTCCCCATTCTTCCTCTTATATTCATTCACTCTATTTCTCTCTGCTGTTGCTGTTACTTCTGTCCATTTTTCTTCTCTTCATTATTTATTTGCTATTCCATTTTTCTATCCTTCCTCTGCTCTTTTTCTCCATTCTTCATTTGCTTCTGCTTCCTCTGCTATTCCTTCTCTTCTTTATCTTGACTAGTTCTCTGTTCTCCCTTCTCTCCATTTTTCTTCCATCCTTCCTCTGCTGTTCAGTTCCTCTATCCTTCAACTGCTCTTCCTTCTTTCCCTCGTTCTCTTCCCCTTTCTCTCCTTTCTTCATCTGCTCTCTTTTCTCCATCCTTCCTATGTGCTTCCTTCTCTTCATTCATCCTTTGCTTCCTTCTTCCTATGATCTTCTTTATTCTATTGCTCTTCATTCCCTTTCTTAATTTGCTCTTCCTCTACTTCTTTCTCTCCTGACATTTCATTCCCTATAACCTTCAAATGCTCTTCCATCCTCTGATCTTCCTTTTCCTGGGGTCTTTCTTCTCTTTTTACTTAGGGGAGCATGGTTGCAATCTCTTTTTTGTGACCTGAAACAGGTTATGGTGGCAATCAACTAGATGAAAGAACCACTAGGTATTACTGGGAATATTACACAACAACACACCTAAGGTGGTATATGTGTATATTTGTTTACCGCACCAGAAAAAAATCCACTACATTTTCTTGTTTATTATCCATCTTAATTTATTTTATTTAATTAGAGGATTTTTTAGCAGAAAGAATACATTGAGATTTCTCCCATTTTCAAGTATGTCCTGGAGAGTTTACAGTGAAGTGTTAGACATATAGAGAAACATTTTATATACACACACACACTTAAACATGCATACATACTAAAAAAATTATATACAGTTACACAATTTTTTTTATATAAAGAAGCAGTTATTTTTAAGGATTTTAGACTGGGAGAAGATTGATTATTTTAGGTTATTCTAGACTTTTGGAGGTCTGAAGGAGAAGGCAGATCAGCTTATTTCTTATAGTGTGATATACTCAGTGCATTGTTAGCAGAGGAATGGAGGTTATAGTTAGTATGGAGAGCTGGAGTAAGCAAGGTAGCTTTCCAGAAAAGCGGTTGTATACTAAGCAAGAAAGGTGAAGGGGAAGTCTAGATTTGAGTGTTAGTTCATTAAAGGGATAGTAATACTTCATTTTAAATTTATTTTATTTTGTAGGCATTAAAAAAGCATGAAGAATGATATAAGTCTTATCTCTCAAAACTTTATGGTTTATGAGATATTCACAAGCAAAGTTTCCCCTCCCCGCCCCTTTTACCAAGTGTAAGCCATCTCTTCTCAGATGTGAATCTGGTTGTATGACCAGACAGATAACAGAAGGGGACAATCTTCTTCCTATGAGAACAATGAAAGCCCTTCCCCCCTTGACAAGTTTTTCAGCTTTTTCCCTTATCTTAATTGAAGACTGTCCCTCTCTGCAGTCTACCTGGGCACCTCCCTTCTGATCTGGTTGAACAGGGGGGGGATACTTTGTTTGTGAATATCTCTTAAACCATAAAGGTTTGAGAGATAAGACTTATATCATTCTTCATGTTTTTTTAATGCCTACAAAATAAAATAAAGTTAAAACAGAGTATTACTATCCCTTTAAGCATTTCACAGTGATGGGTAGTGTAATAACACTGGAGGATAAAGCGGCATAGTGTCAAGTTTAACAAGATGGCTTTGTGATGCTGGAACATAAACTACATCCCCATAGTCTATGAGTGGCAGTAACATCTGTTGAACAATACATTTCCTTGTCAGGTGTCAAGGTTTGGCTGAGCTGCTCTATCTCTGCTGCTTGATTCTGCTGTCTGAGCTAATCTAGAGCTCTGCTATCCATTGCTGCTGCCTTCCCTTTCCTGGATCAGGCTGAACCATCTAGCGTCTCTGTGATTGCTCACCTGACTGTTATCAGCCAACCCTCCCAAGGTATTTAAAGCAGCTTAGTTCATTTCCTGATTGTTGCTGGCTGATGTGGATTCTCCTGTGCTCCTGTTTACCTGTGTATGACCTGGCTTCCTCTGATAATCATTCTGGCTCCTGACTCAGGGCTTGTTCCTGACATCTCTGACTCCTGTATTCCTGACTCTGTCTTGGCTGAGTACCCACCTTGGTTCCTGACCCGGTTTGTCTTTTGGTTTATGCTCCTGGATCACCATTCTGCTTTGCTTGTTTTGTGCTACTTTAAATAAAGGTATTTTGCATTTTATATTTTTTGTGTCTGTCTGGTTCCTGGTCCCTAACAGTACACAAGGACCATGAGCTCAGGAGGCGCAGGTAATCCACCAAATATTTTTTTCATGCTGGATCAGGTAGACCAGAGCATGGACCAATTTGCGTTAGCCCTCCAGGCTTTGTTGCTCCATACTGACCATCTGGCTCCACTGCCTCAGCAACCCCCGGGCAGGCTGCCCCTATAGCTGCTGTCGCTCCCACTCCAGCTACCAATGGTGAGTCCATGAGGCATGACAGGGTGCACCCCACTTCCCCAGTATTATGGGGCTTACCCTAACCAGTGTAGAGGTTTTCTGAACCAGGTCGGTATCTATCTAGAGATGGTACCACAGTCCTACCAGTCTGATAGGAGTAAGATGGGCCTAATGATTTCCTTACTCTCTGACAGGGCCTTGGCATGTGTTACTCCCCTTTGGGAGATGCAGAAACCTACAGTATACGATTACCCTGAGTTTGTGGCCTCCTTTAAAAGGGTATTTGATGTAATGGGGCCGCTCCACCTCAGCTGCCAAGCAACTAATGTCCATCCAGCAGGACACTAGGACAGTTTCAGATTATGCCATAGAGTTTCGTACACTGGAAGCCGAGGTTGGTTGGAATAATGAGGCTCTCGTGGCTGCTTTCTCTAATGGGCACTCATATTCGGTTAAAGATGAGATTGCAGAGCGGGACCTCCCCAGAGATATAAAGGAACTGGTCTCATATTGTATCCTGATTGACTCCGGAATCCGTGAGAGATCTTCCTTCAGGGAGTACCTGTAGAGGCATCTCATCCGTTTAACGCTAAGCTTTTTGTCCCCACCCGTGCTTCCCTCTCCTCCCGCGCCTCCTAGACTTGAAATCTCAGTCGATGTGGAGTCCATGCAGCTTGGGTTCACTTGCCTTGCAGTTGCGGAAAGGGCCTTGAGGAGGAGGGAGGGCCTGTGCCTTTACTGAGGTAAGGCAGGGCACCTACTGCGAACTTGCCCCACATGTCCGGGAAATGCCCGCACCTAAGGTCCAATAGGGGACAGACCTTAGGTGGTGTCTCAGCTTCCCCGGATATCCATACGGATAAACTACTAGTCTCCATTGGGCTCTCATGGGTCAAAATTTCCAATACTTTAGAGGAACTCATTCACTCCGGGTCAGTGGGCCTCTTTATCGACAGTGCCTTCGCCCAGAAGCACTCCATTCCATTGCAGCTCTGTACCACTCCACTTGCCCTAGAGGCGATTGATAGCAGATCCCTACTGCTGATGCAGATCACACAAGAAACCACTCCTTTGTCTATTGCTGTAGGGGCTCTCCATCATGAAACCTTACAATTCCAGGTGATCCACTATCCTGTGATCCTGGGTTATCCATGGTTGCGCAAACACAATCTCATGTTCGATTGGGTAAGGGCTGAAGTCATGGCATGGTCACCCAACTGTTCCAAGGCATGCCTAGTAAAAGTGGGGAGGGTGCTAACCACATCCCTGGTCTCTTTGCTGCCTGAAGAGTACCAAGAGTTCTGTGATGTATTCGGTAAGGGCCGGGCTGATGAGCTCCCCTCTCACCGCCCATATGATTGTACCATTGAACTACAACCGAGTGCTATACCTCCTTGAGTCTACCCTCTTTCTGTCACAGAGAATAAGGCCAAGGAGTAATATGTTGTGGATGCACTATCCTGGGGTTCATCTACAAGTCCTCCTCTCCTGCTGGGGCCGGATTCTTCTTCGTGAAGAAGCCTAAACTATTCCACTGGTTGCTGAGCTATTCGATCGATTGAAAGGGTCCAAGGTATTTACTAAGCTCGACCTGCGAGGGGCTTATAATTTGGTATGGATAAATGAGGTCCACGAATGGAAAACCACATTTAACACCAGGAGCGGGCATTACGAATACCCACGGTTTTCCAGGAATTCCTAACTGATGTCCTCCGTGACATGCTCCAGCATGCTCAAAAGTGGTGGTATACTTAGAAGACATATTGATCCATTCCTTCTCCATGGAAAGTCACCATGCAGATGTAAACCGAGTTCTGCAAAGATTAACAGAAAATAACCTATTTTGCAAATTAGAGAAGTGTGAGTTCCACCGTAAACAGGTCACCTTCTTGGGGTATGTAATTTGCTATGGACCCTGAGAAACTCTTGGCTGTTCTCGAGTAGCCACGACCCGTAGGTCTCCGCTCTCTTCAACGTCTCCTCGGGTTCGCTAACTACTATAGGAAATTTATCCTAAGAATGGAGGCATTTGCTCGAGGGAACTTCCATGCCAGTCCTAATCCTCACGGATCATAAAAACCTCACCAACCTGTCCGAAGCTAAGCTCTTGTCTCCAAGGCAGGCCAGATGGGCCTTATTTTTGTCTGATTTTAATTATGTGGTCTCGTACCTGCCGGGTGCCAAAAATGTCCGGACTGATGCCCTATCTAGACAGTTCTCGGGCACTGAAGAGGAGAGTCCTCCTAGTTCTATTACTCCTCAGGACAAAGTACTGGCCACCATACGTACCAGCATAACATCTCCCCTTAGGGAGAAAATGCGGGCCGCCCAAGTAGATGCACCTGCTGAGACTCACTCTGGGTACTCTTTTGTACCTATTAACCTCCGTACCAAGGTACTTACAACCTACCATAATACTAAGTCAGCAGGTCATCCCGGAAAGAACCAGCTTCATTGGTTGGTTTCCCGTTTCTTCTGGTGGCCAGAACGTAGCAAGTATATTGCTGCCTTTGTCTATGCCTGTCCAGTCTGTGCGCAGAACAAATCACCCTGTCACCTTCCAGTGGGCCTTCTCTAACCCATACCTAATGGGGAGAAGCCATGGTCACACCTTGCCATGGACTTCATAGTTGATATCCCTTTTCTAATTGTAACACAGTCATCGTCATGGTTGTTGACTGATTTTCTAAGATGATTCACTGCATACCATTCAAAAAATTCTCATCCGCTAAAGAGTTGACTACGGTCTTTATCAAAGAAGTCTGTCGGCTACATGGGGTTCTCACAGCCATAGTTTCCGACCGGGGTAGCCAGTTTGTCTCGAGATTCTGGAGGGCCTTCTGTGCAAAACTAGGTATCCAACTTTCCTTCTCCTCGGCCTATCACCTGCAATCGAATGGGGCAGCGGAAATGGCTAATCAGGCCTTGGAGCAATTCCTGCAGTGCTACATCTCAGACCATCAGAATAACTGGTCGGACCTGCTACCTTGGGCGGAGTTTGCTCATAACAGTGCTGTCTCTGCTTCTACCCGGCTCTCCCCCTTCATGGTGAATTACGGGTATCAACCCTCCATGATTCCAGATTTGTTCACTCCCCAGGGGATTCCAGCACTGGAGGATCATCTCCAGCAGATCTGTTCCACATGGGTTCAGGTCCAAAAGTTGCTGCGAAGCTCACTACAATCCCAGGAGCTCCAGGCTAATCATAAACACCTACCCGCATCCTCCTACCAGGCTGGGGAGAGGGTTTGGTTGACCTCCAGAAATTTCCGCCTCCGAGTGCCCTCTCAGAAACTGGCTCACCGTTTTGTGGGGTCTTTCCATATCCTCCGACGTGTGAACCTTGGTGCCTATGCCCTAGACGTTCCTCCCACAAGGTGTTCCATGCCTCGTTGCTGAAACCTCTGGTATGTAATCGTTTTACTACAGTCACTCCGTCACCCCATTCGGTGCCCACTGACGGCTATGAGCGTTTTTGGTCCTCTCCATAGTCGACTCTCATTGGTTCCGAGGGAGGCTTAAATATTTGGTCTATTGGAAAGGGTATGGTCCAGAAGACCGCTCATGTGTTCCAGCTGTGGAAGTGCATGCCCCCACCCTCCTCCGTGATTTCCATGCACGATTTCCTGGTCCTGGGGTGGTCATTGAAGGGGGGTACTGTTAATGTCTGGCTGAGCTGCTCGATTCTGCAGTCTGAGCTAATCTAGAGCTCTGCTATCCATTGCTGCTGCCTTCCCTTTCCTGGATCAGGCTGAATCAGCTGACCACTCTGTGATTGCTCACCTGACTGTTAGCCAACCCTCCCAGGTTATTTAAAGCAGTTGGTTCACTTCCTGATTGCCCTTGTGTTTGTTGCTGGCTGATGTGGATTCTTCTGTGCTCCTGTTTACCTGTGTATGACCTGGCTTCCTCTGATAATCATTCTGGCTCCTGACTCCTGGCTTTTTCCTGACATCGCTGACTCCTGTGTTCTTGACTCTGGCTTGGCTCAGTACCCACCTTGGTTCCTGACCCCGGCTTGCCTTTTCGTTTACGCTCCTGGATCACCATTCTGCTTTGCTTGTTTTTTGCTACATTAAATAAAGGTGTTTTGTATTTTATATTTTTTGTGTCTGTCTGGTTCCTGATCCCTAACACCAGGGGACTTAAAAAGGATTTGTTTCTGAACAAAGCCCCTATTTTGGGATACAGTTTATCAATAATTTATCAATATGAAGACCAAAAGTGAGGCTGGGGTCAAGCCACATACCATGATATTTGTAGGAGTCCACTGGGGCCAAGTTAGTATTTGATTCTGTTGCAGTGGATAGATTGGTATTGCCGAGATTACTCAGTTTGTTCTTTGTACCAAATAACATTGTGACTGTTCTTTTGTCAGTGTTTAAGCACAGTTTGTTCTTTTTTTATCCATCTTTCAACTTCAGAGAAATAATACTGCAAAATGGCCTCATGTTGTGAATTTTTAGCATAGATTATGGTATCATCTGCATACATGTGAGTATCAAGAAAGAAGTCAGTTAACCAATTAACAACTGGTGTACAACAGGACCGGGAAATGGAATAGTAGAAGTTAAACCCAGGTATGAAGAGGAGTCAGATAAAAGGAATAAAAACATTTAATTATTAACATATTAAAATAAGAACCACAGCGACATGGCCCAAATGGCGTTGGTATATTGCTTTATTTTGTTTTGCAAACTGATAAATATGGGCTACAAACAAGATGATTTAATGATGGTAAGTGCATGTCTGTTGAGATATCAGGGTGCATAATTCACACTAATACCTAGTTGTATTAAGAACCTAGTCACAAAGGCCTGTTGCTGGACTTAACTGTAGTTCTGCTGCTCACCTGGACACACCCTCCCACTTGTTGCAATTCTATTCAGTGAACATTCATAAAAGTCAATCTGCTTATCTATCATTCTAGCTATCATTCTAGGTCTTGTTGCATCCTGTATGCCTAGCTCTGCTTAACCCTTGCTAGGTCTCAGCCACTCCCTCTGTCTGCTTTCTGACCATAGCTACCACTAAGTTGTATGACCAATTTTTCAGTCTGCTGGCTGCCATGACTTCCTTTAAGGTATATGATTACTATTCCAGTCTGTCTCCTGTTCACATACTTAGTCTTCTTCCTTATAAGACAAATGATTTATGCAATACACAATATGCAGAATGCAAGTTGCCAAACATTGTATACGCCAAACACACAACACTACATGCTATATGCCAAACGCAAAATGCAAAATCAATACGCTAGAAGCAAAACACAATATGCAAAGCTCCAAAAGCAAAATGCAATTTGCCAAATGTTATATACGCCAAAAAATATATATGCCAAAGACGATACTCAAAACATTATATACGCAAAGTGCTAAACGCAATACGTCAATACGCAAAATACAATATGCAAAATGCAATTTGTCAAACATTATACGTGCCAAACTTTATATACACCAAATGCAC
The DNA here is from genome assembly GCA_037306005.1 of Rhinophrynus dorsalis. Classification (NCBI taxonomy): domain Eukaryota; kingdom Metazoa; phylum Chordata; class Amphibia; order Anura; family Rhinophrynidae; genus Rhinophrynus; species Rhinophrynus dorsalis. The sequence goes on along the minus strand of CM074725.1, from coordinate 150,661,740 downwards.
AATGCTATACGCAATACGCCAAATGCAATACACCAGGCACAATATGCAAAACTCAATACGCCAAATGCAAAACACAATATGCAAAGCACCAAAAGCAAAATGCAATTTGCCAAACTTTATATACCCCAAAAGTTATATATGGCACATGCACAACTCTATACACAATATGCCAAACACAATACGGCGTCCACACAGTGCTATACTCCGAACATTATACTCAAAACATATGCAGAACACAATATTCCAAATGCTATACTCAAAACATTATACGCAAGACTCCAAACACCATACAACAAACGCTATACACAATAAACCAAATGTAATTTATCAAATGCATAACGCATTTTGCCAAACCCAAAGTGCAATTTGCCAAACCCAAAATGCAATTTGCCAAATGCAATTAGCCAAAGGTTATATACGACTAAATGTAAAACACAAAATACCATGTGAAAAACACTATACGCAAAACTCAATAGAAGCAAAATGCAATACACGGAAAACACATGCTCTTGCTCACATGCTCTCTCCCTCATGTTCACCTGCACACACACTCACACGCTCAGACACTCAATCACGGAGAGTTGTGTAATGATTTTCAATGAGTTGCACACCTTTTTGGAGCTGAAATGACTAAGCACTGACAAATAAATAAGCCATACATTAAAGCAGTCATTGTTTTATTAACCGCACAGGCAAAGCCATGCCAATACTGCTACTTTATACAGTATATATATGTATTTATTTTCAAAAGACAGAAAATACCACATAAGAACTTAACACTGTCCCCTCTGCTCTGATATGATATATGACATGATCAATTACATCAAACATTATATCACATTTTATATTTTAACAAAATACTTTTGTATTACACCACAATGTGATGCATAGAACATGACATTTTTCTGCATAATTGACTATGGTTTTTAAATAAAATCACAGTTTACTGTACAATTGTACATTTTTTTTGCAAGACTGTTGTTGTGCTGTATATATATATATATATATATATATATATATATATATATATATATCATCACAATGTTCTACATACAGAACATCTGTACATCACTACTATTGAATGTTTATTGTTACATAGAGCAGCATTTATTGCCACTATGGACCTCACATAGCATGTTTGGAAAAAGTGGTATGGAAGGAACAACTGCATATTGTGTAGAATGTGGATATGGTTTGTGTACAGTACTGTGGTGTGTAGAGTAGCACTACATAATGTAAGGTGTAGAATATTATATTGATAGACAGACAGTAAGTTTTTAGATCATCTGAAAATACGTAGTCAGCAGCTGAACCAATCTACTGAACCCATATATAGTACAAAAATCTTTACCCTCCTTACTCTCTTTCCAATAATAGAGATCTGCTAAACCAGAGAATTCAGTGAGTTTTGGGGTATACGCATGTACCAAACATTTCCCACCACAATAAATAAATGGGAGACAGGCAGTTTCTAAAGAACAAGGGTATCTCAAAGACATTTTCGTTATTGCTAACAAATCCCCAAACTCCTGCTTCTTATAGGGATTGTGGTGTTTCAATACCAGAGCACTTCAGGCATGCTCAAGATCAAGACTCTCTTTCCACTGGTAGCTGCTAATATCTTGTCATGTTGTCAGAACAAATCCTAAGCACTCCATGGGGAGAGTCATTAAACGGTCATAAAGAGGTGATAAAAAAGTGATAAAGTGGTGATGGCGTCTCCAGTTTATCACTCCTCCAATTCCTGTTATTCTATGGATCCTACTCACTAAGATGTTTTTAACTCTGGAGATCTTAATGAATAGGCTCCATAGAATAATGTAGGAACTGGAGAAGTGATAAACTGGAGAAGTCTTCACCACTTTATCACCTGTTTATCACCTCTTTATTAACATTTAGGGCTATATGTTCAAAGAAGTAGCAAAATAGCTTTTCTCATTTGTAATGACTTTTCAAAGTATAATGTCATTGGACTCATTAATATTTTCAGAGTGTCGGCTATGGTCGTATGTAATGACAAAAAAATGTCTTAACTAAGGACAAAAATGTCTTAACTAATGACAAAAATGTCTTAACTAAAGACAAAAATCCTCACATTCCGAACTTCACAAACTTCCAATTTTTACTCAACATATAAATTTTGTGTTTTGAAAGACATTTTTTTGTCGTTAGTTACGACACATTTTCTTTTCCTCTATACGACACTGGAGAATAGTTTAGCCACACCCTTGCCCCTCCCCTTTGCCTGTCAGTTCTGGAGTTTTGTCATACACAACGGACATTACTAGTTTTTTGTCGTATACTCTATAGAAAATATGTCATTCATGCGTTCAATTACTTATTTTTGTAATTCATACGACAATTTTTTGTCGTTATCTCTTTGAACATATGGCCCTTAGTGAATCTCTCCCCCTTCCAGTCTTCTGGATACACTAATCACCTTGTCATACAATATTTATTGTATCATGCATGTCTCAGCCTCCACTCTTCTTTTCTAGGAGATGTTTTGTAAAACAAAAATGAAACATTACATAATTTCCCCTTCTAACATGTGGCAGGCAATCAAGTGAAAAATATCATGACAAAATCTAAAGACATCTTCTAATTCCACCATTCTCCTTCTAGAGAGATCTATAAATGACCATTAGAGGACAACCGGAGGGAAGTGCACTCAGGTCCACCAAAACATCACCAGCACAATCATAGTATTAAGAATATTCTTTTATTATATGAATAAAAACATCCACTTATAGAACGAAAAAATATACAGCAACAAACACTGGATCATAAGACTCGTCACCTAAAGCAATTTGTAACCCATAATGGTTACTTAATCATAGGAAAAAGTCATATAAATGGCCATTAGTAATAGGAAATAAATCTACTAAACAACACAAGAATACGTTTAATAATCAGGACTTTATCAGACCAAGGGAGTATAATAATAAGAAAAAATACTTAAAAAAAAAAAAGAAACAGAAAAGAATGCTGTTCGCAGCTATAAACAATTTTTTTACAATTTCAAATGAATTAAAAAAGTCCTGAAATTTCTGTTGGAATACTTTATTTACTTAGTAAATTGCCCCGTTTATAATCATTATTAAATAGTTGATGTGGCGATTTTGTTTTTATAGAAATATCAATTCATCTAAGTGTTTCCCTAAGTGTTCTGCTTCTCTGGCCCGTGGTTGTTTACAAATACAAGAAGAATTTGCAGCTGCACCATAAGAATGTATCATGTAAGTACTATAAATACATGGACATTTGTGCAGTTTTCCTAATACCGTTCACATCTTTTCCATTCCCAGATGATTATGCTGCCTGACACTGCCCAGGAGAGTAAATTAATCCAGGCAGATGAAGGAAAACCAGGACTCATTGAATGTTCCGTGTGTTTGTAGATCAGCAAGAACAGAGTCTTAGATAATTCCCTTTAAAAAACATATTCTAAATTTGATACAAAGTGGGCTGTATTCAGGAAGATTAAAAGGGGTATAATTCTGGAACAAATCAACTAAATTGTAGTTGAAATAACAATTTCCATTAATTTATTTGGGTCTTCTAAAGCCCTGAATGCTAGACAGATCCCTAACGCATTGTAAAGTAATGCCTTGGCGTCATCTGTTGTGTTTTGGGGGTTAAAAGCCTCATTTAAAGTGTTAGTAATGTCCAACAAAAAGTTTTTTTGCATTTAGAAGAGCTTAAAAAGCTGAGCTAAATGCAAAAAAACATATCTCTCAAACCGCTATGGTTTAAGAGATACAGGCATTTAAAGTTCGCTGTCTACTACTGACAGCTGTAAAGCTGTCAGCAGGAGATTCGTGTCGGCCGACATGGAGGCGCTTGAGAAGTGCCGCAATCTCGTTATTTACCACGAATCCCTTCATTGGAATGGTCTAAAACGAGTGCTTGAAAACCAGGCACAAGTTTTAGACCATTCCAATGAAGGGATTACTTGTAAGTAACGAGATCGCGGCACTTCTCATGCACCTCTGTGTCGACCGACACGGATCTCCTGCTGACAGCTTTACAGCTGTCAGTAGGAGACAGTGACCTTTAAACGCCTGTATCTCTTAAACCATAGCGGTTTGAGAGATACGTTTGTTTTGCATATAGCTCAGCTTTTTAAGCTCTTCTATATGCAAAAAACTTTTTGTTGGACATTACTAACACTTTAACCCTCTGAGTGCCAGAGTGGTACGGAATGCATTGCTTTGCAATGCATTCCGTACCACTCCGGCACTCAAAGGGTTAAATCAAAGAGGAGCCTTTTTTATTTGTCCCCTGTGGTGCAGTTGGTTTCCTCCAGATTTTCTCCTCTTTCTGCATACGGCAAATGAACATGGAAGGATCCAACTGATACAAGTAGAGCATTAGAAACTGACCAATATATACCCATAAAAGCTAGTATAAAATAAACACTCTCACAATACATATGGGTTAATACAGTAATAGTAGGGATATTAGAATAACAATTCGGCAGAAAAGAAATAACTAGATACATCTAATGGGTCAATGCCTTCAAACAAGTTTCTGTTTGCCAAATAGCTGATGTATTTCAGACACTGTTCAAAATTTTAAATCAGTCTGTCTGTTTATAATTTAGGTGGACAGAATGAGAAGGGGTCATGCAGGGGAGTAGACCATTCAAAAAGCAGTCTGTTCTGCCTGTCGTTATTGACCAAAAGTTCTTTGGAAAACATGCTGTGAACTTGCTAGGAAGCTTAGCCTACTAATTAAAAACATAATTGGGAATGTTTATTAAGTATTACACACCTGATTTTTCTAACATGTGCTATTTCACATAAGATGAACTTTTTAAAGCATTTCTGTTCCTTATAGCAATGTTCTTTTATTTCTTTTTTTTCCATTAGAAATCCAGGCTGTAATTCATTTGCTTGAATCTTCTAGCCTGCTTGGAACAGTCTTACACACAACACACTTGTCTCTGCCTCTGCAGCAGCAAATAGCAAGCGGGTGGAAATAATAGGCCTTCACACGATCATCATTATATGTACATTATGTGCGGGCTGCTACATTGTTAAGAGCCCTTTATTTTTAACTTCAGTTCATCTGTTCGCCATTATTTGAGAAGATGAGAAACCATAGGAGATGGAAGAGTGGCAGAGGGTAATTATACACTTTACAGAGAGGTATTTTTCATCATGGAATTAGACCAGCATCTAGATAACAGCTATTCAAAAAGCAACACGGACAGTGTTTATTACCAGGAAACTATACTCTTTAAAAAAAAAAAAAAAATTCAGGATTTATTTTGTTAACCCTTCAATGTCCCTAAAACATCAGTAACTGCATTTTTTCCTATTAAGGGTTAAAATATTTCTCATACTTATGTGGATTTATGTTATTGCATATTAATAAAGAAAAAGGTAGACAAGATACAAAGAACATGAAGTCAAAGTGCTGGTAATGTCAGTATTGCCAGGACAGGAAATAAGAAAAATAGTATTTTTGTGATGTCATTTTATAGTACAGGAAGTTCCAATTGAACAAAAAGTCATAAAGATATGACCCTGATTATATCATATTATGGTTCAGGAAGTTCTGGTAAAATATTAAGTCAGAATATTACGACTCCTGATATAATTTTATGTTACAGGAAGTTATGTTAGAGGAGAAAATCATAATTGTGTTATACCGGTGATGTAATTTTATCATACATAATAATACTGTAGGACAGTAAGTAATACTGATACAATATTGGTGATGTCATAATGAGGACGTTAAGTTAAACTGGGAAGTCAGATTAAAGTCACAATTGAGGAAATAACTGCCGCTTTTTATGTAGCGGTTTTGATAAATTAATTCCCAGATGAACAGAAGGTTAATTTTTATTCATTTATTTATTACGTATTACTATGGACAGGAATATATGTCTGTATGAAGGCAAATGTGGCAACAATTCTGAAGTTAAACAGAGAAAGAACATAGTTTATAGTTAGGAATCCTATTACATAAAGTGGTAGAATGCGTCGCTCACTGTGAGCCGTAACCGCACATGCGCAGTAGAGAGTCTCTACTGTGCAAGTGCGGTTTCGCACACAGAGAGCTTCGCTGTTAGCCATCTGGAGCTCCCCGCTAAGGATCAGTGTGTTTGGCAAGTCTCTACTGTGCATGACTGCAGTCATGCGCAGTAGAGACACGCTGAACACACTGCCCCACTCCGGACGGCTCATGTCCTGTCTCTGCTCCCGGCTCCGGGGCAGCTGGGTGCACTTTAGCCCATGTATACAGGCTTTCATACTAGTATATATATATAAAGTCAAAATTGGAGTAATTATACGTGCAAAAAACTGCACCATAGTGAACAAACAAAAATTTACATTAATTGAAATATATATTTTAAACCCTTAAATGATAGAGAGGTCTCCAGACTATTGTGAAATAAACACTGGAGAGCCCATTAACATTCAATGGAATTAAAAAGCCCCATTAAAATCACAGTGAACATTGTTTTCCCTATGCCCTAGTGTCCTCAATACACGATCATATATTTAGACTATAGAGATTTGTGAACTATACAATGCTACTTCCACACAGCCAGACAAAGCAGGCAGTTTCTATCTCTACTCCCCAAGAATCTAAACAGTTTTATTTATAACAGAAAGTTGGATATCCTTCACTCAATTAAATATTTGTATCTACTGTTAAACAATTAGCAGGCAGAAATGATAACTGAGACCTTTGAGGGTACACAAGAAAGTAGTAAACCAACATAAAGACATTTTGAGATTGTCCAAGTTGCACTATATCACTGACATGAAGGTGTTCTTTTGTTGGCATAATTTAAATGCTTGTTCATACAAAAGCTTACTCATGACTTCAGATAGAGGAGAAAAGAGCAAAATCATTTTTTATATCAGTGCTTCTGTCACATAACTAGACCTTCCTTCTTTCCATAACTACTCAGTTAATGGATCCGGTATAGATATAGCATCTATCATTTGTGTATTTATTAATCATATACATTTTTTGGAGGACAGCAAAGTAAACATATACAAGTATTCATCAGAGTAGTTACATGTTACATGGTACAAATTAGAAATAACTCAGCCTTATTTTGCACAATATCCTGAGATAGAGAGTCACACACCTGCAATGCAGGAGATTACACTCTGTCACATGCACAATGAGCAATCTGAAAAAGAAAGTAGTAATTTGCAAGTAAGGCCATATGTATAAAGGCTGAAGTGAAGAATTCTCAACTCTGAGACAAACCAACTGGAGTGGACCATAGCAAACAAAAAAAATCACCATTAAAGGAGCAGTAAACTTTTTTTTTTTAAAACCTATGTTATACACCTTTTCCTGCTGAGTACTACAAGGTCACTCCCACTGCTGTCAATTGTTTTATTCAAAATGCATAAGAATTCAAATAATACTTTGCGGCTGATACAGTGCCAGCCAGTCACGGGACAGTCATGCGCAGTGGAGACTGCCCGCTCAGTGGATGATACAGAGCAGGACGCTCCTTTGGAGCGTCCAGCTCTGTATCAGCCGCGCCGCAGGCAGTCTCTACTGCGCATGACTGCAGCACACGCAGCAGTATCTACTGCTCATGACTGCAGCGTTACACACATTTTAGCGAATTATTATATAGGATATTCATCCTGAAGTTATGCTTAATTAGTAATGCTTCTATTAGCATTGAATTTGTGATGTAGGGTTTATATGATGGTTTTTCCCTTTGTGTGTATAAAGCTTCAAATTTGTACAGGATGTTGGCACATATAGCAGTGTTTGTTTGCAAGTTAAATGTATGAGTGTTATAGTACTGGGGTTGGAGGCTGTTTTCTGGCTCTTGTGATGCCTACACTAGTGCACGTATTGAATTTTCTAAGGAAATACATTTGACATCCATCGGTTTCAACTACCCATCAACCTGATCACTTATTAGGACTTTTGAGGATCTATGTTTGACATATTGTTTTTATTATTTTTCTTCATTCATATTTGCATTGTATCACTTTGAGGCACTTCATTTAATCTTTTTTTTAATCTGTGTTATGCTTGGCAACATGGGTCCATTCTTTATCCCACCCCCTGGACTTGCTATAATAAATCGATATTCTGAGTTGTGGTTTGGCAAACACCAGTGGTAGGTATTTAAGGTGTTGGCCTTTGAAAAGTTCTGTTTGCCTGATAGTACTCCTGATGAAACGACCAGAGACTCAGGAAATGCTTTGAAATAGCTTTTTAACATTATACAAATGTATTATAATAAAGTCATTATTTATTTGTTTATGAGGGTAAAGTACTGCTTATTACAATTGTAGAGGAGACTGATGAGAAAATGTAAGACTGTATGGGCTGATTGGGTTCTTCCTGAAGCAGGGAGGGTTGAGCACTCTTCATGTTCTCTAGCCCTTTAGTGCTTTGGTACATGCCAGCTTTTGGTGAATATACCGTTCATATTCTGCCACACATATTATATATGTACAACTTCCAGCACTTCCACTGTGTGTTTCTGTACTCACAGCATCTGTTACTTGTGCAATTATTAAAAATATTGTGTATGAAGGATAACAAAGTAAACATATAAATGTATTCATCAGAATAGTTAAAGGGATAGTAATGTTTCATAATAAAAGCGGCTCTAATCATCATAATATTTGCACTTTGGAGAGTGTTATTTCAATTCTGATGTAGTTCAAGAGTAATTCAATGACAAAGTATCCCCCTCCGCCCCTTTTACTGATGTAACACTGTTCAGTCAAATCAGAAGGGAGGTGCCCAGGTAGATTGCAGAGAGGGACAATCTTCAAATAAGATAAGGGAAAAACTTGCCAAGGGGGGCAGGGCTTTCATTGTTCTCATAGGAAGAAGATTGCCCCCTGCTGTTATCTGTCTGGACTATGGACTGGATTCCACATCTGAGAAGAGATGGCTTACACTAGGTAAAAGGGCGGGAAGGGGAAACTTTGCTTGTGAATATCTCTCAAACCATAAAGGTTTGAGATATAAGACTTATATCGTTCTTCATGTTTTTTTAATGCCTACAAAATAAAATAAAGATAAAATGAAATATTACTATCCCTTTCAAGAAGAGTGATTACTAGTTAAATGGTTCATGTTAGCAGTCATTTAGTCAACCCAATCTTGCACAGTGTCCTCTTCCAAAAGTCATCATTGAAGGGCAATCTGTGAATTCTGACAGGCACCTGTAATGGAGGAAACTAAGCTTCATGTGCATGATGGGAAATCAGAAAAGGAAGTAGTTTTCAAAAAGGGACATATGTATAAAAGAAACAGTGGAGTCATTCTGATGCAAACCAACTGCAACATATCAATCAAATAAAAATAAACATTAATTCAAATATGGCTTTCAACCCCTTGAATTCTAGAACATCTCCAGCGCATTGCAGAGTTGGCGAACTCTCTAGCGTTTAGGGAGTATTGTGCTCTTTTTATCCATCAGTGCAACTAACTCATACACCATTATCAGATATAGGAATGGGAATCCATTTTCTTATATGTTGAGGTTTGCCTTAGCCTTTGATACATCCCAATTGGTTGATATTTGTAAAATATTTTGAAGATATGTGCATGAGTTTATATTTTTATCTTTTGATTAATAAATGTCATGGATAAATATAGACAAAAAGAAGGACATTTAATTAAAAAAAATGTGATTTTTTTATGAATATTTTAGATGTAATAAATATTGAATCACATCATAAATGGAAACATTATAAAATATTCTGTTTGTTTGTAGAGATAATGTGAGGGTGAGAATAGTTTTACTTTTGCGTTGATTTGAGATCAGTTTATGCAACAAAACTTTGTAGGTTCAACCAAGGTGCAGTTTTTAATAGGCTAACATCAAAATGTTAATATCATCAATGCAACACATGTCCTTGAATGAATAATGTAAAGTAAAAATGTTGAAGAAAAGTGGTCAGAATCCCAAATTTTGGTTGTAGAAATATATTGAACAATATATAAACTTACATAGCAAAACATATAGAAGGAATTGGCATGGAAAAGCAGGAATTTAGAATATTCAAATCTGAAGGAAAAGAGTATTCTTTCTTGATATACAAGGACTGCAATAAAGATAGCAAAAGGGCAGTTAGGTTAGCAAAATAGAAAATTAAATTCGACTGGAAAGGAGAGCAAGACTAACCAAAAAAGTATTCAGATACATAAAAAGCAAGAAACTTAAGAAGGAGATGTATAAGTTGAATAGAGAGGAGAAGGAAAGGCTGATGTTCTGAACCCATTTTATTTATTGGTGTATATACCAAGGGAGCTGCAGTGTTAGAAGCTCCTCAGCAAATAACAAGTACAACCATACCATTATCAGTTATATGATTTATATGATTAACACAAGAAGAAGTCAAGCAAAGATGTAACATAATTAAGACTGAAAAACATCCTGATGGTATACATCAAATGGTTCTTTGGTACTTTAGTGCAGTGTTTGCAAGACAAAAGACTGTTTCCACAGGCTCGTTACAGCAAGACTGGAGTAAAGCCCATGTTCTGCATTTATTTAGGAAAGGACCTAAAATGGAATCTTGGAATTATAGGCCTATGAATGTGATCCCAGTAGTAGGAAAATTGCTTGAAAGGATAATAAGGGATTATCACTGAAACCACCGGGCCCTTGGCTCCCGAAGGAGTCTGGGGGCCAGCCACCTTCCTACAGACTCATGGACTTTGCATGGGAAATGTCACCAGATGGAGTGATTCAGGGTTATAACATTTCAAATATTGCTCATTGTATTATATATTGTATGGTATAATGTAATAGTGTGTGATGTTATCCTATAAATTCTGTATAGGGATTTGGTAGCTGGGAGTGGGGGTTGGGCGTTGTTTCCAATATACTTCAGGTCTGTGGGGCTTGTGCTAATGAATGATTGGAATGTTAATTGATTCCTGATGTGCTTCCTTGACCAATCAGGGGAGGTTATTTATGATCCAGTTAGAATGTCCATTTTTCACACCCTAATCTGCATGCTTATCTTGATAAGGGTGTTGGTGGCTGATCAAGCGTAGAAACTGTCCTAAGTCCTAGTTTGCAGGCTGATCTTGATAAGAGTCTCTGTAAGTGTATATAAGCTGTGTGTTTGATTCAATAAAGAGTTCTTATTCTAAACCTGCTTGGGGCTGCTTGCTGTCTCCAGAGTGTGTTCACCCTACACTGAGTCCTGCCTAAGTGACTGGTTGAATGGAACTTTGATCCTGGTTCAAAGCTGGTGGAGTTCCTGAGTGTTGTCCTGGGTTAAGGAAGCATAGTTTTGGCAGAGCTACTCAGTCTGAGTACAGGTATCCATCACAGGGATTATATTTAGGATTACATTGTGTAAAGCACACTTATTAGTGGAAATCATCATGGTTGTATGAGGAATAGATCTTGCCTAATAAATCTATTGTGCTTATATGAAAAGTTAGTATTAACCTAGACATGGTCAAGCAGTAGATATATACCTGGATTTTGCAATGGCATTTCATACAGGAAATTGGGCCATGGAAAACCTTTGTAATTGGATAAAAAAAATTAGTTGAAGGATAGGGAAGAGTGTGTTGTTGTAAACCGAACATCCTTGAATAGAGTTAAAGATGAGTCTGGAATATCTCAGGATCAGGTACTTGATCCACAACTATTTAACATCTAGAAATTACATGGAAAGAGGTATAGAAAGCAAAATTTCAATATTTGCAGAGGATAATAAATTATACATGGTAATAAACTCACAGAAGGATGTTTATTATATATATAAAATTGCAGATTGGGCAATTAAAAGAAATAGGAGATTTAACATAGGAAATTGCAAAGTTATGCATTTTGGAAGAATAAATAAACATGCTACTTATGATTTTAATGGGAGCATTCTAGGAGACTCATTTCTAGAGAACATTCTTGAAGTACTTGTAAGCTGCAAACATAGCAATCGTGATCAGTGTCAAATGGCAATAGAAAAAGCAAACAAAATAGTATCCTGCAAAACAAGGGGTATTGATGCAAGTCATTGGTAAGACCTCACCTGGACTAGCCAGTGCACCTGTTCTTAAAAAAATATATTCTATAACTGGAGACGGTGCAGAAAAGAGCAACACAATTAATTAAAGGAATTGAAGCATAAAAGTATGAAGAATGTTTAGGCAAATTTGTTTTACAAAAAGACACCCAAGAAAGGATTTTGTTACTTTTCACAAATATATGCAAGGTTTATATAAAAATCTCTTCAGTTAATTTTTCATTCCAAGGCCTGAACAAACATCTAAGGGACAGCCATTAAGATCAGAGGAAAGGAGGTTTCAACGTCAGCAGCAGAAGGGGTTCTTTACAGTAAGGTTTGTTCAGCTGTAGAATTCATGTCTGAGGGATGTGGTAATAGCAGATACATGGATACATTTAAGAAAAGATTACACAAATGTCAAAAGGAAGTGGACATAAGAGGTTATACTATGTGTTAAGGAAATGAGCAGAAAGTACTAGTAAACAGAATAACAGCCATCTTGGAGTTAGAAAATATTATGTAATTCTAACTTTCTGGGATATACCATGGCATAGATTGAACAATATGTATGTATGTCTTTTTGTTTAACCTAATTTAATACGTGACTATGTAAAATTTAATTAAATTATCTAGATTTTTTTCGAGTGATAATAATATTATTGTTTCCCTGATGGGTATCTCATGACTTCTTTTGATTCACTAGTTCCATATTTTTGACCCACAGTGTTATATTTTATGTCTGCTTGGCTTTTTACTAACACAGGAAAAAATGTCTTCAGTGGTTTATCTAGTCATTGGCTAGATGTTTAAATGTCTTCAATGGCTTAGAATAGTCTTCCATAACCCTGGTATTGGCAATCTCATCATCTGTCTGTTAAACATAGCAGCTTATTTTAAAGGGATAGTAATTTTTCACAAAAACAGCAGCTCCAATTAATCTTCATAGTATTTGAGCCATAGAGAGTGTTATTTCAATACAGAGTTGTAGTTCAAGAGTAATTGAATGATAAAGTATCCCCCTCCCTCCCCTTTTACCTAGTGTAACACTGCTCACCTCAAATGTGGAATCTGGTTGCTTCACCAGACAGATAACAGCAAGGGACAATCTTCTTACTGTGAGAACAATGAACCCCCCCAATGGGTTTTTCAGCTTTTTCCCTTATCTTAATTGAAGATTGTCCCTCTGTGCAATCTACCTGGACATACCCTGCTGCTCTGAGCTGAGCAGTGTTATATCAGAAAAAAGGGGCGGGAGGGGAATACTTTCCATTCAATTACTCTTGAACTACAACTCTGACAGAATTGAAATAACACTCGCAAAGGCCCAAATATTATGATAATTAATTAGAGCTGCTTTTATTATGAAACATTACTATCATTTTAATTTATTGATTGCTTTTATAATATATATGTTTTGCTCTCTTAAACATTTGAGGACTACATTGATGGGAAACACATTGCTGTCAATGTTGTTCCATAAGTACAACATGTAATTCCATCATACATTTTATATATCTTATCAAACTATCACATTGCCTCTTATAAAGCCTAATTTACAGAACTTATTGATAGGAAAACACAGTGATATTCCCCTATAAAGCAGTAAAGTGGAAGGATATATATATATCAGTCCACTGCAGGATGAAGGCCTCGTTTGCAAACCTCCAACAACTTTGTTCCTGCTCCTTTTGTTGCCACTGTGTACAAACAAATTTAGTAATTTCCTCTACCTATCTTGTCTTTGGTCATTTTCTTGGGTGTCTAGTATCGAGTGGAACCCATTCCAAAATTAGTTTTGTCCATCTACTTCATGACTTCTTGCTATGTGGCCTATCCATTTTAATGTCAGGTGCTTTACTCTTTCAATTATGACATAGACTCTTTTTGTTACATTTACAATTCACCACTCCATGCTTCTCTGCATAAGCTTTTTTTATGGCTTTGGCATTCAGTGTCCATGTTTCAAAGCCATGTGTAAGGACTGGCAGGAGACATTGGTAAAAAACTTCCATTCCATCTGTTGACATTTCCTGTCCAAGGTAAACATATTTGGCAACTTCTAGTTATGGTCCATGTACTTTGATTTTCATTGGTATGGTAAATTTGTTAAACATGACTTGCATTTTGTTGATATTCATCTTCAGATCAAAATTCTTGCTTTCATGTTGTAGCTCTTCAATGATTTCTTCAGTTCTTCAGGACTTCTGGTAAAAGAGTATAATATCTACAAAACGTCAGTGATATACGTAGTTGCCATTGAACTGAAGTCCTTTTTGGTTCCAATTTAGCCTGTGAAAAATGTATTTCTAAACAAGCAGAAAATAGTTGTAGGAGATTGTGTCTACTTGTCGGAACATTTTTCTATGTTGATCAGGACTTTATCATTGTTGACCTATTTTGATGCAGTTTCATTTTTGTGTATTAATTGGAAGATGTTGATGTAAGCACTGTCTATTTCTTGGTTTACTGGGCATTGATTATTGTTTGCTTTTTCACTGAGTTAATGAAGGCTATGATTAATGGAAGGTTGTATTCATTATGTTGCTCTGTAACTTGTTGCACTGTCTAGATATGGACCATTGTACTGAAACCACTCCTGAAGCCTGCTTGTTCTTTCGGCTGTGTTGTGTGTTGCTGTGTGTTGTTTCTGTTCTTCTTGATAGTATCTTTGTGAAAACCTTGCATACCACTGGCAATAGGCTTATTGGCCTGTAGTTTTTTAGAACCGCCTTATCACATTTTTTTGTGCAGTAAGATGGCTTCTGCATTTTCCCATGTTTATGGCACTTTGCTGAATAGTAGGCATTTTGAAACTAGTTTAGCTGAGGCTTTGAACAAGGGCTGACCTTCAGCTTTCAACATTTCAATGGTAACTTTATCAGGTCCAGCTGCTTTGCCATTTTTCATTGATTTTATTTCAGCTTCTACTACTACCTAAACTTCTACCACAGCTTCAGTCTCTGGCACTGCATTCAGTTATTAGAAACATTTGAATACATTTCTTCCACTCGTTTTAGTATTTGTTGTTGAGATTTTGCCATTGTACTATCTTCAATCTTTAATGCAATGGTTTGGCTCCTATGTGTCACCATCTTTCGTTTTGTTTCCTTTAGCCCTTGATCTTCTTCCAGTGTCCTTTTGATGAGCTCAACATTGAACTTACATATTTCTTTTGTATGCATGTCCTTATGGTCTTGCACATTTCTACGAATTCAACTCTGTTTCTAGTATTACTGTTTTGTTTAATTTCTCATCGCTTCTTCATCGTGGAAACCTTTTCATTTAATATTTTAGTTGTTTTTTCTTGTTTTACAGTAGGTGCAAGGACATGGGCAGTGTCTATGATTGTGGGTTGAAATGTCTGTCTGGAAGGTCATGCAGCAAACCGAAGCAATTAGACACTGTTAACTTAAAATTCATATGATTTTTCAATAGCTGGCTAACGTCAACCTTTATGTTTGTTGATTTGATCATTTTCTTTCTTGCAATCAGTTTTGATTTTTGCTCACACTAGACGATAGTCATATCCAACGTTAAAATTATTTAAGACTAGTCAGTGAATATCATTTTATTATTTGCAAGTATGAAGTTGATTTCACTTGTCCATTTCCACTTGGCCTTTTTCCTGTAGAATTAATTCATGATGTACAAATGTTGTTCTTCTGTAAATTCAATTAACTGGTTGCCTCTATCGTCTCTTTTTCTAGTTCCATGTGGTCCGATCTATATTTAACCATTTTGGAACTTAACAATTCTTGCATTGAAATCTCCCATTTTAAATTTGTATTAGTATCTGTCTTGTTTGTAGAGGCATAGCAAATGCCTTCAACTTCATCATTGCTGTGGGGACATAAACTTGAATGATTTGAAGGACAGAGCGACTGTTTAGTTTGATAGTACAGGAAGAAATTATTTCAGAAATACGTTCTACTTTTATGAGTCTGTCAGTTTTTAGTTAATCAAGATTCCTATTCCTCCACATCAGCCATCATTGGTTCCTTTATAGTATAGCCAGTGTCCATCTTCTAAATTGATTAAATCTTTGTCTTTTTTACGAGTCTCTGTATGTCTATGTTGATGCTATTTAGTTCTTGTACTAGTTCCTCTAAGAGTGAAACTGTAATCATAGATTGAATGTTAAGCATTCCAATGTCTAAAGACCAAAAACAGCATGACAGAATCCAGTAATTCTTAGCATCTTCTGCCATTGAGCTGGTATTCGAGCTGCCATAGGAAGTAGCTCACAAGCCTCTGGGGAATGAGGCCTTTGTTTTTGTTTTGAAGCCGAGCTGCCATCCCACAGTTCTATGACGTACCAGGACCGTCACAGGTCTTTAAGTGCCGGGACTGTCGTGACGGCCCTGGCTCGTCGTGGGTCCTTCAGGGGTTAAAGGGAGAAAAAGTATTGGCACACATCCAAATAATTGCATATATTATCAGAATCTCACATTATGTTGCCATCTTTTGTTGCCAAAATGCTACATAGTTAAGCATAATATAGAAATCGAAAGGAAATCATTGATATAAAGTCCTGCATATGATATATCATGCAGTTGAACAATGATAGTGAAAATCAGAGATGCATTAAGGAATACAAGGAAAAAATAGCACTGAAAAAGGTTCTATCCCCTAGGAAGGCATATCATAAATCATTCATTCATTTGTTTTCTCACTCATCGTGCGTTATCTCTTGACGGGCAGAGCAGATTATTATTATTATTATTCTTTATTTATATAGCTCCAACTAATTCCGCAGTGCTGTACAATTGGGAATAGACATACAGAGGTATTAAATAGTACAATCAGATGTGGAGAACAGGAGGATCAGAGGGCCCTGCTCGTGAGAGATTACAGTCTAGAGGAAGGTAGGTTTGACACAGAAGGAGTAAGTGCTATTGTGTTTAAGTGCCTCCTGCCACATGAACTGCCAGTCAGTGGGTGGGAGTGAGAAGTGCTGTTGAGTGCAGTAGTCCGTGCAAGGGGTGAATCTTGGTGATGATGTTTATGGAGGCAGTTGATAGGCTTCCCTGAAGAGGTGAGTCTTCAGGGTGCGTCTGAAGATATGAAGGCTGGGGGAGAGTCTGATGGGGCGGGGGAGGGAATTCCACAGCTCAGGTGCAGCACGGGAGAAGTCCTGTAGGCGGGAGTGGGAGGATGTGATAAGACCTGTGGAGAGCAGAAGGTCATGTGCAGAGCGAAGATGGCGGGCGGGAGTATATTTGGAAATGAGAGATGAAATATAGGTGGGTGCAGTGTTAGTGAGGGCTCTATAAGTTAGCACCAGAGTTTTGAATTTTACTCTATATGCTAATGGGAGCCAGTGTAGGGACTGACAGAGGGGTGTGATGTTAGAGAAGCGATGAGTGAGGTAGATTAATCTTGCAGCAGAGTTCATTATGGACTGTAGCGGGGTTAGTCGGGTGAGAGGCAGGCCAATTAGTAAAGAGTTACAGTAGTCAAGACGGGACATGATGAGTGTTTGGATTAGAATTTTGGTAGTGTCTTCTGTGAGAAAGGGGCGGATTCTAGAGATGTTGCGGAGGTGGAGGCGGCATGAGTTGGAGATTGACTGGATGTGAGGAATGAAGGATAGGGCAGAGTCAAATGTGACCCCCAGGCAGCGTGCTGTAGGGGTTGGTGTGATGGAAGTGTTGTTAACGGTGAGGGTAATATTTGGAATAAGGCTGGTTGTAGATGGAGGGAAGATAATTAGTTCACTTTTGCCAAGGTTAAGTTTGAGTTGATGGGAGGACATCCAGGAAGACACAGCAGACAGACAGTCAGACACTCGGGACAGGAGGGAAGGGGAGAGGTCTGGGGAGGAAAGATATATTTGGGTGTCATCAGCATAGAGTTGATGGTGAAACCCAAAGGAGTTTATTCGTTTTCCAAGGGAAGCAGTGTAGATTGAGAAGAGCAAGGGTCCCAGTACTGATCCTTGAGGCACACCAACAGACAGTGGGGGGGGTGGGGAAGTGGAGCTGGAGTAGGAAACACTGAAGGAGTGGTTGCAGAGATAAGATGAAAACCAGGAGAGTGCAGTGTCGCAGAGACCTAGGGAGTGGAGGGCTTGGAGGAGGAGTGGGTGATCAACTGTGTCAAAGGCGGCTGACAGGTCCAAGAGAATAAATAGGGAGTAGTGGCCTTTTGACTTGGCTGAGAGCAAGTCATTGGCCACTTTAGTGAGGGCAGTCTCAGTGGAGTGATGAGGGCGGAATCCGGATTGCAAGGGATCTAGCAGGGAATGGGAGTAGAGGAATTTAGTGAGCCGGTTATATGCAAGGCGCTCGAGAAGCTTGGAGGCGAACGGGAGAAGGGAAATTGGCCAGTAATTTGACAGTGAGTTTGGGTCCAGGGAGGGTTTTTTTAGGATGGGAGTGATTAGTGCATGTTTGAAAGAGGATGGGAAGGTGCCAGTTGACAAAGAGAGGTTGAATAAGTGAGTAAGGATTGGAGTTAGTAGAGGGGAGAGTTCTTAGGTGAGCTGAGATGGGATTGGGTCGAGAGGGCATGTGGTTAGGTTTGAGCGAGTGAGGAGAAGGGAGACTTCATCCTCAGTGACAGGTGGGAAGGAGCTTAGTGTGTATGTGGGAGAGGCGACAAGGCTG
Organism: Rhinophrynus dorsalis; assembly: GCA_037306005.1. Taxonomy (NCBI): domain Eukaryota; kingdom Metazoa; phylum Chordata; class Amphibia; order Anura; family Rhinophrynidae; genus Rhinophrynus; species Rhinophrynus dorsalis. The sequence goes on along the minus strand of CM074725.1, from coordinate 150,643,142 downwards.
GGCTGGCTTGGTGGGGGTGGTAGTGATGAAATGTCATGTCTGATAGATTCAATCTTGTTCTTGAAGTGGTTGGCGAGATCTTGGGCAGAGAAGTTAGTGGAAGGTGTTTGTGTTGGTGGGTTTAGAAGAGATGTGAAGGTTGAGAAAAGGCGTTTGGGGTTGGAGGAAAGATTAGAAATTAGAGAGGAGAAGAATGACTGGTTAGCCAGGGAGAGGGCAGAGCTATACAAACGGAGAATGAATTTGTAGTGTGTGAAGTCAGCTGTGGAGCGCGATTTCCTCCAGTGCCTTTCAGCAGTGTGTGAGCACCTTTGGAGGTATCGCGTTAGTCTTGTGTGCCAGGGTTGTAGTGGGGTTGTGCGTGGGTGGCGTGGAGTTGCAGGTGCAGCGATGTCAAGGGCTGAAGTGAAAGTGCTGTTGTAGAGAGCAGTAGTTTTGTCTGGGCAAGTAAGTGTGAGGATGGGGTTGAGAAGAGGCTGCAGGGAGGTGGAAAATTGTTGCTTATCAAGAGTATGCAGATTTCTCCGCATGCGCTTGATTGTGGCGGGGGTGATGGGTTTGCGTGGTATGATGAGGTTAACGGTGAGGAGGTGGTGGTCAGAGAGGGGAAAGGGGACATTAGAGAAGTTGGACACCGAGCAGAGGTTAGTGAAGATCAAGTCGAGGGAGTGACCATCACTGTGTGTGGGAGAGCTGGTCTACTGTGATAAGCCTAAGGAGGTTGTTAAGGAGAGGAGTTTGAGGGCAGGGGGGTTGTTGTGATTATCTATAGGGATGTTGAAGTCACCCACGATGAGAGTAGGGACATCAGAGGACATGAAGTGAGGGAGCCAGGAGGTGAAGTGATCAAGGACTTGTGCAGTGGGACCAGGTGGCCTGTATATGACAGCGACACGCAGGGGGAAGGGAGAGAAGAGGCGAAGTGCATGAGCTTCAAATGTAGGGAAGGAAAGAGAGGGAACAGTGGGGAGTACCTGAAATATATGGTTAGGGGCAGCAGGATGCCTACTCCCCCTCCCTGTCTGTTGCCAGGCCTCGGTGTGTGTGTGAATTGAAGGCCTCCATGTGAGAGTGCGGCAGAGGAGGCAGTGTCTGATGATGTGAGCCAAGTTTCAGTGATGGCAAGGAGGTTTAGGGAGTGAGAAATGAACAGATCGTGAACAGCTGTTAGTTTGTTACACAGAGAGCGTGCGTTCCGGAGACCAAAACAAAAGGGGGGGGGAGGAGGTTAGGTGACGGGGTACGGTTATTAGGTTGTGAGTGTTGCGCGCGTGAGTGGGTTTTGTGGTACAAGAGAGAATGGAAGGGGGGGCTGGGTTAGGTGAGATGTCACCTGCAGCTAGTAGGAGGAGAAGGGAGAGGGTCATAAGGTGAGAGTGAGATTTGAAGCAGTGAGGCTTTTTTGCAGGGGTAGAAGAAGATGGTGGTGATAGGGAGCGGAGGAATGAAAAAAGTTCATGGGAGCAGAGAAGTAGTGAGTGAAGAATTGAGGGTGCAACGTGAATGGCGTGACACTTAATGTGGACACAGGAGGAGGAGAGTCTTATGCAGGTGAGAATGGTGATGACAAAGCAAGGACCTAATTTGCCCATAGTGGAGTTAATGAATGGGGCAGTAGAGATGTGCAACAGTCAGTAATCCAGGAGAGTACAGATGACTTGGCAGTCAAGGGTCAATCCACAGAGCAGAGGGTATAGGTGCCAGGGATGGGGAGGAGAGTCAGTAGCAGAACTGCAAAGTACTTGGTGAGGGTAGGAATCAATGCAGGGTTAAATGAAGTAGTCCAATGATGATCAGGAGAGGTAGAAGTTGTAATGGTTACTGGTGGCTGGAAATCCTGGTTTCTTGCATCAGGTGGTCAGTAGTTTCAGTAGAGGATGCAAATGTCAGTGCTTGGTGGAAATGACTGTTTCTTCACTCTGAATTCAGCCTGTTTATTTGCCTCTTGTCTTTAGGTGGTTGCAGCAGCTGTCTCTCTCTTGTCCAACTCTCTTGCCTAATTCTCAGTACTTAGATAAAGATGTACTTTGATAAAGGTGCCAACTACTACCCCTGGCAAATGCCACCCCTGGCAAATGCCACCCCTAACTGGGCCTGAATATATAATAACTGGAGTCCCTAAGAACACTGACTGACTGAGGGATTTCCAAATTACAAATTGTTTTGGGCTGGGAGAGCTCTGAGTGCGTTCAGGTGTGACACCATTAAATCTCTGATAAGAAACAGACACAGAGAGATATATGAGAGGAATGAGGGAGGAAGGCAATATGGAGACTGGAACAGGGAGTCAAAATGGCTAATGTAGATTAGTACATACAACAAGGGGTTAAATTGTAGAGGGAGACTGGATGAGATTGGAGTTCCAGGTGAAGGGTAGATTAGTACATACCAGGAGATTGTATAGTTAATAAACAGTTGGGTTACAGCACAAGATTTCAAGCAGACTGGATGGGAAACACATACCAGGAGACTGTATAGTTAATAAACAGTTGGGTTACAGCACAAGATTTCAAGCAGACTGGATGGGAAACACATACCTGCAAGGAAGATGAGAAAGTTGTTAGCAGACTGTCTTCATATAGCATACAATGCAGCATACTGGATAGATATTAACATATTATATCTCTTGCCTAACTCTCAGTACTTAGATAAAGATGTACTTTGATAAAGGTGCCAACTACTACCCCTGTCAAATGCCACCCCAGGCAAATGCCACCCCTAACTGGGCCTGAATATATTTTCTAACTCATCATGCATTATCTCTTGACGGGCAGAGCAGAACAACGCCACTATCCTTCTCTCTCATCCTTTTCTTCTCCCCCCCTTCTACTCCTTTACCTCTCTTCCAATTCTTTCCTCCCTTTTCCTCTCATTCATTTCCTTCTTCTTTATTTACTTATTTTGGCACCTCTGAAGACTCCTTTATAATTACATCAGCATACAGCTGACCAGTTTTCTTCCTCTCAAGCTTCCCATACACCATTCTGGAATTACAATTAGTATTATTCCTATATTCTCAATTGCTTTAATGACATATGTATGAATATGTATCGTCATTGTATAATTCTCTATGCCAGTTCTCTTTTTTCCCATACTAACTAATCCATATTGTACAATTTATACAATTTATACCTTTATTGTACTGTTTCCTTTTGAATTTTCAATAAAAAGGTGTGCCCCTGTTGTCCATTCTTCATTTACGCCATTGGGAGTGAGTTGGTTAAGAAGGAAAATTCATTGATTTACATTTTGTAAAAAGTATACATTCATAGTTACCATCTCTAATACTCAGCCTGATACACTGTAGACCCCATACCTTGAGTACAGATGGATTGTAACCATGATAAGTCAATCAATGTTTTGCTACTGATATCAATTGTGTGCCAACTATCTGAGACTCTTGAGGGGCCCTCAAAATGTTAGTTGCATGCTCTCTCAGTTTGGTTTTCTGATTATTTTACCATCATAGCATAATCCACAGGGGCATGTAAGCATATATATTTTCTGTGGTTTGATATATAATGAAGTAATTAATAAGATTTACCTTTCTCCAAACCTGTCCTTTATGCTCTTAGTCATAATTATATGTTTACAAGCAATAAAATTCCGACATCGGTTTGAGCCTGCAACAACGTTTGCTTTTTTTTTTTAAATGGATATGCACCAATTAATCACGCAGATTTTGTGCCCTTCTGTACAACATTAATACTCTTTCACCCAGTTTAGACTGGAGATCCTCATTATACATTCAAACATGCTAATGTTGGTTTAAGGATATATATCAAATTATCCCAATGGCAATTGTACTTTGGGATTAAACTAATTTTGTTATCACTGAGTTTTGACTTGTGCTGGAAACGTAAATAACGCCTTGATGTGTACAGAGAGCTCATTTAAATGCATTTTTGATAACACTCATTCTGTTTCCTCTTTGAATAAACCTCTCAGTAATTTCTTCCGACCTTTGTTTATAGGTTTCAACATCACTACAATTTTTGAGTAGCCACAGAAATTCGCCAACAGTAATGTTGTTTTTCATGTTGACAAGATGATGGCTTTTGTAGTGTAGAAGGCTATTGATAGCTGTGGACAGTCATCAGGATCCCTCAGGACAGTAACATCGAGGTAGTCAACGGATTCATGACTATTGATCATAGTTAGTTTGAGAGTCATGCCATTGGTGTTAAGACTGTTAATGAATAAATTAAGCAGATCGCTTGGACCTTCCCACAGTATATAGAGATTGTCGATATATCTGAACCATAGCAGAACATATTTTGTGAAATGTTCAAAAGTATCAGAAAAGACCAGTTTCCACCCACCACCCAAGGTACAAATTGGCATATGTAGGGACATGGCAATACCTCGGGTTTGGCGAAAAAACAAATTTGTTCCTCTTCAATCTGAAACATAAGAGGTGAAGCAGGAATTCCTTCTTTTCATCACTCATACCTAACAGCCCTCATACCAAATTTGTGATCTATTGATGTATAGAGTGACTCAACGTCACATGTCACCAGATAGGTATCAGATGAGATAAGGAGTGACTCAATCTTGGATAAAATGCCTCCAGTATCTCTGATATAGGAGTCTGAATTGTTGACATGTGGTCTCAAAATGTAATCCATATACTGGCTGGCTCTCTCACTCAGGCTCCCATTGCTAGAAATAATTGTCCTACCTGGTGGCGATTTACTATATTTGTGTATTTTGGACAAAAATATAGTGTGGGAGTTCTAGGAAGAGGAACTTGTAGGAAACTATATTCCTGTTGAGTTAAAAAACCTTGACTGTGAGCATGAGAAATGAGTCTGTCATAACACTCCTTCAAATCAGAAGTGGGATCACAAAGCAGCTTTTTATAGTAGTTGAGGTCATTAAGTTGCCTAAATGCTTCTGACGTGTACATATCAAGTGACCAAATAACCACATTGCCTCCCTTGTCATGTCTAAAAAAGCCTAATTGTCTTCCCTATTGAGATTTCTGTTCACAGTAATATCAGTTAAACTCACTATGGGGTTGATTTAAAGGCAGGCGTTAAGCTAAAAAAACACCAATGGGTATTTTAACGTGTAGTAAGCAGTTCATCTAGTATTACGGCCGCTACACTAACGTGTTTTGGCCCATTGAAAAAAAAACTCTCCAGTTTGCCATTCAAAGCACTGCGTTAGCTGAAAAAGATCCAGTAAGGGACTCACTTACCGCACAAAACTTTAGACCCAGTTTTGTTAGCAGTAAAGTCCCTTATCGGATCTTTTTCCAGCTAATGCAGCTGTTAACTGGCAAAAAAAAAACAATGTCCACAGTGAATGTATTGATATGGGGCCCTAAGACCTACATCAATACATCCAAAGTGCCTAAAACGTGTCCAAAGTTAGAAGGATTAACCCTATGATAATTACCCAGCTGGCATTCATAGGGTTAACCAGACTAAGTAACGCAACATCGCATTAACACTTACCATTAATCCTGATGCCCAGCGGAGTCCACAGCTTGCTGGTCATTTTTTGTCCTTCTCTTCTGTCTTTTAATCCTTTTGTCTTCTTTCTTCTATCTTCCTCATTCTCTTCAATCTTCTTTCTTCTCTTTTTTCTCTCTGTAAAATAAAATAAAATATTAAGTACCAAGCATGAACAAAAACATTGTTGAACCCTTTGAGTGGCAGAGGGACACCGATAGTTAATTTTTTTTTACTGTTAAGTTCCCAATATCGCTGCTTTTAGCAGCGTTTTGGGAACTAAACACACAAAATAAACGTTCAGCCACAAGACTGTGGCTTAACGTCCTTTGGAGTTTTAGCTGGTAGGGCCTTTAAATACTGCATTAAACATGTTAGTTATTCACTTTGGCCCTACCGGCTATGTTAACGCCTGCCTTTAAAGGGATAGTAATACTTGCAAATTACTAATCCCAGTATTGTATCTTTGTTAAAAAGAAACGTATTGCCCCCGGTGTCATCTCTCAAACCCTTATGGTTTGAGAGATGATAGCGCTCAAAGTTCTCCCCTCCCCTGACAGAATGTACTATCCAGTATTACTTGCATCAGACGGCTCTGCAGCATTGCCGAGATCGTGTTTATAAAAAAGAAATCTTTCACTAAAACGGTCTTCTACCTGTGCTTGCAAGTCAAGCACACGTAGAAGACCGTTTCAGTGAAAGAATTCTTTTTTATAAACGCGATCTCGGCTCAGCTGCAGAGCCGCCTGATGCACATAAGACTTATGTGTCGTAAGTCGTACGCCAGCTTCCCCTGCAGTCAGCGTTCAGAGGGGGGGAACTTTGAGCGCTATCATCTCTCAAACCATAAGGGTTTGAGAGATGACACTGGGGGCAATACATTTCTTTTTAACAAAGCTACAATATGGGGATTAGTAATTTGCAAGTATTACTATCCCTTTAAATCTACCCCTAAGTCTCTTGTTACTAGACTGGTAAATGATTGGACAGCTGGACATATATTTGCTGTGTGGGTAAAACTGGATTTCTTTTTAGGTGGAGCTGGAGTCTTATATGGTTTAATTTATGAGAAATTGTAAAAATGTTTTCCAATAAATCATATTGTTCAAATAATTAACTTCAATCACTCCTAGGCTACCTCAGCTTTTGTATGAGAAGTATCCTGCAAGGCAGATCATTCATTTCTCACCTTCTCCAATAACTCCCTTCAGCTCAAGATTCTTTCATCAAGATTCAATTTCATTCTAGACCAACCAGCCAAATCCGATTTAGCAATGTAGACCAATTTCTTGGAGCATATTTCCTCCCATTTCTACAACCTTTTACCCTCACATGTATTTAGACGCCTCCCCCTCCTTCAGGTTTGCTGCCATTAACTGCAAAAAATGGTTTGCAGAACAATAACTACTCTAAATCTGGGACATTCCTCTATTTCCCCACTCATCTCATATATTCAAAACTTACCCCATAGTAGCCGCTGCAGGTTTGTGGGAGTCCCAGTGCTCCGGGGTCTCAGTCATGTTTCACAATGACAACATGGATACCTATCATATCATTCAAAAATCCAGGTCATCTTCCCTATAATTTATTACGTTCATCAAAAATTAACATGTTTTTCATTGCACTATAAGTTTTTTGTTCATTGTTCCTATTTTCCAGGAAATTGTAATACAGCTGCTGACGTCCTGTCTCTATTTCAATTTCAGGATTTCTTTCAGATCTCCTTTTCAGTGAAGCCTCATCCAGAAAAACCACCCATTCCTGGAACTGATTCTTCACTAATGCCTCTATTTTTTTCCAAGCAGAAAAAATGTATTGAGTTTACAGAAAGATAAGTATATATAACAAGTATATATATGTTAATAAAGTTTAGAAATATTCCATATTACTATATTTTATAATAAAATACTCTAGATTTATATTCTATGTTTATAGACAAGAAGGAGGTATAAACTTTGGTAGCTAAAAATGGAATAATGGAAAAGTCATACAAATATATATCATAATGATGGAATAAAACATGGAATCGTAAATAAGAAAAATCTAAGCTTGTGACAAACATTTAAACTTTTTTACCATAAGGGCTATCAATCCACGGAGACCAAGACTGCATATATTTTTTATAACAATTATTTCCTATTGAACTAAGATATTCATTGTTGGATATTCAAGTTATTTTTGTAAGATTTTTGACAAGGGAATATGTTGATCTTTCCAGTGAGCAGCTATTGTCATTCCTGTTGCTAAACAGATGACAATTTATGAATTATCTTCATATTTAGAGAGACCCTGAATCCTTTTTCCTAAGACAGCTATATATTTAACTGTCTACTTTTATTGAAGATGTTAAAATGGAGTTTGGATATTTTTTCCCAAATCACCCTAACTTTTCCACAGTGCCACCAGATATGCAAAAAGGATCCCTCCTCACCACAATTTCTAAAATGTGTTTGGCATCTCTGGTAACATTCTGGACAACCTGATGCCTCCTCTTAACCACACTCTCTCAGTCATCTCTCAGGCTCTAGCCCCAACACTCAGAAGACCTACTCTAAAGCATGGCAATGCTTCTGACTGTCTATCACAACTACTAAGCCCTTCTCCCCCTACTCTAGCTTTCTGCTCCTATTGCCTCACTTCAATGCATCTCTCCCCCTCCATTCTCAAGTTATATTTGGCAGGTATTCAGCATCCCCCTCTCTCATTAGTCCCTTGAGTCCATCCATCCTCTCATCAACACACATTAGATTATTTGTAAAGGGCCTTTCCAATACTTCTCATTCTACCCCTCAATCTCATCTCCCCATAGATGGGCCCCTGTTCAGGAAACTTTCAGACCTCTTGTTAACCCACCATTTTGAGCCCAACACCAATATCATCAATCTAGCGTCATTGACTAGCCTTTTTTGGTTTCCTTAGGCCTAGTGAGTTTACTGTACCCAACCAAAATTCCCCTTACCTGCACAAATCAGATTTAACAAGACTTAATAATTGCTTTTCATTACACTTTGCTTGGTCTAGTACCGATACCCTGCATTCAGGCGTTAAAATCATGTATTTCACTATACCTGACCAATGGTACCTGTTGACACATTAGACAGTCTACTATCCTTTTTTGCCAAACAAACTGGATTCTAGCCCCTTATTACCCAATACCATATGGGCCACTTAGTACTTCTTTATTTGTTAACTATCTCATGTCACTCCTCACCCACTTACAGCTCAATCCATACAATTACTCCAGCCACTCCTTCAGGATAGGAGCAGCATCCTCAGCATCTAAAAACAACATACCAGCTCATATTATTCAGAAAATGGTCACTGGAAATCCTCCTGTTTCACCAGCTATAGTCCAAATCCTCTATGCAAAGTCAAAACAGCTTTCCACTCCCTCACTTATTAGTCAGGCATGCTCATCATACACCTGTTTAGCACCCTATATAAAGAGTAATAAAAATATTAATAATAATAATTATTATTATAATCTAGACTCTTCACAGTAATTAAATGTATTCATAAATAACCCATCCCAATTATATACAAAAATTACATCAGAACTTAACATGCACGCAGACAGAATGGAATAAGCATAAAATAACCATCAAACTAAAGATGTATATCAGACTTATCCACTTACATAAGTACAAGAGCACTTCTAATAAAGTGAGAGTACAGTAAAGCTCCAAAATAAAGTGCCAAAATGTGCAACATATGCTATAAGAAAGACATCAAAATCACAGTGGTGGAACATAAATTCTGAATTCCTGAAGTCCTAGACATGGGGTACTTGGCGTGCAGCTGCTTAAATGATATTGCCACATAGGCTTACTTGGAGGAAAATGAAGATTGTTACTAACCAATATTTATGTCAGGTAGGGGATGATAGGAGTTTTAGTCCCCAATAAGTCCAAAGATTGGCTACCTCTGGCCTAGACGTTAATGGTGGACATGCAGTAAGTGCTCTTACCAAATATTGACCTTCTATGAATTATGTAATTCATAGTATTTTTTTCTTTACTAAAATGTGTACATTTGTTTTTGAGAAACTTTGTATGCTAACTTGTATTTTGGTCCTATTTCTGCCCCCCTTACAAATAAACAGCTGGTAAACACGTAAAATCTTGACCTTGATGTTTGGATTTATGTTTGAGATGGAATTCCTCTGGTGAGATATTTCCATGAACTGGTTGCCAAAGCCTCATAAATAATCAGTTCAGAAAATCAAACAAGTGAGAAAACAAACTAAATAAATACCAGTTATAATCTGCAGTTTATTCCTCAGATTAAATGCAGTCATATCTGTTCACAATAAATAGTAGGCGTTAATGCCAATTTCATATTTCTTGTTAACTCGTTATGACCAGATGATAGTAACCTACCTTAATAAGGAATCTTATTTAAGAATAGAACGAGAATGGCTTCCACCTGTTTAACCTTTCTACTGTCCTACTGTCCAGCAATCCGCTATTAGATTGGTATGGAAGAAAAGACTCAGCATCTCCGGATAGGTAATCTACAGAAGGGTGCTACATATCAACCCACCACAAACACCTGTTAAAAACATCCACTGGTAGCAACTTCAGGTAGACATGGTGCTGTCACTGAGAGTATTCCAGACTCCTCTGTACAGTGCAAGATGAAAGTTATAAATGCCCTTCTTCTTTTAAATAATGGGATCAAGCTGCTTTTATTTCAGCATGTCTGAAGAACTAATTTGTTTGACAGAATATATAGTATATGTCAAACAAAAATACATTATTTTCACTAATAAAAGTAAAAATATGTTTGTTATTACATACTGAAAATCAAATATTCTCAATATTTGGTATGACCACCACTTGCCTTAATGACTACTTTAAAGTGATAGTAATACTTGTAATTCAAACTATTTAATTCTGTAGATATTTACAAAATAAACTAATTCCGCCATTTCCGATCTCCCAGACCTTTATGGTTTGGGAGATACAAGTCTGCTAAGTTCCCTCTTCCTTCCCCTTGTGCTGACGTCAACTTTAAAACTTACAGACGGAGATCGCAGTTCATAGACCGTCCTGCGGCTCTTCAGCAGAGCCATGATCGCGTTAGTTACAAAGAAATACTTAATTTGAACGGTCTACAACGTGTCCTTGCAAACCAGGTAAGCAAGAAAGGATGACATGCCTCTGCAGAATAGAATGGTACTTCTCTTTGGTCAAAGTGTAGGTGATCTTGCGCAAGATAACAACTTCAGAACAGGCAAAGCATCCCCAAACTTGAATATTTCCTGCACCACATTTAGGCCTGGATTTAGCAAACTGTGGGAAGAGCAGCGTATCAAATATGCTGCTCTTCACTGCGATCATTGATGGATACCTTCATTCATCAATGATTTTGCATGTTTCCTTGCTTTGCATACGCAAAGCAGGGAAACTTGTGTAAATTGGTCAGTCATGGAAAAACATACAATTCAAATGAGATTTGCCAGCTTGAAGCTCGCGGATCGCATTTGCGGATATATCTGGCCGTCGCTTATTGAAGAATAAGCAATGGCCGGATACAATCTGAAAGTTGCTGAATGGGCAAATGGTTAATATGCAAAGAAATCCTCTGATTTTCCTGCATATTTATCCATTCGCACCTTGATGAATCCAGGCCTTAAAGGGATTATAATGTCCCAAAAAAAGTGTATATGAAATCGTAGACACAATAAAAAAAATAGTTAATGCCCTTACTCGTATCTCTCAAACCTTTATGGTTTGAGAGCTATAAGAAAATAAAGTTCCCTGCTTCCTTCCCTTCTCATACATCAGCTGTATAGCTGATGGCATGAGATGCTGGTTCCGGACATAGTGATATCTAACTATTAATACTTCATCTGAATGGTCTACAACACGCGCCTAGTTTGCATGCACACGTTGTAGACCATTCCGATGAAGTATTTATAGTTAGATATCTGGATGTCAGCACTCCTGAAGAGCCGCCGTCTGGTTGCACAGCCAGATTCTGCTCTGACAGCTTTAAAGCTTGTCAGGCAGAAAGGAGAGGGAGCTGAGAACATTATTTTCATATATTTCACAAACCATAAAGGTTTGAGAGATACGAGTAAGGGCATTAAGTATTTTTTTTTATTGTATCTACAATTTTGTGTATACTTTTGTTGGGTCGTTACTATACCTTTAATTATAGGCTTTACATACTGTGGTGTTAGCCTCTCATGCAGCTGTCTCCTAACATAAACTCTGCAATTACAACCAAAAATTTCAAATTTTGATTAGACAGTAAACAGGATGTTTTTCTAATCTTCCAGAGTTAAATGTCTGTACTGTTTGGTTCACATTGTTTTTTTCAACAAAGAAGTGGTTTAGAGACAGCTACTCTCCCATGAATGTTGCACTTTGCCAGTCATCTTTTGACTGTGGTTTTGTTTACTGGGGTAAGATGTTCCTGATTCAACTGTGCTTGAATTGTAGATTCAGATGCTGTTCTATTCTCTAATGATGTTAGCTTGATATACTGGTCTTCTGATGGTGTGGTCATTTTAGGTCTGCCTGAATGAAAATGATTTGGCTTCAGAAAATCTCTTCTGTGTTTGTTGTACTGCCCTTATAGAAATATTAACCCCTTAAGGACCAAGGACGTACATGTACGTCATGGGGTGAATGTCCCTAAAGGACCCATGATGTACATGTACGTCATGGATTTCACGGCTACATTCAGGGCTGCACGCCATTCAGGGAGCCCTGAACCGGGATCATAAAAATAAAAAATGGTCCGTGGTCCTTAAGTGGTTAAACTTAGCTGCAATTTGGTGCTAGCTAGAAGGTATTTCAACTGATGTCCTTCTTTAAAGGCCCTAACAGTAGCACATGCAGAAGCACTAGTAGACGCATCAGCAAGACCATACTAAAAGAATTAATATAAAGTGCTAATTGTTAAAAGACAAATACAACTCTCATGTAGCTAGAATGTTACCCTTTGAATTAAATATATAGTGTCACAACAGTTTTGAAAATTTATAAGCAAATGGTGTGTAAAGAGGATATTTATATAAAAGGCAATTTCACATAAAGTTTTAACCCTTTGAGTGCCAGAGGTGTAGGTAACGCATTGCAAAAAAATGCATTGTGAACCCCTTCGGCACTCAGAGGGTTAACAAACATTTAAAAAATGTATTTGTCTCAGTCTTAAATAATGTATTCTTGAATAATAAGTACCTTATTGGACCTTATTGTGTGTGTGTATCTATATATATATATATATATATATATATATATAAATATATATATATATATACACACACACACATAACATAAATGAGCCGGCAATCACAGGGCTTCATAATCATCTTCAGCCATGATCGATTCACTGAAGGATGAAGTCTTCCTCAGGCATTGTCAGTCAACTGCAGGATGAAGACCTCCTCAGTAAGCCTCCAACAACATTGGTCTTGTGCCTTTTGTTGCCACTGTGTACCAACAAATTTCACCTACCCAACTGGTATTTGGTCTTCATCTTGGGTGTTTATTATTGAGTAGAATCCATTCCAAAATCCGCTTGGTCCATCTACCATCATGTCTTCCTGCTATATGGCCTACTCATTCTCTATCAGGCGCTTTACTCTCTCATTTATGTCATAGACCTTTGTTTCCTTACAAATCCATGCACATGTTTTTATGTTGCTTTTTGTTATGTTTAGAATTTGCTGCTCCATATTCTCTGTGTAACCTTTTCTTGGTGTGGTAAATTTGTTAAACATGACTTGTGTTTTGTTGATATTCATCTTCAGACCAAAATGTTCGTTTTCTGTTGTAGCTCCTCAGCGCATGATGTAGGTAGTCTTAAATTAACTAAAGTCCTTTTTTGATCTCAATTCAGTTTGCGGACAATTTCTTCTAAACAAGCAGAAAATAGTTTTGGGGAGATGGTCAGACACCCTTTTCTGTGTTGATCTGGACCTGTATTGATGTAGTTGTATTTCCATATATTAATTGGAGGATATTGATGTAAGATCTATCTATTCCTTGGTTGATCAGGGCATTCAATTTTGCTTGCTTTTTCACATAGTCAATGAAGGTTACACATAAGGTTGTATTCATTATGTCGTTCTACAATTTTTTGCACTGTCTGGATATGGTCCATTTTACTGAAACCACTTCTGAAGCCTGCTTGTTTCTTAAGTTTTGCAGCGTGAAGTATTGTGTCCATCTTCTTGATAGTACCTTGTGAAAACCTTGCAGACCACAGGCAGTAGGCTTATCGGTTGGTAGTTTATTTTTAACCACCTTATAAAAAAGTTTGTGCAGTAGGATGACTTCTGCATTTTTTTTGCCATGTCTCATGCACTTTGCTGAGTAGTAAGTATTTTGAAAATAGTTTAGCTAGGATTTTGAATAAGGGTTAACCTCCGGCTTTCAACATTTCAATAGTGTATCATCCACATCAGCAAACAGAGCAGACATGTTGCAGAGAAGGCATCTCTGAATTTGCGCTGTCCGTCCCCTTCTCTTCCACGATTGGAGAGTTCAGTGCCTGGTTACCTTAAGGCACCAAAAGGGACTGGAGCACAGGAGCAAAGAGCACCTATGGCAAGATCACTGCTGATGCCTGTCTGCCTATAAAGGTCTATTTTTCACTAACGGCACAATTATTATTGAAATTACAAAAACATAGATGCATATCACTACTTTTATTAGTATTTGGGGCTCAATATAATGTGGATTATAGTTTCGTATTTAACAGGCTACTATTGCAGGTTTATCCCCAACTTTGCTACTACTGCAAACCCTTTGACAGAGCTAACAAAGTCCAGTAATGATAAAATGAACTCCCAAAGTGGAATATGCATTTAAAGCCCTAAAGGAAGCATTGTGTACTGACCCATTTGTGGTCACACCATACTTCTCTAAGGAATTTGTGGAACAGGCCAATGCATCTAATGTAGGCCTGGGGATGGTTATTTCTTAAGTACACAGGGGAGAAGAACATCCTATTGTGTACTTGAGGTAAAACAAGAAAAAAAATGCAACAGTGACTAGGTGCTTTCATCCCTTCAACTTTTCCATGGAGCATAGAGCTGTCGAGGATTAGGGAAATGCAGATGGTCTCTCACATTGCTTATGGGCAAAGATCGCTAAGACTGGTCTAAGCTAACTGGAGGATGTGTGACAGAGTGTATGGGAGGATTGTAGGGGGAAGGTATTTAGGACATAGAACCATCATAGCCTCTACCCCTCCACCTGGTCTCAATTAGCAGGTTCAGCAACCTGTAAATTCCAGGCTGCAGAGATTGTAGGAAGAATGGTGTTTGACTTGCTGGGAGAAAGAAATGCAAAGCATAGCAATGTAACTAAGTACTAATGTTATTTTTGCTATCTTAGTACCCTGAAGTAGAAAGGGAATCTGCTGCAAGTAAAGTTAGTGCTCAGATTGCACTAGGTTTTTGTTTGTAGTTTTGTTTTTTTAATGTTTTGTAAAATACTGCGGCTTGTAATTTATGCATTGTCAAAATTAACCTGCACAATTTTTAAGAACTGTGATACCCTAGAGAAACATGCTTTCTGCCTATCCAGGGGCAGCCCACTTATGCTTTATCACAGTGGATAAACATGTGCAACAAGTTATAGAGTGACATAATGAATACAACCTTTGATTATGCATAGCTTTCATTGACTACAAAATGCAAGCAATGTCTGGATCAACCAAGAAATATATAGATCTTACATCAATATCCTCCAATCAATATATGAAAATGCAACTGCATCAATACAGTTCAAAATAATAAAGTCCAGATCAACATAGAAGAAGGTGAAACGGAGACACAATCTTCCCAAAATTATTTTCTGCTTGTTTAGAAGAAATATTTTGCAAACTAAATTGGAACAATTTAGGACTTAAGATCAATGGATACTACCTATATCACTTAAGTTTTGCAGAAGATATCATACTCTTGCCAGCAGTCCTGAAGAACTGCAAGAACATATTGAAGAGCTAAACAGGAAAGCAAACATTTTTTGTCTGAAGATGAAAATTAAAAAACACAAGTCATGTTCAACATATTTACCATATCAAGGAAAATCACAGTAGATGGACAAGAGCTAGAAGAAGTTGACAAATATATTTACCTTGGAAAAGAAGTGTTAACAGTTGGAGACAAAATGATGGAAATTAAGCAGCAATCAAAATTAAAGCCAGTTTGCTGGTTCAGTTGGTTAATGCACCAGCTGTAGAATCTGTTCAAACCTCAAGGTCGCAGGTTCTAGTCACGGCAAGGTCAGGTCAGTCTTTCACCTTTCTGAGGTAGATAAAATGAGTCCAGGACATACTTGAAAATGAGAGACAATCTCAATGTATTCTTCCTGGTAAAATACTTTCATAAAAAAAATTGGGATAGAAAGCATTTGAAAAAGTTAGTAGTAGAGTCTTTAAGGCAAATTTACCACTCAAGCAAAAGGTTTTCAACCAATGTATCCTTCCAGTCCTTACATATGGCTGTGAAACATGTACATATATACCCCTAGCTTCTTACATTTAAATATAGGCGTTTCAAAAACTGAAACATCCATTTAATTAAGAACACATTTCTATGCTGGGTGAGTGTGTCAGCGCTAATTGTAGATTATGCTAACGTAGTGTACTGATAATCTTAATTTTAGTAATGACAGGAGGCGAATATTTGCATCACTTTCTTTATTTAAACTCCATAGCAGCACAGAAGAGAAACCAAAAAAGTGACCAATCAGCAGTCAATAAAGAGGTAATATAAGGCCCCACCAAACTAAGCCCCTCCTCTTTCTTTGAATTAACACAAGCAACAGAAACCATCATAACTTTAATGAACATTTCCCCAGAACTTCCGGCCATCAGTAACACCATCGCCCCTGAAGTCAACTGTACAGATCCACATCCAGACCGTCTTCATGCACCTTCTAATATGAAGCGTCAATCACACTGAAACAGAGGAAACAGGTGAAAGACCCTGAACTCTTCTCATAAGCGACGATTGTAACATCTCGACAAACCGTAGTATAACATCAACAGTACCACAAATATCTTAGAATGATTAGTACAATTATCTTTGAATGATACGATTCTAGTTCTATAATCTTACCGTCCGTAGGCATCAACGGCAAAATGACGAAAATTCTTTGCGAAGATCCACCACCCTGGGAAGGGATGGGGGGAAATATTCGCATCCTGTCATTACTAAAATTAAGATTATCAGTACACTACGTTAGCATAATCTTCAATTTTACTACATGACAGGAGGCTTCATATTTGCAATTTTATCGCTGCGCGATCAGCGACAACGAAGCGTGGGCAGATGGATGGAAATAAAAAAACCCCGAAAGTATGTTGTACACGTGACCAATCTGCCGCATGTAATATATCCACCAAAGAAGCACCTGCCGAAAAAGAGGCAGTAGCTGCCGTACCCCTGACCGAATGGGCTCCGAAGTTGGAATCCACACCAGCCAAAGTCAATAGCCATCGAACCTATCGAGCTAACGTAGTAGAGGAAACCGGCTTATGCGGCTTCACATAGGACACTAACAATTGCCCTGATTGCAAAGGCCGTAAATGGGCTGTGACCTCCACATATCTCAATAAAGTGTTAACAAAACAAACAAGCCGAGGCTCCTCTCTAAAAAAGGGATAAGAGATCTCCACCGAATCAGATTTAGTACGGTGAGCAATGGAAAACGAGACCCCATCTGGAAAGACAGCAAATCTGTCCACATCAAATGCCCTCACATCGGAAACCCTCCGAAATGAGACCAAACACAATAACAACGTAAGTTTGGCCGACAGTTGACGCAACGACAATTCAGCATTCGGCGTCCAGTTACATAAGAACTGTAGAACAATTGCTACATCCCAAAGTTGCCCATATCTCGGTCTAGGAGGGCGAGACAACTTGATCCCTCTAAGCAACCTGCATATCAAAGGATCTCTACCAACTGGTACCCCTGACATAGGGACATGTGCCGCCGAAATAGTGGACCGAACCACATTAATAGAATGAAAAGATCGTCCTACAGAAAAAAGAGAAGATAAAAAAATTCAAAATCATATGAACAGGAGCCGTAAAGGGATCACCACGTCTCTCCATACACCAGAAAGACCAAGAATTCCATGCCGACCTATAACATCTTCTCGTGCCAGGGGCCCAGGAATCCCACAGCAGATCCCTCGTCATCTGCGACAGGCCTTTGACCGACCAAGCTCCCCTGAAATCGTCCATGCCACCAGGCGCAGATGATCTTGAAGGACCAAAGGGTGCGGGTCTCCCTGGGGATCCGCAAGAAGTAGAGGGAAGGAGGGAAGAAGAAGAGGATCCCGAAATGACAAATTCAGAAGGTCTGGGAACCACGGTTGACTGGGCCACAAAGGTGCAATTAGAATCAGAGACACCCTTTGCATCTGAACGTAGTGAAGAACCCTCAACAACATGGCGAAAGGCGGAAACGCATACGCTCCTTCCTGTGGCCACCTCTGTAGGAAGGAGTCTACCGCCTTGCAAGATGGATCTGGAAGCCATCTGTAGTAACGATTGACGATTCGTCCTGGAAGCAAAAAGGTCTATCACTAAAGGACCACGGCTCACTTCCAATTGGCGGAACACAGCCGTGTGCAGTGTCCCGTCGCTGACATCCCTCCAATGTCTGAAGAACCAATCTGCCGTCATGTTGGATACCCCTGGAAGGTACTCTGCCCTGATTGAGATGTTGCGACGGAAACAAAATTGATAAAGGTCTTTTGCAGCTTCTGTAAGCGCCCGAGACCTGGTGCCGCCCAGTCGATTGATGTATTGGACCGCCGAAATGTTGCCCACAAAATCCAGACACGGACCAAAAATAGCAGTGCCGTTCCAGGCCTGCATGTGAAGAAGCCACCATTTTAACTCTGCTCACACATCCAAAGAAAGAACCACGGTATGGTCGTAAGAACGACCTGCCCACAGATGACTGGCTTTCAACCTCTGCATTGCTCGATAATGAAGGGGCCCTGGGAAAATCGCCTGGATAGACGAAGAGAGGAGACCCACAATACATGCCAGCAACCTTAACGGTATGTGTTCTAGACGAAGAACCCGGCGAATCTCCTTTCGAATCGCCGAGATCTTGGTAATGGGAAGACGGAGTTGATACTGTCTATCTCGAACCCCAAGAATTGAACCACCTGAGATGGCACCAGTGCCGACTTTTCCCTGTGGACAATAAACCCCCAATCTTCTAAACATCCAATAACGAAATCCGTCTGAGATAGAAGCAGAGACGTCTCGTTGCAGTAAATCAACAAATCTTCGAGGTAAATGAGACATTGTATGCTGTGACTGAGAAAATGCGCTACCACTGGTTTCATCAGCTTGGTAAAGCACCATGGTGCCGAGCTGAGACCAAAAGGCAGGCACGTGAACTGGCACGCGTGACCCCGCCACCGGAACCGTAGATAAGGACGACTTTCAAGCACCACCGGCACCGTAAGGTAAGCGTCTTTGAGATCTAGACGGGTGAACCAGTCATTCTGAAGGAGGAGGTCCCTTAACATATGAATCCCTTCCATTTTGAAATGCCTGTAAACAACAAACGCGTTCAGGCTGCGCAGATTGATAACAGGGCAGAAATCTCCAGTTTTCTTGCAGACTAGGAAGATGTTGCTGAAGAAACCCTCGTCGTCTGGAGCGAACTGTATAGCGCCTTTGGAAAAAAGTGCCTGAATTTCGGTATAGATCAATTCCATAGCCTCCGTGGTGTTGACCGGCTCTGGAGGAGGGGCTGTCTGTACCAGGGGAGCCGTAAACTCGATGACATAACCCCTGACCATCTGCAGGACCCATGCATCCGTGGAAATCTTCCTCCAGTTCTGAAAGAAAAAAACATAGTCTGCATGCAGTGACATTCAGAGGAGACAGACAGCCAAGAACATTTACCTGTGTTTGCTCTGCCACATCCCTGGGTCTTCGGTCCCCTGGACTTGTCCGACCCTCTGCCGAAGGTGGGGCGACACTGGGTTGTCGGAAAGAAGGCCGCTGAAGGTGGCTGTGGTCTGAGGCCTGATGTCCAAAACCGGCTGGAGGCACGGCCCCTTTGGCGTCCAGCCTTACCAAAAACACTTCTTGAAGCAAAGGTCGAAAGACTTGTCTCATAGAGGTCTGAGCCTTATTGAGGGTGGTAAACAGCCCAACGTGCTTTTTCAATTCAGGGATGAACTGTTTCCCAAATAAAAGTCTGGCCGCAGCTGAGCCTAATTCTTTGGTACTAAGATCCGCCAGCTTCGGGTCGAGACGCAGAAGAGCTGCCTTCCGTCTTTCTGTGCAAAGTACAGAATTTGCATTTCCTTGGAGGCAAACGGCCCACAAGGCCCATTCCCGAACTGCCGAGGCATCCAACCTAGTATCTTGTGACAAAGCTTGATCAGCAAAGAACAACAGTCTAGCCAAAGGACCAAACACGTCAAAAAGCTTGTCCTGAGACGACATCAGACCCTTTTCGATGCCTTTGCGAGGATCACAACCTGACCTGGACAGAAATAGCAAGACGTTTGGGTCAAATTCAGGCGTCACCGCCACCTTGTCCGGCAACGTTGGGTGAGGACATTCGGCCCGAAGTCTACCATGAACCTTTCGATCCAAAGGCCTCCGGATCCAGAAATGGATGAACTTCACTAGTGTTGAGCGAGCATGCTCGGCCGATGCTCGGATCAGCTCGAGCATCGCTCTGCTCGGCACATGGCGGTACTCGTACGAGTACCGCCATGTGCTCGCCCGGCATGTTCGGGTGGCGGGGATCTGTGCCGAAGGAGGCACAGATCTGAAGACGCTCCGCTGGACCACCAGGGACAGGAGGTAGGGGGCATTGCGGAGATGAAGGGGGCATTGCGGAGATGAAGGGGGCATAGCGGAGATGAAGGGGGACATTGTGGAAGAGGGGCATAGCGGAGATGAAGGGGGACATTGTGGAAGACGGGCATAGCGGAGATGAAGGGGGACATTGTGGAAGAGGGGCATAGAGGAGATGAAGGGAGACATTGTGGAAGAGGGGCATAGAGGAGATGAAGGGGGACATTGTGGAAGAGGGGCATAGAGGAGATGAAGGGGGACATTGTGGAAGACGGGCATAGCGGAGATGAAGGGGGACATTGTGGAAGACGGGCATAGCGGAGATGAAGGGGGACATTGTGGAAGATGGGCATAGCGGAGATGAAGGGGGACATTGTGGAAGACGGGCATAGCGGAGATGAAGGGGGACATTGTGGAAGACGGGCATAGCGGAGATGAAGGGGGACATTGTGGAAGACGGGCATAGCGGAGATGAAGGGGGACATTGTGGAAGACGGGCATAGCGGAGATGAAGGGGGACATTGTGGAAGAGGGGCATAGAGGAGATGAAGGGGGACATTGTGGAGATGAAGGGGGGCATTGACCAGGCACCCTCCCCTCATCAGAGAAGGGGGTGCCTGGTGTAATGCTCGTGTCGCCCCATTCAATTCAATGGGGCACGGGTGCTCGGCCGAGCACTCGAGCCTCAGGGGGTGCTCGGTCAGAGCACCCGAGCACCCGAGCATCGGGGTGCTCGCTCAACACTAAACTTCACCAAATGTTCTGGCAGACTCCATTCGGAACAGCGGGGATGCCGAATGGTTCTAGGATCAAACATCAAATTACCCTGAGGGTCGTACAACTCTTCATCCCCCATATGGGTAACCGACACAGAGGCAGCAGTAACATTCTCCATCGACCCCACTACCGATTCCTTAACAAAACTGGACTCCCCCCGTATGCTCCGGCCTCCAGTCAATATAATCATCAGAGGCTTAATCTTCCGCGGGCCATTTGTCCACTACAGCCAATGGTGATGAAGCTGCATACTCGAGCTCCCCAGCAGACAACTGTCCTGGACCGGAACCTTCCAAGTCTTCTCCCATTCGAGGTCGCTTGAGGGGAGCCTTGCCCGAGCGACCTCCACCAGAGGAAGCACCCTTCCAATGCCTCCTAGGTGTCATAGATCCAGCAGCCCTACGGTCAGCAGAAGACAGGTCATCCACATCAACTGAAGAGCCAGAACCAGATAGATGAGAACCCAGCGGGTGTGCATTAAATGCTCTGGACAAAGCCTTCTCCAGCGAAGCGGCAAACGCCGCCTGAATCATCTCCTCAAAGTCAGTTAAGGGTTGGGGAGAATCACCCATGGCCACTGTTCCAGAGTCCTGTAATGACCTAGAAACAGAACAACCCACAATCAGTAACACTGCACTGGCAGCGGAGTATCCTCCTGCTAACACAACTGTGGCTCACCCAGCGGGAGAAAAGAATGTATGTTGCCTCAAAGGCGTAGACAAAGAACCCAAATATAAATAGGGTTTTTTTGTTTTTTTTTAACTTGGACAATAAATAACATCCCAGTGCCTAGCTAAAACCCTGCTGACACACTTAAACGGGGGCTCACCCCAACCCAAGGGACAGAAAAGGAGGGCTCACCCCCTAAACTCAGGTCAAATGCTATGACCAACCAAACCTGTGACAAAGCACAGATATCTGTGAGAGAGATCCAGATATATTCTCACACACAGGGGGGCTCACCCCAGTTGTGTAGCGGGGGCTCACCCCAAACAACAAGATACATACAAGACAGTGAAATCAGTTTTGGATATGTTTGGTGTTATTACATTGCATTAAAGGTACCAATAAGGCCAGGAAGCCTGCCGCAACGGAGAAAAAGCTCCCCGTCACCGGCAGAAATTGAACAGCGCCTGAGATACAGTGCACGCAGGCCGCACACCAATCGGAACGGGAAGGCCAGGTCGACATACAGATGGCCGACGTGGATCACGCGTATCGCGAGATCCAAGCCGGCCCAGCCGCGTAACGGACTCCACGGGACAAACTCCCGTGGCCCGCCAAACAGCTAAAAAAAACGAATAAAGTGCCAGCAGAGACACTACCCCGAGCTGAGGCAACTACAGAAGGCGGACAGAGAGACCCGCGCCGTCAAAACCACAACGGCTGGCAGCGGGTAGAGAAAACAGAAACACCGCCTCTATAGGAACCCCAGCTGCAGAAGGTAGCGAATCCGCTCGTATCGACCTGACCAGGACACCCAAAGGTACTGCAGCCTAAATGCACTATAAGACAGGGCGTAGGATACTGTAAGACTGGCAAAGTAGTAGAATAAATGGGGTATAGCCGCCAACCCCACCCCCAGACGGGTGCAACGCGGTGTCACCCAGGTTTTAGAACATTAAGCAACAGCAAAACTGTAAAAATAACACACAGCCAATAGCCTAACAGTGCCTTACAGCGTATGATAGACAATATTGAACTAGCAATTCAATAGGAAATCCATAAAGTAGAGAATAGAAGCCAATACTGACCTGTCCTGCTTGTGGAGCAGCAAAGAAAGAGGCGGGGCTTAGTTTGGTGGGGCCTTATATTACCTCTTTATTGACTGCTGATTGGTCACTTTTTTGGTTTCTATTCAGTGCTGCTATGGAGTTTAAGTAAAGAAAATGATGCAGATATGAAGCCTCCTGTCATGTAGTAAAATTAGCTGTGATTGCTGATAGACTTGTGCTGACACACCCACCTAGTACATTCTACCAATAAGAGTCCATGAGTAAGCTTCTTCATATTGAAAGTTTGAATAAGCTTACTTGAATGAGGGCACTAGTAATGTAGGTTTGTTGTGGACAATAAATAACATCCCAGTGCCCAGCTAAATTAGCTGTGATTGCTGATAGAGTTGTGCTGACACACCCACCTAGCACATTCTACCAATAAGAGTCCATGAGTAATCTTCTTCATATTGAAAGTTTGAATAAGCTT
This sequence comes from Rhinophrynus dorsalis, assembly GCA_037306005.1. Lineage (NCBI taxonomy): Eukaryota > Metazoa > Chordata > Amphibia > Anura > Rhinophrynidae > Rhinophrynus > Rhinophrynus dorsalis. The sequence goes on along the minus strand of CM074725.1, from coordinate 150,619,883 downwards.
ACTTGAATGAGGGCACTAGTAATGTAGGTTTCAAAGTATTCTTGCTTAACTTTAATTTGCTGTGGTATATATGTCAGAATTCCTCTCCTTATCCTTTGCACAAAGGAGAGGACGTGGGGCAGTCTGTGAGTGGTTTGAGGTGTTCTTTTCCTCAACATTTTGTGCAATGCAGTGTATTAAATGGCTTGATTTTACACCATTTCCCTGAATGCATTGTGGGACAGGTATGTGGGAGTTGCTGCTCGCCTTAATCCTTTGATTTCCAGAGAGGCAATCTACATATTACATTGCAATGGTATGCAAAGCATTGGACACACAAAAGGTTAAAGTTCTAACAATGGAGTAGTGTGTGAACTGGTGTACAATGCAACAATCTTGTTCTGTAGTGCACACCCTGAAGTGCAGCCATGATGGTGGAGCTGGCAAATATGCACATTCATCCAGAGTCTTCAGAAAAAAGTGGTACCTTTAGTGGATGTGCAAGGCAAACAAAAGTGCTATGATACATCCTATGCTAAATCGTGTGTAACGACGCGACATGCGCAGTACACACTGCTGCGCGTGCTGCAGTCATGCGCAGTAGAGACTGCCCACGCCGCGGCTGATACAGAGCTGGGCGCTCCGAAGGAGCTTCCTGCTCTGTATCAGCCGTGGCCCAGGCAGTCTCTACTGCGCGTGACTGCCCCGCGACCAGGTGGCAGTGGCACTGTGGCCCATGTAACGGGCTGTTCAACTAGTTAGTTTATAATCTGTTGTCACTCCTGTACCTCTCATCCCTTTTCATCTCTTGAGTCTCCCTACTACTTCCCTATTTATGCTTCTGTCTTCTGTTTACATTTCATCTCTCTTTGCATAGTTTGTGAAGAAATCTGCCAAAATCATGAATACTCACATCTTCTCTTTGTCTGTAATCATGACTCTGCCTCACTTTCCTTTATGATTTTTTTCTGCCCTTCAGTCTTTATACTCTCTGAGTGGAACCTCTAAATTCAGTACTAAATTGGCCTATGGTGGAGGGAGTCTCAGTAAAGACATCACATTGCAACCAGGATATATTCTGAATTTATTAACCCTTTCAGTGCCAGAGTAGTACACAGTGCATTGAGAAGCAAAGATACATCCCAAATTGGACAAAAGTAATATTTCAAACAACCATTCCGTTATTTACATTGTAGAAGAAGGTTTGTTATTAGAACGGTGCCTCCTAAATGTAGAACATTAAAAGGATGTAATCAAAATATTGCCCCTGTCAAAAGGGCAACTTCAAATTGTCGTAGTTTGGAAAGACAACCTGGCAATGCCAGTGTATAATGTCAACACCGGTGTATTTCTCCAGCAGCTGGATTTCTTCACAGGTTATTTGGCTCTGCTTGGTGGTCATTGTCCTCCCTCACAGGTTCCTATCCAGGGCTTGCTGTGCACAGCCAGGGTGTGTTGAGGCTCATGAGAGAGCCACATGGTGATTGGATAGGATACCATACCAGAGAATATTGGGAACACATTATATATACAAAAAATCACTGGATCCTACTTTCCAGAAGAAATAACCTGAACTTCTTAACAGGAACTGCATATCATTCTTAAGAGGTTAAGTTAGTTCTGAAAGGCTCACAGGGTCATCAGTTATGGCATGGGCTGCAAACTACAGATCAGGATGGAGAGTCTCAAAAATAATATGCAATCCTGGGATCCCACATTGTGTTTTTCATTAAAAAGAGGGCACTTTCATTCCTTCCTGTACTGGATTAAATGAAACAAAACAAAAATTAGGTATATTCACTCTAATTTAAATTACAGCAAAGTATATTAATATGGGGTACATATGCCTCATATTAATTAATAAAATTGGTATTAAATATATCAGTATGGGTGTCTGAGGCCCCATATTGATCTATATACTGCTCAAGGAATGGACAGAGGACCCTTTTCTTAACTCTCACACTGGCATAAGAAGTAAATAAAAAAAGTTATATGAAGTCCGAGTCCCCATTGCAATAAAAATAGCCCAAGGAAGGGGTCTGATACCCATTCCTGTGCTCTCCCTAAGGGAGAGGAAACTTTAAAAAAATAATAATATGGTGTCTGTGGCTCCTGTTTACCAATAAGAAGGGGTCTGGGACACCTTCCTTACTCTCTCTTAGTATGAGGACTAGCCCCATATTAATTTTTCAGAATCCATTCAACAGGTCTCAAGAACCCTGCTCCCTATATACATGTATGATTTTAAGTGAAGAAGTACATACTTTCCTGGATATTGGACATAATGCAGCTCCTTGGTCCTCCAGTCCAAATACCTTAACAAATAAAAATGATGTAAATAGAAACTAAAATCTCACCACTAAAATAATCACCTCTAAACATATTAAAAGCTACCCCATAGTCCACCCTGGGTCATTGTCCAGGCAACTGTGGAAATAATCAAACAGGATTGGCTTACATACAGCCAGTCCCTGTGTAAATCTAGTTCCCATGCTCCCGTTGACTAGGTACGCCAATCACTGGCAAAGGATGAGGTTACACCAGGGGTTGTTTTCGCAGCATTGGTGACAGTGGGATAGTTTATTTGCATCAAATACCTGCCTTCCTGGGATTGCCCTGGTTGTTCCTGTATGATTCCATCACCTGGGCATATTATTTTATGCAGAGCCTCTTGCCACAGTCACTGTATTTTTCCTTCTATGTCTCTTGCCCTGTTGCTATCATAAATGCGCCTCTCGCACCTGAGCAATATCATTCCTGTGCTATTCTGTTTGGGAAGAAAACTGCAGTGGAACTACCTCCACACAGACTTTTTGATTGTGTTATAGATGCATATTCTAAGGGCTGTATACAATCTTGCACAATACCTGAGACAAAGTTTATGGAAGAGTATATCAAGGAGAATCTAGCTATAGACATTATCAGGCAACATTCTCCTCCTGCAGGAGAAGGGTTTTATTTTTTTCTTCAAGAAAAATGGGTATTTTAGACCTTGCATCAACTACCAGTGGAGAGATGCAATAAGGTGTGATAAAGAGGTGATAAAGTGGAGATAACTATTATAGTGTGATAAATTCTCCAGGTCCTATGTAACCAATGCACAAAGATTTCTCTAACTTGACTCTAGTGCATCATCTCCACAAACTAACACGGGAACTGGAGAGTTTATAACACTGAAGAGATCATCTCCACTTTATCACTTCTGAGTGCATAACCCCCTAGGGATTGAACAGGATCACCAAGAGCAACAGATACCCTTTTCCATTAATTAGATAACGTTTTGATAATCTGCACGGCCACCATTTTCTCCAGGCTTGACCTTAGTAGTACCTACACAACCTTAACAGAATTCCAGAAGGCAATGAGTGGAATACAACATTTAAAACTTGCTTGGGTTACTATAAGTATTGTTTATGTCTTTCGGGCTCTGTAATGACATAGTTGTTTCCCAGTCATTTGTCAATGATATCTTCTGGGAAATGCTCAGTTCCTCTGTCATTGTCTGGATGCCATATTTTCTTTATAGGCCTTATAGCTGTCTAAGGAATTGTCAGTTAATATTACTTCTCTAACATAGTTTCACCTATGCCCCAGAAGACCCTCAATGGTTCTGACCATTTTGCCTATACTTCTGAAGCTCTCGCTGACTTTGAGCTTATCAAAGCTTCCTTTAACATAGCCCCTATTCTTCTGAATCCATATAATCTGAGGACCTTTGTTATAATAGTGGTTTCTTCAGAGGAAGTGCCTTAAAGGGATAGTAATACTTTGTTTTATCTTTATTTTATTTTGTAGGCATTAAAAAAACATTAAGAACGATATAAGTCTTATCTCGTAGACCTTTATGGTTTAAGAGATATTCACAAGCAAAGTATCCCCCCCCCCGTTCAGCCAAATCAGAAGGGAAGTACCCAGGTAGACTGCAGAGAGGGACAATCTTCATTTAAAATAAGGGGAAAAAGCTGAAAAACTTGTCAAGGGGGGAAGGGCTTTCATTCTTTTCATACAAAGAAGATTGTCCCCTGCTATCTGTCCAGTCTTACAACCAGATTCACATCTGAAAAGAGATGGCTTACACTAGGAAAAAGGGGCGGGAGGGGGAAACTTTGCTTGTGAATATCTCTTAAACCATAAAGGTTTGAGAGATAAGACTTATATCATTATTCATGTTTTTTTAATGCCTACAAAATAAAATAAAAATTAAAACGAAGTATTACTATCCCTTTAAGCAATTCAAATTCAGGGTCCTACTCTCAAAGACAGTTTCCCCAATACATGTTCTCTTCCAGTGAAAGAAATTATGTTTTGAGCAATGGATAGGCTTTTGCAATTAAATTGGCATTAGAAGAATTGTACTACCTATTGTAAGGGAAAGTTACTTTGATACCTATCCTGACTAGGAATAAATGGAGTGGTGTATGTGTTATACCTTCAGGACATACGTTAAACAGCTATTTCTTTCCAGTAGAAATTTCTGCACGCAGGAAAACATACTTTCCACACATCCCTAATCCTGACTGACCACCTTGGCCTTGAATACTTGTATAAAGACACTCAATGCCCAACAGGCCCTGTGGGGTTTCTTCTTCAACAGGTTTAATTAAAGGATGAGATACATTTCTTATGAAAAAACAGATTGTAGTATTTTTTCTGCTTTGTAAAACAGGGGTACTCCCATTTCTAGCTAATGCATAATTCCATAATTATTTCAGTTTAAACTGTTGGTTTTTTCAAATTAACAGCGCCCTCTGGAGTCCAAACTGTCCTCCTGATCTACAGGAATAAAAAAGAAAAGTAGTTCTGCTTATCTTTAAATATCAATCAAACATGTTCCTGCCTGGGTCACTTATCTGAACAAAGTGTTTTATTTTTTTCAATGGGTTAGTAAGCATATCTCCCCTTTACTATCCTTTGATTTGTCTTTACTCTGTCTCTCCCAGTCTCACTCTTCTCTCCCATTCTTCTATGTTCTGTCTTCCAGCTCTATCTCTCCCATTTTCCCACAGTCCCAAACACTCTCTCTCACACTCCCACATCCTCCAGTGCCTACACTCCCACATTCCCATATCCTCCAGTGCTTTTGCTCCCATTCCTCTCTTTCCAGCACTCCTAGTCATGTCCTTTCAACCGCACTCTTAGGTAGCCACAGTTATTCTTTCTCCAGCAAGTCCCATGTCCATCTTGCTCTTCTTGCCCACTGAACATATGCAATTCATTCTGAATCAATGTTGACGTGCAAACTGAATCATGGAGGTTTCACTAATCTCTATTAAGAAGCCTTCGGTGGGATTCGTTGCTGTAACAAAGATCCTGGGCTAGATTCTATTGCAGGTGCTAAACGGTAACACCCGTTTTAACAAACATTTTCCTTTTGAAGTCTATGGGGAAAACTGGAGATAAAAGCAGAGATAAAATTAGCACCTGTAATAGAATCTAGCCCCCTGTCTGCCTACATGTTCAAGATATGCAGTACTAATTAAAGATTTTGAGTTTTGACAATCCACTTCACACTCCATTGTTTCAAGGTGACCATTGGGATTTTCTGCACAAATTAAGACAACTTGTGTTTATTATTAGGAGGTGTTAGTGTTTCTTTAAGAGATAATAGTTGTATTTACCAAGATGGATTTTTGCATGGTGAGAGAGAACTGGTTTTACATATCATATTTTCCATTGTGTATAGAATTGCACTCCTTTATGTGATCCAGTGAAGGCAAGGTAAGAAATGCATCTTGGGTTAAAAATCTGTGTATCTTCCCATCTTAATTTTGAGTCTTAAGAATAACTATTTACTTAGCTAAACTCAGTCAAACCTACAGTCAAACCCTTTTTAAGGAAAGACAAATACTTATATCAGATATGACTCTGTATAAGTCAGCTGATGAAAGGCATGTGCAGATTTAGAGTAGAATATGCAAATCACAAGAATGTGAAAAATTATAAAGGAGAACTTACACCTACTAATTATAACCCCCCATATATCTTGCTTAAACCAATAGAAGATGGTAAAACTTTGGTAAGGGCTGAAAAGAACAAACAGCAGAATATAGTGGGCCTCACCACACTCCTGACTATCAGAATCCCACAAATATGATGCAGCGAGTTGCTCCTCTAAATGTACAGTTTCTGGCAAAGCAAAACACATAGAGCAAAGATCAGGTTCAGTATAAAAATGTTACAGATTTGTGACCATGTTTCACAATAGTGTGTTTAAAATGTTACTTACTTCAAAATGGCACTTTTAAAATATCACGTTATTAAAACAGCTGTACCCCTAAAGTATCGTAACGTACCCTAAACTAACTGTCCTATCATAATTGCCCTAAAAAAGGAACCCAAATCAAAACCACCCACAAACCCTAACAATTGTACACCCAAACTATTCTAACCTACCCCAACTAACATAATCTATCATAACCCTACACTATCTACCCAGTCCTAACTACCCCTGCTACTCCATCACTCAGCTGCATAATATTATAAGCTGTTATAAGGAACAAGGTAGGTGCATCAGGTAAACATGCAATGATGGTGTTACCATATAAGTAGAATAAGTGGCTGCTTAGGGCCCCCACTTGGTCAGACAACCCCACAGTGCTTATAAAGTACTGCCGCTGTATGTAAACAAAATCAGATAGCAATGTCTTTTTAGAAACACCAACATGAAAGTAAAGGGGAGCCCATGTGAAGTTTTCACTTAGGGCCCCCAAAAACCTAGAGCCGCTCCTGCAAACATAGTAACATAGTAACATAGTAATTTAGGTTGAAAAAAAGACTTGCGTCCATCCAGTTCAACCCTTTTCCTATTCCTGTTTACCATCGTTGATCCAAAAGAAGGCAAAAAAAAGCAAACACCCTCAATTCAGCACTTTCAAATTCTGCCCCGAATGGGGGGGGGGGGCGAATTCTCTCCTGATTCCAAATGGCAATCAGATTTTTCCCTGGATCAACAAGCCCTAAGTAAAATATTAATCCTAAAGTACATAGCCCTCTATGTTATGCTCTTTTAAATAAGTATCCAGGCCCTTTTTAAAGGCGTCTAATGTATTCGATAGCACCACCTCCTCAGGAAGTGAATTCCATACCTTTATTGTCCTTACAGTAAAGAAACCCTTCCGCTGTTGTAGATTAAATCTCCTTTCCTCAAGTCTAAACGGGTGGCCCCTTGTCCTATGCACTGTTCTGTTAATGAACAGGTCTTTGGAGAGCCCTTTGTATGGGCCCTGAACATATTTATATAGTGTTATCATATCCCCTCTAAGAAGCCGTTTCTCTAGTGTATACAAGTTTAACTTTTCTAGCCTTTCCTCGTAACTAAAACTTTCCATTCCCCTTACTAGTTTTGTAGCCCTCCTCTGCACTTTCTCTAGTTCCATAATGTCCTTTTTCAGAAAGGGGGCCCAGAATTGAACAGCATATTCTAGGTGGGGTCTTACCATGGACCTGTAAAGAGGCAGAGAATGCAAACATGACAGAGAATGCATTAGCTTGCATAGCACATAAGGGCTAAGTGGAATACAGAGGATTACCTCAAAGATGTTTCATCTGATGCAGTTTGTGCCTAATGTAGCACTTCCAATTTAGAGCCACTCCATTGGCTTGTCTAGTTTGAAATAACACAGCCAATAAGATAGTTGCAATTTATCATATGAGACAAATAGATACAATTGGTGAAAATGATACAGACTGTCATATGATAGAAAAAGCTAAAAACAGAGCAGTGTGATTTCTATACTAAAGGAATCACAGAAAAACTATACCAAGGGACGCAATTTGAAAACAAAGGGCAGCAAAATGATGGTGCATATTAAGATGATAAATATTAACCCTGTCCCTTGTGTAAAGTTCAGGTGTGCAAAATCTAGAAAATTACTGAGTTTAAAACAAACAAACAAAATAATATTAACCCTCTAGTACTGGGATGCCAACAATCAATGCACTGGACATATACTAGGACAATTAAAGGGCCAGGTCTAATAATATATAATCTGCACAACTGAAACTACCAATTTATATAAATGTAAGCATTTGTGTTATTGCCATTAAACTCCCAAAGCAATGACACCCAGTGCCCTGAATGCATCCCTGGCACAATAAAACCAAATGCCAATCACAAAACAAAGATACATCCTTAACTTTATTTATATTTGATCAAACCCAGAAGATTATGGGTCTAAACCAATATTTCCTACTGTCCTAAAAAATTATAAAATAATTAAGACTATACCACTTAAAATAAATTACAAACTTCATAATAATTATAAAAAGTGACAAGTCCATATATTTAAAAACTAACAGCGTTGGAAAGTGGGAAAATACTGGTGTCAGCCGCGGCGCGGGCAGTCTCTACTGTGCATGACTGCCCCGTGACCGGGTGGCAGTGGCACTGTGGCCCATGTAACGGGCTGTTCAATTAGTTTAAATATAAATGAGATGGTAAATGGTAAAAATCACCAGAGTTAAACCATATATAAAATGTATGTTTCTACACCCTTATGTATTTATGCACACACTGTAAACAAAGCACCACAAGCTGGTGAGATGGCTCAGTTGGCTAATGCACCAGCTGTGGAAACTGATAAAAACCTCTGGGTCGCAGGTTCTTGTCCCCAGCAGGGTCGATTATCTGCCAACTCGCACTGGTCCAGTGTGGCAGATCATGATCCATACCAGTTTGCTGAGGGGGTCTTAATCCTACAGTTGATTGATAATGACTGCAGATATATATGTAATTATTATTTAGTTAATTTGTTAGTTATTTTCTGTGGCTTCTGAAAGAAAGTAAAGTATGTTCACCTACAGGACAGAGAAGAGATATAATCTGAGAGAAGTCTGAGAGGAAGGAAGAGGACAAGGGGGATTCAGAGGAGAACTGGGGGGAAGAGTTGTGATGGAGTTGAAGAGATCTGAGGTTGTTGGAGGGAAGAGATGATCACCTCAGGAGGCAGAGGTCTCAGTAAGTGGCAAAGAGAAACCCAGTCCACTCCATGCAAGTAGTGGCTAGAAGACACATAACAATATTTTCATGTTACCTTGTATTATATGTGGCTAGAAAGCCACATTATTTACAAGCTCTTCACTTTCCACAGAAGTGGCTGGAGAACCACATTACCAAGCCCTTGCGCTTACAATTGGCTGGAAAGCCACCAATCCTTGTTATATAAGTAGTTGAGAACCCCATTATTTGTCAGTTCTCCTCCTCTCCTTTCAATGCCTAGCTCTTATATTTATTGTTGGGGAGCCTGATTACTATAGCCAGAGATAGACAGGAAGAGAAAGTTAGATTTGTGGTTACGGTTTTCCTGTGTACTTAGTGTTAGATATAAGGTAAGTTAGTCAGGTGTATTAGTGGGGTGATCTTCATTAGGAGGAAGACTCCTGTAGCACCTTAGGTTTAGGTATCCTGTGTCCCTCAGGGAGTGTTAGGCAGGACCAAATTGCTGAAGTGTCCTAGCAGGAGGGCTTTATATGAGACCTTGGGTCCACTGAGCCCAACTCTGGAAGTAAGGAAGAAGGGACTTTGGTTGGAGACGTCTTTGCAGGATCATGTACTGTCACCAAACTATGAGAGGATCAAGCCCTAAATACTAGCAACATGTACTTTTTGGGATTTACACTAAGGGGTAGCGTTACTTCTGCCTCACCAGGGGCCCCAGCAGTACAGCAATGTTTGGGAGGACACATAGGCCAACCTTGAGTAGGAATGTATAGTTGCTGCTGGGGGTTTCCTTATCATATTTTGAATTGTTATTCTCTCTTTATGTATGTGTGGTATATTCTTATTAGTTTCTGGCTGTATTTACATTGTCCATAGGCAGGACTCAGGCAAGGGGAGGAACTTCCATACCCATTACTCCCTCAGTATCTTCTATGAAGAGGCTCAGCAACCCTGGGATAAAATTTGGTCAGATTACAGAAACAGGAAAAATGTTTCTATTTTCTTGCGAGGGTGCATCAGACATTTTAAAACAGCATTATTTAACATCTTTCAAGATTAGTATACTCTTCCTTGGCCTGAAAAAATTATCAGTGCCTTATCTGGTAGCCAGTGGTTCAGTGTCTTGAATATATATTTTTTTCATATTACCAGCAGCCAGAGGTTTTCTCCTGCCCCCAGAGATTCTATCAATTTGCTAGGATGTCTCAGTGCTTCAGTGAAGTACCTGCAATAGAGAAGGAGAAGGCTATAGGTGACGTGAACACTAGGGAGTGCCTGATATATTTGGATAGCATCATAGTGTGAGGCAATTCACCAGAAGAATATGAAGATTGCCTCTTGAGAGTTCTGAATAGGTTTCAAAAGGTAGAAACAAGTCAAAAATAATGTGAGAGGCTCTAAGTACGAACAAAAGCACATTGGCCTGTTCTCCGGCTAGTCACCATTCAAGAACATCACATTTTAGCTCTCTAGTGGCATTACAGAGGAGAAATTTCCACATACATATTAGACTAATCCCACCCATAAAGGCGGTCCAGTACCAAAATGATGTGCAAATCTCTACTGCACGGAAAAAAACACTGCGAACCCCAGACATACGTTTCAGCCTTATTTGTGCTTCATCAGTGAGGTGTCACTGGCGTTCCTAGGCTTTGAGAGCAAGGGGTCCGCATCTGGATTACCCTTTACACTTAGGGAGAGATCCTAAATGTTCCGCCGAAACAAGCCAAAAATGATGGGAGAGGCTCTGAGCACGAACAAAAGCACAACATCCTGTTCTCCGGCTAGTCACCGCTCAAGAGCATCACATTTTAACTCTGTAGTGCCATTACAGAAGAGAAATTTCCCCATACATATTAGACTAATCCCACCCATAAGGGCGGTCCAGTATCAAAGTGATGGGCAAGTCCCCTCTACACAGAAAAAAAACAGCTAACCCCAGACGTGCGTTTTGGCCTTATGTGAGCTTCGTCAGTGAGGTGTAGCTGGCTTCCCTAGGCATTGAGAGCAAGGGGTCCACATTTGGATTACCCTTTACACATAGGGAAAGACCCTAAGGGTTTCGCAGAAACAAGACAAAAATGATGGGAGAGGCTCTGAGCACGAACAAAAGCACAACATCCTGTTCTCCGGCTAGTCACCGCTCAAGAGCATCACATTTTAGCTCTCTAGTGCCATTACAGAGGAGAAATTTCCCCATACATATTAGACTAATCCCACCCATAAGGGCAGTCCAGTATCAAAATGATGGGCAAGTACCCTCTACAGAGAAAAAAAACAGCTAACCCCAGACGTGTGTTTTGGCCTTACGTGGACCACCTCAGTGAGGTGTAGCTGGCTTCCCGAGGAACTGAGAGCAAGGGGTCCACATCTGGATTACCCTTTACACTTAGGGAGAGACCCTAAGTGTTTCGCAGAAACAAGACAAAAATGATGTGAGAGGCTCTGAGCATGAACAAAAGCACAATGGCCTGTTCTCCGGCTAGTCACCGCTCAAGAGCATCACACTTTAGCTCTCTAGTGCCATTACAGAGGAGAAATTTCCACATACATATTAGACTAATCCCACCCATAAGGACGGTCCAGTTCCAAAATGATGAGCAAGTCCCCTCCGTACAGAAAAAACATCTAACCCCAGACGTACATGTTGGCATTATTTGGGCCTCGTCAGTGAGGTGCAGCTGGCTTCCTTAGGCACTAAAAGCAAGGTGTCCACATCTGGATTACCCTTTACACTTGGGAGAGACCCTAAGTGTTTCGCAGAAAGAAGCCAAAAATGATGTGAGAGGCTCTAAGCACAAACAAAAGCACAATGGCCTGTTCTCCAGCTAATCACTGTTCAAGAGCATCACATTTTAGCTCTCTAGTGCCATCACAGAGGAGAAATTTCCACATACATATTAGACTAATCCCCCCCATAAGGGCGGTCCAATGCCAAAACGATGGGTACATGCCCTCTGCACAGAAAAACCAGCTAACCGCAGACGGGTGTTTTGGCCTTACTTGGGCCTCATTAGTGAGGTGCTGCCAGCTTCTGTAGGCACTGAGAGCAAGGGGTCCACATCTGGATTACCCTTTACACTTAGGGAGAGACCCTAAGTGTTTCACAGAACCAAGTCAAAAATGATGTGAGAGGCTTTGAGCATGAACAAAAGCACAATGGCCTGTTCTCCAGCTAGTCACCGCTCAAGAGCATCACATTTTAGCTCTCTAGTGCCATTACAGAGGAGAAATTTGCACATAAATATTAGACTAATCCCACCCATAAGGACGGTCCAGAATCAAAATGATGGGCAAGTCCCCATCGCACGGAAATAACCAGCTAACCCCAGATGTACATTTCAGCCTTGCTTGGGCCTCATCAGTGAGGTGCAGCTGGCTTCCCTAGGCACTGAGAGCAAGGTGTCCACATCTGGATTACCCCTTTACACTTAGGAGAGACCCTAAGTGTTTTGCAGAAACAAGCCAAAAATGATGTGAGAGGCTCTGAGCACAAACAAAAGCACAATAGCCTGTTCTCCAGCTAGTCACCGCTCAAGAGCATCACATTTTAGCTCTCTAGTGCCATTACACAGGAGAAGTTTCCACATACATATTAGACTAAGCCCACCCACAAGGGCAGTCCAGTATTAAAACGATGGGCATGTTTTTGCTACACATGAAAACCAGCTAAACCAAGACATGCATTTCAGCCTTATTTGTGCCTTGTCAGTGAGGTGTAGCTGGCTTCCCTAGGCACCGAGAGCAAGGGGTCCACGTCTGGATTACCCTTTACACTTAGAGAGAGAGCCTAAGTGTTTTGCAGAAACAAGCTAAAAATGATGTGAGAGGCTCTTAGCACGAACAAAAGCACAATGGCCTGTTCTCTGGCTAGTCACTGCTCAAGAGCATCACATTTTAGCTCTCTAGTGCCATTACAGAGGAGAAATTTCCACATACATATTAGACTAATCCCACCCATAAGGGCGGTCCAGTACCAAAATGATGGGCAAGTCCTCTCTGCACGGAAAAACCAGCTAAATCCAGGTGTACGTTTCGGCCTTATTTGGGCCTCGTCAGTGAGGTGCAGCTGGCTTCCCTAGGCACTGGGCGGGATTAGTCTAATATGTATGTGGAAATTTCTCCTCTGTAATGGCACTAGAGAGCTAAAATGTGATGCTCTTGTGTGGTGACTAGCCAGACCGTTTTTAAACCTCCTCTTGTGTTACATGTAACTGGAAAGCCACATTATTTATAAGCTCCCTTCATTAAACAAGAGTGGATAGAGAGTTACATTAAGTAATGTAACCCCCAGTTCTTAGAAGTGGCTGGAAAGCCACCATACTGTTATAAGGCAGCTGTCTATAACCATGTTCAGTTAGGTGGCTAAGAGCCACATTATATGTCAGTTCACGTCCTCCTCTCTTGATAGTGGCTGGAAAACCACATTATTGTCTAGTCCTTATAGTTAATGATAGCTGGAGTGCCACATTGTTATAGACAAACGTAAGTGGGTAAGGACACTTAGCTTTATTTTAGGGTTTACTGTGAGTTTAGTTTTGATACAGGGTCGGTCAGGTGTGGTAGAGGGGTGAGGCTCACTAGGAAAGCTTAAGCTTAGACTTAGGTTTCCTGTGTCTCTCAGGGAGTGTACAACCTTCCAGTGCTCCTGGGTGGAACCGAAGCACTGAAGCCTCCCAGCAAGAGGACCCTGTCTGAGACCTTGGATCTACTAGGCAAAACACCAGAAGTGAGGAGGAAGGGACTCGGGTTGGAGACCCTGCTCCACAGGCCCAAGCACTGTCAACAACAAGAGATATCAAGACTTAAGCACCAGCAACACATACTCTTTAGGATGTGCCTCTACCTCTTTCTGAGTATGGAAACCAGTGGTGCACCAATATTTGGGAGGACACTCAGGGTAACCTGGGGGTGGGAATTTTCATTTCTGTGGAATCTGTAAGGGACGGAGGTTAATTTTCATATGTTGAATTATTATTTTATGTTATGTTGCCTTGTTCTATCGCTGCATATAATTACAATTAAAATTTATGTTTTAGTCACAGTCACATAATATATAGTATGCAAAGCTTGCCACCACGTAATTCTTCCTCAATACAGGAAAGTCCTACAAGTAGTTGGGAAATTTCCTTACATCTCATTCTACAGATATATCTCCTTCACCAATCAGTTGGAGGGGAGAGAGAAAAACAGATGGGGAGAACAAAGCAAGCAAGAGCAAGAGAGATACATTTTCTTGGATTCATCAAGCTAAGGAGGTACAATTCTGGAACAAGCCAACTGCACCAGAGGAGGGAAATTAAATTTATATAAATTCCCATTGATTTAAATGAGACTTTCAACCTCTTGAATGTATGAGAGGTATCTGACTGTATAACATTCAAGAGGTTAAAAACCTCATTGAATTCAGTGGCAATTTCCATTTCCATGCATGGTATTGTTTGCTAGCTCTAAAATTGAACTTCTTTAGCTTGATGAATAAGATCCACTGCATATAACTGTGTACATAACAATATATAAAGTATATTTATTGATACAAATATAACTGATAACTCCAGCACATGTATGTGCACATAACTGACTAAACCTACTAACATTTTTCATTTGAATTCAGAGCAAGTCTACAATGTTTCAGTGGTAGATATTTTGATCAAGAGCTCTGGTGCAAAATATTTTTTGGGCCCCAATTCACTGCAAACTGCTGAAAAAAACCTAAGGCTGAATGCCATTAAAGAATGGAAAGATGTAGGCACAAGGAAATAATATACTTTACTTAATGTCTGCATGGTTTCTACCGTAGTAAGGACATCATCAAATTCTGGCAGCACTCCCAAAAGGTCTGCAAAGAGATCTTCCAGTAACTTCTAAAACAATATTGGCGCAATATACGCATACACTTCAAATCATTAGCTTTGAATGCAACTTTGTGCTTAATTATTGTTTGTGCTTGCGCATCTGCAGCTACATCATCTTGAATGAACAGTTGATATACATGTGCCATGTCCAACTTGGCAATTGTTTTCCTTTAGCTTGTGTAGTAAGTAAATGATTGACAGGTAGAAATGGGGTTGATGTTCCTGTTATGCCTTGGTGTTTGAAGTCTGAACTTATTCACACATCACTATTTGGCTGTGTGATAAATGATGTCTACCACAAATAAGGTTACTGCTTCTAGTGATGCTTAATCCACCAGGTGATCAATCTCAACAACAAGACTGGAGAGAAGAGCAATGTTCCCATCCCTAACCCCACTTTTATGGACTTAAAAAATTAAATTGTTTGTTCCAGAGGTACACACCAGATTTCAACTGAAACAAATCTCTTTAATGAACTGAAACTAGCCATAGAATCAAGACAGAGCACACAGTCTGCCTTGGAAAACACTTGCAAAAGCAGCGGTGGGGCAATCCATGGCCGGGATGTCTAATAAAAAGAGAATAAAAGAGAAATTATTAGGTGAATTTATACCTCTTCCTGCAAGAACAGATTTATTAATTATATATGAATGGGAAAAGCGGAGTTCATACTTGTAGCGTAATAATGGCTCATGGAACTCAACGTAAAGAGATTATCACTGTCACCACACTTTACAATGAGGTCTACAAAACAAGGCAAATCTTGTAGTGATTTTGCATGAACTCATGGGACAGTTCAAGGCCACAGTACAGAGAGAACTGATGCTAACTAGTGTTGAGCGAGCATGCTCGGCCGATGCTCGGATCGGCTCGAGCATCGCTCTGCTCGGCACATGGCGGTACTCGTACGAGTACCGCATGTGCTCGCCCGCCATGTTCGGGTCTCCTCCCCGCACGTTTTGCGGCTGCTGCGCAGCCAATAAACGTGCAGGGAGGCTCTGACATCGGTGTAATGCCAGCAGCCATGTTGGCTGCTGGCATTACACTGATTGGCTGGCCAGAACCCGTGGTCAGGTGCTGTATAGCACCTGACCATCGAGTTCGGCTCAGTCTGAGCCAGGGAGAGCTGAGGATAGGAAGGGAAAGGCAGTGTAGGGAGGAAAAAACAAAAATTGTGACAAAAAAGAACCAAAAGTCCTTTTTAGGACTACTGTGTGTGGGGGCAGCAGGTTATATTGTGTGTGGGGGGGAAAAAAAAAAAAAAAAAAAAAAAAAAATATTCTGTTTAGTGTGAAAAGTTGCAGATTAGAGCACATTCTGTTTAGTGTGCACAGTTGCAGATTAGAGCACATTCTGTTTAGTGTGCAAAGTTGCAGATTAGAGCACATTCTGTTTAGTGTGCAAAGTTGCAGATTAGAGCACATTCTGTTTAGTGTGCAAAGTTGCAGATTAGAGCACATTCTGTTAAGTCTTCAAACTAAAATATCAAAGTCACGTATTCCATTCAGTGTGCGTCGCCGCAGTTTAGCAGCACATTCTGAGTACTGTGCAGAGTTGCAGAATAGGAAGAAATACTGTTAAGTCTTCAAACTAAAATATCAAAGTCACATATTCCATTCAGTGTGCTTCGCCGCAGTTTAGCAGCACATTCTGTGTACTGTGCAGAGTTGCAGAATAGGAAGAAATACTGTTAAGTCTTCAAACTAAAATATCAAAGTCACATATTCCATTCAGTGTGCTTCGCCGCAGTTTAGCAGCCTATTCTGTGTACTGTGCAGAGTTGCAGAATAGGAAGAAATACTGTTAAGTCTTCAAACTAAAATATCAAAGTCACATATTCCATTCAGTGTGTTTCACCGCCGTTTAGCAGCCTATTCTGTGTACTGTGCAGAGTTGCAGAATAATAAGAAATACTGTTAAGTTTTCAAACTCAAATATTAAAGTCACATATTCCATTCAGTGTGTTTCACCGCAGTTTAGCAGCCTTTTCTGTGTACTCTGCAGAGTTGCAGAATAATAAGAAATACTGTTAAGTTTTCAAACTCAAATATTAAAGTCACATATTCCATTCAGTGTGTTTCACCGCAGTTTAGCAGCCTATTCTGTGTACTCTGTACAGTTGCAGAATAATAAGAAATACTGTTAAGTTTTCAAACTCAAATATTAAAGTCACATATTCCATTCAGTGTGTTTCACCGCCGTTTAACAGCCTATTCTGTGTACTCTGTACAGTTGCAGAATAATAAGAAATACTGTTAAGTTTTCAAACTCAAATATTAAAGTCACATATTCCATTCAGTGTGTTTCACCGCCGTTTAACAGCCTATTCTGTGTACTCTGTACAGTTGCAGAATAATAAGAAATACTGTTAAGTTTTAAAACTCAAATATTAAACTCACATATTCCATTCAGTGTGTTTCACCGCCGTTTAACAGCCTATTCTGTGTACTCTGTACAGTTGCAGAATAATAAGAAATACTGTTAAGTTTTCAAACTCAAATATTAAAGTCACATATTCTGTGTAAGATGAAGAAGGCGGGTAAAAAGGGACGGGGAAGTGGACGTGATCCTGAAAGTTCAGGGCGCGGGTCAGGACGCGGAGAAACTGTGCCTGGTGCCAGAGCACAAGAAAGAAAGACATCCACCATACCTAGCTTCATGTGTAATTTTACAGGGCGTCGCAGGACATCACTCTCGAGGTCCGACCACTGCGAACAGGTGGTCGGTTGGATGACAGCTGATACTGCTTCCAGTCGGTTAAGCACCACCCTGTCTTCCACCAAGTCCACTCTCAGTAGCCAAGAGTCTGGTCAACATAATCCTCACTCTGATCATCCTTCCTCCCACCATACACGGTCTGGTCAAAGAAGTGATCCCACACTGGGATATAGTGAGGAGCTCGTCTCATCACCAATCCTTCATTTGACCCTCTCTCCAAGCACGCTTGCAGAGGAACATGACATCTTGTGCCCTGATTCACAACCTCTAGAGGCTACCCAATCTCAAGAAGATGACAGATGTGAACGGCATTTAAGGTCAAAGGAAGTAGTGGATGATGATGATGATGATGAGACACAGTTGCCATTAAATCAACCACTATTTCCGTCTCAAGACCTTGTTGAGGAGAATGTTATACAGTTGTCAATGACTGAGTATGTGGTGGGATCAAGACTTGAGGAGGATGATCAGAGTGAGGAAGTGGAGGAGGACTTGGTGGACGATGAGGTGACTGACCCCACCTGGGAAGGTGGAGAGCCGAGCGATGACAGCAGTCCTGAGGGTGAGCCATCTGCAGCACCGCAACAGGCTGGAAGAGGCAGTGGTGTGGCTACAGAAAGAAGGCGGACCGCACCAAACCGGCCCGCAAATGTTCCACGGAGCACCCCCTTGCGTAAATCTACCTTGCCAAGGGGTAGGTGTTCCGCGGTATGGCGTTTTTTTAAGGAAAGTGCGGACGACAAAAGAATTGTAGTTTGCAACCTGTGCCACACCAGAATGAGCCGAGGCATGAACACTAGAAACCTCACCACCACCAGCATGATCCGACACATGGCATCCAAGCACCATAGTAAGTGGGAGGAACGCCTGGATCGCCCATCTGTGTCTGCAGGCCACACCACTGCCTCCTCTTCCCCTGTTTTCGGTGCCGGCCAATCGCCTGTCGAAGGCGCAGGCCCGCATACCTCCCGCCCTGCACCTGTAGCATCTGAAGCACCATCAGCGACCACATCCACTTCCCTGTCCCAGCACAGCGTCCAAATGTCGTTACCCCAGGCATTTGAGCGCAAGAGAAAGTACCCAGCCACCCACCCACAGGCCATAGCACTAACCTCACACCTTTCCAAATTACTGGCCATCGAAATGCTGCCATTTAGGCTTGTGGACACTGAGTCCTTCCGCAGCCTGATGGCAGCAGCTGTCCCTCGGTACGCGGTCCCCAGCCGCCACTACTTTTCCCGGTGTGCCATCCCCGCATTACACCACAATGTGTCCCGTAACATCACCCGTGCCCTGACCAACGCAGTTACTGGGAAGGTCCACTTAACGACTGACACATGGACAAGTGCTTGTGGCCAGGGACGCTACATTTCCCTGACGGCACACTGGGTGAATGTCGTGGAGGCTGGGAGCGACTCGGACCCTGGGATGGCACGGGTGCTACCCACGCCGAGGATTGCGGGCCCTACCTCCATCAGGGTTTCCACCAGCACCTACGTTATTGGCTCCTCCTCCTCCGTTTCCACCTCCGAATTCTCTACACACACCGCCACTCCCCCATCAGCCAGTAGCTGGAAGCAGTGTAGCACTGCAGTGGGGAAGCGTCAACAGGCCGTGCTGAAGCTGATCTGCCTTGGGGACAAACAGCACACGGCCTCAGAGCTGTTGCAGGGGATTAGTCACCAGACCGAGCAGTGGCTCTCGCCACTCAACCTGCAACCAGGCATGGTTGTGTGTGATAATGGGCGTAACTTGGTGGCGGCTTTGGAGCTCGGCAAGCTCACACACGTACCATGCCTAGCGCATGTATTTAATTTAGTGGTGCAGCGATTTCTAAAAACCTACCCCAATGTGCATGATCTCTTGACCAAGGTGCGCCGCGTGTGTGCACATTTCCGTAAGTCATCAACAGCTTCAGCCGGCCTGTTGAAGCTGCAGCAGCGCTTACAATTGCCAGCTCACCGGCTGCTGTGTGACGTGAGCACGCGCTGGAACTCCACCTTCCACATGTTGGCCCGGCTTTGTGAGCAGCAGAGGGCAGTAGTGGAGTACCAGCTGTTACACGGTCGTCGCCTCTCCGTTCAACTTCCTGTAATCAGAAGTGAGGAGTGGGAATGGATGTCAGACCTCTGTGAGGTTTTACGCAATTTTGAGGAATCGACACAGATGGTGAGCGGCGATAACGCTATTATCAGTGTAACCATCCCACTTCTGTGTCTACTGAAACGCTCGCTGCTCACAATTAAAACCGACGCTTTGCATGTGGAAGAGGTGGAAATGGGGGAGGAAGAGCTTACACAAGGTGATAGCCAGAGCACCCTCACTTCGTCTTCTCAGCGACAATTGGAGGAGGCGGAGGAGGAGGAGGAGGAGGAGGAGGAGGAAGACACGGTTGTCTCCGCTACAGAGGGTAGCCATGGAACTTTAGTTCCATCTCTTCAGCGTGGGTGGGCAGAAGAGGAGGAAGAGGATGAGGAGATTGAGAGTCATCCTCCTGGTGAGGACAGCGAAATCTTGCCTGTTGGTACTCTGGCACACATGGCTGACTTTATGTTAGGCTGCCTTTCCCGTGACCCACGCGTTACACGCATTTTAGACAACACGGATTACTGGGTGTTCACCCTTCTGGACCCCCGCTACAAAGAGAATTTCTCATCTCTCATTCCTCCGGTGGAGAGGACAAGCAAAATGGTGCAATACCAGAAGGTTCTTGTTGAAAAATTGCTCCAAAATTTTCCATCTGACAACGCTGGCGGCAGAGTACGTGCTACCTTGGCCAACCGAGAAGGGGAGAAAAGGGGAGCACACAGCAGTTCCGAGAAAGGCAGGGCAACACTCTCCAAGGCGTGGGACACCTTCATGACACCCCGCCAGCACCCTCACCCTGATGCGCAGCCTAGTGTCACAAGGAGGGAAAAGTTTTGGAAGATGGTGAAGGAGTACGTAGCAGACCGTGTCAGCGTCCTCAATGATCCCTCTGTGCCTTACAACTACTGGGTGTCCAAGCTGGACACGTGGTATGAACTGGCACTCTACGCCTTGGAGGTGCTGGCCTGCCCTGCCGCCAGCGTTCTGTCTGAGCGGGTATTTAGTGCTGCTGGTGGCATCATAACAGATAAGCGTATCCGCCTTTCCACCGACAATGCTGATAGGTTGACACTTATAAAAATGAACAAGGCCTGGATTTCCCCTGACTTCTCCACTCCACTGGAGGAAAGCCCCGGGGGAACATAAACTCACTTTATATATGTTATTTACAATGATGGGAATACTCTGTATTCCCATTCACCCCTTCCACCCAAAAAACGGGTATATGGTTGACTCTTAATCTTCTCATCCTCCTCCTCCTCTTCCATATGCCCTGGGATATAATTTTTATATAGGGCCAGCTCACCAGCGGGCCCTGTGATATAATTTTTATATAGGGTCAGCTCACCAGCGGGCCCTGTTTGACAATTTTTATATAGGTCAGCTCACCAGCGGGCCTTCTCATATAATGTTTTATTGGGTCAGCTCTCTAGCGGGCCCTCTCATATAATGTTTTATAGCGTCAGCTCACTAGCGGGCCTTCGCATATAATGTTTAGGATGGTCAGCTCTGCAGCAGACCCTCACCCATAATGTTTTAGATGGTCGGCTCAGCGCACGTTTCCCTCTTAATCATGGCCTCAGTTCAATAAAATCAAGGAAATTTTGGGGAGAATTTGCCTCTGTGCACGTTTCCCTCTTAATCATGGCCTCAGTTCTGAAAATCAAGGAAATTTTTGGGAGAATTTGCCTCTGCGCACGTTTCCCTCTTAATCATGGCCTCACTTCCGAAAACCAAGGAAATTTTTGGGAGAATTTGCAGATGATATACAAGTAAATATACAGCAAATATTGTTTGGTAACAATTTTTCGCCTAAAGTCGTTTTTATTTTCCTTTTTGTGTGTTTTATGGTCAGTCTGTAAAAATGGCGTACTACGGGCGAAAGATCGTTCCCAGCAGCGATGTTGGAGTCCAAGATGCATCCAGACATCCTCCCTATGCTGTCCCTGAACCATTTCTGTGGTGTTTCCATCCTTTTCTGCCCTTTTCCTATGGACCAGGCACCCTCCCCTCATCAGAGCAGGGGGTGCCTGGTGTAATGCTCGAGTCCTCCCATTGACTTCAATAGGGCTCGGGTGCTCGGCCGAGCACTCGAGCCTCAGGGGGTGCTCGGTTAGAGCACCCGAACACCCGAGCATTGGGGTGCTCGCTCATCACTAATGCTAACATGATAGTAGATGCTTGTTCATTGAAATCACTCTTATAATACACAACATTGTTTGACCTAATAATTACCCTTTAACATTTATAGAACACATATATCTCTCCACATTTACATCTTATGGAACTTACTACTGATTTCCTTCAACGTAAAGGACCCTCATGGAAAAGGTTTAGAATATTGGAATGGGACTTGTCTTGGCATCTGGGTCTTGAATGGAAAAAAGATCCAAAGTTAAAGTCAATAGGTCAAGAGGACATGTGGCAAAGGCCAAGATCTGTTATTGAAGCAATGGATTGAGGCAGGAGGCACATGTTTAGTTCCTGTATTTAGGCAACGGTTTGTGTAGGCAGAACATTATCAGCAGCCAAGGTCAAGCCAGAGGTCAGTTTACAGAAAGAAGGATATCAAGCAGGCAAGCAGGACACAACACACTAGATTTCCAGAAATGCAACTCTGCATGAGCAAAGAGCGCTGTTAGAGAGGGACACATGCAACTAGAAGAATGTGGTGTATGCCATGGATATGCCAGGAAGTGGAATTAAACTGTAAGAATCCTTAATTGATGCACCAAAAGCAGCTGAATTTGTGAACATTCCCACTTTCTTTCCCCACTATTCCACAACTACAGGCTCTCTGTATCTTCCACAAACCTTTACAAATACTCCAGTCACCAAATTAACCTCTTCACAACACTGCAACAATAATTTACTCCAGTTGTTACCTCACAATTGTAAACCTGCCAACAATACATGATCTTGCATCATTAACTCAGAATATTTACAGACCAAGACCACATATCACTACTTTCACCATGCTTATAAGTATTTCCTTATGATCAGATCACTTATACACAGCCAGTAATACATGTACCATATGTATAGACAACCCCATGATATATCCAAACTTATACAGACCCTCATTACTACTTCACCCCTCTTACAAACTTCCCATCATTACATCATCAAGCTTATAAATCTGACTCTGCATCAAAACCTCATCACACGTCCACGCCTGCTATCATTCATCAGAAATACTTATAGAACCTTCCATTCACTACTTCACCACAGTTAGAGAATCCCCATTAACAGCACACAACAGTTAGTTACCCCGGCCTCAGCATCCAAAGAGAGGAAATAAACAGGTATTGTAAACTTAAATCAAAATAAGTTATATGGTGTTTGAATATGAGTTTATTCTTGTATATAAGTGAAAAATAGTTTCTAATTACATTAATTAATAAAGAGTAGGACTTACTTACATTTGGGTGACACCTCCAACACTAGTAACAACTGGCAGTTTGAAAGTATTCTGATTTGAGTAGAAATTATTTAATGTTTTATAAATGTTCTGTATTTTTAAAGGAGATTGTAGATCTGTCTGGGCCCCTCTCAAACTTCCGCAGTTGTAATTCTAATGTTACATGATGTTAATCAACTTTGCCATCCTTACTTGGATGGCTTTAGAAAGTGGAGAACAGCTTTTCCTCCTAGGAAATAATATATTTATTCATTGTCCCACCAAAGGACCCTTTACATAAATAGTAAATATTTTGGTCTCCTTAGTCAAACACAAGCCTCATTTTAATGATGATCACTCCTTTTCCCTGAGCCCTTGGCGAGACATATACATTTTTACAAACTTCTTCCTACCTGAAAAGGCTTAAGAGTCCAGCATTTAAACGCAAGCCTCATCCAGCTGATGGATATATATAAGAGCAGTATACGAATACACAAGTACTGGTCTTGAGCTTGGCTTGCTGAAAGCCTCTTTGTATTAATGGCATGAATCAGACAGTATGTGTAAGCAGCTGTACTGTGACACCAGGGAAGGACTGCAATGTGGCAGTAGATCGCTTTTAATAACTTGTGGTTAGCTGTCATGAACATTTAATTTGATGTTGAACATTGCTCCTTCCAAACAAGCCTGTTTTCTAGGTGTCAATGTGCCTTGCACATTACCTAGCTGATTTCATTCAGATGCCCTGTACAATTATATACCAAGAGTGGGTGGGTTTTTATGATGTTTTCATTTTACTTGGTTTCCACAGCCTCTCACAATATGCCACGTTTTCCATGTAATAAAAGTCAGTGAGAGCGGTGACTGAGATCATTCATTTTTAAAGATATTGCAAATGATGTTACCAAGATATAGAAGATTATCATTTCATCTCTTGTGTGAAATATAACATTCTTATTGATCAAGTATACTTCATATAATAACGAGTATTTGTAGAACAGTTTTGCAAGAATTAAAGATATTTTACTTACCAAAGGAGTTAATAAGAGGAGATTGAGAATATAACCCATTATGGCCCACAAAATCAACAAGCTGGATGTTTTTTTGGCTTTACCCACAAAGACTTGCAGATAAAATTTCACTTATTGACAAACATGTCATTAAGAGCATTGACAATTATACTGGCAAATAATAAACTTTATGAAAGACACAATGTGAATTATATGCTTGTTAAAGGAGAACTAGATCTCCTAATATTAATCCTAATGGCCCCTATACATTTTGATTTTGTGTCTTTGTCCTATCAATCAATCCTGGATGACTTTTAAAAAGGAAGCTGAGATTAATGATGAAATTCATGGAAAAGGGATATACTGAATATGTTATTAAAATGCCTATGATAGACATTCCTAGAGACCAGTTCTTAAAATATAAAAGGACAGGGCAAGGTTGTCTCTGTAAAAACCTGCCCCATCCCAGCCCCGGGGAACTGTGCCTTTCTGTACACAATACATGTTGGGGATTTAGTAAAATGTTCCCAGTTGTGTAGAGAGAACTCTGGTCCCAGTGTAGCATCCATTTACTATTGTCTACCCCACCCACTAGCCACCTCACAGCATTCACTCAGCACTTCAGCCAGTTATAGGCTTTGTCTGCCAACTGTGTGCTCCTTTCTCTATTCCACATGGTGGAAACTGCTAACCTGGAGGTGTAGAGGTACATCAAAACACTTATCTACAGTATTGTCACTGTGCAGGAGAAAAGACATCTGGGAAAGGAAGAGAGATGAGAATGAACAGCAAGAATTCTGGAGCACAGTTTATGGGATTCAATGTATTTCTGTAGCAAAAAATTCACAAGAGTGATATAAAGAATGTGATACCTTTTAATTGCTAAGGAACCTTTTTCAGTGTCCTGAAAGCGTTCACTTTTTTTTTTTTAAATCAAATTTTTATTAATGTTTTGCAGAGTAAATGACAGAGGGGAATAACAAAATTAACAAAAAAAAATACACTAGTTATGAGAAAATAACAAATTACAAGGATAAAACAGGAATGAGAAACAAATTATAACAACAAAATGGGCAGCAGTACATGATAAGGTATACAGGAAGAAGAAGAAAAAAAAAGGGGGGAGAGGGAAGGAAGGGGGGGCAGGGGATGAGTAGGAAAAAAGAGGGAAGGGAAGACAACACCTGGAGCTCTGACCAGTTGGGTTCAATGAAGAAGCAATTCACGATGAAAGTCAGGGGGAACCACAGAGTCTATCCAAGGACCCCAAACTTGGAGATAAGAAGGAGGAGGAGGCATGAAGATAGGCCGTCATTTTCTCCATACAGAGTAAATTCCAAATCCTCCCATCCAAAGACTTATGGCCCGGGGGCAAAGATTTCCAATGGAAAGCAATGTGACAACGGGTCATGGCACAAATCCGAAACACAAGTTTGTTAGCAGTCCTTGATAGGGGCGGATAACACGACAACCTATTCAACAAAACCGTCCACGGGTCCGGTGCCAACGTCACCCCCAATGCCGTACTCAAAAGCCCAAAGACATATCTCCAAACAGTGGCCACTGATGGGCAGGTTATCACGGTGCCCGTGATTCCCTGTCAGTCACACTGATGGTACCTGTGCATTGGTGCAGATTGTTTGGCCCGCCCAGGATGTTCCTTTTTATACTGGGCCTGTGACAGCTGTCTGGTGCCCTTTCGTGGTGTTCCTGAAGTTGAGCCTCTTGCTGAGTTACTGTGTTCCTGTGTACCGATTCGGCTCGTCTGACCATTTTCTGTTCCTGCTCTCTGATTGGATTCCTGCGCTGGCTGACGTTCTTGCTCCGTTACCGACCTGGCTGTGGCTGACTTCCTGCTCCGTTACCGACCTGGCTGTGGCTGACGTTCCTGCTCCGTTCCCGACCTGGCTGTGGCTGACGTTCTTGCTCCGTTACCGACCTGGCTGTGGCTGACTTCCTGCTCCGTTACCGACCTGGCTGTGGCTGACGTTCCTGATCGTGAGGGTCCTGGTTCCGGTCATCGCTGACGGTTGCTCATCAGTTCCTGAGTTCCTGTGTTTCCAGGTCGCCCGACGGCGACATTCTGAACTGTAGTAGTGAGGCTCCGTTCATTCACTCTCATTGGCGCTACACCGTGGCCTTCGTTTACCGAGCTGTTGTATGCTAGCTGAGCTGCCCCCCTTGTGGCCGTACCTGCCCGATCCAGTTACTGTGTGTGTGTTGCCTCCATTATAGAGCCGATTACACTTGCCAAGCTTTATCATACTATCCGAGCCGCTTACACAGTCTGAGCTGCGCCTTGTACCTAGTCTGTCCGTGGCTTCAGCAGAGCAGTTTAGTCCCGGTACGTGGTTTACCGTGCATGCATCTCCCGGTGCTGTGGCCTCCATTTGCTCTCTCTGCCTGGTACTGATACGGCACCGGAAGGGTGTCTGGGCGCTAGTCATTGCTCGTGTGTAGTATCATTCATCGCATTCCTGTGCGAGGCTCGCGGTGGCTGGTTTAGTGTTACTCCTGTTGGCACCTGGTGGGTGACCTGGCTCTGATCTCCTTTGGCTCACAACAGTACTCCTGTACGTTCAAGGGCTTGACAGGTTCCGTTTACTAGTTCTGCTAGCGGCTCTTACATTCACTCCTCCTGGAGTTTTACTCAGCTCTGGTTGCTTGTGCAGTCTCCTTGGGCATCCTTTTGTAACAGCTATATGAGAGTGATTTGAGCAAGCCTACTACTGATCGTGTATTCTTCCAGAGACTTATTGGTTCAGCTGGGCATTGTCAGCCTACCATCATTGTGACTGATCAGTGGGTTATTCCTTAACCCTTGTCTATCCTGTTATACATTACTATTCCATATTTTTGTACTATTACTGCTTTATACCAGTCTGTCTATGCCTTACCTGGCCCCCAGGGGCGCTATTCCTGATTTTCAGTTCTAAATAAACTGTGTTTTTACTTATAACCTTGTCTGAGTGTCAGAAAACCGTAACAGTACGAAAGGGCCATGACCTCTGACGGTAAAGGTGACAGTAATACACAGAACATCCACTGGAGGATGGATGTGCACGAGCAGCGCTTGGACCAGTTGGCACTGGCCATGCAAACCTTGCTAGAACGTACGGTACACCTTGAGAAACCTAACCAAAATCCGGTGGTCCCCCCAGTTGTGACACCGGATCACGTTGCTGGTCAAATGGTTGCCGTTCCCAGAAGTTTAACGGCGGCGGCGCCGTTACCGTTGAGATACAATGGCGAACCCACCCTGTGTAGAGGGTTTATTAACCAACTTGAGATATTTCTAGAACTCACGCCTCACGCTTTTCTGAACGACCGTAGTAAGGTGGGGTTCATGATATCTCTATTAACGGGTAAAGCCCTGGCATGGGCTAGCCCACTATGGGAGAAGGCCAAACCATGTACATCAGACTTTGACGAATTTGTCAAGCAGTTTCGGAGAGTATTCGAGCTGCCTGGGAGAACCTCCTCTGCTGCCAAAAGATTAATGGAGATTCAGATGGGCGAACGCACCGCAGGCGAGTACGCCATAGAATTTCGGATACTGGCAGCAGAGGTAGGGTGGAATAATGAGGCTCTAGTGGCAGCTTTTTCCCAGGGACTATCAGATGTTATTAAAGATGAAATTGCGGCCAGAGAGGTACCTACCGATTTGGATGATTACATAGATTTTGTATTGCTCATTGATACACGCATACGAGAAAGGCACTTGGCCAAAAGGGCTAGATCCAGAATCCATGGGCACGATGGTCCTTTAAACCCACCCTCGCCTCCCAATCCTCCTGATCGAGTTAACGAACTGGGGGAACCTATGCAACTCGGGTTCACCAGGCTGTCTAAGGAGGAGCGGGCACACCGCAGAAGGCAGGGCCTTTGCTTATATTGTGGCAAGAATGGACACATGCTACGTAATTGTCCGGTACGGCCGGGAAACGCACGCACCTAGGGTACCTTGGGGGACAGGCCCTAGGTGGTGTATAGTGTTGAGCGAGCGTGCTCGGCCGATGCTCGGATCGGCTCGAGCATCGCTCTGCTCGGCACATGGCGGTACTCGTCGAGTACCGCCATGTGCTCTCCCGCCATGTTCGGGTGGCGGGGATCTGTGCTGGAAGAGGCACAGATCAGAAGACGCTCCGCTGGACCACCAGGGACTGGAGGTACGGGGGCATTGCGGAGATGAAGGGGGCATTGCGGAGATGAAGGGGGACATTGTGGAAGAGGGGCATAGACTCTATGCCCCTCTTCCACAATGTCCCCCTTCATCTCCGCTATGCCCCTCTTCCACAATGTCCCCCTTCATCTCCGCTATGCCCCTCTTCCACAATGTCCCCCTTCATCTCCGCTATGCCCCTCTTCCACAATGTCCCCCTTCATCTCCTCTATGCCATAGAGGAGATGAAGGGGGACATTGTGGAAGAGGGGCATAGCGGAGATGAAGGGGGACATTGTGGAAGAGGGGCATAGCGGAGATGAAGGGGGACATTGTGGAAGAGGGGCATAGCGGAGATGAAGGGGGACATTGCGGAGATGAAGGGGGACATTGCGGAGATGAAGGGGGCATACAGAGATGAAGGGGGCATAGCGGAGATGAAGGGGGGCATTGACCAGGCACCCTCCCCTCATCAGAGCAGGGGGTGCCTGGTGTAATGCTCGTGTCGCCCCATTGAAGTCAATGGGGCTCGGGTGCTCGGCCGAGCACTCGAGCCTCAGGGGGTGCTCGGTCAGAGCACCCGAGCACCCGAGCATCGGGGTGCTCGCTCAACACTAGTGGTGTACAATCGTCCCCAGATCCCTGTTCCAAGAAACCCATCATTCCGGTGTGCTTTCCTGTAGGTGATCAAGCAGTTGAGGCACTAGCATTAATAGATTCTGGCACTGCAGGCTATTTTATGGACAAGACATTTGCTGAGACGCACAGTATTCCGCTGTCCAAGAAAGATATGCCTTTAGCCATTGAAGCCATTGATGGCAGACCTCTAGAATCTGCATTCATCACCATGGAAACTACACCTATCTCTATGAATATTGGGGCTCTCCACCAGGAGAGGGTCTGTTTTCAGATTATACATTCACCCCATCATGCGGTCATATTGGGGTTCCCTTGGTTATTTTTACACAACCCCCAGTTTGACTGGCAAACATGTGAGGTCAAGTCGTGGTCTGATTACTGTTCTGGGCATTGTTTGTCTCATCCAGTTAAGGTTTTATGTACCTCTCCCTCCGTGCCAGCTGAATACAGCAGATTCAGTGACGTATTCAGTAAGGCTAGCGCATTGCCGCAGCATAGGCCGTATGATTGCGCTATTGATTTGCCCCCGGATGTGGTGCCACCGAGGGGCAGGACATACCCATTGTCCTGTGAGGAGAATCTGTCCATGGATGAATACATTGAGGATGCCCTCAATCGAGGGATAATTCGTAAATCTTCATCTCCGGCAGGTGCAGGATTGTTTTTTGTAATAAAGAAAAATGGCGAGTTACGACCCTGTATTGATTATTGAGGACTTAATAAATTGATGCCTAAAAACGCATATCCAATTCCACTCATTACAGAACTGTTTGACAGGTTGAAGGGCTCATCTATATTTACTAAACTCGATTTACGTGCTGCTTACAACCTGATACGGATAAGGGCCGGGGATGAGTGGAAAACGGCCTTCAATACTAGGTCGGGTCATTATGAATATTTGGTCATGCCATTCGGCTTATGTAATGCACCTGCCGTGTTTCAAGAATTCATCAATGATATCCTCCGTGACTTATTACAGTCCTGTGTTGTCGTGTACCTTGATGACATATTGATTCACTCTGCCAACTTAACCCAACACATTCTGGATGTGTCTGAAGTCCTGCTACGATTACGCAAGAACAAATTGTTCTGTAAATTGGAGAAATGCGAATTTCATTGTTCCAAAGTACCCTTTCTGGGATTCGTCATTTCTAATGATGGCTCATTTCGTGCCCCTCTCTGGTCTCCCTTCGGCCCAGGAATTGGCAACAGTTTTTGCCAAAGAGGTATTTCGCTTGCACGGGGTTCCCAGAGTAATAGTATCAGACCGAGGGAGTCAATTCGTCTCGAGATTCTGGAGGGCATTCTGTAGCCAAATGGGCATACAATTGTCCTTTTCCTCCGCCTACCATCCCCAGACCAACGGGGCCGCTGAGCGTGCCAATCAGGGACTGGAGCAGTTTTTGCGTTGCTTTGTGACTGATCATCATGACAATTGGGCCGACCTGTTGCCGTGGTCAGAGTTCGCCAGGAACTGTGCGGTCAATTCATCATCTGGGAGCTCCCCATTTCTTGTCAACTACGGGTTCCAGCCTTGTCTGCTCCCAGACTCATTTCAGTCACAACAGATTCCGGCTCTGGATGAGCACATTGAGCAACTCCGCTCCACATGGGCACAGGTGCAAAGGTCCCTCAGCCAGTCATTTCAGCGTCAACAGCGGCATGCTAATCGCAGACGGTTGCCAGCGGTCTCATTTCAGGTTGGGGATAGGGTATGGCTCTCCTCCAGGAATCTAAATTTGCAAGTACCATCCAACAAATTGGCTCCCCGGTTCATTGGTCCGTTAAAGATTATCCGTAAAGTTAACCCCGTGGCATGCGCACTAGAACTTCCTGCATCTATGCGCATTCACAATGTGTTCCATGTATTACTACTGAAACCCTTGGTTTGCAACCGCTATACTACCACTCCGGTGGTTCCTGGGCCGGTGGATGTTCAAGGCCAAGAGGAATACGAAGTTCAGAGTATTATTGACTCCAGGAGATTTAGAGGTAAATTGCAATATTTGGTCCACTGGAGTGGCTACGGGCCTGAGGAACATTCATGGGTGGACCAAAAGGACCTACATGCTCCACGTTTATTACGCAATTTTCACTCTAAATATCCGCACAAACCCAAACCAGCAGGCAGGAGAGGGGGTCTTTGAGAGGGGGGTACTATCACGGTGCCCGTTATTCCCTGTCAGTCACACTGATGGTACCTGTGCATTGGTGCAGATTGTTTGGCCCGCCCAGGATGTTCCTTTTTATACTGGGCCTGTGACAGCTGTCTGGTGCCCTTTCGTGGTGTTCCTGAAGTTGAGCCTCTTGCTGAGTTACTGTGTTCCTGTGTACCGATTCGGCTCCTCTGACCATTCTCTGTTCCTGCTCTCTGATTGGATTCCTGCGCTGGCTGACGTTCCTGCTCCGTTACCGACCTGGCTGTGGCTGACGTTCCTGCT
The DNA here is from genome assembly GCA_037306005.1 of Rhinophrynus dorsalis. Taxonomy (NCBI): domain Eukaryota; kingdom Metazoa; phylum Chordata; class Amphibia; order Anura; family Rhinophrynidae; genus Rhinophrynus; species Rhinophrynus dorsalis. The sequence goes on along the minus strand of CM074725.1, from coordinate 150,588,653 downwards.
CCGTTACCGACCTGGCTGTGGCTGACGTTCCTGCTCCATTCCCGACCTGGCTGTGGCTGACGTTCTTGCTCCGTTACCGACCTGGCTGTGGCTGACTTCCTGCTCCATTACCGACCTGGCTGTGGCTGACGTTCCTGATCGTGAGGGTCCTGGTTCCAGTCATCGCTGCCGGTTGCTCATCAGTTCCTGAGTTCCTGTGTTTCCAGGTCGCCCGACGGCGACATTCTGAACTGTAGTAGTGAGGCTCCGTTCATTCACTCTCATTGTCGCTACACCATGGCCTTCATTTACCGAGCTGTTGTATGCTAGCTGAGCTGCCCCCCTTGTGGCCGTACCTGCCCGATCCAGTTACTGTGTGTGTGTTGCCTCCATTATAGAGCCGATTACACTTGCCAAGCTTTATCATACTATCCAAGCCGCTTACACAGTCTGAGCTGCGCCTTGTACCTAGTCTGTCCGTGGCTTCAGCAGAGCAGTTTAGTCCCGGTACGTGGTTTACCGTGCATGCATCTCCCGGTGCTGTGGCCTCCGTTTGCTCTCGCTGCCTGGTACTGATACGGCACCAGAAGGGTGTCTGGGCGCTAGTCATTGCTCGTGTGTAGTATCATTCATCGCATTCCTGTGCGAGGCTCGCGGTGGCTGGTTTAGTGTTACTCCTGTTGGCACCTGGTGGGTGACCTGGCTCTGATCTCCTTTGGCTCACAACAGTACTCCTGTACGTTCAAGGGCTTGACAGGTTCCGTTTACTAGTTCTGCTAGCGGCTCTTACATTCACTCCTCCTGGAGTTTTACTCAGCTCTGGTTGCTTGTGCAGTCTCCTTGGGCGTCCTTTTGTAACAGCTATATGAGAGTGATTTGAGCAAGCCTACTACTGATCGTGTATTCTTCCAGAGACTTATTGGTTCAGCTGGGCATTGTCAGCCTACCATCATTGTGACTGATCAGTGGGTTATTCCTTAACCCTTGTCTATCCTGTTATACATTACTATTCCATATTTTTGTACTATTACTGCTTTATACCATTCTGTCTATGCCTTACCTGGCCCCCAGGGGCGCTATTCCTGATTTTCAGTTCTAAATAAACTGTGTTTTTACTTATAACCTTGTCTGAGTGTCAGAAAACCGTAACACAGGTCCACCGCATATGGAGATAGGTACCTTCTTGTCCACAACCGCGGTAGCACAATTGAGAAACTGATGAAAAAATATGGTGTAATCTAATGGGACAGTGTGACCAGATGGAATAATTTAGAACTATAACATTTGAAATATTGATCACTGTTTTGTACATTGTGTGACATTTGGTAAATCTGGAGAATCAGATTGCAGAGTGGGCTGTTAAGTCCAGCACTCTGGCTTGTTTAAAGAATACTCCATGTGCTAAGGAATGTGAATTGACTCCTGCTGTGCTTCACTGACCAGTCAGGGGAGGTTATTATGAACCAGTTAAAATGTCCCTTTTTCAAGCACTAATTTGTATTCTGATCTTGATAAGAGTGTCTGGAAGTGTATATAAGCAGTGTGTTTTATCAATAAGGCTGTTCTGTTCTATCCTCCTTAATACAAGTCTTGGCTGTATTTCTGGAGGGGGTTGGGCTGGGGATTCATACCTTAGCCACTACAGGAGCGAATTCACTTGCCTCGCCGGTCTACTGGCGAAGGGCCTCTGGGAACCCTACCTAGGATTCTGCAGCTAAATTCACTAGCTCTGCCAGTCTGCAAGGGGGCAGCATCCAGTTGTTCCTGCCTGAGTATCCAGGAGCTCCAGGAAGCAGCACGGCTCCAGCCGGCCGTGGAAGAGGGCAGCAGCAGTGGCGGTTCAGGAACCGACGGCCCCAAAAGGGTCCGGTAAATCCTGGTACCGTCACATCTGGTGTCAGAAGTGGGATGCCCTCTTCCTAAAGGCATCCAAACCAGCACTGGGACAATCTCCATCAGGAGATTTGGCTGGAGCCAATGGCAAGCGTATGGAGGGGTTCTACAAGCAGATGAAGCAATCCACGTTAAAATAGATCCTAGCTGCCAGAGGTGGAGAAGCAAGTGGACCCAGAAAGACTGATTTGATTGAGGCTTTGATGCAAATGGACTGTCTATTAGTTGGAACCGCTATCCCTGCAAGCCTGCAGACCAGCATGGGATCCAGGGAGAGCCCTACAGAGCATGAGGATGCCTTCACCCGAGATGTCAAGATCCGGCTTGCTTTTTATGGCCCCAATCCATCTGCTGAGGTGGTGGATAGAGTCATGGCCATGGTGACTCAGGAGAGGACAGCAGAAAGGGAGGAACGTCTGAGGATGGCAGAACTGGAGAGAGGCCAGAGAGACTCTGGATTTCCACGGAGCTGTGGATCCCGGAAGGGCAAACTGCCTCATCAAGCCTTCAGGGTGTTTGAGGAGAGGACAGGAGACATAGATGAGTACCTGCAAGATTTTGAGAGGCAATGCGCCCTTTATGAGATTGATCAGAGAGACTGGGTAACAATTCTGGTGGGCAAGCTGACTGGACGTGCAGCCGAGGCATATCGAGCCCTATCTGATGAAGTCAGCCGCGATTATGCGGAGGTGAAAAGGTGCCTGCTTGCCCGGTATGCAGTTACCCCGGAAACCTACAGGCAGAAGTTCCGGGATACCCGACGGCGACAACAGGACTCTTATGCGGAATGGGTGTACCGCATGGACCGTGCTTGTGCCAACTGGCTACTGGGCTGCAATGCAAAGACTATGGAGGATTGTCGGCAGCTTTTACTACTGGAGCAATTCTTTCAACATACGCCTCCTGAAGTTCGGGATTGGGTAAGGGACCGTGATCCAGCTACAGTAGGGGAAGCGGCCAGGTTAGCTGACAAATATGTGGAAACCCGACGGAGTGGGCCCTGGCCCTCTCCGGTCCCCCCCACAGGATCTAATGCCACCCCTCAAGGGATCCAGGTACCAGGACCCTGCCCCATTCCCATCACTAGCCGCCAGCCTAGTAGAAGGCGCAGTTCTGGCCTGCAGTGCTATAATTGTTTGCAGCTGGGACATGTTCGGAGCAATTGCCCTCAGAGACGGTCCAGACCTAGACCCCTGCACCAGAGGCCAATACCTCCACCAGTCCCACCCCGGAGTGCACCAAGACAAGCCTACTGTATGGAAAGATATGTGGAGACTCAAGAGAATGGGTCCTGTCGCTCTCCTGTACAATCCAAAGGAATTACTACAGACACTCGAATGGGCCAGATACCACATCTCAGCTCCATTCCCATCAGTCACAACCAACCCAGCAGAGGGCGCCACTATGGACTGCAGTGTTATGATTGTTTGCAGCTTGGGCACGTTCAGAGCAATTACCCTCAGAGACAGTCACAGCATGGGCTCTTGCCCCAGCAGCCGGTATCTCTACCGGTCCCACCCCGGAGTGCACCAAGACAAGCCTACTGTGGAGAGGACCCTGGCACTGAACCTAGGGAGTATAATTTATCCATGCCCATGGGAGTGGATTACAATAGTGCCCCTTTTGGCAGGGACAAAGTGTGGGGACCGATCCACGAGGTGAGCCTGGTCCAAACCGCCAGAACAGATAACCGAGGACACCATGGTCAGACAGTGCTGGTGAACGGGCAGCCAGCCAAGGGGTTGAGAGACACTGGGGCCACAATCACTATGGTACAACCCCACCGGGTGCCCCACAGGCAGAGAACTGGCCAGACAGTGGCAGTACAAGTTGCTGGAGGAGCCATACACCAGATTCCCTTGGCCCAGATCACACTGGATTGGGGTGCTGGTGAAAGAGACTGTGAGGTGGGAGTGATGTCTGGCATCCCAGCTGAGGTACTGTTAGCAAATGATTTGGGGTATCTTACCAGTGCCTTCGCAAGCTCCATGTCTGTACAACCCCAAAGGTGGCTGCATTTCTGAATATGGTTGTGGGAAAAATGGACAGTTGTTACACAGCTGGAGCTTCTCCCTCCACCTTTACCATTCAGTGCGGACCTAGCAGGTCCAACAAAAAGGCTGATAGACTATCCTGGCAAGAAAATGCCTGAAAGACTTTGTGGACAGTGCAGAGGTGGATCCGTTGGGATCACACCTGGTCTGTCCAAGACTTTGGGGGGGAGTAGTGTGACCAGATGGAATAATTTAGAACTATAACATTTGAAATATTGATCACTGTTTTGTACATTGTGTGACATTTGGTAAATCTGGAGAATCAGATTGCAGAGTGGGCTGTTAAGTCCAGCACTCTGGCTTGTTTAAAGAATACTCCATGTGCTAAGGAATGTGAATTGACTCCTGCTGTGCTTCACTGACCAGTCAGGGGAGGTTATTATGAACCAGTTAAAATGTCCCTTTTTCAAGCACTAATTTGTATTCTGATCTTGATAAGAGTGTCTGGAAGTGTATATAAGCAGTGTGTTTTATCAATAAGGCTGTTCTGTTCTATCCTCCTTAATACAAGTCTTGGCTGTATTTCTGGAGGGGGTTGGGCTGGGGATTCATACCTTAGCCACTACAGGAGCGAATTCACTTGCCTCGCCGGTCTACTGGCGAAGGGCCTCTGGGAACCCTACCTAGGATTCTGCAGCTAAATTCACTAGCTCTGCCAGTCTGCAAGGGGGCAGCATCCAGTTGTTCCTGCCTGAGTATCCAGGAGCTCCAGGAAGCAGCACGGCTCCAGCCGGCCGTGGAAGAGGGCAGCAGCAGTGGCGGTTCAGGAACCGACGGCCCCAAAAGGGTCCGGTAAATCCTGGTACCGTCACAGACAGTAATACCATCTTGCCAAAACTTTGTATGCATTTTCCTTCACTAATACACAAGGAGTCAAGCTACCAGTGTTAACCGTAATATCATTCCACTCATCTAGGTCCAAAGAGTCACCCAAATCAAGTTCCCACTGAGCACGGTAAGAGGGAGGTTGTGGAAACAATAAAGTCAGGAGATGGGAATACATTTTAGAAATAACACCTCTGCTAGCGGAAGGGGAAGAACAAAAACGTTCAAACAAGGTCCTCTGCAAAGGTGGACCTCCCTTAAAGTAAGATTGAATAAAGTGACGCACTTGAAGAAATCTATAGTATTCATTTGGCGATATTTGTCCTTAAATTGGTCCCAGGTTAAAAGAGTGTTCACAAAAATAGGTCAGAAATAGACAACACTCCCATTCGGCGCCACCACCCAAATTGATCAGGATTAACACCTGGGGGAAATAATGGATTCCAGAAAAAGGAGCACATTTTAGATGTAGCTGAAGTGAGTCGGTCTTTATACCGATGCCGGCGCCATAAAGCTAAAGTAAATGAGAAAGTAGAGCATCGCGCAGTCGTCACCAGGGACAAAGAAGGGACCCAAAAGGGCTGCAGGAGGCGATCCGCACAACAAAGTTTCCAGTTGGACCCAACGTGGAGTATTAGAGGTAAGGTGTAGCTGGATCGCCTTGGCCAGCTGAGCCGCCTTAAAATAGGACCATAGATGCAGTACCGAAATGCCACCAGCTGTACGATGTCGATATAGAAGACCCGAGTGCAGCCTAGGTTTCCCTGAGGCCCAAATGAATTGAAAAATATGTCTCTGAAGAGATTGTATATCCCGTGGCCTGGGTGTAATCGCCAAGGCACGAAAGAGATACAAAAGCTTAGGTAAAAGCGACATTTTAACTGCCGCTATCCGTCCAAACCACGAGATACGATACGAACTCCAAGTGTTCAGTTCCGAATGAAGGAATCCGAGCAATGGGCCATAATTAGCAGTATAAAGGGCCGATCTAGAGGTGGTGACTCTGATGCCCAAGGAGGTCAAAAAAGGACGACCCCCACTTAAAATCAAAATTTAGAGACAAAAGCTTCTGCATTGGAACCGGAAGGGTGACGTTAAGATCTTCACATTTAGAATGATTTATCTTGAAAACGGAGAAGGAGGAGAAGTTTGATAACACAGAGTACAAATTAGGGAGAGAAGTTAAAGGTGAAGACAAGGTAAGTAGGATATCATCGGCACACAGGCTGAGATTATAGTCTTCCCCACCCACAGATAAGCCCTTGATATCCGGGGAACTACGAATGGTACAAGCCAGCGGCTCAGTGCACAGCGCAAAGAGAAGAGGTGACAATGGACAGCCTTGTCGAGTCCCACTGCAGATGGGAAAAACCCTAGAAAGATGGCCCGACACTACCACTGAGGCCGAGGGATTAACATATAATGCTTTGATGCCATTCAATATTAGACCAGTGAATCCGAAAGAGTCCAAGACCGCCCACATATAGTCCCAATCAATGCTATCAAACTCCTTTTCAGCATCTAATGATAATAACATCAAGGAATGGAGCGGTCCTGTGCCATCTGGATCAGACTAAGTAAACGTCGGATGTTGTCAGGAGCCTCATGGCCAGTAATAAAACCTGTCTGATCAGGGTGTATCAGAGGCACCAGAAGTTGTGCGATACGCATAGCTAAAACGTTTGAAAAAAGCTTCACATCCTGGTTAATAAGTGATATAGGTCTATAATTCGCACAGGTAGTGGGATCTTTGCCTTCTTTAGGAATGACCACAATCCGAGCCATCAACATTTCAGTTGGAGGAATCTCACCACATAAGAGGGATGAACAAAGTGAAGCAAAGTGCTAGAGGAGAGCGGATTGGAAAGCTTTATAATAAGCAGTTGTAAATCCGTCAGGACCGGGTGCCTTCGAAGACTTGAAAGATTTCAGGGCGAAAGTCAACTCATCCACAGAAATGTCGGCATTTAGGGATTGGAGAGCTTCCGGAGACAAGCGAGGCAAATTAGCAGAATTCAAAAAAGCTTGCATCTGAGAAGATACCACAGGGGACTGAGTCACCTACCGACCATTGTAAAGATTCTCATAAAAATCAGCAAAAGCCACAGCAATCGTAGAAGTAGTCTGAGTCAAGGATCCCATTCGGAGTGAGACAGATTTGATGGATCGAAATTTAATCTGTTGGCGAAGTTTAGCTGCCAACATGGCGTCAGGTTTATTACAATTTTCAAAAAACCGTTGACGGGTCCATTTTAACGCCCGTAAGACATCTTTAGAGAGTAAAAGATTAAGTTCACCTTGCAAATTAGTCAGCCGGAATAAATTTGCAGCTGTAGGGTCTCTCTTGTGTTCAGTCTCAGCGAGATGTAGCAGAGATGTTAACCTACGAGACTCTTCCTGCCTAGAACATTTTAGACGAGAGGATATAGCAATAAGTTTGCCTCGTATAACTGCCTTATGAACCGTCCATACCGTACCCAGGGAAACATCGGGAGTCGCATTGAGAGCAAAATATTCTTCCAACACAGAGCTCAATTCCAAACAAATCTCCGGGTCTAACAGTAACGATTCATTAAATCGCCAGGAGGAGGAACCTGTGGTCTGAAAAAATCCCAAAAAAGAGCATTCAACAATAGCATGGTCAGGCCAAGTCAAGTTGTGAATCCTGGCCTTGTGGAGGCCATCCATTAGAGCCTGGGAGGCAAAGAGGTAGTCAATGCAAGAGTAATGACCATGGGGATGGGAGAAAAAGGTGTAGTCCCTAGTCCCAGGGTGGAGTAGGCACCAGCAATCATAAAGTTTGTGGGATCGAATCAAGTTGGTAAGTAACCTAGATTTCGGGGGTGCTGATCTATCCAAAATCGGATCCATCAGAGCGTTAAAATCACCCCCCAACAAAAGAGGTGATGTAGGAAATTGATCCAGAAGGGCAGATAAGGTAGAATAGAAGCTAGGTTCAGATTCAGTAGGTGCGTAGACATTTAAAAGAACCAACTGAAAGCTTTCACTTTATATTGAATTCCGTCTACTCCACCGGCTAACACATAACCACCGTTTTTCCTGGAACACAGTTTGCAAAACTATAAAGAGCCTCTGATACTCCTTTTTCCTGGGGATTGTGTATTTGTGAAGGCAAAGTTTTAATAAATGTTACTTTTAGAAGTCCCGGTGTCTTTGCACTTTTCTACAGATTAAACACATTTGTATCTATTTTTTCACATATGCATGCTTTCTGAGTCCTTAAACTTTACTTTCCTGGAGGTACTAATTTCCCTTCTACAACACTGGTACCTAAATTAGAAATAAAAAGACCTGAGAAATCAAGTATTATGACAGGTTATCTTACTAATTGATATATTGCATTATATCCATACAAATCACACTAGTTCTGTATATGTCTCATATTTACCTAATGTTTCCATTGTGTCTTTGTCTAATGTTCTATATATTCATTGATGTACATGTATACACTTTTGCCTGGGACATTTTCTAAAAGTTGCATGCATAGTTATTGAATTGATCAGGTGGAAAAAAATAAGATTCCATCAATTCCAACCTTTGTCATACATCTTTTGTTCAGCCAGAGGAAAGAAAGCCAAACCCAACAGAAGCCTTTTCCAATTTACCCTAAGTGGCTAAAATAAACTCCTTCTGGACTCCAAAAAGGCAAAATGATTTCTTCTTGCATAAACATCCTAGGTACACTGAAACTGAAGTCATAATAATGATGGATATCATTCTTAGATGAAAAGGTATCCAGTACTTTTGAACATGTCTACAGTATCTGCTAACACAACCTCTCAAGACAAGGAATTTTACATGCTTATTGTGAAAGATACTCTTCTTTGCTGTATTAGGAATATATTGTAAAATTTATGGAGGGTCCAATTTTTTTGCTGAGCCTTTGTGTCCAATTTATTTGTTATATATACAGTATTTGTTATATATTGTAATCATAATCTCTCATATGTGCCTTTTTTTCTAGTGTAAACAAACATAGATTGGCTAGCTTCTGTTGCCTTTATCAACTTTGTTAAGTGTCCATATCAAATTTCTAGTTCCATAATATTTGTTTTCAGGAGCTGGCATCCAAAACTGTGTTATATATATTCTAGATGAGGAATTACCAGGGATTCATATAGAATCAGAACTATACAGTCACCCCTTGTAGCTATACCTATTGTTAACTATGGAATGAAGTGACTAACTCCCAGATGCTTCTCTAGCCAAGACTCCCCAAGATACATGGAATATGATTGTTTCTAAAAACTAGATACATATTCATACATCTATCTATATTAAAACATATTTGCTATATTGTTTATACCCTGCTTTTATTTATATGTTTTGTTTGAAGAGCAAATATTGAGAATTTATTTTCAATAGATACTTCAAGGTCATTAATAAAGAAAGTAAAAAGCATTGGGTACTCCACCTAAAACTTTGGATCAGCTTGAAAATGTTCAATTTATAATCCAGCTTTCTATCCACCTAAAAGTATCTAAATGCACCTGAAAGTATCTATTTTAAAAGGGCAATGCCTACTAGTGTAGCATTTAGATAAGTGCGGTAACATGTTAAGGGGTGAAAATACATCATAACTATGTTTTTATTTTTGCATACAAATATCATGAACAGTCTAACATGCTTCTTTTGTTGCTATGGCACTGGTGAGATTCTTTACTCTCAATTCTTCTACACTAGTAATTCCTGCTGCTCAGATTACATCCACTTTTCCAAGCTGATGCTGATTTCTAATATTTACTACAGAGTGCTTGCCTTTGGGAGGTTTAAAAGAATAAGAGCTAAAACGGACAGGAGACCATCTGAATTTAGAAGCCCCAACATTCTGTCTGACAGCTTTGATTTGAAAGACACAGGAAGCAGCAGTCCAATTTTCTTGCTGATCTCACTGTTATTTTCTCCGTGCCTGGGATGTCTGGGGAAAGAAGCTGTTGATTTTTTTTTTTTTTTAGTCATAAGTTTCTTTTTTCAGACAGTGATAACGTAGGGTGGACAACTGTAAAATAAATAAATAAAAAGTAGGTGACTAGTTAACAGACAGCTAACTGGGAACCTGACATGAGCTATGTGACTGAGGCAGATTTGATAGTAGATGCAGTTGAGTATTTTGTTGAGGGCCAAGGCAAGACATTACACTCCATCAGTTGTTCTGTGTACTTTCGAGTAAAAACACACAGTAGTTGAATAATGTCCAGCAAATGCACAAGGGGAGGGGGAAGGGGAAAGGAGGAGAAGTGGTTGCTAGTGAGTGCAGTAAATGATGATGATCCCTCTCCTCTCTGGGAAGATGCAGTTTGTCAAGGTCCCACCAAAGGTTCCACCACCAGTACTATTAAAAAAATCCTATAAGAAGAACACTGAAGATGACAACGAGTTGCTTTCTAGTGTTGATGATGGCATAATGTAGAAAGGTGCAACAGCTGAACCAACTGCTGCATCTGACAGCGAGACAAACAAGCACCAAAACACCTATCCTCAAAGTAGTAACGAACTTTGTGAAAGTAAAAGTAAAAATACATTGTTTGATACCTCTAAAAGCTTAGAGGTGTACGGGTAATGGGCAAGAAGCGGTGAGCTGAGGATGACCCAATGATGCCTGATGATTAGTGATGAGCGAGCATGCTCGGCCGAAGCTCGGTTCGGCTCGAGCATCGCTCTGCTCGGCACATGGCGGTACTCGTACGAGTACCGCATGTGCTCGCCCGCCATGTTCGGGTCTCCTCCCCGCACGTTTCGCGGCTGCTGCACAGCCAATAAACGTGCGGGGAGGCTCTGACATCAGTGTAATGCCAGCAGCCATGTTGGCTGCTGGCATTACACTGATTGGCTGGCCAGAACCCGTGATCGGGTGCTGTATAGCACCTGACCAGCGAGTTCGGCTCAGTCTTATCCAGGGAGAGATGAGGATAGGAAGGGAAAGTCAGTGTAGGGAGAAGAAAAGTGTTTTTGAACAAAAAAAAGACCCAAAAGTCCTTTTTAGGACTACTGTGTGTGGGGGCAGCAGATATATTTTGTTTTGGGGGGCAGAGTTTAAAAAAAAAACGTCACATATTCCGTTCACTGTGCCTAGCCGCAGATTAGCAGCACATTCTGTTTAGTGTGCAAAGTTTCAGATTAGCAGCACATTCTGTTTAGTGTGCAAAGTTGGAGATTAGCAGCACATTCTTTTTAGTGTGCAAAGTTGCAGATTAGCAGCACATTCTGTTTAGTGTGCAAAGTTGCAGATTAGCAGCACATTCTGTTCAGTGTGCAAAGCTGCAGATTAGCAGCACATTCTTTTTAGTGTGCAAAGTTGCAGATTATCAGCACATTCTGTTTAGTGTGCAAAGTGTAAAAAATAAAAGTCACTTATTCCGTTCACTGATCCTAGCCGCAGATAAGCAGCACATTCTGTTTAGTGTGCAAAGTTGCAGATTAGCAGAACATTCTGTTTAGTGTGCAAAGTGTAAAAACTAAAAGTCACATATTCCATTCACTGTGCCTAGCCGCAGATAAGCAGCATATTCTGTTTAGTGTGCAAAGTTGCAGATTATCAGCACATTCAATTTAGTGTGCAAAGTGTAAAAAATAAAAGTCACTTATTCCGTTCACTGTGCCTAGCCGCAGATAAGCAGCACATTCTGTTTAGTGTGCAAAGTTGCAGATTAGCAGAACATTCTGTTTAGTGTGCAAAGTGTAAAAACTAAAAGTCACATATTCCATTCACTGTGCCTAGCCGCAGATAAGCAGCATATTCTGTTTAGTGTGCAAAGTTGCAGATTATCAGCACATTCAGTTTAGTGTGCAAAGTGTAAAAACTAAAAGTCACATATTCCATTCACTGTGCCTAGCCGCAGATAAGCAGCATATTCTTTTTAGTGTGCAAAGTTGCAGATTAGCAGCACATTCTGTTTAGTGTGCAAAGTGTTAAAAATAAAAGTCACTTATTCCGTTCACTGATCCTAGACGCAGATAAGCAGCACATTCTGTTTAGTGTGCAAAGTTGCAGATTATCAGCACGTTCAGTTTAGTGTGCAAAGTGTAAAAACTAAAAGTCACATATTCCATTCACTGTGCCTAGCCGCAGATAAGCAGCATATTCTTTTTAGTGTGCAAAGTTGCAGATTATCAGCACATTCAGTTTAGTGTGCAAAGTGTAAAAACTAAAAGTCACATATTCCATTCACTGTGCCTAGCCGCAGATAAGCAGCATATTCTTTTTAGTGTGCAAAGTTGCAGATTAGCAGAACATTCTGTTTAGTGTGCAAAGTGTAAAAACTAAAAGTCACATATTCCATTCACTGTGCCTAGCCGCAGATAAGCAGCATATTCTGTTTAGTGTGCAAAGTTGCAGATTATCAGCACATTCAGTTTAGTGTGCAAAGTGTAAAAACTAAAAGTCACATATTCCATTCACTGTGCCTAGCCACAGATAAGCAGCATATTCTGTTTAGTGTGCAAAGTTGCAGATTATCAGCACATTCAGTTTAGTGTGCAAAGTGTAAAAACTAAAAGTCACATATTCCATTCACTGTGCCTAGCCGCAGATAAGCAGCATATTCTTTTTAGTGTGCAAAGTTGCAGATTATCAGCACATTCAGTTTAGTGTGCAAAGTGTAAAAACTAAAAGTCACATATTCCATTCACTGTGCCTAGCCGCAGATAAGCAGCATATTCTTTTTAGTGTGCAAAGTTGCAGATTAGCAGAACATTCTGTTTAGTGTGCAAAGTGTAAAAACTAAAAGTCACATATTCCATTCACTGTGCCTAGCCGCAGATAAGCAGCATATTCTGTTTAGTGTGCAAAGTTGCAGATTATCAGCACATTCAGTTTAGTGTGCAAAGTGTAAAAACTAAAAGTCACATATTCCATTCACTGTGCCTAGCCGCAGATAAGCAGCATATTCTTTTTAGTGTGCAAAGTTGCAGATTATCAGCACATTCTGTTTAGTGTGCAAAGTGTTAAAAATAAAAGTCACATATTCTGTTCACTGTGCCTAGCCGCAGATAAGCAGCACATTCTGTTTAGTGTGCAAAGTTGCAGATTTGCAGCACATATTCCGTGTAATATGAAGAAGGCGGGTAAAAAGGGACGGGGAAGTGGACGTGATCCTGATAGTTCAGGGCGCGGGTCAGGACGCGTAGAAACTGTGTCTGGTGCCAGAGCACAAGAAAGAAAGACATCCACCATACCTAGCTTCATGTCTCAGTTTACAGGGCGTCGCAGGACATCACTCTCGAGGTCAGACCACTGCGAACAGGTGGTCGGTTGGATTTCAGGTGATACTGCTTCCAGTCGGTTAAGCACCACCCTGTCTTCCACCAAGTCCACTCTCAGTAGCCAAGAGTCTGGTCAACATAATCCTCACCCTGGTCATCCTTCCTCCCACCATAGAGGGTCTGGTCAAAGAAGTGATCCCACACTGGGATATAGTGAGGAGCTCGTCTCATCACCAATCCTTCATTTGAACCTCTCTCCAAGCACGCTTGCAGAGGAACATGAAATCTTGTGCCCTGATTCACAACCTCTAGAGGGTACCCAATCACAAGAAGATGACAGAGGGGAACGGCATTTAAGGTCAAAGGAAGTGGATGATGATGATGATGAGACACAGTTGCCATCAAATCAACCACTTTTACTGTCTCAAGACCTTGATGAGGAGGATGATATACAGTTGTCAATGACTGAGTATGTGGTGGGATCAAGAAATGAGGAGGATGATCAGAGTGAGGAAGTGGAGGAGGACTTGGTGGACGATGAGGTGACTGACCCCACCTGGGAAGGTGGAGAGCCGAGCGATGACAGCAGTCCTGAGGGTGAGCCATCTGCAGCACCGCAACAGGCTGGAAGAGGCAGTGGTGTGGCTACAGAAAGAAGGCGGACCGCACCAAACCGGCCCGCAAATGTTCCACGGAGCACCCCCTTGCGTAAATCTCCCTTGCCAAGGGGTAGGTGTTCCGCGGTATGGCGTTTTTTTAAGGAAAGTGCGGACGACAAAAGTATTGTAGTTTGCAACCTGTGCCACACCAGAATGAGCCGAGGCATGAACACTAGAAACCTCACCACCACCAGCATGATCCGACACATGGCATCCAAGCACCGTAATAAGTGGGAGGAACGCCCGGATCGCCAATCTGTGTCTGCAGGCCACACCACTGCCTCCTCTTCCCCTGTTTTCGGTGCCGGCCAATCGCCTGTCGAAGGCGCAGGCCCGCATACCTCCCGCCCTGCACCTGTACCATCTGAAGCACCATCAGCGACCACATCCACTTCCCTGTCCCAGCGCAGCGTCCAAATGTCGTTACCCCAGGCATTTGAGCGCAAGCGAAAACACCCAGCCACCCACCCACAGGCCATAGCACTAACCTCACACCTTTCCAAATTACTGGCCATCGAAATGCTGCCATTTAGGCTTGTGGAGACTGAGTCCTTCCGCAGCCTGATGGCAGCAGCTGTCCCTCGGTACGCAGTCCCCAGCCGCCACTACTTTTCCCGGTGTGCCGTCCCCGCATTACACCACCATGTGTCCCGTAACATCACCCGTGCCCTGACCAACGCAGTTACTGGGAAGGTCCACTTAACGACTGACACATGGACAAGTGCTTGTGGCCAGGGACGCTACATTTCCCTGACGGCACACTGGGTGAATGTCGTGGAGGCTGGGAGCGACTCGGACCCTGGGATGGCACAGGTGCTACCCACGCCAAGGATTGCGGGCCCTACCTCCATCAGGGTTTCCGCCAGCACCTACGTTATTGGCTCCTCCTCCTCCGTTTCCACCTCCGAATTCTCTGCGCGCAGCGCCACTCACCCATCAGCCGGTAGCTGGAAGCAGTGTAGCACTGCAGTGGGGAAGCGTCAACAGGCCGTGCTGAAGCTGATCTGCCTTGGGGACAAACAGCACACGGCCTCAGAGCTGTTGCAGGGGATTAGTCACCAGACCGAGCAGTGGCTCTCGCCACTCAACCTGCAACCAGGCATGGTTGTGTGTGATAATGGGCGTAACTTGGTGGCGGCTTTGGAGCTCGGCAACCTCACACACGTACCATGCCTAGCGCATGTATTTAATTTAGTGGTTCAGCGATTTCTAAAAACCTACCCCAATTTGCATGATCTCTTGACCAAGGTGCGCCGCGTGTGTGCACATTTCCGTAAGTCATCAACAGCTTCAGCCGGCCTGTTGAAGCTGTAGCAGCGCTTACAATTGCCAGCTCACCGGCTGCTGTGTGACGTGAGCACGCGCTGGAACTCCACCTTCCACATGTTGGCCCAGCTTTGTGAGCAGCAGAGGGCAGTAGTGGAGTACCAGCTGTTACACGGTCGTCGCCTCTCCGTTCAACTTCCTGTAATCAGAAGTGAGGAGTGGGAATGGATGTCAGACCTCTGTGAGGTTTTACGCAATTTTGAGGAATCGACACAGATGGTGAGCGGCGATAACGCTATTATCAGTGTAACCATCCCACTTCTGTGTCTACTGAAACGCTCGCTGCTCACAATTAAAACCGACGCTTTGCATGTGGAAGAGGTGGAAATGCAGGAGGAAGAGCTTACACAAGGTGATAGCCAGAGCACCCTCACTTCGTCTTCTCAGCGACAATTGGAGGAGGCGGAGGAGGAGGAGGAGGAGGAAGACACGGTTGCCTCCGCTACAGAGGGTAGCCATGGAACTTTAGTTCCATCTCTTCAGCGTGGGTGGGCAGAAGAGGAGGAAGAGGATGAGGAGATTGAGAGTCATCCTCCTGGTGAGGACAGCGAAATCTTGCCTGTTGGTACTCTGGCACACATGGCTGACTTTATGTTAGGCTGCCTTTCCCGTGACCCACGCGTTATACGCATTTTAGACAACACGGATTACTGGGTGTTCACCCTTCTGGACCCCCGCTACAAAGAGAATTTCTCATCTCTCATTCCTCCGGTGGAGAGGACAAGCAAAATGGTGCAATACCAGAAGGTTCTTGTCGAAAAATTGCTCCAAAATTTTCCATCTGACAACGCTGGTGGCAGAGCACGTGCTACCTTGGCCAACCGAGAAGGGGAGAAAAGGGGAGCACACAGCAAGTCCGACAAAGGCAGGGCAACACTCTCCAAGGCGTGGGACACCTTCATGACACCCCGCCAGCACCCTCACCCTGATGCGCAGCCTAGTGTCACAAGGAGGGAAAAGTTTTGGAAGATGGTGAAGGAGTACGTAGCAGACCGTGTCAGCATCCTCAATGATCCCTCTGTGCCTTACAACTACTGGGTGTCCAAGCTGGACACGTGGTATGAACTGGCACTCTACGCCTTGGAGGTGCTGGCCTGCCCTGCCGCCAGCGTTCTGTCTGAGCGGGTATTTAGTGCTGCTGGTGGCATCATAACAGATAAGCGTATCCGCCTTTCCACCGAAAATGCTGATAGGTTGACACTTATAAAAATGAACAAGGCCTGGATTTCCCCTGACTTCTCCACTCAACTGGAGGAAAGCCCCGGGGGAACATAAAGTCACTTTAGATATGTTATTTACAATGATGGGACTACTCTGTATTCCCATTCACCCCTTCCACCCAAAAAACGGGTATATGGTCGACTCTCTTCCATATACCCTGGGATATAATTTTTATATAGGGCCAGCTCACCAGCGGGCCCTGTGATATAATTTTTATATAGGGCCAGCTCACCAGCGGGCGCTGTTTGACAATTTTTGTATAGGTCAGCTCACCAGCGGGCCTTCTCATATAATGTTTTATTGGGTCAGCTCTCTAGCGGGCCCTCTCATATAATGTTTTATAGCGTCAGCTCACTAGCTGGCCTTCGCATATAATGTTTAGGATGGTCAGCTCCGCAGCAGACCCTCACCCATAATGTTTTAGATGGTCGGCTCAGCGCACGTTTCCCTCTTAATCATGGCCCCAGTTCAGAAAAATCGAGGAAATTTTTGGGAGAATTTGCCTCTGCGCACGTTTCCCTCTTAATCATGGCCCCAGTTCAGAAAAATCGAGGAAATTTTTGGGAGAATTTGCCTCTGCGCACGTTTCCCTCTTAATCATGGCCCCAGTTCAGAAAAATCTATGAAATTTTTTGCAGAATTTGCCTCTGCGCACGTTTCCCTCTTAATCATGGCCCCAGTTCCGAAAACTCGATGAAATTTTTTGCAGAATTTGCAGATGATATACAAGTAAATATACAGCAAATACTGTTTGGTAACAATTTTTCGCCTAAAGTCGTTTTTATCTTCCTTTTTGTGTGTTTTACGGTCAGTCTGTAAAAATGGCGTACTTCGGGCGAAACATCGTTCCCAGCAGCGACGTTGGAGTCCAAGATGCATCCAGACATCCTCCCTATGCTGTCCCTGAACCATTTCTGTGGTGTTTCCATCATTTTCTGCCCTTTTCCTATGGACCAGGCACCCTCCCCTCATCAGAGCAGGGGGTGCCTGGTGTAATGCTCGAGTCCTCCCATTGACTTCAATGGGGCTCGGGTGCTCGGCCGAGCACTCGAGCCTCCGGGGGCGCTCGGTCAGAGCACCCGAACACCCGAGCATTGGGGTGCTCGATCATCACTACTGATGATGATGATGTAGATCTAGTTTATATCCCCCCCCCCAGCATCATCATCAGCATTGTCACCAGTTCCATGTCCAAGCTCCACTCAGCCACACATACTTGTGTTGAGTAACAAGCAGCAACAACAATGTAGGTTATAAACATCCACTTCCTTAGCTATGATGAGTGTCACTGCTGCTTCTGGATGTGCTGTACTATTGACACCTAGTAGAAGTAGCAGTACAAATGCATCAAAATCTAGCCACAGTAGTAGTAGCAGCAGCTCAGGAATCCTGCAGTCCATGAAGTCCACAGAATGGAGGTACTTCACTCAGGATCCAAAAGCTAAGCATGTTGCTATCTGTTGTCTATGCAAAGAGCATGTGAGCAGGGGGAAAGCAAGCTCATATCTAGGCACCTCTCAATGAGATCCCACAGGAAGCACTTACTTTCACGTTACCGGGTCCATCAGAGAATCTGACAGGTTCTACTGATGTAATCCCCTTTTCAACAAGATATGGCGTGAACTGAGTTAATACAGGTGATCGTTTGATCACCTGGTATAATCTGTTACATAAATGTGTACTTTTATACTTATATATATCAGGGTTTTTTGTTAGGAGATTGGGGAAGCTCTATTTTAGAGCTCCCCAGCTCCTATCATGCCAAGAGTAACCTTACTGGAAAGGGGAGAGTCTCCCGTTCCCAACAAGAGTAGGCATGCAGTGGTCAGTACTAGTGTTGAGCGAGCGTGCTCGGCCGATGCTCGGATCGGCTCGAGCATCGCTCTGCTCTGCACATGGCGGTACTCGTACGAGTACCGCCATGTGCTCGCCCGACATGCTCGGGTGAAGAGGATCTGTGCCGGAAGAGGCACAGATCCGAAGACGCTCCGCTGGACCACCAGGGAATGGAGGTACGGGGGCATTGCGGAGATGAAGGGGGCATTGCGGAGATGAAGGGGGACATTATGGAAGAGGGGCATAGACTCTATGCCCCTCTTCCACAATGTCCCCCTTCATCTCCGCTATGCCCGTCTTCCACAATGTGCCCCTTCATCTCCGCTATGCCCCTCTTCCACAATGTCCCCCTTCATCTCCTATGCCATAGAGGAGATGAAGGGGGACATTGTGGAAGAGGGGCATAGCGGAGATGAAGGGGGACATTGTGGAAGAGGGGCATAGAGTCTATGCCCCTCTTCCACAATGTCCCCCTTCATCTCCGCTATGCCCCTCTTCCACAATGTCCCCCTTCATCTCCGCTATGGCATAGGAGATGAAGGGGGACATTGTGGAAGAGGGGCATAGCGGAGATGAAGGGGGACATTGACCAGGCACCCTCCGCTCATCAGAGCAGGGGGTGCCTGGTTTAATGCTCGAGTGCTCCCATTCATTTGAATGGGGCTCGGGTGCTCGGCCGAGCACTCGAGCATCAGGGGGTGCTCGGTCAGAGCACCCGAGCACCCGAGCATCGGGGTGCTCGCTCATCTTTAGTCAGTACCAGATGATCAGGTGATCACCTGGTATAAACAAATACATCTAAAGTATGTTTGGAGCTGTGTGCACTCATCTCCCTCAACTCCTATCAAGTCAGACGTACCATTATTGGAAAGGGGAGAATCTCCCCTTTCCAACAAAGCTTGGCATAATACTAGGTGATCCACTAGTACAAATGTATACATATAATGTATGTTATGAGCTCTGGTGGGCTGCCCCTGTTTCAGACTTCCTACCATGACATGAGTACCCTTGCTAGAAAATGGAGAGTCTGCACTTTGCAACAAGGCATACAGCGGTTAAAGGGATAGTAATACTTAATATGTAAAAAAAAAATTGTGTAGGGTTTATCCCCCTGAGTAAAACAAGAGTACTCCCACTACTGAAAGGTGTTTCATTCAAAACTTATTAATTTTCAAAGTTGAAATTTTTAGGTGCAATATCACAGTGGCCTGAAATTGTACAGTGACGCTGTTGCTACATGATCCTACGGACAGCTCTGGTCCCGGGACCATAAATCTCCATAGGATGGTGTAGCAACAGCGCCACTGTACAATTTCAGGCCACTGTGATATTGCACCTAAAAAATTCAACTTTGAAAATTAATAACTTTTGAATGAAACACCTTTCAGCAGTGGGAGTACTCTTGTTTTACTCAGGGGGATAAACCCTACAACATATTTTTTTTTACATTTTAAGTATTACTATCCCTTTAATGCCACGTGCATGATCATCTGGTATAAACATCTGCAAATATGTTCATTTTTACTGCAGGTTAGCAACTTCAAGTAAGAAAAGTGTTAGATATAGATTTCTGCTCCTGGTACTCATTATGGAATATCTACCCACACAAACATTATACCATTTTTCTCATACTTGCAATAGATTCTGAATATATTAGGAAATGCCATGGTTTTCAAATATCTTGGTACCTTTGAAGAGGTACAAATACTAACTTTTACCAATAATAACACATGACTTGCTACAGTTAATAAACAGTGAAGTTTACTGACACGTTTATGGCCAAAACCACGTAAAGCTTGACTGCCCCATCAAGGCACCTCATTGGGCAAGTCCCTAGCTACCTCCCAAAATGCAAACAAAAAATGTACACAAAAACTTGTGGAGCTCTAGCTGGCTTATCAATAGGACTCAAATATTTATATATGTTTGTGGTTAGGAGAGCAGCAAGACCTATATCTAGCTGGCAACATATACTAAAAGTGAGCAAGAATGTCTGCACATCAAATCTTAACTCATATCAATAAATTACCTGTCACTAAATAAATAAACAATGAGGTTTTGAAGTTTAGGGACATGTTTATGGCAAAAAACATAAGAAGCTTATAAGTCCTGTCAAGGCAACTCTGATTGGGCAAGTCCTTATCTGCCTCAAATCTGAAGTGAACAATACTTAGTATAATGCATTTCAAAAGCAGTAATGTTATCTTACTTCTGCTGTGAGCAAAACCCTTGCAAGGAAAACTAAAGGAGGTAGTTATATAACTGCAACTAGCACCAACCAAGAAGGGGAGAGAGCCAAAATCTCCCTAAATACATGCAAAAAAAATATAAACAATACCCTGGTGAATTTTAGCTAACTTATTAATAATATTCAAGTAGTTATATATGAAGTAGTGAAAATATGAAAAAAATATGTATATTTTTCTGTAGAGCCTTTTTCTGAAATTATGTGTGCACGTGAGGCTAGGGGTAGAAAGAAGACACAAGAATAATCCAAGGTACTCTATCCCTATTAGTGCAATCACTTGTATAAGTTCCAATGAATGACCATGTGGTGCTACAGGGGAGGATATACAGTGAAAAGTAAACTAAAGAAACCCTACCGAGCTAGCATTCATTGAAAAGCATCATGGGACATAGGAACTCAGAGAGTCAAAGGATAAAATGTAACCTTTATTGGTTCAAGTAAAATAAAAAGTTAAAGAAGCAAACCAAAATGCAAAATGTACTGCCCTGGCAAAATAAGATATTGACAGTTTGTCATAAAAGAAAGTCAGTTGTCAGGATAGTGGACACTCATTCTCTAAGCTAACAATGACATAAAACATGATAATGTACAAATTAGACTTGTGCGATTCGGGTCGGCGACATTCGTAATTCGATGAAAAT
Source organism: Rhinophrynus dorsalis (assembly GCA_037306005.1). Lineage (NCBI taxonomy): Eukaryota > Metazoa > Chordata > Amphibia > Anura > Rhinophrynidae > Rhinophrynus > Rhinophrynus dorsalis. Next base: position 150,567,748 of record CM074725.1, on the reverse strand, counting down.
GGGGTCATTCTGCGACATTCGGACCTTCCAACTGACAAGGGTTGTTGCCAAAAAAAATTAAGAATCCAAATAGCCCTGGTCCGAAATGTCGTTGAAACTTTCGGAAATTCAGCGACTACTATCCACGCTCGATTACTTTCCCTCCATGTCTCTAGTACAATTAGCTTCTCCATTTCCTGCGCTACTTTCCTGCTTTGTCTCTATTCCAATTGGCTTCTTCATTTCATGATGGGGGTTGGACTAATGACTAGGGTAGGCGAAAGTTGTCGCCGTATTCCCGTGGGAAATTTTGCGAAAACCACGTTGTTATCTGCTTTTTCGCGGGAAAATTCGCTTTAAAACTAGAGGTTAAAATTTAAGCATTTTTCTCCCATTGGCCAAAATTTTTCACCATTTTTTCAATGGCTAGAAAGTTTCCACCCATTGATTTACGTTGTTTTCGCACTTCCACTATAAAAACGTGACGTTTTCGCTGAAGGCAGACACAATAGAAGCAGCTACAGAGCTAGATAGACGTGCTGTGATGTTCTGCTGTGATATTTTGCAAAAAGTGAGGCAGGAGAGGCTCATAGTGACTCCTATCACTATGAGCAGGGTGAAAAATAATCAATGGAGGAACTGGAAGGACCATTATGTGTCCACTGAGTCTGAGGAGGAGGAGGAAGGGACCACTACTGTACCAATGCTGTCCAGTCCCCCTAAATCAATTTAATTTGAAGGGAGGGAGAAAAGGGAATGGGAAGAAAGGGAGAAATAGGAATGGGAAGAGAGGGAGAAAAGGGTAGTACTAGTGAGATCAGGACAGGTCAGCTGCCTGTGCCTGCTGCAAGACGTGCTGCCCCTGCTGCCAGTGCCACCATTGCTGTACCTGCAGCCACTAGTGTTGAACCTGCTGTCAGACGTGGTGCCACTAGTGTTGAACCTGCTGCCAGTGCTGAACCTGCTGCTAGGGCTAATCCTGCTGCCAGTGCTAAACCTGCTGCCAGTGCTGAACCTGCTGCCACCAATACTTTGCCTGCTGCTAGTGTTTCTTGTAGTACTCAGGAGGGGAAGGAGAAAATTATGCCATGGGTGACAGCAGGGGACCCTCTGTCACATTGCTCCTCACCTCCTCCAAGCAGCAGTGACATGTCTGGAATAGAGTAGCATCATGTAGGGACTAGCGGTGGTGGTGGTGTTGGAGAAGCTGGGGTGGAAGAGACATTGATGGCCTTTTTATCAGAAACTAAGAAGGAATGGGAGACAGGGATGAGGATGGGCATCACCACCACCACTAGCAGTCAGCTTTTGACATTAGCGGAAATTGCAACTGCTCTAACTTCTGCTGCTGCTGAGATGAAAGGGCAGCATGGTGCTGAGGAGCAGGCTAGTGTGCCACAGACCACCGTGGACACAGTGGGAATGGGGTCCACAACTGATGCGGGACTAGGACAGGTTCCACTTGCCAGCAGTAGCAATACTCTTGATCCTAGTTGCAGTGCTAAATCTGAGGCAGTAGCAGCAACATTATCCTCTGCCACAGAAAGTAAAGGGGAATGTGGAGGACAAGAAGAAAGAGGTCATTCTTCTCCACCTGTTCCCTATCCCTCCCCCCAGATGTCATGGGTGTGGGACTATTATTCTCTTCCGGCAGGCACAGCACAGTCATCATCAACAATGGTACAGTGCAAAATTTGTGACAAGTTAGTGAGAAGGAGAAAGGAGGGAACACACCTTGGCACAACCGCCCTGATAACACACTTGAAACACAGACACCATGACATTTACTCCAAACATGTTAAAGCCCAGAAATCTAGCACCGCTGTTACTGTACCCCCTGACTCTAAGAAAGGTGGAGATCAAAGAGGAGGAAGAATAAAGAAACCAAGAAAGCCACTGGAAGTTCCATGACGAGTGAAACAACTTGCTCGCCATCAACATCACCTTCTTCTTCTAGGGTAACAAGTACATCTCCTGCCAATCCACCTCATTCAGCGTTACCTTCCCCGCCAAATGATAGCCACTCTGTTAATGTTAGGATATGGCAGTTCATCTCTACCCATTGCACACTGTGTGGTGCACTGACCACACATGCCAGTGTGGTGGAGGAGAATTGATACCAGGTCATCAGGTGGCATCTGAGGAGATTCCATCCCGCAGAATATGCTAGGATTCTGGCAGGGAGGGTTCATCATTACTATTAAACTGTCAGCAAGTTGTCATGTGTCCTTAGCGGGGTCTGGACAAGGGGTACAGTTACAGTAGCAGTACTTGGTTTCGGGTGTCATGGTGTTTGGATACAGTTGTGCCCCCAGATTTTATTTACCACACACACACAGTGCACATTGCAGTTGCTGATGGAAGCCACAGTTCCTGTTCTCAAGGGGAAAATATATATTCTAATAACAGCACACCTATGATAATTTTGGAGGAGGGGCAGGTGGAGAAGATTTAATGGTCAACTTTTCTCCACATATACTGGGGGCTACTTATTCTTCTGCTGCTGCCTCGGGCTCATCACTGGAGCCAGTCGTGGCAAGTGAAACCTTTATCATCCATCTTCCATGTTACTGCTATTGTTGATCCCATTCCCTTTAAGCTGCCTAATCATCCTGCTGCTTAAACAACTCAGCAGCAGCAGTATGAACAGCAGTTGCAACTCAGGAGGACATTTGACAGTGGCCACTGGCCAACATGACCTTCTGGCATTAGGCCAGTAGGGCATTTTTATTTTTTTTCCTCCTTTGAAAAAAAAAATAAAAAAAATGACAAAAAAATAGTCCTACAAAAAATAAACAATTTTTGGGGGGTTTGTTTCTAACAAGCCTAAGTCCTACAAATCATTGCTTCCTTAGGGCTTGTGCCAAACTAGCTTAAGTCCTACAAATCAATGTTTCTTCAGGGCTTGGGCCTCTAATAATTCGAAGTCCTACAAAAGCATCTAACAACAAATCAAACAAATCATCCTCTTCAAAATACTCTATCAAGTCAATTATCAGTCCACACCAGTGGCAGCTTATGTCAGGGGGTTCCCGTCTCTGTCACTTTAAATACAAATGTCTTATTTTATTTTATTGATTAATTTTATTTATTTATTTTTTTATTAACTGTCCCCCCAATAGCAGTCAAGAAAGCCCCCCAAAACAAATTCCCTGTTCAAATGATTCATTCATTCACCAACACAGGTACCCTCCTCAGACCCCTTTATACCATGTCTTATGGATTCTATTTTATTTAGGATTTCTTTTTTATTAAGTGCCCCCCAATCCCAGTAAACAGCCTCCCCTGTTCAACTGATTCTTTCCCCACACCCCACCAACACAGGCACCCTCATGCCCCTTTTATACTGTGCCTTTGGGAAATAAAATATTATTTTAATGTGTTGTGTGTAACTTCTATGTTCCACATAACACATTACAAATAATATTTTATTTCCCAAAGGAAAGTGCAATTTTTTGCCGATTTCAGTTTCAGGCGGAACGTTTCGCCCATCCCTACCAATGACACAGACATCCAGGCAGACAGCCTGCATTTCCTCATTGTGTTGTTGGAGCTCAGAGAGAGAGAAGAAGGAGATAGAGAGTGTCCAGTTGTTGTGTAGGCAGGCAGTTAGCACTAGGCATAGGCAGGCAGCCAGCATTAGTGCCTTATTGCCACTGTAAGGGAGAGTCAACTTTGTTCCTGTGCATAAAATATTAGGGATTTGTTTGAATAATTTTCAGAGTGACACATCATCCAGTCTCACAGTTCCCCAGGCAGGCCTAGTACCTTATTACCACTGCAAGGGAGTCACCTGTGTTCCTGTGTTAAATATTAAAAATACTAAACTAGTAGGAATTTGAATAATTTTCAGAGTGACACATCAGCCAGTCTCACAGTTCTGCAGGCAGGCCTAGTACCTTATTACCACCGCAAGGGAAATTCACCTTTGTTTCTGTGTTTAACGTTAAAAATAATCGTAGGAATTTGTTTGAATAATTTTCATAGTGACACTTCAGCCAACCTCACAGTTCTGCAAGCAGGCCTAGTACCTTATTATCACCACAAGGGAAAGTCATCTTTGTTTTTGTGTTAAATATTAAAAATACTAAACTACTAGCATTTGCTAGAAGAACATATAAAATGCACTCTAGACAAGCTGTTTGCCATTCACTTTACTGGACTTTCAATATATATATATATATATATATACTAGCAATATGTGACGGCGTTGCCCGTCATTGTAGTAGGGTATGCGTTATGTAGCATTTTTTGAAATGTTAAAGGTGGCATGTTGAAGGTATTTTGTAAGAATTTTTTGTGTTTGTTTGTATTGTACATTTCATTTAGCTGTATTGATGGATGATGTTTTTTTGTGTATTGTGTGAAGCAGAAAGAATCATATTGCACACATACATAGACACACACAGATACAGTGACATATACAGACATTGATCATACATACACATGTACATACATGTGTATACACACACACACACACACACACACAGATATTATTACGGTCCTGTAAGTGCCAGAGGGGTAGGCAAGGCATTGCTCATGTGTTGCTTAATCCTCTGGCACTGAAAGGGTTAACCAGCTGTCCCAGTATGTAGCGAGAGTCATGGAGTCCACAGTCCCTGAAGTGGACTCTGTACATGCACACTCAGAGGCTGCCAGACAACCGCCGGCCCGGCTCCCTGGCCAGGAAGACACCTCCTGCCCCAGGCCTTGGCCAAGAGCCCAGGCACCGAGAGCAGGAACTGAGGAGGGATGGTGTGTGTGGTTGGAGCAGGGATGATGTGTGTTGTTGGAGCAGCTATTGTGCGGCATGTATATTTTTTGTGCCAGGGTACTTACACAATGCAGGTGTGTGACAGTGAGCAGAGAGCGGCGGTGAAGAAGCTTGTGTGTAAGAGTGTGTACTACAGAGTGGCCCCAGCATGGTCTATCTCCAGCACCTCAGCCACGGGTAATAGCCGCATCCAGCTTCTGCTTTTAGAGAGCTCCTTGAAGGGCCGCATGACCGGGCTGTTGCGGGGTGGAGTGTTGTACTTCATGAAGGGGGAACATGAAGGATTTGGTACTGGGCCTGCCTGCCTCCGAGCTACATGAAGCAGCTGGGCTTCCTGCAGCAGAAGCACATTGTGCACCAGGAGCCGAAAGCATTGTTGTGTTGCGGATTCCAGAAATGAAGGTACACTGGAGCTGATCCTGCCCTCTCTTTGTTGGATCAGCTCATTGCGTGCCTCAGGTTGGTGGAGGGACCCCTGGGGACTCTGCGTGTGGCTTGTGTGTGTGTGTGTGTGTGTGGCTTGTGTGTGTGTGGCTTGTGTGTGAGTCTGTGGTGTAGGAGCGAGTGGCAGCCATTTTGTTTTTTCGGTCACTTGGATAGTGGTGGGGGGCTGGATAGTGGGGGCAGGCCAACTCCCTGAATGATTTAAGGGGATAGTAATGTTTCATAATAAAAGAAGCTGTAATTAATCATCATAGTATTTGGAGAGTGTTATTTCAATTCTGTCAGAGTAATTCAATGACAAAGTTTCCCCCTCCCGCCCCTTTTACTGAGCCAGATCAGAAGGGAGGTGCCCAGTTAGACTGCAGAGAGGGACAATCTTCAATTAAGATAAGGGAAAAACCTGAAACACTTGTCTAGGGGAGCAGGGCTTTCATTGTTCTCATAGGAAGAAGACTGTCCCCTGCTGTTATCCGTCTGGTCTATGGACTGCATTCCACATCTGAGAAGAGATGGCTTACACTAGGTAAAAGGGGCGGGAGGGGGAAACTTTGCTTGTGAATATCTCTTAAACCATAAATGTTTGAGAGATAAGACATATCATTCTTCATGTTTTTTTAATGCCTACAAAATAAAATAAAGTTAAAATGAAGTATTACTATCCCTTTAAATCACTCCTCCATTGAATCACCCAATGGGAACAGTAACTCCTTACTTAAGCTGAGGTAACATAGCAATATAACACGCAGTGGCTCTTCAGTTGAGGCAACGTAGCAATATGCTGAGGGATCAAATAGAAAGTGGTGTTTGAGGCTTGCCCTCTGTAACATACAGCAAAGCATCTCTCTCCCTTTAAGGAGAAAGGGCGGGAATCAGGAAGCAGGAAGTGGAGGAGTGACAGTTGAAAACAGACAGTGAGGTGACTGAAGAGATGAAAAGAGTTAACCCTTTGAGTGCCAGAGGGGTACGCAACACATTGCAAAGCAATGTGTTGCATACCCTTGCATACCCCTCTGGCACTGATAGGGTTAAATAAGAGTTGCTATTAAGTTTATCCCTGAGCTTGTATTTTATGGAAACATTATACCCCCGTACTGAAACAGAGTGTATGGAGGGGTACAATTATCTGTGGGAGGTGACACACTGTGTATGGAGGGTTACAGTTATCTGTGGGAGGTTACACAAAGTGTATGGAGGGTTACAGTTATCGGTGGGAGGTGACACAGTGTGTATCATGATCCTGAGTGACAGTGTGTGTAGACCAGGAGAAGTTATTGATATCCCCTACTTCAGGAGCGAGTGACAGCTAGATTTATTTTTGTTAGTTGGATAGTGGTGGGCGGGCTGGAGGGGGTGGGCCAACTCCCTGTATGATAAACACGCCCCCATTGAATCACCCAATGGGAGCAGTAATGTCCCCATTGAATCACCCAATGGGAGTTGTGTCTCCTAATAATTATGTAATGAGGAATTCTGTTCAATGTGTGTTTGTTTTCTGAGGAGACATAAATTATGTTCTGTGTGTGAGGTACCATAAATTATGCAATGAGGCTTATTCTTTTATATATATATCTATATATATATATATATATATATATATAGATAGATATATATATATATATATATATAGATATATATATATATATATATAGATAGATAGATATATGGCTCAAAATACATACTCGCCTCCTCGGCAAGGAGAAATTAAGTGAGGGCGAGTGGAAATTGAAGCCCTGTATGACAACTGCCCCTGTCCCACATGGCTAATGTCCACCCCCCGCTCCCAGTAATGCAACGTAGGCAGCGGCCACTGAGCTGATTGCTTCTGAAAGTGAAGGTGTGCCAACAGAAGGAGAGACAGCAGAGCAGGAGCATCACTGGACTTGTGCTTCCACTAACGCTCCTCACGCAATACAGCACGAGTCCAGCGTCGCTCCTGCTCTGCCGTCTCTCCCTCTGTTGGCACACCTTCACTTTCAGAAGCAAGCAGCTCATCGGCCGCTGCCAATATTACTAGAGGCTCTGCTGGGGGGGCTAAGGGGGCCTGGTAGGTGCATTTTTCTTGGGCCTGGATGCAAGCTATGTCTGTCAGTAGCATAGCACAGGGGTCTCCTGTGTCCGGACAAGGTCTCCAAAGAGAACCTACCATAGAGGTTACAAATTGTGTATGTATGCGCAAGAATCGTGACACGCATGAGCATCTAACACTAAAGACCAAACATGCAAATATTTAGTTAGACCCTTGTGGACATTAGAAGAAAGTTTCAGCTGCAGGGGGGAATCACATCCTCTCCATTTCCAAGTGCTGCCACTATCAAGGCAAAGAGGATCAAGGTACTTCTGAATATTATAATGCAGTGATGTCTGTCTGGTGAAAAAGACCTGGGGGATTGATCATGTAGACAGGGAGAAGGGTAATGGAAAGAGAAAGAAATGAGTTCAAGGTTGGACCTATTTTATCGTTTAGGCAGGGGTATACAAACTGTGAGGAACTGGCAGGGGGTGCAGAGACTTTGACATTTTCACTACATTAATAAAAAAAAAATACAGTTCCTATGTGTGAAACTATTTTTTGTTTTTGCTTACGACAGCAATACTGGACAGAATTACACCAACCAGTGAGCTGATAGTTTCATCAGTCTGCACTGCTAGTAGTAATCACATGGAGTTATGTGTGTCTTAGTGCTTGCTTGTTGCATCAGACTCCTGTTTGTGATAAGCTGCTGCTCTCAAATGATGTGGTGATTCTCTTGTCTTAACCCTTTGAGTGCCAGAGAGGTATCCAATGCATTTAAATGCGTTGGCTGGCTACCTCTCTGGTACTCAAAGAGTTCAAATATCAGTTACATAAGAATTAGCTCACTCTCATAGATATTTGTAGTACCTCCTTTCCAGACTCATTTTCTTCTCCCATAATTTCATGAGCTCAATGTGGCATCAAGTAAATCCCTGGTGGGCCCCTGCTTTTTCTATGAGCATGTCATTGCTGCAGTCAGTCAGGCTGTTTAGAGGAAGGCATACCTTCCACACCAACATTGTTGCAGTCTGTAGGTTTCACACAACTGTGTAGCTTTTTTTATCAGCACAGCATATGCTTAATGGTCCTGGAATGAGGTAGAGGGGTACTAGATAATTTATTTTCCTGCTCAACCAAAATAATAATGGTATCACTTGTGATAACTGCATCCTTTATTTAGCACCCTATCAGTTTTAAGCTCTGTGTTGTCATGTATGTAGCACCCAATCAATTGTAAGCTATGTGGTATCATTTGTGTAGTAGTCAATGAATTGTAAGCTCTGTTGAATCACTCTTGTAGCACCAAATGAATTGTAAGCTCTGTGGTATCACTTGCATAGCACACTATCATTTGTAAGCTCTGTGCCATCACTTGTGTAGCACCCTATCATTTCAAAACTTTAGTATCACATGGGTCTCACACAATGAGTTGTAAAATCTATAGTATCATTTGTGTAGCACCCAATTAATTTTAATTTCCCTGAAGTAACTTGTGAACTGTAATCTCTGTAAGGATCATTGCTTCTTAAAGCTATGATATACTGTAGGTGTCTGCTGAACAACCTATCACAAGGTTAAATCATGGGTGGGGTTAAAGGCAGGGATATGGGTAGGGCTAGGAGTGGAAACTGGTAGCGAGTGACTTTTCAATATATATATATATATATATATATATATATATATATATATATATATATATATATTTTTTTTTTTTTTTTTGCATGCTGGCTGTAATTTCTCTTTAAAGTGTAGGGTCTCCTGAAAAAACAGGTATGATGTGGGTCATTTACAGAAAAAGCACCTAAAATTGTCATTTGATTGTAAACTGCAACAAAAGTGTGAAAATGTGTTTAACACAGGGAGTGACATTTTTTAGCAGTAAAGTTGCTTATGAAAACTGAAATGGATGAATTACATTGAAGCAGTAACACTTCCTTGTGCTACTTTGTTCAAGGTAAATCCCACCATATATGCCTCAATATGCTTCATTTTTAAAACCCCAAAAGCAGCTGGGGCTTTACTCTACACAATACATAGACATGCTACTAACATATTTAGGTCTACATTACATTTTAAGTCATAATTGTTTCCACTTCTTTTATCTGAAAGATTCCACTAAAGGCTATGGAGGAATTTAAACACAACCCTCTGGTAATCAAAGGGTTAAAATCCCCTTTTTATGGAATCATACATGTAGCTCATCTAACTGGTATGCTTACAATTACATTTAATCTTTTGAGTGCCAGTGGGTGTTCAAAGCGTTGCAACCCTCTGGGACTCAAAGGGTTAACACGATTCCATCTTTGCATATGCACGCTCCTCTCCACCTTTCTGTCCATATTAATATGAAGATTGCAAGCCCTTTGGGGCAGGGACTCAGTTATTTGCTTTCTTGTTAGACTGAAGCTCTCATCTCTATCATATTGTGTTTCTTACCAGTATAAATGTATCTCAGTAAACAAAGAAACATACAAAGTAATTATGGGGTTACAATTTCAGCAAATCACTTGATAAAAAACAGCTTTTGTTATTCACAGATTACAGTCTATAATTCCACTTATTACAGCCAGGGACGTCAGTAACATGGCCGTATTATGAGCTCAAGATTTCGGAAAGACACATAGTGCATATGCTTTCATTTAGACAAGATGTCTTTATTTGGATAATAATGTATTTTGGTAATTGTTTTTAAGAAGTGGCTTACATTTATTTATGTCTTAAATATGCTGCAGGTGCCGGGCCAGGAACCCAGTGGGTGCCGTCATTAAAATGCTTGCCATTATCCCAGCTGTGAGAGAGATGCAAACTAGAGGTCAGTGAGCGGAGACTCTAATTAAGATCACTGAAAGTTTTAGTGCTGTGAAGGAGAAATCTAGGTCTATGTTGTTAAACAAAGGTTGCTCGTCCCACTCCAGTATATTCTAGATAGTCAGTGATACCACACTACATAAGCAGAGGTCAGGGGCGACTTGTGAGGAACAGAAAGAGTTACTTATTGAGAACATGGAAACACCAACTGTATGATCCACTAAGTGACAATGTTCTCTCTAATTCAGGCATGTACAACCTGTGTTTGCCAGCTATTGTTGGACTATACTTCCCATTATCCTTAGCTGATAAATGGCTTGCTGAGGATGGTGGGAGTTATAATCCAACAACAGCTAGATACCTGTAGGCTGCCTTCCTCTGCTTTAAACTCTTGTATGAGGCTTCAGAAGGGAGTTGTTCAATTTATTTAGCCCTCCACAACCAACCCTAAAGGGTTCCTTGGCCTCTACCTCACCAGTCCACCAAACAGGTCATAGATGCCCACTCCCTTTTGTGAATTAACATTTTGAGGAGAATGGATTTATCTTTATATTTGTATATATAAGTCACCAATCTATTCATCAGAGGTGTACAGAAATTAAACCAATTAATACACCCGATTATATAAATGTAGAGAATGATACCAGAGATGGTTCTTCATGTCAGAACCTGCAAGTTAGAGAAAGTAGGGGAGTAAACATGAGCTGTGAGTAGCAGTTCTGTATGGTACATCAAGAAGATGGAGATGGTGCTTAGGCCACCAGTAAGGTTGTCCCTAAGGAGAGGTGCAAATGGTTAGAAGAGGGAGCATTTAGGCAATAAAAATTCACAAAGATGTCGAGGCAGAGAAAAGAAGATGAGGTGGGAAGATGTTACAAGGTTTAGGAGTTGACTTCTCCAGAGAGATGAATTTTGAGTGAAAGTTGGAAAACAGCAGCAGTCATACAGAGCCAGACAGTGAGGTCAAGAGACAGAGTACAGCTCTGGAAAAGTCTTCGAGGCAGGAGTGAAAGAAGGTTATATGGTTATTGGTAGGAAATAGGGAGCAACAATGGAAATACATACACGTCATGTGAGGCTAAAGAAATAGGTGGTCCTGATTTCTGAAAGGCTTTGCATTTTAATGTTAGTATTTTGTATACGATTTATCTATAATTCAGCAGTCATTCATTCATTCATCTTGAGTATTTTGTTATAAATGGCATTTCCCTAACATTAGAATGTATGCCTTTGTAAGGTATGAGTTATGGAGTCAGTTGATGGACAGTTAACACCTTGTATGCTAGAGACATATCCAACTCACTGTAAAATAATACATTAGAGGCATCTCTAGCATTCAAGTAGTTAAGGATGGTTATCAAACAGCATTTAATGAAAGATACAGTAAACGTCAGAAATAATGGGGGAAATGTATGAATCTAGTGGCACTGGGATGTTCACTTCATGTTCCTGTGTCTGTAATGATGTGTATGCACTAGAACATATGATCACTTCAATGTATACTGGGACACACTCCATGTCATTAAGACTTTAATTGGAGAAAATCCCTGAACACTTCTTCCTCAACAGCATGTACAGGGAAATGGAGTAAAACGATGCCAGTTTCCTCTAGACCTGGTTAGTAAATAGAATTAAAAAAGACTCATAGGAAAGAAATGTAAGGACCCGATTTGTTAAGAATGGGGGCACATGGGGTGTGGGGAATCACATTTTCTGGTTAAGGTTGGGTGGCTTGTGCAGTTCTCAGTAAAAAAAAATTAGCTATCTATCCTAGAACTGGATGATTTTGAATCCAGAAAATCAGTTTCTCTATTGGTGGAAACACCTGGCTTGTGCAGTGGTAGTAGGAATATAGGGTATATAGAAATGCAGCAACTGACTTTGGTACCGTTTCTTAATGCCTGCCAGCCTGCCCATACCACAATCTGCCTTCCTTTTCTAAAAAAGTTAAAGATTTTTAAGGCATATTTTTAACCCAATAGTGTGATTGATAAGTCGTTAAATCTTCATGTGTCCTGTCTTCAAGGCAGGGCAAAGCATAACAGTAGTAGGATTTAATGTGTCTTTTGGGCTGTATAGCTGAGAGATAATATGTGCCAATGTCAATATATTTATAATTATAAATGTAATGATTGTTTAATTATGTTTATGAATGAAAGTTATTTATTTTTTTTTTATTTATTTTCTTACTAAAGCCTGAAGCCTTACTGCCATCTCTTTCTTCTTTGTGTAATTATTTACCAATTAAAGTTTTAATTGAATATGAGTGACCTTATACCTCCATGCCCCGAAATGCTCTTGTACATTGCCATCCCCTTGATGCAACTGGCAAACAGAACACAATATTCTGCAAAATTCCCAGACTGTGAGGCTTAAATCTTACATACATTTGCATAATTTTCTTATTGTAATTGTGGCAATCTACCTTTGCCTACATCTCTCAGCCATTCCAATAATGAGAAGGAAGAGTTGCTTGTTTAGAAAAATCCACTATTTGACTGGTATATTCTAAACTGCATGAATATTCCTTGGACAATTGTAATAAAGCCAATGCATTTTATTAGACACAAATCATCAGAGTATTGGCTTAATTACTGGGAGTTACTACATTCCTAGCTGATAACAGTGTGACATGAGACCAAAGCTATCTGATTAGAACTTGAGATACTTTGCTTTGATCGAGTCTAACAGTGGGAGGCTGATATACTGAGTGAGAGAGATCTTGACTATCCAGGCCATAAGGATTCTACCAGAAAAAGACAAAGTTTTATTCCCCGCAGTTCTGGAGGAAATAATTCACCAGAGAGAGAATATTAATATTTAAACACTTAAGCAAACGGTTTGCTTTCTGTTACCTATAATTTTCTGAGTACCCCAGAATCTCTTTTAACTGACGTTCAATAAATCTTGGCACATTTTGACCTTTCCATTTTATTTTGAGGTTATATACCTCGCTTTATTGCAGTTAATAATAAAATAAGCTGCAACTAATGACTAATTTCACTATATGTTGGGAGAGTATGTTATTCTGTCATTGCAAATACTCTTACAGTGGCAGAATTTGACCAAATACATAAATAAAGCCCTTGGCAAAGATGTTGGGGGGACTAATTTCAACAACACGCATGATAATGTGTGCTGGGGCACATGATGCATTTAGATATTATTCAGTATCTCTGATAGTCTGAAATACGCCTATAAGAAGGTCAGCAACCAATCAGAAGCCAGCTTATTGTGGAATGTTGCTGTTACACAGTAAGCAGACCAGGTGCAGGAAGGAGTAAACTGCTGGCCCTCATTCCTCCCACCCATGCTCTTGCACTGACGTGTCTCCCTGTGCAGTGCATCAGGGATCTCACAAGATCATTTTAACGTTTGGTAAATATGTTTACATTACTTACAATGCTGTGCGGTCTTCATAATTGCAGAGAGTCATGGGAAGGTTCAGTCGTTCCATTAACAGACTGCAAACAGCAACGTCTAAAGTTTCATCAAAATCAGATGTAACTCTGGTGCTCCAAGGTCATTTGGAAACTAATAGCAAAAACATAAGCCATAATATCCCAAATGAAGCTTCACAGCCCTAATCACAGTGTAAATCGTGCTCAGATACCAAACTAAAGGACGCCTTCACCCCTGCATGTGTTAACAAATCTCTCTTTTAGTCAAACATAATGGAAGTTACATGTAGTAGTTAATCTGTTGCAGTTTTTAGTAAAACCACATGTCCCCCTGGAAAACAAATATAGAGGGACTTATGCACAAAAGAAACCTCATGTAATTCGAGGGCAGGCTGACTGTACCACAGGGGAGGAAAAAAAAATCCCCAAATTCCCTTTGATTTAAATGGGGCTTTTAACCTCTTGAAAGCTAAACAGGTCTCAAGTGCATTGTGAAGCATTGATTATTATTTGGCTACAAAGGATCTCATGAATCTGTATAGAATGTATCTGTCATAAGTGCTCTATTTTAAAGGGTCACCTTGCAACCCTACAAAAGGCCCTTTTATTTTCACTAGTCAAATATATATATTTTGTAAAGGGAATTACATCTTTTGCACTGAGAAGATCCTGATGGATTATGGGGCAAACCAAGACTTCTGCCTCAGTTGAAAATCAGGCAAAAACTGAATAAAAAGGAGAAAATTGGCATTAAAAAAATCTAACATCTAAAAAGCAGTGGGAAAACTGCATTTAATAGGATTTTATGCTTCTCATAAAAACATAATTGACCCCTTAATAACTGGGCTATTTTCAATTTTATGACCGTGGAAAAAAAAAATCATGTTTCCAGTATGTGTTGTTAAACACGGTTTGCATTTTGTTTTATTTATTTTTAATTTATGTGCACCCATGAAAATTTTATATATATATATATATATATATATATATATATATATATATATATATATACACTATTTGAAGAGCCCGTTACACGGGCCACAGTGCCACTGCCAGCCGTGTGCAGTAGAGACTACCAGCTATATAATAAATATAATCTAAATATATGTCCACGCAGTTTGTGCAGTCAACGTAGAATGGACTTAATTCAGGTCTACTGTTTCTGCCATTTACAAAACACTCTATATGTGTTGCTGCATGGCATCATTTTTAAAATATGGGATTAAATGGACTGGGAACCATTTACTGGAAAGAAAGAAAGAAAGTTACAAAATTAATTAGGGGTATGCAAAACATTGGGAATCAATGCTTTGCGAACCACTCTGGTACTCAAAGGGTTAATCTGGGACATGCATTTAAGCATGTCTTAAATCTCTTAAAATGTGCACTCTATGACACCAGGGTGGAGATGCACTAAAGGTGATAAAGAGGGGATAAAGTAGAAAACACTTCTCCAGTTCCTATGTTATTCCATGGAGCCAATGCACTAAGATTTGTCTAACTTTGGAGCTTTTAGTGCATAGGCTCTATAAAATAACACAGAAAATGGAGAAGTAATATTACTGGATATTCTCCAATGTATCATCTCTTTATCACACCTTAGTGCATAACCCCCCACCCCCAGGTAGCAGAGGTGGTAAAGCAGAGATGAGTTCTGCAGTGATAACAATTCTCCAGTCCCTATTAGACTTGAGTGATTCGGGTCGGCGACATTCGGAATTCAATGAAAATGGGGTCATTCTGCGACATTCGGACCTTCCGACAGGCAAGGGTCGTTCACCAAAAAAAATACAAATCCGCCTAGCGCTGGTCCGAATGTTGTTAAAACTTTTGGAAATTCGGCAACTACTACCCAAGTTCGATTACTTTCCCTCCATAGTTTCCCTCCATGTCTCTAGTCCAATTAGCTTCTCTGTTTCATGCACTACTTTCCTGCTTTGTCTGTATTCCAATTGGCTTCTTCATTTTATGATGGGGGTTGGACTAATGACACAGACACCCAGGCAGACAGCCTGCATTTCCTCATTGTGTTGTTGGAGCTCAGAGAGAGAAGGAAATAGAGAGTGTTCAGTTGTTATGTAGGCAGGCAGTTAGCATTAGGCATAGTCAGACAGCCAGCATTAGTGCCTTATTGCCACTGCAAGGGAGAGTCATCTTTGTGTCTGTGCAAAAAAATATTAGGGATATGTTTGAATAATTTTCAGAGTGACAATTCAGCCAGTCTCACAGTTCTGCAGGCAGGCCTAGTACCTTATTACCACCTCAAGGGAACGTCACCTTTGTTTCTGTGTTAAATATTAAAATTAATATTAGGGATTTGTTTGAATAAATTTCAGAGTGACACATCAGCCAGTCTCACAGTTCTGCAGGCAGGCCTACTACCTTATTACTACAGCAAGGGAGTCACCTGTGTTCCTGTGTTAAATATTAAAAATACTAAACTAGTAGGAATTTGTTTGAACAATTTTCAGAGTGACACATCAGCCAGCCTCACAGTTCTATAGGCAGGCCTAGTACCTTATTACCACCGCAAGGGAAAGTCAACTTTGATTCTGTGTTTAACATTAAAAATAATAGTAGGAATTTGTCTGAATAATTTTCAGAGGGACACATCAGCCAGTCTCACAGTTCTGCAGGCAGGCCTACTACCTTATTACTACAGCAAGGGAGTCACCTGTGTTCCTGTGTTAAATATTAAAAATACTAAACTAGTAGGAATTTGTTTGAATAATTTTGAGTGACACATCAGCCAGTCTCACAGTTCTATAGGCAGGCCTGGTACCTTATTACCACTGCAAGGGAAAGTCATCTTTGTTTCTGTGTTTAACATTAAAAATAATAGTAGGAATTTGTTTGAATAATTTTGAGTGACACTTCAGCCAGTCTCACAGTTTTGTAGGCAGGCCTTCTACCTTATTACCACCGCAAAGGAGAGTCACCTTTGTTTCTGTGTTAAACATTAAAATTAATATGAGGAATTTGAATAATTTTCAGAGTGACACATCAGCCAGTCTCACAGTTATGTATGTGTATTGTGTAGGCAGGCAGGGTGCCTTATTGCTACATCCATACTTCATCTACTTCATCCATAGTACTATAAGGTTAAATGCCAACCTTACCCAATTCCTCCATCTTCATTTAGACCCTGGAAATGGTTCCATTCATTTAATTTTCATTTTTATTGTATTTTTAAAGGTATTTTAAAGTCGCCGAATAATTCGGACTGTCACCGACTTTCATCCGAGTCGAGCAGGTCGGATCCAAATTGCGGAGTTGACGAATTAAAAAAAAAAAATGTCCGACATCGAAATTTACAGAGAATTTTTGTCGTGCACAAGTCTAGTCCCTTTGTTATTCTATGGAGCCCATGCACTAAGATTTATCTAACTTTGGAGATCTTAGTGCATAGGCTCTATAGAATAACAAAGGAAATGGAGAAGTGATATCACTGGAGAAGTTGTGTATACTTTATCAACTCGTTATCGTTTCTTAGTGCATAACCCCTAATGAGATTATACTGTCACTTCCATCCTGATCCCTTCCAAGTCATGGGCACAGGAGTGAGCTTTCACAGTTAACACTGCTCCTGTGTGGTTGCCTAAGTTATTATTTGGGTTGCAGTGGGTTAACTTTAAATGGATAGTAATTCATTTTCACTTACGTGATTATTGTATATTGAGAAAACTGCAATACATGCCTCCTACTCTGATTTTCAGCAGCAGCTTAATTTTGATAAAATTGGCTCTTCAACCTTACCCCTCCCGCCCATCATCCAAAGCTCCTGCAGATCTGAGATCTAGTCCTGCGACGGGACGGATCTCAGAGAGGGACAAAAGAGCCAACATTTAGTCATGAATCTCGCTCCTGTGTAATGCACGCCTCCCAGCAAATCTCATGTTGTATTTGCTTCCCCCTCAGCCTGAACTACTTTCTAACACGTGACCATTTTAATTCAGTGCAGCAGAGGAGCTGAGCAGACCTGGGCACAGCATAAAACTTGTGTTTCAATCATTTAAAATATCACAAAAGCAATTTATTATCTTTAAAAACAGCAGATTTATTCTTTGTATACTTGATACATACAAAGACGAAGGGTACATATATAGTACATAAGTTACCAAGATAGTTTTCGGTTTGCCTGTATACCTAGTATCTAATTTATGTATCGCAGAAATACTGTCACATAATTAAGTTATAATGTACTGCCGGGACATTTTCCGGCTTGCCTTATAGAACAAAAAGCTCATATATATGGGTAACCAAGGCAGTTTTGGACTTACATCTATGCCTGTGTCAATTATGTGTATCACAGAGAGTCCAAAGTTATCGTCTACTGCCAGGGCATTATCTGGCTTGCCTTAGGGATAAAAACACTCATATAGTTCCGATATGCTGGATATCTTATGTTACGAATAATCCCTAAGTATATATTATGGAAACATTCCCATATGTGTAACTACTCAAGTTATTGGCCAATCTTACGGCTCTCTTATTTTATCTTGAAAGTACAAATAAAATATAGATACCTATATAGAACTACCTACAATAAATAAATATAGTCAGAAACTATATATCGCTGCTATCCTTCAGACCAGTAGTGTAGGGAATACCTGAATCCCTGAAGAATTGCCAGTAGTTGTGGTAAGAAACGCATAGGAATTTGTGTTCATATATATATTCAGGGCTAAAATATTACTGACTGTAACTACCCTGATCCCACAATATCCTAATCATTCCATCAACTGGAGACACCCGATTATCACACACACTGTAGTCACCTTAAAGGGATAGTAATACTTCGTTTTATCTTTATTTTATTTTGTAGGCATTACAAAAACACAAAGAACTATATAAGTCTTATCTCTCAAACCTTTATGGTTTAAGAGATATTCACAAGCAAAGTATCCCCCACCCTGTTCAGCCAGATCAGATGGTAGGTGCCCAGGTAGACTGGAGAGAGGGACAATCTTCAATTAAGATAAGGGAAAAAGCTGAAAAACTTGTCAAGGGGGGAAGGGCTTTCATTCTTTTCGTACAAAGAAGAGTGTCACCTTCTGTTATCTGTCTGGCCTTACAACCAGATTCACATCTGAGAAGAGATGGCTTACACTAGGAAAAAGGGGCGGGAGGGGGAAACTTTGCTTGTGAATATCTCTTAAACCATAAAGGTTTGAGAGATAAGACTTATATCATTCTTCATGTTTTTTTAATGCCTACAAAATAAAATAAAGTTAAAACAAAGTATTACTATCCCTTTAATTAACACTACTAACTTTGAGTCACTGATCCTGGTAATGCGGTGCGGTCAAGCCCTCACAGACTGCAGCGCATAGAGCTCACTCGGAACTAATTTTTTAACACATGGAACTGATCGCATTCATATGCGCTGCCGTGGAGGGCAATTACAGGGATTCCTCCATGAACGAGCGCCTGATCAGAGATACCAAATTGCTGTATGAATTGAAGTCAGCTATGGATATATTGTACAATATTATTTAGGGAGATTCCCCTTCTTATCCACAGCACATGTGGAACTTATTCCAAGCCGTAAGATCCCAACTTTTCACTGTGGAATAAACTAAACATAGCTGGTAGACATACGGGTCTCCCTCACATCGCACAGCACCCAATTGGAATAAAGTTCAAACAGGTCACAGACTTCCCTATCAATACATGCAGAGGAAAATAGTTACTAATAAGTTTAAATATATAATCTTGTTGGTCTTGTACTAATCAACTCGCCGTAAATAGCTCACATATGTCTGTCAATGCAGGAAGACACATGGGTCACGCCTCACATTGCAAAGCATCCAAACACAGTTAAATTTGATCGGGTGAGGAATTTCCCGAACAATAAACACTATAAAATATTGTCTATACGTGCTAAATCAATATACGCTAGCTGCGCTTATAATATTAGATACATTGTGGATACCCCAAATCAATGATACAAATGTCTTTCTCTCTCTCACATCCACACATCACATCTATTTTTTATGAATGAATGACAAGTGCCCCATACTGGATACATTCTATATTGTCTAATCAATTAATGTTGCACACATACTTCCTAGTGAGAGGCATTTCACAGTTCAAACATTACATGATTGTAATCCAGTAGGAATAGTTATGTCTTCTATGTGTCTTGCCATAAATTTAAAGGGATAGTAATGTTTCCTAATAAAAGCAGCTCTAATTAATCATCATAGTATTTGGACCTTGGAGAGTGTTATTTCAATTCTGTCAGAGTTGTAGTTCAAGAGTAATTCAATGACAAAGTATCCCCCTCACGCCCCTTTTACTGATGTAACACTGTTCAGCCAGATCAGAAGGGAAGTGTCCAGGTAGACTGCAGAGAGGGACAATAATTAAGATAAGGAAAAAAACTTGAAAAACTTGTCAAGGGGGGAAGGGCCTTCATTGGTTTCATACGAAGAAGATTGTCCCCTTCTGTTATCTGTCTAGTCTTACAACCAGATTCCACATCTGAGAAGAGATGGCTTACACTAGGTAAAAGGGGCGGGAGGGGAAACTTTTCTTGTGAATATCTCTAAAACTATAAAGGTTTGAGAGATAAGACTTATATCGTTCTTCATGGTTTTTTTTAATGCCTACAAAATAAAATAAAGATAAAACAAAGTATTACTATCCCTTTCAGTCCAGCAGATTGTCACACTCACATACATTTCAGGTCTCGGACACTGGGACAGCCATTTAAGCTAAGGCATGTAAATATACCTATTATTTTCCCACGCACATATAAATTCTTATATACAAAAAAATTTAGACGATCTGTAACTTCTAAACAACTATACAAAGTGTACAATAAAGTGTGGATAGAGGACTACATAGAAGCCTGTATCTTAACCCTATATATAATCAGGCAGATAGAAAAGTCATTTTTGCAACACCTGTGAGAATCCGGAGTTGTGAGCAGCTTAAGGGAAAATAACCCCAAACAGACCTTATCTAATGTAGGTCTATCAACACATCTAAATATATGATGTACTAGCAATGTGGGACGGCGTTGCCTGTCATGTTATGACTGTTGGGTGTACATTTGTGAAATGTAGACACACTGATAAACACAGACATGTGGCACTAATATCTTCTAAAGAGAGACACTTGGCAGGTATGCAGCACTAATATAACCTAAAGAGGGACACCTGGGAGGTATGAAGCAGTAATGTATCCTAAAGATGGAGACTTGGGAGGTATGTAATGTTGTATTTTATTTCTCCTTTACTTTGGGCCAGAATTGCAGTATTGTGCTTGTGTGTGTTTGGGTTGTGCAAATGGAAATCAGAAAATAAAAGGAGCGTTATAGCAGCATGTTAAACCTTTGAATGCCAGAGTGCGTTGCATGCGTTGTGTACCCCTCTGGCACTCAAAGGGTTAAGGTATAGAGTGGCATGTCAGAGTTAAATAGCAGTGGGAAGTGTATTCATACCTGAGAACTTTGACTTGTAGAGTCCTTGGAGGGGACTCATTTGGTGCTGATGTGGAGAGACCAATGGGGCAATTTGGGTTAAAAGTGGGCGGGGCTTAATCATGAGTAGGGGCGGGGCTTAACATAAATGTGGGAAAGTGTTAGTAATAGGCTGGGGAAGAAGGAGAAGTGGGAGGGAAATGCAAGTTTACAGTGTGAGGGGTTTGAACACACTCCCTGAGGGGTAAAACGTGATACACAACCCTGTGGCAGTCAGTGGGTTAAGTGTGTACCTGATGGCTGCCTGTCCTCTGTGTTGTATGGCAAATGATGACAGTGAAGAAATAATTCATCAATGGAAACCTACCTTAAACCTTTAAATGCCATTTTGTTCCACTGATGCTGCAGCTTCCCTTCAGTGGCTGTACTACAGGTCCTGCTGAGGCCACTGGGAGTCATAGTAACTGTGTGTGTGTGTCAAAGTATATATGTGTGTGGTGTGTGTGTGTGTGTGTGTGGTGTGGTGTGGCATGGTGTGTGTGTGTGTGTGTGTGTGTGCTTTTTCTTTCCTGAGTTGGATAGTGTATGTGTGTTTGTCTGTGGTGTAGGATCAAGTGGAAGCCATTTTGTTTTTTTGGTAAGTTGTATAGTTGTGGGCGGGCTGGATAGTTGGGGCAGGCCAACTCCCTGCATGATGAATCACCCAATGGGAGCAGTAACTCCTCCTTACTGCTGCCCCTGGAAGTGTGTGTCTACTAAGGAGACATAAATTATGTAATAAGCTATTCTGTTCTATGTGTGTGTGTCTTCTGAGGAGACATAAATTATGTTCTGTGTCCTGAGGAAACATAAATTATGCAACGAGGCTTTCTCTTTTATATGTATAGATTAGTGTACAGTCTAAATATCTGTACCCTAACTACTTTGTTACCGGAGCATTATCCGGATTGCCATAGAATCTGTTTAAATTGTCGATGTACTAGAGGAAATATAAGACTCCAATAGAATGACAGTCAACTATTACTCACAGAACCTGTGATTATTTAGAAGCTAAAAGATCCATAGCTGCTAAACAGTTATGTAAAGTTGACACTAAACTTTGTGTGCGTTTCGAGGGATATCCTCTGACACTGAAGGGGTTAATAATAGCAACACACACCATACCTACATATATCTAAAAATGTTTAAATGGGGTTTTTTTTTATCAGTACTCTCTATTGCAAAATACAAAACCTGTAATAATGTAATTATATTCTACTAATCCTATGTAATAATTTGCTAAATCGTGTGTAACGCAGCGAAATGCGCAGTAGATACTGCTGCACGTGCTGCAGTCATGCGCTGTAGAGACTACCCGCGTCGCGGCTGATACAGAGCTGTGCGCTCCGAAGGAGCGTCCAGCTCTGTATCAGCCGCGGCGCGGGCAGTCTCTACTGCGAGTGACTGCCCCGCGACCGGGTGGCAGTGGCACTGTGGCCCGTGTAACGGGCTGTTCAACTAGTATAATAATAATAGTATAATAGAATTCCACTGTCTTCCATTTCATGTGTGTGATATTACTTTTTTTAAATTTCATCCTTTTTAGCTGATCTGATCAGTTATTTAGATAGAAATTGTGCACATTTATTACACTTTTTAATAACTCTATTATGCAATTCTACATGAAATCAACTGCACCATAAAGGACAAATTAAAAAAAGCCAAAACACCATTTATTTAAATTGTCATTTTAACTACTTAAATGCTAGAGCGGTCTCACTCTATCACATTGCTTTGCATTGGGTTATACTGTGACTTGATGGACTTGTGTCTCCCCAACCTAATTGCAATGCGAGGGAGTGCCATTTACTACACACTCATAACACACTGCTGACACACATGTGTATACACAGTGTATACAATGGGTAAAAACACAGCATTTTAATGATAAAGAAAATATGAAAAGAAAAGGTGTTTTTGAAATAAAATGTTGTCACAACTTGTTCTGGGCTTGTGGACTCCCTTGCATTGCAATGCATATGTGTAGAATGATATTGATACAAGTGTAGGAGCATGTAAGTCATGAAAATATGTAGTTTTAATGCGTGAAGACTGGAGATGTTGCTATGACTGATAAGTAATATAAAGGGATAGTGATAATTTATTATTACTATCCCTCATGTTGTAGATATTTGCAAAATAAGTTACTAGCCCCCAGGCTCATCGCTCAAACCTTTATGGCCTGAGAGATAACAGAAGGCAAAGTTCCCCCCTCCCTCCCCCTTCCCTGAAGTCAGCGTTGTGCTGACTGCAGGGATATCCGGTCTGACTTTCATCATGCGGCTCTGCAGCAGAGCCGCAATCGCATTAGTGACAAAGAATTATTTCACTGAAACGGTCTTCTACATCTGCTTGCAAACCAAGCACACGTAGAAGACCATTTCAGTGAAATAACTATTTTTCACTAACGGGATCTTGGCTCAGCTGCAGAGCCGCAAGCCTGTCGTAAGACAGACTTCCCCTGCAGTCAGTACAATGCTGACTTCAGGGAAGGGGGAGGGAGAGGGGAACTTTGCTTTTGGTTATCTCTCAAACCATAAAGGTTTGAGAGATGAACCTGGGGACTATTAACTTATTTTGCAAATATGTACAATATGAGGGATAGTAATAATAAAGTATTACTATCCCTATAAGTTATAGGAGAAGCGCATTGCAGCGCTGTGCTTGGAGACTTAGTATTGGGCTAAACTGGAGAAATGTATGTGAGTGTGACAATCTGTAGAACCTCAGTACATTTATGGCAAGACACAGAAGACATAGCGATTACTACTGGATTACAATCATGTAATGTTTGAACTGCGAAATGTCTCTCCCTAGGAAGTATGTGTGCAACATTAATTGATTAGGCAATACTGAATGTATCCAATATGGGGCACTTGTTGTTCATTCAAAAAAAATTGATGCGATGTGTGGATGTGAGAGACAGAGACAATTGTATAATTGATCTGGTGTATCATTGAGTTGAATTGAGGCAAATGGAGGGAGGGAGACCACATAAAATGAAAATACTTTTCTAAAAGTGAATAAAGTGAGCCAAAAGGACAGCAAACAGAAGACAGAGCAAAACAAAGTAACAAGACAGCATAGTAAGTCTGGCGCATTGATATGTTATAGTCATCTTACAGAATGGATGAGAGAGGGGGGTGTTAGGTCTCATGAGACATTTGTAAGCATTTGGAAAGGTGTGCTCGTGCCCGAATGAATGAACTTTTACCAGGTGCGTGCTGTAGGGTGACCACGGGTCCCGGAAAGTCCGGGACTGTCCCTTATTTCAGGGCTATGTCCCGCGTCCCGGGTCCCCTTCAACCGGGACAATGAAGTGTCCCGGAATGAAGCCAAGCCGCCCTGGATGTCAGCCTGCAAGCGGTGTGTCACATGATATGACACACCGCTTGCAGGCTGACATCCAGGGCGGCAATGCAACTTACCTGGAGGCAAGCTCTCTAGTAATACAGAGCGCTGGGAGATGACATCATCTCCCAGCGCTCTGCATTACTGAGCACAGCGCGCGGAACTTCAGCTCTGTGCCGGAGGAGGCACAGAGCACTTTCCACGC
The DNA here is from genome assembly GCA_037306005.1 of Rhinophrynus dorsalis. NCBI lineage: Eukaryota > Metazoa > Chordata > Amphibia > Anura > Rhinophrynidae > Rhinophrynus > Rhinophrynus dorsalis. Next base: position 150,543,304 of record CM074725.1, on the reverse strand, counting down.
TGCTAGACCACCAGGGACTCAAGGTATGAAGAGGCAACTAGGGTGACCACGTTCCGGAATGGCAGAAGGGAAATGTGGTCACCCTAGCGTGCTGCCTTTGCAGCTTCTGGCGAGAGCGAGCACCACAAGAGAAAAATAAAGATGGCTGCTGGAATTTGCTGAGAGAGCTAATAAAGAGTTAAAAAAATGAGGTGGTGCTTTCATAAAAATGAAGGGGACATTTGTTATCATTATAGGCAATACAGAATAAAGATAATTTATGAAAATAAAGTATTACTATCCCTTTAAGAAAATAGTCCTGAGAGCCGATTGGGGGGAACTCTTTTCCCCTATATGAGACCTGGGCTGTCATGAGAAGTCTGCTCTCTTCGGAGATGTCCACTCTACTCTCTTAAAGACAGTCTGGGGGATCCTTCAGCCAATGCAGTATATAAATGTTATAATATCTAAAAGCTCAACCATTTATATTGGGCACAAGGGTCCTTAAGGATAAATGAACTGGGGCTATATACACTTAAATATCTTGTACTCTATGCTGTTATCTGTAAACATTATTTGTTTTCTAAGGACCAACATCCATTCTACATATGCTCTGGGGAGCAGATATTCCTACCTTTTCCAGGGCTCCAGAGCTCACATTGATTGCCCAGGATTATCTGTAAATTGGCTGCTATAACAAGCTTTTTGAATACAAGATAAGTGGATACTAATCTCAGTTATTTAACTGACTTTAGCTTTTATTTCTCAATACAAACAGCACAAACAACATAAAAAATTACAATTTACACATACATTGAAAATCAAGTTTAGGAATATAGTGCATATATAAATAATTACGTTTTACAAATGCTAGCTGTAAGTATGTGATACTAAACGTTATATCAACCTATTTCAGTTTTGCAATTTGTGTTCTTCTAAAGCTGACGCAGAGAGAATGGATTCTGCATTGGTGATCATTGTTTACATCTGTAGCCGAGACACAATGGGAAATACGTGAATGTTTCTTGAGCTACAAGCAAAAAAAAAATGTTAGTATATTCTGCACAAAATATTTTTATATTCACCTCAAAATTTACCAAAAAAGGCCGCTTTGTTTATTCATTAAATCTTCCTCAAATTGTTGTGAGGAAGAAGTCAGTTCTATAGAAAAACGAAAAAAGAAACTGGATTCTTCATCTCATTCAAACAGGTTTTTTGCAATAACATTCAATTTTCTCTCATAAAAACATAATTAAAGGAACTTTAACAACTAAAATTATATGGAATTTATAAACACGTAAAGCCCCTGCACTACATGCTAGCATCTATAAAAATTATCTGACTATTATAGGGTTACTATTGATTGTCTAGGATTATCTGTAAATGGGTTGAGATATGATAACAGTTTTTTAATATAAGCAATATTCATGAATCAAAATCGATTAACTGTCTTTTATCTTTCAGTACAAGCCACACAATTAACCCTAAATAAATGGTCTCTGAACCGGATAATATACATGTGTTAAAAAGCTAATTTATGATATTATATTGAGGGATGTAACATACAAATAATGACCTTTTTAATATATGGTAGCCTTAAGTATGAGTTATATTAAACTATTTTATTTATTGGTGCTAGTGTTCCTTTAAAACTGGTGCACAGAGAATTGAATCTATATAGCCAATCATTGTATTCGTATCTAGCCAAGACCCAATGTGAAATGTTTGAAGAAAATCTTGGGCTACAAACAGGGGGAAAAAAAGGTTACAATATCCAACAAACAGGTAAATGCACAAAAATATTTTTGTACACCACCCAAACAAAATGAATCAATTGGTAGCTATTCAAATATTCAGAGGCACTAGAAAAGCAAGTTTAGGATTACATTATTAATATTATTATTATTATTATTACTGAGCAAACTTTTTATAAAATATATTTTTATGAAAAGTTGTCTCTAGGTGGTATTATGGCTCTTGCTGTCAATGGAGAATATCATTTCATGACTATAATGCTCTCTAAAGACAGCAGTGAAGAAATTAATTTTGTGGAGGGCTTGAGTTGTAATAACCTTTGTATAAAGAAACTCCCTGATGCGGCCCTCAACAAGGTATGAATTAAAAATAAATAAATAAATAAAAATAACCCTGTGTGTGTCAGAGTAGGGTCCAATGCACTGGAAATCCCTGTGGCACACAAAGCATTTTTTATTTAGACCTCAATGAGGGGGGGAAGCAGTAGGGATCATGATGCCCCCCCAAAGAGGTCAGAATAAAAAATAATAGGGAAAAAATCCTGTCACAAAGGGGTCCAACGCATTGCTGTGTAATGCATTGGACACCTCTACCCCGTAGCAAATACAGGGTTAATTTTTTATTATTTTTTTATTCACACCTTGCTTGAGGGGGCATCAGGATCCCCCCATGAGGTCTGAATACAAAATAATAAGGGATTAAATTGGCTAACACTCAAATCTAGACGTAACCTTCATCTTTCATGCTTAGTACACAACCACTTCTCTGGAAAACTACCACACTACCTGAGCAGTATGCTCACTCCAGCTCTCCATACTAACTATAACCTCCGCTCCACTACTAACAACTCACTGCGTATACCACAATACAAGAAAGAAGCAGGACAATCTGCCTTCTCCTTCAGAGCTCCACAAATCTGGAAGAATCTGCCCAAAATAATCACATCTGCTCTCAGTATAAAATCCTTAAAAGCAAATGCTTCTTTATATCTAAAAACAGTGTGTAACTGTATATAATCTCATTATTTAATAAGTGTGTATATTAATGTTTGTATATAATGTTTCACAATTAGTGTAAATATATAACCCTTTACTGAAAACTATCCAGGACATACTTGAAAACGAGAGAAATCTCAATGTATTCTTCCTGGTAAAACATTTTCTAAATAAATAAATTAATTAATTAAATTAAATTAACCTTGTGTGTGCCACAGGGGGAGGGGCATTGAACACCCCTGTGGTATGCACACAAACAGTCTTAACCACCACCCCTCCCACACTTACCCTACCCCCCAGCCTAGTTCCACAGCCCACTGGCAATCTCATATCCCCAGGCTTAACCCCCTCCAATCTGGTTCCACTGGCTACTGGTAGACACAGACTACCAGTGTGAACTAGAATCGGCTGGTAATCAGACCATATGTGGGAGACACACTGGTAGTCACAGATCCCCCATATACACTATCTGGCTTCCCCACCAGCCTTAACCCTTTGAGTGCCAGAGGGGTACGGATCGCATTGCTTTGCAATGCGCTCCGCACCTCTCTGGCACTCAAAGGGTTAATCATCTGCCCACTAGTAGACATAACCATATACACTGCCTGAACAGCCACCCCACTGGTTCCACTGGCAGCCAGGTTGTCACATACATTGGCTGACCCCTTAGCCTTTTTCAGATGGTAGTCATAGAATCATACATACAGTGTTTGTTTCCCCATCCTTGTTTCAATGGTAGCTACACTCATGGCACCGCATATGGTATGTCATCCCATACCTGTGGGGTACCATTTTTCTTAGGCTGGCAGGAGGTCCTGAATACAGTAGGAAATCCCATCGTGTTAACTATTTTAGTCTCTTTAAGGTGACTGGTGTTTAAAAAAACATGTTTTTTTCCTATACCACCAGTTTCTGGAAGACAAATAGGTAGGAGTAGGAAGACAAATTACCCCTAATTTGATGCGGCTAATTGCCTACTTTCCAAAACTGTATGAGTTACCTACCTTTTCTTCATTTCTCTCATTGTTATAATCATTGTAGTACAGGCTAGTCATAGTTAAAAAAATGTATGAAAAAAATGATACATTGAAGTTGGCATAGTTTTGTGCTTCTGGCACCTTCTGCAGTATGTGAACTCATACCAACAGGGTAGAATTTTTCTTGAAAAAGTAGTAGCCAATGATTGCAATCATAAATTCCATGTATTTTCAAAGCTATCTGTATCTTTGAAGAGGTAGAAATGTAAATAGCTCAACTGATTTCTATAGTGCTACCTTCTGGCAACAGTTGTGCAGACTAGCCTTGGGGTAAAAAGGCAAGTGGACCCTCATTTGATGCGGGTGAATGTCTACTTTCCAAAATAGCTTACCTGGTCCACTTTTCTGCATATATCTAATAGTTATGACCACATATCTCTAATAGTTATGAGTAGTGTTGAGCGAGCGTGCTCGGCCGATGCTCGGATCGGCTCGAGCATCGCTCTGCTCGGCACATGGCGGTACTCGTACGAGTACCGCCATGTGCTCGCCCGACATGTTCGGGTGAAGAGGATCTGTGCCGGAAGAGGCACAGATCCGAAGACGCTCCGCTGGACCACCAGGGAATGGAGGTACGGGGGCATTGCGGAGATGAAGGGGGCATTGCGGAGATGAAGGGGGACATTGTGGAAGAGGGGCATAGACTCTATGCCCCTCTTCCACAATGTCCCCCTTCATCTCCGCTATGCCCGTCTTCCACAATGTGCCCCTTCATCTCCGCTATGCCCCTCTTCCACAATGTCCCCCTTCATCTCCTATGCCATAGAGGAGATGAAGGGGGACATTGTGGAAGAGGGGCATAGCGGAGATGAAGGGGGACATTGTGGAAGAGGGGCATAGACTCTATGCCCCTCTTCCACAATGTCCCCCTTCATCTCCGCTATGCCCCTCTTCCACAATGTCCCCCTTCATCTCCGCTATGGCATAGGAGATGAAGGGGGACATTGTGGAAGAGGGGCATAGCGGAGATGAAGGGGGACATTGACCAGGCACCCTCCGCTCATCAGAGCAGGGGGTGCCTGGTTTAATGCTCGAGTGCTCCCATTCATTTGAATGGGGCTCGGGTGCTCGGCCGAGCACTCGAGCATCAGGGGGTGCTCGGTCAGAGCACCCGAGCACCCGAGCATCGGGGTGCTCGCTCATCCCTAGTTATGAGCACAAGCAGCCACTTTCAAAAAAGAAAATAGTAAGAAAAATAAGAAGTTATAGCAGGTTTAGTTTTGTGCCTCTGGTGCCCCTACAGTATGTCACCTTATACCAACGGAGTGCCATTTTTCACCTAATAGCACTAGCTATCGAATACTGTTGGAAATTCCATAGTTTTCACAGATTTCAGAACATTTGAAGGGGTGTAAATTTTACAAATGCCAATTGTTTTCCTTTAGTGCCACGTTCTGGAAACATTTGTGCACACCAGGCTAGGGGTAGGAAGGGAAATGACCCCCCATTTGATGCGGTATACTATCTTATTTTCAAAATGGTATGCTTTGTCTACCTTTTCTTTATATATGTAGTTGTTACAACCATTTGAGTACAGGCTAGTCACCTATACAAAATTTTAAGAGAAATAAGGTTCTACTAGGTGTAGTATTGTGATTCTGGCACCCCTATAGTGTATCAACACATACTAATGGGGTGCTATTTTTATCCTATGAGCACTAACTAAAAAATTCAGCTGAAAATTTCACAGAATTCAGTACGTTTGAAGTGGTAGAAATGTAAAAATGCCATTTTTTTCATTTAGCTCTCCCTTCTGGAAACATTTGTGAACACCATCCTAGAAGTAGGAAGGCAAATGGCCCCTCATTTGTTGCAGTAGGTTATCTTCTTTCCAAAATGGTATACTTTGTCTACCTTTTGTTCACTTCTCTGTCTGTTGTAACTATTTAATACAGGCAAGTCATGCTTGAGAAAATATAAGAACAATCTGAGGATTTAGTTGGTGCAGATTTGTACTTCTAGCATTCCCTACAGTATGTCATCTCATATCAGTGGGGTGTCATTCGTCTTTATAGAGCACTAGCTAATGTATACAGTAGGGGGATTCAATAGTTTGCAAAGATTTTAGTACAATTTAAGGGATGGAAATGTAAAACGTTTTTTTTTTCCCTTTAGCACCACCTTCTGGAAACATTTGTACTCACCGGGCTAGGGGTACATAGACAAGTGACCCCTCATTTGAGGTGCAGTGGATACATCAGTAACATAAGTAAAATGACTATTTCTATGCTCTTATTGATTGTATGCAAAAATGCCTGTTTGCCTTAACTCGCTCCCCCTCCCATCAAGCTTGTAACACGATGTATCTAAGATGGCGCCTCCATCCGGGACCACACCTAAGATGATGCAACCTGCGTCCTGGTGGAAGAACCCCAAATAAGGAAAAGACCAATCAACAAGAGACAAGTGTACCTGATGTCATAGCTTTTGCACACGGCTTACTGGAAGCCTATATAACTTCATGTAACTCACAGCAATAAAGGAGTGTCATTTTACTGAACCTTGTGTCAGTGTGTGATTCCTCATGTGCATGCACCAGAACTAATATCTTCAATTAGGACGGGAGCAGATACTCCAATAGATACTGATTAGTATCCATCTCCAAAAAAATATATTTGCATTTAGTTATTCAGTTGTTTTAGGGTACCCACTAGAATGCATATATTAGTTCATAAAGTTATAAAAGAAAACATTTTGCTGTCCTGGAAATTAGGACTCTTCGCAGGTCAGACTTTACATAATTGGTATTTATTTCCTTGGGGAACTCATGGCTTTTTCAAATAATTGAAACTCTCTCAGTCAAGATAAATGTTTTTGATATATAATATGTGATTTCAGCAAAATAAGTAATTTTTTTGTAATTATGACATCATGGCATTTCTCACGATGCAAAACTGACTTCATGTTAGTCATCGTGAGAACTCTCAATTCGTTCTGAAAAAAAAAACAAAAAAACAATATATAGTTTTCCATATGTAACAAAAAGTTACCAGCGGAAAGCAAGCCTAAACAGATGGATAGCAAAAATGCTGAAAATGTGCCTACAGGGTACAGGAAATGGCCCAAGCCCCTGGCACTCAAAGGGCTGAAGTAGAACTGTCACTTTGTAACAAATAGGTAACTTAGAATGAACTTTCAAAGTATATTTATTTTAGCCATTTTGTTATGAAAAGGTCCTGTAATATCCCATAATATGAAAAAAATTGCATGGTTTATTCTGCTGCATAATACAGGGGGTTTCTTGCACTGTTGAGATGTGTTTTATTCAAATGTTACTGCAGCTCCAATTTGCATTTTTGGGGGAATGCAGTACCTCCATAGACTGAAGTTTGCTAGTGGCGCTGTTGCCACAGCAGCCTATGAAGTTTTTTTCCCACTGGCAATAGCTGTCCATGGTATGTTTTTGCAACAGCGCCACCATAACATTTTGATACCATGGACATACTGCATCCAAAATATGCACATTTGAGCTATAATAACTTTTAAATAAAACTTTTCTCCGCAATGGGATTAACCTTGTTTTATTTGGAAGAAAAAGGAAAGTAATGCACATTGTTCCATAATAATTGATGCTATCCTTTTAAAACAAAGGTTTATGGAATATTTCGCTTTAATTATCATTTAAAGGAACAGTAAACTTTTTTATGAAAAAATATATATTGTAGGGATTTTCCTATTGAGTAAAATAAGGGTACTCCCACTGCTGAGAGAGTTATATTTCCAGAGTTATTACAGTTTAAACCCATGTTTTTTTACATTAGCAGTGCCCTCTAGTGGTCAAATTCTTAATTAGTTTTCCTGTTAGATTCTAATGGAGAGGAAAGTCAGAAAAGTCAGAGACATACAATTCTCCATAGAATGAGATAGAAACTGCCTGTCACTTCCTGTCAGTTAGAACAATCAGGAAGTAAACACAATAAATTCACTTCCTGATTATTTGAACTGCTATAAATTTTGAATAAAACATCTGACAGCGATGGGAGTGCCCTTGTTTTACTCAGCAGGAAAAGCTCTATAAAATATGTGTTTTCATAAATAAAAGTTGACTGCTCCTTTAATGCAAATTCTTAATACTATCAGGCATTCCAGACAGATACAATATTCCACAGTGCTCTTCTAATTACTTGCCACCCCCTGCTGGTCAGTAATAGCTACTTTGCCTACAATGCAAACATATCTAAGTAAATATGTTTTTGAAAAAAACAGTGGCTAGTGCACTAAAGAAATGGCTCATACCAGTAAATGGTAAACACAAAAAATATATACACTAGAATAGTATGGTGCATTCATGGGCTGAATACAACACTAAACAACAAAAGTTGATCTAAAAGACACCTCTGTAAGGTGGAATGTCTTGAAGTCCTAAAGCAAACCCATCAATAGAGGCACTGAAGAAAAAAATGCCAAATATCAAGAAACATTTTATTATCCAGCAAATCCTATATAATAATTCACTAAAATGTGCGTAACGCCGCAGTCATGCGCAGTGGAGATTGCTGCGCGTGCTGTAGTCATGAGCAGTAGAGACTGCTAGTGATGAGGCTGATACAGAGAGGGGCGCTCCAAAGGAGCCACGGTGCGGGCAGTCTCTACTGAGCATGACTGCACCGCGACCGGCTGGCAGTCGCACTGTGGCTCATATAATGGGCTCTTCAACTAGTATTAAGATAAAACGTATATAGCTGTACACTCCATTAGAGGGGAACATTCACCTCTTACAAGGTTTTTACCATATGTTTAGTTATTAAAGTAGTATTAGGAAATGTTTTGGTTTATTTTTTTAATTTACGTACTTTTAAAGATATTTAATCTTCAAGCTATGCACTTCCGCACACTGAATCTTCGGCACAGCTCTTCATGACTTCCCAGTGCTACTTAATTCTCCTTCCACCTACCTCCCAGCAGCCCCAGGGAGCACGTTCATGCTTCCCTCTTCTCCAAGGAATTAAGGAAATACTTTACAGACATCAGTTCCATCCATTGGTTCTCCAGGTGTTATAGACTACAACTTGTAGTTGTAGTTATCAACAAATGGAGAGCAAGTGGTTGCCTACCACTGAGCCTAATGTGTTTAGGAACATTACTAGAATGTAATCAAGTGATAACAAATGTGAGCATCAAAGGAAACCACCCCTAATAATAATCCCTCGCTAACCTTACTATAGATAGAAAATCCTCATGCACCTATGCATTTTGCACTTATGTCTTGGTTAACCTTTTGAGTTATTTAACCGTTTGGCACTCAGAGGGTTAAAGGATAACATGTTCAGTCCTGAATGTCATGGAGCCAAACATGACAGTCACTGGCATGTTTGGCTCCATGACATCCAGGACTGAACAAGTTATCCTTTAACCCTCTGAGTGCCAAATATGCCAGTGATTGTCATGTTTGGCTCCATGTTCAGTCCTGGATGTCATGTTTGGCTCCATGTTCAGTCCTGGATGTCATGGAGCCAAACATGACAGTCACTGACAGTTGTTTCATACTACAACAGGTGCATGAGCCTACTTACAGGAGCGGTTCATGTTTTTAATGAAAACCTATATGTTATATGACTTTCATACTGAATTAAACAAGAATATTCCCTCTGCTGGCAGTTGTTTTATTCAAAAGTTACATCAGCTCAAAATGTGAGAAAGTGAGTAATAGCTTCATTACTTCTGGTATGTTCAAGCTGACAAGAAGATATATATCTGTTGCTATAACAGTCTATGGAGAACTGTTGCCAGTGACTCACCTATTCCATAGAATGCAAAATGACTATCTGAAATTTAGCCACTATAGGTCACTGTTAATGTAAAGGATCGACCGTTTAAACTGTCATAACTCTGGAAAGACACATCTCCCAGCAGTGTGGGTACCCTTGTTTTCCTCAACAGGACCCGCACAACGTTTTATTTTGTTTTTCATACAAAATGTTACTGTTCTTTTATGTTTATGATGTTCAGTGAACACAGTATGTGATCTTGTGGTCCTGCCTGTAACTGTCATGTCTGCCTCCATGGTCCTGACATAGGTTTATCTATCTATAATATGGAAATTGAGGTTATTATTAAAAGGTGTTAGTTCTCCTTTAAAATCAGTAAGTACAAAAATTAGTTGCATGCATAATATTGAAAGTGACTATAGAAAAAGGCTATATACAGCAGTAACTTGTAACACTTCCTCATTACAGCAGATTTGTAGAGGTTCATAGTATGGGTGGTCTATTAACAGCATCACAAAAATTAGGCAAGCTTGTTGGAAAATAGCTCTCTGCATTCAGTGAGGTTTTACAAATGATGCCAAAGTCTGTAGGTTCTTAATGATCTCAGTCCTGTGCAGCGCAGCCAGCCACAGAATTATATGAGAAAGCAGATCACTTTGGTTTATGTAATCTGTGAAAGGAAGGGGCAAGGTCCCCTGATTCAAGATGCTTTAGCACCATACAGCATGAGCGCAGAACAAATTGTCCTCTCACATCTGTAAGTAAGAAAACACATGTTTTGAACAGAGTTGTGTATATATTAAATGAGAATAAGCAGGGTTAATGTTGCTTTAGAAGTAGCAGTGTTCAAAAGTGGAAGCAGATTAGTCCTGTGAGAGAAACACAATTTGGTGCTAAAATTCTCCAGTGAGATTCTTTGGGCCTTCTGTTCAAGAGAACAGTGGAATAAAGTTTGTACAAAATACCTAGAAAACAATACATTTCAAAAGTCTCAATGATTTAACTCTTTGAGTGCCAGATCGGCATCCGATGCATTGCAAAGCAATGCATTGGATTCCACGCTGAAGTACAAAAGGGTTAAATGGGTCTTTTAACCCCCTGAATGCTACAGAGGTGTCCAACTGTTGGTTTTTCAGCTGTTGGGGACTACAACTCCCATCAACCCCCAACCAGCCATTGACTGGTTGGGGATGATGAAAGTCACAGTTCCCAACTGCTGGAGAGCCAAAGGTTGCTGCCGCTGGCCTAGTAGATGGCATTACTTAACCCTTTGACTGTCAGAGGGGTATGCAATTAATTGCAAAAGCAATGCATTGTGTGCCGCTCTGGCACTCAAAGGGTTATTGGTTGTAGTAACTCTAAGCATAGAAGTGGTGCAGTTGATTTCTCCTTACAACTTCAGCTTTGAATGATCAGGGTAAAATGCATTTTTGGGCATACTGTTTTAACCTCCTTAATAGAACATTTTTCCAGCACTGTAAAACAGTAACACATGGCATGGTGTGCTAAACATTGCTATCCACTTGGTGCAGAATATTTCTCAATCCTGCAGGTGCTCAGTTTAGTAATGTATCCAACTGTAGCACTGTGTTTTGATTGGCTCATGAAGTCTTCCATGTGCATTAGGCATGTGCATGTGCATGTGCATTAGGCAGTTTCTATCACATTCTATGGTGAAATGTATGTCTCTGACTTTTCTGACTTTCCTCTCCATTAGAATCTAACAGGAAATCCTAATTAGAATTTGACCACTAGAGGGCACTGCTAATGTAAAAAAACGTGTTCAAACTGTAATAACTCTGGAAATATAAATCTCTGGGCACTGGGAGTACCCTTATTTTACTCAACAGGAAAATCCCTACAATATATATTTTTTCATAAAAAAAGTTTACTGCTCCTTTAAGGAAAAACAATAATTTTTCCCTTTTTGTATTGATAACCCCATTAACCTTTGTATACAGTATTGAAGAGTATGTCTTTTCCTTTTCATAACTGCCATTTGACTGGATATTTTTGTTTTTGACAGCTGTATTCTTGCTTGTTTTGCTTGTGTACACTTTTTCAATCTCTTTTACTCTGTGCTAGATAGTCTTAAACCAATGTTATTGATATAGGCCGAAATTTACTATAAAGCATGAAGATGTATGCAAAACCATTTGTGGCTCTTTTTGTCTGTTAATGGAGAGGTAAGAATCTCCAGTTTAACCAAAAGACATGGGAATGGAGTGTTATGCACAGATTTTATTCTGCCAAAAACAACCATTGGTTTCAATTTTCTAGCCCTACACATGCTTAATATGAATTTACTAAGCTACTTATATCAACAACACTTCCCTTCACTAATGGGTGGGAAGTGGGACAGTCTAAAAATGTTTTGGTCATTCCTTAGCTCTGACCTGAACAGCACACTTGGGAACTTTCTTCTTTGGATCTCCCAGATTGGGCACATGGGCTGGTCATTGAAGTAGGCGGAATCCACTAAATGTAGGCAGAGTTACCTGCAAAACTCACCAAAGCTAACTCTAAAAAACTGAGTCTACTGGGCAGGTTTGGAGAGTTCCCTGGTATTGCTGATCAAGATGGAGAGATGGGGGATGTCACCCCAAAAATTGTATTTAAGGCCATTTTGGCTTATATTTAATAAATATTTTCTTTTTAATAAGATTAACCCCTCTGTTTCTGACTGGCTGTAAGACCCTGACTGCATTGCTTTCCTAGCCAATCTGGTAATGAAGGGGATAATGGTTGGCCCAGACTGGCTAGTGGGGAGTGTCAGGGTAGTCTAACTTTATTTATTTTGACAGTTAACCCTCTCGGATGTCAGACTGCAATGCATTACACAGCAATGTGTGGCAAGGTGCTTGGCATCAGAGGGATTATGTGGAACCTGGACTTATGTAGGGACGGTAGCTGGGTGCACAGGGGGACTCAAGGTGGGTGGGGGGGGGCTGTGGTGGTTGCAATCTTTTTCAGCCAAATAGGTCCTGAGCGGCCCAGAATAGGAAGGCATATCTAGTAGCAAAAGTGAGCATTGCAAATGACTTTCTGCTGCTACAATGAAACAGCAGAATGGCTGTTTGGAATGCTTTATTTTGGCAGTTTTTGCAAGTATCCCAAATTGCCTAATTCAGAATACATACCTGCTGTTATTGAATGGCAGGGGTGGGTATAAGGCTAAAAAAGCCTTTTTCTGACTCTTCCATCTGGTTGGAATGGAATCAAGTTCTAAGAACCACTTACATTTAGGTTAAATGTTTTATTTATTCTGCTAAAGACATTTCTAGCGACATTGTGAAGCATGTATTGGAGCAGTCGCTAGCATCCAAGGGGTTAACAACACATCTTAAAATAAGCAGACTTTAGCATTCAGTATGGTTTCTGAAAAAAAAACAGAGAATGAAGCATTTCACAAAGCCACAGCTAAGCAAAAAACAACTAATTCTTTTCAGTTCTATGTAGAAATTAGAAATAAACAAACTATGCAGCGGTATGTTTTCTGTTTATATAAATTATTAAGAGATCAAGACATTTTCTTGGCGTCCCTCTGGAAGTTTAATCAGACTGCCTGGGATTGGTGAAGCAGGTCTGAGGTTCTCATGATCAGAGATCTGTATTAATTGGAAAAGAATCATTTTTAAACATACCAGTTCAGATCTCTGGGGAGCAAAACAGACGTGCTCAACTTTAACCTCTTAGATGCTAGAAATATCTGTGCCTCATTGCAAAGCAATTTGCCAGCAGAATGGTCTGAAACTGACTTTACAAGAAGAAGTAAATAAGATATGTTTATGCAGCATGCATCATATCTCCCTATTAACCTCTTAAGGATTAGAGGAGAGTGTAACGCATTACTTTTCAATATGTTGCACAACCCTTTGGTCCTGAAAGGGTAAAAGACTAACCCTAATAATACCCTTTGCACTATGGAGAATGTCATTACAAAAAAATTAAAAAGTTAGTGTCATGCAAAAAGTCAAAAGTGAATCAGTTCTGGGGCAATGCCTTGGGGGCCTATTAAGCATTCGAGAGGTTAAAGTAATTTGAATCAATGGGAAATTGTGAAATTTGTATTTGTCTTTTATGGTGTGATTGGCTTGCCCAAGAATAGTTCTACTTATGTCTCCTAAAATGGTTCTTGCAGTACAAATAAGCAGTAAATCAGCTTCGTTTTAACCTTCTCCAGAGCTTCTAAGTACCCAAGATTAAAGATACCTCTAGCAACCAAGAATAAAGAATGAATTTGGCAGAGGTACTGTGAGCTACAGGGGGAATGAGGTTGAGACTATTAGCAGATCTGGGCAGGCAGAACTGGTAAAACTAGGCAGTCAACTAGGGTGGTGGAATCAGATAAGTGTCAGCAAAACCATTCATATAAGTGGGAAGATTCTTTGATGATAACGATGATGATGTACTAAGATGATTCTTAGCAATTTTGGGACAAACTAACTGCACCACAGGGGACAAATAAAAATTCCCAAATTGTTTAACAATGTGTTGGAGATCTCTCCAGCCTTCGAATGCATAAAAGCCCCATTTAAATATACTGGAATGTTTATGTGTCCCTTAGGGTGTAGTTGACTTGCTTCAGTGCTACTTAAATGAACAATAAACTTTTTTGTTTTTATAAAAAATATACTTATTGTAGGGATTTTCGTGTTTGGTAAAATAAGGGTACTCACATTTCTGAGAAATACATATTTCCAGAGTTATTACAGTTTAAACCAGTGGGTTTTTTATTTCCATTAACAGTGCCCTCTAGTGGTCAAATTCTCTTAGTTATTATTTTATATTATATTTGAGAGAAAAGCCAATGACAAACAGAGGGCTATACACTAAATCACGATAAAGAGTGACATCACTTCTCCAGTTCCTCTGTTATTCTATGGAGCCAATGCACTAAGATCTCCAATGTTGGAGAAATCTTAGTGCATTGTCTCCAGACAACAACATAGGACTTAGAGAAGTGAAATCAATGGAGAATCATCTCCACTCTATCACCTCTTTATCATGCCTTTGTATATCTCCTCCCCAGTCCTCCATAGAATATGATAGAAACTGCTGAGTCATCACATAAGTTAGAACTTTCCTGAATTCCTGGGTGTCTGGGGGGCAAAGGGGAGCATTTGCCTACAATTACCCCCTCCATATAAACAATGGGGCTGGATGGGCTGGTCTGGGGTCATATTATGGCTTTGATCCCCCTGGAAAAATTTCTACAGACACCACTGTTAACAGTGGTGGGAGTGCCATTGTTTTATTCAGCAGGAAAAAGCTCTATAACATATAGGTTTTCAGAAAAAAGTTTACTGCTCCTTTAAATGAGCAGTAGACATTGTTTTAATGAAAAATCTATGTTATAGGGCTTTTTGCTGCTGAGTAAAATAAGGGTACACCCACTGCTGGCAGTTGTGTTATTCAAGGGTTATTATAGATAAAACTATCAGGAGACAGTAACAGTTTAATTTGTTTTTGAAAATTCAAACTGACAGAAAGTAATAAAGAAGTTAGTATAATATTATATTTTGAACGGTTGTCAGTGACTTACTTTTCCCATAGTGTTCAACATAACAATTATCTGAAATCTTACCACTAGAGGGCGCCGTTAATATAAAACAACAGTTTAAACTGGAATTACTTTGGAAAGACATATCTGCCAGCTGTGAGAGTACCCTTGTTTTCCTCAACAGAAAAATGTTTATATGTTTTGTTTATTTCATAAACAAGATTGCGATTATCATGTGCAATGAACGCAGTCTGTTGTCCTGTGATCCTGCTTGTAACTGTCATGTCTTCCTCCATGTACCTGATATAGGTTTTTCTATTCATAATTATGTAAGTGGGGGTTGTTGTTACTATTATTGTTATCACGATACTCAGCAGAAAAAATCCTACAATATATTATTATTTAAATAATGTAATGCTCCTTAAATATATCACCTTCCTTGTTTCTTGCTTCCCATTCTTGTATTGGCATTCTTTTTTATTTTAGTAAAATAAATATAATTTCTGTTGCTTTTTATAACCCGTTGAGTACCAGAGGGGTATGCGTTACATACCTCTATGGCATTCAAAGTGTTATACTAAAGCGCTATTTCTTTCTGAAATCTCAAAAAGGAGCGCCCCCCTTAAGAGGAGGTGGGTCCTAACAGGGGTTATAAGGGGGAGCTCAACCTAAAGGTTGACCTAAGATGCCAAACCCCATTAACTCCCTTACATTATCCCTTGATACGGTGAGAAGGAACATAATATACTGATTTTCACTGACGACTTGTTAGAATAGATGCCACTGCTCTGTGTGAGGTGGCAGCGCTTTGCAGTTTAGTATGTTATAGTCTTTAAATGCCTGCCCTTGGCTTTCTACCACCGTGCTGCCAAGTAATGTCACATGAGTACATCTGTAAAGATTTTATAACATCCAAAGCAGCCCCAGTTAAAGTCAGTAGGATTTTTCAGTTGATCAAATTTTCAACTTCATAAAAATTGTGCCTCACAAGGGAAAATCATTTTTTCCAAATTCCTGTATTGGCATCATTAGAAAAAGTTAGAGTTGCCAGATCATCCCCTTAAAAAGGCACACTTATGAAAAAATGCATGCTGCAGGGCTGCAATGATTATTACTTGGCTGCAGATCCAGTGAACCCATACAGCATGTATTTGTCATAAGTGAATTTTTTTATGACCTTGCAACCCTGCAAAAGGTCGTCTTGTTTCCTTTAGTGAAAACATATATTATTTGTGAAAGGAAGACACCTATTGCAATAAGCTCCTCTTACGTTAGTTAGTAATGTCCAACTAAAACTATTTTGCATTGTGTAGAGCTTAAAAAGTAGAACTGAATGCAAAAAATGGATCTCTCAAACCACTATGGTTTGAGATACATGCATTCAGAGTTTGATGTTTCCTGCTGTCATCTGTAAAGCTGTCAGCAGGAGATCCATGCCAGCCGACACAGAGTCTCTGTAGCAGAGCCGCTATTGAGTTATTTACAACAGTGACTTCATTGGAATGGTCTAAAAAGTGTGCTTGCAAACCAGGCACACTTTTTAGACCATTCCAGTGAATACATACATTTTAAATAACACAATTGCAGATCTGCTGCAGATCCTCCATGTCGGCCAACACAGATCTCCTGCTGACAACTTTACAGCTGACAGCAGAAAACATCAAACTTTGAATGCACGTATCTCTTAAACCATAGCGGTTTCAGAGATATATTTTTTTGCATTCAGTTCTACTTTTTAAGCTCTACACAATGCAAAATAGTTTTAGTTGGACATTACTAACCCTTTATAATGTTGAACCCATTATGAACCAGAAGGGTGTTCAAAGTATTCCGTTGTATACCAAGCTGGTCCTCAGGGGCTTAACTGTTTGAATGCCAGAGGGGTACGCAACGCATTGCAACACAATGCGTTGTGTACCCCTCTGGCACTCAAAGGTTTAAAGGGCAAATAACACCTGCAAAAAAACTAGCAAAAAAATTAATAAACAGAGATTCAAATGGGTCAGATTGATATGTTCACTATCAAAATGTCACCCACTAATGGGCGACCAACCAAACGGTGCATTAAAAATGTCATCGGGTTGAAAAGGGCTAAATAAGAATATCACAGGCTTAAGTGTTGATGCATTCTGATGTCAAAAGTATACCTCAAAGCAGAAGGCTTAATTGTCAAGTAGTCTTCTGCTTAATTATGTTTGCCTCCGTGACATCCTGTACTTATTAATTATTAATCTGTTTTGACCAATCCATGCAAAACTGATCCATAGTAGTCATTAGGATTTTCTGCCCAGATCAGTGTTAGTAGAGATTATTATTAGGAATTATAACTTGGCTTAGTTAGGTGGGTGGTGATTTTGCCCATCTAGTGTGTCAAACCTTTGAACCCAAATTGTGTGGATTTGAGCAATGAAAAAGGCTATGTACTGAGAACATATCCAGATTGGCACAAACAAGTAAGGGTGTGGGTAGGATTATGATAGGAAATACTGTAACACCCTCATAGTGGATGAGGACTTAAAATAATTGCAGAACAATGAGCTGCTCGCCTTTTGGGTTACATAGTTATGGGGCAATGCATCTTGAGATGGATGAAAATACAGCTTTTTAAATAGAGTTGTAGATTCGTGGAGCAACCTGCAACCATGACAGGTAAAGACTAAGGGCGTGGTATTTTTTTACTGCAGGAAGATTCTGGCAGGAAAGAGGACCTTCCTCTTTCTGCAGGAATTCCTATGGGAAAATCCCTTTCTGTTGACATCTTCCATATAACACAAAGGAGTGAGTGTGTGCATGCACAAGTGTGTGCGTGAATGATTGTGTGTGTGTTTGAGTCATGATGTTATCAGGGGAATGTCAGAACTTGCCATAGGTGTGCAAGGTTTTGCTTTCATCTCCTTCTCATGGAAATTTCACTGAAAATAAAAAATATAGCTCCTTTTCCACAGAAATACCTGTGAGGCAGAAAAGCACATCCCTAGCAGAGACTAATATAGGAAGTGAATTTATGTTATAGTAACCTTTGACTTTATATATTATAAAGTGTATAACAGGTAAAGTCAAATTTACCATACTATTTATTAATTGTCAGTCAACTTTCAAAGTGGGACAGTAAAACAATGTAACACTGATGCTTAATGTACTTAGGAAAATGTGGCTTTTAACCCTTTTGATGCTAGAGAGGCATCCAGCTCATTTACAAGTCATTACATTGAGGCTCCTCATATGTAGTGTACCTGTAGGTGGTGTGCAATATGTTGGACGGACCATTCAAATACTTTGGTGTAGGTCTGGTTGCCACCAATAGATTGTAGAACAAGTGTTCCTCCAGCATACTATATCTCACCATTGTCTATCATAATAACTAATAGGGATCCTGCTGTTCGTAAAATTACTGCTTTAGAATTGCCGTCTGTTCCTTCTAAATAACCGAGAAGCCAATTGGATATTCAGAAGTCATTCAGTGTCAGCAGAGGAACTTAATGAGAATATGTAGGTATTTTGTAGTGTCCTTTTTCATAATTTTTCTCCCTTCACCCCCTTTTTTGTCTTCTTTTGTTTGTTTGAAAGGTTTAAAATTAATTTGACATGCCTGCTTTGGGGAAGAAAGCATAAGAAAAGACCAAGGACCAAAAAAAGGTTTGAGGTTTTTTACAGTAGGAAAATGGGCAGACTAGATGGGCTGAATGGTTCTTATCTGTCATCAAATTCTATGTTTCTATATTTCTATGAAGTATTGAGTTCCAGACCCTGTTTGTGCACTGTTCTGAAGGATGTCTGGTGATATGATTACCATTTACCAATATATTTGAGGTCAATACAAAGAACTCTTCAAGAAACTATTTACTCAAACAGCTGCACAAAGAACAAGAAGTCATCCATTACAACTAGAGGAAAGGCACTTTAGAGTAAAACAAAAGCAGGGACTTATTACAATAAGGGCAGCAAAGTTATATAATTCTTTGGGATGCTGTGCTTGCAGATACTGAAATTGCTTTCAGAAAGTGATGGGTACCTATCTAGTACAAAACAATATTAAGAATTATGACAGATACAGGGAACTATCTGACTGCCATTTGGAGTCAGAAAATAATTTGCTTACCCACTTGGGGCTTAACTGGAAATGGCTTCAATGTTTTTTTTCCTTTTCCTGGATCAACAGGGGTGATGTGGCATGGGATGAATTTGATAAACATGTCTTTTTTCAGCCTCATCAACTCTGTTACTATGAATTAGATCTCTGTTCTTAATTTGTGGGGTATGAACAGTATAAGCACCATAGATCACATAAATATATAATTATTTATACTTCTTTATTGACATTTATACTCTTGAGTATAATTTTACATATTTTGTTAGTGCACATAATTACATATTCATTAGTATACCTTTGTTTCATTCCTGTTCAGTGAGTCGGATCTCTGGTTGGTGGTGGTGGCACCCATTTGTATCTTATAGATCAGGCATGACAAAATGCAGTGTAGCCCGAAGGAGCCACCTTTTCTGCATTCATTTTTACAGCCCACTATCCTCATGTATTTATTCACTCTCTGAGTGCCAGAAGCAATCCAAAGAAACCCCCTGGAGTCAAATCTTAAATAAGTTTTCACTCTGAATGTCACTGCTGCCGGTGCAACTCATGTGTACCAATGCTCTGTTTCAAATGGTCACAGACTGCACAGATCAGTTCCTAACCTATGCATTCCAATGTATTATTGTATATAATTTTAATCTAATGATCCAATGAGGTCACCTTGTTATTAAAAAGATAAACCGTTAACCTTGGGTATTTATGCTTGAGAACACAATAATATGAATTGGCTGCTCATAACCTACATTCAAGTGAGATTATTTTATTTAATGTATATGTACATTGTTTTATCCATTGATGACAACTATGGAGTGGTTAGATGTGGAGGCAATTATCTGCATGATTTCTGATGTGAAGGCAAGAGAGATGTATGTTATATCAATTGCCTACATCAGAGTTTGTGCAATTGACCTCCTCTGAATGCATTTTTATGTTTTTATTAGAGTGTGAAGATATGGTCCTGTGTTTTTTATATCTGATCATAGAACACATGGGCCTTTCAGCTATTTGTTCTTATTATAGTTTTTGAATGTATGTGTGTCTGATGTTTCGAGTCTGACTCCCTTTGTGTCTCCTAATGTGTATTTGTATTTATGAAGATGCTTTTAAGATGACTAAATAAATAGATTTTTATTGGAGACATATCCTGGACATTGTTTGGCTGTGGATGAAACTTTGGATTCGTTGCAGCACTACCTTCCAGTGTTGTCTTGTTTGTCGAAGCACTTATCCAGGGCAGTGGGGGTTGCTCCAGATCCACATTGGGCCTTGGTGAGTTTTGTATGCAATACTGCAGCTTGTATGGATTGACATTGGTAGAGATTTCTTTCTCGCATTCATACTTATTATAGTTACTGAATTTATGTCCAGGAATGTGTATATATATATATATATATATATATATATATATATATATATATATGATACAAGATATATATATAAGAATACAAATATATATAAAATATGAATTCGTGAAGAGTGAACAATAAAAATAAGAAATAATTAAAAAAAAAGAATTAATTTAATAAAAGAAAATAGGCACTTTTACATAAATGATTACCACCTATATAAATACATATAAATGTATAAATGTATATACCACTCAGAGTCCACTTCAATCTATCAGTTACATTGTGAAGTGTAGCTAAAAAAGAATGCATAAAAGAGAATATATAGAAAGCACCTATGTGTGATATCTGAAATAAATGTATTAATGTATACAATAAAAACAATATAAATAAGACAAATAAGATACTCATATCAAATATAAAGACAATATGCAACAACGATAAAAGGCTGAGCAAAGTGATCTCCTGTCTAATAAAGTAGAGGTTTATATAGTTTGATGGTAAGCACAGAACCATGATTAGGCAAGAGTTGTGATACCTCTCCTGTCCAATTAGGACTATAGCGGGCATAAAAGTCTGTTTCCTCCCATCTTTTTGGAGTCCACTGTATTGTGTTCTTTAGCAGGCAGAGATGCAAGAACTTTATTTTCATTCATTCAGTTAAGTAAACTTTCTTACATTATGTCTAAACCTGTGTCTCTCTAATTTTAGACTATGGCATCTTGTCCTAACATTTTTACTCCCTTAAAATGTACTTCCCTCCTGCACTTTGTTGAATTACTTCATGTATTTGAGTGTTTCTATTATATCCCCTCTCTCTCTTCTCTCCTCCAAGCTATACATGTTCAGATCCTTTAGTCTATCCTCACAAATTGAAGTGTGCTCTGGATTAAGTGAACAGTTTGGACATCCCAGTATTGGAAAAGTGTTTTTGTGTTTACATCCTAACCTGCAGTAAGAAGGTTAAATGGTTAAAGTGTAAAAGGTTGTGTTTTTTTCTGGGAGTGTGTGTAATTAATTAAGGGTGGGGTTTGTGAACAATCCCCTGTGTAGGCCTGTATAAATCTAGGTACAGGAGCCACAGAGTTTGCTCACAAATTGAAGGGTGCTCTGGATTAAGTGAACAGTTTGGACATCCCAGTATTGGAAAAATGTTTTTGTGTTTACATCCTAACCTGCAGTAAGAAGGTTAAAGGGTTAAAGTGTAAAAGGTTGTGTTTTTTCTGGGAGTGTGTGTAATTAATTAAGGGTGGGGTTTGTGAACAATCCCCTGTGTAGGCCTGTATAAATCTAGGTACAGGACTCACAGAGCTTGCTCACAGATAGAGTGTGCTCTTTCCTAAGTGCTCTGGAATAAGTGCACAGTTTGTGAAACACAGGAGTTAGTGCAACACAGGAGTTAGAGGAACACAGTAAATTAATTGTTTACATCTGTAAGAACTCACATTTGCACATACATGATGAGCAAGTTTGGAGATCTCACTCAGTGCACATCTTGCCATATGTTTGCATGCTTGGAACAGCAGTTCCAGGGTCCATACTGCTGTTGCAAATGTGAGCAAGTGGCCCTTCTAGAAGCTCAGATTGGAGCTCTAGAGAGTCATATTGCAACACTGAGAGACATTGACAATCTTGAGAGGAGTCTCTTGCTAACTGATCAGAGTCTAGCTGGGTCACCTAGCAAAGAGGGAGGAGATCAGCTAGAAGGGAACCAGGCACATAGCTGGGTGACAGTTAGAAGTGGTTGCAGTGGGGGAGGGAAGAGGAAGAGGGCAGCCAGTCCTGAGTTTTTCCATCCAAACAAATTTGCTCATTTAAGTGAAGATGTTGGGGAGGCAAACCCAGAAGTGGAATTGCTGGAGAAGACTGTTCTCCCTAACAGCCGGGAGAACAGCTCCTCTAGCACAGAGGGGATCCAGAGGAAAGTGAAGCCTAGGCAGGTTGTGGTGGTAGGGGACTCCATTATTAGGAGAACAGATAGGGTAATCTGTGGCTCTGATCACAGCAACCGAATGGTTTGCTGTCTCCCGGGTGCCCGGGTTCGGCATGTTGCAGACAGGGTGGACAGATTATTGGGAGGGGCTGGAGAGGATCCAGCTGTCTTGGTGCATATTGGCACCAATGACAAAGTAAGAGGAAGGTGGAGAGTCCTAAAAGGTAATTGTAGGAATTTAGGCAGTAAGATTAGGAACTGGACCTCCAAGGTAGTATTCTCAGAGATACTACCTGTGCCATGCACTACGCCAGAGAGACAGCGGGAGATTAGGGAGCTCAATGCATGGCTGAAGTCTTGGTGTAAGAAGGAGGGCTTTGGGTTTTTAGAGCACTGGGCTGATTTTGCTTTGGGGTACAATCTCTATAGCAGGGATGGATTGCACCTGAATGCAAGAGGGTCTCAAGTGCTTGGGGAGAGGATGACTAGACGGTTGGAGGAGATTTTAAACTAGCAAGGGGGGGAGGGACCAGTAAATACTGGGATAGATAGTATAGAAAGGGAAGGCGATGTAGTTAATAACCAGGTGGGAGGATCTGGGGGCAGGGTTAGTACAGATGATAGGGAGAAGCCTATAAACAACATCAAAACTAAATCAGAAATGGAACACAGCAATGGCATAAATTGTATGCTTGCAAATGCCAGAAGTTTAACTGGTAAAATAGGGGAACTGGAGCTGGTAGCTGAAATTGAAAACTATGACTTGATAGGCATAACAGAAACATGGTGGGATGACACACATGATTGGTCAATCAATTTGGAGGGCTACATGTTATTTAGAAAAGATAGGTCAAACAAAAGAGGTGGTGGGGTCTGTCTTTATGTCAAACCAGCATTATTGCCTCAGTTGCGGGAAGATATATGTGATGACAGTAGTGAACATGTGGAATCCCTGTGGGTTGAAATAGTCACTGGGGGTAAAACTGCCCAGAAAATATTAGTGGGTATTTAATATAAACCACCAAACATTGGTGACCTTGAAGAATCAAAGCTATTAATGCAAATAGAAAAGACTTCTCAGATAGGGAGAACTATAATTATGGGGGATTTTAATTATCCAGAAATAGACTGGAAAAATGGAACAGCTAATTCTGCTAAAAGCAGCAAGTTTCTGAACTTGTTGAATGACAATTTTTTGTCACAACTAGTGCAGACCTCAACCAAAGGGAATGCATGTCTGGATTTGGTAATAACTGACAATGAAAAATGTATCTCTAACATCCAAGTTAGGGAGCACTTGGGGAATAGTGACCATAACATAGTATCTTTTGAGATTAATTCAAAAAAGCAATTTGGTATGGGTTCCACCAAAACACTGAATTTTAAAAAGGCCAACTTTAGCAGGTTTAATTCATCCCTTGGTCTCGTTGACTGGGATAAAATATTTTCAGGAAAAGACACAGAAGGTAAGTGGAATGCCTTCAAAATAACATTGCAAAAATACACACATAAATTTATCCCTGTTGGAAACAAATACAAAAGAAGCAAATTAAAATCAATGTGGCTAACCAGTAAAGTAATTCATGAAATAAATAACAAGAAAGCGGCATTTAAACATTACAAAGATGAAGGATCAGCACAGGCATTTGCAGAATACAAAAATGTCAACAAAACCTATAAAAAGGCTATTAAATTAGCTAGATTGGAGAATGAAAAAAATATTGCTAAGGAGAGCAAAAGAAACCCCCAAAAATTCTTTAAATACATTAATGGCAAAAAATTAAAGTCTGATAATGTTGGGTCCTTGTTATCTGAAACGGGTGAGATGGTCAAAGGGGACAGAGAGAAGGCAGATATTTTAAATAATTTCTTTTCTTCTGTTTTTACCAAGGAAGATCCAATGGACAAGAATCTGCAAGCTACTTTTACAGAACAGTCACAGCAAGCATGGGACTTACTAACACAAGAAAAAGTGTTAAAACAATTGAATGGTGTTAAGGTAGACAAAGCTCCGGGGCCAGATGGTATACACCCACAGGTACTTAAAGAGCTAAGCCAGACCCTGGCCAGACCGTTATATTTGATTTTATTTCAGGTATGGTACCCATGGATTGGCGTAAAGCAGATGTGGTGCCCATATTTAAAAAGGGATCAAAGTCACAGCCAGGAAATTACAGACCTGTAAGCTTGACATCTGTGGTAGGGAAGCTGTCTGAAAGGTTGCTAAGGGAATATATTCAAGAATTCTGCTGGAACAGGAATATCATTAGCAATAGCCAACATGGCTTTGTGAAAGACAGGTCTTGTCAAACGAACTTGATCACATTTTATGAAAAAGTGAGTAATAATATAGATGAGGGAGCGGAAACTGGCTGAAAGATAGAATGCAAAGAGTGGTAGTAAATGGCAAGTTCTCCAGTTGGATAAAAGTGATAAGTGGAGTACCTCAGGGATCTGTCCTGGGTCCTCTTCTTTTTAATTTGTTTATTAATGACCTCCCAGAGGACATAGGGAGCCATGTATCAGTGTTTGCCGATGACACAAAATTAAGTAAGGTAATAAAGTCTGAACTGGATGTGTCTTCATTACAAGAGGATTTGGACAAATTGAGTAACTGGGCAGGCAAATGGCAAATGAGATTCAATATATACAAGTGTAAAGTTATGCATTTTGGGTATAATAATAAAAATGCAACATATAGTTTAGATGGTGTTCCTCTGGGGAAATCTACTAATGAAAAGGATTTGGGAGTAATGGTAGACAATAGACTTAGCAGTAGCATGCAGTGCCAGCTGGCAGCTGCAAAGGCCAATAAGATATTGGCATGTATTAAAAGGGGTATTGACTCAAGGGAGGAAGATATAATTATGCCTCTTTACAGGTCCATGGTAAGACCCCACCTAGAATATGCTGTTCAATTCTGGGCGCCCTTTCTGAAAAAGGACATTATGGAACTAGAGAAAGTGCAGAGGAGGGCTACAAAACTAGTAAGGGGAATGGAAAGTTTTAGTTATGAAGAAAGGCTAGAAAAGTTAAACTTGTACACACTAGAGAAACGGCATCTTAGAGGGGATATGATAACACTATATAAATATGTTCAAGGCCCATATAAAGGGCTCTCCAAAGACATTAACAGAACAGTACACAGGACAAGGGGACACCCACTTAGACTTGAGGAAAGGAGATTTAATCTACAACAGCGGAAGGGTTTCTTTACAGTAAGGACAATAAAGGTATGGAATTCACTTCCTGAGGAGGTGGTGCTATCAAATACATTAGATGCCTTTAAAAAGGGCCCGGATACTTATTTAAAAGATCATAAAATAGAGGGCTATGAACGTTAGTACTGGGATTAATATTTAGTTAAGGCTTGTTGATCCAGGGAGAAATCTGATTGCCATTTGGAATCAAGAAGTAATCCCCCCCATTCAAGGCAGAATTTTAAATTGCTATATTGAGGGTTTTGTTTTTTTTTTGGATCAACGATGGTAAACAGGAATAGGAAAAGGGTTGAACTAGATGGACGCAAGTATTTTTTCAACCTAAATTACTATGTTACTATCCTGATATTTCTTTTCCTGTAAACCAGTCACCATTTTAGTAGCCTTTCTCTGAATTTTCTCTAGATATCTATCTCCTTCTAGAGATGGGGTCTCCAGTACTGTACACAATATTCTAGGTGAGGTCTAACTAGAAATATATATATATATATATATATATATATATATATATATATATATATATATATATAAAAGATATAAGATATATATATAAGAATACAAATATATATAAAATATGTATTCGTGAAGAGTGAACAATAAAAATAAGAAATAATTTAAAAAAAAGAATTAATTTAATAAAAGATAATAGGCACTTTTACATAAATGATTACCACCTATATAAATACATATAAATGTATATACCACTCAGAGTCCGCTTCAATCTATCAGTTACATTGTGAAGTGTAGCTAAAAAAGAATGCATAAAAGAGAATATATAGAAAGCACCTATGTGTGACATCTGAAATATACGTATTAATGTATACAATAAAAACATTATAAATAAGACAAATAAGATACTCATATCAAATATAAAAACTATATGCAACAATGATAAAAGGCTGAGCAAAGTGATCTCCTGTCTAATAAAGTAGAGGTTTATATAGTTTGATGGTAAGCACAGAACCATGATTAGGCAAGAGTTATGATACCTCTCCTGTCCAATTAGGACTATAGCGGGCATAAAAGTCTGTTTCCTCCCATCTTTTTGGAGTCCACTGTATTGTGTTCTTTAGCAGGCAGAGATGCAAGAACTTTATTTTCATTTTCATTCATTCAGTGAAGTAAACTTTCTTACATTATGTCTAAACCTGTGTCTCTCTAGTTTTAGACTATGGCCTCTTGTCCTAACATTTTTACTCCCTTAAAATGTACTTCCCTCCTGCACTTTGTTGAATTCCTTCATGTATTTGAGTGTTTCTATTATATCCCCTCTCTCTCTTCTCTCCTCCAAGCTATACATGTTCAGATCCTTTAGTCTATCCTGATATTTCTTTTCCTGTAAACCAGTCACTATTTTAGTAGCCCTTCTCAGAATTTTCTCTACATATCTATCTCCTTCTAGAGATGGGGTCTCCAGTACTGTACACAATACTCTAGGTGAGGTCTAACTAGAAATCTGTACAGTAACATAGTAACATAGTTGATGAGGCTGAAAAAAGAAGTGTCCATTAAGTCCAACCCATGCCAAAAACACCCCTGTTGATCCGGAGAAAGGCAAAAAAAAAACCTCTGGAGAAATTTCTAATTTAGCCTCAAGTGGGTAAAAAAATATTCCTTCCTGACTCCAAATGGCAGTCAGATATTTCCCTGGATCAACATCCTATCTGCTTTGAAGCCATCTGGCATAATTTTCAATATTGTTCTGTGCTAGACAGGCATCCATTGCTCTTTTGAAAGCAGTTGCATTATCTGCAAGTACAGCATGACGAGGCAAAGAATTCCATATATTTACCACCCTTACTGTAAAGAATCCCTGCCTTTGTTTTAGTCAAAAGTGCCTTTCCTCTAGTCTTAATGGATAGTAGATAGTAGATGACCTCTTGTTCTTAGCTCAGCTCTTTCTGTAAATATTTAATTGGCTAGTTCTTTGCATTGACCTTGAATGTATTTAGAAATGGTAATCATATCACTCCTTAGATGTCTCTTCTTTAAAGGGATAGTAATACTTCATTTTAACTTTATTTTATTTTGTAGGCATTAAAAAAACATGAAGAATGATATAAGTCTTATCTCTGAAACCTTTATGGTTTAAGAGATATTCACAAACAAAGTTTTCCCCCCCTGTTCAACCAGATAAGAAGGGAGATGTCCAGGTAGACTGCAGAGAGGGACAATCTTCAATTAAGATAATGGAAAAAGCTGAAAAACTTTTCAAGGGGGGAAGGGCTTTCATTGTTTTCATACAAAGAAAATTGTCCCCTTCTGTTATCTGTACTGTCATACAACCAGACTCACATCTGAGAAGAGATGGCTTACACTAGGAAAAAGGGGCGGGGAGGGGAACTTTGCTTGTGAATATCTCATAAACCATAAAGGTTTGAGAGATAAGACTTATATCATTCTTCATGTTTTTTTAATGCCTACAAAATAAAATAAAGTTAAAACGAAGTGTTACTATCCCTTTAATGTAAACAAACCCAGTTTGGCTAGTCTCCCTTTATAACTCAGATCTTCCAATCCCTTTATCAGTTTTGTTGCAAGTCTCTGCACCTTTTCCAGTTCAACAATGTCTGGTACCCAAAATTGTACTCCATATTCTAGATGAGGCCTAACAAAGGATTTATACAGAGGTAGGATAATAGTAGCATGACCACTTCCCTTTTTCTGCTACTAATGCCCCTAGCTATACAACCCAGCACCCTGTTTTCATTCCCCTCTTCTTTGTTTCATTGCCTGCCAATCTTTAATTAGAAATAATTACGCCCAAATCCCTTTCCTCTGTTGTCCTTTAATAGTATATCTTTCCTTTGGATTTTTACATTCCAAGTGCATTATTTTACTTTTATCAACATTAAACTGCAGCTGCCACACTCATGACCATTCTTGTAATTTACCTAAATCATTTGTCATTTGGCTTATTCCCCCTGGAATGTCTACCCTATTGTAGATCTTTGTATCATCTGCAAAAAGGCATACCTTACCTTGAAGACCTTTTGCAATATCACTAATAAAATATTAAAAATAATGGGCCCTAGTACAGATCCCTGAGGTACCCCACTAGTAACACTCCCTTTGTCCAAATATTCTCCATTGACTACTACCCTCTGTCTCCTGTCAGTCAGCCATTGCCTTATCCATTTAACTATTTTTACATCCTCACTTGGAAGTGTGCTACGTTTTGCCAATAGTAAGTGAGCAGATCAGGATGTAAAAAATAGCTATAGTATCTTGTTTGAAATGCTAAAATATCTTTCTCCAACTCAATTAGGACTGGATTCTATTGCAGGTGCTATTTTTATCGCTGCTTTTATCTCCAGGATTCCCTATAGACTTAAATAGGAACATTTTTGATAAAACAGGAGATAACATTTATCAGCTGCAATAGAATCCAGCCCTTAGTGTCTAGAATGACACTTCATCAGGGTATGGTGTTCGTAATAATCCTTTCAGAATATAAAACTTTGCCGTGAGATTGAATTACCCGTTTATAATTGATATAATTAAGACATGAATGGAGCCTAATCCATTAACCCCTTCTGAAAGGAACACGATGTCTAATTAACTAAATGGGTCAGATGTTAAATATACACCCCTGACATTTTGTGTGCCAGTTTCCTATGGGTCAACCTCCATTCTTTAAATACATTTCGCCAATGTGATGAACAGTTTAACAAATATAACTATATATATATATATATATATATATATATATATAGATATAGATATATATATAGATATATAGTAATATCGATGAATGAGAGATTCAAATGGTGCCATGAGGAACATGAGGACAGATTAACCCTACATACTACAGCACTAAATAAAGTGCTAACATGCAACTTTGCAAATTAACCCTACCTATGCTAACAATGAATGCATCATAATGGATTAAATAAATGTGCTAACATCCAACTTTTCATTGTGTCCCTTGTGTACTATCGTTTTACACCTGAAAATCCAATAGGATTTTCTTTGACACATGATTTTAAATCTATCTCCTTCTTTAATGGTAGATGTAAGTTGTTCTAAAGCTTTTAGGGTAGTCCCTGTAAGTTCTTTACTATGTATTTTTGAGAAATGTTTTGATAAGGGGTATTGATTATCTCCCTTTAAGATCGCTCTTCTGTGTTCTATGAACCTAGATTTTAATGGTCTTTGGTTCTCAGTATATATTCTTTATTGCAGGGGCATATTGTACTATATATTTTATGTGTAGAGATACAATTAAAGGGATAGTAATGTTTCACAAAAACATCAGCTCCAATTAATCTTCATAGTATTTGGGCCATGAATAGTGTTATTTCAATACTGTCATAGTTGTAGTTCCAGAGTAATTGAATGATAGACAGATCACAGCGAGGGAGAATCTTCTTACTGTGAGCATAAGGAAAACCCTGCCCCCCTTGAAAGGTTTTTCAGGTTTTTTTCCTTATGCTCACTGAAGATTGTCCCTCTCTGTGATCCATCCGCACAGTCTTGTGCTGCTCTGAGGTGAGCAGTGTTACATCAGTAAAAGGGGCAAGAGGGGGATACTTTATCATTCAAATACTCTTGAACTGCATCACTGACAGTATTGAAATAACACTCTCCTTGGCCCAAATAGTATGAAGATTAATTGTAGCTGCTTTTATTGTGAAACATTACTATCCCCTTAATGAAAATAGTAGCTGCTTTTATTGTGAAACATTACTATGCCCTTAATAAAAATATTAATTTTGTGTACTTATCTGCTGTACAATGCATTGACATGTTATACATCTCTTTTTACTACATTTATAATTTTCTTTAAGTTGTAAACATATTTTTGTTTTAAGTGTTTTCATTTGTAGGTTTATTTCTTGATAATATGTATTTTAAAAATGTAATTTTTAGTAAAAAATGATTTGTCAAACTGTATTAATATCATCCTTAACCCTTTAAGGCACTCAAAGGGTTAAGAAAGGAGTCCTGCTTCAAAACTGGCCAGTGTCTGGCAAAAATCTGCTTAATTTTTTATGGTAAGTACTGTGATTTGTAATAAATCTTGGATTGCTTGTAATGTTTTTTTTAAATTTTTTTTATAATTTTTTTTTACTTAATGTTTTGATTAATTCTACTGATATCTGATAATCGTCTACTTTTTTTTACAATTTCTTCTCAGCCTAAAAAAATGTTCCCTGGGTTTGTTACGTTTCCAACGTTCCTGGTGGCAGCTATGGTAATGTAAATAATTATTTGTGTTTTTGGGTTTGATATCATTTTGTGCAATTAATTCTCCATTGTAATGTGTTATTGTTAGATCTGAAAACTGTATAGTGTCCTCATTTATATTGTAAGTAAAAGTAAGACTGTTAACAATATTGTTGAAACCTGTCACAAATGTTTCAAGATTATAATGGCTACCCTCCCAGATGATAATGAGGCTGACTATATAGCCTATATAATAATTCGCTAAAACGTGTATAATGACGCAGTCATGCGCAGTAGAGACTGCTGCTCGTGCTGCAGTCATGTGCAGTAGAGTGTCCAGCTCTGTATTAGCTGCGACGCGGATAGTCTCTACTGCGCATGACTGCCCCGCAACCGGCTGGCAGTGGCACTGTGGCCCGTGTGACGGGATCTTCAACTAGTCTTCTATAATAGACAAGGTTTGCCTCCACTCCCACTCCCCACATACAGGTCTGCTCCCATAGACCCATGTATAGGTTGGCGTATCTGTGGGCAAACCTGGCCCACATTATAGCTCCCTTAATTTATTGATAATATGTATCCTCAAACTGGAATTAATTATGATATAACATATATATTTTATGCTTGTTAGGAGCTGGCCTCCTATTTGTGTCTGATTTTTTCCTCCATCATACTTTGACAAATGATTGGTTTTTAGTCATCTCACCTTCTTTGAAGGATGATTGGAGGGTGCTTGTATATTGTGTAGTATATAGCCCTTACTATTTTTAATTAACCCTTGAGCAGGGCTCAAAACTTCCACTCGCCACTAGCCAATGGCGAGTGAAAATTTAGCCCTGGCGAGTAGAAATTCAGCCCTGGTGGGTATGTTATGGCTTGCAGTGTCGAGTAACTTTTCATGTCTGGCTAGTAGCAAAGGACTTCAACTTTTAAGCCCTGCCCTTGAGTACCAGAGTGGAGCACAATGCATTGCACACCCCTCTGGCACTCAAATGGTAAAACCAGCTGGATTTCTTTTTAGTTGCTCCCTGAAGTACATTTACTTTGCTGAAGAACTGCACCATTTTTACTTAGCACATCAGCCTCACTATCCATCTAGCACTGAGCACTCTGCTTGCTATATTTTCTACATTTTATATTTTTTTAGATTGTACCACCCTTCCTGCTTTCACAGTCCCTGACAGAAAGCTCTCTGGAAATAGATCCAGGGAGCTCATTGCCGGGGACGTATTAAAGAGGAACTACCACCCAATATAAAATTGCCCCCCAATAATTAGGTATATGGCAACATGCTTCTTAATAGTGTTACTATCTGCTACAAGTACCACAATCTGAAGTAATCCTGTTTCTTCAGAGACAGATGGCCAGACTTGCACGCAGACATCTTGGCTTAAAGGGATAGTAATACTTAAGTATTACTAATCCCTATATTAAAGTTCTATTAAAAATAAATGTATTGCCCCCAGTGTCATCTCTCAAACCTTTATGGTTTGAGAGATGATCGCTCCTAAAGTTGCCCTCTTCCTCCCCCTTCCCCGTAGTCAGCGTTCTAGATGACTGCAGGGAATCAAGTTGTATGACTTTCAGGCAGCTCTCCAGCACAGCTGTGATCGCGTTAATAAAAAAATA
Source organism: Rhinophrynus dorsalis (assembly GCA_037306005.1). NCBI lineage: Eukaryota > Metazoa > Chordata > Amphibia > Anura > Rhinophrynidae > Rhinophrynus > Rhinophrynus dorsalis. Next base: position 150,510,939 of record CM074725.1, on the reverse strand, counting down.
AAATTTTCACTGAAATGGTCTTCTACGTGTGCTTGGTTTGCAAGCACACGTAGAAGACCATTTTAGTGAAAGATTTTTTTTTTAATTAACGTGATCACAGCTCTGCTGTAGAGCCACCTGATGATCTATGACCGGATTTCCCTTCAGTCAGTTACAACGCTGACTAAAGGTTTGAGAGATGACACTGGGGGCAATACATTTATTTTGAATAGGACTTTACTATAGGGATTAGTAATACTTAAGCAGGGCTCAAAATTTCCACTCGCCACTAGCCAATGGCGAGTGAAAATTTAGCCCTGGCGAGTAGAAGTTCAGCCCTGGTGGGTATGTTATGGCTTACAGTGGCGAGTAACTTTTCAGGTCTGGCTAGTAGCAAAGGACTTCAACTTATAAGCCCTGACTTAAGTATTACTATACCTTTAAAGACGTCTGTGCACCTACTCTGTCCATCCCAGTCTCCTCTAGGAGGCATTGCACGGAGCCAAAAGGCACCGGAAGGGACTGACGGCGCAGGCGCACAGACGGCTGTACAGCAAGAATTTTGGTCATCAGTCTCTGAAGAAACAGGATTACGTCAGATTGTGGTACTTGTGGCAGATAATAACACTATTAAGAAGCTAGTCGCCATATACCTAATTATTGGGGTACAACTTTATATTGGGTGGTAGTTCTGGTTTTATGTAAAAATGCAATTTGATGCTTTACATATTATATACTTGTAGAAAATGCAAAGTCAAAATAAATTATTACCGTCCTTTAAAATATGCTTGAGATGCACAAGAGCCAATCTGTATTACAAAAGAGAGTGAAAAAATGAGTTTTACAGCTTGTTGTACAACGGCAGGATACACATTTCAGTGGAAGTCTACACTAGTCTTGAAAGGCTTAAATGCAGTAATGGAAAGCCAAAGAACAACCCCCCCCCCCCCGTGCTGTGTTCTGTATATTACCTTAAAAGCAGTACATCTCTATTTTCAAGTTACACTGAAAATCATACCATGGGAGGACCCCTTCTTTAACCGTTCGATGTAACGATATCTTAAGAGCTTGTGGGTGGTAAATTACAATGCTTTCACAATTCTTTTTTTCAGAACAGATAATTGTAAGGTCAGCAGCGTGCCCTGGTGTTCAAAAGACACTCTCCTAAATCATCAAATTGCACCCTTTAAGTAGGCAGCAAGTGAGGCTTAGTGGAATTAAGTGAGTAATTTGAATATTCAGTTCCAGCTAACTAACAGGAGATTTTTCTCTCCAGTGGGAGCTCTTAATTAACTATATTGCTGCTCCCAATACTGGCTATTACATTGTGAGCTCCTTGGGGAGGAGATAATAGTTATCATTTCCCTTTGTGCTGATGAGAAGCGTCGGACCTCGTACGAATGGAAATTTAGCAGAAACTATGTGCAACGCTGAGGTCCATATGTACAAAGAGAGTTGAGCAATTCCAGTGCGCACTGCACCACAGGGAGCAAACAAATGTTCCTATTGATTTCAACTGAATTTTAAAAGGCTTAATGTGTTGGGTGGAGATCTCTCTAGCATTAAAGGGGTTAAAACTCTATTTCAGCTGGTAGCAAAACATGTGCATTTCTGAAGCAAAAAATCTGTACCATAGGATACAAATAAAAATTATACAAATCCCTACTGGTTTAAAAGGGGCTTTAATGACTTGAATACAATAGAGGTCTCCAACGCATTGCAAAGCAATGTTTTGGAGACCTCTCTAGTATTCAAGGCGTTAAAAGCCCCATTTAACAAATACAATGAAAACTGGAACAAAGCTGCACTACAAGTGGATGGGCTGAGATTGACCATAAGAACCAAGCAGAGACGGTCACATATTTTCTGCAAGCCTGTATAGCTGTTCATGTGTATAGGCACTGGAAAAGTATATTTTAAATGTGAGTGATATATTATTCACATTGTTTCATTTATAATTTGGGTAATAAGGCACTACTGGCGCCCCTGTTTTTTTTTTTTGGTTTTTTTTTCTACACAAGTGGATGGTAGTCACCTCAAGAGAAAACAAGAGATCCAAGAAACAGGATACCAGACTGAAGAAAAGACCAGAGCACCTTAAAACACGTTAGTCTTAGGAATTTTATTCACACATTGTTTTTATCAATATATATATATATTTTTGTTAAAGGAATAGTAATACTTTGTTTTATCTTTATTTTATTTTGTAGGCATTTATGGTTTGAGAGATATTCACAAGCAAATTTTCCCCTCCTGCCCCTTTTGCCTAGTGTAAGCCATCTCTTCTCAGATGTGGAATGCAGTCCAGAGACCAGACAGATAACAGCAGGGGACAATCTTCTTCCTATGAGAACAATGAAAGCCCTGCTACCAGGGTCGGATTTACATCTCAGGAGCCTGTAGGCACAGAAATCTGAAGCGCCCCCTCCCCCCCCAAAAAAAAAAGTTCAAAAAGTGTGACTGACTGCGTACAGGCAGCTCCTCTGTGGCTGTGCTGTTCGTGGGCTCCCTGCAGTGTCTGGGAGAGGGTTGGGCAGTTCCAGCAAGTGAGGAGGTTGGAGTAATGCACCTCCGTGACTCCAGTAGGGTTGCCACAAGCCGGTAAAAAACTGGCTTCTGTCCAAAGTTAAGTCTATGGAGGGAATGCCATGGCCGGTATTTTTTTGACGAAAAGGTGGCAACTCTACACTCCAGCTTCAGATCTTCTCTTCAAGTTCTGTCACTCATGACTCACATCCGGCCAGGGCGCTCAGAGGGGAGACAACAAGGAGTTAATCACCCCCTCCGTGCAGTAGCTTGATGCGCGGCGAGGCTAATTTAAAAAAAAAAAAACAATCCCAATGAAAGGCGCCCCTCTGTGGGGTGCGCCTGTAGGCAGATGCCTACTCTGCCTTATTATAAATCCGGCCCTGCCTGCCCCCCTTGACAAGTTTATCAGGTTTTTCCCTTATCTTAATTGAAGATTATCCCTCTCTGCAATCTACCTGGGTGCCTCCCTTCTGATCTGGCTGAACAGTGTTACATCAGTAATGGGAGGGGGATACTTTGTCATTGAATTACTCTTGAACTACAACTCTGACAGAACTGAAATAACACTCTCCATGGCCCAAATACTATGATGACTAATTAGAGCTGCTTTTATTATGAAACATTACTATCCCTTTAAATTATCTCTCTTTGTGTTTTCTCATGTGTTTATAGAGAGAGGTGCCAAAACAGAAGTGGACAATATCCCCTGAAGCTTTATTGCTTTATCTTTGTGTATTTGGCCCTGAGTCACATTTATATAGCTTAGAAAAGTCGAGGAAAGCAAGGATACTGCCACTGTTAGGAGTTGATTCATTCAGAAGTTTTTACAGCTCAAAATGTTTCTGGTTGTTTGAGGTCACCATATTTTTGTTGCCTTTCCATTTTATGGTCTAGTTGTTGCTTTTTGTCACTGACAGGGGCTCTACATAGACTGCAGATATGATTTGCAACACCAGAAAATGAAATGGCCACAAAATTCTAATTTGAGCTGTAATAATTTTCGCATTAATCCTTTCCCAGCAGTGGACATATCCTCGTTTTACTTAACAGAGAAATATCTACAAAAAAACATATGTTTTACAGTTCATTTAAGATTCTAGAGAGGTCTTTAATGAATTGACAAGAAATGCCTATGAGACCTTTCTGTAATTAATGGGTTTATCCCAAATTTGTACTTGAAAGTTTAAATCTTTGGTTATCAGAGTTTTTTCCATTGGATGAACCCTTTAGTTTCACACAAAATATCCATAGAACCCTTATAAAAAAACTTTTTAATTCCTGGGATGGACCTCTCTGGCATCCATGGAGTTAACATATTATCAGAATCATAGGAGACAGTATGTTATGTATTAACTTAAGAACAAATTGTTATGCTTAAATCTCAGGTAACAATTAGCAGGAAACTGAAGGGGCTTGTTCTGAGGAAATCTATCTGAAAATAAAATTGTACTGTTTGGAATAGTTTAATCTTCTACAAGTTCACTGGAGGTCACAAAACTACACAGACACTGTCTAATACTCCAGAGTTGTTCCACTGTCCATTGGAAGTCAAAGAACCTCACATACAGTGTCTGACATCAGAGCCTAGTTCCACTATCCACTGGTGGTCACAGAATCCCACTTGAATTGTCTTACAAGTAAACATTGTTCTGTAATCCACTGGCAGTCACAGGACCACACATACACTGTCTAACTTCTCAGCCTTGTTCACCTGTCTGAAGTTACAAGAATTTTTATTCAGGGAACTTTGGGGTTCAACAGAATAGAGACTGAGAACCAGTGTTTTTTTTATAATCCCTCAATTATTCAATAAAGACATGCTAAATGCTAATATGTGTTCAAAAGATATCATTACATATTTCCTAATAATGTAGCAAAATAATAATACAAGATATCAATTCCTTGTGAACCAGGGCTACCACAAGAGGGCAATTATGTTGTTAATAACTTATAGTAAACACCATAATAGATTGACTGGACACAAAGAAATCAGATAGATAAACTTTCCTCTACATGCAGTTTACATTGTATCATGCAATTGGACATCTTATTAAGTTTTTCGGCTGTTGATTAACCTCATTAAAAAGGCAGTTTTATTGAGGGTGGTATTAAAGTAGTTACTTGATAACTTTTACAAGTTTACCTTCATTTTTAATGATGAAGGTTTATAAGGAAGGAAAGAAATCCAGAATTTTAAACACAGTCCATAGAATTAACCCTGTATAATTGTAAATTTGGATAAAAATTATTATGTAGTATGCAGGCAGTTTACAACTAAAAAAAAACAAACAAAAACAAGACAGTAACTACACAATGTTCAAATGGTCATTTAGAGGTAAAACCAATAATTTTAGTGGAACATCCACATCATGTTCAGTCTCCAATAGATTATGATCTCTTTTGGCAATTATCAGGCTCATAAGGCTATGTTATTTTAAATTGCAGCTCTTCTGAAGTTATTAAATTTTTATTCTCCGCCCTTCCTCCTGTTTATCTGAATTAAACTAAGGAGCTCACACAGTGGCTCCACTGATAGAACTAGGATTGCCATGGCAAACCTAGCCATCCAAAGATAAAAATTTCCTCTCTATTAATCATTTTTCTGTGTCCTGTGCACTAGCTGTTTAGTATTTGATGTTCAGGACACAGTAAAATGATTCACTGATAAGCAGTTTCAATATTGTTTACCCACCCGTTGGTCAGTTCCTTCAATGCTGCAGGACCTAAAGTTAGGGAAAGGGGGGAAGGGGTTATTATTGAAGAATTTCAGAAGGTCTGCATTTTAAAGAGTATGATTGAAACTTCAATCTGCACCATTCAGAACAAAGAAAAACGAAAAAAAAAATTACTATTGATTTAAATGGACATTTTAACCACTTAATGCTGGATAGGTCTACAACACATTCCTTTTAACTCCTTAGTGACAGGTAATGTGCTGGGACAGTTATCAGTAAATTTTACTAAGGGACCGATGATGGTCCTAGAATCTCAATTATTTTTTGCTCACAGTGCTGTGAGCAATACGGGGTCTGAAAATGACAGCAGCAAGACCCACATTCGTCAAGCAGGCACACGTTGTCAGTCATGTACGCTGTCTCGCTGAATGAGATTAAAGTGGTCCTTAAGTGGAATCCACTTCCCAGGACCACAGACATTAAGGGGTTAAGGACTAGTGATGCAGTAATGTCACCCTGTTTTCAGGGACTTGCAAACTGATGAAAAGCTTGATTGCAGCTGGTTTCCCTATTGCAGTTCAATTTCTACCTTAATTTTCCCATTCTAGTGCAATGGAAATGAGAGACAGAAATATATGTTGTTGGGCTTTTTTTGGCTTAGTTAAAACACAAAATATGCAATATTCAAATATTATTACTGATCATACCTTTTATTATTGTTATTGTTTTAATAGTTACAGTTCAATTTGTGTCCATTTTATTTTATAGGGGAGTTTTTGCTACTGCAGCCTATGAAGAGCCCCCGATATTGCTAAAACTTCCCCATTGACTGCAATAAAAACTGTGCCCCTTCAAAATAAAATGCCAACAAAAACGTTAAACACCAGCTATCCAAAACATTAAAGATTGAAATAGGTATTTTCCAGCAGTGGGAATATTCTTGTTTTGCTTAGCATATTTCTTATCCAGGGGATTAAATCTAAAATTTGAGCTCTGATTGACTACTCTGACATCACTGTCTCCAGAGATTGGTAGACAAAGAAGTACATCCAGCCAATGAGAGAAAGGCAGGAAAAGGTTAGTACTTGGCAGAATCCTGTCACAAAAAAAGGAAATAATTATATTGTTCATATTATAGGAGTGTCATTTTCATCCAAAAAAAATTAGATGAGTGAAGTAGCATGTTAAAGGATATAAATAAAAAACATTTTTTTTATTCTCGTTTTCAGGTCCCTTATTGGAGAAAGATTAAAAAAAAAGAGTTAGGCAGTTAATGCAAGAAAGGGAGTGGGTGGAGACCACCTGAATTTACCTGAACCAATGAAAATCAGAGAATGTTGAAAATATCACATGGGATATTTATTGCAGGATAATCACCCGAAGCCCTTGAAGGGATAGTGATGTCTGCCATAAAGTCGATCTACGAGTCTTCTTTATTGTAAAACTAACATATTGAGTTATGTTTAATCATATACTTTTATGTAGTTCCAAAGATATTAAATGTAAAAAGATCCCCCTCCCTCCCCTCCTGGCTGCGTCATGCCTCCTCAGATCTGTGGTCTGGATGGAGAGCGGCGAGGGACAATAAGCAAAGGAAAATCCTGCCCTCCTTCGTTCACTTAGCACATTATTTTCAAAGCACATGGGACAAAGAGTTGATGAAGCTGATGTACTAGGATGACCTGGAGCATTTCTGGAAACTAAACTGCACCATAGAAGACAAGTGAAATTTCACCAGATTCCCAGTGATTTAAATGAGCTTTTAACCCCTTGAATGTTAGCGACGTATCCAATACATTGCTTTGCAATGTGTTGAAGACCTCTTTAACATTTAAGGAGTTAACATTCCAATTGAATTCAAAGGTCATTTTTATTTATCCCTAAAGTTGCAGTTCGGTTTACCCAGAATTTCTCCAGTTCATCTTAGTATATCAAGCTTACAGTTTGCATGAATTTAAAGGAACAGTAAACCCCAAATCTAAACTACCTAAAAAGAAAGACCATGTGACCCTGACTACAGCTATTTCATTCCTTTTAAAACTTACCAGGTCACTCACTTAAAGGGGCACTCTTGGAGTAAAGCTATACTTCTTGTGTGTTTTTTTTAATATAATGTTTTATTACCTGAGATATTGGCCATGTGAAGTTAAAGGAGCAGTAAACTTTTTTATGAAAAAATATATATTGTATGGAATTTCCTGTTGAGTAAAATAAGGGTACTCCCACTGCTGAGAGATTTATATTTCCAGAGTTATTACAGTTTAAACCCATGTTTTTTTACATTAGCAGTGCCCTCTAGTGGCCAAATTCTAATTAGATTTCCTGTTAGATTCTAATGGAGAGGAAAGTCAGAAAAGTCAGAGACATACAGTTCTCCATAGAATGTGATAGAAACTGCCTGTCACTTCCTGTCAGTTAGAACTATCAGGAAGTAAACACAGTAAATTCACTTCCTGATTATTTAAACTGCAGCAAATTTTGAATAAAACATCTGACAGCGATGGGAGTGACCTTGTTTTATTCAGCAGGAAATGCTCTATAAAATATGTTTAAAAAAAAAAAAAAAAAAGTTTACTGCTCCTTTAAGCTGGTGACGTCCGTTCTGTAATGGCTGCGGGGTAGCTCTGCCCCGCAGGCTGTCAATATTCCTCTGTTTCCCTCCCCAAGTATTGCCTCCTTCCCACCTCCTCCGATACTGGAGGATTCTGGAATATGACCTGGTGCTCTCTCTTGCAAATGCGCGTCAAGGCACAGACTGATCATGTTCATGTGCTCAGTCCTTTAGAAAAAGTGGTAGTCCGATTGCCGAACTAAAAATAGCAACAGAGGCAAGTGGACTGATGGTTCAGTGTGATCACTGCCCATATATTCCTTGAACAATAAAAAATAAAATTGCCAGATATGTCAATAAATGTTTTCTTTAATTATAGACATCTCCAAAATATAATCCTCTTAGTGCCAGAGATGTACCCTGCAAATGGGAACATACCTCTGGCACTAAAAAATTTGTTACATTTTGGCAATGTCAGTAATAATAAAAAAACATTTATTGACAAACCTGGCAATTTTATTTTTTATTGTGCAAGGAATAACTGACCAATGATCACACTGAACAATTAGTCCACTTGCTTCTATTGCTATCTTTAGTTCAGCAAATGGACTGCCACATTTTATAGAGGACTGAGCGCATGAACGCTTTCAGTCTGTGCCTATACAATGAACTGGATGCGCATTGGCAAGAGAGCTTGTCAGGTCACATGCCGGAATCCTCCGTCATCGAAGGAGGGAACAAGGCAATATTTGGGGAGGAGAACAGACGAAGATTGACACGATGCAGTACAGAACTGATGTCACTGGCTGAAATTTACATGGCAGTATCTCAGGCAATACAGCATTATATTAAAAAAATAAAAATAAAGAATTATAGATTCACTCCAAGGAAACATTCAAATGAATACAACATTAACAGAGGTGAGAGTTCCCCTTTAATCCTGTGTCAGTTGCGATGGTACAAACCTGCTGGTGAGATAAATCAGTTAGTTAATCTGCCAGCTGCAAAATCTCTTTAACCCCTTAAGGACCAGCGGTCTTGGGGTGTGTGGTCCTTTAAGGACCAGATAGGGAAGTTCGACGTGCCTCCCCACGTGACTGATCACGTGTGCCGGCACGCCGAACGAGGGGCTGAAAGAGATTGCTCCGGTCTTTGAGCGATCAACTTCAGTCACCGGTATTACTCACCGCGCTCCTGCAGGAGCGCGGTGAGTAAAAGTACGTGATGTACCAGGACCATCACTGATCCTTAAGTGCCGGACTAGCGTGACAGTCCGGGTACGTCATCGGACGTGAAGGGGTTAAACCTCATGCTTGCAGATTTGAGTCCCGGCAAGGTCAACTCATTCTTTTACCGTTCTGAGGGAGATGCAATTAGCACCCAAGACATACTTGAAAATGAGAGACAATTTCACTGTATCCTTCCTTCTTAAAATAAAATAATCACATCTCTGTGAGTTCACAACTGTAATAGGTTTAAAAAGTCAGGAAGTTTGTTCCTCCTTAGACATCATATTACCAGTCACTGTCCAAACCAAAAGAAGATGAGGACTTTACCCTATGAGCACTGGCCCTGGATAGAGTGAGTGATATGGTAAGTATTATTAACCCCTTCACTACTGATACAAACAGAGGTAGTTGAGCATGCATGACCTTTCTTCTTAGTTTATATTTGGGGTTTACTGTTCCTTTAAACCTGGTTTTCACCGCTTTTGTTCATATGAATGAGAGCTTTTGTTTGGGATTTAACAGATATTTTTTACCTATAGGAGTGGTCATGCTAGTCCAAAGACCTAGAAATCTACTACTGAAAACTGAAGCAGGACAAAGAACACTCATAGCAATTCTGAAAACCTGAAAGCCTAGATAATCTAGTAAAATCCAACCTTGAGGATTATTCACTAAACTGATACAGCCGTTAAGTCTCGTTAACAGCTATTTACTGCAAGTAAGCTGCGTTTTATTTGATTATTGAGGAATAGAAGCACTAAAATGGTAATAAACCTTAAACTTTCCCTCCCTTTATAGGACAGATGCCTGCGTCCCTAATACAGCAGCCATAGGTAGGACAATAAGGAGGTGTTGACTGAATCATTGTCTATAAAGTCAGCGTTGCCTCATTGTGCTAACAAAATGAAGAAGTAAACGTGGTTTATGAGTTAATACGTGCAGTGGCTAATGTCTCATGGCATTAAAAAAAATTCCACAGAAGGTAATATTAGTTTTTTACCACTTTACAGCAGAAGGCGCCAGCAACAAAACTCAAAGGTGGTAAATGTTTATGTATGCAAAATTAAAAAGGGGAAAAGCCCATAAAGATTTTATTTATGGGGCCATCAACCATATGCAAAAAAAGGAGAAGAAGCATATTTCCGGGGCAAATCAACTGCACCAGAGAGGACAGAAAAAATCCCTGTTGATGTACAAACCTCCCAACATTTTAAATTCCCAAAGAGGGACACTTGTGTTTTAGGGGGGGTTGCTGGGGGTGTGGCTGGTTGGCGGGGCATTACCAGGAATTTTTAGGCTATTTCATGACATATTGACAGCTCCGTGTGTAACCTAATAAATTACTTCTAACAAGACCAAAGTATTTTATTTATACAGACTAATTTATAAACACATATACTGACATTTAAACAAAAAATAATGTGAGTTTTATTTTTGTAGCGCAATGTGATGCATTTATATATACCCAACAATCTGATCTCCTAAAAAGAGGGACATCAGGGTGGGAAAGAGGGACAGAGGGATTTGGGTCTAAAAGAGGGACTGTCCCTCCTAAAGAGGGACACCTGGGAGGTATGGATGTATATTGAACTTTTAACTCCTTCAATGCTAAAGATATCTTCAGCATATGACAAAGCAATGCATTTAATACGTCTCTAACATTCAAAGGGGGGAGATGCACTACCGAGAGATAAAGATGGGATAAAGTAGAGAAGACTTCTCCAGTGATATCACTGCTCCAAGTCCTATGTTATTCTATGGATCCAATGCACTAAGATTTCTCTAACTTTGGAGATTTTAGTGCATAGGATCTATAGAATAACATAGGAACTGGAGAACTGAAGGGAAATTCACTAAGGTATGATAAAGAGGTAATAAAGTGGAGAAAACTTCTCCAGTGATATCACTTCTCCAGTTCCTATGTTATTCTATGGAGCCTATTCACTAACATTTCTTCAACTTTGGAAATCTTAGTGCATTGGCTCCATAGAATAACATAGGAATTGGAGAAGTGATAAACTGGAGAAGCCATCTCCACTTTATCACCTCTTTATCATCACTTAGTTAATCTCCCCCCTGATATCCCTGGAGAAGTCATCTCTGTTTTATCACCTCCTTATCACGTCTTAGTGCATAAGCCTCAAGGAGTCAAAATCACAATTTAATTCAATAGGAATCTGGGGAACTTTAATTTGTTCATTATAGTGCTTTTTTGTGTGCCAAAGGGGAGTAATGTGTCGTGTACACTTCTGACATTCAAAGGGCTAATGTTAATGTTAATCTTAAAAATATGCATATTCATAATACATACACACATTGGAACTCTGCATTTAGTTCTTTAGAAATCATAGTAATTTTCTTAATTTTTACTAATCAATACTTTTCATGTCCAACTGTTAGCACATGTATTTGGGTACAAGGAAAGCCCCACAGCATTGTCACAATAGTCTGTGCTTACAGTGTACAGAGGTCCCCAGACTTTTATTGCCATGGTGGTAAATCCCTGTGGAACATTAAAGGGGAACTATCACCTGTGTTCACACTAAATTCAGCATTCAGCTTGCCTGCAGCACAAGTGGTGTTGCAGGCATGTAGTTGAGGTGCCAGCAGCCCCCCCCCCGTGGCATTAGACGACCACCCACAACCAACCATCATCCAATATCCTGCACGTTGCTTTCTACTGTGTATTCATTGCTCGGCTTGCTCCTTCATGTTGATGCTGCATTAAGGCAGCTGTTTAGACACACTACTGGAGGAAAAGGAGAAAGCAAATGACGGGGAGAGAGCTGTCATTCATCGTAACCAGAGGAAAGATGGCTACGCTCTCCCTCTTCTCTGCTGAACATTTGGCTTATGGTTTCACCTACACCGAAATGCCTTAGTAGGTGAAACATGCCTCTTTGATATACTGAACATATAAGGAATTGATTCGGGAGGGGGGTTTACGTTTGCTGATAGTTTTGCTTTAAAGGAGAACTTACACTACCTAATAATAACAACCTCTCCACTTACCTTATTGACAGAAAATCCTAATGCCCCATATATATTTTATTGATCCCACACACTAAGATTGCTCCAACACTGGATATCTTAGTGCATAGGCTGTACAGAGTAACACAGGAACTGTAAAGTTATCTCCATTTTATCACCTCTTTATCACACCTTAGTGCATAACCCCACACATCTTCAATCAGTCACGGATGTTATGGCCATGGAGACATATAAAACATTTGCTAACAAAACCATAGGACCTCAGACTTTGCTCTCTCTAAGCAGGGTAATCTTAACCCTTTAAAGATCAGACAGGGTGTGCAAATCAGTGCTTTGCAATGCATTGCACTCTCCTCTGGTCCTTAAATGTTTAGTAAGCTCATGCCCTCTGCCTGCAGTTTGAAACAACTGTCAGCAACTGTCATATCTGCTCTCCTGGACATGACCTCCAAGACAGGTGATGCTATCTGTTGAACCAAGGAACAAGGGTAAAATTCAAAGTGTCCATAATGATTTTCTGGCCACGGTAATATAAGTGAGGGATTAATATTAGGAGATGTTAGTTCTCATCTCGTGATAAACCCCTTAAAGGGATGGTAATACTTTGTTTTAACTTTATTTTATTTTGTAGACATTAAAAAAATATGAAGAATGATATAAGTCTTACCTCTCAAGCCTTTATGGTTTATGAGATATTCACAAGCAAAGTTTCCCCCTCCCGCCCCTTTTACCTAGTGTAAGCCATCTCTTCTCAGATGTGGAATTCAGTCTATAGACCAGACAGATAACAGAAGGGGACACTCTTATTCCTATGAAAACAATGAAATCCCTGCCCCCCTTGACAAGCTTTTCAGGTTTTTCCCTTATCTTAATTGAAGATTGTCCCTCTCTGCAGTCTACCTGGGCACCTCCCTTCTGATCTGGCTGAACAATGTGACATCAGTAAAAGGGGCGAGAGGGGTATACTTTGTCATTGAATTACTCTGGAACTACAACTCTGACAGAATTGAAATAACACTCTCCAAAGTCCAAATACTATGATGATTAATTAGAGCTGCTTTTATTATGAAACATTACTATCCCCTTAACTCCTAAATCAGTGGTTCTCAATCTTTTTTGCTCAAGGCACCCCTAATACTCATCCTGAATTTTTGGAGCACCCCTAACATTTTAAATGTGATTTATCATTGACACAGTGAAGGATATAGGTACGTAAATATATCATTACTAGTTACAAAGCCCATATACACGGGCTGATCTGGAGCGGGGAGCTCCAGAAGGGGAACTATCACCTCGCAATAACTTTAAATGTATTCAGTCTTCATCCGGCGACTAGCTGCTTAGTAGCGCTAGTCGCCAGAAATATTACCTGGTTCCAAAGATTTTTGCAGTTTTTACTAAGCAGCTAGTCGCAAGATGAAGACTGAATTCATGTAAAGTTATTGCGGGGTGGTAGTTCCCCTTTAACTTAAAAGGTCTTCTACATGTGCGTGCAGACCAAGCACACGTAGAAGACCATTTTAGTAAAGGATTTCTTTTTTATCAACGCAATCTCTGCACTGCTGCAGAGCCACCGGCTGATCCCAGGAGAGGATTCCCCTGCTCTCAGCTAGAATGCTGATGTAAGGGGAAAAGGCAAACTGCTGAACTTTAAAAGCAGATATCTCTCAAACCATAAAGGTTTGAGAAATGATGCTGGTGTCATTTTACTCAGTTTTTTATTGCCTACAAGATGAGGGACAGTAATATTTAAGTATTACTATCCCTTTAAATGTTTTCTATATTCATTTGAAGATGTGGGTATTATGTGCCGTCTTTCTGTGTTTGACAACCAAGTCCAGTACAGATTATTTTATAGTTTACCACTTTATAACAACATAACTAGTGTTGAGCGAGCATGCTCGGCCGATGCTCGGATCGGCTCGAGCATCGCTCTGCTCGGCACATGGCGGTACTCATACGAGTACCGCCATGTGCTCGCCCGCCATGTTCGGGTGGCAGGGATCTGTGCCGAAGGAGGCACAGATCTTACAGACGCTCCGCTGGACCACCAGGGACTGGAGGTAGGGGACATGTGGAGATGGAAGGGGGCATTGTGGAGATGAAGGGGGCATTGTGGAGATGAAGGGGGACATTGTGGAAGGGGGACATTGTGGAAGGGGGACATTGTGGAAGAGGGGCATTGTTGAGATGAAGGGGGGCATTGTGGAGATGAAGGGGGACATTGTGGAGATGAAGGGGGACATTGTGGAAGGGGGACATTGTGGAAGAGGGGCATTGTTGAGATGAAGGGGGGCATTGTGGAGATGAAGGGGGACATTGTGGAGATGAAGGGGGACATTGTGGAAGGGGGACATTGTGGAAGGGGGACATTGTGGAAGAGGGGCATTGTGGAGATGAAGGGGGGCATTGACCAGGCACCCTCCCCTCATCAGAGCAGGGGGTGCCTGGTGTAATGCTCGAGTCCTCCCATTGAATTCAATGGGGCTCGGGTGCTCGGCCGAGCACTCGAGCCTCCGGGGGTGCTCGGTCAGAGCACCCGAACACCCGAGCATCGGGGTGCTCGCTCAACACTAAACATAACCAAGTGTTTTAAAGATGGAGGATGTGAAAATCAAGGACAAAATGATGGAAAGAAAATGAACCTTAATTCTGGGAACAGCAGTCCAGCAAGAGTGGTAGGGGTGCTCCAGTAAGGGAAATCATGAAGGCCTTTGACAGACCTAAAGTATTTAATGCAATGCGTTGCATACCCCTGGCACTCCAAAGACTAATAAGATTGGGCATTAATGTCTGATTTTAACGTCTAAGGAAGAGGCTAGATGGGCTAACTGGCATGTCATCAATATGTGTCAGTATATACCATTAGACAGGGTGCAAAAACAGAATTAATACCATTGCTGCCTGGATCCAGATATGTGGTTTGTGAATAAATGAATTCTAGACATATGGAAGATACATGTCCTTTATCTTCCCAAAGTCACCCCAGTTTAGAGTGATGAAGAGCACAGACAGACAGATATTTCTGGGAATAACTCGGCTCCACTGTAGTATTCGTGGCTAATGGTGAGAGAGATATTTTCTGGCGTCAAATGTAATAAACAGAAATAACCTGTGTTTACACACCTTCATTTGTTGCGTGTGCTTTGTCTTAATTGGCCGTGTGAGCCATCATAAAATGACATGAAAAACATACACTACCTGTCCAGGTTCCACTCACAATCCTTTAACCTACTAATAGCTTCCCTGAAGGTCAAATGCTGTTTAACCCTTTTGATGACAGAGGTGTCTCCAATGCATTGCTCTGGTGATATCTCTAGCATTAACCCTTTGAGTGCCAGAGAGGTATCCAACGCATTGCAATGCAATGCGTTGGATACCTCTCTGACAATCAAAGGGTTAATAAGGTTCCAATAATTAATTTTAAAAAATCCTATAATTAAAGATAACGCTCTTATCCATTACTTCAGTAGGAACCAATAAGGCAGCCTTAAAGGAAAAGTGATGACTCCCTATAATAACCTCCCACTTACTATACTATATCCAGAAAATACTCCTGGCCCCTATGACATTTGCCATTGCACCTTTGTTAAAGAGGTAATATTCTCAATCGCTCTTGGATGCCATGTCCATGGAGGTGAATAGGACAGTTTATAACAGGGTCACAGGACACAGACTCTGCAATCTGCACATGGTAATGGGTATGTTATGGCTTGGAGTGGCAAGTAACTTTTCAGGTCTGGCTAATAGCAAAGGACTTCAACTTATAAGCCCTGACTTAAGTATTACTATACCTTTAAAGGGATAGTAATACTTCATTTTAACTTTATTTTATTTTGTAGGCATTAAAAAAAAACATGAAGAATGATATAAGTCTTATCTCTCAAACCTTTATGGTTTATGAGATATTCACAAGCAAAGTTTCCCCCTCCCGCCCCTTTTACCTAGTGTAAGCCATCTCTTCTCAGATGTGGAATGCAGTCAATAGACTGGACAGATAACAGAAGGGGACACTCTTATTCCTATGAGAACAATGAAAGCCCTGCCCCCCTTGACAAGCTTTTCAGGTTTTTCCCTTATCTTAATTGAAGATTGTCCCTCTCTGCAATCTACCTGGGCACCTCCCTTTTGCTCAAGCTGAACAGTGTTACATCAGTAAAAGGGGCGGGAGGGGGATACTTTGTCATTGAATTACTCTGGAACTACAACTCTGACAGAACTGAAATAACACTCTCCAAAGTCCAAATACTATGATGATTAATTAGAGCTGTTTTTATTATGAAACATTACTCTCCCTTTAAGCACCAGAGTGTTGTGCAATACATTGCAATGGTCCTTAGAGGGTTAACTAGGCCTTCTTCCATTTTATAAAACTGCCAGTGTCCCTGTTCTTTCAATTACCACAGCAAACAGGGTTTCCAAAAATAAAATAAACATGCAGTACAAATAAAAGCAGTTTGTTGCATGTTATTCTGCAACCAAAAGTCAATGTAGTTGTCAGTGGCTAAGCCAGTTCTAGACAACATTTGGCTCTCCAGCTATTGGAGAAAGCAATTTCCATCATCCCTAAACAGCTGTTGGCTGCTTGAGGATGATGGTATCTGTAGTCTCCAACGGCTTGAGACCTTCATGTTGGCTACCTCTGTACTAGACATGCACTACAGCCTGAATTATTTCTCATATGTATCACATTACTACTATAACACCCATTCCTCACCATTCTTTAACCTTGAATCTTGAGGTTTGTTTCCCTTACCCTTCTTGGCAAACCCCCACCTTTACATTTACCCTGCAGGGTGGAAAATAACCTTATTTGAATAATGACACAAATAACATTGAACACCAGGCAGGAACATGTGTGCTGATAATGCTACACCAAACAACAGTGAATTCTCAGGGCAAAGTTCTAGGGCTACTGGGACAGTACAAGGGTTCTCACAGGGGGCAAAGGCACTCCCTACTACCAATGTCACATATAATTTTTTATTTTTTATTTTATTTTTTTTATTTTATTAAACAGATACAAAAACACACACACATATTTCATTACCTATATATACATACTTAAATCCCTTGAGGGCAGGAAGGAGGTCCCTACATGACTCCATCAACAACCGCACCCGTGAGAGGAATATTGCCTTCATTACAATTCTATTACTTCCCGATATACTTGGTCACTAACTTTCCTTATTTTTGCTGACATATTTGAAGACCAATAGACCCCTTGTTCCATTTTCAATTGCCATTTTAATTGTGACATAAATTGTACCATTGTCACCGGCTGGGATGATTTCCATCCTCTTGCTAACAATATCTTAATAGCTGCGAAACAGTGTATTACCAAAAATTCCTATTTCAAAGATAGTGAAGGCCAAATTAGATTCAACAATGCAATGTCACATATAATTAATACCCAACACATATTGTACTAGAGCACTGCACTTCCTGAACCCCCTGATGAAGCGCAGTGTTCTTAGATGATCTCCTTCGTGTTTTAATTGTAGGTGAGATTGGTAAAAGAGTGCCTCCATGACCCCTGTGAGATACCCTGTACCACCCCAGTAATCCTAAATCTTTACCCTACTAATTCACTATGTTTTTTTAAAAGGATAGTAATGTTTCATAATAAAAGCAGCTCTAATTAATCATCATAGTATTTGGACTTTGGAGAGTGTTATTTCAATTCTGTCAGAGTTGTAGTTCAAGAGTAATTCAATGACAAAGTGTCCCCCTCACGCCCCTTTTACTGATGTAACACTGCTCATCCAGAGCAGAAGGGAGGTGCCCAGGTAGATTGCAGAGAAGGAAAATTTTCAGTTAAGATAAGGGAAAAACTTGAAAAACTTGTCAAGGGGGGCAGGGCTTTCATTGTTTTCACTGTAAGAAGATTGACCCCTGCTGTTATCTGTCTGGTCTATGGACTGCATTCCACATCTGGGAAGAGATGGCTTACACTAGGTGAAAGTGGCGGCAGGGGGAAACTTTGCTTGTGAATATCTCTTAAACCATAAAGGATTGAGACATAAGACATATCATTCTTCATGTTTTTTTTAATGCGTACAAAATAAAATAAAGTTAAAATGAAATATTACTATCCCTTTAAGTGTTTTTCATTAGCACATATTCCTGTCTGGTGTACTGGCCACAGAGGCCTCAGCGATATCCACTTGTTTACATATATAGCATAGTATCTGCAAACTGAATGCACAGTGGATTCAATAACAACACAGAACAATAAGCTGAAGAGCTATAGAAAGCTTCTGAGGAACAGGATCAGCTGGTAGAAATGGAGTGACAGGGGAACAGTTTAATAACTGCTTAAAGGGTAGAAAGAAAAGGTGAGAGATGCTCAACTAGGCTCATGAGCTAGCAAACACTTGCAAAAAAGCTCACTGGGACTGTGTCCTCGCGCCCAGGGTGCAATCTCTTTTAGCTCACCACTGCCATACACGGAGAGGAAATCTTCTGAAGCATATCATACTGGTCGTGCCAAATGACAGTTTAGCCACGAAATACCAGACAATTCCTCTCTGAACAAGGGAAACAACTAACCCCAGACATACATTTCAACCTTCATGGGTCTCGTCAGTGAGGTGCAGCTGATCCCTCTAAGCACTGTAAGCAAAGGGTCCACGTCTGCATTCCCCTCATTACTCTTAGGGTGACCAACCCCAAGAGCAATTGGTATATGGAGAAAGAAAAGGTGAAAAATGCTCAACTAGGCTCATGAGCTAGCAAACACTTGCAAAAAAGCTCACTGGGACTGTGTACTCGCGCCCAGGGTGCAATCTCTTTTAGATCACCAGTGCCATACACAGAGATGAAATCTTCTGAAACATATCATACTTGTCCTGCCACATGACAGTCCAGCCACAAAATGCCAGACAATTCCTCTCTGAACAAGAGAAACAGCTAACCCCAGAAGTACATTTCAGCCTTCTTAAGCCTCGTCGGTGAGGTACAGCTGATCCCTCTAGGCACTGTGAGCAAGGGGTCCATGTCTGGATTCCCCTCATTACTCTTAGGGTGACCAACCCCAAGAGCAATTTGCATATGTAGAAAGAAAAGGTGAGATATGCTCAACTAGGCTCATGAGCTAGCAAATACTTGCAAAAAAACTCACTGAGGCTGTGTCCTCACGCCCAGGGTGCAATCTTTTTTAGCTCACCAGTGCCATACACAGAGAGAAAATCTTCTGAAGCATATCATACTGGTCCTGCCAAATGACAGTCCAACCACAAAATGCCAGACAATTCCTCTCTGAACAAGGGAAACAGCTAACCCCAGACATACGTTTTGGCCTTCTTCAGCCTTATCAGTGAGGTGCAGCTGATCCCTCTAGGCACTGTGAGCAAGGGGTCCACGTCTGGATTCCCTTCATTACTCTTAGGGTGACCAACCCCAAGAGCAATTTGCATATGTAGAAAGAAAAGGTGAGAGATGCTCAATGAGGCTCATGAGCTAGCAAATAGTTGCAAAAAAGCTCACTGGGACTGTGTCCTCGCACCCAGGGTGCAATCTCTTTTAGCTCACCAGTGCCATACACAGAGAAAAAAATATTCTAAACATATCATACTGGTCCTGCCAAATGACAATTCCTCTCTGAACAAAGGAACCCGCTAGCCCCAGATATACATTTCAGCCTTCATGGGTCTCATCAGTGAGGTGCAGCTGAACCCTATAAGCTCTGTGAGCAAGGGGTCCATGTCTGGATTCCCCTCATTACTCTTAGGGTGACCAACCACAAGATAAATTTGCATTTGTTGAAAGAAAAGGTGAGAGATGCTCATCTAGGCTCATGAGCTAGCAAATACTTGCAAAAAAGCTCACTGGGACTGTGTCCTTGCACCTAGGGTGCAATCGCTTTTAGCTCACCAGTGCTATACACAGAGAGGAAATCTTCTGAAGCATATCATGCTAATCCTGCCAAATGACAGTCCAGCCACAAAAAGCCAGGCAATTCCTCTTTGAACAAGGGAAACAGCTAACCCCAGGTGTATGTTTCAGTCTTCTTCAATCTCATCAGTGAAGTGTAGTTAATCCCTCTAGGCACTGTGAGCAAGAGGTCCATGTCTGGATTCCCCTCATTACTCTTAGGGTGACCAAACCCAAGATCAGTTTGCATATGTAGAAAGAAAAGGTGAGAGATGTTCAACGAGGCTCTTTAGCTAGCAAATACTTGCAAAAAAGCTCACTGGGACTGTGTCCTCGCGCCCAGGGTGCAATCTCTTTTAGCTCACCAGTGCCATACACAGAGAGGAAATCTTCGGAAGCATATCATACTGGTCCTGCCAAATGACAGTCCAGCCACAAAATGCCAGACAATTCCTCTCTGAACAAAGGAAACAGCTAACCCCAGGTGTATGTTTCAGTCTTCTTCGGTCTCATTAGTGAAGTGCAGCTGATCCCTCTAAGCACTGTGAGCAAGGGGTCCATGTCTGGATTCTCCTCACTACTCTTAGGGTAACCAACCCCAAGATCAACTTACATATGTAGAAAGAAAAGGTGAGAGATGCCCAACTAGGCTCATGAGCTAGCAAATACTTGCAAAAAAGAATCAGTGGGACTGTGTCCTCACACCCAGGGTGCAATCTCTTTTAGCTCATCAGTGCCATACACAGAGAGGAAATCTTCGGAAGCATATCATACTGGTCCTGCCAAATGACAGTCCAGCCACAAAATGCCAGACAATTCCTCTCTGAACAAAGGAAACAGCTAACCCCAGGTGTATGTTTCAGTCTTCTTCGGTCTCATTAGTGAAGTGCAGCTGATCCCTCTAGGCACTGTGAGCAAGGAGTCCATGTCTGGATTCCCCTCATTACTCTTAGAGTGACCAACCCAAAGATCAATTTGCATATGTAAAAAGAAAGGTGAGAGATGCTCAACTAAGCTCATGAGCTAGCAAATACTTGCAAAAAAAAAAAAGCTCACTGGGACTGTGTCCTCGCACCCAGGGTGCAATGTCTTTTAGCTCATCAGTGCCATACACAGAGAAGAAATCTTCTGAAGCATATCATACTGGTCAAATGACAGTCCAGCCACAACATTTCCAGACAATTCCTCTCTGAACAAAGGAAACAGCTAACCCCAGACATACGTTACAGCCTTCTAGGGTCTCGTCCGTGAGGTGCAGCTGATCCCTCTAGGCACTGTGAGCAAGGGGTCCACTTCTGGATCATACTGGTCCTGTCAAATGACAGTCCAGCCACAAAATGCCAGACAATTCCTCTCTGAACAAAAGAAACAGCTAACCCCAGACATACGTTACGGCCTTCTAGGGTCTCGTCCGTGAGGTGCAGCTGATCCCTCTAGGCACTGTGAGCAAGGGGTCCACTTCTGGATTCCCCTCTTTACTCTTAGGGTGACCAACCCCAAGAGCAATTTGCATATGTAGAAAGAAAAGGTGAGAGATGCTCAACTAGGCTCACGAGCTAGCAAATACTTGCAAAAAAGCTCACTGGGACTGTGTCCTCGCGCCCAGGGTGCAATCTCTTTTAGCTCACCAGTGCCATACACAGAGAGAAAATGTTCTGAAGCATATCATACTGGTGCTGCCAAACGACAGTCCAGCCATGAAATGCCAGGCAATTCCTCTCTGAACAAGGGAAACAGCTAACCCCAGATGTATGTTTTGCCCTTCTTGGGCCTCATCAGTGAGGTACAGCTGACCCCTCTAGGCACTGTGAGCAAGGGGTCCACGTCTGGATTCCCCTCTTTACTCTTAGGGTGACCAACCCCAAGAGAAATTTTCATATGTTGAAAGAAAAGGTGAGAGATGCTCAACTAGGCTCATGAGCTAGCAAATACTTGCAAAAAAACTCACTGGGACTGTGTCCTCGCACCCAGGATGCAATCTCTTTTAGCTCACCAATGCCATACACAGAGAGGTAATCTTCGGAAGCATATCATACTGGTCCTGCAAAATGACAGTCCAGCCACAAAATGCCAGACAATTCCTCTCTGAACAAGGGAAACAGCTAACCACAGACATACGTTACGGCCTTCTTGGGTCTCGTCAGTGAGGAGCAGCTGATCCCTCTAGGCACTGTAAGCAAGGGGTCCACGTCTGGATTCCCCTCTTTACTCTTAGGGTGACCAACCCCAAGAAAAATTTTCATATGTTGAAAGAAAAGGTGAGAGATGCTCAACTAGGCTCATGAGCTAGCAAATACTTGCAAAAAAGCTCACTGGGACTGTGTCCTCGCACCCAGGGTGCAATCTCTTTTAGCTCACCAGTGCCATACACAGAGAGGTAATCTTCGGAAGCATATCATACTGGTCCTGCAAAATGACAGTCTAGCCACAAAATGCCAGACAATTCCTCTCTGAACAAGAGAAACAGCTAACCACAGACATACGTTACAGCCTTCTTCGGTCTCGTCAGTAAGGAGCAGCTGATCCCTCTAGGCACTGTAAGCAAGGGGTCCACATCTGGATTCCCCTCATTACTATTAGGGTGACCAACCCCAAGAGAAATTTGCATATGTTGAAAGAAAAGGTGAGAGATGCTCAACTAGGCTCATGAGCTAGCAAATATTTGCAAAAAAGCTCATTGGGAGTGTGTCCTCGCACCCAGGGTGCAATTTCTTTTAGCTCACCAGTGCCATACACAGAGAGGAAATCTTCTGAAGCATATCATACTGGTCCTGCCAAATGACAGTCCAGCCACAAAATTACAAACAACTCCTCTCTGAACAAGGGAAACAGCTAAGCCCAGATGTACATTTCAGCCTTTTTGGGCCTTGTCAGTGAGGTGCAGCTGATCTTTCTAGGCACTGTGAGCAAGGGGTCCATGTCTGGATTCCCCTCATTACTCTTAGGGTGACCAACCCCAAGAGCAATTTGCATATGTAGAAAGAAAAGGTGAGAGATGCTCAACTAGGCTCATGAGCTAGCAAATACTTGCAAAAAAGCTCACTGGGACTGTGTCCTCGCGCCCAGAGTGCAATCTCTTTTAGCTCACCAGTGCCATACACAGAGAGAAAATCTTCTGAAACATATCATACTGGTCCCGCCAAATGACAATTCCTCTCTGAACAAGGGAACCCGTTAGCCCCAGACATACATTTCAGCCTTCTTGGGTCTCATCGGTGAGGTGCAGCTGAACCCTCTAAGCTCTGTGAGCAAGGGGTCCATGTCTGGATTCCCCTCATTACTCTTAGGGTGACCAACCACAAGACAAATTTGCATTTGTTGAAAGAAAAGGTAAGAGATGCTCATCTAGGCTCATGAGCTAGCAAATACTTGCAAAAAAAGCTCACTGGGACTGTGTCTTTGCACCTAGGGTGCAATCTCTTTTAGCTCACCAGTGCTATACACAGAGAGGAAATCTTCTGAAGCATATCATACTAGTCCTGCCAAATGACAGTCCAGCCACAAAATGCCAGACAATTCCTCTCTGAACAAGGGAAACAGCTAACCCCAGGTGTATGTTTCAGTCGTCTTCTTCAGTCTCATCCATGAAGTGCAGCTGATCCCTCTAAGCACTGTGAGCAAGGGGTCCATGTCTGGACTCCCCTCATTACTCTTAGGGTGACCAAACCTAAGATCAATTTGCATATTTAGAAAGAAAAGGTGAGAGATGCTCAATGAGGCTCTTGAGCTAGCAAATACTTGCAAAAAAGCTCACTGGGACTGTGTCCTCGCGCCCAGGGTGAAATCTCTTTTAGCTCACCAGTGCTATACACAGAAAGGAAATCTTCAGAAGCATATCATACTGGTCCTGCCAAATGACAGTCCAGCCACAAAATGCCAGACAATTCCTCTCTGAACAAAGAAAACAGCTAACCCCAGACATATACATTACGGCCTTCTTGGGTCTCATCTGTGAGGTGCAGCTGATCCTTCTAGGCACTGTGAGCAAGGGGTCCACATCTGGATTCCCCTCATTACTCTTAGGGTGACCAACCCCAAGAGAAATTTGCACATGTAGAAAGAAACGGTGAAAGATGCTCAACGAGGCTCATGAGCTAGCAAATACTTGCAAAAAAAGCTCACTGGGACTGTGTCCTCGCGCCCAGGGGGCAATCTCTTTTCGCTCATCAGTGTCATACACAGAGAGGAAATCTTCTGAAGCATATCATACAGGTCCTGCCAAATGACAGTCCAGCCACAAAATGCCAGACAATACCTCTCTGAACAAGGGAAACAGCTAACCCCAGACGTACATTTCAGCCTTTTTGTGTCTCGTCAGTGAGATGCAGCTGATCCCTCTAGGCACTGTGAGCAAGGTGTCCACGTCTGGATTCCACTCTTTGTGTGACCACCCCAAGAGCAATTTGCATATGTAGAAAGAAAAGGTGAGAGATGCTCAACTAGGCTCATGAGCTAGCAAACACTTGCAAAAAGAGCTCACTGGGACTGTGTCCTCACGCCCAGGGTGCAATCTCTTTTAGCTCACCAGTGCCATACACAGAGAGGAAATGTTCTGAAGCATATCATACTGGCCCTACCAAATGACTGTCCAGCCATGAAATGCCAGACAATTCCTCTCTGAACAAGGGAAACAGCTAAACCCAGATGTACGTTTTGCCCTTCATGGGCCTCGTCAGTGAGGTGCAGCTTACCCCTCTAGGCACTGAGAGCAAGGGGTCCACGCCTGGATTCCCCTCTTTACTCTTAGGGTGACCAACCCCAAGAGAAATTTGCATATGTAGAAAGAAAAGGAGAAAGATGCTCAACTAGGCTCATGAGCTAGCAAATTCTTGCAAAAAAAAACTCACCAGTGCCATACACAGAGAGGAAATCTTCTGAAACATATCATTACTGGTCCTTCCAAATGACAGTCCAGCCACAAAATGCCAGATAATTCCTCTCTGAACAAGTGAACAGTTAACCCCAGATGTACATTTCAGCCTTCTTGTGCCTCGTCAGTGAGGTGCAGCTGATCTCTCTAGGCACTGTGAGCAAGGGGTCCATGTTTGGATTCTCCTCACTACTCTTAGGGTGACCAACCCCAAGATCAACTTACATATGTAGAAAGAAAAGATGAGAGATGCCCAACTAGGCTCATGAGGTAGCAAATACTTGCAAAAAACAATCAGTGGGACTGTGTCCTCACGCCCAGGGTGCAATCTCTTTTAGCTCACCAGTGCCATACACAGAGAGGAAATCTAAGGAAGCATATCATACTGGTCCTGCCAAATGACAGTCCAGCCACAAAATACCAGACAATTACTCTCTAAACAAGAGAAACAGCTAACCCCAAACATACATTTCGGGCTTGTTGTGCCTCATCAGTGAGGTGCAGCTGATCCCTCTAGGCACTGTGAGCAACGGGTCCACGTTTGGATTCCCCTCATTACTCTTAGGGTGACCAACCCAAAGATCAATTTGCATATGTAGAAAGAAAAGGTGAGAGATGCTCAACTAGGCTCATGAGCTAGCAAATACTTGCAAAAAAAAAGCTCACTGGGACTGTGTCTTCGCTCCCAGGGTGCAATCTCTTTTAGCTCACCAGTGCCATACACAGAGAGGAAATCTCCTGAAGCATATCATACTGGTCCTGCCAAATGATAGCCCAGCCACAAAATGCCACACAATTCCTCTCTGAACAAGGGAAACAGCTAACCCCAGATGTCAGTTTCAATCTTCTTGGGCCTCGTCAGTGAGATGCAGCTGATCCCTCTAAGCACTGTGAGCAAGGAGTCCGTGTCTGGATTCCCCTCATTACTCTTAGGGTGACCAACCCCAAGACAAATTTGCATTTGTTGAAAGAAAAGGTGAGAGATGCTCATCTAGGCTCATGAGCTAGCAAATACTTGCAAAAAAAGCTCACTGGGACTGTGTCTTTGCACCTAGGGTGCAATCTCTTTTAGCTCACCAGTGCTATACACAGAGAGGAAATCTTCTGAAGCATATCATACTAGTCCTGCCAAATGACAGTCCAGCCACAAAATGCCAGATAATTCCTCTCTGAACAAGGGAAACAGCTAACCCCAGGTGTATGTTTCAGTCTTCTTCAGTCTCATCCATGAAGTGCAGCTGATCCCTCTAAGCACTGTGAGCAAGGGGTCCATGTCTGGACTCCCCTCATTACTCTTAGGGTGACCAAACCTAAGATCAATTTGCATATTTAGAAAGAAAAGGTGAGAGATGCTCAATGAGGCTCTTGAGCTAGCAAATACTTGCAAAAAAAGCTCACTGGGACTGTGTCCTCGCGCCCAGGGTGCAATCTCTTTTAGCTCACCAGTGCTATACACAGAAAGGAAATCTTCAGAAGCATATCATACTGATCCTGCCAAATGACAGTCCAGCCACAAAATGCCCGACAATTCCTCTCTGAACAAAGAAAACAGCTAACCCCAGACATATACATTACGGCCTTCTTGGGTCTCATCTGTGAGGTGCAGCTGATCCTTCTAGGCACTGTGAGCAAGGGGTCCACATCTGGATTCCCCTCATTACTCTTAGGGTGACCAACCCCAAGAGAAATTTGCACATGTAGAAAGAAACGGTGAAAGATGCTCAACGAGGCTCATGAGCTAGCAAATACTTGCAAAAAAAGCTCACTGGGACTGTGTCCTCGCGCCCAGGGGGCAATCTCTTTTCGCTCATCAGTGTCATACACAGAGAGGAAATCTTCTGAAGCATATCATACAGGTCCTGCCAAATGACAGTCCAGCCACAAAATGCCAGACAATACCTCTCTGAACAAGGGAAAAAAGCTAACCCCAGACGTACATTTCAGCCTTTTTGTGTCTCGTCAGTGAGATGCAGCTGATCCCTCTAGGCACTGTGAGCAAGGTGTCCACGTCTGGATTCCACTCTTTACTCTTAGTGTGACCACCCCAAGAGCAATTTGCATATGTAGAAAGAAAAGGTGAGAGATGCTCAACTAGGCTCATGAGCTAGCAAACACTTGCAAAAAGAGCTCACTGGGACTGTGTCCTCACACCCAGGGTGCAATCTCTTTTAGCTCACCAGTGCCATACACAGAGAGGAAATGTTCTGAAGCATATCATACTGGCCCTACCAAATGACTGTCCAGCCATGAAATGCCAGACAATTCCTCTCTGAACAAGGGAAACAGCTAAACCCAGATGTACGTTTTGCCCTTCATGGGCCTCATCAGTGAGGTGCAGCTTACCCCTCTAGGCACTGAGAGCAAGGGGTCCACGCCTGGATTCCCCTCTTTACTCTTAGGGTGACCAACCCCAAGAGAAATTTGCATATGTAGAAAGAAAAGGAGAAAGATGCTCAACTAGGCTCATGAGCTAGCAAATTCTTGCAAAAAAAACTCACCAGTGCCATACACAGAGAGGAAATCTTCTGAAACATATCATTACTGGTCCTTCCAAATGACAGTCCAGCCACAAAATGCCAGATAATTCCTCTCTGAACAAGTGAACAGTTAACCCCAGATGTACATTTCAGCCTTCTTGTGCCTCGTCAGTGAGGTGCAGCTGATCCCTCTAGGCACTGTGAGCAAGGGGTCCATGTTTGGATTCTCGTCACTACTCTTAGGGTGACCAACCCCAAGATCAACTTACATATGTAGAAAGAAAAGATGAGAGATGCCCATCTAGGCTCATGAGGTAGCAAATACTTGCAAAAAACAATCAGTGGGACTGTGTCCTCACGCCCAGGGTGCAATCTCTTTTAGCTCACCAGTGCCATACACAGAGAGGAAATCTTCGGAAGCATATCATACTGGTCCTGCCAAATGACAGTCCAGCCACAAAATACCAGACAATTACTCTCTAAACAAGAGAAACAGCTAACCCCAAACATACATTTCGGGCTTGTTGTGCCTCATCAGTGAGGTGCAGCTGATCCCTCTAGGCACTGTGAGCAACGGGTCCACGTTTGGATTCCCCTCATTACTCTTAGGGTGACCAACCCAAAGATCAATTTGCATATGTAGAAAGAAAAGGTGAGAGATGCTCAACTAGGCTCATGAGCTAGCAAATACTTGCAAAAAAAAGCTCACTGGGACTGTGTCTTCGCACCCAGGGTGCAATCTCTTTTAGCTCACCAGTGCCATACACAGAGAGGAAATCTTCTGAAGCATATCATACTGGTCCTCCCAAATGACAGCCCAGCCACAAAATGCCACACAATTCCTCTCTGAACAATGGAAACAACTAACCCCAGATGTCAGTTTCAGTCTTCTTGGGCCTCGTCAGTGAGATGCAGCTGATCCCTCTAAGCACTGTGAGCAAGGAGTCCGTGTCTGGATTCCCCTAATTACTCTTAGGGTGACCAACCCCAAGACCAATTTGCATATGTAGAAAGAAAATGTGAGAGATGCTCAACTAGGCTCATGAGCTAGCAAATACTTGCAAAAAAACTCACTGTGACTGTGTTCTCACGCCCAGGGTGCAATCTTTTTTAGCTCACCAGTGCCATACACAGAGAAGACATTTTCTGAAGCATATCATACTGGCCCTGCCAAATGACATTCCAACCACAAAATGCCAGACAATTTCTCTTTGAACAAGGGAAACAGCTAACCCCAGACATATGTTTTGGCCTTTTTGGGCCTTATCACTGAGGTGCAGCTGATCCCTCTAGGCACTGTGAGCAAGGGGTCCACGTCTGGATTCCCCTCATTACTCTTAGGGTGACCAACCCCAAGAGCAATTTGCATATGTAGAAAGAAAAGGTGAGAGATGCTCAACTAGGCTCATGAGCTAGCAAATAGTTGTAAAAAAGCTCACTGGGACTGTGTCCTCACGCCCAGTGTGCAATCTTTTTTAGCTCACCAGTGCCATACACAGAGAGAAAATGCTCTGAAGCATATCATACCGGTCCTGCCAAATGACAGTCAAGCCACAAAATGCCAGATAATTCCTCTCTGAACAAGGGAAACAGTTAACCCCAGACATACATTTCAGCCTTCTTGGGCCTCATCAGTGAGGTGCAGCTGAACCCTCTAAGCTCTGTGAGCAAGGGGTCCATGTCTGGATTCCCCTCATTACTCTTAGGGTGACCAACCCCAAGACAAATTTGCATTTATTGAAAGAAAAGGAGAGAGATGCTCAACTAGGCTCATGAGTTAGCAAATACTTGCAAAAAAGCTCACTGGGACTGTGTCCTTGCACCTAGGGTGCAATCTCTTTTAGCTCACCAGTGCTATACACAGACAGGAAATCTTCTGAAGCATATCATACTAGTCCTACCAAATGACAGTCCAGCCACAAAATGCCAGACAATTCCTCTCTGAACAAGAGAAACAGCTAACCCCAGGTGTATGTTTCAGTCTTCTTGAGTCTCATCAGTGAAGTGCAGCTGATCCCTCTAGGCACTGTGAGCAAGGGGTGCATGTCTGGATTCCCCTCATTACTCTTAGGGTGACCAAACCCAAGATCAATTTGCATATGTAGAAAGAAAAGGTGAGAGATGTTCAACGAGGCTCTTGAGCTAGCAAATACTTGCAAAAAAGCTCACTGGGACTGTGTCCTCACACCCAGGGTGCAATCTCTTTTAACTCACCAGTGCCATATACAGAGAGGAAATCTTCAGAAGCATATCATACTGGTCCTGCCAAATGGCAGTCCAGCCACAAAATACCAGACAATTCCTTTCTGAACAAGGAAAACAGCTAACCCCAGATGTACACTTCAGCTTTCATGTGCCTCATTAGTGAGGTACAGCTGATCTCTCTAGACACTGTGAGCAAGGGGTCCACATCTGGATTCCCCTCATTACTCTTAGGGCGCCCATGATTTGCTATCCCAGACTGATTGAAAATGTTATATCTTGGACCTAGGTGCAAGAGCAAAATTCAGAAGGACCATACCTGGAAAATTTAAAAATGTGCTGACCCTGAGATCCTTGAAATATTAACTATCAACGTTCCTGTGAACATAAATTCTAAGCTATATTTCCCTTTTTGCTATATTTCAGTGGCATTCAGTCAGCCCACAAGGAAGCCATAACATATTACAACATAGATATATCACTGCGTGGATACACACAAGACAAGCAGGGCCTCTTCCTTTTCCTTCCTGGTACAAATGACATTAATTTAGAAACTAAACAAACAGTTGATTGGTTCATGTCATATATTAGAAAACACTGAACTCTCTCATCCTGAAAATTGGGACCTTGACCTTGAGAACCTGAGATTTGGCTCAAAATCCTGAGTCTCAGGGTCAAACACTGAGACTTCCCAGGTATGGCCCAGTATAGTCCCTCAGCTACAAAGATGACCATATGAAAGTCATAAGAAAGACTAGTATGAGTGTGCCCTTACTTTCAATATGGCAAATGAAGGCAGATATCCGGTGCCCAGAAAGCAATGCAGTCTAACACAGGTTATACATTAGTCTGGACAAATTAAGAATATTTGTGGTATAGGCTTCTTCTACTACACCATGAACATTAATTGGCCCTTCCACATGCCCAGTAGGGGGCATATAATTAACATAGATATATAATAACAAGGATAAGCACCTCCAACACAAGGAAAGATCAGAACTGGGTACAAGGTTAACAACTAGTAAGACTAGAACAAAATAATATGGTTGATACAGATACTCACTAACCAATATGCAGTCTCAACCCTACCAACCCACCCTGTGTTCATTTATGATTTGAAGACTAACACTTAACCACAGCATTATACCCAGAAATTTCTTATGATAACTCTTCTAGGCTAGGTAGCTGCATAGAGGAACACACAAAGAATTAAATACTTTAATACAGGAATATTATAAATACACAAAAAAAGAATAAATATAAACAAAGAAAATAGAAATATACTGTACATATATATAGTTGCATAGATGTCACGGTTCCCAGAAAAGTTCAGGAGTCAGTACGGTATAGTTAAATGCAATTTATTGATAGTAGTAGGTAGGCAATATTGATAGTAGTAGGTAGGCAAATATATACAGTAGTAACAAGCAGAGGGTTACAAGCCAGTGAGCACAATTATCAGAAATAATAGGCTGCCTGGCTTGACCACAATGCTAGAGACTAGGCCTCAGCCACTGGTAGTCTCTACCGGAACCAGGAACAGAACAGGAACTGGGTCAGGATCAGGAACACAGGATCGTGATCCGAAGTGGAAGATGTACAGATGCATGCCTACCATCGGTATGGAGAGGACTCTGACTCAGCCTGCAGTCAGAGAGGAAATAGATAGCTGACTCAAGCCTGCAGTCAGTATCAGAGCTGGTCTACCAGAGCCCCAGATCCGCTCTAGGTTGGATGTCTGCTAGGTAGAGGAGCAAACGTAAGAGTAGTCAGACACAGCCACAAGTCAGCACCAGAGGGAGTAGTCAGACAAGCCAGGTCATGCACAGTTCGGGTAGTCAGCCAGAGCCACAGGTCTGAACCAGGTTGGATGTCCACTAATAGGAATACGCAAAAGAATAGTCAGTCAGAGCCACAGGTCAGCACCAGGTTGGATGGAAGACTAGCCAGGTCATACACAGAGCTCAAGGTAAGAGAACTGCTAAGCACAACAACGCAAGGGCAACTGAGTCAGGACTCAGTCTGTCTTTTAAATCTCTCCACAGGAAGTAGGTAGGAAGAGCAGCTCAGAGGGAGGAAGTAGGAAGGAATAAGTACTTAGGAGGAGACTACACAAAGAAAACACATACAACAGAGGCCTGCTGCATGCTTGAATCCTAGCGCATGTAGATGATGCTCTTCAGTCATTTGTTTCAACACTTTGGATTGGCACGTCTTGCACACTGCAAACTAATAATAAAGCTCAAAGGGTATGAACACAGAAGGCATGAATATACATACTTCTTCCATGGGGGAAATTAAGAGCATTTGAGCATTTGAATACAGCACCAGACTATTATATGAACTGGCTAGTACTGGAGTATATAAACTGCACAGTATAGCTATACCTAAAGTGGGTTATACACTGTCCACCTGAAAATGGCAGTTGATGTCTAGTGGAGGTAAACTGTGTTGGTCATAATCGTAGTTCAGCACAGGCTAAGGCACCATTCAAAATGTGTCCCTTTGCCTATTCTGCCTAATGAGAAATCTGTCCCTGTCCATGCTTTCCAAAATAACTTTTAAGACATTGGTTTTGATATACAGAGACGACTGAAATGCACCACATTTAAGGAGTTACCATATTTCTTAAATTAAAAATAGTTTAGCTAACATTCCAACATTTTCAGGGATGCCAGCTCTTTATCAAACAATCTCCTTGCAGCACCTTTACCTCTTCCTACCCCCACCACACACACACACAGACAGTCTTCTCTTCAAGTTTCCTGGATTCAGGTGGCATTTCCTCAGCCATAGCCAATGAGCTGGATTCATATTTCAGTTAAAACCTCACAGATCATCCACCATATCCACAATGCCACCAGCATCCCCTCTTTTGCTGTGGTTAGGGCAAATTATACAATGGCGCTTTAGAGATTTTCTAAATATTCTTTAACACACATATATGGAATGTAAAAGTGAAAAACTATTTTTGGATTTTTTTGCGAAAGGTTTCTCCTTTTCACCAATCCAAAATGTTTCTCCTTTTTGCCAATTCCAACAAATTTTTCGCTTATTCCAAATTCTTCACCTATGCTTCCTATATTTCAGTTTTTCCCAGCACAATATTACTTCTTCTGAGAGCTGTACTGGAGAAATAAGTAGCTGAAAGTCAGAGTTGTGAATCCTACAGCAACATATACTTTGGAAAATCTTATCACAGTTTGTCCAAAAAAAAAAAAAGATAATCAAAAAACATAATTAAACTTCTTTCACCAGACTTCCCCATCACAGAGACAATAAAAGCAAGATCAGCAAGCAAATTGGATCCCAGATGCCTGTGTCTTGTCAGTCGGTCACACCAAATGTTGAGGTATTTCCTCCCTTCTTCTCTCCAGAGAGCCCCCAGAATCCCCTAACTCACAGAACAAATGTCGTACCTAAAAGACTCCCTAAACTAAGCTTCAATTCCCCTTTATTTGCCTCTAGCTCAAAAACGTGCTTTCTCCTCTCATAAATACAGAATGAGAGCCTGACACCCCTTTATATGCCTGCAGGAAAAGAAGAAAACACTTTCATGTGCTAGGGAAAAATATTTTTCCCATTGATTTCAATGTAATAAACTGGGCAAAAAAGCATGAAAACTGCACTTTTAGCAATAAATTATCCTCGAAGCGGGAAGTGACAGTTTTCGCTGATTTTGGTTTAAGGCAAACATTTTTGCCCATCCCTAATGTACACTAGCCAGAAGTCTAACAAAAGTAGCTCCATAACTGACAAGAAGACTGATGGTGTACTAAAGCAATCACATGTGCAAATGAAGCC
Source organism: Rhinophrynus dorsalis (assembly GCA_037306005.1). NCBI lineage: Eukaryota > Metazoa > Chordata > Amphibia > Anura > Rhinophrynidae > Rhinophrynus > Rhinophrynus dorsalis. The sequence continues at coordinate 150,477,757 of CM074725.1, read as the reverse complement.
ACATAACAAAGGCAATGTTCCTAAACATTGTCTATGTCACTGTTCTCTGCCTCTCTCCTCCTCACTGTGATCAGGAAGCAGAGAGAGAGAGACAGAGAACATTTTCAAATGGCCAAATAGGGGGGCACTTTTGTTTTAGGTGGTGGTGCTGGGATCATGAGTGGTGGGTACAGCATTAAAATACATTTTAATTTACTTCATGACCTATTAACGCCTCTTTGTAGCTGAATACATGATTTAGAGCAAGATCAATGTTTTTTTTATTTACACAGACTAATTTCTAAACACATATACTGAAGTCTAAACAAGCATTAATGTAAGTTACTGCTGTAGAGTGATGTTATATATTTATATACACAACACTAAACAGTTTGATCTCCTAAAAAAAGGAACACAGGGGTGGGAAAGAGGGACAAAAGGATTTGGGTCTCAAAGAGTGACTGTCCCTCCTATAAAAGGCACTTGAGAGATATTAGCAAACGTTCATACTTTGTATCCAGTCCCTGAGAAAAAAATGCACTAACTGAGCACAAATCATCACAGTTAAAAGTATACAATGTTTTATTTTTATGTTTTCACTTTTTTTATTATTATTAAACTAGATGATGAGTTATCCCTACAAATACGGCATCAAAAGAAAGCCCTGCTTAAAGAAACGGTATATAATTTGCGTGGATGTACTAAAGAAGTTACAAGGGAAAATATGGTACAACAATGACATAATAAGAAGGCCAAAATTGCTCTTGTCCTCTAGTGTAAAGAAGCCCTTGGCACCAAGGGGTTAAAATTAGTATTTTAGCCTCTTGTGTACTAGAGATGTATCCAGTATGCTGCTTTGCATCGAGTTGGAGACCTCTCTAACATTAAATTGGTTAAAGCCCCATTAGAATTAATGGGAATGTAAAGGGATAGTAATGTTTCACAAAAAAGCAGCTCCAATTAATATTCATAGTATTTGAGCCATAGAGAGTGTTATTTCAATACTGTCAGAGTTGTAGTTCAAGAGTAATTGAATGATAAAGTATCCCCTTCCCACCCCTTTTACCTAGTGTAAGCTGCCTCCCCTCAGATGTGGAATCTGGTCTCTTGATCAGAAAGGGTGCAGTGAGGGACAGTCTTCTTACTGTGATCATAAGGAAAACCCTGCCCCCCTTGACAGGTTTTTCCTTGTGCTCACTGGAGATTGTCTATCTCTGTAATCCATCCAGATAATCTTGCTTCTCTGAGGTGAACAGTGTTACATCAGTTAAAGGGGCAGGAGGGGGATACTTTATCATTCAAATACTCATGAACTACAACTCGGACAGTGTTAAAATAACACTCTCCATGGCGCAAATGCTATGAAGTAGTAGTGGAGCTGCTTTTATTGTGAAACATTACTATCCATTTAAGCAATGTTTTAGTCCCCCCCATGGTGCTGCTGGTAATCTCCAGAATTGCTCATAATTAGTTTTATGCCTCAAGCCTTATCATTGAACCATGCGGCACAATTGCACCACTTCTAGCAGGAAAATTAGCATAATTACACGCCCCAAAATGGCAACCTACAGTGAGATATGGGATAAGCCATAGCAAAACCCCTGGTCTAGACACTGAATTTTTGTTTCTCATATGTTTGTCAAATCCCTGCTAAAGCAGAAAAATACCGGTACCAGGAAAATCTGAACACTGTCCTGCAGGGGTGGGCAACCTGAGGCCCTCTAGCTGTTGTGGAAAACAATCCACATTGTACTCATCAGCCATTTACTGGCTGGGGATTATGGGATTTGTAGTTCACAACAGCTGGAGGGTCTCATGTTTCCAACCTCTTCCATAGAGCAAACTTTTCTGATGTTCCAGAGCTCTGGTGATCAGCCCTAATGAGATCTTTTGTAGCTCTTGCTGGACTATGCTTTGCCCTTCCCCAGGAAATTACAAATTCCATTCCTCTAATGAGATCAATTTCATTGTTGGCTTAGGCTTCACTAATATATGTCTTCTGTGTCACCCACACCCCTTTGCAATTATTCATCAGTAGGGTCCACAATCACATATTATTGTATATAGATTTTAACGTTGTATGAAGTATCATATATGTAATGGAAAGTTCCCTATTGTACAGCACTTAGGAATTTTATAAACAAAGGATAAAAAAAAATAATCAGAAATGATCTGGAATTCTTAAGCGAGATATAAAAAAAATGGAGAGACTCACTGGGCCAAGCTGTTATCTCCAATCAATTACAATTTTCTAAATGGTTCTGTTCATTTGTGATTTAAAGGAAAAGTAAAAATAATCACCTACTTATCTTACCGTGGTCAGAAAATCATAATGTGTCTATAAATTCTGCCTTTGTTCAGTTTGTCCTGAATGTCACTCTGTCCCACATGTCATGTCCATGCAAGTGGATATGAGAGTTGCTGGCACGTTTTTTTTTTCTGCAAAATGAGACCAGAATTCCATACCAGACAGAAATATTTGCTGAATGGTTATTTTAAAATGCAGCATATATTTCCAGCTGGTCAGCTCTGCAGTTACATTCTGGGCGAGGGTCATACTGAATTGCATTTTTTTCTACCTAAAAAGCCCTCTTTGGAATTGCTTTTGAGCACTGTGAAAAGGTTCCAAAACTACCTGAAAGTGAGGTTAGGCCGTATTTCAGCCATTTTCCTTGGGCTGAATCGGGCAGGGGAAACCTGGGGGAGGGGAATAGCACCCCTGGTCTCCTGGTTGATCCTCTACAGCACCCTTCCCACATCTTGACCACTCTTGGTTAACCCCTCTGTTGCTGTATCACTTCTGTACTGCTACACAGACAATGGATTGGTTCACTGGCATCTTAAAAAGGCAAGTAAATAAAGCCCCCTGCAACCACATTCCGCCCAGTACCACTCCAGCCATAGAAATGGTTAACCCCACTGTTTCTGGATCACAGCAATCTAGCTGCTCAAACAATGAAGCAGATAACCAGGAGTAGTTAAAAAAAAACTTCACCCCCTCCCCCATCCAAACACATGATTAAACTCCCAAAAAAATATTTTGGCTACAAAAAAATTATATGGGGTCCGGTCAACTCATATGTTTAAATGAAAGAATATGTAAAAAAATATGGTGTCCAAAGCCCCAATGGGAATTTAAAAAAAGGAAGGGATCTTCTTCCACCCGAATGTTGTGTATATGTTAAGAACATATACTCACCATGATGTGGGAGGTTCAGAGGTGCCTGCAATGACCTGGCCCTCCACATCAATAACATACAGACATATTAAAAAAAGACCCCCTCCACCTAAAAATAAAACAAAATAAAGTGAAAACACTGCTCAGTCCAGGCCACTGTGGGAAAAAACAGGGATTGGCTTTGATTTGACTAATCCCAGTTTACTTTTTTTGCCATGTTCCTGTTGGCTGGAAAGTGGGATTCATAAGGCAGAGAACATTCCCTGGTGTAGCCTCACTTCCCGGTCAATAGCGGATGAGTGGGAAAGGGTCAGTCAGGTGTGATACATGACCCCTTCATCTGTTCTCTGATTGGCTTCTGTGAATGACTAGGAGGTGAGGTTACTCCACTTTCTGTGCCCTGCATAACCCTACCTCCCAGATAACAGGGGATCCGTATCCCATATTCATTTTTTTCACATCCTCTGCATTAGGGAGGTCAGACGAAGGTTTCCTTGACCCCTTCATTGTTTGTTTTTTTGCCGAGAGAGTGTCTGAAGGTCCCATATCAGTGATTTTTTTAATGCATTAAAATGGGGGTATCTATACCCTATATTAATGTATTGAATTGTATTTAACTTTAAAACATGGGTTGAATGGATCCTATTTTTTATTTAAAAAGTTAAAAGAGTGGATAAAAGCATCCTCCTTTTAACGAAAAAAATGTGTTTTGGAGTCCCAGTTTGACCTACTCAGGATAAAGAGATGAGGGCATAATGTTATCCATTCAAATATTTATTTAATGCCATTTTAAGCTTAGATTTAGCAAAATGTTAACTTTGAACAAGTTTCATTACTTGTGGTAGAACAAGAGGATAACTTATGATGGAAACTAAGAATCATTTGGCTCATCTGGCATATTATTTCCTTTCCTGCTTACTAGAACCCATGGGAGTTGTCTTATTGCCAAAAGATCTGGGGGGTTTGGGAGAACCAAACATATTATTATTAATATTAACCTCCCACTTACATTACAATGGCCAGAACATCTGTTTGTTTCCCTTTTTCCTTGATTCAAGAGATAACCTCTGGATGTCCTGGATATCTATGAAGTTGGACATGACAATTGCCAGCAGGACCACCCTGCCTACTGCTCTTGTTAATCCTAACTCTTTAAAGGGATAGTAATGTTTCATAATAAAAGCAGCTCTGATTAATCATCATAGTATTTGGACTTTGGAGAGTGTTATTTCAATTCTGTCAGAGTTGTAATTCAATGACAAAGTGTCCCCCTCCCGCTCCTTTTACTGATGTCACACTGTTCAGCCACAGCAGAAGGGAGGTGCCCAGGTAGACTGCAGAGAGGGACAATCTTCAATTAAGATAAGAGGAAACCCTGAAAAGCTTGTCAAGGGGGGCAGGGCTTTCATTGTTCTCACATGAAGAAAATTGTCCCCTTCTGTTATCTGTCTGGTCTATAGACTGCATTCCACATCTGAGAAGAGATGACTTACACTAGGTAAAAGGGGCGGGAGGGGAAACTTTGCTTGTGAATATCTCATAAACCATAAAGGTTTGAGAGATAAGACTTATATCATTCTTCATGTTTTTTTAATGCCTACAAAATAAAATAAAGTTAAAACGAAGTATTACTATCTCTTTAAGTAGTGTGCATCCCATTGCTTCACAATATGTTGCACAATCCTCTGGTGCTGAAATGGGTAAGTAAACTTATGCACTCTGCCTGCTTTGATTTGTAAAACTGCCAGCAACTGTCATGTCTGCCTCCATGTACATGACATCCAGGATTGGTTGACAATGTTACCTCTTGAACAAGGGAAAAATTCTTAAGGTCCATTAGAATTTTCTGTCCATAGAAATAAAAGTGGCAGATAATTATTAGGAGGCATTGCTGCCCCTTTACTGCACTGTGAAGCCCAGTTGTACCACTTCCATTAGGGAAATTAGCATCATTACATGCCCAATGCTAACAATAAGACCTATCACATTTCAAGAATGAGACCTGAGGCTTTATCACCATAGCCAGTACCTAGAAAAAACACCCCTATTTTAGTTTCTCCATTTCTTAAGTACAGGAGAGACCTATGTCTACACAAGCCTATACTAATCCTCACTTTTTCCATCACAGCTAAAACGAGTTTATATACTGAGGTTGATGTACCAAGAGAAACTGAATTAAGTATTGGGCCAACCAGCTACTCCACAGGGGAAGTTGGTTTACCCCAGCCTCATTCTAGTTCCCCATTTCCCCAAATCCCATTAATTTAAAAGGGGCTTTCAACTTATTGAATGCTGGAGAGGTCCACATTGTGCTTGGTTTGTAGACCATTCCAGTGAAGAATTTATTTTTTAATAACACGATTGTGGCTCTGCTGAAGAGCCTCCGCTTGTCCAGGGACCGGATTCCCCTGCAGTCAGCTACAGCGCTGACGTCAATGAAAGGGGAGTGGGGAAGTTTCATTACAATTATCTCTCAAACCATAAAGGTTTAAGAGATGGGACTGGGGGCATTTAGGTTGACTTTTAATAGCTACAAAATAAACATTTATACAAATAATCTATTACTATCCCTTTAAATCAATTTTCCCTCCTCTATTGTGCAGTTGATTTACCCTGACAGTTCCCTCCTCCCTCCCCTTTCCCTGATGTCAGTGCTCTAACTGACTGCAGGGGAATCTGGTCCCGGGACCAGCGGAGGCTCTTCAGCAGTGCAGAGATTGCGTTATTGAGGAAGAAATCCTTCACTGGAACTGTCTACAAAGTGTACATGGTTTGCACACAAGTGTGCTTGGTTTGTAGACCATTCCATTGAAGGATTTCTTTTTTAATAACGTGATCTCGTCTGTGCTGAAGAGCCTCCTCTTGTCCAGGGCCCCGATTCCCCTGCAGTCAGCTAGAGCGCTAACATCAGGGAAAGGGGAGTGAGGGGGGAACTTTCAGTACGATTATGTCTCAAACCATAAAGGTTTGAGAGATGGGACTGAGGGCATTTAGTTTGATATTTTAATAGCTTCAAAATAAAAACTTATAAAAAATAATCTGTTACTATCCCTTTAAATCAATTTTCTCTCTTCTATTGTACAGTTGATTTACTCTGAAAGTTCCCCCCTCTCTCCCCTTTCCCTGACATCATTGCTTTAACTGACTGCAGGGGAATCTGGTCCCGGAACCGGCGGAGGCTCTTCAGCAGAGCCGAGATTGCATTATTGAGAAAGAAATCCTTCACTGGAACGGTCTACAAAGTGTACTTGGTTTACACACAAGTGTGCTTGGTTTGTAGACCGTTCCAGTGAAGGATTTCTTTTTTAATAATGCGATCTTGGCTCTACTGAAGAGCCTCCGCTGGTCCCAGGACCGGGTTCCCCTGCAGTCAGCTAGAGCGCTAACATCAGGGAAAGGGGAGGGAGGGGGGAACTTTCAGTACGATTATGTCTCAAACCATAAAGGTTAGAGATGGGACTGGGGGCATTTAGTTTGATGTTTTAATAGCTTCAAAATAAAAACTTATAAAAATAATCTATTACTATCCCTTTAATCAAATTTCCCTCCGCTATTGTGCAGTTGATTTACTCTAGAATTAATTCAGCTCATTTTATTTCAGCAGAGGCAGTGTATTAACCCTTTGGATACCTCTCTGGTACTCAAAGGTTTAAATTGGACTATGAGCTTTTGACAGCTATATCCAAATCTGAGGGATGTAAGTAGATTATCAATTGAGGAATACAGCTAAATTAAGCTACATTCAGCAATGTAGGCTTATTGACACAGGGGATATTTAAATTCAAGTCCATGTGTACTCTGTCACATGACTCCCCTGTTAAACATTCTTTTTGGGAAGTATTTATATTAACAACTTGAAGAACAGAAGGTTAATGTTATGCTACTTTTTCCATGGGTGTGGGCCATGTGTGTTTTTTTTTTTTTTTAAACCTCATATTGGTGAGTCAGACCCAATGAACTCGATTTAATAGTGGTTATGAGGTTCTCAGGTTGACCTTAGAGAGAGAGAAAGCCCCATGTTATCCATGATGCGCAGCTAGTTACAACTCCCTGAAATATATATATAATCAATGTTATTCAATGATATTTGTTCATTTAACCCTTTGAGAGCCAGAAGGGAGTGCCTTGAACTATGCAGTATATCCCCCTGGCACTTAAAAAGGTTAATGAAGGATTGTAATTTAAAAAAAATAATAATTTGCCTTTTCAAAGTGGAACTTTTTCAAATTGGTCTGGGGTTATAAGTGGGGTGCCGCAGGGTTCAATCCTGGGACCAATGCTTTTTTAATTTGTTTATTAATGATCTAGAAGTGGGAATTGAAAGTAGCATCTCAATCTTTGCTGATGACACTAAGCTATGTAAGGAAATACATACAGAGCTGGATGTTTTTTCTCTGCAGAAGGATTTAGATAAACTAAGTGAATGGGCAGAAAAGTGGCAGATGACATTTAATGTAGATAAATGTAATGTTATGCATTTGGCCTGTAGAAACATATTTGCAACATATACTCTAAATGGGAAACAACTTGGGGAATCCTCATTAGAGAAATATTTAGGAGCACTGATAGACAATAGACTTCACAGCAGTATGCAGAGTCACTCAGCTGCTGCAAGAGCACATAGGGTACTAGCCTGCATAAAAATAGGTGCAGAAGCAAGGGATGCTAATATTATCCTACCTCTGTATAAATCCTTGGTTAGGTCTCATCTAGAATATGGAGTGCAATTTTGGGTGCCTGTTCTTAAAAAAGACATTATTGAACTGGAAAAGGTGCTGAGACATGCAACAAAACTGGTGTAGGGATTGGAGGAACTGAGTTATAAAGAGAGTCTAGACAAACTGGGTTTGTTTACATTAGAGAAGAGACGTCTAAGGGGTGATATGATTACTATTTACAAATACATTCAAGGTCAATACAAAGAACTATCCAATGAATTATTTACGCAAAGAGCTGAGCTAAGAACAAGAGGTCATCCATTAAGACTAGAGGAAAGGCGCTTTCAACTAAAACAAAGGCAGAGATTCTTTACAGTAAGGACGGTAAGGTTATGGAATTCTTTGCCTCGGGATGTCGTGCTTGCAGATAATGCAGCTGCATTAAAAAAAGCAATGAATGCCTATCTAGCACAGAACAATATTGAAAATTATGACAGATGGCTTCAAAGCAGATAGGATATTGACTACCAATTGAAGTCAGGAAGGAATAATTTTTTTCCCCCACTTGGGGCTAGATTGAAAAGGGCTCCAGAGAGCTTTTATTTGTCTTCCTCTGGATCAACAGGGGTGTTTTTGGCATGGGCTGGACTTGATGGACGCATGTCTTTTTTCAGCCTCATCTACTATGTTACTATGTTACTATGTCTGAAAATGCATACCTTTTCCCAAAAACTTATGGAATTCATTGTACTGTCTTTTAAATCATGTACATGTTTATATATTTCTATTTGAAATATTTCATGAAATCTTAGAAAAATAATCCTAAAAATGAGTATAACCTCCCAAGAACTGAGCAGCATTATTCTCTGTACATTTACAGTAAGTCATTATATGAAATATAATATATTAACTCCTTTTGTGCTGTAAGGACCAACCCAACAAAATGCTAGCTGTCTCTTTTTCCACTTAGGAGTTAACTACTCTTAATTACATATAACAAATGCGATATGGTCTCCATATATGCACCAGGATTACAGACACGTTGCAATGATTAGCCCACTTTAAGTAAGAATGAGTGTTTTTCTTTCCACTTTCCAGAAAATTGCACAGACTGAAACACCTCAGGTAGAAAATGCTTATGTATTAAGTTTCCCTGAAAGAAAAAAAAAATTCCATCTTGACTTTTCACTTAAATTACCTTTTAAGAAAATAGTTAGGATAAGTAACTCTTAATGTTCAAAACCCTCTCTTTGAAAATAATTATGAGCCCAAGTGTAGTCTCCTCAGTAGAGTAGCAGAGGGAACTTGTCTTTAAATGACTCTATCATATTGTAAACCAGTCCTACAAGAGCCCATTTACTCTTCAAAGGCTTGTTTCACTGCGTAATATGGAAAGAAAACTTATTACTTAAGTCGGTAATTAGGTTTTTGAAGTTGGAAATTTTTACCATATACAGTACAGTTTCTGGAAATACTTTTTTTTTATACGGAGGATTGTAAACACATTAACCTCCTTTTCCAGCTTTCAGTTTGTATATACTATTTGAATTTAGTAGGGGGTGGTACTAATACTTAGTCCTACACTTCTCTAGTAACACGTTATGCAATTCTCTGCTAAGTGTGGTAGTAAGTTCTGTTTGAAATCATTCACTGTGCTATAAGGTCCCAGTGCTCTTTGACTCTTTTTCATTTAGGCCTCAAACCCCACAAGCAAAATATAAGTGAGAAAATATACCCTACTACATTGTACTAACTTTACATCTACTTTCACACCACCTGGGGGGGGGGGGGAACCTACTGTCATTAACCAGTGGGCCCCTCCCCCACATACAGTCACAAAGCAGAAATGCTTGGGCCTAGGTGCTTATGACTGAATAAGACTCAGCTAGGGTGACCACCTGTCCCTGATTACCCAGGACAGTCCCTGATTTTGAATGTGTGTCCCTTTTCCCTGATGACGACTTCCTGGGACAATAAAAAGTCCTGGAAAAAAGACTCCAGATCAAAGAGGCCTAAACACCAGAAGGAGAACATCCCATTACCTACTGGGACAGGAAGTGACGCCTCTTCTGGACTACAAGAAAATGTCCTCCAGACAGACTGCTAAACACTAGAGAGAATGGAGCCTTGATTCTGAACTGTACTGCAACAGGAGCTGCAGTACAATTCTGTAGTAGTATAAGGCTAGTCTAAGGGCTTGAAGTACCTGTTCTTGTAGTCCACCACAGTCATCACTTTCTGTCAGAGAAGTCAAAGGGCAGTTCCCCCTCTAGTGTTTAGAACTCTGTGGTGCGCCAGATAAAGAGCAGGCAGTGTACTTATGTCTGGTGATGTACAATGACCTCTTCCCCATGACTGCACTAAAGCCGAGAACAAGTACTCTGCTGCTCTCGTCTCTGCAGTGTCCCTGAATGGCAGACTGGATATGTGGTCACCCTAGACTCAGCATTGAAACTTCTGCCCCACTTTTTTATTTTGTATTAGTTCTCTAGATAAATTCATATGTGGGGCAATGTTGTCTTGATTCTCTAAGCACTGAGAGCGACCCCCTTAGAGTATTCAAAATACATTCCAAAATGTTAAAGGTTCTGAGGATAAAGAAAAGCACAAATGGCTTGCTCTACAGGTAGTCACCTCTCAGAAGCATCATGTTTTAGCTCTCTAGTGCCATTACAGATAAATAAATACCAAATATATATTAGAATTATCCTGCCCAAAATTTCAGGCAAGTCGTCTCCGCACAGGAACAACAGCTAATACCAGAGGTATGTTTTGGCCTTGTTAGGCCATTTCAATGAGGTGCAGCTGCATTTTATAGGCAATGAGAGTAAGCAGCCCATGTTTGGATTACATTTCACTCATAGAGAGAGAGACTACCTAAGAGCATTCAAAGTACACACCAAATGGTGAGAACCAACAAAAGCACAGTTGGCTTGTTCTATAGCTAGTCGCTTCTCAGAAACATCACATTTTAGCTCTCTAGTGCCATCACAAAAATACTTTCCCACACACATTTTAAACTAATCACACCCAAAAGGGCAGTCCAGTTGCAAAACAACAGGCACTCCAGCAAACCCCAGACATGACCTTAATGGGACTCATCAGTGAGATGCAGCTTGATTCCCTATGCACTGAGGCCAAGGGGTCCACATCTGGATTATCCTTCATTCTTTGGTAGACCCCTTAAAAGTGCTCAAAATACATACCAAAATGTATGGGGCTCTGAGAATTAATAAAAGCACAAGTGCCTTGTTCTATGGTTAGTCACCTCTCACAGGCATCATGTTTTAGCTGCCTAGCACCATTACAGAGAAGAAATTCCCACCTACATATTAGACTAATTCCACCCAAAAGGACATTCCAGTTCCAAAATGACAGGCATGTCCCCTCTACACAGGAATACCAGCTAACCCCCGTCATACTTTTCTCTAGGCACTGAGGGCAAGAGGTGCTTCTGAGCAAGAAAACTATGCTTGCTCAATTTTCTTGCTCAGTTTTCTTGGTCCGTTTTTTGTGCTTACAGAACAAGAAAACAGTGCAATAAAACAAAACCAAGGAAACGGTGCTCCAAGACCTGTTTTATTCTATGGAGCCAATGCATAAAGATTCATCCAGTTTTATGTAGTGCTCCAAGTCCTAAATTATTCAGTGGAGCCAATTCATAAACATTTCTCTAACTTCAGTGCACAGTCGCCACAGATAACAGAGCAAGAAAAAAAGCAAGAAAATTGAGAAGAAAAATGGTACAAGAAAATGGAGCAAGAAAACAGCACAAGAAAATTGAGCAAAAAAAATTGCAAGAAAATGGCACAAGAAAACAGGTCAAGAACCATTTTCTTGCTCCATTTTATATGGAGCCAATATACAAAAGATGGAGAAATCTTAATTTATTGGCTCTATAGAATGATATAGGACTTGGATTTCCCTTTTTAACTTTGTGGAGGCAATGGACTGAGCTGGAGAAAGAAATAGGAGCAAGAAAACTGTGAAAGAAAATGGAGCAAGACAATGGTTGAAAAATGGAGCAAGAAAATGGTGCTCCAAGTCCTATCTTATGCTATGGAGCCAATTATAAAGATGTCACCAATTTTATGGAGCCAAATCACTAAGATATCTAGAGTAAAAAAAGGTTGTTCCTAGTTCTATGTTAATTTGCGGAGCCAATGCATAAAGAAGATTTCTTTAACTTTAGTGCATTGACTCCATAGAAAACTGAGCAAGAAAACAGATACTCTCATATTTGGTACATATCGCTTTAAAAATAACTAAACTTATATTATGATACATTCACTATAATATATTGGACACAAAAAATAATCACTTGGTCATCTTTGTTTCCTGTTTCTGTCCCGTTGGGTTGATCTGTTTCATGAGTCCTCAAAACTAACAATAAGGGTTCAGCACAGGCAAACTGAGAAGAGGAGGTTTCCAATTGCCTAGATATTCCCTTTGGGCTCTTTTGGCTGTAGCAGATCATTGATACAAACAAACATTAGCATCCTGTTAAGGGCAACTATACCGTAGGAATATGTGACTCTTAATGTGTTTATCTAAACATGGAGGAGGGTGGTTGCCTCACCTCTACTTACATGTACAAACTGAAACAAAACACAAGAAGCTAGAGAAATAGAGAGGATGCTAGGCTATCTTCAAGATATTCCTGGAGTAGATAGTCACAGATGTTCTCTTGCTGCTGCCAAAGTCAGATTATAGTTGCTAGCCGCAAAGGCCGATGTCTGGCCCCAGTTGAGCCTGGGCCGTAACCAGGATAGGGATAGCTGTGTACCAGATATATTGCACAGAGTGATTCCTCAAAGACACTAGCATGAATAGCAGGAACTTAGGGGGACTGACAGCTCTTTCTTTCTCCAGCTTTAGAGACGTTAATTCATTGGCTCCATAGAATAACATAGGACTTGGATTTCCTTTTTAAATCTGTGGAGCCAATGCACTAAAGTCTCTAAAGTTGGAGAAAGACAAAGAAAGAAATAGAAGGAAGAAAATTGTTCAAGAAAAAGGAAGAAAGAAAAGGTGAGAGATGCTCAACTAAGCTCATGAGCTAGCAAACACTTGCAAGAAGCTCACTGGGACTGTGTCCTCGTGCCCAGGGTGCAATCTCTTTTAGTTCACCAGTGCCATACACAGAGAGAAAATCTTCTGAAGCTTATCATACTGGTCCTGCCAAATGACAGTCCAACCATGAAGATTTCCTCTGTTTTTGGCACTGGTGAGCTAAAAGAGATTGCACCCTGGGCGCAAGGACATAGTCCTAGTGAGCTTCTTGCATGTATTTGCTAGCTCGTGAGCCTAGCTGAGCATCTCTCACCTTTCTTTCTTCAAGAAAAAGGAGCAAGAAACTGGAGCAAAGAAATGGAGCAAGCAAGGGGGCAGAGCATCAGCAGACAAGTATTGATGTGTGAGCCAGTAGCTCCTTGCAGTTCTGGCAGATTTCCACTATTTATATATCCACTAGCACTGTGATTATAGCACTACAAAATATCCATTTAGACAGTATTTCCTCTGTCATGCTGAACTCCAAGAAAAACTTATGAAGCCATATAAATAGGCCCCTATTACTAATATTTTGCTGGTGTGTCACTGCTTGGTGTCACATTTTCCACCAATGGAGAAGGACAGGGATGCAGAAGGAGACAAGAGCCCAGACATTCCACTGGATCTAACTCACCTTACTGCACTGGGCCTCCTGCATCAAGTTATGCTGAACATAGAGGCCTGAGTTCTGATTTCTAGCCAAGAAGCCGTAGCAATCTCACCATCTCCAGTGCCTTCACCTATGACCACCATGGTTACTAAGGATGACCTTAAGAGCTAATCCTCTGAAATTAAGTCTTTGGTTTGAGAGGAGAAATCCAGCCTCATGAAGGGTTTATCTCAATCACATTCAGCAGCTTGAATAAGATAGAGGGCACTTGTTCCAAGGTCAGCATAACCTGCAATTTCTCACCTTTAAATTGGATGATCTCGACAATCAAGGACAGAGAAATAACATACAAATAAGATGCCTACCAGAAACCATCCTGAACAAAGACCTCCAGAGGATCCTTCTAACCATCTTCACTGAGGTCATGGGTCTACCCTACTCCCAACAGACTGTGATAGAGAGAGCACACTGGCCCCTGCGACCCGGCAAATCAGATTCAGAACCACCTAGAGATGTGGATTGCTGTCTTTTGTGCTAACAGGATAAGGAAATTATTCTCTGGTGGGGTCATGAGATGGAAGACATTAACTTTATAGGTAATGCCCTATACTTGTATCAGGATGTTTCCCCATATACTCTTCAGCAGAGATGGGCTTTTGAGCCCTTAACGGAACATATCTGCAACCTGAACATAAAATACAGATGGGGCTTCCTCTTCTGCCTTTCTATGCTTCATCAAGGTGTACACTTGGTGATATGTACACTTGAGGAGATCCCGCCTTTCGGTACTGCCTTGGTTATACCTGTCCCTGCTGTCTTGGCACCCCAGAATGCCGGAATCCTCCTCAGGCCTCGGTTCACCAGAAGTCCAAAGACCAGTGCCAGTACTGTGTTGAAGTTCCAGTTCCAAAGCACAAGAAACTGAAGGTCCCACCAGCAGACTGGGTGGTGACTGGGGCTGAATGCGAACATTTGCTCTTAGGAAACTCAGGAACTATTGCTCAGACCTGTGTTGTTTGGGAATTGCATTACTCATTGTCATGAATAGACTGCAGACCCTTCCTATTCCCTTCATGCTTCTCTCTCCTCTTACACCTTCCTCCCCCTACTCCCTTGCCACAATACCCCACTTTATCTTTGTTATGTTCCCTTTGTTCTACTCCTTACCTGGTACAAGTCGCCTCCAACCTTACATATGGTCAGTTTTAGCTGTTTGCATTTGAGGGGTCTGTCTGTGGGCCCACCACCAGCGCATGGGAGCTGAGGAACCTACTGTAAGTGAGGTTTCATGGCATATGAGTGATGGAATATTGTTGCCCAGGGCTCGGGGGGGGTTGCGCTGGCAGGTTCTCCCTCAGTATTTTTGAATAGCTGTTCCCTGTACTCATATGCACTTATTTTGGCACTGTCTAATGTTGGGAGGTGGTTTGGGGCCACTGGTTGAGGGCTGGTTTGCTCTCTGAGTGTGGCTTGGTCGCTCGCAGATGGACTTCAGCTTCCCCAAGGGATCCATATGGGTGGGTTTGGGTTGCTTTCTCTCCCTTACGCCTTACCCCTCTCTACCCTACTTCTTATCCTCATCTTGGTCCTTCTACTCTACTTCAGACCTTGATTTACTCTTCTCCACCCCATACATATGGTCAGTCATGATGTCTGCATATGGGGGTTTGTCTGCCAGTCTGCTGTCTGCGCACAGGAGCTGGAGGGTCACATGTAAGTGTGGCTTCTGGAGATAGATCATGACAGTGCCAGACTTGAGGCAAATGAGCAGTTTGACATTGTTGCCCAGAGCGCATGGGGTAGTATCACGGTGCCCGTGATTGATGCATTTCCCTGTCTGTCACCAGTAGGGGGCTTCTATTGGCTGTCTGCATTTAGCCCGCCTCATATTGCCTATTTAAACCTGGATTGGGCACCCTTTGAGTGCCCTTTCGTGTTGTTTCTGACCTGTTTGCTATCACTATGTCCAGTGATGCTTGGGCCTCTGTTCCTGTGTTCCTGAGTTCCTGATTTCAACTGTTCCAGTGTCTCCTGCATGCTGAGTTGTTCCAGTCCTGGTTCCGGCCTAGTACTCTGGGGTTGCATTTCCTGCTGACCTTCTTCTCTGCTGTTTCCTGACCTGACTGATCGCTGCTGGTTCCTGTCATCTCCTCTCCTGCCTCCTGTGATCCTGGCGACCTTCTGCTTGGTCGCGTCGGCGACATTGCTTGTTAGTTCCAGCGTGCGGACGCTGGTTTGCTCCAAAGCCTTGCGGCTACACGATTCAGTTGTTAGTCCAGTGTGCGGACACTGTTTTGCTCCTAAGCCTATCGGCTACACTATTCAGTGGTTGGTCCCAGCGTGCAGACGCTGGTTTGCTCCAAAGCCTTGCGGCTACATGATTCAGTTGTTAGTCCAGTGTGCGGACACTGGTTTGCTCCAAAGCCTTGCGGCTACACGATTCAGTTGTTAGTCCAGTGTGCGGACACTGGTTTGCTCCTAAGCCTATCGGCTACACTATTCAGTGGTTGGTCCCAGCGTGCGGACGCTGGTTTGCTCCAAAGCCTTGCGGCTATACGATTCCCTGTTGGTCCAGTGTGTGGACACTGGTTTGCTCCAAAGCCTATCGGCTACACTACTCAGTGGTTGGTCCAAGCGTGCGGACGCTGGTTTGCTCCAAAGCCTTGCGGCTATACGATTCACTTGTTACTCAAGTGTGCGGACACTGGTTTGCTCCAAAGCCTATCGGCTATACGATTCAGTAGCTGGTCCCAGCGTGCGGACGCTGGTTTGCTCCAAAGCTTTGCGGCTATCCGATTCAATTGTTAGTCCAGTGTGAGGACACTGGTTTGCTCCTAAGCCTTGTGGCTATACGATTCCTCTGTTGGTCTAAGTGTGCGGACACTGGGTTGCTTACGATCCTGTCACTCTGTCATTATCATTCGACAGCTATTGATACCTCTGGGCTGCCTTGCCCGGTATTGGTAAGGCCGGTAGAACCTTGCTTCGCGTTGCTCTTGAGGTTGCCTTACCCG
This sequence comes from Rhinophrynus dorsalis, assembly GCA_037306005.1. NCBI lineage: Eukaryota > Metazoa > Chordata > Amphibia > Anura > Rhinophrynidae > Rhinophrynus > Rhinophrynus dorsalis. The sequence continues at coordinate 150,461,266 of CM074725.1, read as the reverse complement.
GTATTGGCAAGGCCGGTAGAGCCTATATCGAGGGTTGTTGGGCTGCCTTGCCCGGTATTGGTAAGGCCGGTAGAACCTTTTGCCACATTCCATCTGAGGTTGCCTTACCCGGTATTGGCAGGGCCGGTAGAGCCTGCACTGTGTACTTATTGGGGCTGCCTTGCCCGGTATTTAGGTAAGGCCGGTAGAACCTTGACGCTATTCCATCTGCAGGTTGCCTTCCCCGGTATTGGCAAGGCCGGTAGAGCCTATTATTCCATTATATCAGACTGTCCTGTCCGGTATATTGACAGGACCGGTAGAGTCTGCATACTGTCTTTGCTATTTACTCATGATATATATATGTATGTGATTGCCATTCTAGTGATCATTTTTATTATTTCAATAAAATTGAGTTTTTACCTAAAACTTGTGTCTAGAGTCATAACAAACCATGACAGGTAGGTGAAGTGGCAGACTCTCCCTCATTATCTATGCACTACTGTTTCTTGTACTCATCCTCTCTTAATGATGCATTGTTGATCGATTTACAGGGACCTTGTTGCCACCGGTTGGGAGCTGGTCCTCTTTCTGAGAGTGGTAGGGTTGCTTGCTGGAAGGCTTCAACTTCCCCGTTGGGTTAATTTGAGGCGGATGTGTGTTTCACCGCTTCCCACCCTCTACTTTGGTGGCTGGGTGGGCGACTGGTGTGGTTGTTTCTTGAATAGTGTGCTTTCTCATCCCATATCGCGTGTATTAGGTGAGGAGATAGACCGGACTGAACTTGATTTGTTCAGACCCTGTCCTTTTTTCTTTCTCTATTGGACAGGGAGTAATGTCTATTCTTCACTTTCTCACCTGGTGGATCCTGCTGGGAGTGTGTGTGTGGGTGTGGGGGGGGGGGGAATATTGTATGTACCTGTTTTCTTTGCCATGGTCTCTAAGCTTGTAGTTTCTTCAGTATGTCCCTATGCTCTTTATGTTTTGTATGTTTTAGTTCCCACGTTCTTTTGGTTCCAGCCTTTGCGGCTTGGTTCACTTCACCAGTACTGATGCTGTGCGATATTAGCACAAGACTGGTCTTGTCCCTATGTTAGACTTATTGTCCATTTATTTGGCATGAGTAGGTAGAGCTCATGGGGAGGTTTGGCTGCCAGGGGAGTTGAACCTGCATGTGTTTATGACTTTGCTTGGATTTCTCTCCTGCAGCTTCTCCTCCTGAGGGGAGTCTGCATGACATCACTATCTGTGCACTGAAAGGGAGAGGACACTTCCGCAAATTGTCAAACTCAGACGGTGCACAAATGATGATTTGCGGAGTTATCCACTTTGCTTACGATAGTCACACGACCTTATGTTCTAACTGGAGTGTATAATCTCTGGTCAGTTTGTAGTCCCTAGTTTAAACTTCCAAACCCTGATTTAAGCCCTTCCTCTCCCACAACTAGGCACTGTTATAGTGTATGGAACCTATGGTGCATATTCCTTCCACACTCACTGCTGGTTCTTTAACTCATGCTTGACCACAATTCTCATGCTGTATCTAAATCACCCCTCTTTGACTTCTGAAGCCACTGGCATGCACTTACAGGCTGATCTCTTGGAGGAATGGCCATCAGGGAGACAGTCCACGTTGACAATTCCTCTCTTGAAGTGTTCCTTCTGGTCCATTTCTTCTTGTATACTAGTGGTCCTTTCCACTTTCCTTTCTTATACACGTCTTTAGTTGGTCAATCTTGGTCATGTAGTGGGGGCATGGGGGTGGGGACTATGGGTGGCAGTGGACCTTGCTTCATGGTGGTTTTCCTGTGGGTCTGTAGCCATGGCTGCAGCACCAGTGGGTATGCCTACATGCTTATTATCTATTAATGCTAGAGGTCTCAGTGTACCTGAGAATGGATCTGTGGCCCTGGGGGAGTTTAGCAGAATGAAAGCCTAGATTGTCCTTATATAGGAAACACAATTTGTGGCTTCTCATTCTCCATTTTTAGTGGATAAGTCTTTCCCCTTTGTCTGGCTGGCCTCTACTCACTTAAACAAAAAACACATAGGTGCAGCAATTATGATACATAAATCTCTTACATGGCTCCTGATGGATGCCTGTAAAGATAGGGACATTAGGTATATATTTGTGAAGGGCCTTCTTTATGGTAGACTCTATACTCTTGCTTCTATCTATGTTCCTAACAAAGGACAAGTCGCCATTCTTTCAAAGACCTTCACCTCCCTATTGCAATTTCAAGAGGACCAATTACTACTTAGAGGATATTTCAACATGTTTGTTGATCCTCTCCTAGATTGCTCTACGGGGAATTCCAATATGCCCCCCACCTCCCTAGACAAATGGCATGGGGTACTTTCTTCCTACAATTTGATTGATAAATGGAGACTGCTAGCTCCCAACTAACTCAATTACTCAAACTGCTCTCCAATGCACAAATGTTATACTAGAATTGACTATGTGTTCCTGGAACAATTCCAGGTTCACACGCTTCAGGCAGCCTCAATCGAACTAAGTACCTGGTCCAGCCATGGGCCGGTCAGGACTGACTTCTACATGGACTCTCTTCACAGGGAGCTGTCTGTTGGGGGTTAAATTATTGTTTACTTGACGATGCCAAAGTGCATGAGTCCTTTTTACAATCACTGACTCAATATTTTGAGACAAATACAAGCAGTGTCTAATCGCCTATTACACTCTGGGACACTAATAAATGTGCCCTAAGGGGAGACCTCATTAAACTTTGAGCCTTTAAAGCTAAACAATGAAGGAAAGTTAGGAAACGTATTCAAGACCTACTAACCAAAATATCAACCCCCTATAACATCCCTTGGATGCGAAGGATCTCTAGACCTTGAATATTGTTCACTCACCCCATCCTAAACCGACTACTAAGAGTGTGAGACACGGTGTCTACTACAGATGGCCTGGCACCATACTCCTCCTCACTTCTCTCCATTTGTAGTAACCCAAATTTTCCTCCGGGGTATGCTCCAAGCTCCTTCAGTGTATGGAGATGACTAAACATCCATATCTGGAGACTCTTCTATTAGATTTGGGGTTTCCATCCTTTGAGGACCTGGTGAGGAATTGTTAATTGCCCTCTACACTCTTCTGGCAATACAGGCAACGCTAACACTTTCTTCTGGATCTCACACCCAAGGTTTTGCGAGAAGGGACCTAACCCCTTTGGAAAATCTACTCCGCCCTGGGACATCACCCGCACATCTTGTATCTTAAATCAATCGGATACTCCAAGATGGCACGAATGATACTAAACTACACTTTTTGCTTCAATGAGAGAGAGAGAACTGTCTTCTAGGGATGGGTGAAAATGTTTGCGTCAAACTGAAATCAGCAAATAATGGCACTTTCTGCTTGGCTAATAATTTCCTGCGAAAAGTTCAGTTTTTCCACTTTTTCCCACCTTTTTCGCCCATTGAAATCAATGGGAAGAAAAATATTTTTACACCACACAAAAGTTTTCTACAGCCATATAAAAGGCTGTCAGGCTCTCACAGCATGCCATTTTGTGTTTGTGAGAGGAGAGAGCAGTACATTTTTTGAGGTAGAGAAGAGGGGAATTGAAGTTTAGTTTAGTGAATCCTTTAGGTAGGACATTTGTTCTGTGTATTAGGAGAGTCAGTGGGGCATTCTGGGAAGGAGAAGGGAGGAAGGAGGTTGACCCCAAATACTCCAAAATTACATGTGTCTGATTGGCAAGACACAGGAAGCTACAGACCTATTTTGCTGTTATTTTCTGGGTAGGGAAGTCTGGAGAAAGAAGTTGTTAATTTTTTTCAATTACAATTTTTTGGGACAGACTGTGATAAGCCAACAGGGTGGACAACTTAAAAAATAAAAATAAAAAAAAATAAAGAAGAAGAAAAAACTAAATATACTAGGTGTATTGACAGACAGCTGACTGGGCTTAGGCAAGGCATCATAAAGCTTCATCAGTTGTGTTGTGTACCGTGCAGTAAAAATATCACAGTGTAGTTGTGTAATGTCCAGCAAACGCACAAGGAGAAGGGGAAGGGGGAGAGGTGGAGCAGTGCAGGGAAGTGAGAGTAAAGTAGTAGTTCAAAAACTGACTGCAACAATGGTTTCTGCAGAGTGTGAAATCAATGATGATGATGATCCCTCTACTCCAAGGGAGGATGCAGTTTGTCAAGGTCCCAGCAAAACTAGTTCCAGCACCACCAGTGCCAGTAGAAATAAAGAACCATATAAGAAGAACACTGAAGATGACAACATGTCGCATTCAAGTGTTGATGATGCTGGCCATAGCATAACAGAGGAAGGTGTAGCAGCTAAACTGCCTACTGTATCAAGTAGTGAGACAAACAAGCATCAAAACACCTATTCTCAAAGTAGTAGCGAGCTTTGTTATAGTAAATGTAAAAAGAAATTGCTTGAGACCTCTAAAAGCTTAGAGGACTATAGGAGTAGTAGTTGGCAAGAACTGTTAGGTGATGCTGATACTGCTGAGGATGACCTAATGATGACTGATGATGATGCAGATTTAGAATATATCCCTCCAGAATCCTAATCTTGTTCAGATACAGATGACGTTGAGCGTGAGGATGCTGACAGGACTATAAGATTAGCAGAAAGTCAAAGCCTGAATCTTCCACCACTTTAAGGAACACTGTGTCGGTCTATAAACTGTTTGAGAAAGCCATTGGAAAGTCTGACTCTGGACAAGCACAGATGTCAAAAAGCACACAGTCACCCTATCAGTCATCATCAGCATCATCACCTCTTCAAAATCCAAGTCCCACTCAGCCACACACATCTGTTTTGAGTACCCAGCAACAGCAACACAGGTTAACATCCACAATGTTAGATATGACGAGTGCCTATGCTACGGCTGCTGCTGTGAGTGCTGCACCTTTGACACCTAGTAGTAGTGGCAGTAGAATTGAATCAAAATGTAACCCCAGTAGTAGTAGTAGCAGCAGCACCCCCTCAGGAACCGCTCATTCCATGAAGTCCACTGCATGGAGATACTTCACTCAGGATCTCCAAGCTAAGCATGTTGCTATCTGTTTTCTGTGCAAAAACCACGTGAGCAGGGGGAAAGCAGGCTCACACTTGGCACCTCCTTTATGAGATCCGGATTACTATTGAAGTGTTGCATGCATAGTTTTGCATCATAAAATGACGCATTTTTTTCCACATCATTTGAAGTGTCGCATTTAAAGTTTTACGTCATAAAGTGACACAGATTCTAAATTTCACGTCATTCCGAATGGCGCATTCACCATTTCGTGCGTTAATGTGTCGCATTATGGGTGCAATAATGATTCAATATGGGTGCAATATTGATGCATTATTGGTGCAATAGGGGTGCATTAAGGACGCAATATGGGTGCAGTAAGTACACAATATGGGTGTAATAATGAGGCAATATGGATGCAATATTGACGCAATATGGGTGCACAGGTCTGACTGGGAGATACACTATCAGCAGGCCAAAGGTGCCACAACTAGCAGCAGCAGAAGCAATATAAAAAGTTCCCAGGGCTCTAGGGCAGAAAAAAGAAGTAGTGAAGTTATTTATGTGTCAGAGAGTGTGCTACTGCCAGTGCCAACAGTTAGTTCAGTCCAATTAACACCTATGGCTCCTGCTGCAGAGAAGTATGATGACTCTGGCTTTGCTGTAGGAGATGGCAAGTGTCATAGATTGCCCACACATGCTGCTTCTACTGCCACCACTTCCTCTAGTCATATTGTTAGAGCAATACAGTTTCAGGCTTCTTCTGCCATGTCCTGCCAACCCACACTGACTGAGTTCCTAAGAAGGAGTCAAAAACTTCACAAAAACAATCCCAAAGTACAGCTGTGGAATGACAAGGTTGCCAAGATGTTGGCAATGGGCATGCTACTGTATTCTTTTCTAGACAACCGAGGTTTCAGAGAACTGATGTCATGTGTAGCTCCACGCTGGAATATCCCAAGCCGCAGTTATTTTTCCCACATGGCTTTGCCTGAATTGTACAAGCAGGTGGTTATTGTGGTGGACAAAGGGCTGAAAAGTGAGTATGGCAAGAAAATCCACCTGACAACAGATATGTGGACAAGTGGGCAGAGCACAGACTATGACTGCTTACTGGGTTTCCCTCCCAGTGCCAACAGTGGAAAACACTAGCTTACAGCATCAGGTGAAAGCCAGTAATTGCGCTTCTGGTTGTGGCAGTGTGATTAAAAGGCAGCAGCAGCGGGATAACACATACCATCGTCACACCACCTTGTGCGTGCAGAGTTTTGAGAGACAGTCCCACAAAGCTGTAGATGTTCTGAGTAAGCTAGAACATGTGATAGAGGAATGGCTTGTTCACCGCTCCTTAAAAGCTGGTTTTGTGTCTGCTGATAACGGCTCTGACATAATTGCTGCTTTGAGAATAGGTGGTATGGTGCATGTGCCCTGCTTTGCCCATGTGATAAATTTAGTTGTGACCAGATTCCTGGCAGAATCCGAAACCCTCAAAGAGATGCTTTATATTGCCCAGCAAAATCTGTGCACATTTTAGTCGCTCCTACAGTGCACACAACACTCTATATTCCATACAAGAGCGTAACAAACTAACCCATCATCAGCTGAAAATAAAGGTCCCTACCAGGTGAAATTCCACCATGTACATGCTAGAGCGTTTGTACAAACAGAATAAGGCCATTAGCTAGTACACCATGCAAAACTGGAAGGTTTTATCACCTGGCCAATGGCAAATGTGTGATGTATGTGAGCTGCTGAAACCCTCTGAGGAGGCAACTATGCTGGTGAGTCGCATTGGGGCAGGAATTAATGAAATTAAAAAATGTTTCATTGCATTGTAGTTATGTTCTAGGCAGAAACATTGACCCCCTGGACTACTGGAAAACAAAATAGTGTGTGTGGCCAGCATTTAGCCCTGCAGTGGAAACCCTTAATTGCACTCAGGAACTGTTGAGTCTCAGAGGGTTCTCATTGCAAATGCTTATATTGTGAATTACCGAAGGATGCGGCTATAAAGCAACAATGTTGGGAGACTAACATTCTTAAAAATGAACCAACATCTCATAACATGAGTATCAGGTAGCAGAAACCACGCATGACAGACAAAGCCAAGACAAATATTTTGCCAGCAGCACAGAGTTGGAAGAGGGGTGTGTAGAAGAGTTGCCACTATCTACGCCACTTGTGACTAGGGATGGGTGAAAATCTCCAACTCAAACTGAAATCGGCTAAAAATGGCACTTTCCGTTTGATGAAAAATTTCCTGCGAAAAGTGCTGATTTTCCACTTTTTTCGCCTAGCTCATTCCATTAAAATCAATGGGAACATTTAAGTTACAGACAACTCATCGCAAATGTTATTTTATTTTCCAAAGGCATAGTATAAAAGGGGCATGAGGGTGTCTGTGTTGGTGGAGTGTGGGAAAAGAATCAGTTGAACAGGGGATGATTTTTGGGGGGCAGTTAATAAAAAATAAACCCTAAATACAATTCAAAAAACCCATAACACATGGTATAATAGGGGTCTGAGGAGGATGCTTATGTAGGTGGGTTGAGTCTGAGGAATGAATCAGTTGAACAGGGAATTTGTTTTAGGGGGTTTCTTGACTGGTATTGGGGGGACAGTTAATAAAAAAAATCAATAAATTAAAATAAGAAATTTGTATGTAAAGTGATAGAGACAGGAACCCCCTGACATAAGCTGCCACTGGGGTGGACTGACACTTGATAAAGTATTTTGTAGAGGATGACTTATTAGAGGACCAAGCCCTGAGGACACATTGATTTGTAGGACTTAGGCTTGTTAGAAACAACCCCCCCCCCAATTTTTTTTTATAGGACTATGTTTTTGTTTTTGTTATTTTATATTTTTTTAAAGCACAAGCCCTGAGAAAGCAAAAATGCCCTATTGGCCTAGTGTCAGCAGGTCATGTTGGCCAGTGGCCACTGGCCAGTGTCAAATTTCCTCTTCCTGAGTCTGAGTCCAGAATTGAGGAATTTGCAACTTCTGTTGTTGCTGCTGCTACTGCTGAGATGTTTAAGCAGCAGGATGATTTGGAAGCTGAGGCGTAACTAGAAGCCACCGGGCCCTGGTGCAAAAATTGCCATGGCCCCCCCGACCACATTGGCCCCCCTCAACCACACTGGCCACCTCCACATTGCCCCTTCCACATTGCCCCTTTCACAATGCCCCTTCAACAATGCCCCTTCAACAATGACCCCGTCTCTACATTGCCCCTTCCACAATGCCCCTCATTCTCCACATTGCCCCTTCCACAATGCCCCTTCCATATTGCCCCTCATTCTCCACATTGCCCCTTCAACAATGCCCCTTTCACATTGCCCCTCATTCTCCACATTGCCCATTCCACAATGCCCCCATCACAATGCCCCTCATTCTCCACAATGCCCCCTTTCACAATGCCCCCATCACAATGCCCCTCATAATCCACAATGCCCCTTCCACAATGCCCCTCATTCTCCACATTGCCCCTTCCACACTGCCCCTCAATCTCCACATTTTCCCCTTCAACAATGCTCCCATCACAATGCACCTCATTCTCCACATTGCCCCTCAGTCTCCACAATGCCCCCATCACAATGCCCCCAACTCCACATTGCCCCTTCCACAATGCCCCTACCGACCCCCCCGTCCTTTTACCTCGAGTCCCTGGTGGTCTAGCGGTGTGTGACATGACAGGTCTGGGCTTCATTTGGCGCAGACCTCTGACTGGAACTTAAGCTCCCACGCGGTTCTTAGTAATGCAGAGCGCTGGGAGATTATGGGCATTACTAGAGCACTGGCCGCTGGGAGACCAACTGTGCTGCCCTGTTTCATAAGTTGCTGCGGGTGCGTGGCGAGGGTGTCGCAGGGGGCGATCGGGCCCCTGAGAGTGATGGGCCTGGTCGCAGTTGTGACCCCTGCGACCCCTATTGTTACACCACTGTTTAGAAGCTGAAAGGGAACAGGATCAATAACAGCAATAACATGGGTGATGGATGATGAAGGTTCCACTTGCCATGACTATCTCCAGTGATGTGCCTGAGGCAGTAGCAGCACAGTAAGTAGCCTCCAGTGTATGTGGAGAAAAGAAGAAGTTGGCCAATAATTCTTCTCCACCTGTCCCTCTTGCAAAATCATGGGTGCGTTGCTATTAGAATAGAAATTGTTTCTGTGAGAGCAGGAACTGTGGCTCTCATCAGCAACTGCAATGTGCACAGTTATGTGGTAAATAACACCTGGCACAGCTGTATCCAAATACCATGACATCAGAACCCAAGTACTGCCGCTGTCACTATACCCTTGTCTAGACCCCGCTAAGGACACATGACAACTTGCTGACAGTTTAATATTCTGCAAGATGGAATCTCTTCAGATGCCACCTGATAACCTGGTATCGATTCTCCTCCACCACAATGGCATGTGTGGTCAGTGCACCACACAGTGTGCAATGGGTAGAGACAAACTGCCATATCCTAACATCAACAGAGTGGCTATCATTTGGCGGGGGAGGTAATGATGAAACAGATGGACTGTCAGGAGATGTATTTGTTACCTTAAAGGAAGAAGGTGATGTTGATGGTGAGCAAGCTGTTTAGCTCATCATGGAACTTCCAGTGTCTGTCTGGGTTTCTTTATTCTTTCTCTTCTTTGATTTCCACCTTGCCTCTTGGTGTCTTTCTGGAGAGTCAGGGGGTACAGTAACAGAGGTGCTAGATTTTCTGTAATGGGTGTTGGGTGTGAAACAAACCTGCATGAGTCCACCCTACTGACCTCAGTACTAGGTGGCTTGGGAGGTAAGAGAGTCATGGGTGGGAACTCCAAGTTAGTCGCCATTCAAATCTCAAGCCTAGGTTTGTGGTTCATGGATGAGGATCTTTCTCTAATGAAGGTATCAACCAGTATGGCAAAATAGATAAACTGATCTAGATCCTCTGGCAGCTCACGGGCTGCCGTCTCAACTTTAATGATATCATTAGGCCCTTGTGAGAAGGCCGCCACCAACTCCTCATTGTTTCAGCCTACCTCTGCCTCTAGTGTACGAAATTCAATAGCGTATTCTGCTACTGAAAGGGTGCCCTGGCGGATGGTCATTAGTTTTTTGGCGGCAGAGGTTGCTCAGCCTGGAACATCAAATACTTTATGGAAGGCATCCACAAATTCAGTAACGTTCGACGTTATGGGTTTAGCCATCTTCCATAACAGGTTGGCCCATGCCAATGTTCTGCTGGTCAACAAGGAAATCATAAAGCCGACCTTGTTCTTTCACTCTGGAAAACATTAGGTACCAGTTCCCAAAAAATTCTGAGCTGATTTATGAATCCATGGCACAACGTGGGTTCCCCATCATATCTTATAGGGAGTGGAGCGGCTCCGGACAACCCTCTATAACTTGTGTTTTCCATCTGAGTGGTTACTACCAATGCTGAAACAGAGGAGGCCACCGTTAATTGTGCAGGCTTATCGAGATGCACTGTATGGTTAAGGAGCGTCTGCATCGCCATAGACAACTGGTCAATACGTTGCTCCTGAATATCCATTCTGGAAAGGATATTAGGCAACTGTCGGCTACCAGTATCTGTACTTTCAGAGTTCATGGCCCTTTCGTACGGTCACGGAGTGACTTGGAATAACAACACTGACAAGTACAGATACAGTAAAAATGAATCTCTTTATTGAGAAATAGAACAGCATAAAATAGATAGTACTTCCCCAACCCTCACTAGGCAGGTAAGGGTCAACCACAGGATTCCGGACTGGAAGGAGGTAAATACCACTCTGACTAAAGGAATATACTAGTAGCAGTGATGGTAGTAGCTACTAGTACAGGAGCAGGTGTAAAGCAACTGGGAATCGAGGGAAATATGTTAAGGTGGTTGAGCTCAGAGATAGAACTCCCTAGAAGTCCCTAGAACTCTAGGGCAACCAAGCATGCAATGGTGACTGAGATGCCCTAGAACAGTAGGGTAGCTGAACAGGCAGTGGTGACTGAGACCCCAGAACGCTAGGGTAACTGAACAGGCAGTGAGGTCTGAGACTCCCTAGAAAGCTAGGTTATCCAAACAGGCAGTGGTAACTGAGACTCCCTAGAACGCTAAGGTAGCCGAACAGGCAGTGGTGACTGATATTCCCTATAACGCTAGGGTAACTGAAAAGGCAGTGGAGACTGAGACTCCCTAGAACGCTAGGGTAACCAAACAGGCAGTGATGACTGTGACGCCCTATCACGCTAGGGTACCCAGTGGCACCGAGCGGAGATATCGAGAATGCCAGTAATACAGACTGACACAAACTGAGCACCGCTCATATGAAGGAGCGCGAGTGGGTCAGTACGGAGTGGATAGTCAACCAGAGCCAGGAGTAAAACTGGAGAGGGTAGTCAGTCAGAGCCATTAGTCAAACTGGTGCGGGTAGTCAGCCAAAGCCAGGAGTCAAACTGGAGCAGTAGTCAGCCAGAGCCTGGAGTCAAACCGGAGCAGGTAGTCAGCCAGAGCCAGGAGTCAAACAGAGTGGGTAAGTCAAACGGAACCGAAGTCAAAATGAGCCAGAAGTCACACACAGGAATTGAGCATCGGAATCACAAGAGCTATAGCGCACAGGTACACCACGAAAAAAGGCAAATGAGTCAGGCTGAGGCCTATAAGGCCTAGCAAGTAGGTGGAGACTCAATCTGGCAATTAGCGGTGGCCAATAAGAATAGAAAATGTGCTTCAGTGTGACAACCAGGAAGTAAAGCAATGTCGCCTGCAAGCACAGCAATGCTAAAGGCAATCACGGGCACCTTGAGAGATACATGACACGATGGTCTATGATGGATGTGACAAAGTTCTAAAAGTGATAGTGCTTCCAACACTATTTCTTTATGATTATATTTTCCTTGAAGATAAATTTTGGACATAGGAATATTGGCACACATCTTTGGAAGATTATCATTTAAGGATATGGGAGGCTTCTGGACTGTTTTATAATAAAGAAGTGAGAATTATGGGGTGATATTATTGATTCCGTTAGAATTGGAAACTCTACTATAAAAGTGTTTCTAAAAAGAATAGTTCTCTTTTGAAATTGTAAGAGTCTGATGTATGTCTTAATATGTGGTATTTCTTCATGTCACTGTACTTGGTTGGTGATTTGCATGCACGCATGAAGAAACAGTTGGCACAGATCTTCATAGCTATCAATGTATATATGTATTTTTAAGTAGGGGTTCAAGGGATCTATTCATGCACCAATCTGTGATATTTACATTGTAATTTATGTTTTTTTTTTTAAATTTGGAGTCATGCATGGGCTCAATTATTGCTACTTATGACATATGGGGTTATCTGTATGTATTCAATGACTGAGATTCATGACAACCTATTTAAGGTCTATATTTTTCTTATTGTATTTTGACACTGTAGTGAGTTATTTCATGTACAATGTTATTCAATATATTGTCATGAGCTTTATATCTTTATGCAAAACTACTTAATATTGCGCATGCATATTTGTAGCCCATACAGTAGTCCATCATTTTCTTTGTTGTCTTATGGAGAATGGAGTTCTAAATACAGCCGGCTGTATCTACGTTCCAGTCTCAGCAATGTGATTATTATACTATATATTGTGCTTTTCATTTAATGACTATTGTTATTTGTAATTTTGACGCACACTCAATCTGTATTATACTGATTAGGCTTTGAAACATTTTAGTCTGAGGATATGTTGGACATGTATTACATTGTTTTTTTTATCTTCATCCATTAACTGCGTCTAGGGACGGATCCATTTAATTTATCTCTGTGGCTGTACTAGTTCAGTCTGCTATAATGTCTTACGTCATTAATTATGAACCTAATAAGCGGCGATTCTTTTGACTGAATTGATTGATTTCCAATTGGTGCAGGATTGATTAACAAACCCAGAACTGTTATCCGACTATTATCCCCTGACGAAGCCTGTGGAGGCAAAATGCGTTGGGAGGTCGGCTTTGAGAAGGGTTCAGCTGGATAGTTGTGTCTATTTTCCACTCATGGGCACTTTACACTTTTGCTAAGTATTTCACTTGGCTTTTTGTTTAGCAAGCAATTTTGCACATAATTACACGCAGTATGATGTGTTTTATAGATCATATTGTAGTGGATCTGAGAGTCTGCACATAATTGTTATGTTATATTTAGATGTCATATTTATATCAGTGGATTGAATAGACATTTTTTCTATTTTTGGTATATGTACTTATTCTCTATTTTGAGATATACTATATTTATGTATGTATACATGTTTACTTACTCCATCCTGTATCCCCTCAATTTGTTTTTTAATTGTTTTTATGTCATCTGTGTTATTTGATGGTCTTCAATAAAATGTATATATTTTTGGTATATTTACTTGTGTTGAGATGAGTGCCTCATTTACTAGACTGTCTTCTTTAGGGGTTCTTTCTTTTCCCTATTTTGTTGTCCCTGCCAACAATTTGGCAACCTTGCCATTCCACAGGTGTGCTTTGGGATTGTTTTTGTGAATTTTTTTACTCCTTCCCAGGAACTCAGTCAGTGCGGTTTGGCAGAAGAACCCTGAACTTTATTTCTTGAACAGCATGACTAGAGAAGATGGTAGAGGTGGAGGCAGCATGTGTGGGAAGTCTACGACTGTTGCCATCTCCTGTAAACTCAGGGTCATCATACTCCTCTGTAGCAGAAGCTATAGGTGTTATTTGGAATTAATTAACTGCCTTGCTCCCTTCTTGCTCACATCCCCCAGAAATGTCTAACACAGAGATAATAACAGCAAGATCAGCAAGGAACCTGGACAGCAGCTGCCTGTGTCTTTCAAATAAAAAAGTCAGACAGAATTTTGGGGTATTTGGGGTCAACCTTGTTTGCTCCCACCCCCATACATGTATAACACAGTGATAATAACAGCAAGATCAGCAAGGAACTTGGACCGAAGCTGCCTGTGTGTTTCAAATCAAATCGATCAAATAGAATTTTGAGGTATTTGGTGTCAACCTCTTTTGCTACTTTCTTGCTCACACCACCAGACACATCCAACACAGAGATTGATAATAATAGCAACATAAGCAAGGAATTTGGACCACAGCTGCCTATGTCTTTCTAATCAAATCAGTCAGACAGAATGTTGGACTATTTGGGGTCAAACTCCTTTGCTCCTTTGTTGCTTACACCCCAAGACAAGTCTAACACAGAGATAATAACAGGAAGATTAGCAAGATATTTGGACCACAGCTGCCTGTGTCTTTCAGTGTTGAGGTATTTGGGGACAACTTCCTTTTCTCCCTTTCCCAGACACATATAACACAGAGATAATAATAATAAGATCAGCAGGGAACTTGAACCAAAGCTTCCTGTGTCTTTCAAATCAAATCGGTCAGGCAGAAGGTTGGGGTATTTGGGGTCAACCTCCTTTGCTCCCTTCTTGCTCACACCCCCAGAAACATATAACACAGAGATAATAACAGCAAGATCAACAAGTAACTTGGGCAGTATCTGCCTGTGTCTTTCAAATCAAATAAGCCATACAAAATGTTGGAGTATTTGGGGTCAACCTCCTTTGCTACCTTCTCGCTCATACCTCCCAGAAACGTCCAACATAGAGATAATAACAGCAAAATCAGCAAGGAATTTGGACAGCAACTGCCTATGTCTTTCAAATCTAATAGGTCAGAGAGAATGTTGGACTATTAGGGGTTAGCCTCCTTTGATGCCTTCTCGCTCACCCCCAGACAAGTCTAACACAACGATAATAACAGCAAGATTAGCAAAGAATTTGGACCACAGCTGCCTGTCTTTCATTGTTGAGGTATTTGGGGTCAACCACCTTTTCTCCCACCTCCAAACATGTATAACACAGAGATAGTAACAGCAAAATCAGCAGGGAACTTGGACCAAAGCTGCCTGTGTCTTTTAAAACAAATAGGTTAGACAGAATGTTTGGGTATTTGGAATCAACTTCCTTTGCTCCCTTCTTGCTCATACCACCCAGATACACCTGACACAGAGAAAATAACAGCAACAACAGCAAGGAATTTAGACCACAGCTGCCTGTGTCTTTCAAATCAAATCGGTCAGAGAGAATGTTGGACTATTTGGGGTCAACCTCCTTTGCTCCCAACTCGCTCACCCCTAGACAAATCTAACACATAGATAATAACAGCAGAATTAGCAAGGCATTTAGACCACAGCTGTCTTTGTCTTTCAGTGTTGAGTTATTTGCTGTCAACCTCCTTTCTCCCTTTCCCAGACACGTAAAACACAGAGATACCTGTGTCTTTCAAATCAAATCGACCAGATAGAATGTTGGGGTATTTGTGTTTAACCTCCTTTGCCACCTTCTTGCTCATACATGGTAACAGTAAATTAGGTCAAAAAAAGACACAAGTCCATCAATTGAACCTTAGCCTCATAATCCAGAGACATGAGAATTATATTGCTTTCCTGCTGCCAAATAAGCTAGTCTTTATCAGACCTTCCTGTTTTGCCTACTAATACACTCTATAGCCTTGTCTTTTCCCTTTTGAAAGAAATGTATATAATCTTCTCTTAAATGTATCCATTCTATCTGCCATAACCTCATCTTTGCATCCTTGGGCAAGGAATTCAGTAATTTAACAGACCTCACTGTAAAAAACCCTTCCTCTGCTGAAGTCGAAACCCCATTTCCTCTAATATCAAGGGGTGTCCCCTGGTTATTTCAGCATGCCTTGGAATGAATAGCTTACCAGAGAGATCCTTGTATTGACCTCTCATATGCTTGCACATTGTGACAAGATATCCTCTTAGTCATGTTTTCTCTAGAGTAAATAAACCAAGTTTGTCTTGTCGTTCCTCATATGTCAAGTCCCCTATTCCCCTAATTAATTTTGTTGTTCTTCGCTGTACTCTCTCCAGTTACAGAATATTTTTTTTCAGAACTGGTGCCCAAAACTACACTGCATATTCAAAGTGAGGTCTTACCAATGATTTGTACAATAGCAAAAAGATGTTATACACTCTTGCTTCAAAACCCCATTTTATGCAAGACATGACTTTATTTGCTTTTGCTACTGCTATTTGACACTGATCACTGTTTCCAAGTTTGTAGTTTACAAGGATTCCCAGGTCTTTCTCTAGCAACGAGTCCCCTAAAATGATTCCATTAAATTCATAAGTAGCATTGGGATTTTTCTTTCTAAATCCATGACTTTACATTTCCCCACATTAAACTTAATATTCCATTTGATTGCCCTATCTGCCATTTTATGGAAATGCCTCTATAGAGAACACATATATTGTTCTGAATGAATTACCCCGCTTAATTTAGTGTTATCTGCAAATATTGATATTTGGCTTTCTCTATCTATTTCCAGGTCATTTATAAACATGTTAAAAAGCAGTGGACCAAGTACTGAACCCTGAGATACTCCAATCTCAACTTTAACTGTGTTGGAGAATTGTCCATTTACAACCACACACTGTTCCCTATCCTTCAACTAGTTTTTTTATCCAATTGCAAAGGTTATCCCCTAGCCCAAATTTCCTTAATTTATACCACAGCCTTATGTGTGGCACTGTATCAAATGTCTTTGCCAAAGCTAGATATACTGCATCATCTGCCTTACCATTATCTAGGTTGCTACTTACTTCTTCATAAAAGCTGAACAGATTAGTTTGGCATGGTCTATTCCTCATAAAACCATGTTGATTCCTACTAATAATCTTATTTTTGGTGGTATATTCCTGAATATAATCCTGTTACGGTTCAGTACACTCAGAAAAGGAAAGTTTAGGTAAAAACACAATTTTATTGACACACAATGAATAATAGTAACGTACGCTCCGGTCTGTAGCGAGGAGGAAACCTGAGGTGCCCAAACGTACCCAACCTCAGTAATGACAAAACAGATCAAGCGTTCGTGGTGCTAATCGGTATCACCGGAGGGTCACACAGGGCACAGTGTGCAAACGGATAGAGAACTGGACTACTATGCGAAACCGGATCACCGATGCTCTGGCAAGACCACTGAACTTAAGCAACAGCATAAGTGCAGAGGCTAACGAGCAGGAACGGAACTGGAGCAGGATCTTCAACCCAGCCGGGTCGGTACACGGAGCAGGAACGTCAGCCAAGCCGATTCGGTACACAGAGCAGGATCGCCAATCACGCCGGGTCGGTACATGGAGCGGGTCCACCAGACAAGCCGAGTCGGTACACGGAGCAGGAACGTCAGCCAGGCCGGGTCAACACAGGAACAGGAACGTCAGCCAATCCAGGTCGGTACATAGAGCAGGAACGATGAGCATGCAGAGTAGTCAAACAATCCGGGTCATACACTGGTATCAAATAGGAGTAAACGGAACTAGCGCTAGGCAACGGATACACCACGAAAGGGCAAACCCTAAGTGACAGCCCAAGGTATATAAAGGCTGTCACTAGGAGGGGCTATACAGCGCAGCCAATGAAAAGGCACCAGGAAGTAAATATGTCAAAATGTCGCAGGAATCACGGGCACCGTGATAGTACCCTCCTCTCAAAGACCCCTCTCCAAGACGAGGGGCCTGGTTTTTGGGGATACTTAGCATGGAAACTGCACTGTAATCTGGGAACATGAAGGTCCCTAGAATCGACCCAGGAACGCTCCTCAGGACCGTAACCTTTCCAATGGGCCAAATATTGTAATTTCCCTCTAAATCGTTGTGAATCAATAATATTTTGTACCTCATACTACTCCTGACCTTGCACTGAACAGGACCGGGGGCCACAGGAGTAGTACTGTACCGGTTGCATACCAGAGGCTTCAACAAGGATACGTGGAACACATTATGAATCCGCATGGATGCTGGGAGGTCCAAAGCATATAATACAAGGTTAATTCTGCAGATAACCTTAAAGGGACCAACGAACCGGGGAGCCAACTTGTTGCATGGAGTCTGCAGGTTCAGATTCTTGGAGGAGAGCCATACCCTGTCCCCAACCTGGAAGGAGACCGCTGGCAACCGTCTGCAATTAGCTTGATGCCGAGAACACTGGAACGAAACAGTCCAGGAGCAAGCATGGTTGAAATCCGTAATTGATGAGAAACAGGGAGCTCCCGGATGATGAATTAACCACACAATTCCTGGCAAGCTCCGCTCAAGGCAACAGGTCGGCCCAATTGTCATGATGATCAGACACAAAACAACGTAGAAATTGTTCCAATTCTAGATTGGCACACTCGGCAGCTCCGTTGGTCTGGGGATGTTAAGCGGGAGAAAATGATAACTGAATGCCCATCTGTGCACAGAATGCCCTCCAAAACCTAGACACAAATTGACTCCCACTGTCCGACACCAGCACCCTGGGTACGCCATGCAACCGGAAAACCTCTCTGGCAAATATCATTGCCAACTCCTGAGCCGAGGGAAGGCCAGGAAGAGGCACAAAATGTGCCATCTTAGAGAATCTATCGACAATCATCAAAATAAAGGAATATCCCCTAGACACCGGTAATTCTCCCATAAAGTCAATTGAGACATGAGACCAAGGACGTTCACCATTAGGTATAGGTTGGAGCAGGCCCACCGGAAGGTGTCTAGGGGACTTGGCACGGGCACATGCAGAACAAGCTGCAGTGAAAGCGGTGCTGTCAGCATGCAAGAAAGGCTACCAGAACAACTGTGAGAGACACCAAATCAATTGATTCTTACCAACATGACCAGCAGCCTTAGATGTGTGGTAGGTTTCAAGTAGCCAGGTACTTTCCCCAGGAAAGTACAGCCTGAATAGTAGGCTTCTGGCTAGTTGGATCTAGGAACTGCTGAATGCCACCTAGGGCCTGTCCCCCTAGGTACCCTAGGTGCGTTCGTTTTCCGGCCGTGTAGGGCAAGAGCGAAGCAAATGGCCAGCTAGGCCACAATACAAACAGAGACCTTGTCGACAGCGATGCGCCCGTTCCTCCTTAGATAGTCTAGTAAACCCTAATTGCATAGGTTCACTAATCTCAGTATTGTGTTCAGGAGGCTTGGGAGGTGAGGGAGGCATGGGTGGGAAGCTCGGTCTTGCTGGACCCAAATCTCTGGCCCTCTGCTTTCAGTCCTTAGCTGCCATGTGCTCCCTGATACGGGAATCAATCAAAATGGAAAAATCAATAAACTTGTCAAGATCAGTAGGCAGTTCTCGGGCTGCTGTTTCATCCTTAATTCGATCGCATAGTGATAAATCCCTTATTATCTCTTCTAGCTGTTTTCCCACTACAGAGGTCAAACTCACAGGTCCATAATTTGCAGGTTCTGTTTTAGTTCCCTTCTTAAATAGAGGTATTAGATTGGCTCTACACCAGTCTTGTGACACTGAGCCTGTGGTGAAAGAATCTTTAAAGAGTAAAAAGAGGGGTCTGCACTGAGTTCCTGAAACCCCAGACACGTCAAACACAGAGATAATAACAGCACCATCAGCAAGGAATTTGGACCACAGCTGCCTGTGTTTTTCAATCTATCAGACAGAATGTTGGGGTGTTTGGGTTCAAACCTTCTTTGCTCCCTTCTCGCTCACTTCCCTAGGCACATCTAACATAGAGATAATAACAGCAAGATCAGGAAGGAATTTGAACAGCAGCTGCTTGTATCTTTCAAATCAGACAGAAGGTTGAAGGATTTGGGATCAACCTCCTTTTCTCCCTTCTCGCTCACACCTCCAAACACAGAGATAATAACTGCAATATCAACAAGGAATTTGGACCTCAGCTGTCTTTGTCTTTCAAATCAGACAGAATGTTGGAGTATTTGGGGCCAACCTCTTTTGCTACCTAGTTCTCACACCCTCAGACTTCCGTAGCACAGAGATAATAACAGCCAGATCAGGAAGGAGTTTAGCCTATCTTCTCTAGCTCAAACATTAGCTGCTCTCTTCCTCTCACAAACACAGAATAGCATGCTATGGGAATGCCACTCCTTTTATAGGCTAACTTCAGGAAAATAAGGGAAACTTGCCATGTGCTCGGTAGACATTCCGTTTTCTCATTGATTTCAATGCAATGAGCTATGTGAAAAATGCAGGCAAACTGCACATTTTGCTGGAAATTTCATGGTAGGCAAAAAGTGCCATTTTTCTCCTATTCATCTTTTGCCCATCCTTACTTCCGACTAGTGGGATCCGAAACCAGGTACGTTAATGGGTGTAGAAAGTAATTCAAGAAGGAAAAAAAGGGATTGTAACACCTGTATTGTAGTTAATAATTGTAGCTCTCCTGGGCACTCATCTAGTGTGGCATGCCCGAAGTTTTCGGTTCAGTTCAGAGCATCACTAGTTATGCATCCAGAGTGGTCTGCAGGGAAAAGGGTTTTTGCCAGTCATGACACCAGTGGTCACAAAGTGGTGAGCCGCTTTAGACTGTTGGAGGTTGGGCTATGAACATCTAGTAAAAGGCCTTCCCACCTAAGTAGCTGCACTGGCTGGGAATTTGTGGGAAGTGCCGTTCCCATGCCAGGAAGCCATGGCCCATTATATGGCAGGGTTTCTAGGTATTAAATAGTTAAATAGACCTTAAATAAACTGTGACCTCCATTTTCCCACAAAAATTGTTGTATTGTGTTTTTATTTAAAGTTCAGTTGCAAAAAACTGTGGTCACTTACAAATCAGAAGGTATGTGGGGATTGCACAGCAGTTGTGGTAAGAAGAGAAGGGAAGGTAGTGCATATACACCTTAACCCTTTGAGTGCCAGAGGGGTACGGAACGCATTGCTTTGCAAATGCATTCCATACCCCTCTGGCACTCAAATGGTTAATGACGTACATAAGTAAGTTTCTTTCGAACAGCAGTCAATTATACTTTTTTATTTGTATCTGATCTCTCTAGTAGGCAAGCCATTGTTAATTGTTTCTTTTTGCAATTTGATTCAGTGGGATCAGCATAATGTTGGTGCTTGGCTCCACTGACACACACAGTAACACATTTTCCCTAGACTTACCCTGTGAGATAGGCTGTCCAATGCACTCTTGACTGGCCAGATTTTAAGGCAGCTTGGGCATATGTACCTTACCTCTTATTAATTTTTTAGCTCTAGAAGGCTGTAAAATGCATTGCATACACCTCTGGCTGTCAGTGGGGTTCATATGTCATATATAAAACAAGAAACAATATTTTGAGGTGTGATACTTAAAGCGGAACACATTCTGCTGGTCTGAGAATCTAAAGCTGATGACATAGGTGTTTTCGTGTAGCCAAGGGGAGTTACAAGAGAGCCGATCGGCTCTGTGCTGACATGCGCAATGCGCTTTTCTGGGGGGAAGACGTTACCAGGTACTTTTTGGAATTAACAGATTATTCTTTAATAACACGTTTTAAAAAAAAAAAAATAATTACACAGAGAGTTATCATGGATTGTAGGACTCTAATTGAGGCTACATCTTGTAGGGGTGTTAGTTCCGCTTTAAAGCAAAATAGATGTATAAAGAATACATAAGAAACTAAAAAAATATTCAGCTCGGCAGCAACCACATTCACGCAATTATTAAAAAGAAAAGAAAAAAAAGAACAAAAAAAAATGAATTAGAAATAATTTATCCTCCTACCAGGTGCTCATATTCTGCAGGATACATGATTCTTAGGTGTTTTGTTATGCTCTGGATCCTGTTTGTGCAATGGTTGGAAACAAATTGCCATATTCATGCCTACACAGAATTGCGATCTGGAGGGGCAATGGCATTGGTGAAGGAAAATTGGACTGATTGGGGACACTTTGTATGGATGTGGAAGTTGTGAGGGGAGCCACTGGTGGTGGCTGCAAAGGCTGATGGAGGATTGCTACTGACTGATGGCAGGTCTCACTCTCTGCAGCCAATTTGGTCTTCTTAGTAGTGGATGTTTTCTTGTGTCCAAGTTTTGAAGAGGGGTAGTTGAAGTACCAGCAGGGTCAGCACCAGCAGCAATGGCATGGGAGTGGAACCTTTATTTTTTTTGGCATGCATTTCAGCATGCCAATGCTGCGTTTGTATTATGAATGCAGATGTGACAAGGTGGTATTCCTCCCACCTTTATGAATGCAGAGGTGACAAGGTATATAAAGCATTTGTCATTTCTTGCACTGTTACAAACACCAGGGAGAAAGATTGCCACACCCAAGACTTCCATTTTCTTGCTCAGTTTTATTGCTCTATTTCTTGCTGTTTTCTTGCTCCTTTTTTGTTCCCTTTTCTTGCTCCATTTTCTTGCTCTGTTTTTTGACTCCATTTCCTGATCCATTTTCTTGTTCTGTTTTCTTGCTCCATTTTCTATAGAGCCAATGTGCTAAGATCTCCAAGGTTGTAGAAAACGGAGCAAGAAAATGGAGCAAAAAAACAGAGCAAGAAAATAATGCTCCAAGCGCTATGATATCTATGGAGCCAAGGCGAAAAGATTTCTCTAAGATTTATGTTGCTTCTTGAGCTGGCTGTTTATAATCTCTGTGCTAGAGAGTGTGGGGGTATGAAAGGAGCCAAGGAGATTTACCCCAAATATCCCAAATTTCTGTGTAACTGACTGGGATCCAAGTTTTTTCATAATCTGGCTTTTATTAGCTCTGTGTTAGGGGAGTCTGGAGAAAGAAGCAGTTGAGCAGGGACTGTGTTTTTTGTTATTTATTGACATCGGGATAGGGACAGTTTATTAAAAAAAATTTTTGACTGATAGGTGACTGACGTGTGCTGTGAGAGCTGGGAGGCAGATTGATACTAGAAGAGTTATATTAGTTTGTAAAGAGCAAGACATCACACACACAATCAGTTCTTTTGAGTATTTCACTGATAATTAATGTCCATCAAATATTCAATTGGCAGGGGTAGGGTGAAAGGAGTAATAGTAGTGCAGCAACATATTAGTAAAGTGATAGTTCAACAACTGACTGCAGCCATGGTTGCTGCAGCATGTTCAATAAACAATGATGATCCTTCTCTTCTTGAGGAGGCAGTTTGTCAAAGTCCCATGAAAACTTCCACCACCACTAGAAGAAGTAAAAAAATGTAATAACACTGAAGAGGACAATGAGTTGTATTCCAGTGTTGATGGTATGATGGAGAAAGGTGTAGCAGTTCAACCAACTGTTGCATCTGACAGTGAGAGTAAAAACACCTGTCCTCACAGTAGCAGCACTGCAGGAGAGGAGGGCTGCTACCATATACCACTGTTCAACCACTGCTAAGACCACTGTTTATTAACCCTCTGAGTGCTAGACAGGTATCTAGAGAATTGCAAGGCAATGCATTGGATGCCTTTCCGGAACTCAAAGAGTTAATTCTTATGAATAATATAGTAGTAATATGGTTTGCGCAGTAGTTGGGAAGTAATGAGAACCTAGAGATGTTGGTGTAGCCAGATGTAAGAAGCTTTTGGAACGCATGTAAATGCGCTCCACTTGGATCCATGGGTGAAGTGGTTGGGAGGAGCATAGAGATGTGGGTGAAGCCGGATGTAGGAAGTCTTTAGAAGGCACGCAAGTGCATTCCATTTGGATCTATGGACTATTTGGTGCCTTCATTCTGGTAAGAGAAAACATCTGTTTGTTTTCGGTTGAATTTCATTGGGGGTTTGAGAATAAGTGAATATATATATAAGTAAGATGATTTCTCCATTCTATTGATGTATGTAAGGCTCTGAAGAAGTGACAACTGAGTCACGAAACGCATTAGGCATTTTTTTTTAACGATTGACAGACAAACCTGTTTCTTTTCTTACCTACTACACACAGTGTTACTTATTTTTAAAATGTGCAGCACAGTGGCTCAGTGGTTAGCACTGTTGCCTTGCAGCGCTGGGGTCCTGGGTTCAAACCCCACCAAGGACAACATCTGCAATGAGTTTGTATGTTCTCACTGTGTTTGCGTGGGTTTCCTCCAGGTACTCCAGTTTCCTCCCACACTCCAAAAAAACATACTGATAGGTGAATTTAGATTGTGAGCCCCAATGGGGACAGGAACCAATATTAGTGTAAAGCGCTGCGGAATCTGTGTGCACTATATAAATAAAGGATTATTATATGTACTGCTCATTTTGAATCGGAGAGTTCTGACCCTCGAAAAAGTTCCAGGCACACTCTTTTTTCAAAAGGGATTATAAGAATAAATATAGGTACAGACAGTATTGCACTGGGTACATTGTTGCCCATTGTTAGAGTGGCTGTTTCCACAAAAAAAAAGGGCTCTTCAGTTCCATGAGAGTGGTGATGAACAGGGCGGATTGTGGCCTATGAGTTCACGAGAAGTACACTGAGTCCAGGAGAAGCACACTGAACTGGAGTGAGAACCAGTACATGCTCTTACACTGAGAGGCAAGTGGTAGCCTTTTGAAATTGTGAGTAGTGATTATGGGTGTTGCCGAAGGATTGTCCTAGTTCTAAATACTATGCCTAGAAGACTGATTGTACCATTTTTTTCTCCATCTCATTTTTTTCCTATATTTAGAGTGGAAATCCAGCTCTAGAAGAACATGCAGCATCGGTTGGACTGATCTGATTCAAATGAGAACCATTCTGTGAAGAAACATTATTGTTTGTATGCTTTAATATTTGCCTTATTACTCATCTCTGAGATTTGGAATATTTGTATACTTTATTTCTTTTTTTTCTTTTTTTCTATTTTTTCCTCTTTCTTTCTCTTTTTACCTCTCCTTCCCCTGGGGTTTATATTGTATATTATCCATTTCAAATTAAGGTGCTGTCTATTGGACTGCATGTCTAATTTAGACATCCAGTCTCATTTGTTGGATTTCAATGAAATATACTTTTATATAGTTATTCAGCTGTCTTAGGTGACTCATTTTACCATTTAACCAATGGAATGTGCATTTTAAGTTCATAAAGTTGAAAATACGATTTTGCATTCCTGTTAATCAGGGCTCTTTACAGGCCATGCATATAGGTAAAACTACACATATTTGGTATTTTTGTACTCAGGAGGTTTAGGGCTTTCTAAAATAATTGAAACTTTCACAACCAACTTAATTGTTTTTGATATATAGTGTATAATTTTAAGTCCTTTGATACTAGCCAGGCCTGAAAAGTTGCTTGCCACTGCAGGCCAAAACATACCCACCAGGGCTGAATTTCTACTCACCAGGGTTAAATTTTCACTCGACATTGGCTAGTGGCGAGTGGAAATTTTGAGCCCTGTATGATATTAGCAAAATATGTAATTGTTTTACATTTTTTTGTACTTATGACACCATAGCACGATGCATAATTTACTTCATGTGAGGCACCATGAAAAAGATGAAATTGTTCTGAAAAAATTGGTGTATAGCTTTCCATATATAACTACGAAGTTACCTCTAGGAATCATATCTAAACAGATGGATAGTTAAAAAAGAAAACCTGAACCAGGTAAAGGTGTCGCTCACAGACCCTCTATTATGAATAATTATTTTAAATGCCAGTGCTGAGATAAGGAGAAAAATGGTATAAATATATACAAATATAAGATGTACAAATTAGTGCTACAATTTCCAAAATTTGGCAGGTGTGTGTACCCTGTCACTAGATCCTTAGAAAAGGAGAATGTAATCCACCTAGGTGGATAAAGGAAAGAGCTCTGGTTTGTACAAATATTACAAATTTATTAAAAAACAATTAATACAAAAAGAGTAAAGGGTACCCTTATATATTGCATTCAATAAAATACAAATATGTGCATATATGCAAGTTTGATTGTCAGTCTCACTATAATAAAATGGTAGATGGAAATGTCCATAAATATATATTACTAAGCATGAAATAACCAGTGACAAAATAAATCAAAAGATACCGGTTTTATCACCAGAATATATATAGTCTGCTCTCTACGCAGTGTTATGTAAGCAGTAAGCCTATACGGAAGTAAATCCGGATGGACTAAGTGGGCAACAATGCTACTGTACATACTCTTCCATAGGGAGTCTCCCACCTGTTTCCGGCTAGTCCCGTCCGGTAACCAGAAATAGTATAGAGTTGATGGACTGTATTGTCCAGGAGATGTGTAGGATCCCATCCGTATTTGCAGGTGTATAGGGGTATCGCGGGCAGGGTATATAAATTCAGATTTTCCTGACACAGGTGTTCATTAACCCCTTGATGGATTCCTGCTGTATTGCCGGATTTGGATATCAAACCGGTTAACCTATCAGTTCTAACTCTGGTGAAGCTGGTGGTATATCTGTAGAGTTACACTGGTGATATTAAATCCGTAGTTGCTCAGGATAATTAATAGTGGGTAAACTGGCAAGCCAAGGTTCGTACTCAATTTCCAGTGCATTTCGTGTATGCTATGACACTTCTTCTGGGTTAGTACTGAACAGATTTGTATATAATCTGTAAAATCTGTTCATTACTAACCCAGAAGAAATGATTCTCACTTCTTCAACTATAATATGTGATGGTGGTAGCTATACTACCATTATACCCTTACTGACTCCTCTGACTGGAAAGCAGAGCTCATGAGCACAGAACACGCCTAACTTGTGTATCTCTAAGACACCATGTGCTACTGGCATTGCGCACATTCTCCAAACAGATGTACGTTGGGACAATGGGGTGGAGAATAAGTAAAACAGAATTTCAGTTCTCAGAGAATCTAAATCACTGTGTCAGGATCCTTGTTGTTGTCACTGGGTAACGAGGCGACTTCCATGACTGTCACTAGAGAGGATCTGCTTCTCTTACCCTGTGAAGAGGATCTTAAGTTCATGACCATGGATATTAAACTGGCTGTCAGGGCGGACATTTTGGATGTCCAGAGGGATATTCAGATAAAGATGTCTCCAAGTCACTAAGAACTCTTGAGTTAAAAAAAAGGCAGCTATTCTGTGGGCACAGCAACAAAAGCAATTCAGCAGCTCCAACATAGTAACTTAATAGTGTCCACATATGGAAATCAATGAAAATTGCAACTGTGTTATACCTCTAATATAGTGGTCTGCTTGGAACAAATGTAGGGTATTGTGTCTGCTACTGAAAGCTTCCCCAAAAACTCTCAATTTCACAATAGAACAAAAAAAAAAGACAGCACACCATCACGTAAAAAATCCCATTAAGCCTGCAGACTCATAAAAAAATATCTGAAAATCTAAAAGTAAAAGGAACTTAGTGGGTGATCGGAGCAGTGTACAGGTCCAAGAGAGACTCAATGAGTGGGTGGAAACATCTTGTCAATTGCCAAAAGGAGTGATCAATGTTTTTTGTGCAAGCAGCACTTACTCATGATCAGAAGAAACCAGAAAAAATAACTCTCCCTCTTATAATGCCCCACCTCCCACAAAAAAGCAGCCAATCTCATCAATTAAATCACAATGGAATCTGACATAGATCAAAGAGGTTGAAAGGCAAAAATGCTTTCCAATAGTTGCAAGCAATCCTGGTTAACCCTGCTCTGCTGTTTTATATAAAATAAATCCCTCATGGCAGATGAGGCATACAGTGTAATAATCAAATAATATGTTCCATTTTGTCACAATTGTCAAGAAATGTCAAAGGGAATATTGTTACAAACCGAAAACAAAAAAATGCTTATATAACTCCACATCTGTCACTGGGTCTTATATATCCTTATAAAATTATAAATCCCCTACCAAAGAACATCAGCACTGAATCAACAGTACATAATAACTCTTTGGCAGGGCAGTCAAAAAATAACAAACAAGGGTTAAATGCAGGGATCATCCAGCAACTGAACTCTTGCCTATAAAATCAGTCTTCCGAGTATCCTCTGTGTAAGACATTAATTTTGGGGGCTTCCCCTGCAAAGCACATTAACCCCTTAACGACCCTTGACGGTCATAGTACATCATGGGTAAATCTGACCGAACGCCCCATGACGTACTATGACCGTCATGGAATTCCGGGCTCCCCTCGCGGATGCACGCCGTTCGGGGAGTCCGGAATCGGATTCTTAAAAAAAAAATAATAAAATGCTCCGTGGTCCTTTAGTGACCGCGGTGTGCCTGCGCGGCTGGTCGTTAAGGGGTTAAGGCATCAAAAGACAAGAGAGTTCTAAACCATAAAAATGTATGCAGAAATTTAAAAAAAAAAATAGTAATTCAAAGGCTTCCAAAAACGTTTAAATCCATTGTCAACCTCCTAGTAGTTTTACCTACATATTCTTTCTGACAATTCATACATGTGAGGAGATATAATGTACCTTTGGTGACACAATGTAAGAACTCTGACCGGAACTCCCAATGTTAGCAGCTAGTGGAATCCTAGAGAGGAGAGTCCCAGAAAGAATAGCTAGTTGCTATATACTCAGAATATTCAGATTTATATACAGGAGATGTAAAGTACATACAGTATACTCACTGGGTAGGCCCCTGTGAGCAAGAGGCTAGAGAGCGTTGTTTAGGGAGCGGTGCTGGCTGTCGGTGGCTGATCCCAGGGAGCCTTGCTGCGGCAGGGGCCGGGTGGGGTAGCAGGCCATGAAGCCTGATGGTCGGATGACCCCCTGGGAGACAGACAACTGCTCACAGGACTGGAAGCAACTGAATGAGACCTACCTGTGGTACACAGATAGTATTCGAGTGAGAAGTCCAGACCGGAAGTCGACAATACTAAGGAGGGTTCGACTCAGAGTTGACGGAGCCAGTCGAGCTAACACAGCACCTAGTCAAAAGACAGGAGAGGAGTCAAGGAACAAGCCGAGGTCAAGAGCCAGTTGAGCAAATGCAGAAGTCAAATCAGTAGACAGGAGGGGAGTCAAGAACTAGCCGGGTCGATAACAGGAGAACTCTGAAACAGGATCTGAATACTACAAGATACAGAATGCTTAGATCATGCACCGCCGTGAAGGATTCAGTGCTAAATATAGGCCAAGAAGGCAAGGGTGTAAATCAAACAGGGCGGAGAATATCGAAAGGCAACAAGAAAACTAGAAAACCAGGTAAGGAACCGGAACAGAATCTGGGGGAACATGACACACAATTAATATATGACTTCATTTTAAAAACTTCTTGTATAACACTAGAAATGAACATATTCGCAGATCTTATCAATTTACAGCACCCAAAACGTGTAATTCCACATTTAAAAATGCAAAAGTGGATAATCAGGTGTTATTACGTTGACATTTCATTCCTTATTTCAAAAACAAACTAGGTGACACTATGTTAGACACTGTTTATGCTTTAAATTTAAAGCCATTAGAGACTGCCTTTTGCAATGCCTCATCAACATTGAGTATAGGTATATGTTTCTTTAAAATACCTCTAATATCATTGAATTGAATGAATGAAAGAATGAATATGTTTATTTATATAGCACCACAAGTGAACGCCGCGCTTTAAAATTTAAGGCTTTACACAGTGCAGGGCTACAGGTGCTTTCTAGAGTGAAACATTGGTTGTGAGATCTAAAGTGGTAATGGGAGACATACAGAGAACATAAGGGTCAAGTGCTGAATACAGTGCTAGAGTTCTGATGATGATGATGGGGAACACAAGTAGAGTAAATAATTCCAAGCTAAAGGGTGTAGAAAAGATAACTTTCTTTTCTATTTCTGATTTATTAAAATTACGTTTAAATACATTAGTACCTAGAATCTTTTTGTTAGGAAATTCAAGTAAATCCCTTCTATTTTTAGTCTTAAAGGGATAGTAATGTTTCATAATAAAAGCAGCTCTAATTAATCTTCATAGCACTTGGGCCATGGAGAGTGTTATTTCAATACTGTCAGAGTAATTGAATGATGATCCATCCCGCCCCTTTTACCGATGTAACACTGTTCAGCTCAGAGCAGTAGGGTGTGTCCAGGTAGATTGCAGAAAGAGACAATCTTCAATTAAGATAAGGGAAAAAACTAAAAAACCTGTCAAGGGGGGCAGGGTTTTCATTGTTCTCACAGTAAAAAGATTGTCCCTTGTTGTTATCTTTCTGGTCAAGCAACCAGATTCCACATCTGAGGTGAGCAATGTTACACCAGGTAAAAGGAAAGACAGGGGGATACTTCATCATTCAATTACTCTTGAACTACAACTCTGACAGTATTGAAATAACACTCTCCATGGCTCAAATACTATTAAGATTAATTGGAGTTGCTGTTTTTGTAAAACATTACTATCCCTTTAACTTTTTCTAAAGCTCGTTCCAACATCCACACAGGATATCCTCTTTGTAGGAATCTACCATATAGATCTTTAGATGGTATTTCAAAATCTTCATCATTGGAACCGTTTGGGTGTAATCACATAAACTGTCCCACTGGGTTACCCTGTATGGTGTGTTTCTGCTCTTAAAAGACTATTCCCTGCTGTTGGTTTTTGATAAGTACTGACAATAATAACTTTGATCATTCCATTTGCTGAAAGATTTAAATCTAGAAAATATATTTTTTGAGGATCTGTCTCATGAGTAAAAACCAAAATTAACTAATAATTATTCAGATAAGAGACAAAAGCTTCTATCTCATCTGTATTTCTACTCCATATCAGTAGAAGAACATCTATGAATCTGCCATACTATATGATCTTATTCCTGTATGGATTTCCATTTCCAAAGACACAGGACTTTTCCCTCCAACCCATATATAGGTTTGCATATGAGGGTGCAAATTTCACCCTCATCAGCATCCTGCACCTTTGGAGATAGAAATTATCATCAAATTGAAAGTAATTGTGTGTTAGGAGATATTATACCGATATGGAGAGAAAATCTTTAAGTGCATCTGATTAATTGCTAAATCAAACTAGGTGATACTGAATAGCATTCAAACCAAATTTGCGTATTATTGTAGAATTTAATGATTTCATACCCCGGCTCAGCGAAATATAATGATATGACCACTCAATTCTATCTAGGCATTGTATCATATGTTTAGGCTATTTTTACCCCTTAAGGACAATGAACTTTCCTGGTACGTCCCGCAAAAACTGTCACTTAGTGACAATGGATGTACCAGGTATGTCCCGTAAATCTGCACGCCGTTTGGGGACTCCGGAATCGTTTGAAGAGAAAAAAAAAAGTACCACGGGCGTTAAGTGCCGGACGCGTGTGCGCGTGGCCGGTCAATAAGGGGTTAAATAGCTGAATAGTCTCAACACTAGAGGCTGTAAGCAATGATCTACCAGCTCTCCACTGACTTTGTTGAGCAAACCTGTGAGTTCATTGAAACTTAAAGGGATAGTAATGTCAGAAAAAAGTATTAACTATATGGTAGATACAATTAAAAGAGATTACTTGCACTTATTTGTATCTCTCAAACCATTATGTTTTGAGAGATATAGAAAAATAAAGTTCTCTGGTCCCTCCCCTTTCTGCTTGATGAGCTGTAAAGCTGTCAGAAGCAGATTCTGGTCGCACAACCAGATGCAGCTCTTCAGCAGTGCCGATATAACGATATCTAAAGGCAAATACTTCATTTAGAAAGGTCTACAAAGTGTGTCTGGTTTGCAAGCACACTTTGTAGACTGTTCCAATGAAGTATTTATTTCTAAATAGCATGATTTCAGCTCTGCTGAAGAGCCTCTGTCTGGTCAAATGACTGGAATCTGCAGCTGTCAGCTAGATGGCAGACTTCAGTGAAACAGCCAGGAAAAGTTAACTTTACTCTGCTTTATTAATGTACTTCTGGAAATGTGGTCTCCAGAATTGTACACAGTATTCCAGGTGAGGACTTGTCAGTGACATTGGTACCTTTCTTTGCCTGCTGCTACTGCCTCTTCCTGTACAACCAAGAACCTGGCTTGCTTTTCCCACTTCCCTAATGCATTGCTTGCCTATCTTCAAGCCATTCTTACTAGTGGCAAATTTTATACAGTTGGTGAAGGAACCATCTTGCAAGAAAAGAATACTAGATTTGATATCCATGAATACTGATACAGTATCAATTGTATCTATTGGTGACAGCCTGGGGACCATTGATCACCAGTCAGTGTGGTTTAATATACTCGTAATATCTGTAACTACATTAAAACATATGTCTTTTACAAATGCAGATTTTTCTCTTATGTGTGAACACACAAGTAATCCCTTACCAAAGAGGAGATTGCATCACAGTGTACAAGAAAAATGGGAACAACTAAAAGATTCAATTATATCAGCAAATGAATTCTGTATCAGACACTTAAAAAAAATCTAAAAGAAGATGAAAACCAATCTGGTTCTCTAAAGATTTGGCAGGTACTGTAATGGATAAAAATGTTTATGCAAAAAGTAAAGGCAGACTCAATCAGACAACGACAGAACAGTTTACAAGATTAAACAGAGAGAAGCTAAGCACTTTATAAGATGTGTGAAGTCCCAAGCAGAAGAGAAAATAGTGAAGTCTGTAAAAAAAGGGATGGCAAGTGAGAAAAGAGTGAAAAGAGAACTAGTAAAGGAGGAATAATACGATTAAAGTCAGAAAATAGTAGATATGGGGAGGGAGATAAGGAATTAGCCGATTGTCTAAATAATTATTTCTGGTTATTATTTACAGAAGGCTGTAAAGAAGAGGACCCTCCATAAAGTTGAGGACATTACAGTTGAGGAGTTACATCCCAGATGCACCTAGGCAAGGCACTTTAGGTGCCCATGGCTACACCCCCAATCCTCACAGGCCCCACCCACAGCCCCATCCTCTGTTTCCTAGGCATAGAAAATACCATTGGATTATAAAAATCAAGAACAATAAAAGCTAAATTAGTTGGTCCAGATAAGAGTCATCCAAGAGAATCTCTCTTCTCCATGCACCTCTTTCTCCCCATGCCCACCCGACATAATTATCCCAGTTCTTTATCCCATTGCCCCTTTCTCTTTCTCCTCCCCCTTGCATTTCTCCTAACCCCTTGCATTTCTCCACAGAATTTCCATGTGTTTAAATAGTGCTTTTAACCCCTGTGACTGAAAAAATTGTGCGCAATACATTGATTTGAACTTTTATTTGTCTCCTGTGGTGCAGTAGTTTGCCACAGAATTGTTAAACTGTTTGTGTGCGTATAGTTCTTTGTTTTTCAAATATTACTATTTTCCCAGTGTCCCTCTTTGAAAAACTTGAATGTTGGGTGGGATGTAAAGACCAGTGAACTTTATGATGCATTCATGTCTATTGATGCATATTGTTTTGTTGTGAGAGTATGTGATCTAGAGGCAAATTTCAATAGAAATCACTATAGTCAGTAAATTGCAGATATAAATCTAAGTAACTGCTGTATGAATGATACCTACCTAGGTAAGCCAATCTATTAAACTAAGTAAAGGGATAGTAATGTTTCATAATAAAAGCAGCTCTAATTAATCATCATAGTATTTGGACTTTGGAGAGTGTTATTTAAATTCTGTCAGAGTTGTAGTTCAAGAGTAATTCAATGACAAAGTATCCCCCTCCCGCCCCTTTTACTGATGTAACACTGTTCAGCCAGAGCAGAAGGGAGGTGCCCAGGTAGATTGCAGAGAGGGACAATCTTCAATTAAGATAAGGGAAAAACCTGAAAAACTTGTCAAGGGGGGCAGGGCTTTCATTGTTCTCATAGGAAGAAGATTGTCCCCTGCTGTTATCTGTCTGGTCTATGGACTGCATTCCACATCTGAGAAGAGATGGCTTACACTAGTTAAAAGGGGTGGGAAGGGAATCTTTGCTTTTGAATATCTCTCAAACCATAAAGGTTTGAGAGATAAGACTTATATCGTTCTTTATGTTTTTTTAATGCCTACAAAATAAAATAAAGATAAAACAAAGTATTACTATCCCTTTAAGAGCAACTTATTCCTCAAATACAATTCCCCTTTAATGAGACTTTTGACTGCTTTTGTTAATATGACTTGTCCAGAGTTGTGCAAACATACTGCTCTGTAGCTGTTGTTGGGCAGCAAACTTGAGAATAGAAGTCCAAGGAAAATTGCAAAGGTCATAGGTTATCCAACTCTGGTCTCTGGTCAGCTAGCTTCAAATCCTACTATGTCTTTTGTATACAGAATTACGTAATACAAATCTTTGGTATCGTTAATGTATACTTTTTTATTTTTGGAAACCCCTCTCTATAAATTTGGGTTTTCCACAGTACATACCTGAAAATGTCATACTTGAAAACAAGAGAAATCTCAATGTATTCTTCCTGGTAAAACATTTTCTAAATAAGTAATAAATTAGATACTTATAATTCAACCATCTCTGAGTCAATAAAAGGCAGACTCAGATGGGGTGTTTTAAATGTGTTCATCCTAAATCAAGAAAATAAATCCCACAAGATGTCAGAAAAGATCATAAAGAGATCAGTTCAAAAAATGTTAAGAGATTATAATGATAGTATAGTCAAAAAACAGGACGGGCCTAATTAACTTTCAAAAATGTATAGCTTTAACTTTCAGAATTCTTTCTTATATATGGTTGCAATCTTCTGAGTTTTATAAACAGTGTCACTAATGCAAGACATTGTGAAGGAGTTGGCAGGAGCAATTATGATTTTGTTTAAATATATATAGAAACTGACTTCCTGTTTATCCAATGCTTTACATGCAATTATAACACAAATGTGACCAAAGGGGGGCGTTTTGTATTGAAAATATTAGCATTAAGGGCTCTTACACACAGACAAAAGAAATGTAGCAGTCCCCTGCTATAGTTTTCTTTCTCATTGTTCTTTCACTCACCTTCTCTTGTGTTTCACTGATGATCCAGAAGCTGTCCCATGTGCAATTCAGCCAATATTATTGGCTGACATCCACATGGGTCAGCCATTGAATGGAGGTTATAATGTGCATTTCAATGTTTCAAATCAAGTGAAGCTACGATCCCTCCTTATACTGTGTACTAATGCTCTGTTCCCTTCCTAATGCTGACATCACTATATTTCCTTTGAAATTATATTCATAAATTGTCCTCCTCACACCCCTTCTGTTATGGCATTTCTTCTTTGCCTCAGACCTGAAGGAGCATCACAGCATGGGACAATCTTCATTCAGTAACAGTATATCGCGCTATTTCGGCTCTGCCGAAAAGCCACAGGACGGTCCCGGGACCAGAATCTGCTTCTATCAGCAGTGTGCTGTCCTCAGGACAGATGGTTAAGAATCTTTGTTTAAATATTTCTTTTAAGGAATGCTATGTTGCCCTATTATGTAATGCATAAGTGCTGGCATCATCTAGTGGTTATTTGTTGTAATTGCCAGGGTTTTATACAATACTTGAGGCTATGATGTAATTCCTTTTTCCGCTACTAGCAGAGACTTGTGGGAAGGGGAAAGCCATTTTTTTCGCCACATGAAGCTGGGAAGAGCTCTTGACTTTAATCTCTCCTCTTATGGAAGCATTGTTGTTAAGAGACAAAAGTTTACCATTTCTTCAGTCACCTTACTGCTTCCAGCTGCTTTAGAGATACTTTGTTTATGTCATATTTGCTGTACATCTGTATTATCAGCCAGATGCTCCTTTAGATAGTTCTGCAGTCTTGATAACTTACATATGACCGTTCACATTGTCAACATGCTTTGTACCTGTATTGTTGTAATGGTGTGTCATCTTTATGTATTCTGTATTCTTACAGTTTGTATTGTTTGATTTTTCCCTCAGTTTTACCCCATCCCAACGGCTGGTTATTAATGGCACAGACTTCAACCTAGTCTCATTTATTGACCTGTAGGAGGGTGTTTAGCTGCCTGTTGAGCTGCACATAGACCCCGGGGGTATGTATAGTGGGGGCAGGACAAGCAGGATGCAGACTTCATGTGAAAAGGGAACTTTAGATGCTTCAATCTCTCAAACTATACAAGTTTGAGAGATGGGACAAACCTCATTCTATTCATATTTTTAATCTCTACAATATTAAAATTAATTTTAAGCAATGCTATCCCTTTAAGTAAGAATACCCTTAAAACCTGACATGTTGATTGGTCCTGAGAACTGGAGTTTGGAATCACTGCTTTAGGAGATTGTTTAACCTATAAAATACTGAACATTGCAATTCTGAAAGCTAAAATATAAATTACTAATGACGAAAACGGAGACTGTTGTACTAAGGGATCTGGAGCAATTCTTGGGCATTCCCACTGTACTACAGTGAACTAACAAAATATCCCATTGATTCAAATGGGCCTTAAATCCCTTGAATGCTAGAGAGCAGGGCCGGATTTACAATAAGGCAGAGTAGGCATCTGCCTACAGGCGCACCCCACAGAAGGGCGCCTGTCATTGGGATCATTTTTTTTTTTTTTTTTTTTTAATTAGCCAGCCTTATGATGCATGGCTAGCACAGATTTTGCATCTTCCGCCCTCACTCCAGTCTATCTGAATGACTGCATCGTTCATGTAGTGCGTGACAGACAGGAAAATGTCAGACTTCAGTAGCGCTTGGGGATTCCTGGGAAAGATAGTGGCGAGTGTGTGCACCAGCAGCCAGCCCAGGTGAGTGAAGATTGAATTAGAGGAAGGAAAAGGTTCTTTCTCTATGTGCTGAGTTCTCCCACTGCCCAGGTAGATGGCTGCTAGTGTTGTTCTACAGTGCTCTCTTTTTGCAGAAATTGCAGCTGGCTTGGCTGGCACCTACCTGGCAGCCTGGTGCAGCGGTCACAATAAAGAAGGATTTGGGTCTCAAAGTAGGGGGGAGGGGCGCTTCAGATTTCTGTGCCTACAGGCTCCTGAGATGTAAATCCGGCCCTGCTAGAGAGGGTTGAAAGTTCCATTTAAATTAATGGATATATGATCTGCCTGAGAACTGCTCCATTACATCCTTGTAAATCAGCCACTATATCGTAATTTAACCCTCTGAGATCCAGACAGGCATCCAACTCATTGCATCACAATGCATTGGATACCTCTCTGGCACTCAAAGGGTTAGGTTAATTAATGGTATAGTTATATTTAAAATGTAAAAAAAAATATGTTGTAGGGTTTATCCTCCGGAGTAAAACAGTACTCCCACTGCTGAAAAGTGTTTTATTCAAATCTTATAGGTGCAGTATCTCAGTGGCCTGAACTTGTACAGTGGCGCTATTGCTATACCATACTCTGGAAACCTCTCTAGCATTAAGGGACTTAAAAGCACCATTTTAATCAATAAGAAATTTGGAAACAGATCCGGAGTAAGCAATTGCCTTGAGCTCCAGATTTTGAGAGGTTCTTCAGCTGTCCTGGCCACACTCACATTCTGATTTGTGGGTGTGGCCAGAGTAAGCTCAATATCCCTGCACCAGCTTTATATACATTTACAGGCTATTATTTAACCCCTTGGATGGTAGAGAGATCTCCAATTGCTTGTTACAGGCCAAGGATATTTTCTGTGCCAGGAAATAATAGATGGGGCTGGGAGTGTGGCCATGGATTGGGGCTAAAGGTACCTTGACTAGTGGTACCTGGAATGTAAATTCAGACCTGTTTGGAAATGTTTATCTCTCTCCTTTGGTCCTTCATATTGCCTTTATACATACATCCCAATGAACCTGATGACAGATTAGAACCAGTTGACCCATCTAGTCTGTCCATTTACCTACCTTGTTAGCTCAGACATACTTTATGATTAGAATAGCCATATGTCTATTCCAAGAGTTCTTATATCAGTTTACTGTTTTAGCCACAATCACTTCTGCTGGGAGGCTAGTCTACGTATCTATTACCCTTTCTGCAAACTAGGTTTTTTTCTACATTTTCTCTTATTTTTCCACTCTCCGTATTCCTTTTATTCTGAAAATCTGATCCTTCCTGAACTTTATTCATATTTTCACTCCCTCTCTTCTATACTCTATCTATACATATTAAAGGGATAGTAATGTTTCAAAATAAAAGCAGCTCC
Organism: Rhinophrynus dorsalis; assembly: GCA_037306005.1. Lineage (NCBI taxonomy): Eukaryota > Metazoa > Chordata > Amphibia > Anura > Rhinophrynidae > Rhinophrynus > Rhinophrynus dorsalis. The sequence continues at coordinate 150,423,639 of CM074725.1, read as the reverse complement.
AATTAATCTTCAATGTATTTTAGCCATGGAGAGTGTTATTTCAATACTGTCAGAGTTGTAGTTCAAGAGTAATTGTATGATAAAGTATTCCCCTCCCGCCCATTTTACCTAGTGTAACATTGCTCACCTCAGAGCAGCAAGACTGTCTGGATGGATCGCAGAGAGGGACAATCTTCAGTTTGCATAAGGGAAAAACCTGAAAAACCTGTCAAGGGGGTTAGGGTTTTCATTGTTCTCACAGTAAGAAGATAGTCCCTTGCTGTGAGCTGTCTGGTCTTAAGACCAGATTCCACATCTGAGGGGAGGCAGCTTACACTAGGAAAAAAGGGGAGGGACGGGTATATTTTATCATTCAATTACTCTTGAACTACATCTTTGACAATATTGAAATAACACTCTCCATGGCCCACATAGTATGAAGATTAATTGGAGCTGCTTATATTTTGAAAAATTACTATCCCTTTAAGGTCCTGGAGTCTTTCTAGTTATGTTTTGTTTTTTTAGCCCATGCACCACTGTAATGTACACTTAAATGAATAGTTTCTAATTTGGTATTAATAACATAGCTTAATTTGTTTCAAATAACTTGCATAGGGTTTATTAAATGAGAATTGGTAAACCTGGCAAATGGCCTGATTCACATAGGATGAGCTAATAGTAACAAAGCTGTAGCAGAATTGGACGTAACAAAAGGAAAACTGATGTACTAAAATGACATGAACAATTCTGGAGCATGCCAACTGCACCATAGGAGAAAAAATGTAAGCAAAACCAATTTTGGTGATTATGAAGGAACTTTCAAAATCTGTTGTATGTTGTATTAACTGTTTTTTATTTATATAAGTTATTTTTGAGTTAATGCAATGCAGTCACTTCTTGTCTTAACCCTACATTTTCTCTCCCACTCACTGACCCTACTCAGATTTGCATTTCACACCACCTCTAGCATTCTCTTGAGTGTCAGTGAATATGGGAGGAAATGTAAGCCTATGACAGGAAGTGATTGCACAGTATGCCTTAATTAGCATAATCTGTAAGTCTAATTAATAAAAATATAAAAAAAATAAATAAATAAAAAAGCTAATAGAACATATAGGTGATTTTAAAGCACTTTCAAATTTGTCAAAGTAGTTTTTAACATTATGGCATCCCTTTGAATGGATCTTTTAACCCCTTGTATGCTATAGTGGTCTCCAACACATTGGGGATTTTGCACTAAGGCATGATAAAGAAGTGATAAAGTGGAGATGACTCCTCCAGTGAAATAATTTATCCAGTTCCTATGTTATTCTATGGAACCAATTCACTTAGATCTCCAAAGCTGGAGAAATCTTAGTGCATTGGCTCCATAGAAATATAGGACTTGGAGAATTGCTATCGATGGATAAACCATCTCCACTTTATCTCCTCTTTATCACACCTTATTGCATCTCCCTCATTCTGGCATATGCAGCAAGGTATGATAAAGAACTGATAAAGAGGAGATAACTTCTACAGTGATATCACTTCTATAATCCCAATGTTATTCTATGGAGCCAATGTACTAAGATTTCTCAAGTGGGATAGATTTTATGCATAGCCTCTATAGAATATCATAGGAATTGGAGAAGTGATATCACTGGAGAAGTCACCTCCGATTGATCACCTCTTTATCATACCTTAGTGCATAATCCCCCACTGTTTTGGAGACCTCTCTAGCATTCAGTAGGTTAAAAACTCATTTAAAGCTTTATCTGATAAAGAGGTGCTGGGTGCTCTCTTCATTACTCTTTGGGAACCCTTTATATTATCCTTGCCTGCTGACCGTCAGGCGGTCTTTTACAATTGCTTTCGGTATACCGCATGGATGGGGGAGAGATTATTGATGGATGGTGCTCTGAAGTCTCTGTTAGGAGTGGGGGAGGGGGGAGTGATCCCTCATTTCCACATTTGGATACTGGAGACGAGAATTTGGGAGGGGCTCACATTTATCTTTAACCTTCATCTATTTTCTTCATTCTCTTTGGGGCTTGGGGGGGAGAGATGGGTCCCCCCGGGGGTGTGCGCCTGTTTTGTATCTTATGTTTTGTGTTGTATGTGGTTACTGTCCAACAAATATTTTACTGGGGTCATTATTTACTGAACAGTCATCACTGGGTACTCTTGTGGACGTGGTGATACATTGTTGCTTTTCTTTAAAGGGATAGTAATACTTAAAATGTAAAGAAAAAAATATGTTGTAGGGTTTATCCCCCTGAGTAAAACAAGAGTACTCCCACTGCTGAAAGGTGTTTCATTCAAAAGTTATTAATTTTCAAAGTTGAATTTTTTAGGTGCAATATCACAGTGACCTAAAATTGTACAGTGGCGCTGTTGCTACACCATCCTATGGAGATTTATGGTCCCGGGACCAGAGCTGTCCATAGGATCGTGTAGCAACAGCGCCACTCTACAATTTCAGGCCACTGTGATATTGCACCTAAAAATTCAACTTTGAAAATTAATAACTTTTGAATGAAACACCTTTCAGCAGTGGGAGTACTCTTGTTTTACTCAGGGGGATAAACCCTACAACATATTTTTTTTACATTTTAAGTATTACTATCCCTTTAATATATATGCTCTTCCCAGTTCTATTGTGAGCATTATTTAATTAGTCAGTGTTTGGCATATTTTTCAGTGAAGGGAAGGGTTTTTACCTGCTGTACAACATCCAACACACTGGTCTTGGGTTCTTCTTTCATTAGCTATTATATGTAATGTCCCACATCTTCACCTTTTATGTATACAATTGTTGTAATTTGAAAATGTAATAAAAATGTTTCATAAAAAAAATCATTTTAAATCAATGTGAATGTTTATTTGTCCATTTTAGTACAGTTGTTTTGCTTTTGAATGTCACCAGTTTTCTTTCTGCATACAGCACAGTGTTACCAATCTTCTTTGTTGTTTTTTTGTTTGCTGGAAACACAGAGATAGTTACCCATAATGAACTTTCCCTTTGAGTACGATGCATTGAATACCCCTATGACACTTCAAATGTTAAGACAGCAAGAAAATAAATAGTAAAGAGAAGTGCTTTAAGTGTTCTCAATGTATATTTTACACAGATTTCAGTGAACCCAATCCTAAATTCCCTTCGTCTACACATGCCAAAATCATACATTAAGGTGGTCAGCATTACACAGAAAGCCAAGTCCGCCTAGAAAACACTAAAGATCACGAAATTCTTCGTTTGAAAGGAAAAACCAGACAAATTCTGGTTTTATACTGCTGACTTTGCAAGAATCAAGATCTCTGTACCCTCTTGTTGGAATATAAAAAAGAAAATAGAAATCTTGTCAATTTCACTTAAAATTTGTATTGTTTTTTTATTTTCATATTTCACTTGAAATTTGCAGTCAATGGCTCCTATTTTTTTGGTGCCTGATGAAACAGCTAAAGTTTGATAGGCTAAAAAAAACAAAACAACCAAAGCAATTCATTACTGTGTTTTTGAAAGCCAGAAGCACATAATGTTTATTAATAAAGGACTAGGTTTACACAGATTTTATTATTATTGAACATAAAATGGTTTATAGTACAAGCAAGGGTGAAATTACCAGCTAATTAGGCTGTGAAGATCAGGTTTAATGGAATATAAATCTGGATTTTTCCCAAACCTTAAGGGCCTCATTCATTAAACATTTATACATACAGCGTTTATGCTAAAGTAGGGGAGTTTGTACATCGTACAGATGGTGATCCAAGGTCAAACAACTCATTTTAAAATGCAAATCAGTCAGTATGATTTTAAAGATTCTCTATGCAGGGAAGGAAAGAAATCTTCTCAGAGAGAATTGTTGGCTATTGATATAACTTGTCTCTCTAACACGAGTATGCCTATTTTTGTCCTATACTCCTAAACCTGAAAACCTTTTCAAATGTCTGTTGTGTCTGTTAATAGATAGACCAGAAAACTGCATAAGAGAGTATAATCTGCAGGGGGAAATTCATCTATTTCCCACCAATTTCTAAAAGTAAAAATTGCCCAAAACATCAGTTGTTAAAAAATATATAAAAAAAAAATCAGAGAGTTAAACTTTTGAGTGCCAGAGGGGTACGGAATACATTGATTTGCAATGCATTACATGCCCCTCTGGCACTCACAGGGTTAAGAGCATAATTCATTAATTATATATTTTAGGAAAACAATTCAGCATTTTGTTGAACATAGCTTCAGTACTTAAGAGTTTAACCTTTTGATGATCAGAGGGCTATGCAACACATTGTTTTGCCATGCATTTCACGCCTCTCTAGCCCTCAAAGGGTTATTAATAATTTCCCATTTTATGCAGGGCTGACGTATTTAGGTGAACTGCAGGGGGGGAGATGCACTAAGGTGTGATAAACAGGTGATAATGTGATATCACTTCTCCATTTCCTATATCATTCTATGGAGCCTATGCACTAAGGGGCAGGATTCTATTGCAGGTGATAAATGTTAACACCCGTGTATCAAACATTTTCCTATTGAAGTCTATGGGGAAACCTGGAGATAAAAGCAGTGATAACATTAGCACCTACAATAGAATCCAGCCCAAGATCTCTCCCACTTGAGAAATCTCAGTGCATTGGCTCTATACAATAACATAGGAATTGAAGAACTGATATCACTGGAGAAGTTATCTAAACTTTAACACCCCTTAATGCATCTCTTGCCTTGTTATTCTATGGACCCACTGTATTAAAGGGATAGTAATGTTTCATAATAAAAGCAGCTCTAATTAATCATCATAGTATTTCGACTTTGGAGAGTGTTATCTCAATTCTGTCAGAGTTGTAGTTCAAGATATCAAATATCACCCTCCTGCCCCTTTTACTGATGTAACACTGCTCAGCCAGATCAGAAGGGATGTGCCCAGGTAGACTGCAGAGAGGGACAATCTTCAATAAAACCTGTCAAGGTGGGGTAGGGCCTTCATTGTTCTCATAGGAAGAAGATTGTCCCCTGCTGTTATCTGTCTGGTCTTACAACCAGATTCCATATCTGAGAAGAGATGGCTTACACTAGGTAAAAGGGGCGGGAGAGGAAATTTTGTTTACGAATATCTCTCAAACCATAAAGGTTTGAGAGATAAGACTTATATCATTCTTTGTGTTTTTTTAATGCCTACAAAATAAAATAAAGATAAAATGAATCCAGAAGAACCTCAAAAACAGCGCATATGACAGAGACAGACAGGAAGATAATTCTAAGTGTAGTATTTATTACAAATAAATATTAATTAAAAGTAAATGATTGCACTTACAGGAGCCCTTCTTGGGCTAAAAGCATATAACAGGTCCTTCCCTTATAGCCAACGAACTGTGTCCGCTCAAACCTCTTGCCGACCCAGATGTAGTCTCATAGATGGACAGGTGGATGTAAATCCAATCGGATTGGTAATGTCTGTATGTAAACCAAAGTCTTTCTTATAGTGAAAGAAAAATGGTGTTTCGCCGATGCTAGTTGTTAAAAACTCGTGTTGAGGCGAGTTCGTATCTTCGGCGTTGTGAATCAACTGACCATGGGGGCGGGGCGGGGGAACTCACAGGAGGCGTGGATAGGACCTGTACCTGTATGTCTGTAGTAATGACCCGAACGTTTTCGCAGGCTTACTGTCTGCTTTCTCTAGGGCGAATGAGTTTTCATTCTACATTTCATTTTACTTTTTATCTATTGTCTGTATTATATATTTTTGATTTTTACCAATTGTTTTATGCTCAACGGATAGCTATTGAACATCTTACTTACATAGTTTTTCATCATAATATCACTTATGTACACCCTTTTCTTTTTTTGATACGATCAATATTCAGTGACTGTTTACTAGAGCGCTCGCAATACGGAAATTATTTTCTTTGTTCAAAGATAAAATGAAGTATTACTATCCCTTTAAGATTTCTCAAGTGGGAGATCATAGAAAAACATAGTTGGAGAAGTGATATTACTGGAGAAGTTCTTTCCACATTATCACCTCTTTATCACACCTTAGTGTTTAACTCACTAGGAGTAATTCTGGGATAATCCAAGTGCATCATAGGGAATAAAAGTCTCCATTTATTCATTTTCAAATACATTTATTTGAAATCACTTCGGTTTGACAGAGTAACATCTGTGGATTATTTATATTGGCAATTTCCCTGTGTCTCGTTTTCACAGAATCGTACCAAAACCAGAAAATCTAACCTCAGTATCTTAAAATATCACAATCTAAAAAGAAAAGAAAGCAAAAAGAAAGAGAATGTTTCTGAAGATAAAAATGAAAAATGAAACAAAAGAACTGATGAACGAGAGTCACTAGGCAGGGTGGGGGGGTTATAATCAGAGAAAGTATATATCCATCAGTGTGTAATATGTTACTGGAGGACACTGGACCAAACATTCTTTTGAGTCCCCTAACGCTGTACTTGAGAACAAAGAATATCGTATCACAGGCCTTCTGTGTAAGAGAACTAAACACAGATAAAAAGGTGATAGAAAAGAAATTGTCATAAAGCCAATAATGACAAAGACCCGTTCAATACTGTAACAGGTGGCCTAAGGAAAAACCACAGACACCCTTATAAAAGTGCTAATTTTATTTAGATATATTATAAAACTAGATAGGCTATGTATATGTGTAGTAATACTATAACCTTAAAACAGTCACTCATTTGGTGACCAAAGAGCTGTCTACTCTTGATATAGTGCAGGGCTGTCCAAGTTCAGTCCTCAAGGGCCACCAACAGTCCAGGATTTAAGGATTTCCCTGGTTAAGCAGAGGTGAGTTAATCTGTGGCTCATTCATCTTGATTGGCCCACATGTGCTTATTCAGGGAAATCCTTAAATCCAGGCCTGTTGGTGGCCCTTGAGGACTGAACTTGGACAGCCCTACACTATAGCAAGAGTGGACGGCCCTTTGGACAGCCCTGATATAGTGAATCTCTATAATCCTGTAGTATTACATGCGTATATGAACTCGTTAATGCACACTGTAATTATACCTTAAATAAGGAAAAAAAAAAACAAAGCTATGGCTAACTCTGTATCATTATTACTATAATGATCATAGAGACCATACACAGTGGTGTCTTAGATGTGTGAAAGTCTCAAAGGGATAACTCCATTCAAATTGACCCAGTAATACATGTTTGATATCTAATCAGAGTCAATTATATGTACATGCTGATATTATAGCTAGTAGCATGTATTTGTCTCTACTAGACTAACCAGACATCAGTTCATAGTTTACATTGATTGCCTTAGAACCAAACAATCCTACAACATACGAGAATGAACTAATGATTGGTCTAATGGACAACAGTCCCTTATGAACAGTGATGTATGTTTGTTGTTCTAAAACCTAGTCAATGATAAGTTATGTTTGATACAGATATTCCTTATTATTTAAGTGACTGAGAAGCGTACTCTGTTCAATTAACCCGGAAAGAATGAACCGGCATTAATTCAGATTCACAGATAACACACAGACCACTATAATGTGTGAGAACTCTTATGTGGGGCCTCTGTTCAAATGGATCTGGAAATCACAGTCCGCATTCATTCGGAGTCCACAAGCACTTCACGATAAATTGCTAAATTGAAATAGGTGTGGACTAAACACATATTGAATAACCCTAAGTGTAACGAGAGCACAAATTCACCTACTAGTAAAAATGGAGCATGATGTTCCTTCCAAAACGGATGCCTAAGCAAGGAGAAAGTTCATCAGAGAGTCTACTAAGAGGCCAAAATCAACCTTCAAGGAGCAGCTGGAGTTTATGGCAGTTACTGGCCACTCTGCATATTACAACCATTTTGCATAATCTCCAAATGTCTGAACTATGGGGTAGGTTAGCAAAAAGGGGGTGTTCCCACTACTGGGAGATTATTCATTCAAAATTCACTGGCGCTCAAACATTATTTTGGCAATCAAACTGGGAGCAATAGCACCAACTAATGTCTAACAGGGAATTTAAGAATGCACTCTGTTGGAGACAGCAGTGGAAGTACCTTTGTTTTACTCAATATGAAATAATGCTAATACCTCCCAATAATATTAATTTTCCACTTACCTCATTACAGCCTGAATATTCTAATGGACCACAGGAACTGTGCCGTTTTGCCTTTGTTCTAGAGATAAGATTTTCAATGACTCCAAAATACCATGTATACGGAGGTAAACATGACACTTACTGTCAGGTTCACAGGATCTCAAACTCTATGCACAGAACATGCAGGCTCATGCACTCTGCTGGCTTCAGTTTGAAAAAGAAAACAAGTTCCAGAAACCGTCACGTTCACCTCTATGGATATGAAATCCAGAACTGATTGAGTTTGTTATCTCATGAATAAGAATCAAGGACAAAATTCCTAGAAGTCATTAAAATGTTATGGATATATTAGAGAAGAGTGGAGGAAGAGTGGGGTTATTATTAGGAAGTTTTCAAATTGCAGTTGAATTGCAAAAATTAAAATGTAAGAACATTTGGATGGAAAATCATTATCACAAAAGAAAGGTCAGTTAAATGTCTTTTTAACTGGTCTTTGGTCTTATGATAATGCTCTAGGTTGCAACAATCCCGGGATGCTAGATATGTCTCAAAGATATTGTAAAGAATCCAAGGATTTATACTGACATCAGAAAAATATAACTCATTTACTAAAATCTAGACCTATGTTTCAAAATCATAGAAATCAAGGCTCAGTCCCCATAATGTTAGTATCGTACAGAGCCCAAGATCATTAAGCTAGTGCGTTGTTTTTTTTCTTGAATTGTTTATAGTGCACATGCTTAAGCACAGCTATACTATGACCATTAATAGTGCTAGCATGAAGAAAGCACAACATATAGTAGAAGCAACCAATTACCAAATAATGATACCCTGCAAGATATAGTAATCTTCCCAAAATCAGAACAGCTATACTATTTCATATAAATAAGGTTGTTTTGAAGTTCATCCTGGAAATGCAAAATGCAATGGATACACTGGAGAAGAAGACTAAGAGTGAGCACATATAGGAACCTTAGTTGCCCAAATCCCAAATTTCTATGACTGTGGACTACTGAGCTTTTTCACCATCACTGTAATACAGACTCAATGGTTAGTGGATATATTCACCGTTAAAGATAATGTGACTTTGCCAATAACTAAATTAAAGTTTAGGCCAAGTGCTAAATCCTACTGTGGGGGGTTGAACTGAAAACAATCATTATGAGGATACCACCTGAGAAATTACTACACCAAGCAGTAGTTATGATACATAGCATACAGCTTCATCAAACCACCTAATCATGACTTTTGCACATACTGTAATAAGGAGAAAGTCAGGTGTTGCAACTCCATCCCCAACCAACAGCTGGTTTGGGATGATAAGAGTTGTAGTCTCGAACAGCTAGAGGAACAACAACTAATTATCCCTGCTATAATATCAGTCATACTAATGGTAAGTTATTACAGAGCTGTATCCATGAGGAAACCTTAATGTATTTAATTAGAGATGGTTCCACTGAATTAATCAAATGCAGATATTCATAGAATATTTGCACCATTATTTTAAAGCTTGAGATACCTTATTGAGAGTTAAGATGGATGTATCCTAATGCAACATTGTAATAATATCTGGTTCTGATAGGCTGCTTGTTTCCATCCTGCAGATATCTTTATGTATTTGTGATTTATTTTAGATTAATAAAATACATCAAAGGCCTAGAGTTATCAAGCATTATGATTTAATTCTACATAAAAATACCCCTCACAGGTATGTTATTTTATGTGTTGAGATATCAAAGACACTATTGGCCCATAATATTTACTCATCCCATGGAAATAAATGAGGTTGTGTATAAATCATTGGTATTCACCATCCTAGATCAGGAGGTACCTATCAGGTAAATTACACCAGACTGGCATCAAGATATCACCAGGAACAATGGTTAACTAAACTGGAAGACCTTCAGATACAGTCTGACCATAGCAGCTGTTGTGGGCAGTGAGCTGGGTAGGAACTCACATGTCGACCAACTGGAATAGGTCTTTGCAGAGCAGGTATGAGGCCCCCTACACCATGGGGGTTATGAACTTTTCAGGCTCTGTTCCTAGGTGTCCACTTCCTAAACTGTGTCCTAAGTACTGCTTAACATTCATACCTGGATGTTCAAAATACTCTTTTAGCACTTTGATATGGGACATACTCTGGAGGTAACTAGGAGGATTCCTGGCTACTGTATATGTGGTATTATTTGTAGCTGGACTACGGTCTAATGCTATGCACACTTAGCCTGGAGCTCCTTCTGAGGGATTAGTACCAAGACAAGCACCCTCTGGTCTTAGTGGGACTCCCTATACAGTGGCTTCTGGTCATACTAGACTTTCTGCTTAGTCTGGACCACTCAGACACCTTCCCTGCTAACTCCATAAGGGTCTCCAGCTTTTTCTGGAGCTCTAGCACATGGAGTATTACTAAGGGTCACTTCAGAGGTATACCATCTTTCCCAATATACCCTCAGTAAATCCAAGGGTCCAACACCTTCCTAAGGCATTTACACAAAGAACAAGTATGGCAGGAAATGCTCCCAACCTGAATCAGTCTCTACAAATGCTTTTATCATGCCTTTCAGTGTCCCATTAAAACATTCACATTAACCCTTAATTTGGGGGTGATAGGGTGAAACCTGGATGGGTTGGACACTACACGGATCCCACATCTTCTGCAGCATTTCCAACATAAACCATACCTACATACCTACTGGATCATGTTGCACCACCCAGAGGAGAGATGACTAACAAGACTGGAAGACTTTCAGGTACAGCCAGTGCAAACTAGCTGTTTTGGGCAGAGACATGAATAGGGACATTTCTACCCCATGGAACAGATTAATGAAAAGCAGTCATCAAGAACTCTGCTCCATCCCTCTCTCAGGCAGTCACAAAATCTTTGGTCTTGACAAAAACCCTTAATCACACACTAGAGCCAACAAAGTGTAGTTAAATACAATTGCAGCCTACGGTTAACTTAGGGCAACACTATCTGCACATAAACAAATTGCCATAATGTGGAGAACACTGAACCTATAACCAATATAATTGGATATAACATTACTGGGGTGTAGGGTGAGGGAAGAAGGAAGCCATTACAGATAACCCTGTGGAGGTACAGAAGAGGAAGTCGTAACTGATTTTTATACTGCCTGGCTATTGGGCACTAGAATTAGACTCACATGCAAGACAATACTCCTTTGTATCAACCAACAGTATCAGGTGGCAACAGGGAGTGTACAACCCATAAAGTGTGCTACCAATAGGTGACAGCACTGTTCACAGTCACATATTACTTGTGAGTAACAACCAGGGTTCAACTAATAGATGAAAAACAGTGAGGACATAGGACACAGGCCCTAATGTGTGCCACCAATGGGTGGCAGATCTCTTCTCAGTCATGTAATACCTGTGCTTCACAACCACGGCTCAACCAATAGATGGTGACAGTGAATACACAGGAATTTAGATTTGGGATGACAGTACCGCTGTCCATATAGTTAGGATCATTGTACTTCTCCTCCCTGGAAAAGAGAGAGCAGATTGGGGTGATCTCATTCAGACCTCACAACTCATCTCAAAAGGATAACGACTTCAATAGTACTCTAGTTGAGAAAGGCCATCGGCATTTACATAGGCACTACCCTGCCTGTACTGCAAATCAAAACTGTAAGACTGTAGGGACAGGCTTCACTGCTGCAAGTAGCCAGCACAGAGAGTTGTGATCAGACATAACCATGAAGTTCCAGCCATAGAAATACTTTTTCAGTGTCCACCCAAGAGCTAGGGCAGACCCCTATGGCCACATATCGGCCCTCCCTATCTAGTAACTTGTGGCCCAGGTATGAGACTGGATGCTTCTCGTCTTGGAAGTTCACTTAGCTAGGTAGAATCCTAATGCTAAACATGGAGACACCAGTCTGTACAAGGAATCTGTGGTTGTAGTCCTGGACAGTCAATATAGGGCTGCTGTCTGGGGCCTGTTAAAGGGTGTTAAATGCCTTGTGGAACTCCAGCATCATTGTCACAGAGCAGGTAGTGCTTTCTTTATCAGGTTGGTCAGAGGTTTGGCCAGGGATTTGCATGCAGGGATATATTTTCTATAATAACGAGCCATCTCCAAGAATGCAAACACCTGTTTCTTAGGCTGAGGAAGTGGCTAGTTGACAATAGCTGCTACCCCATCTGGCGACTAGCTGCTTAGTAGCACTAGTCACCAGAATTATTACCTTGTTTAATAGATTTATTGATTCTTCCAGGGCTGACAGGCAGGACGGATTGCAGACATCTTGCCATAGTGACGTCCTCGCACCTGCTCTGTCAGTCCCATCCGGCTCTAGGAGGAGTTGCTAGGAAGGGACTGACAGAGCAGACACACAGACGTCATTATGGCAAGATGTCTGCGATCCATCCTGCCTGTCAGCCCCGGAAGAATTGATAAATCTATTAAACAAGGTAGTAATCCTGGAGACTAGCGCTAAAGTTATTGAAGCTAAAGTTTTTAAAGGTGGTAGTTACGCTTTAACCACATAAGGACACAAGCAATTTTGGCATTTTTGCTATGTGTGTGTTCAACCATGATTCTTATCTTTCTCATTTATTGCACAAACATATTATATACCACTTTTTAAAGGGCAGAAAGGACTTTAATTTAATGTGACATACACATATATAAGTGTGTAGGGGTTTATAAAATACCCCTTCCTGTCTCATTAGATATTTAATATTATTATTACTTTAGTTTAATGTATTTTTTTATTTTTATTTGTTTAATTGTAATTTTTTTTATTGAATATTTAAAAAAAGATTTAAAAATTCGGCCGAATAATTCGTACAGGTCTGGTCCGAAATTAGGATTCTCCGAATAGAAAAAAAAAATTGTCCGAAATCGAATTTTACTGAAAATGTTTGCCGTACACAAGTCTAGTGGCCACAAGGAAAACTGAAGTCTCCTTGTTGTTATTGGAGAAATGTAAATATTCTGAGTGAAAGCTAGAATGACCTACAAATGAGATCCAAATTAATGATTATCAGTTTTTCTCAAATTCTCTATCTTCTGTTATTAGGACTTAAACAGGGCTTTTGCATCTTGTAAACTTTTGTCACTGAGTCTGCTTCACAGAAATAAATCCAGTAGCTGGAACTGAGAATCTTTACCCAGACATCAGAGGTCGAACCACCAAGTTTGAAAAGCCTCTGCAACTTGCACACTTGAAGTAAGGAGGAACCATATAGTAATGAAGTTAAGTAGAGATGTTATTACCAGGAAGAAAGTATAAGAAGAAGGCAGGATGAGCAGTATCTATAACCAGAAGCGAAGAACAGGTGTAGTCAAATGATTTTATTACCAGGAAGTAGAAAGCAGTTTGTAGTCAGAATCAAGACAAGTTCAGTGCACAGAAGACAAGTAGGAGAACAAGGCAAGGAACCCTAGATCACAGGAGTAAGGCTCAATAATGAGGAAAGAGGAAGTGCATGGAACTGGCTAATGAAGGAAGTCAGGATGGATCCAGGAGGATCTTAAATATGTTATAATATAGAATATACTAGGTTTGGCAAGGATAACATTATTATTGACAACAGGAGCTAACATCCAAGATAACAATGAACCTGCTACCTCCCCTGCAAGCAGACCTTCGTAAATATATTTGCATATAAGAAAAGAATCAGGTTAAAAGAATACTAAATATCTAAAATAAATGGGGCTGTATTAAACTTAAATACCCTGTAATATTACCTACCATCTGTAAAACATGCTTTTTATTACAGAAGAAAAAATATCTGACATAAGTTTTGTACAAGGCTCAGGGTCCTGGTTTGTTTAAGCAGGCTTAATAAGTATCTAAAAATGATAAAACGGTATTATCTATAAACTGTTTCATATAAGAGAAAGGCCTCTCTGAGCACAAGATTGGTGGGGGCTAAACCTAACCAATTAAAGAGACACACCTCCTAATAACAACCATATTCTGGGCATAAAATCCTAATGGCCACTATAAATGAATTCTGAGTGGAATTCAAAATTAATCTTTAATTAGTACTGAATATAATGTCCATGGAGGCAGACATGATTAATTATTGAAGTATTCCAGGATACCAAACTAGTCCTACTTAAAGCTTCACAAAATTACTTTAGTTTGAATACTGCAAAGAGAATTAGGTCTACCTCCATAGACATGAAATCTGCTATTAATTAAATATTAATTTTGGGGAACCATTCCATGCAGAATTCAGTATTTTCTCCACTGGTTACTTTAAGTGGCTATTTATTTCTATGAAGTGATAAGGTTATTTTAACTGCCTTAAAGGGATAGTAATACTTCGTTTTAACTTTATTTTATTTTGTAGGCATTAAGAAAACATGAAGAATGATATAAGTCTTATATCTCAAACATTTATGGTTTATGAGATATTCGCAAGCAAAGTTTCCCCCTCCCGCCCCTTTTACCTACTGTAAACAATCTCTTCTCAGATGTGGAATGCAGTCCATAGACCAGACAGATAACAGCAGGGGACACTCTTATTCCTATGAAAACAATGAAATCCCTGCCCCCCTTGACAAGCTTTTCAGGTTTTTCCATTATCTTAATTGAAGATTGTCCCTCTCTGCAATCTACCTGGGCACCTTCCTTCTGCTTTGGCTGAGCAGTAAAAGGGGCGGGAGGGGGAAACTTTGCTTGTGAATATCGCTTAAACCATAAAGGGTTGAGAGATAAGACTTATATCATTCTTCATGTTTTTTTAATGCCTACAAAATAAAATAAAGTTAAAATGAAGTATTACTATCCCTTTAAAGGGATAGTAATGTTTCATAATAAAAGCAGCTTTAATTAATCATCATAGTATTTGGACTTTTGGAGAGTGTTATTTCAATACTGCACAGTGGTAGTTCAAGAGTAATTCAATGACAAAGTATCCACCTCCCTCCCCTTTTACTGATGTAACACTGCTCAGCCAGATCAGAAGGGAGGTGCCCAGGTAGACTGCAGAGAGGGACAATCTTCAATTAAGATAAGGGAAAAACCTGAAAAAATTGTCAAGGGGGCAGGGCTTTCATTGTTCTCATAGGAAGAAGATTGTCCCCTTCTGTTATCTGTTTGGTCTATGGACTGCATTCCATATCTGAGAAGAGATGGCTTACACTAGGTAAAAGGGGCGGGGGTGGAACTTTGCTTGTGAATATCTCTCAAATCATAAAGGTTTGAGAGATAAGACTTATATCGTTCTTCATGTTCTTTTTAATGCCTACAAAATAAAATAAAGTTAAAATGAAGTATTACTATCCCTTTAACTCCATAGCTGGGAAATCTCAGGGTTTGACCCAGATCTCATGTACTGCTTATTTAGACCTTGATTCAACTGCCTCCAATGCAATAAAAACAGCAGTTTTTGAAGCTCGGTAAGCCATTCAGTTAGCCATATTATGAACAACTAACGGCAATTTTTAAATCAAAACAGACACTGAAAAATCACCCATTGAAACAATGGAATAGCTATAACCAGGAGCCATTCAACTGTGTGCGGTCAGTGTCAACACACGATAAACTGATACATTTAACAGATGAAATTCTGCACCGAGTTTTTCTGGCTGTGGACCACACAATGGAGGAAAAAACAGTCAGTCAAAAGAAAGCAGGGAAACATCAGCGCATAGCGCAATCATAGCAATGGCAAAATTAACCCCTGCAAAACCAAGCAACCACATGGGCATGGGCATGGGCATGCTCTACAAACAGGTCCCTGACAACCAAAGAAACCTATCAACTACCCAGGGATAAGAGGTTGACAAAGCAACCCAACACAATCGGTCACACCATACCCCAGAAGAACACGAGTTAACACACAACAACACATATGTACACACAACACAAGATGCACACTTGTCAATCCAAAAGCAACCCAAGCATACCTGTTCAACATTACCAGCCAATGGAGATAGAAGGTGCACCTGACAACATCACACACTCACATGACAGGTACACAGAAAATACAACAAATCACACAAACAACATCAGTCACACCACAAAACACTTACCTGTACAACACCAACTGTACCCTATCTGGCTTTCACAAGCTGGTGTGTGCCATTCATTTTATGGCAAGTGGATCCTTCCAATCCATAGACAGATATGCATCTGGCATGTCCCAGCCCACATGTTTAAGCACACTGTCTCAGGGATTGACAACCCTCAAGAGGAAGGCCAGGAGTTACATGCACTTCCCCTCCGCTGACATGGAGGGGACATATGTAAAACAGGAGTTCTTCACAAGGGGAGGCATGCCCAGGGTCATGAGTGTGATAGACTGCACACATGTTTGTATAAGAGCTCCAACACATGATGGACATCTCTTCATCAACAGAAAGAATTTCCACTCAATCAACGTAAAGAATGTGAGTGTTTCCAACATGACGATAATCCATGTTTGTGCCTCCTATCCCGGTAGCTGTCATGACTCATACATCCTCAAGCACTTGTCCATCTACAGAGATTTTGAGAATGGGACCTATACAGGAGGATGGCTTTTAGGTGAGTCAGCAATCCAAATATCACACCACATCCATAGGTTCACTCATACAACTAATGTAAACACAGCTTAGCATAGGCATTACACACACGTAGTAGCGCTCCCTTATACAACATTCCACATACAGTTGTATGAAAAAGAAAGTACACCGTCTTTGAATTCTATGGTTTTATATATATCAGGACATAATAACAATCATCTTTTCCTTAGCAGGTCTAAAAATTAGGTAAATACAACCTCAGATGAACAACAACACATGACATATTACACCGTGTCATGATTTATTTAACAAAAATAAAGTCAAAATGGAGAAGCCATGTGTGAAAAATTAAGTACACCTTATGAATCAATAGCTTGTAGAACCATCTTTAGCAGCAATAACTTAATCGTTTTCTGTATGAATTTATCTGTCTCTCACATCATTGTGGAGGAATTTTGGCCCACTCTTCTTTACAATTTTGCTTCAGTTCATTGAGGTTTGTGGGCCTTTGTTTATGCACAGCTCTCTTAAGGACCCGCCACAACATTTCATTCGGGTTGAGGTCTGGACTTTTACAGGGCCATTGCAAGATTCTTTTCTTTTTCAGCCATTCTGTTGTAGATTTGCTAGTGTCATTGTCCTGTTGCATGACCCAATTTCTGCCAAGTTTTAGCTGTCAGACAGATGGCCTCACATTTGACTCTAGAATACTTTGGTATACAGAGGAGTTCATGGTCGACTCAATGACTGCAAGGTTCCCAGGTCATTTGGCTGCAAAACAAGCCCAAATCATCACCCCTCCACCACTGTGCTGGATGGTATGAGGTGTTTGTGCTGATAGGCTGTGTTTGGTTTTCGCCAAATGTGGCACTGCACATTATGGCAAAATATCTCCACTTTGGTCTCGTCTGTCCGAAGGACATTGTTCCAGAAGTCTTGTGGTTTGTTCAGATGAAACTTTGCAACCTATGCTGTGCTGCCATGTTCTTTTTAGAGAGAAGAGGCTTTTTCCTGGCAACCCTTCCAAACAAACCATACTTGTTCAGTCTTTTTCTAATTGTATTGTTGTGAACTTTAACATTTAATGTGCTAAGTGAGGCCTGTAGAGTCTGAGATGTAACTCTTGGGTTTTTTGCAATATTTCTGAGCATTGCACGGTCTGACCTTGGGGTGAATTTTCTGGGATGTCTAATCCTGGGAAGACTGGCAACTGTCTTGAATGTTTTTACTTTTGAATAATCTTTCTCACTGTAGAATGATGGACTTTAAATTGTTTGGAAATTACCTTATAACCCTTCCCAGATTGATGGACAGCAACAATTGCTTCTCTAAGATCATTGCTGATGGATTTACTCCTTGGCATTGTGTTAACACACACCTGAATGCTCCAGACAAGCAAACTGCTAAAACTTCAGTTTTTATAGAGGTGGTCACACTTGCTGATGATCAATTAATCAAGGGCATTTGATTTAGCAGCGCCTGTCTGCTACTTAGCGTCTTAATTCCTATGGAAGTACTAAGGGTGTACTTAGTTTTTCACACATGGCTTCCCCATTTTGGCTTTATTTTTTTTAAATAAATCATGACACGGTGTAATATGTCATGTGTTGTTGTCATTCATCTGAGGTTGTATTTGCCTAATTTTTAGACCTGCTAAGGAACAGATGATTGTTTTTATTTTCTGATATGTAAAAATATAGAATTCAAAGAGGGTGTACTTTCTTTTTCACATGACTGTACCATGTGGTCCCTGTCTCACGATGTCTCTCTCTTTCCACAGTTAATGCCGGGTATGGGTGTAAACCGTGGCTCCTCACATAACTACAAAGTCCCCAAACACCTGCACAGGAGCACTACAGTGAGGCTCACTTCCAAACAAGGAGTGCACCTTTGGCCTGCTCAAATCCAGTTTCCGGTACCTGGATCACTAAGGGGGAGCTCTGTAATACGCACCAGGCAGGGCGTGCAACATCATCCTAGCTTGTGCCATGCTACACAACATAGACATGTGCACACGTCAAGTGGACATTATTGATCCACTACCCATTGTGGAGGTACCTGATCTACTTGCACAGGATGAGAAGACCATGAG
Source organism: Rhinophrynus dorsalis (assembly GCA_037306005.1). NCBI lineage: Eukaryota > Metazoa > Chordata > Amphibia > Anura > Rhinophrynidae > Rhinophrynus > Rhinophrynus dorsalis. The sequence continues at coordinate 150,405,018 of CM074725.1, read as the reverse complement.
AAGGGTGGAGGTATGAGGCAGGCTCATCAGGGACTACTTCACCCATGAGTATAATACAGGAATCAAACACAATGCATGTATGTCCATGATCAGGCTTGGGGAAAGTGTGCAAACACATTCACACAACACATACTGATCTGTTTCACTCCACAGGATGACTGACATACACAACCCTGATATTGCCTGCTAAACTATCACAACCACATAGCTGCTACAGTATATAACCCATGCAGCAGCAATTCCATGGATGTGTTATATTGAGGGTGTGAATTCAACTTGCATATGCCATTCCTTCAGCCATGATGACATTGCCACTTCAAGGATATCATTCATCCCCCTGCAAACAAAGGTACACCACATTGCCCATGTTCATCATATTCCTTAGTTGAACACACAGTAAATAATATATATTGAGTTGAACATAGCTGGATCAGCCACAGAACCCTTGGAGCGACAGAGGGATATCCAATGCAATGACATGCAGTACATTGGATACCACTCTGGCATTCCAGGTGTTAAAGGGTATTGGAGTTAACATGAGAACAATAGTTGTGCAGAATAGGGATGGAGATACTGTGTTAGCGTTGGCTACAGCATCAAAGTAACTATTTGGGAGCGAAGCTGCAAGGCCCACCATGCTGAGCTGTGTGTGCAGAAATATGACATTGGCAGGCCAACACCCTCTGTTTCATGGGGGGTGTATGATGTATTGCTACAATGTTCCATGACATATACATATGGCTGGTTAGCATCCCCTTGTTGCTAACCTTATGGGTTCCTGGGGGTAGACAACCCATTGCAAAGCAGACAGTCAGTGCAGTTTCAAGTTCTGTCATTCTTTGCACACAGGCATCCATGGCATGACCCATCATGGAACAGAGGAATGTCAAGGTGAAACTGGGGAAACGTTGACGCCACATCCATGAAGATTACCTCTTGATGTTCTCTAGTGCTGGTGTTTATTCGATGTGAAACTTGAAGTTGTTAGCAACCTCTGCAAAACACACATTAAAAATGCTCAAACACATGTGTATGAGTAGGCTAAGAATTAAGAGGAAAAACTTGTACAGCAATACAGCTCTTCTTCAGAGTTAAAAGACCTGTTGGAGAACGTTTGAGCAGCTCAACTTGTTTTTTTCAATAGGCTGTTTTTATGTTAAATGTACCCTTTAACATTTTGGTACAATACAAACATGTTTATGTTTAAATGTTTTCTTAAACATATTAAAGGAAACCTATCACCATAAAAAATATGTCTGTTGATTCTGATGTTGTATTAGTCATTTCTTCATATAGGATAATAATTACGAGTTATATATCTGCTATATTCATGAAGGCATGTCCCTAATCTTACAGATCTATTAATTAATTGGGTACCATGAATGGGGTTTGAACTGTATTGATACAAAGAGATGATGTTCTCCCTGCATAGTATAACCAATAGACCCGACTAGTGACTTCTTCATTCTCCTGTCCTGTAGCCAAATACAACATTAATCTAAATCATCAGTATGAATCCCAGCATATGTTTGTTTTGATAATCTATCCTGCCAGGGAATAACTTAACGAAAAAACTATGGTTGGTTCACACCTTAATAACTACACCAGTTGATAAAATTAAGTCTGGGACAGTCTGGTACATAATGTGATAAGGAGTAGGTGTCAGTTGTTCAACTTCAACTCACATCATGGCCAAACAACATCTCATTGTTGTTTTGCTTTGCTAATTGGGCTGTGAGTTGAAATTGGATAACAGTGTATGTGCTGTGTGTGTTTACCCATGGTCAAACACCTTACAACCAAGTAATATGTGCATAAGTTATGTTCACTGCATTGCTTTGCTTTGGAGACATCTCTGCCACTTAACCTGTTAGAAACATACACAGATATAAATGGGGTGAATACGTGTAATTGTATTTTGGGAAAATTTGACAAATGGGGCTTTTTTATTTTTTGAGAACTTTGGAAGGGGCTGCATAGGTGGATGTCCTCACTGACTGTTTTGTAACTCTAGTCATTCTTGAGGTTTGTGTAGGGGTCACATTGTGTGTGGAGGATGTTGCTCTTGACCCTTTATGAATTGCTGCACCCTCTACATCAGCAGGTTCTCCCTGCAATTTATTTCCCACATTTCCACCAGCATGTGTCCATGCATGTACATCATTCCTGTGCTGAATTGATGAACCTCCGTAGTTAGCCTGCTGTGATTCTATTGCATAGAGGGTGGCTGTGTTCCTCTGCACATCTCACTGCAACCTCCTCAAGTACCTTGTGGATCATCTCAACTCCCTGAGCTGCCTCCTCTGGATACTCAAGCACTCTGCATCCATCCCCATGGTTTGGCTACCTGTGGCAGGAGATGTGGCAATAGATAGTGGAGTTACAAGTGCTGGGGATTGCTTTCCAAATTCACCTGCCACTTCCTGTTGCCCATTCTCTTCCTCCAAGTCTGGTGCTTGTTCTTTCCCTGCTGGTGATGATGAGGTGTGATGAGGGCCAGTTGCCAGGGACCAGGCATGGGAGGACCATGAGGATGCCTGTGCCCCCACCACATCTATGGAGTGCGTACTTGCTATGGATGGTTGGCCCTCTGGTTGACTCAGTGGTGGAGGGGGTGAACTCTTCCAGTGGTTAAGGGCACTGTGGCTCAACAATTAGGCCCAGGTACTCATAGTCCAGTGACCATGGGACATACCTTGGCCAAAAGTTTCTGGTTGCCTCCCGCTTGGGTGTGGAGTCATGGCTGGGCTCAGGTTGTGGCTGCACACAGGTTGTTGGCTGTGGCCATAATGTGGGCCCATATGCCCCATATTGTGGAATGCTCATAGTACTGGGCTTTCAGTGCCATGCCAGTGCTAGTGGTGCTGATGGTGACATCCAATAATGGCCTTGGGTGGTGGTAGGCATCCAACTCCCAGGAGGCATCCACTCTGTGGACGTGGTGGTTGGCATGCTATACTCCGAGTGCGGTAGTGGCTGTGGTGACCTCCTGCTTGGGCCTTCTCCTGGCTCCTCAGGGGCTGTGTCAGTGGGGGAAAATTCATAGGTCTTGTCCTCACCCTCCTCCTACTATTCTGCAGGCATGGATGCTGTGTGGGTAAATGAAATGGTGTGATTATTCACCTGAGCCATGACAAGAGGTATGTAAGACAATGACATTACATGTGAACCCTTGAGAGCCAGGATGGTAACACAATGCATGGGATAATACAATCCTGGCACTCATTGATTTGGTTATCATATGTATCCTGAAGTGTAGGGATGGCAAGGAATACCTCCCTGCCATCCCCACTCTTCAGAATACATGTGGTAATCAATGTTCAACCATGCCATGTTGGATGTGTGTTTGTTGTGGTTCACCTGGTTTGTGAAACATGTGTCCTCCAGCTGCTTGTGTTGCTGTGTTCTTCCATCTATATGTGTTTGTGCGTTTGCTTTGCCTGTATGCATTGCTAATATTATTTCTACTTATTTATCATTGTTTTTTTCAGTGGTGCATTGATGTGTTTTGAGGCCCTAGTGTTTTTGTTTTCAATGCCTATGTGTTGTACATGCAATCAGTTTGTATTAGCTGAAGTGTGATGTGATCCTTTTCTAACCCTTGGAGTGCGAGTGTGGTACCCAACGCATTTTTGAACAATGTGTTGCTTATCCCTCTAGCACTCAAGGGATTAGGTGCTGACCTCTCTGTGGCTTCATGTGTAACATTGTGGAAGAATATTTCTATAACAATGTGATGGCAATCATTGTGTCTGTGCAGTGGGTATACTGGTTCAACACAGCAACAAGGGGGTTAAACCTGAATTTGAAAAGGATTTGGCCTGCTTAAGCCTTCACATTTCTCCTTTGGTTGTACAGTATTATGTCCTTGTTTGAAATCTCACAGCGCTGTGTTGTTGAACTTGTGGGAATCAATGCTGGCCATCTTTTCAACTGGCATTGTGTTGGACCATACTAGCTATGAGGGTTAGTGTGGTGTACAGTTATGGAATTATGCACTTACCAGTAGTCTGGAGGGTGCTAGTCTGGAGGGTGTTGTGTTATCTTCGCCAGTGTCACATCCTCCAGGGACCCCCTCTCAACAGTGGTTGTGATTAAATTCAGCCTCAGCATCTCGGCACAGGGGTTGAACCTGATGTGGACAGGGGGACCACCTCTGGTGCCGTGGGCATGCATAGAAATCATCTTTTTCTTTACTCATCTCACCTCACCACTTCTTTATGGACTCTATGGTAAACTTACATCCGGAGACTACATTGACCTTTGAGAGGGTCTGGCACTAAGCGGCCTTCTTCTTGACACCCAGAACACTGACCCTCTCTGTCGGGAACAGGATGCTCTCCCTTTCCGTTATGCTCTGGAGAGGACCTTATTCTCCTTGTAGGGGTACTTTGGGTCCGGCAGTCGCTCATCATCAGCACCAGCCTGGGACATGTCAGAGCTATTGCTTTCAGGCCCTGCCTGTGTAGGGTGCTCCCTGACATCTACCCCTTATCCCACTGGCATTGTTGTCCCTGTCCTCTGTGTACCTGTCCTTCCATGGGTACCCCTCCACCCAATTGATCTCCCACTCCTTCCCTGACCGGGGATGCCCTCCTCAGCTTCCTCCTCTCCTGTGCCTCTCCCCATCAATCTATCCTCCTCTCTTTCTCACACCAACTCACACTCAGGCACTCCCACAGGCCCTCACAGACACACTCGATCACACTCACTCTCTGTCACTCCTTTGCACTCACTCAATCACACTACAAAAGTAAAAGATAAAGTTGTGTTATATGTGAGGGAAAGGAAAAGATGAATATAAGTGCAACTCTTTCTGCTCCAAACTCGTCTACCTCGCTCAAGTGTCAGTTCCTCTCTCTCTCTCTCTCTCTCTATCACTATCCTTCGCTCCTGGGTCCTATGCTTTAACTTGCAAAAACTTGAAACACAGACAAGGTATGTCAGTTATTTTGGGGTATATATAGGTGTAGTTGAATATACTTGATACTTTGTTGTGTTGTGATTGGCCATAGCTTGAACTTGCCTTGACAATGTTTAGCCTTGCTAGATAACATTGACCATTATCGTTTTACTTTGAACTTGACATATCGTACGTTATTTATCGACTGATTTGGGTGCACAGTGAAGTAAATAAAAATTTTGGAGCTCCATGAATTTTTGGGGTCTACACTCATTAGCCATTCTGGAATACTGCTTATTAAATGCCATGCAAGTCAGACATGGCTAACAATCACTGGCTTTTTTTGCCTTAACGGCGGTTTTACCGTGCACATTTGAATCAGGGCCGACATCCTCCTTGTGTTCCGTGGGCTCCAGTAATTTGTAGCCTGTAAATGGATCTTTGTGGACTGACTGGAAAACTTTTGGGTTATTAGACCACAGAATGACATATTACCTAAAATTTAATCTATAAGGCACTGTAAGGGTTAATATTTCAAGATCTCAGGGTCGTCTCATTTTGAAAGGTCACAGGTACGGTTATCTCTTATTCCTCTTTACAGTAGCACAAAAAAAAGTACAGTAACTGTACAGAAGAGGGTTACAGATGTCTACACATGAACTAGAACAGCAAGTTTAGCATTAGATTTTAGGAATCTAGGGTCAAATAGAGATTTTAATAGCATTCACATAAAGTACATGGTATTAAACATTTATGAGACATTTTTATTTTCAGATGCTAGTTTTCCTTTAACCTCTTTGGATGTTTTGAGCCTCTTTGGTTGCAGAATGGTTAATCAGGGCAATCAAAAGCAGCCTAGTTTATTAAAACATCTTTCGAATGAAGGGTAACATTACATGACACGGCGCTGCCCCTGAAATTCTAGATGCTGGCTTGGCTATGTTTTGAATTTCACATTTTTACATTTATTTTGGATGTCACATACTGAAAATGCTAGATTCCTGGTTAAAAAATGTTTTCTATTGCTTTGCTATTTGCTTCATAAATGGCTAGCTCAGTGATTTATTAACCCTTTGAGTAACAGAGAGATAGCAAACACATTGCAATGCAATCTGACACTGAAAAGGTTAACTGTTTATGCTTCAAATTTAGGTTTTACATTTTATATCTTTAAAGGTGAAGTATTGCCTAGGAAAAAGTGGTTCTTTATATGTCTAACGGAAAGACTTAAAGTTGACCTGTCACCTTTATATAGGTTGAGCTCATGTTAAAGAGAATTAAAAATGACATATAGAGTGTGCTAGACATTTGTTTTTAATAGAAACAGTTTTTGAGAAATTAACCTTTGTTTTTGGTGGCACAGTGTGGAACTTTATGCTAATTAGTTTCTGTGCTGGGCCAAAATTAACATACACTGTGCTATGATTGAATCTAAGCAGAGCCCACATATTTTTAATAGTGCAACATGCCATAAGTTTAATTTCCGAGAAATTATTTATTTTAAAGACAAATAGCTAGTACAAGATGGAGTCAGATTATAATTATTTGTAAAACAACTAAACTTGTCTTAGGGAATCACATAGGTTGATGTATTTTTAAAAGCAGTTATCTATATACAATTTATATTGCACTTGATCTCTGTGGTAGTTTATTGCTAATGCTTTAAGTTTACAAGCTAATAAATAAAATAAAGTATTACAAGCTATTTGACAGTACTTAAAGGAGCAGTAAACTTTTTTTATGAAAGACACATATTTTATAGAGCTTTTCCTGCTGAATAAAACAAGGTCACTCCCATCGCTGTCAGATGTTTTATTCAAAATTTATAGCAGTTTAAATAACCAGGAAGTGAATTTACTGTGTTTACTTCCTGGAAGTTCTAACTGACAGGAAGTGACAGGTAGTTTCTATCACATTCTATGGAGAACTGTATGTCTGACTTTTCTGACATTCCTTTGCATTAGAATCTAACAGGAAATCTAATTAGAATTTGACCACTAGAGGGCACTGCTAATGTAAAAAAAAAACACATGGGTTTAAACTGTAATAACTCTGGAAATATAAATCTCTCTGCAGTGGGAGTACCCTCATTTTAGTCAATATGAAAATCCCTACAATATATATTTTTTCATAAAAAAAGTTTACTGCTCCTTTAAGCATATTGTTTATTGTATGAAGAATCATACTAAAAGCAGACTTCAAAAGAAAACTTGATACAGTATATATAGTTATCTACAGGTACAATGCAAAAACACATAAATAGATTCACTTGACTGCTGTGTAAAGAATCTCTACCTTAGCATGTCCTACTACTGTGAAAGTAAATCACTTATTCCAACTGCAATGTTTGCCATTATGTCAAGTTTGTTAAACATACACATTTAAATATTTTAATTTCTTGGGTGTATTCATTGCAATGGAATGGATAACAGCTTAGCAGTCAAAGGGTTAACAAAGGTTTCATTGGAAATACTGAAGCTCATATTTATAAAAAAAAAAAACAAAACAGTTTTTTTTGGAGTAAACCAATTACACCATAGGGCCTGAAAAAACGATTGTCAAATTAAATTGGGCTTTTAACCTCTTTTGACCTCTCTTGCACTCAAGGGGTTAAAAAGCTTTATTCAAGTGCATGTGCATTTGGGAATTTTTATTTTTCCCCTATGGTGTAGAAAGTTTGCTCTAAAATAACTTCAGCTTTTATACATATGGGTCATAGACATACCTGGGAACTCTTTGTTGTGGACTCTCTGGAGAGGGAAGTCCTGTGGTGCCTCTGGGGAAGAAATATGATGCGATTTACATCAAAAGGAGGTGGGGCTTAATCGTGAGGGGGCGGAGCCTATAAAATGAAGGAAAAGTATGATGAATAGGCTGGTGAAGGAGGAGAAGTGGGCGGGGAGTGGAAGGAACAGACTGGGAAGGAGGAAGCTCCCCTCATTCAGAGAATCAGCCTCTGCCCTGGAGACCCGATAATTAGCAGCAATAACTGGAGTCTACGGGACAAGTTGGGAAAGTTTCCAGATTTGCAGTAATTCTAGAAATAAACGTTTGCACATCCATTACTATATTTTGTAAATCTATGAAGAACTCTACATAGAAAGGTTGATTTCTAAAAGAGTGCTGTCATGGTAATTATATTTTCTGTGGTAAACAGACACAGAATTCTACAACAGACAATGTTTGACTACACAAAGGCTATGTACCAAGGCAAACACCATGTTTACAGTATGACACTGTAAACACAATGGCGCACATGTATAAAAGCAAACTGGCACAATACTGTGCTGTAGGAGACAAATAAACATTCACCAGTGCAGGACTTTTAACCCCTTAACCCTTTGAATGCCAGATCAGTCGCATTAGACACCACTTTGGCACTCAAAGGGTTAAATGCAAGTGAGTTCTCCAACACATTGAAAATGGGAAATTTTATCTGTCAACTCCGGGTGCAGCTGGTATCCCCCAGAATTGCTGCCACTTTGCTTTTATACATTTGGCCCAATCTTTGTCAGCAGTCATTATTTAACCCCTTGGATGCTAGACAGGTCTCCAAAGCATTGCCGAGTAGTGACTACTTTTTTAACTCTTTCAGTACTGGGTCACTCAGTTTCTCACCATAGAGGGAATACTGTAATGCAATTATTTAGCAGGTTCCTCCACTCCGAGTTATAAAGCAGTTACCTACAACAACAAAACACGGGGCAGAAACTCTTGATCACAGTTATATGTGGGAGAACTCTAGATCTGACCACATATTCCAATATATCCTATTGTGGGAAATACAACCACTCCTCCTGGCACTAGGGAACTATTGTTATAACAGCTACTGAAACCATCATACAGATCCCTCCTCTTCCTGTTCCTCCTCCCCTTCTTAACAAACCCCACTCTCATAAACTCACCCACCTATTTTACACACACTCACTTAAACCCCACCCCCATACAAAATTAGGTTTAACATTTCCCATCCCAAGTGAAAGCAAACATCCGGTTACAGACATTGAGTTCAGGGCCGGCACCACCTATAGGTGAGGTAGTCACCAGCCTAGGGCGCACATGTACTGGGGGTGCGGGCATGCAGCAGAGAAAAGCGGCGCCTGCACGCACCATGCTGGGAACCGCAACACAGTCAGGTCTGTGTCACTACTGAGTTTCCTCATCGTGTCATGATCTCCCGGCACGCTCTGCTTTACTGAAAAGAAGACTGCGCAGGAGCTCTAGCAGCTACAGGTATGTGATGGGGGGCAAGTTGGAGCTGATGGGGGGCAAAGTGGAGCTGATAGGGGGCAAGTTGGAGCTGATAGGGGGCAAGTTGGAGATGATAGGGGCAAAATGGAGCTGGTGAGCCAAAGTGGAGCTGATAGGGGGCAAGTTGGGGCTGACAGGGGGCAAAGTGGAGCTGATAGGGGGCAAAGTGGAGCTGGTGGGGCAAGTTGGAGCTGGTGGGGGCAAGGTGAAGCTGATAGGGGGCAAAGTGGAGCCAGTGGGGCAAAGTGGAGCCAGTAGGGGAAAGTTGGAACCAATGGGGGCACGTTGGAGCTGATTGGGCAAGTTGGAGCTGGTGGAGGCAAAGTGGAGCTGGTGGGGCCAAAGTGAAGCTGGTGGGAGCAAGTTGGAGCTGGTGGGGGGCATCTCTTACAAGCATCTCCAGACCAGGGGCAGACTGGCCCAGGGGGCAGAGAGAGGACAATCATTAAAAGAGGTGGGGTATAAGTAGGCGGGGTATAAAGGGGTGGGAAACAAGGGGTGGAGCCAATTGGGCAGCAAAATTAGGTTTAGCCTAAGGTGGCAAAAATCCTTGCACCAGCCCTGATTGAGTTAGTCAACACAGCCAACACAAACTGACCCTGAAGTTCTGATCTGCAAACCATAAAGGGGAACTTTGCCCTAGGATTAAATGTTTCTTAATTTATTTAACAGAAGGTCTTACCTGTGTAGGTGCCCTTCAGACAATATTCAGGTGTATTTATTTATATATATTTTTAGCAATGTACCCACATATTTTTCTATACTATGGTCTCTGTTACCGTCTGCATTTAGTTCAAACCACCTGATAACAATGGGCTGTAACCAGCAATGTATTGCTTTGCAATGTGTTGCACACCCCTCTGGCACTCAAATGATTAATAGTTCTGAATGGGTTGAATGAGTCAGTTGTATGTCCTTTTCAGATTCTAAACTGAAAATAACAGCAGACTACAACAGAGACTGAATGCAAAACAAAGAGATATAGATAGACGGACAGGCAGGCAGACAGACACAGACCTGACTGATACAGGAAGAACACTTACCTAGTTAAGACTTTCTGTTAATTAAGATCCACAAAGTTAGTACCCCAGAATTGATCACGTTTAACTTTGTGCTTATAGCCTATAGTCTGTCCTTATCACAGCCTCTATTTCTACTTTTTTCTATAAACTTACACATCAGTGTTAAAGTAATGGCATTTTGTGTGAAAAACCGTGTGAAGAAAATGAAGCAAAATTACACAATCCAAAGTGAACATAAAAAGAACATATTGACAAGTGGCAAAATCTTCCATACTAAGAATTTTGATTGTAAGAATAAAGTAAAACAATGACAGCAACAATTTGGGTTATCAGTGAACTTCAATTGTTGGACTTCCAGCTGTTGGGGAGTGCAACTCCCATCATCCCCAACCAATCAAAGGCTGGAGATCCCTTAATTCACTACCCATGTTTAGGTAATCATACTTTGGGCTTGATTTAAAGGAGTACAGTAAAACTGCTGGTAGGGCCAAACTGGCTAACGGCCCATTAGCAAAAAGTGCTAACGAGCCATTCAAAGGCCCTACCAACTGAAAGCCAGTGGCGTAACAATAGGGGTCGCAGCGGTCGCACCTGCGACCGGGCCTGTTACTCCAGGGGCCCGGCCACCGCTTGCGACCCCCTCGCCCGCAGCAGTCACTTACCTGATCTCCCACTCGGCGTGCCGCTGTAGTAATACAGAGCGCTGGGAGATGACATCATCTCCCAGCCTCTGCATTACTACAGCGGCGCGCTGGAGCTCCGGTAGCAGAGATCTGTGCTGAAGGAGGCACAGATCTGTAAAGACGCTCCGCTAGACCACCAGGGACTGGAGGTAGGGGAAATGTGAAGATGGGGGCATTGTGGAGATGAAGGGGGAATTGTGGAAGGGGACATTGTGGAGATGAAGGGGGGCATTGTGGAAGGGGCATTGTGGAGATGGAAGGGGGCATTGTGGAGATGGAAGGGGCATTGTGGAGATGAGATGAAGGGGGCATTGTGGAGATGAAGGAGGCATTGTGGAAGGGGCATTGTGGAGATGAAGGGGACATTGTGGAGATGAAGGGGGGCATTGTGGAAGGGGCATTGTGGAGATGAAGGGGACATTGTGGAGATGAAGGGGGGTATTGTGGAAGGGGCATTGTGGAGATGAAGGGGGCATTGTGGAAGGGGCATTGTGGAGATGGAAGGGGCATTGTGGAGATGGAAGGGGGCATTGTGGAGATGGAAGGGGCATTGTGGAGATGAGATGAAGGGGGCATTGTGGAGATGAAGGGGGCATTGTGGAAGGGGCATTGTGGAGATGAAGGGGGCATTGTGGAAGGGCCAATGTGGATGAGGGGGCCAATGTGGGTGGGGGGGCCCCACATGGCAATTCTTGCACCAGGGCCCGGTGGCTTCTAATTACGCCTCTGCTGAAAGCACAATGGATATTAAGCCATAGAAAAAGATTTGTGGCCAAAAGTCCATTTTGTGAGTTAAGTTACAAAAATGCCTCTAGAGGAAATAATGGAAACATCAAGCAGCTTATCTGTTTTACACATACCTGTCATTCACTGTCCTTCTATCTTCATTCTTTTTTCTCTTATCTTCTTTTTTCTCTCTTCCTTCATCTCTCTTCTTTCTTCCTCTGGTCCTTCTGTCTTCCATCTTCATGTCATGTACCTGTAAAAAAATGGATACATAAATAAATGTTCCATAAAAAAGAACCCTCACATCTATGCATAGTTTAACCACTTGCGTGCCAGAGGGGTATGGAACACATTGCAGAGCAATGCATTGTGTACCTCTCTGGGGCTCAAAGGGTTAAGATATGCATAGATGTGCAGGCCATTAATGTAAAACATGGCCATTTTTTTACAGGCACATGACGTGAAGATGGAAGACAGAAGGACCAGAGGAAGAAAGAAGAGAGATTAAGAAGAGAGAATAAAGAAGATGGAGCGTAGCTGACCAGGGTGCTGAAGACTCTGCCTGACATTAGGATTACTGGTAAGTGTTACTTTTTTATAGGCTGTTGCTTCTTTACTTAGATTTACCCCGTGAGTGTCAGTTGGGTAATTTTACTCTACTACTTCTACTAACTATGGACACATTTTGGGTGTACTTTGGATGTACTGATATGGGGCGTATGGCCTCATAGCAATACATCCACTGGGGACATTTTTTTTTAAACTATGTTTTCACATGCAATTTCTGCGTCGGTGGATAAAAGTTGTGCCAAGGGATTCTTTGCCCCAAAAAACTGGGGCTAGATTTTCCCACAATAAAGTGGGTCCCTTAGCACATCTTAGCACCTAACACAGTCTTTTGAATTGCAGTGTAGATCATTTGTACTATGTTTAATGGGGGGAAATGGCCGCTAAGTTTAAAAACTGACGTCTGATTTTTTTTTGGCATCGGACTGCTTTAAATCGAGCCCTTTATGCCTTATATTTTCTTCCTAAATAAAAAGCAATCTGGTAATGCTCTATTCCATTGTTTCACCTTACAGCCCATTGTCACTTACTGTCAATGAATGTCTATAGGGAAGGCACAGGCACTGAAGCTTATATATAAAGAAGAACTAGAATAATTCAAGCATGGGTTTAAAGTCCCATTTAACTCAATGAGAGTTTATCCACTACTTTTTAGTTGGTTTGCCCTAGTATTAGTTATGTTCTTTTTCATGTATATTGATCACATCTATATACTGCGATAACAACATTCTATATAATAAAATGCTAGGATGTTTGTCAGAAGCCATCATGAGTAGTGGAGACTGCTCGAACACACAGAATGCTGGGAGATCTGTGCTGGTAGCATTCTGTGCTTTCAGACAGTCTCTCCAGTACATGACTGCGTCGGCAGCAGGACACAGAGCAGGACCGGCCTCTTAACCCTTTGAGTGCCAGAGGGGTATGCAAAGCATTGCAAAGCAATGCGTAGCGTACCCCTCTGGCACTCAAAGTGTTAACATAATCCGGACCTTGACCCGTGTACACAGGCTTTTACACTAGTACAACATAAATGTATTACTGTGTGGGAAGTACATCATAATAGCTATTAACCCCTTAAGGACGTGTCCAGCACAGAGCTTTTTTTTTTAATTATTGTATTCAATTCAGGGCTCCCCGAATGGCGTGCAGCCGCGCGGGGAGCTCAGAATTCTATGATGTGCCAGGACTGTCATGGGTCCTTATGGCAAGTTTACCCATAACGGTCCTGGCACATCATGGGTCCTTAAGGGGTTAAGGTACTATAGTGAGGGAAATAGGCTAGCCATGCATTGTCAGTTGAACTTATGCTTGCACTTTATATATATACACCAGGGTAGCCAACCCTTGTCCTCAAAAGCGACCAACAGTGCATGTTTTCAAAATATCCCTGAATGAGCTCTGTTAGATCAATTAAAGTGATTGAACTACTAATTAGTCCACCTGTACTCATTCAGGGATATCCTGAAAACATGCTCTGTTGGTAGTTCTTGAAGCCCAGGGTTGGCCACACCTCATATATACAGTACATATCCTACATGTGCAGGATTGCTCCCCCATTTATTAGAATTGTACACAACAAAAAATTTCAGTAAAATTCGATTTCAGAAGAATTTTTTTTTCCCATTCGGAGGATTCGAATTTCGGACTGGACCTGTTCGACTCGGATGAAATTTGGCAATACTCCGAATTACTCGACCGCATTTAAAAAATAAAAAGTAAAATATTCAATAAAAAATTAAAATTAAACAAATAAAAATAAATAAATACATTAAACTAAATTAAGAATAATATTAAATCTCTAATGAGACAGGAAGGGGTATTTTATAAACCCCTACACAGTTATTAACCCGTGATAGGGCAAATATGGGGTAAGTGGCAGAAATGTAACATGGCTCTATGATACAAATGAATATACAACAAACAGACAAAATAAAGCCCTGCGTTCAAACTCACAGTATTCCTGGGCAGCAGCAATGGCTATAGTATACATCATCCCAAAATACATAGTACAAAAAACAAAAAGCGTTACCTGAGCTCTGTCTCAAATCCCTATGCACATTTAAATAATTGGAGGCTTTGGGCCATATGTTCAAAGAGGTAGCGAAATAGATTTTGTTGTTTGTAATGACTTTTCAAAGTACAGTGTCATTGGGATCATTAATATTTTCAGAAAGTGTCGGTTGTGATGGGAAATATGTCGTTTGTCCTGACTGAAATTGTCGTATGTAACAACAAAAAAATGTTTTAACAACAAAAATGTCTTAACTAACAACAAAAATGTCTTTAAAAATGTCTTAACTAATGACAAAAATGTCTTAACTAAAGTCAAAAATTCTCACATTCAGAACACATTCCCTCCACTTTTTTCTTAATGTACAAATTTTGTCTTTTGAAAGACATTTTTTTGTCTTTATCTCTTTGAACTTACGACCCTTTTAGTTTCACTCCAATGGCCATTTGAATGTAAGCTTACCTGCCACGCCAAGGCAAGCCTCATAGGTGAGTCCATCAAGACAAATAAATAATTTTGAATGACTTTTCTTAAGCTGCACCCATTATGTAACACATTATTACTACCAAAACTGTAAAAAAAAAGTGTTTTTTTATTTTGTAATTTTTTTATTTTTTTAATAATAAATGAGAATTTATATATGTATATGTCACATCAAATTAAAGCCCTTTCTGCCCTTTAAAAAATGGTATATAATATGTGTTTGTGCAATAAATGAGAAAGATAGGAATTATGGTTGAACACACACATAGCATAAATGCCAAAATTGCTTGTGTCCTGGTGTTAATATCTACACTTTGCATGAACTGAAAAGCACCTGTTTTACCAGATCTATTTTTAGCAGCATGTAGCAACATTGGAATAGTTTCAGGCAGGAAAGCACAGTGCCATCTATTTTTAATAACATGTAGCAACATTGTAATAGTTTCAGGAGGCAAAGCGCCATCTGAATTTCAGAAATTTACACAGAAAATTCGGACTAGGTCCGTTTCGGATTCTGATTTTTTTGTGGGCGGATCTTGGCTTTCGAAAAGTCCGAATGATGCCGAATACGCCTTATTTGTCCAAATTCCAAAATTAGCCGAACCGAATCGCACAAGTCTAACATTTATATCAAAGGGATATGCTATACAGAAATTGGCATTCTGAAACAAAGTATGTTGTTGGTGTATTTCTGTACTCTCTAATACAAATATAAATGATTTATTAACCCGTTGATAAATAAACAGATTGCAATTTATAGGGAAATACCAGAGTACATGTTAAGTCTGCGAGAGCCTTTACAGGTTTATTGAGCCAAGTAGGAGAGTCGAGAACTGAAAACAAAAGAAAATCAAGAAAAAATACAGCAACTGAAAACATAGGGGTGAATCTACAAGTTTAATTGATCAGTTCCACTGGCTGTGCTTCGAGGTATGCAGTACAGCTTTCGATCGATGTTGTGCATACCGGCAGACACATTCCACTGTTGCTATGACTTTTGCCAGCTAAACCCTTATGACTTCCCCATATCATGCTCAGGGAACTGACATACAGTTACACCATTTCCTCTGTCCCTTGTTTAACACCTTAAGGACCAGTACAGTGTGTCATTAAGGGCTTAATACATGGTGTGAAACAAGACACATAGGAAAGGAATGCCCTGAAAAGCCCATAGACTATGCCATATATTTTGCTTTGTAGAAGCAGCATTTATGGGTAAATTGGTATTGGACAGGCGTAGGGCTTGAACATTTATTCCAGTGTCCCCGTTTTTGTGCTGAATCATATTTGTATATACAGTATTTTATTTAATATGACAAAAGTTATATAACAGAAAACAGCATTATTAATAATTAAAGAAATATGATGACAGTTTCCACTTAAAGGCAGACCATTCCCATACAAATTAATTGTTCTTAATTTAAAAGATGGTCACCCTAGATAGGCGGCATTCCTACTTCATATAGCAATCAAGTACATTGGTTTACGTGTGTTTTTGCATTGTCTCTGAGATTTCCTGTACTTACAAGGCTTCATTTCAGTCTGCATGTTGTTTCCAGGGTTTTTTTCCAGGGGTCCTTGGTACCTGCACCTCTTTTTCCAAACATAAAAAGGCATTATCCAATATGAAACTTTTGCTCTTCAAAAAAAAAATTCTAAAGTTCTGGCATCTTTTTTTCCAGTGAAAAAAATATTAGGCTGACCACAACAATGGGGTACTATAAACAGAATCGTATAGTCAAAAGATCCACCCATGGTTCAGTAGAACTATGTAATCATTTTCAGTTAAAGGGACAGTAATGTCCCATAAAAAATCCTTGTTTTGTAACATTAAAAAAATAAATGATGTGGCACAAATCCTATCTCTCAAACCTTTATGGTTTGAGAGATATTCACATGTAAAGTTCCCTTCTCCTTATGTCAACTGTAAAGCTGACAGCAGGAGATCTGTGTCGGCGACATGAGGAGGCTCTTCAGCAGAGCCGCAATAGCGATATTGGAAAAAAGTTACTTCATTGGAACGGTCTACAAAGTGTGCTTGCAAACCAGACATACTTTGTAGACCTTTAAAATTAAGTAATTCTTTTCCAATGTCAAGATTTTGGCTCTGCTGAAGAGCCACTGGCTGGTCCCAGGACCGGGATCTCCAGCTGTCAGATAGACGCTGATGTCAGGAAAAGGGGAGGGAGGGGGGGAACTTTAAATGCGAATATCTCTCAAACCATAAAGGTTTGAGAGATAGGACTTGTGCCATATAATTTATGTTTTTAAACGCTACAAAACAAGAACATTTTATGTATTACAAAGTTTGTGCCTATGGGAGCAGATGGAGTACAGACACCAGAGCAATTATGTGCACCCCCAAAATGACTAATGCCAATCGAGGATTTTAGAAAACTGACTCCTCATCTAGCAATGGGCTGTACTAAGCAAGTCAATACAATTATTTAAGTCACTAATGTCCCTTGCTGCACGGTCATTTCCAGTGGTCTCTGAGAAATATAAGGGAGATTTATAAAAAACATTTTTCGAACGATTTAAAGAACTGTCCTTTAAGCGTGGCAAGTGAAGATAACGCCAGGTCTGATTTATAAATGTTTTAAACAAGTTTTTATAAAAATAGCTACTATGAGTATTTTAACGCCTGAAATTCTTAAGAACAACCTACACATGGCATTAAAATTCTAGCGATAATATTGTCGCGCATCTATCGCAAACTGCAACAATTCCTTATAAATTCACTGCTTCAATATTTTCCTTCTCCCTAAAGCATACCTCCCAACATTTCAAACTACCAAAGAGGGACACTTTTGTTTTAGGGTGTGTGGCTGGGGGTGTGGCTGATAGGAGGGACATTGCCAAGAATTGTTAGGCTATTTCATGACCTATTGACACCTCCTTGTGTAACCTAATAAATTATTTAGAGCAAGACCGACGTATTTTACTTAAACAGACTAATTTATAAACACAAACTGATGTTTAAATAAACAATAATGCAAGTTTATTGCTGTAGAGCAGTATGATACACTTATATACACACCACACACTCTGATTTCCTAAAAAGAGGGACATCAGGGTGGAAAAGAGGGACAGGGGGATTTGGGTCTAAAAGAGGGACTGACCCTCCTAAAGAGGGACACTTGGGAGGTATGCTAAAGCCAATTTTCCACAACCTCTACTAGTTGGCATTACATGCAAGAAAACTGACATTACACAGTTTAGAAATAACAAAATGCATTATAACTCCACTTTAAAGACAATTTACACGGTAACTCAATTTTTAATAAATCTCCCCGTGTGTTTGTAAAAAACAATATTTGGCAGTGTATGGGTGTTGCCCATAGAGAACCTGAAAATTGAGCTGTGAGATTTCAAAGGTTCTCAGTTCAGAGGGTCATTCATAGGACCAGCCAAAGAGCAGTGGGTTGTACTTTCCTCACCCTCAGACAACTCTCTGGCTGGTCTGCCTGGGTGCACAATGTAGCCATTTAATGCCCCGATGACTGAAGGCTGTTCAAATTAACACAGTAGGGTCTACCTGCTATTAGGTTGGTGTATCTAATAAAGTGGCCACTCAGAAAAACAGAGTAACATATGAGGTTGAAAATAGACATACATTCATCAATTTCAACCATTATAACAGCCCCTTTGTTGAGAAAGGAAAACAAAACAAAACAAACAAATAAACAACTGATGCCATTTCCAGTTAAGTGGTAAAAATAATTCATTCTTGACTCCAAGACGCAATCAGAGTTATCCCTGGATCAACAATTATCTAAATAATTTTAGCTACAAAGGTATGCAATATGTTTTTTAAAAGTATCAACAGTCTGCCAATATAGCTTCCTGAAGCAAAGAAATTCAAATGTTTACTGCTTTTGTTTAAAAAAATCCTTGTCTTTGTTTTAACATATAGTTTTTCTTTAAGGGTGCTAGTACATACAGTGGAGGTTAACCCTCTGAGTGCTAGAGGGGTATCTGACACATACCCACTTCTGGCAGTCAAATGGTTAAAAAGGCACCATGGAAAGAGGGGGACTAAGCACATTCCTGCAGGAGAGCTCAAAATTCTTTTACTTTTCCACAGTTTCCATGTTTAATTCTGAATTTATTTAATCAATGAGGGACTTCTTCCATATCTCATCTCTTCTTCAAACTGTCCATTTTAACTGCTTGTTTGCTAGACAGAGCTCCAACGCATTGCAAAGAAGTGCCTTGGAGACCTCCCTAGCAGCCAGTGGGTTACTGCCCTTTGATCTGCCCTGACCTAGTGTATTGCTCACCATCGGCATTCACAGGGTTAATCTTGAGATCTGGATTTATGATGCATAAACCCTCAGTTTAGCATGTCTTTATAATATAACTATATTTTACACAGCTTTGATTTGAAGATTAACACCTCCCTCTACTGGTTGTATTTCAGATCCCACACATATCAGAATGAATTAAGCTGCAGACTTTTGCAGACAAATTTACTTGAAATAAAGGCTCTATTACTCACATTTCCCTGCTATTGTGTAATGTGCTGCAGACCTTGATAGGGAAAACAAATTTAAAGAATAACCCTCTCAACAGTGGAAAATATGGAATAGCTCTAATAAAGTCATAGTTTTATACTTTGTATTCTCCTGCTTTAATTCTTCATAAATGTTCATTTACCCTTTGCACACCAGAGTGGCATAACTGACATCTCTCAGGGTCTGACCCCAGGACTCAGGGTTTTGAGCCATACCACAGTCTCAGGCTGATGTGCCAGATTCTCAGGGCAAAAGAGTACATTAAAATCCACTAGATGATCTGTACCAGTCAATTGCTGTTGTCAGGTCTTCCAGTAAGGCAGAGTGAGAAGTCCTGCTTGTCTTGTGTGTGTTCAAGTAATAATATCGCCAAGACAGTGTTTCTCAATAATTTTTGCCCAAGACACCTCTAACACATAATCTGGAATTTTCAGGCCGCTCCAAATATTTTAACCCCATAAGGACTGGCCGATCGAGCATGTGGCCGGCACTTAAGGACCACGGAAAAATTTTTTTTGCACATACGTTTCAGGGCTCCACGAACGGCGTGCCTCCCCGTGGGAGCCCTGAATTTCATGACAGTCCTGGCACATCATGGGACCAGAACCATCAAGTGTCCTTAAGAGGTTAAAGGTCATTTGTCAGGAGTCAGGAAGGGTAAACATACATAAATATATCATTAGCTTTAGATCTCACAATCAGAAGAAAAAAAAACATATATATATATCCTATAACATAAAGTGGAAGAATGTGTCGCTCACTGTGAGCCGTAACCGTATATGCGCAGTAGAGAGTCTCTACTGTGCATGTGTGGTTTCGCACACAAGAAGCTTTGCTGTGAGCCGTCTGGAGCTCCCCACTAAGGATCAGCATGTTCGGCGAGTCTCTACTGCACATGACTGCAGTCCTGCGCAGTAGATACTCGCGGAACGCGCTTCCCTGCTCCGGTCGGCTCACGTCCTGTCTCTGCTCCCGGCTCCGGGGCAGCAGCTGGGGCAGCTGGGTGCACTTTAGCCCGTGTATATAGGCTTTCATACTAGTATATATATATATATATATATATAAATGTATTTATGTAGAGTGCAAAACTAGATAAGCACTCACGCTTAATAAAGACAATTGCCTGGGTGCTCTAAACCCATCCTATGTTGTACAGATTCTTCAGATGGAAAAAGCACTCTCAGGTCTTCATAATTTTTGACAAAAATTAGCAAAAGCTTATTGTGCAGATCAACATTTCGGTTAGCATACAGTAACCTTCATCACTGATATATATATATATATATATATATATATATATATACATATACACAAACACATATATAGTTCATAACATTTTCCATAAATATTTGAAACCCACATCACATATTTTCATTGACTTTGAGAAGTGAAGGGGTACCCTAAATGGATGTCCACTGCTCACCAAATCCCATCTATAAGATGTTTCATGTAAATGTTCCTTGTGAACTAATTGAGACACCTCTGCCTGGAAAGCATTGCTGTGCAATGTTTTGCCCACTACTCTGGCATGTAAAGAGTTAATTCATAGTTTGCTATTTCTGGTTTTGCTTACATGCATTTTTTTTTCTGCTTTCCTTCAGAGATAATTGAGCGATTAATTGCTCACATTTAGGATTCCAAGCAGAACTGAAAGGCTGCAGAACGTTACATGTGTATGTTTGAGAAGGCAATCACATCAAGGATTATACAAATAACCACTCACAGTACATTCTGTAAAAACGTAGCCCTGGAGTGGTTATACATCATTAACCTCTTGGATACCAGATACTTCTCCAAGGCTTTGCAATGCACTGGAAATTTCTCTATCATCCAAAGATTTAAAAGAGCAATTCATATGCTGATTTGCCAACTGGTATCTATTGATATTATCTCAAAGATGGTCAAACTAAAGATGTGTTGACAGAGGCAACATTACCACAGTGATACTGTTGATGTGTTAATGGCCCAAAAATAGGTTGAGCACACCCAAATTTGGTAATGCACACTGTTACAGCTCCATTTAAAGCAAAACACATGGATGTATTAGGGGTGAAGATATGCATGTTGGTCTCTGGGGCCATTGTGCAGATCATTCACAAGGATGACATTGGAAGTTGTAAAGTTCATCACAAACTCCAATGAATGACCAGTCCTCATGGGTTCCAGCCATTCAATTATGTCAGACACCAAATTGCTAATAAAGATGAATTGCATACTCTTCCACCATTTTATATATTAACCTTTTCATACATTATTGTTAGGTAAAGCCCCTTGTCAGTTGGCAACTCAGACTTATACAATTTACTACTATATTGTTACTCATGTGGTATTATTATATATTTTTTTAATTTAATTCTGATACTTTACCATCTTTATGTGATTAACCCAACTGTATTATATATTGTATATTTTGGCATTCGGTGTTTAGTCTGTGAGGTTAGTTCTCTGTAACATATAGTTGCTGTTAAATGGTATTAGATGTGCTGCTTACAGGGTTTTATTACAATTTCCATATTCTAATAAATGGAAGCAGCCATATTACGGATAACACATGGGTGTTATAGCTACAAATAAAAATGTGCTACACTCTCTCGCAGATTAGAGTTTAATGGTATTCTGCATAACGCTTCAAAAGTAAGATCAAGTTTGGAGAATTTTTTGTAGTACTTTAGTTTAGTAAAGGTTTTTAGTGGCGGGTTATTTATACACATGATCTCCTCTAGACATTGATACTGAATCACCTGTTAAACTACCCTACGCATTTCACAGTTAAACCAGCTTTGTCAGGGGTATGTACATACACATACCACTGATGAAGCCAGTTTAACCAGTGAAATGCGTAGGGTGATTTAACAAGAGATTCAATATGAATGTCCAGAAGGAGAAATAATTCTTAATAACTCTGCACTAAAATATATATATATATATATATATATATATATATATATATATATATATATTAAAGGGTGGAGTAAACAGTGTTTTCATTCAATTAACAATGAGTGAACTACAGGATACAATACATATGGGCTAATTACAGAACGTTGGTAAAATATTGTTGAAAATTAAATACAATATAATAACACCATGTGAGTAACAGTATAGTAGGTAAATGTAGTAAGTTTCTGTTGTTGCAAACTGTCAAGGGGCTGTACATAGCAACAAAGTATGTCAAGGCTAATATATAGTGGCAGAGTATACAATACATCTTTATCAGTGCAAACCTAGCACCATCCCTTTAATTGGTGGGACAATCATATGCATTATTTCTTTTAGAAAAGCACTGAACAGGTTTCTATTCTTAAGGGCATAGACAGGAGCTGTGGATAAAAAATAAAAGGCATCTCTATCTTTCTTGAACTCCTTTACATTTCTTGAACTCCATTACATTTCTTTTGAGTAGTTTAGGATAGTTGAGTCAGTACAAAACCTGTGGTGCAATATCTTAGGTTACTGGTTTTGTCATTGATTGCTCCAACACCATACTGAACCAACATCAATGACTCTCTCCCTACCAGTGACTGGATCATTAAAAAAATGTAAAGCAAAGCAGGCAAGTTACCAAAGTGACTGGAATGCATGTAAATAAAAGTTCAGTCTGCTACAGTGGGGACAGTAGTGACAGTCTATCAAGGGCAACATTGTGTAGCCTATTTCTGTACCTTAATAGCCAGTGGAGGGGGGTTCATCACCTGTCTCTGTGCTGTCAACAAATGCTAACCGTAACCCCTGTACATTGAAGTCTATGCTAAGATGCTGGTATGAAGGCAAGTCTTAACCTCACCAAATTCCACAGGGCAGGATACGAATGTTGGGATCAGTTTTACTTACATTAAAAAAGCCTGCTAAGGTAAAGACAGGCACACACACTGCTAAATGGTAGATATACTTACACTAGACCAGACTTGGCTTAACATGATAGCATTCCTTTTACATGTATGAATGAAGTATATATATATGCAGGTTAGTATTACTTTATTATAATACATGTCATTCTTCCTAGATATAGAGATCATTGACGTTTGAACCTGCTCACTGATCTAAGATCAGAATAAACTTAGCTTAATGCAGACTATGCAGAATAAACTTAGCTTAATACAGACTATACTCGCTGAGCTAAGATCAGAATTAACTTAGCTTAAAACAGACTAGGCAAGCATTCTGAAAACCCTGTCTCTCTTACCGAAGAATCATGATAAATGCTCTTTATCTGTGCTAACACTGCCCAATATATTTGGATGTGTGCCCATTTTCTTATTTAGATCATTGTGCTCATGTTGTCCTTATAACATGGACAGCGAGCTGCATACTACCATCGTCCCTTTATCTGGAATGAGTACCACCAGTTTTCAAGCCCGGGACTATACAATCAGCTCTGTTAACTGAGCCCTACTTCCTAAATCGTAACCCTTTTAGTGCCAGAAAATATCCAACAGCTTATGGACAGAAGAAAGCCACGGCCACACTAACAGAAGAGGGCATCCAGTGATCTCCAGCTGTTTTTACACAACAAGTGCAATCATTCATGTGTATATGAGAATGATGGGAGATGTAGTCCAACAAAAGCTGAAGTCCTGCAGGTTGCCCATCCCTGCTGTTAGCTGTTGCTTGATTACAAATATAATGAGCTATCCTACAATCTATATGTATTACTACAAGAAGTAAGATAGGAAACAAAATAAAAAAGTAAAATGGTAAAAGTTGGGTCAATAAGGTGCTTGGTGCACACAGACATGCACACATACAAATATCCATGACAATGAGGCTGAGGTACTAAGCAGAAATTATGGAAGTATGAAGCAAACCATCTGAACCAAAGGGGTCAAATTAAAGAGGAACTATCACTTTGTAACAAACTGATAATTTTGAAAGAGCTTTCAAAACCTATATTTATGTCAGCCCTTTTTATTTCAAACAATGGTTTATTTTGATGTATTTGTCAGTTTATACAGCTGAGATAGTAGGACGTGGCAGTTGGTAATGTAGAGCAATTTGGAATGACAGGATCTGCCAGGCATACCAGTCAGATTTACATTATCTGACAAACAGATAAAGCTAAATTTCTCATAACCTATTGTCTTAAATAAAAAATAAATACAGGTGAGATTTCTTTCAAAATTACCAGATGCCTTGCTCAACTCCCTGGAACTCATAGGGTAAAACGGTGACCAAAACATTGCTTCTCAATGCGTTCAGGGCCGGCGCTGCCATTAAGGCAGAACAGGCAGCTGCCTTAGGGCGCCGCAATGGAAGGGACCCGCAATGGAGGGGCACCGAAAAGAGGGAAGTTGTGTTGTTTTTTTGTTTTTTTTCCTGCAGTGTGTCACATAGACGCCGCGAGGGAGCGCTTGGTAGCGTAAATCAGCACTCCCTCGCAGCGTCTATGTTACACACTGCAGAGAGACCTAAGGAGGCACAGAGCTCTAAGCAGTGGCACGCCGCTAGACCACCAGGGACTCAAGGTGGGGAGATGAAGGGGAATTATGGAGTTGAGGGGGCATTGTGGAAGGGGAATTATGGAGATGAAGGGGTATTGTGGAAGGGGAATTATGGAGATGAAGGGGCATTGTGGAAGGGAGTTATGGAGTTGAGGGGGCATTGTGGAAGGGAATTATGGAGTTGAGGGGGCATTGTGGAAGGGGAATTATGGAGATGAGGGGGCATTGTGGAAGAGGAATTATGGAGATGAAGGGGCATTGTGGAAGGGAATTATGGAGTTGAGGGGGCATTGTGGAGATGAGGGGGCATTGTGGAAGGGGAATTATGGAGATGAGGGGGCATTGTGGAAGGGGAATTATGGAGTTGAGGGGGCATTGTGGAAGGGGCAATGTGGAGTTGAGGGGGCATTGTGGAAGGGGCATTGTGGAGATGAGAGGAGCATTGTGGAGATGAGGGGAGCATTGTGGAAGGGGCATTGTGGAGATGAGGGGAGCATTGTGGAAGGGGCATTGTGGAGATGAAGGGAGCATTGTGGAGATGAGGGGAGCATTGTGGAGATGAGGGGAGCATTGTGGAAGGGGCATTGTGGAGATGAGGGGAGCATTGTGGAAGGGGCATTGTGGAGATGAAGGGAGCATTGTGGAAGGGGCATTGTGGAGATGAAGGGGCAATGTGGAAGGGGCATTGTGGAGATGAAGGGAGCATTGTGGAAGGGGCATTGTGGAGGTGGGGAGAGTGTGGAGGTAAATATGTGGGCGGGGGCAGGGGATTGTGGCAAGGTCGGGGGGGGCATCAAAATGCACCTTCGCCTGTGTATACAAAAATTCTTGCACCGGCCCTGAATGCGTTGATGTCCTCTTGGGCATTCAGGGGGATAAAAGTCCTGTTTAAATAAATGGGAATGTTTTATGTCCCCTATGATGCAGCTGGTTTGCTCTAGATTTATTACAGGGATATGCTATATGATTCCATGCTAGAACCAATTACTTAGTTCTTCATCTGCCTAATGCCAATTTACTGAGTTACTTAAACTGTGAATTCTTCCCTTAACTAGGCTGACCAGAGCTCACCTTTAACTGGGGACGCATAGGAAAAATGCATACTGCAGGACTTCTTTGATTTCAGTGAAGTACTGAAATATTTCCTATGTATCCCCGGTTAAAGGTGAGATCTGGTCAGCCTACCGTTAAACCCTTGCATCAAGATGAAGATATTTTGTATGTATACTATGCTGACCAGACCTCACCTTTACCCGGGGACACATAGGAAATAGGCATAGTTCAGGACTGCACTAAAATTAAAGCAGACCTGCAGTATGCATTTTTCATATGTATCCCCGGTTAAAGGTGAGGTCTGGTCACCCTAATGTATATGCTTATTTCAGGACATTCATTTCATCTGTGCCATGATTAATGTTATTATAAAACTAGGAGAAGAGGATATGGTGTAACTTTAATTCATATCCTTGGCCATGCTCTAGAACAGGGCTTTCCAAGTTCAGTCCTCAAGGGCCACCAACATTCCAGGATTTAATGATTTCCCTGCTGAAGCACAGGTGAGTTAATCAGCGGCTCATTCATTTTGAATGACTCACCTGCGCTTCAGCAGAGAAATCCTAAAATTCTGTACTGTTGGCGGCCCTTGACGACTGCTCAGGATTTGCTGTCAAAATCTTATCATTGGTTGAAGGTGTGTAACGGTATGCAAGAAAGCACTCATATGCTGTAATGCAAACCTATCCCCTTACCCCCAACGGTGAATATTTCCCTGATCTGTTCATGTGAACACAAGAATCAACCAATGGTTCAGTCATTCTGAAGAATTTGTCTGACTTAACCCTTTGAGTGGCAGAGAGGTAGCCAACATATTGTGTTACAATGCATTGGTTACCTCTCTGGCACTGAAAGAGTTAATGGCATTCAGAAGCAGCAGCGTTGGACACTATTCCCAGTAGAGCTGCACACGTGCCCCCTGTTACCGCTTTCATTTGATATCAGAGGCATTAACCCTTTGAGTGCCAGAGGGGTAAGCAATGCATTGCTTTGAAATGCGTTGCATAGCCCTCTGGCACTCAAAGGGTTTATGTTAGGCTGACCAGACCTCACCTTTAACCGGGGACACATAGGAAATAGGCATATTTCAGAAGTGCACCAAAGTAAAAGCAGCCCTGCAGTATGCATTTTTCATATGCATCCCCAGTTAAAGGTGAGGTCTGGTCAACCTAGTTTATATATGATCCAAAATGTTTATTCCCAAGAAAGGAAACACTGGTAAAACATCTAAAAAAAAATAGTAATAAAAAATAACGGTTACAATGCAGAAATTATGTTGATCCAGAAAGATCTAGGTAGATGCTTTTTTTGGAGTAAGAAAAAGATTTATACCCACTTGGGGCATAATTGGAAATGGCTTCAATATTTTTCACCTTCCTAAGGATCAACAAAAACAAAGATACGGCAAAGGCTGAATTTGAAGGTTGTTTCTTTTTCCAACCTCAATGGCTATGTTACTATGTAACAAGATACACTTAGAAGGAACTCTGTTAACCCTTTGAGTACCAAAGCGCTGTCTGAAGCACCACTTGCAATGTGTCATGCATCACTTATGTACTCAAAGGGTTAACTTCACAGCATAGTAAAATACTGCAGCCCGAATAATGCAAAGTAATATGTAAAAGTCATGTCTGGCAGAAAAAAGGGTTAAATTGCATTGGGATGGCAGTTCTGCATAAACCAGGCCTTTCCACTTGTGCCGAATTACAGACCACACAAAACTTTCTAATAGAAGCCAGCTGCTGCAAGGCCTGTGTCACCAATAAAATCCAGTGTCTCAATGCTGTCTATATCTATTTCAAGTCATACTTCCAATCTGCCACAAAGTGCACAGTGCCTGCCTCAGTCATCCTATTTAACCTGTTAGTGTATGTTACATGAATGGAAAATTGGCTAAGAAGGATGAAAATAACAACCAAGGCTTATGTCTGCATTTCCCTTGTAACTCCTTGAACTGTTCACAATTTAGATTGCTAAATATTAAAGAACCACTTAAACCTACTAAAAATAAACCCTTGCTTACCTTAGTCAGGGCAGAAAATATTGCTGGCCACTATGAATCCGTTTCTGATGGGTCAGTGCTCCAAATACTGGATATCATGCCTATGGAGACAGACATGGGGATGGATTCAAATTCAGATAATTTTATCTCTACTTTTATCTCCATGTTTGATAAAATGGGAGGTAACATTTATCTCCTGCATTTGAATCCAGCGCATGATTCTTTGGTGCAAACTCCTCCTATTTTTGCTCTCTCATGGAGGAGTAAGAGTTTGGGGTATAAAATCACTATTTACAGTGTACTTGAAAATTAATTACTGCCAAAATAATTATCGACTTGTGCATGTTTTTTATGAATTCACAAACATCCACTTTTTAGAGAATGCATCTAAAATGTCAGCCATTTTGTGAGAAGATTAGCAATTGTGTCTAAATCAGCAATGCAGGTAGCACACATTTTCATACATCTGGCTAACTGTGATTTTAGTTTAGAAACATGCGCTTTTCAGCATCAAGGAATTTGTATGTTTCTTGAATCGAACCATGAGCAATCATAAATAGCAAATAAATGTATGTCTTTCAGAAAATAGCTAATGCTCCACTCTCTTGCATTTTGCCTTCCTTGGTCATAATATTCAGTACAGTATATTCATTTTGGGGAACAGTCTCTGCAGAATTTACAGTGTCCGTTACAATGTTCTGTCAGATGACGTAAGTGTTGGTTAAGTTATATTAGTGTTCCTTTAATGGCCAGGCATAACTGTGTATCCTGGTAAAGGGCAACAAACAGTCCTCCAAAATTTATGCTGTTGAATTCCTTAATTTGGTTCACTGGAACCAGAAGAGTGATTGGAAACGAGAGAGCCTGTAAACAGGAAACAGAATGGAAAGAAGAGAGTGATTTTCAACCTCAAGAACAAATAACCCCTCTCTTTTTCACCCAAATATAAATCCCTATAGACTCTCTTTTAAAGGGACAGTAATGAGTCCACAAAAGAACCTTTAAAAATGTTCCCATAGCTCAAAACTGCTCCATCTACCCCACCCCCATTTGTAGGGATGGGCGAACATTTTCGCCTCAAACTAAGATCGGTGAAAAATGGCACTTTGCACTTGGTGAAAAATGTTCTGTGAAAAGTGCCTTTTTTCACCTTTTCCTGCTTTTTTCATGTAGCTCATTGCATCGAAATCAATGGGTAGAAAATTTTTTCTCCACCTCACAAAAGTTTTCTACAGCCATATAAAAGGCTGTCAGGCTCTCACAGCATGCCATTCTGTGTTTGTGAGAAGAAACAACAGCATGTTTTTGAGCTAGAGAAGATAGGCAAATAAAGGGGTATTGAAGCTTAGTTTTAGGGGTCATTTAGGTAGGACATTTGTTCTATGTAGTAGGATAGTCTGGGGGCACAATGGGGAGAAGGGAGGAAGGAGGTTGACCCACAATACCCCAAAATTTGATGTGACTGACTGGCAAGACACAGGCAGCTGGGGGTCCAAATGTCTTGCTGATTTTACTTTCATTGTCTCTGTGCTGGGGAAGTCTGGGGAAAGAAGTTGTTGATTTTGGTTTTTTAGTTATAGATATCTTTTTTGGGACTGTGATAAGATGTGGTGGACAACTTAAAAAAAATAAATAAATAAAAATAAATAAATAATATAAATAATTAAACAAATAAATATATTAGACAACTGACTAAGAGCTCTGTTACTGAGGCAGACTTGATAGACAGCAGACGACATTGAGAATTTTGATGAGGGCCAAGGCAAGACATCAAACTCCATCAGTTGTGCACTGTAGAGAGTACAAACACACACAGTAGTTGAGTAATGTCTAGCAAATGCACAAATGAGAGGGGGAAAGGTAGAGGAAGTGCAGCGGCATGGGAGTAAAGTGTTAGTGCAAAAACTGACTGCAGCAATCGTTGCTGCAGCATGTGCAGTAAATTATGATGATCCCTCTCCTCCCAGGATGAATGCAGTTTGTCAAGGTCCCACCAATCACACTACACCAGTCCCCCACCACCACTACCAAACACATCTGCTACATGTACGTTGTATTTTATTTTTTTAATTACTCAACATCATCATGAATACATGCCAGTGTCACTTAAGCAGGAAGTAAAAGTTGTGGGCAAAGGAGAAAGGCACTCCTGGGCTAACACATGTTTCAAGGTTTATATTGCTGTAGGACTCATAACTTTGACTTTCAACTACTTATTTCTCCACTACCACCCTCAGAAGAAGTAATATTGTGCTGGGAAATGTTGCACCATATTAAACATAGGAAAAAATGTGTTATAATAAGAAATAATGTGTTGGAATAGGAGAACAATATGTTAGAATAGGTGAAAAATGTGTTGAATAGGCGAAAAATGTGTTAGACTATGCAAAAAATGTGTTAGACTAGGAAAATAATGTAATGAAATAGGCATAAAATTTGCTGGAATAGGCGAAAAGGAGGAAAATTTTGCATTGGATAAAAAGAGAAAACTTTTGCGAAAAAAGCAAAAAATCTTTTCACTAAAAGTCATGCAGGACATTTTTCTCAATTTTCGTCCCCTACCAATTTGGGGATGACATTGCAGAGTGAGGTGCACATGGGGGATTCCTCTCCTTTGTACCTCTCCATGAGTACCTCACTAAGAGCAGATGTCACCCAACCTTACAGATCCCCATCATCTGCAAGGCAGACAGGTCTTAACAGAGCAGATTTTACCTATAACTCATGGGACACAGCCAACAAATTGAAAATGACCCTTTCATCTAAAAACAACTTTGATGATTTTGTAAGAGCTTTAATTTTGTATTTGTTTTTTATTATTATTATTATCATCATCATTAATGTATAAAGCACCAGCATATCTCAAAGGGCTGTACACTTAAAGAACACATTACTGATACATGCCACACTTATAGATGGATGCAAATGGTGGAGAGGACCCTGCCAGCATAGCTTACAATTTAGAGGGAAAAGGGAAACGTGAAACACAAGGCACATTAAGATGGGATTCTGTTAAGATGGAGATAAGGGCAAGGTTTGGAGAGTTGGTCCCCTAAATTGGTTGGCAGGACAATGTGAAGCTGCTTTAATGGCAGCTTTTGTGACATTTGGAGTTATTTGATATAAGCTTCTTTGAATCGATGCATTTTGAGGGAATGTTTGAATTTGCGAAAGATAGGGGAAAGCCTGATGGTGCATTGCAATGAGCTGTCCTGGTGTAATCTTGAAGTCTAGACTGAAAGGTGGCAGAGAAGGAAGAACAAAGCTTAATATACTTTACGGAGTGTAATGAGTGGTTGTGTTTAGAGATGAGTACAGGTATGTATGGGGAGTGCTGTTGTGAAGGGCTATGTATGTGAATGCCAAGGCTTTAAATCTTTGCACAAAATGGAAGCCAGTGTAGCACCTGAAGAGCGGGGATGCAGAAGAAGTGTGGTAAGTGTGATTAATAAGCCTAGAGGCAGAGTTCATGATGAACTGAAGTGGTGATGGTGGTTCAAAAGGAAAGGCAGCTACGAGGGTGTTACAGGAGTTGAGCTGAGACATGATGATGGAATGCACTAGGGTTTTGGTAGTGACCTGTGGAAAAAAAGTCTAATTCTAGAAATGTTCTAGAGCTGAAAGTAAGATTTTGTTAGATTTTGTTAGAGAGAGTATTTGAGGAGTGAAGTAGAAGGCAGAGTTGAAAATTACCTCTAGGCAGAAGGATTGTGTAGTAGAAGTTATAGCGGAGTTGTTAACATTAATGGTGATATCACATACAAGTGAGGAATTTTATAAGCTCTATGTTTAGTTTTAGTTGGTGTTGGAACATCCAAGAGGAATTTGCAAATAAAAACTTAGTGACAAGAGAAAGAAGGGAGTATGACAAGTTGGGAAAGGAGGTGTATATTTGAGTGTCATTAGCAAAAAGGGGATACTGAAGGGTACAGAAAGTTGTAAGTTTTCCAAGGGATGAGGTATAGTAATAAAACAGCAAAGGGTCTATGACTGACCTTGGAATGCTCCAACTGAAGGAAAAAGATGAGCATAAGAAGAAACAGAAAATTAAACTCTGTATGATTGATTAGTAATGCAAGAGGACAAACATGAGAAGGCTATGCCACTGAGGTCATAAGAGAGGAGAGTTTGTAGGAGAAATGAGGGGTCTACTGCATCAAAGGCTGCTGATAGGTCCAGAAGGATTAATAAGATGAAGTGATCCTTGGACTTATCGTGAGCATGACATTAGCTACTTTTGTAAGAGCAGTCTCAGAGGAATGCTAAGGTAGAAAGCCAGAGTGTAGAAGATCATGCATATTGTTAGAGGAAAGAATTGTAGTAAGATGTTTATAAATATGTTGTTCAGGTTGATTGGAGGCAAAAGGAAGTAGGGAGATAGATTGGTAGCTGTCAAGGTGAGAGGGGTCAATTGATAATTTCTGTAGGATAGGTGTGATTAGTGCTTGCTTTAAAGAGGATGGAAGTAAGACAGAATTCACTGACATGTTGAATAAGTGGGTTTATGTTAGTGTTATAGTATCAGAGAAGATAAAGAAGCTGTGAGAGAATAGAGTCAAGTGGGAATGTGGTGAGGTGCGAAAATAAAAGAAGCCCAGCAATCTCGACATATACAGGGGTTAAGGAACTGTGGGTAGACTTAGGCACGAATAGAGGGAGAGGCAGTGCAAATGTGGCATGAAATAGCTAACAAGATGAGATGTAATTTCTAATTTTGTTACCTTTGTCCTTGAAATAGTTAGCAAGGTCTTGACAGGTGAATGTAGGATTTGAAAGAGGAGGAGATGGACATATGTAGGAAATTAAATGTAGACAAAGGTCTTTGAGGATTAGAAGGGAAAGATGAAATGAGAGACTAGTAGTAAATTGGTGGGCCATAGTGCGTGCAGAGCTTTAAGACTGCTGAATTATGTTATAATGGATTAAGTCAAATGCCACCTGTGATATTTTTCAATGGTGTCCAGAAGTTTATGAGCACTTTTGAAGATCACCTGATAACACAGAGCACAAACAGACAAGTAATAAACAAGAAGAAATAATAACATGATCTAAGTGAAGTAAGATCTATTCAAAAAATAAGTATAATAGAAAACTTCACTAATTGCACTGACATGAAACCCTTTCATGGGTTTATGTTGTATCAAGGGTCCATACCCCTTAGTAGCTAGTATGCTGTACCTTCTGTCCTCTGTCATCACTGGTAAGCTGTCTGCCTTGTTGGTGCTGATGCTGGGTACAGTTGTAGTATATTAGTATTCAGTGAAAAATGCCTTAGTGGCAAGCCCTCAATAGTTGAAAAGGAAATGCTGTACTCAATCATCCTCATGAAATGCCGTGCTTACACTCCCGGAGATATATTCCCATTCATGACTGCAGTAGATGTTGTCAGTAACAGTTTGGCACACTATACTAGGAACAGAGGTGGGTTCCCACAAAAGGCGTAGGAGGGACTCATACTGTTAGAGTGTGACTAATAAATAACCCAGTGAAAATGTGGAGCTTCAGCTCCACTTCTTCATGGGTACTTTTGAAGCTGGGTCACACCTTGCTCACAGGTGCCGAGGGAGAATAGCTGCATCCCACTGACGAGAGCCCATAAGGTCAAAAACATATAACAGGAGGTGGTTGCGTCTCTCATTCTGAGAGGAACTGTCTGGTATTTTGTGGGTGGACTGTAATACTGGCGGGAGCAGTATGATATGCTTCAGAATATTTATTCTCTGTTTATGGCACTTGTGATCGAAAATACATTTCACACTGGGTGAAAGACACTAGTCCTAATGAGCTCTTTGCATACCCATGCAGGTTCATAAACACAGTTGAGCATCTCTCTGACCAATAGTTTTACAAGTTTGTTGGAAGCTATCTGGTTTGTATGGTATGCCTGGGCTGGAGATTAGCACATTGTGGCAGAATGTGGCAGGAGCTACCTTATCAAGGGTAACCCTATATTTGAGAAAATACAGTACTAGTGCACAATAAGGTTGATGTACTAAATTTAACTGGAGCAATTTTGGAGCTAATCATCTGCATATTTAAAAATCCTTGTTGATGTATAGGATACTACTAAACCCTTGCATACTAGAGAAGTCTCAAACATTCATGATTTTAAAGCCCCATTTAAATCAATGGGTAATTTTAGAAAAGTTTATATACTCTATGGTACAGTTGGTTTGTTCTACTTATACTTAGTACCTCAGCACGTTTAAACCCACAAATGCTAGAGAGGTCTCCAGTGCATTGCTTTGCAATTGTCCAAGTTCCATTTTACTCTATGGGAATTTTTATTTGTTCTCTATGTTGCAGCGTGTTTCCACAGAATTGCTCCACTTTCAGTATGCATCAGTCTCAGCATACTTGGCAGACCATATAATGCTTATATTCTCTCAGTGTGTTAGGGAATCTTTACCTGGATCGCTGCCTGAAGAGATACCTTTCACACTCTTATGTTATCTTTGCTAGGTATGGTACCTTTTTACTCCCTTATGATCAATCTATGGAATCTATGTCAATTACTGGTACCATGAGGCTGTAAGGATCGCAAGGAAAAACACACACAACAGCGTATACCATACAAGCTCTCTCTTTATTCTTATCACACATAGCCTTTATAGGCCCATACAGCCCCCCTTCCCCTAAAGGGGGGGGGGCGGTGCACAGCACAGTTTCAACATAGAACAGAAAATTATATAAAAAAAAACAGAAAAGCAAAACTAAACAGAAAAGCAAAACTTGTTCACAGGAAGGGGGGGAAGGGGAGAGGTTGCAGATAACGGTTACTCCGGCATCCATCTCCTCCCCCGTGGGGGGTTCTGAGACTCGGCACATTCAAGCATAACAACCTTGAGCATACTCTAACAGCTTTTGCAATACACAGATAAAAACTAGAAAGAGCCAGTCTGGTGGTTTCCTCCCTAGCAGATGGATTCCTGCAGAATCAGTCAAATATAAATGTAACTATTAACCCTATAGGTGCCGAACACACTGCAAAGCAGTCAAATGTAACTATTAACCCTATAGGTGCCGAACACAAGTATTACACACCTCCTCTCTGTACCCTTCAATCCCTTCTTTGAATCAGTACTAAACTGATTCACCAAACTAAACTCTGGGAATTACATTGGGCCCTGGACATCGTCATAGCAAGGGGTGGGAGAGGTAGGGCGGCGTGATAACATTTTCAAGTAAGGGGCATACGGATTGGCAGGGGAGTGACAGGCATGGTGTGAACAGCGACAGAGCAATAGTTTAATGATCAGATATATAATGAGAATGAACAAAAGAACAATGCCTGCTTTGGCTAGAATACCCTTCCAGCCGGAGAACCAGTCTAGGAAATATCTGTCCCAGGGGTCGGTTATGCCTGAATTCCTTTTTAATTCAAAGGATAAGTCTTCTAACTTCTGAATTGCTTTAGTTACCTTACCAGTGGGTCCTGTATTATCAGGGATGTAAGTACAGCAAGTTTCCCCAATCATTTTAACCCTAGTATTGCTGCGTCCCTTTATAATGTTAACATGGCCTGTTTGACAAATATGTAATGACTTGTTACACAAACAATTTAACCCTAAGAATATTTAACCCTTCTATATGTTATACAATTCTTTCAATCCCTTCTTTGAGTCTGGGCGTACCCGGACTCACACAAATCTTACACTCTGGATAAGGCATCATCATATAGAGGTGCAGGACTGTGGAGGTGACTTAAATACTGGGTGTAAGGACCTGACCCAGGGGAACTACACCTTTTGGCAATGAGGCAAAGCAAAAAACTTAAATAGGACATAAAGAACAATAATACTTTTGGATTACAGCTAGCGAAACAGGCACGCTGATGAGGCAAGTGGTCATAACGTCAGTAGGGCTGACCATGTTGCACAAGCAAAAGTTCGTAATGTTCATAACATGCTGGTGCTAAGTAGATCCAGACATTGGAGTTCTCATGGGTCTCTGGGGTGTCTCTGCAGTCCATCTGACCCCAGTGCAGAGGTGGCCTTTCAGAAATCCTTACGTGAGTGAGGGTGAGACATAAGTTGCATACATAAGCCAGCCTTCCACCCCCCACACTTATAATGTTAATACACATTAGACCATCATTTTCTATCTGTAGGGGCACCTCCTCAAGCAGGCCACTTTCACTGCCAGAGGGTGCTAGCTTGATGATGGTCTTGTCCCACGGAGGCAGGTGGTCAGGGATTATTATGCCCGTCAAAACACCTACTTGATGAGCGCACGGTGGAAGGCGATGCAATAAGCCTGCTTACTGGTCCCACGGAGGTAGGCGATGCAATAAGCCTACTTGCTGGTATTTCCTGAACAAAAGCCTCAGACCTTCACCCTGTTCTGCCTCCCTCTGGGCATCTGCTGGGCACTGGGAGGGCACAGGGCCTTTATCCTGCTCAGGCTCTGGTGCAGCTGTCACTCTGGCGTGGTATATCCAGGTCTTTCCTTTATGCAGCGTGACTGCGCTGTAACTTGTCAACAGAATCTGGAATGGACCCTTCCACTGGGGCTCCAAACACTCTGTTCTCCATGTCTGTACATAGACCCACTCTCCAATCTGGAAACTTGCACTGGGCCAGCCGAAAGCAAAGCTGTGGAACAGAAAATCTGGGAAGAAAAGAAAGGGTATGCTGCAAAGCAGTTACATAATCCATAATCTGCTGATTACCAATCTCTAAGGTAGGTCCTTGATACATCACAATCCTATTCCAGGGCCTACCGAAGAGGATCTCATAAGGACCAAACTTTTAAGGATTTGGAAGGGGTCACCCTGAAGTGAGTCAAGACACGGGGAAGCGCCTCTGGCCATTTGAGTCTTAGTTCAGTACATAATTTGGTCAGAGAGCGCTTAAGAGTCTGGTTCATCCTCTCAACTTGTCCAGAGGATTGAGGCCTCCAGGGGGTATGATATCTCCAGTTCACCCCTAGAGTGACACAATTACTGTTAACAATTTCAGCTATAACATGTTTTCCATGGTCTGACCCAATGACTGGAGGCAAACCAAACCTTGGAATTACTTTTCTTATTAACACCTTAGCTACTGATCCCACAGTAGCTCCTTTCAAAAGAAATGTCTCTAGCCACTTAAACAATTAATCAATTATTACAACAGCATACTAAAATCCCAGTACAGGCTGCAAAACAACCCAATATAATTTATCTGGAGCAGTTCAAATGACACCCAAGCCCATTGCCTGGCCCCAGTGATTAGAATATGTCACATTTTAGGATTTATTTACAAGTATATATCACACAAATCCCAACAATTTCTAACTTACTTTGTACAGATCTGGTCTGGGTAAAGTCACTTCCTCCAGGGCGTCTACACAGTCATGCACTGGAGGATCATTTATGTCCTCGGTCAATAGGGTAACTGGTTTTGGCAGAGCTAAAGCAGGGGCGAACATCAGCACCCGCTTCAGTTCATCCCATACTATCGTATCAGGAGAATCATAGTCAGTTTGTCATACAATCCTTCAGTCAAAATATTGGCCACTATTAGCTTAACCCTTGCCTAGCCTCTTGGCTGATGGGGTACTATCTGTCCTAGACCGGTCCTGCATTAGGCTGCAAGTCAATAACGGGTCGGGCATCCCTACCAACCCCTGGCTTTCCAGCTGCTCAAACAGCAGAGGCCACTGAGCGCAGAACCTCCTCCGGGATGTCTGAATCATGACTATCCTGGGAAGTGTGTCTCAGTGCCATATGGAAAGTCAAGTCATAATAGTCAAGTACATATACCTCTATCTTGTCAGCGTCAAAAGTTATCTCTGTCCTCAATCTGGTCAACAAATCCCTTCCCAACAGTGCAATGGGGCATGACTCTGATAGGAGAAAACCATCTTGGACCATAGTCCCTTCTATGGTAACTTCCATAGGTTGTATATATGGCATAGAGGAGGGAATTCAATCCACCCCTACTATACTGATAGTTTACTTCACTATGAATTCCACCCTCCTGCACCATAGGATAATGCTAAAAAAAAAAATCTGATCCTGATCCCTTCCTATTCTGTCTTGTGAGGTGAGTCATTTCTGTCTGCATCACCACTAACAGATACACCTTCTTCCTGGGGATTTCTGTCTGTATATCTATACTTATTCCTCAGCTTGGGGCAATTTCACTTCCAATGTCCTTCCTGCTTACAGTGAAAACATGTATTCTTTCCTACCTGCTTAGATCTCGCTGTACCACTTACATTATTCTTTCTACCATCTTCAACAGTGCCAACTTTCCTTGCAATTGCTAAAGCATTAAACTTTACATGGTCCTTCAATATCTGCCTAGTCTTTGTGTCTCCCTCTGTATCTCTGTACATAACTTCTGTCCTTTCTTTCTCCATTACTTCCCTTACTGGCTTGCTCAACACACTCTCAGTGTTTCCCTAAATCCATGCCAAGATGCGGCAAGGGACTTATCCCTCCGCTGCACAACCTACTGCACCCCAGGAAGGTTCAAAGGAGGTTCCCCACATGTCCGCACGGACCCCAGGATCAGAAAACAGTAAAACAATAATACATTATCAGTCACGTCATTAAGAGGGAATGCATCTGCAGTCCCTACTTATCTGTCTCTAATTTCATTAGAAGTTAATTTCTTATATGTGTCAACAATCTTTTCTCTTTCATTCCCCCATAACATTATTACAAATGGGAAGGATTTACACAGGAGAGGGAGGGGTCTGATGCTGTGCGATCGTCTCATAGTGGGAGAGAATCAGCACACAGGCATTTAACCCCTTCCTGTCATTTTCAGGGAAAGCAGGATTGCTGTTTCTCTAATTAACAGACAACAGGTTGCAAAGGGCACATATACATAACTACAATTTGTTCTTATGGAGGCTAAATCACAATTCAACAAATCTTCAGTTGAACATATACATATATACACATATATACACATACACATTGGGTGCACCACTTCAGTTGAAATATATGTTTCCCAAGAAGTCAAAAACAGGAGAGGAAGGGGTGCCCGTGACTGGCTGGACTATTCGGTCTTAGATCACTGAGAACCATTGAACCAGTAAGACCAATGCCAAAACCCCCTCAGACACTTCCAGCAAGACAGCCCCCACATTCCTGCCTCTTCTCACTCAAGAACATAATTTCAGTTCTATTATCTATAACACATTGACAATTTCTTTAACAAATCCATATTTTTTACTTGCTTGGATCCATACAATTGATTACACAAAATTAGGATTGAATTTACCTAAATGTTGCAACATTTTATCTCAGAACCAATACCGTGTGCCTGTCCAGGCTTATTACTGGTGGCCAACCAGTACCTGACCCTGGCAATACATATCCACATAAATGTACAAAAAACCTGCCCCTGTCAGAATCCTCGGATCATTGAGTTATTACGGTCCCCTTTTAACAAGGAAATACAAAACGGTATATAGATATTTAAATGCAAATCTATACCATAATACAAATCTATATTTCCACCCAATCATATTTATTAACCCTTAGTTCCCAGCTACTAGACAACATCTTAACAATAGGACCTTTAGAAAAACAGCAGCGTTGGTGACCTTGAAATTCCGTTACTTGTGTCTTATCTAAGAACAGAGAGAACAAGGGGGAGAGGCAGAATGGAAGAGAAGGGACTGGGAATCAGAGCTGCGCTAACTTTCTCATAGCATCAACATTTTACAAGCATGGCGGCTTAACCCCTGCCTAGCTGTCACTAAATGAATGCATAATGTGTTAGTACCTGATTTTGATAGCAATAATCCACACACTCTGAATAACTTTCCCATTTAGTCCCTCAAGTCTCTCTCTCTGGTGATGTAGGCACACTCTCCCTCTTTCTGTGCTCACTTACTATATACCTCCGGAACAGGGCACGTATCTACCCCAGACAAACAACACATAACATGTATGTAAACAGGTTAGCCATGCGCAACAAATATGAGACAGTTGTAAATTTTCACAGTGATCAGGGGGAGAAAGTCAGTGGGTGGTATCTTGCAGGACCAGACTCCCCGCCAAATTAGACACGAATGGAATAGTGTAATAGGAACCCCCTGTCAGTCTCTCTACATAGTGTATACAATCCTCACCTATTTCTGGGGTCTTACTCTCTTGACCACCCATCTTACAACAAGTTGTACAATACAATGCAATCACAATGTCAAATAAACGAGAAAAAGAAAAGGAGTAAAAATTCAGGTGCTCACCTTCACCTGAAATAACACCCGGTCCTAGTGCTTACCTTCACCTGAACCGGGTACAGCACACAACACAATACTTATTCTCAGCCTCTAATATCCTTTGATACAATACTTAATTGACATCTCTACAAACATCCATATCTCAACACCAGTGCATAGTAATCATATAGTATCACGAAACAATTTGACAGACAAGAGAGGACAGAACAGTAGATTATTGACATAGACTCACAGAGGGACTCTATAGATTCTATAGATAATGAGTGTTCTGTTGCCTAATAACCGGTAGTCAAATGCCACTATTTTATCGGGCAGTCTCCGGATGGTCATCCACGGTGACCTTCGAGACTACCAAGGGCCAAATCTTGTGGACATTCCTGACTACAGTAGTTCCGGAATTCTCACCTTCTGTGCTCGAACTTCAGTTCCGGAGTCCACTATACAGGGGACTCGAACAACAGTTCCGGAGCACTGGGATTCGAACTATAACTATGCTGGTTCCGGAGTCATTATACCCGTGACTCGAACCCTAGCCGGTTCCGGAGGCACTATACCTGTGCCTCGAACCTTTAATACTATGCTGGTTCCGGAGGCACTATACCTGTGCCTCGAACTCTAGCCGGTTCCGGAGGCACTATACCTGTGCCTCGAACCTTTAATCGTTTATATAGCGCGCTTATATATTAGACTAACAGAGACTCACTCCCTATCTCCCTATTTCACTCAACCCTTAACACGGCAATGTGATCCCTGAGACGGCGACAACATATAGTCACTTACCCATGGACGCACATCGCCCGCATTCTTCCACCAAAAACTGTTAGGGAATCTTTACCTGGATCGCTGCCTGAAGAGATACCTTTCATACTCTTATGTTATCTTTGCTAGGTATGGTACCTTTTTACTCCCTTATGATCAATCTATGGAATCTATGTCAATTACTGGTACCATGAGGCTGTAAGGATCGCAAGGAAAAACACACACAACAGCGTATACCATACAAGCTCTCTCTTTATTCTTATCACACATAGCCTTTATAGGCCCATACAGCCCCCCTTCCCCTAAAGGGAGGGGGGGGCGGTGCACAGCACAGTTTCAACATAGAACAGAAAATTATATAAAAAAAAACAGAAAAGCAAAACTAAACAGAAAAGCAAAACTTGTTCACAGGAAGGGGGGGAAGGGGAGAGGTTGCAGATAACGGTTACTCCGGCATCCATCTCCTCCCCCGTGGGGGGTTCTGAGACTCGGCACATTCAAGCATAACAACCTTGAGCATACTCTAACAGCTTTTGCAATACACAGATAAAAACTAGAAAGAGCCAGTCTGGTGGTTTCCTCCCTAGCAGATGGATTCCTGCAGAATCAGTCAAATATAAATGTAACTATTAACCCTATAGGTGCCGAACACACTGCAAAGCAGTCAAATGTAACTATTAACCCTATAGGTGCCGAACACAAGTATTACACACCTCCTCTCTGTACCCTTCACAGTGCCTTTTTGAATCTCCAAAAGTATGGCCACAGGAGGGAATTATTTTGATTGTTCCTTATCCATGAAATGGGGGATGGCTGGGGCTATGCAAAAACCTTGCCCACAATCGAGACATAGTGTGTTACTATAATGATATAGTCACTTACCAAAAGGGAGAAGGCTAAGTGGGACTCCTAAGACAAGTGTGGAATGTAGGCAACTGCCTAGATCAGGGGTGGGCAACATGATGCCTCCATATGCTGCCAAACTACAACTCTCATCATACCCCAACAAACAAAGATTAGCAAAGGATGATAGGAGTTGTAATCTGGCAACATGTTGAAGGCCTTATGTTGCCCATACTCATTACAGATGGGAAACATCTCAACAATGATGGCCACTCCCTCTATACAGTTATGGGTGTGGCCAGTATAATCTCACAGTATAGTACTTGGATTTGCGATTTATATAGTGCGGTTTTGCATACAGATGTGGTAAGATTATTGACCAATTTCAACCTTATACTGGCCAGTTTATCTAAGCTCTTTTTTGCATTTGTATGTCACATGTATGGTAGTGGACCCATCACCAGTCCACATTTCACCTCAGTTGGAGCATCCATCTTGACAGGATTTGCATGAAAGGGTAAGTAGATGTTTGGGTAAGGGTATTGCTGTTGATGTAGTATATGTAGATTTTGCAAAAGTCTTTGATACTGTGCCTCACAACAGGTTAATGTAAAAGACTTTGGCTTGGGTGGTGATATCTGTGCATAGATAGAGGACTGGTTAAATTATGTATTTCAGAGAATTGTTATATATGGAACCTTTTAAAGTTGGTCTAAAGTTGTAAGTGTCTCAAAGTTCAGTCCTAGGCCCAATACTTTATAATTTGTTTATAAATGAGCTTTAAATGGGTAGT
The DNA here is from genome assembly GCA_037306005.1 of Rhinophrynus dorsalis. Lineage (NCBI taxonomy): Eukaryota > Metazoa > Chordata > Amphibia > Anura > Rhinophrynidae > Rhinophrynus > Rhinophrynus dorsalis. The sequence continues at coordinate 150,362,781 of CM074725.1, read as the reverse complement.
GAAAGTAATTTCTCAATCTTTGATGATGACAATACATTATGTAAGGAAATACATAAAGAGTAGGTTGTTTTTTTTTCTTTGCAGAAAAATTTGCATAAATTGAGTGAATGAGCGAAAACGTGCCCGTGAGGTTTAATATACATGAATGTAAGGTTGTGTATCTGGGCACCAGACACAAACATGCTACATATACACTAAACTGGAAACTACTTGGGGAATCCTGGTTAGAGAAAAATGTAGGATTACTGATAGACAATAGACTTCACATGCGTGCTGTATCACTCTGTTATACTATTATATATAAAAAGGTGTATAGATGCATATGATGGGAATATAATAGTACCTCTATATAAATCCTTAGAATGACCACATCTGGAATATAGGTTACGACTTTGGCCACCAGTTCTGAAAACAGCCATTGATGACCTGGAAAAAGTACAGACGTGTAACTCAATTGACAAAGGGATTGCAGGATCTGAGTTATTAAGAGAGACTAGTCCTGTTGGGTATTTTACATTAGGAAATAAACATCTAAGGGATGATACAATTACCATTTACAAAGATATTTGTACAAAGAACTCTCTGAGGAACTATGTACTCAAAGAGCAAGGCAAACAACAAGAGGTCATCCATTAAGACTAAAGGGAAAATATCTTTTAACTAAAACAAAGTCAGGAATTTCTTACAATAAAGCAGTAAAGGTGTGGAAATATTTGTGCTGGGATACTGAAGTTACTTAAAAAAATGAGATACCTTTTGTAGCTCAGAACAATAGTTATAATTATGACAGTTGGTTTCAAAGCAGATAAGATGTTTATCCAGGTAAATATCTGTCTTTGGGAATCAGGAAGGATTTTTTTACCCACTTGTGGCATCATTAGGAATGGCATTAATAGCATTTATGTTGCCTTCTTCTTGTCAACAAGGGTGATATTGCATGGGCTAAACTTGACGGACATCTCTTTTTTTAAGCCTTATCATCAATGTTACTTTGCTAGGTCATTATGAAAGAGCTTTCTATATCACCTTTATTTTAGCCATTTTTATTTCAAACAATAGTTTGTGGTATATTTAACTTTATTTGTCAGTTTATGAAAATGAAATTGTACTGTCAGCCAATAATAGCTAATTTGCATATGCCTACCAACTGACAATCATTCAAGTCCTGTCAAGGTGGATACTCCTACTAGGGTGAAAATTTGAACAGGGGACAATTGCACTTTAAAGGGATAGTAATACTTCGTTTTAACTTTATTTTATTTTGTAGGCATTAAAAAACATGAAGAATGATATAAGTCTTATCTCTCAAACCTTTATGGTTTATGAGATACCTAGCGTAAGCCATCTCTTCTCAGATGTGGAATGCAGTCTATAGACCAGACAGATAACAGAAGGGGACACTCTTATTCCTATTAAAACAATGAAATCCCTGCCCCCCTTGACAAGCTTTTCAGATTTTTCCCTTATCTTAATTGAAGATTGTCCCTCTCTGCAGTCTACCTGGGCACCTCCCTTCTGCTCTAGCTGAACAGTGTGACATCAGTAAAAGGGGCGGGAGGGGGACATTTTGTCATTGAATTACTCTGGAACTACAACTCTGACAGAATTGAAATAACACTCTCCAAAGTCCAAATACTATGATGATTAATTAGAGCTGATTTTATTATGAAACATTACTATCCCTTTAAGTGCATTTTCTCGGCCAGTATAGCAGTGGAGCAGCTGGGGCAAGGAGTATGAGGACAAAGGGGTGTGTCCATGGGTGGTGCTAAGGACACCTTGTGTACATCACATGGCACAAATGAGATTACAGCCCTGATGACAAGTTCAAGTTAACAGGCACCTGCACATATAGACACCAAAGGGGGCTTGAGCACCTGCCCTTTTTGTCCAAAGTGCCCTTGTGCCCTTTTAACAACAAAAAATAATAATAATTATTATGAGAAGTGCCCTTTTTTTCATTTGAGCCCCTGCCCACCAAAATGTCTATGCAGTCCCTGCAAGTTAAACTAGGGTTGGAAATTCTGTCTCTCTTCAGTTATTGGGCTATAATTCCTACCATCCTCAGCTATCTAATGGCTGGCTGAAGATGTTGGGAGCTGTAAGCAAACAGCTGGACAGTCACAGGTTCCATATCTCTGATTTAGATGCTCAGAGATTCAATAAAAATCCCAGCATGAATTTCTGCTTGCAGCCATCTCTTGGTAGTCTAGACCGATAAAGATGGACTGAAATTTGTGGTAAGCAGTAAAAGAAAGAGTCTAAAAGTATTTAATATTTGTGGTTATTCTGCATGAGAGAAGAAAGCCACGCGGTGGCTCCATGTCATATTTCCAGATGTAAAAGTTCTGCTCAAAATAGAATCAAAAGACCAAACATAAATTAGATTTGGTAGAAAATACAGAGGAAAATAAATACCCCCTCATCTCTCTCCCGATTGTTACTGTCTGCTTTTTTAAGGACAGTTACCATGTTATTTAACCAATGCTCTGAAGATGTCTTTAGCATTCAAAGGGTTAACATTTCCATTGCTCCACAATGCAGTTCTGTCTTTCATATGGTTAACATTCTATATAATAATTCGCTAGGATGTTTGTCACGATGCAGTCATGCACAGTGCCTGCATTCGGGCAGTGTCTACTGCGCATGATTGCATCGCATGAGTGAGGCGACGCAAGACTGCATCATGTGGAGCAGTGAGGTAGCTGCCTTTTAACCCTTTGAGTGCCAGAGGGGTACTCAACGCATTGCAAATCAATGTGTTGCATACCCCGCTGGCACTCAAAGAGTTAACATCACCTGGACCTTGGCCCGTGTACACGGGCTTTTACACTAGTTTTGTATAAAATATTATTTTGATTGCTGTTTTATTTTTCAAAATATCCTTATTAACAGACAGTTGGACAATCATGATATTACAATGCAAGTACATAAGTCAAAAGTCATAAATGTACATCGATATAAAACAAGAGAGCATATATTAATGTTCACTAGAATCTCAGCTGGTCCAAACTATATGTTTTTCCCACCTTTTTTCCAAAACCCCCTTAATCTCCAAAGCAGATCCTAAACCAGTTCTATGCTAAGAAACAGTTAGTGAACAACAAAAGAGTCCCCTCCTTTCGGTGTGCGGTACCCCATCCCCCTCTCCAGGCAGATGCCACAACAATCAAAGAAAGTTATCAGCTCTCATCAGTTAGCTACATATGCTCAGGTAACGTCCCCCAGAGAGCATGGCTATGTCCATCCACGCCACGTAGCTTAGGAAGATGTTCTCCCTCTATTCATCCATCTTTCTCAGATGAGATGCTCTTAAGAAATCACACAGATTTCTACCCAAAAACCACCTTCCCAGCTATAGCTTGAACTGATTAAAAAGGAGACTCTTTTAGTACTTTGTATAGGTCAGAGATGCTCATCTAGGCTTATGAACCTGCAAGGGTATGCAAACAGTTCATTAGGACTGGTTTCCTACACTCAATTTGTAATCTTTTTTTCTGGTCATAAGTGCCATATACACAGAGAAGAAGTATACTGAAACGTATCATACTGGTCCCCCCCAAATGACAGTCCAGCTCCAAAATGCCACACAATCCTACATATAAGTTTATTAGGCCTCACTAATGAGATGCAGCTTTTCCCTCTAGACACTTGTGTTTAAGGGGTCCACATCCAGATGTGCCCCCTTGCTCACAGTGTCTAGATAGATCTGACAAGGCTTTAAAGAATAGATGAGGCTGACTGGTATTGTTCAGAGAGGAAATGTGTGGCTCATTGCAGCTGGACTACAATTTTGCCTGCATTATTATGATGTACTATACTATGTTACTCTCTGTAAAAGGCACTGGTGATCTGAAAGAGATTGCACCCTGGTTAGGATACTTTTTCTAGAGAGCCTGCTAAATGCTATTTCAGTCTCACTCCTAGCAGAGCCGGATCATCCATTATGGCACCCTAGGCTACTGCCTAGGGCCCAGGCAATATGAGGGGCCCTGCCTCCAGGCAATAGGGGTCACAGACAGAGGCCCTGCTGTTCCTGTCGCTAACATCCTGTATCAGATGTCCTTTTTGTTAAGAGACCAACATCATCCAGTTGCTCCAACTTCCATTAGAGCCGCAATGCCAGTAACTGCTAGCAGGACACTGTGTCAGAAGCACAGAAGCAAGAGCTGTGGGGCCCCAGATTGGTACCTTGCCTAGGGCCCTATGGAGCCATAATCTGTCTCTGACTCCTAGTTGAAAATCTCTGACCAGCTCTTTACATAATCCTGTTCATAATCTGTTGACAAACTGGATTTTACCTCACTTAGATTAGATGATTGGAGAGACATGGTCTCAGACTATATTCCTTTAATAATTAGTTCTAAACACAAGTTGATACAACAGTATTAAATTTCTGCCGGATGACTTTGACTCACCTGGATTTTGCTCTACAACTTACTAATGAAATGTCATGCTTGTAATATTGCTTGTCAAAATGCTGACTTAAAAATAGTCAGTGTGTAAAGTGTACATTAAAAATTGTGTCTGTAAAATGTGGAAGGGTACCCTAACCTAACAACTAACCTAAACCACCTTTCAAACCTAACAGAGACAGACCCTAACTGTGACCCTAACCTAAAATAACAGATAGTAGACACTGATCCTAACCTATCATAACATAAAAGAGAGAAACCTAGCTTAACTGACCCTAACCTAATTGACCCTAACCTAACCTAACCTAGCTAACCTAACAAAAGTATTAATATTTTTTCCATTTACGGGAAACTGTTTGAAACAAAGAAGAGGACAGAAAATGGAGAGATGGCAAAAGAAGATGGACAGTAGCTGACCAGGGTGCTGAAGACTCCACTGGACATCAGAATTACTGGTAAGTGTTTATTATCAGGGGCTGTTTTTTTTTAACTTAGATTAAACATGTGAGTGCCATTGGGATAAGCATACCCTACTGGCACTCGAGAATGCTTTGGATGTATTGATATGGGGCTTAGGGACCCATATCAGTACATCCACTGGTGACTTAAGTTTTGTTTTTAAGCTTAAGCAGGTTCAGTTCCTGCATTGGAACTTTTGAATTGCGTTAAGGGACTCTGTGCCCAGAAAAACAGTGCAGAATTTCACCCATTAAAGTGGGTCCCTTAACATATCTTAAGACTAACGCATGGAATTGAATGGCATAATTCAATGTTTTGTCGGGTGTTTTAATGGGTACACATGGGCACAAACTTAGAGCCAGAGGTGCTTTTTTTACGGCAGTATTTCTTCATAGCACAGGTAATTGAATTGCTTACCGTGCTTGTGCTTGAAAAAATGCCATTGGATGTTTTTTTTTGGCATCAGTCTCACTTTAATGGAGGTCAAACTGAAGGAAGAAAAGGGTAAGAGTAGAGGTGCACATCCTAAACATTAAGGCAGTTGACATTGTCTGTATATATAAGAACTAGTGTTGAGCGAGCATGCTCGGCCGATGCTCGGATCGGCTCGAGCATCGCTCTGCTCGGCACATGGCGGTACTCGTACGAGTACCGCATGTTCTCGCCCGCCATGTTCGGGTCTCCTCCCCGCACGTTTTGCGGCTGCTGCGCAGCCAATAAACGTGCAGGGAGGCTCTGACATCGGTGTAATGCCAGCAGCCATGTTGGCTGCTGGCATTACACTGATTGGCTGGCCAGAACCCGTGGTCGGGTGCTGTATAGCACCTGACCAGCGAGTTCGGCTCAGTCTTAGCCAGGGAGAGATGAGGATAGGAAGGGAAAGTCAGTGTAGGGAGAAAAAAAGCAAAATTGTGAAAAAAAAAGAACCAAAAGTCCTTTTTAGGACTACTGTGTGTGGGGGCAGCAGGTTATTTTGTGTGGGGGGAAAAAAACAAAAAAAAAAAAATTTTATATATTCTGTTTAGTGTGCAAAGTTGCAGATTAGAGCACATTCTGTTTAGTGTGCAAAGTTGCAGATTAGAGCACATTCTGTTTAGTGTGCAAAGTTGCAGATTAGAGCACATTCTGTTTAGTGTGCAAAGTTGCAGATTAGAGCACATTCTGTTAAGTCTTCAAACTAAAATATCAAAGTCACATATTCCATTCAGTGTGCGTCGCCGCAGTTTAGCAGCACATTCTGTGTACTGTGCAGAGTTGCAGAATAGGAAGAAATACTGTTAAGTCTTCAAACTAAAATATCAAAGTCACATATTCCATTCAGTGTGCTTCGCCGCAGTTTAGCAGCACATTCTGTGGACTGTGCAGAGTTGCAGAATAGGAAGAAATACTGTTAAGTCTTCAAACTGTAAAATATCAAAGTCACATATTCCATTCAGTGTGCTTCGCCGCAGTTTAGCAGCACATTCTGTGTACTGTGCAGAGTTGCAGAATAGGAAGAAATACTGTTAAGTCTTCAAACTAAAATATCAAAGTCACATATTCCATTCAGTTTGCTTCGCCGCAGTTTAGCAGCACATTCTGTGTACTGTGCAGAGTTGCAGAATAGGAAGAAATACTGTTAAGTCTTCAAACTAAAATTTCAAAGTCACATATTCCATTCAGTGTGCGTCGCCGCAGTTTAGCAGCCTATTCTGTGTACTCTGCACAGTTGCAGAATAGGAAGAAATACTGTTAAGTTTTCAAACTCAAATATTAAAGTCACATATTTCATTCAGTGTGCGTCACCGCAGTTTAGCAGCCTATTCTGTGTACTCTGCACAGTTGCAGAATAGGAAGAAATACTGTTAAGTTTTCAAACTCAAATATTAAAGTCACATATTCCATTCAGTGTGCGTCACCGCAGTTTAGCAGCCTATTCTGTGTACTCTGCACAGTTGCAGAATAGGAAGAAATACTGTTAAGTTTTCAAACTCAAATATTAAAGTCACATATTCCATTCAGTGTGTGTCACCGCAGTTTAGCAGCCTATTCTGTGTACTCTGCACAGTTGCAGAATAGGAAGAAATACTGTTAAGTTTTCAAACTCAAATATTAAAGTCACATATTCCATTCAGTGTGTGTCACCGCAGTTTAGCAGCCTATTCTGTGTACTCTGCACAGTTGCGGAATAGGAAGAAATACTGTTAAGTTTTCAAACTCAAATATTAAAGTCACATATTCCGTGTAAGATGAAGAAGGCGGGTAAAAAGGGACGGGGAAGTGGACGTGATCCTGATAGTTCAGGGCGCGGGTCAGGACGCGGAGAAACTGTGCCTGGTGCCAGAGCACAAGAAAGAAAGACATCCACCATACCTAGCTTCATGTCTAATTTTACAGGGCGTCGCAGGACATCACTCTCGAGGTCCGACCACTGCGAACAGGTGGTCGGTTGGATGACAGCTGATACTGCTTCCAGTCGGTTAAGCACCACCCTGTCTTCCACCAAGTCCACTCTCAGTAGCCAAGAGTCTGGTCAACATAATCCTCACTCTGATCATCCTTCCTCCCACCATAGACGGTCTGGTCAAAGAAGTGATCCCACACTGGGATATAGTGAGGAGCTCGTCTCATCACCAATCCTTCATTTGACCCTCTCTCCAAGCACGCTTGCAGAGGAACATGACATCTTGTGCCCTGATTCACAACCTCTAGAGGGTACCCAATCACAAGAAGATGACAGATGTGAACGGCATTTAAGGTCAAAGGAAGTAGTGGATGATGATGATGATGATGAGACACAGTTGCCATTAAATCAACCACTATTACTGTCTCAAGACCTTGTTGAGGAGAATGTTATACAGTTGTCAATGACTGAGTATGTGGTGGGATCAAGACATGGGGAGGATGATCAGAGTGAGGAAGTGGAGGAGGACTTGGTGGACGATGAGGTGACTGACCCCACCTGGGAAGGTGTAGAGCCGAGCGATGACAGCAGTCCTGAGGGTGAGCCATCTGCAGCACCGCAACAGGCTGGAAGAGGCAGTGGTGTGGCTACAGAAAGAAGGCGGACCGCACCAAACCGGCCCGCAAATGTTCCACGGAGCACCCCCTTGCGTAAATCTCCCTTGCCAAAGGGTAGGTGTTCCGCGGTATGGCGTTTTTTTAAGGAAAGTGCGGACGACAAAAGAATTGTAGTTTGCAACCTGTGCCACACCAGAATGAGCCGAGGCATGAACACTAGAAACCTCACCACCACCAGCATGATCCGACACATGGCATCCAAGCACCGTAGTAAGTGGGAGGAACGCCTGGATCGCCCATCTGTGTCTGCAGGCCACACCACTGCCTCCTCTTCCCCTGTTTTCGGTGCCGGCCAATCGCCTGTCGAAGGCGCAGGCCCGCATACCTCCCGCCCTGCACCTGTACCATCTGAAGCACCATCAGCGACCACATCCACTTCCCTGTCCCAGCGCAGCGTCCAAATGTCGTTACCCCAGGCATTTGAGCGCAAGCGAAAATACCCAGCCACCCACCCACAGGCCATAGCACTAACCTCACACCTTTCCAAATTTTTTTTTAAAACAAAAGTTTATTGAAAAAAAATGTAAGAATAGTACAGATACATTAAAAAATATAGTTAAACAAGTTCAATAGGCAAATATGTAGAATTTTACATATAACATGTGAGAGAATTTAAGAGTAAATAGTGAATACGGATGAATAGTAAATAATTAAATACCTTCAGTAAGTAAATACAATTAAATACATTCAATAAGTAGATATGTGAAACCTAACATATAGCATGTAGAAGAATAACATATAACATGTAGGTAGGGCTGTGAGCAGAGATCTAAGTAAAGTGGTCAGGGGATGCAGTGGGGGATGAAAGGGGGTGGAAAAAAAAAAAAAAAAAAGGAGGGGGGGGGTCAAACTCTGAGCAGAAACTTGGAGTTGGAGCAGAAATTGCTATTTAACCAAGGACCCCAAACAGAGAGAAAGGCACCATAGTTGTCTAATTCGATAGAGCTGAGATATTCATTTGTACAAATGAAGTTAATTTTATCTAAGATATTAGTCCAGGTGATATCAGGGCTTTTCCATTGAAGGGCTATACTAGATCTAGTTGCCGAGCAGATTTTGGTTATAAGCTTATCCTGTGAGTTATTAGTTGAATCAACTTTTAATCCAAGAAGGGCTTCACCAGTATTGAGTTGTTCTTCATCTCATGGAATCCATTTCAGAGATCAGTCTCCCAGATTTATAAAATTCTGCTTTTTGATAAAACTAAATTAAATTGTCAACTTTTCTGGGAATCTGTTCTAGAACAGTCTTGGTCAATTGAAGAATGGTCCTTGATAGTTAAACGCCTACACAAGAATAACCTCAATCTTAATCTAATCGAACAAGCCTTTAAAATTTTCCACCTCTACTATCTAGTTCCATCAAGGATCGCATTAATGTATGAAAATGCCTCCGACTTGTGCTTTCGGGGATGTCAATCTCCTGGTTCCTATATTCATATGTGGTGGTCCTGTCCTAAAGCAGCCCGAATATGGTCCAAAGTTAATCACCTTCTATCCTGTTTACTTTCCAAAAACACCTTTCCAAATTACTGGCCATCGAAATGCTGCCATTTAGGCTTGTGGACACTGAGTCCTTCCGCAGCCTGATGGCAGCAGCTGTCCCTCGGTACGCGGTCCCCAGCCGCCACTACTTTTCCCGGTGTGCCATCCCCGCATTACACCACCATGTGTCCCGTAACATCACCCGTGCCCTGACCAACGCAGTTACTGGGAAGGTCCACTTAACGACTGACACATGGACAAGTGCTTGTGGCCAGGGACGCTACATTTCCCTGACGGCACACTGGGTGAATGTCGTGGAGGCTGGGAGCGACTCGGACCCTGGGATGGCACGGGTGCTACCCACGCCGAGGATTGCGGGCCCTACCTCCATCAGGGTTTCCGCCAGCACCTACGTTATTGGCTCCTCCTCCTCCGTTTCCACCTCCGAATTCTCTACACGCAGCGCCACTCCCCCATCAGCCAGTAGCTGGAAGCAGTGTAGCACTGCAGTGGGGAAGCGTCAACAGGCCGTGCTGAAGCTGATCTGCCTTGGGGACAAACAGCACACGGCCTCAGAGCTGTTGCAGGGGATTAGTCACCAGACCGAGCAGTGGCTCTCGCCACTCAACCTGCAACCAGGCATGGTTGTGTGTGATAATGGGCGTAACTTGGTGGCGGCTTTGGAGCTCGGCAAGCTCACACACGTACCATGCCTAGCGCATGTATTTAATTTAGTGGTTCAGCGATTTCTAAAAACCTACCCCAATGTGCATGATCTCTTGACCAAGGTGCGCCGCGTGTGTGCACATTTCCGTAAGTCATCTACAGCTTCGGCCGGCCTGTTGAAGCTGCAGCAGCGCTTACAATTGCCAGCTCACCGGCTGCTGTGTGACGTGAGCACGCGCTGGAACTCCACCTTCCACATGTTGGCCCGGCTTTGTGAGCAGCAGAGGGCAGTAGTGGAGTACCAGCTGTTACACGGTCGTCGCCTCTCCGTTCAACTTCCTGTAATCAGAAGTGAGGAGTGGGAATGGATGTCAGACCTCTGCGAGGTTTTACGCAATTTTGAGGAATCGACACAGATGGTGAGCGGCGATAACGCTATTATCAGTGTAACCATCCCACTTCTGTGTCTACTGAAACGCTCGCTGCTCACAATTAAAACCGACGCTTTGCATGTGGAAGAGGTGGAAATGGGGGAGGAAGAGCTTACACAAGGTGATAGCCAGAGCACCCTCACTTCGTCTTCTCAGCGACAATTGGAGGAGGCGGAGGAGGAGGAGGAGGAGGAAGACACGGTTGCCTCCGCTACAGAGGGTAGCCATGGAACTTTAGTTCCATCTCTTCAGCGTGGGTGGGCAGAAGAGGAGGAAGAGGATGAGGATATTGAGAGTCATCCTCCTGGTGAGGACAGCGAAATCTTGACTGTTGGTACTCTGGCACACATGGCTGACTTTATGTTAGGCTGCCTTTCCCGTGACCCACGCGTTGTACGCATTTTAGACAACACGGATTACTGGGTGTTCACCCTTCTGGACCCCCGCTACAAAGAGAATTTCTCATCTCTCATTCCTCCGGTGGAGAGGACAAGCAAAATGGTGCAATACCAGAAGGTTCTTGTTGAAAAATTGCTCCAAAATTTTCCATCTGACAACGCTGGCGGCAGAGTACGTGCTACCTTGGCCAACCGAGAAGGGGAGAAAAGGGGAGCACACAGCAGTTCCGACAAAGGCAGGGCAACACTCTCCAAGGCGTGGGACACCTTCATGACACCCCGCCAGCACCCTCACCCTGATGCGCAGCCTAGTGTCACAAGGAGGGAAAAGTTTTGGAAGATGGTGAAGGAGTACGTAGCAGACCGTGTCAGCGTCCTCAATGATCCCTCTGTGCCTTACAACTACTGGGTGTCCAAGCTGGACACGTGGTATGAACTGGCACTCTACGCCTTGGAGGTGCTGGCCTGCCCTGCCGCCAGCGTTCTGTCTGAGCGGGTATTTAGTGCTGCTGGTGGCATCATAACAGATAAGCGTATCCGCCTTTCCACCGACAATGCTGATAGGTTGACACTTATAAAAATGAACAAGGCCTGGATTTCCCCTGACTTCTCCACTCCACTGGAGGAAAGCCCCGGGGGAACATAAACTCACTTTACATATATTATTTACAATGATGGGAATACTCTGTATTCCCATTCACCCCTTCCACCCAAAAAACGGGTATATGGTTGACTCTTAATCTTCTCATCCTCCTCCTCCTCTTCCATATGCCCTGTGCTATAATTTTTATATAGGGCCAGCTCACCAGCGGGCCCTGTGATATAATTTTTATATAGGGCCAGCTCACCAGCGGGCCCTGTTTGCCAATTTTTATATAGGTCAGCTCACCAGCGGGCCTTCTCATATAATGTTTTATTGGGTCAGCTCTCTAGCGGGCCCTCTCATATAATGTTTTATAGCGTCAGCTCACTAGCGGGCCTTCGCATATAATGTTTTATAGCGTCAGCTCACTAGCGGGCCCTCTCATATAATGTTTTATAGCGTCAGCTCACTAGCGGGCCTTCGCATATAATGTTTTATAGCGTCAGCTCACTAGCGGGCCTTCGCATATAATGTTTTATAGCGTCAGCTCACTAGCGGGCCTTCGCATATAATGTTTAGGATGGTCAGCTCTGCAGCAGACCCTCACCCATAATGTTTTAGATGGTCAGCTCAGCGCACGTTTCCCTCTTAATCATGGCCTCAGTTCAATAAAATCAAGGAAATTTTTGGGAGAATTTGCCTCTGCGCACGTTTCCCTCTTAATCATGGCCTCACTTCAGAAAATCAAGGAAATTTTTGGGATAATTTGCCTCTGCGCACGTTTCCCTCTTAATCATGGCCTCACTTCAGAAAATCAAGGAAATTTTTGGGATAATTTGCCTCTGCGCACGTTTCCCTCTTAATCATGGCCTCACTTCAGAAAATCAAGGAAATTTTTGGGATAATTTGCCTCTGCGCACGTTTCCCTCTTAATCATGGCCTCACTTCAGAAAATCAAGGAAATTTTTGGGAGAATTTGCCTCTGCGCACGTTTCCCTCTTAATCATGGCCTCACTTCAGAAAATCAAGGAAATTTTTGGGAGAATTTGCAGATGATATACAAGTAAATATACAGCAAATATTTTTTGGTAACAATTTTTCGCCTAAAGTCGTTTTTATTTTCCTTTTTGTGTGTTTTATGGTCAGTCTGTAAAAATGGCGTACTACGGGCGAAAGATCGTTCCCAGCAGCGATGTTGGAGTCCAAGATGCATCCAGACATCCTCCCTATGCTGTCCCTGAACCATTTCTGTGGTGTTTCCATCCTTTTCTGCCCTTTTCCTATGGACCAGGCACCCTCCCCTCATCAGAGCAGGGGGTGCCTGGTGTAGTGCTCGAGTCCTCCCATTGACTTCAATGGGGCTCGGGTGCTCGGCCGAGCACTCGAGCCTCCGGGGGTGCTCGGTCAGAGCACCCGAACACCCGAGCATTGGGGTGCTCGCTCATCACTAATAAGAACCAAATCAATAAAACATTTCAAACAACAAAACTTGTCCAAAAATCAATGATTATTCAAACAACACAAATATTAAATACAGTCATAAATATAAAATAGCACTGGTGTGATGTGGTTCAAAAAAGTGGTAAACTTCTTTTCAACTAAGACAGCTTATCAAGAGGAAGGGGAATATTAGTTCAACTGCTAGTTACCACTCAGAAGCATCACATTTTACATCTCTAGTGCCATTACAGAGAAGACATTTCCACATACGTATTAAACTAATCCCACCCGGAAGGGCAGTCCAGTTCCAAAACAACTATCAAATGCCCTTTGCACAGAAACTCCAGCTAACCCCAATGTACATTTTGGCATTGTTGGGTTTCATCAGGATTCCCTAGGCACTGAGAGCAAGGGTCCACATCTGGATTACCCTTCACTCTTAGGGAGACCCCTAAGAGTATTTAAAATATGCATACAAAATGTTAGAGGCTACTGGTAACAAACAAACAGCACAATAGCCTGTCCTACGGCTAGTCACTGCTCAGAAGAATCATATTTTAGCTCACTAGTGCCAATACAAAGGAAACATTTCAACATCTATATTAGACTAATCCCACCCAAAGGGCAGACCATTCCAAAATGACATGCCAGTCCTCTCTGCATGCAAACAGCAGCTAACCACTGACATAGATTTTGACTTTGTTGGGCCTCATCAGAGAGGTGCAACTGGATTCCATAGGCACTGAGAGCAAGGGGTCCACGTATGGATTACCTTTCACTCTTAGGAAGAGCACCTAAGAGTATTTATCCCCTTAAGGGCGGGGAAAATCTGAGGTCGTTTTCCCTTAAGGACCGGAGCAATTCTGACCTTTTTGACTATGTCTTTGTTCAACAGTGTTTCCCTCTTAGGCTTTTATTCCACCCCCATAAATTATATACTGTTTTTTAAGCACAAATAGGGCTTTCATTTGATACCCTAGTTACATGGATAACCCACCATTTACTTTATTAAAATTTAAAAAAAAAAAAGGTAAAAAAATTAAAAAAAAAAAAACACATTTTTGTTTTTTCTCTTGGGATCAATTGGGCACAAAGGCTTAAATTTTTATGGCGACTGCATGAAAGGTATGACCGGTCAGTCATACCTACAAAATGTGCAGTTTAAAGTGGCCACTGTCCCTCCCTTGGGTGAAAATCCCCATGTCCCTTTTTCCCACCCTATTTTGTCACTTTTTTATCCCTGACATTTGGCGGTGTGTATAAGTGTATTACATAGCGCCACAACAATCACACTTCTAAAATTGTATAATAAGATTATTTAAAAAAAATAATAAAATATCTTTTTGTAAAAAAAAAAAAAAGTGTGTTGTGTTTTTTTTTTTGTTTTTTTTTTTAAAGTATCATTGCAGGTCAGAAATTGACCTGCATTTAGCAAGCCCCTGGCACCAGCAGTGAATGGGTTAATACCCCCAGCTGCTGTATTCTCATTTGCCACTAGGTGTCTCCTCTCTACTTCTGTCTCCCTTACTTTGATAGCAAGGGAGACAGAGGTAGAAGAGACACGCAGAGACAGCATGCTTTGCGTGCTGCCGCTGTCTCTTACTATGCTGGTACATGTGATCATTGCTACGGTGATCGCATGAACCAGCACAAGAAAGAAGGGCTGAGACTGAAAGCACCGGTCTCGGAGTACTCAGTCTTAGCCTGGAATGAATGATAGCAGCGTGCACGGAGGCACACTGCTATCATTTAAGCCATGACTGTTCTGGTCCATCATGGGTCCTTAAGGGGATAACAACCCATAACGGTCCAGGACCGTCATGGGTCCTTAAGGGGTTAAAATATGCATACAAAATGTGAGAGGCTTCTGGGAACAAAGAAACAGCACAATGGCCTGTTCTAAGGCTAGTTACCACTCAGAAGCATCATGTTTTAGCTCTCTAGTGACATTACAGTGGAAACACTTCTACATACATATTAGACAAATCCCACCCAGAAGAGCGGCCCAGTTCCAAAAAAGCAGGCAAGTCCCTTCCGCACGGAAACACCAGCTAATCCCTGATACATGTTTCAGCTTTGTTGTGCCATATCAGGGAGGTGCAGCTGGATTCCCTAGGCACTGAGAGCAAGAGGTCCATGTCTGGATTACCCTTCACCCATAGGGAGACCCCCCCTAAGAGTATTTAGAATATGAATATAAAATGTGAGAGGCTTCTGGGAATGAACAAACAGCACAATGGCCTGTTCTACAGCTAGTTACCACTCAGAAATATCATGTTTTACCTCTCTAGTGCCATTACAGAGGAGAAATTTCCACATACATATTAGACTAATCCTGCCCAGAATAGCAGCCCAGTTCTAAAATGATGGGCAAGTCCTCTCTACACAGGAACACAGCTAACCCCCAGCAAACGTTTTGGTCTTGTTGGGCCTCATCAGGAAGGTGCAGCTGGATTCCTTAGGCACTGAGAGCAAGGGGTCCACGTCCGGATTACCCTTTACTCTTAGGGAAACCCCCAAGAGTATGTAAAATATGTGTACAAAATATGACAGGCTTCTGGGAACTAACAAATAGCACAACAGCCTGTTGTACAGCTAGACACCGCTCAGAAAAATCACATTTTAGCTCTCTAGTGCCATTACAGAGGAGACATTTCCACATACATATTAGACCAATCCTGCCCAAAAGACCAGCCCAGTTCCAAAAATGAAGTGCAAGTCCCCTCTCCATAGCAACACCAGAGAAATATCAACATACATATTTGACTAATCCCACCCAGAAAAGCAGACCACTTCCAAAATGACAAGCAAGTCCCCTCAGCAAAGGAGCACTAACTAACCTCCAATGTACTTTCAATCTTTTTGCATCTCAACAAGGAGGTGCAGCTGGATTCCAAGGCACTGAGAGCAAGGGGTCGAAGTCTGGATTACCCTTCACTCTTAGGGAGACCCCCTAAAAGTAGTTAAAATATGCATACAAAATGTGAGAGGCTTCTGGGAACAAACAAACAGCACAATGGCCTTTTCTACTGGTAGTTACGGCACAGAAGCATCACATTTTAGCTCTCTGGTGCCATTACAGTGGAGAAATTTCCATATGCTATTATACTAATCCCACCCAGAAAGGCGGCCCAGTTCCAAAATAACAGGCAAGTCCCCACCTGCACGGGAATACCAGCTAATACCCCAACATGTTTTTTCAACCTTGTTGGGCCTCGTCAGGTATTTATAGCTGGATTCCCCAAGCACTGAGAGCAAGGGGTCCACATATGGATTACCCTTCACTCTTACAGAGACCCCCTAAAATTATTTAAAATATGCATACAAAATGTGAGAAGCTTCTGGGAACAAACAGCACAACAGCCTGTTCTACTGGTAGCAACCGCTCAGACGCATCACATTTTAGCTCTCTAATACCATTATAGTGGGGAATGTTCCACAAATATATTAGATTAATCCCACCCAGAAGGTGGTCCAGTTCAAAAATAACAGGCAAGCCCCCTCTGCACAGGAACACCAGCTAACCCGAGACATATTTTTTGGCCTTGTTGGGCCTCATCAGGGAGGTGCAGCTGGATTTCCTTGGCAGTGAGAGCAAGGGGTCCACATCCGAATTACCCTTCACTCTTATGGAGACCCCCTAAGAGTATTTAAAACATGCGTACAAAACATGAGAAGCTTCTGGGAATGAACAAACTGCACAATGGCCTGTTCTAAGGCTAGTTATCACTCAGAAATATCACATTTTAGCTCTCTAATGCCATTACAGAGGAGACATTTCCACGTACATATTCAGCTAATCCCACCCAAAAGTGCAGCCAAGTTCCAAAGCTCTCTCTGCACAGAAACACCAGCATGTTAGCTCTCTAGCTCCATTATAAATGAGAAATTTCCACATACATATTAGACAAATCTCATCCCAATAAGGCAGTACAGCTCCAAAATGACAGGCAAGACCCAGCCCAGCACCAGGGAGCAAATTTTTTTTTTTTGGCTCTTCCGGTTCCGGACTCCCCAAATGGCGTGCAGCCACGGGGGGAGCACGGAATTCCATGATGGTCATAGTACGTCATGGGTCGTTCAGTCAGATCGACCCTTGACATACTATGACCGTCAAGGGTCGTTAAGGGGTTAAAAATAAAAACAAACAACTGTCAGCTCTAACATAAAAGCAAACAGAAATTGGAACTCTCACAATAGTCTCTCATTTAAACATTTAAAGAGATAGTAATGTCAGAAAAAAAGTATTATATATATGGTAGATACAATTAAAAGAGAGCACTTATTTGTATCTCTTAGACCATTATGGTTTGAGAGATACAGGAAAATAAAGTTCTCCGCTCCCTCACCTTTCTGCTTGACAAGCTGTAAAGCTGTCAGAAGCAGATTCTGGTTGCTAGACCAGAAGCAGCTCTTTAGCAGCGCCGATATAACGATATCTAAAGATAAATACTTCATCGGAATGGTCTACAACGTGTGCTTGCAAACCAGGAACACGTTGTAGACAGTTCCGATTAAGTATTTATTTTTAGGTATTGCTATGTCGGCGCTACTGAAATGACACCGTCTGATCCACACACTGTCCACCTCCACATATTGTCCACATTTTGTCAACCTCCACACACTGTCAACCTATCATGTGCCCGTGCTATTCGGCGACATTCCGTCAGTCTACACTCCTGCTTTACACCTATTGGCTCAACTGTGATTGTCCTGCCCAGTATTGTCCTTAAATACTGGGTTCTGGCACATTTCCGGTGCCCTTTTGTGGTGTTCCAGTACCAGTGCTTGTTCCTGATTATTGTGTGTTCCCTGTGTATCGACCCGGCCTGCCTGACTACTCTGCATCTTGTTTCCTGCCTGTGCACCGACCCGGACTGCCTGACCATTCTGCTTCTCATCTCCTGTGTACCGACCCGGCTTGACTGACATTCCTGCTCTGTGTACTGACCCGGCTTGGCTGACGTTCCTGCTCCGTGTACCGACCCGGTTTGGCTGACTTTCCTGCTCCGTGTACCGACTTGGATTGGCTGAGGTTCCTGCTCTGTGTACCGACTTGGATTGTTCTACGTTCCTGTTCTGTGTGTTTCCGCCCGGTTGGGCTGCTGCCTCCTCTGCACGCCCTGACCGGTCTCCGATTAAGGGTAGTGCTTCACTCTCGCTGTCTGTGGACAGCTGTGCAGTTGGTCTTGGTTGCCTCCATGTCGCTCCGGCGACATTCCTATTGGTCTGCCTTATGAACCATCCCAGGTTGGGTGCTCTCAGGGTGAGTTGCTCAGATTCCGTTACTGTTACGGCGGTGCTCTGGATGATCATATCTCCGTTAATGCCACGGCATTGTTAAGTTGCCTAGTCCCTGTTACTGCCGAGGCAGTGTCCAGTTGCCTAGTGTACGTTACCACTACGGCAGTGCTCAAGTGGCTTAGTCTCTGCTACGGCAGTGCCCCTATTGCTCAGTCTCCATTACTGCCACGGCAGCTCCTCAGTTGCTCTGTCTCCGTTAATGCTACTGCAGTATCCAGTTGCCTAGTCTCCGCTACTGCTACGGCAGCACTCACGTGGTTCAGTCTCCATTACTGCTACGGCAGTGCTCAAGTTGCCTGGTCTCCATTACTGCTACGGCAGTGTCTAAGTCTCTCAGTCTCCGTTACTGCTACGGCAGTATTCACGTTGCCTAGTCTCCATTACTGCTACGGCAGTGCTCAAGTTGCTCAGCCTCCGTTACTGCTAAGGCAGTTCACAATTGTCTGGTATACATATTCTTGGGTGTTACTTGTACTACAGCTCTCACCTCCATTTGAGCTCCTTAAAAGGCCTTACCACACATGGGCCTGTCAACGTTCCTTGTCTGCTATTAACCCATGCAGTACCGTTATACTGGGACTCACTCAAGATCTGCCTGACCTGTGTCAGTATAATGTTCTATGGACACTTTACTTATACTGGACCTGTGTGGGCTTACCTCTGTATAACCTGTCTAGTGGCTGTACTATATTGAGTGTATATTACAGGACCTGTGAGGGTTATTGTGATCTTCATTGTTTAATAAAACTGTGTTTTATCCAAACCTACTGTGTTCACCTCTGCACACTGCCCATACTCTGTCCATCTCCACACACACACTGCCCATACTCTGCCCACCTCCACACACTGTCCACATTATGTCCAACTCATCATGCTGTCCACATTCTTTCCACCTCCACACACTGTCCACAATGTCCATCTCCCCACACTGTCTACCTCCTCCACACTCTCCACACTGCCCACCTATGCACACCTTCCACCTGCACCCACTGCAAGCCTCCACTCACTATCCACCTTCACACACTGTCCACATTCTGTACACCTCCACACACTGTTAACCTTCAAACACACAGTCCACACTGTCTACCTCCACAAACTGTGCACACTCTGTCAACCTACACAATGTCCACATTCTGTCCACCTCCACATACTTTCCATATTCTGTCCACCTCCACAAAATATCCATATTGTGTCCACCTCCTCATAATGACCACATTCTGTCCACCTCCACGCACTGTCCACAATGTCCATGTCCCCACACAGTCCACACTGCCCACCTCTACACATTGTCCACCTTCACACACTGTAAGCCTCCACTCACTATCCACCTCCACACACTGTCCACCTCCACATACTGTCCACATTCTGTCAACATCCACAAACGGTCAACCTTCACACACTGTCAACCTTCACACACTGTCCACACTCTGTCCACCTCCACACACTGTCCACGTTATGTACAACTCATCATGCTGTCCATATTCTGTCCAACTCCACACTCTGTACACAATGTCCGTCTACCCACACTATCTACCTCCTCCACACTCTCCACACTGCCCACTGTCCACCTGCACCCAGTGTAAGCCTCCACTCACTATCCACCTCCACACACTGCCCACATTCTGTACACCTCCACACACTGTCAACCTTCAAACACGCTGTCCACACTCTGTCCACCTCCGCAAACTGTGCATACTCTGTCAACCTACACATATCGTCCACATTCTGTCCACCTCCACATACTGTCCATATTCTGTCCACCTCCACACACTATCCATATTGAGCCCACCTCCTCATACTGACCACATTCTGTCTACCTCCACACACTGTCCACAATGTCCATCTCCCCACACTGTCCACACTGCCCACCACCACATACTGTCCACCTTCACACACTGTAAGCCTACACTCAGTATCCACCTCCCCACAATGTCCACCTCCACACACTGTCCACATTCTGTCAACCTCCACACACGGTCAACCTTCACAAACTGTCAACCTTCACACACTGTCCACACCCTGTTCATCTCCACACACTGCCCATACTCTGTCCACCACCACACACACTGCCCACACTCTGTCCACCTCTACACACTGTGCACATTCTGTCCACCTCCACACACACTGTCCACGTTATGTCTACTTCATCATGCTGTTCACATTTTGTCCACCTCCACACACTGTCTACAATGTCCATCTCCTCACACTGTCTACCTCCTCCATACTCTCCACACTGCCCACCTATGCACACTGTCCACCTGCACCTACCTCCACTCACTATCCACCTCCACACACTGTCCACATTCTGTACACCTCCACACACTGTCAACCTTCAAACACACTGTCCACACTCTGTCCACCTCTGCAAATTGTGCACACACTGTCCACCTCCACACACTGCCCACACTGTCCACCTTCACACACTGCTCACGCTCTGTCCACCTCCACACACACACACACGCTGTCCACATTCTGTCCACCTCCATGCACTGACCATATTCTGTCCACCTCCATGCACTGTCCACATTATGTAGACCTCATCATACTGTCCACATTCTGTCCACCTCCACACACTGCCCACAATCCCATCTCCACACACTGTCCACCTCCGCACACTCTCCACCTACACCCATGTAAGCCTCCATTCACTATCCACCTACATACACTGTCCTCCTCCACACACTGTCCACATTCTGTCCACCTCCACACACTATCAATCTTCACATACTTTCAACCTTTACACACTGTCCACACTCTGCCCACCTCTCCACCTCCGCACTCTCTCCACCTACACCCATGTAAGCCTCCATTCACTATCCACATACACACACACTGTCCACTTCAACACACTGCCCACATGCTGTTCACCTCCACACACTCCCCACACTTTGTCCACCTCCACACACTGTCCACATTCTGTCCACCTCCACACACTGTAAGCCTCCACAAACTGCTCACACTCTGTCCACCCGAACACACTGCCTAAACTCTGTCTACCTCCACACACTGCCCACACTTTGTCTACTCCGCACTCTGTCCACCTCCACAAACTGTCCATATTCTGTACACATCCACAAATTGTCCACCTCCCCACACTCTCAACACTACCCACCTCCGCACACTGTCCAGCTCCACACACTGTCCACCTCCGCACACTGTCCACACTGTCCACCAACACATACTGTCCACTTCCACACATTGTCCACATTTTCTACCTCCTTACGCTGTCCACCTCTTCATGCTGTCCACGTTGTTAACCTCTTGACACTGCGCACCTCCTCACACTGTCCACATTGTTAACCTCCTTATGCTGTCCATATTGTCCACCTCCACACTGTCCACCACCACACATTGTCCATCTCCCCAAACTGTCCACACTATGCCTCACAGCAAGACACCAGGGCCTAGATGCACTAAATGTTGATGTGGTGTCAGAATGATATTGTCGATGTGTTTGAAGCACTCTGACAATTCGACCTCCACACACATCGACATATTCACAAAAATTGTCGGATGGAAGGGGAGGGTTGGAGAAGGTCCCTATTAGCATACAAGTGCTGTTGGTGTGGAAGGGATCACCAACACTAAGACAATTCTGAACAACATTCTCTGTGCTTTCCTACCCAGCCAGTAGGGGTACACTGAGAAGGCTTTCAGCAACATGTACAGCATTGAATGCCATAGGGATATGCATTGCTTACCCCTGTGGCAGTCAAAGGGTTACAATGAAATAGTACACCAAGCACTACACAATGTCTTCCCCTCTTCGACATCCCATCCCCTTTGGTATGTCAACATATATTGCATATATTTGACATACTAATTCCATCTGACATTCACCTCAGGGACTGACATGTGGTAGACAAACTTGTCTTTTATTCGACACTTAACCCTTTGAGTACCAGAGAGGTAGGAAAGCATTGCTTGGCATGTGTTTCCTACCCCTCTGGTACCCAAAGGCTTAATAGGCAAGGTATGGACTGCATACCTTACCTGTATATATGTGTGTGTGTGTGTTAAACATTTATTGTTCATTAAAACGTGTTTTATTATGAAAGATGTTAAACTTTAATTATGTGTGCATTAGACCTAAAGGGGGGTGTCCTGACCCCTCATGACACCCCCCTAACATGAAGTCGGCAATTGCCCTTTAATAACATTAAGCGCATGTATGTTATGTGAAACATAGCTTATATGTACATATATTGTGATATTACACGATCAGATCTCAAAGGGAGGCACCAGGACCCCTCCTAATAGCCCCTCTACCATGGATCAGCTATCCAAAAAGATAGCTGATCCACGGGGCGACCCCAAAGGCATTTACAGCCTTCTTGATGCTGCTGGCTTTATAGCTGCCCGCAGCACCAAGAATCTGACTGAATGAATGAACCCGGTCAGTTGGTTCATGTAAGGTAAAGGGAGCGCTGCGGTCCCATCATTAAATCAGTCACTGTGGTCAAACCGGGTGACTGATTAAATTATCAGAGCACAGGGCTGCTTCCTAGCAATGAACCCAGTGACAGGGTTCATTCACTGAATGCAGTGCTTAGAATAGATGTAAAAGCCGCATTAGCTCTCCCTGTTGTTACTCCATAGGAAAGTACAGGGGAGATCCCAGCTACAACAGCCTGAGGCAGGTGAAGTGGAGACTGTGAACTCCAACAGCAGAGGCTGCTATCAGAGTTTACTGAATGAGTCAAAGTGTTACACTGTAATATAAACACACAGTGGCGTAACTATAGGGGTCGCACCCGCGACCGGGCCCGTGGCTCCAGGTGGCCCGGCCGCGGCGGCCACCCCCTGCGACCCCTCTACCTGGCATTTTGGAGAGGGCCAATGTAGTCGAGGGGGGCTAATGTGGGGGCATTTTGGAGAGGGCCAATGTAGTCGAGGGGGGCTAATGTGGTCCGGGGGGGTGCCCATGGCGCTTCTTGCACCAGGGCCCAGAGGCTTCTAGTTACACCTCTGTCAACACACCCCCTTGCATACGAATGTATCTCATTATGCTTAATTTCCATATGGAAATAAGCAATTGTCGATTCGAAGAATACAAATTCATAGACATTTTGAAGGCATGTTGGATTGATGTCGATGTGGGTATTTTTTTGTCGGAGATCTGGTGAAGAGATGTTATAGACACTTTGTGAATACTGAGGATGTGCCTACGACCCCAATCCGACAGAATATCGACATTTGATTTCGTAGCCCTCTATGAACTTTGGTGCAGCTAGGCCTTTGTCTTGTTTATTCTCCATGGGTGTTTGTCCTTGTATTTGATTTTAGCTGATTCTAGGTCCAACTCATTACTTTACAATTGGCTGGAGAGCTCTTTAAAATTCAAGGGATTAAATGCTCCATTTAACTCAATGAATATTTTTATTTGTCCCCTATAATTAAATCGGTTTGCTCCATAATTGTGTCTCATTTGTTTTATAAATATGGGCCCTTAGATTCTGTTTTGTCACTGGTGAAAAAGATTTGAACTTGCTGTACAGGTTGCTTGTTGGGTATAGTATGCTACAAGAACTTATCTGTTTCTTCATTCAGAACAGTCTATGGAAAATGGCAGCATTAACTGATTTAATTGCAGGCAACTATTTTGGGGCCATGTGGAGGGGGAGCGCTGAGGGAAAACACATGCCTGTTTTGTGAAAGAAATCTAATGGAGAAGCCGCATGTTTATTACTTGTGAGGTGAAAATATATACTGTGACAGTACCAGCGGACACCCAGCCTTGGTGTCCCCGTCAATAGTCACTCCTTCCACTATGAGCAAGATGGACATCCAAAAGCATACCGCAATATACCCCAAAACTAGGCAAAACTAGTATCAGGGTAAGCAGCACACACTCTGCATACAGCAAGCTTAACCCACCAGACAACACCAGTGTAGGTTAAGACAAGAACTCTCTTTATTGAAACAAACCACACATATTTATACTCAAACCTTACATTCAAATACCTGGACAAAGCAGATAAAATAGGGACATAATCCAATCACCATACAGCAGACAAAAGGCCAACAGCAGATGGTCTAACAAATACAATGACTTAGACATGATTACATTTTACACACAAAAGGGTTGCTGAACTCAGACAGTGGACACAAAGACTTGAGGGGCTTGAATGAATTAACACACAGCACGGGGTCTCAGTACAGTTCAAAATACACTGTCTTGAATGGCTACAATACACATTGCAAGTAACTTTAGCTAAACTCAAATAATTAACCCCTAATGGCACAGTCCCCTGAAAGCAGGCTATTATTTTTAGTCCTTTTGGCATAGTTGTCCACCAATATAACGCCCAAAGGTTCTACATATCAATATTAACTCCAATAGGCGTAACACTGGTTAAAACAGTCCACAGAGTCTGTAGGAAGGGGGCTGGGCCCCAGGCCCCTCCAGAAGCCAAGGGCCCAGTGGTTCCCGTGACATATACATTGCATAAAAATTGGATGCTGATAAAAGAAACAGGATTTTATTCTATTACACAAGTGAAATATAGGAAACAATCCCGTAATTTGTTAACATTTATTTGGAATGATTCACAAACGGACAGTGGGAAAGGGATAGTAAACATGTATGAGAGAGGTGATGGGATCAAGAGCATGGGAGGTGCATAATCATGAGAGAAGGGGCAGAAGAGGACGCACTGGAGAGCGCGGGAAAGAAAGGAAATGGAAGAATGGGAGTGAGGGGTGCAGGAACACAGAAAATTATGAGAGAGAGCTGGACAAGGGGAGTGATAGAGGCAATGAGTAGAGAGATGAAAAGATAAAATGGGAGATCAGAGGAAAGACAAAGTAGAGTGAGTGAAGGGAAGTGTTGTCCAGTAGCCCTGCATGCCTACTACCCTGCATAGGAAGTTTGCATTCCTTCAGGTGAGTGATCCAGAAAGGAATCTGTTTGACTGAAAGTAAGCAAATCTGTGTTTTACATTTTCTAGACATCCCATGACTCATTCAACCTAATTGGTTAATATGACAAATGACGTATAAAACAAAACACAATTCAGAAGTTGCTTTTTGTGTCTTCAGAAACAGAGTGTTCTGTATGAATTCCAAATTTCTATAATCTTTTTTGTCATCCATACTTACAGAATATAATCTGTCATCCATTTCCTACTGAGAGCACAAAACTAACCACTTTGCCTCCCATGCCTCCTGCAAGCTTTAAATATAATTTTCTTTGTTTATAAATGCCATCATATTATGTAGCTCTGTAAAATATGACCAGTTCATATGTAAGTATGGCCTGAACGATGCTTGTGAGAAATTAAAAGCTTCCAATAAAGAGCTTTCAAAATCATCTATGTTACCATTTTTATTTAAAACAGTAGTTTATGAGATATTTAGGTTTATTTATTTGTCAGTTTATGCAAATGTCCTAGTACTGGCTGGCAGGAAATAGCAGGAGGGAGGAGAGCAGTGTGGATTGTTAGTGGCTTTGCCAGCCATTAAAGCTAAATTTGTATAAACTGACAAAAAAAAAGCTAAACATCTCAAAAACTTGTTCTAAATGAAATAAAATAGTTAACTTAGTATATAGGTGACTTTGAAGGCCTCTTCAGAATCATGTAAGCTGTTGTAAGGTGTTAGTTCCGCTTTAATGGACGTGTACAGGATGTTTTGAGGGATACACAAAAATGTGGGACATTAATAACCCCTTGAATGCTTTAGGAGTTTCCAAAGCATTGCAAAGCAATGTATTGGACATGAATAACATGCAAAGGCTTAAGCAGTTCTCATTTACTTAGTGCCAATGTAAAGGGCCTTGAATACAGAACTGCATAGTAAACACAGTCACAGATGCTACTAGATTTACCAGTGATGCAATCATTGAGGGTTAATGGAGCTGTTGGACCATAAACGGCTTTTTGAAGTGGAAAATAATAAAGTATATCTCTCATACAACATGATAGGAATACAGGCCTGCCAGTCCTAATGTAATCCCATTAAGTCTCTGAAATTGCTCTAGGGTGAACTAAATGTTAAAAATAAAAGAAAGAAACATGCTAATATCATAAATAATTAAGTGTCACAACAGCCGCTACAACAAAACAGCATTAACGAAAATGAGTTTCCTTGTTTATGGAGTGCAGCAGGTCATTTCTAATTAAGTGCCCCATGCGTCCATAAAAAACAATTACATTTTTAACACAGCCTTATTAGCTTCTTTCTGAGGTAAAAATCTTGAGTATGAAATAAGTACATTTCTGCCGGTGAATGAACAGAAAAAATGAGATTCTTTCTATGGCAAGAGGTCTTAATTAAATGAGTAAACAATCAAATATTTGTGTTAAGATGATTGTGCTTTGAGAGAATATGTGAGTTACTGTAAAGTGCCTTATGCAAAAAAGAAAAGATGATCAGTTCTGGAATAAAGCAACTGTACCATAGAGGACACAAATTAAGATTCCTGTAATTATCACTTATTTAAAGGGATAGTAATACTTAAAATGTTAAAAAAAATATGTTGTAGGGTTTATCCCCCTGAGTAAAACAAGAGTATTCCAACTGCTGAAAGGTGTTTCATTCAAAAGTTATTAATTTTCAAAGTTGAATTTTTTAGGTGCAATATTACAGTGGCCTGAAATTGTACAGTGGCGCTGTTGCTACACCATCCTATGGAGATTTATGGTCCTGGGACCAGAGCTGTCCATAGGATCGTGTAGCAACAGCGCCACTGTACAATTTCAGGCCACTGTGATATTGCACCTAAAAAATTCAACTTTGAAAATTAATAACTTTTGAATGAAACACCTTTCAGCAGTGGGAGTATTCTTGTTTTACTCAGGGAAATAAACCCTTCAACATATTTTTTTTTACATTTTAAGTACTACTATCCCTTTAAAGGGTGCTTTTAACCACTTCTTTGATGGAGAAGTATCTAACATATTGCAAAGCAATGCATGGCGGGCTTTAGCATGCCAGGGGGTTAAAAGATCCATTTAAATCAATAGGCATTTTATTTTCCCTCCATGGTGCATTTGATTTGCTCCAGAATTGCACCTCTTTTCTTTTGTGTATAAGATAAGCTGACCAGACCTCACTTTTAACACTTTGAGTACCAAAGCATTCCTACATATGAATTTTTCAGGAATTTTTTCCTTCAGTTTGTGTTTACACATAAGGTCTTATTCATCAAGCTACAGAGGTGCAGTTCTGGAGCAAACCAACTGTATCATAGGGGACAAAAAAAAACATTGATTTAGGGCTCGATGCAAATGTTGGCATCTGCAGAAAAAACTGGCAACGGTGGTTTTGTATGTCAAGTAAGCAATGCAAATGTTCCCACTAGTAAGAAATAACGGCAGTTCTGAAACACACGTCACCTGTCTCCAAAGCATCAAAATCTCGCCCATAGAGGACAATGTAGAAGCGAAGCCAAGAGCCATTCAAATGTTGGAGTTAGGGCTAGCGAGAGTTAAAGGGATAGTAATACCTAAAATGTAAAAAAAAATATGTTGTAGGGTTTATCCCCCTGAGTAAAACAAGAGTACTCCCACTGCTGAAAGATGTTTCATTCAAAAGTTATTAATTTTCAAAGTTGAATTTTTTAGGTGCAATATCACAGTGGCCTGAAATTGTACAGTGGCGCTGTTGCTACACGATCCTATGGACAGCTCTGGTCTCAGGACCATAAATCTCCATAGGATGGTGTAGCAACAGCGCCACTCTACAATTTCAGGCCACTGTGATATTGCACCTAAAAAATTCAACTTTGAAAATTAATAACTTTTGAATGAAACATCTTTCAGCAGTGGGAGTACTCTTGTTTTACTCAGGGGGATAAACCCTACAACATATTTTTTTTTACATTTTAGGTATTACTATCCCTTTAAATTGCAACATTTCTCTCCAGAAATCTAACACCCATTTTTTTTGGCGAACATCACACAACTCAGAGTAGAAAACCACCATAGAGGAAAATAAAACAGAGAAGCAGGTCATCCAAGGACCAAGCATACAGGTCATCCAAGGCCAAGCATACAGAGGTCAGATATTAACCCCTGCAATGCCTAGCAAATACAACAACAAGGCCTACAACAGTGGTTCACAACCCCTCCACCTAAGACACCCCTAACATGCAATCATGATGTTCCAGGGCACCCCTTGAGGGCACAAGGGAATTCCCAAATAAAAATAACATATGCTCAACATCAGGTCCCACTGTGTCAATGGCAATGAGGAGAATATAGTGCATCAAATGTCCCATACACACATCTCCCCAAAAAATGTGTAAATCCAATATAACCAATCACTAATGCAGAACATAGCAACATGGGGAAAGTGACGCACCCTGAGCTGGTGCACATGGCGCACCAACATGACATGACACCCTGGTTGTGAACCACTGGCCTACACCATACAAACAAGTCACAGACAAACAATAAGAATCCAGCAACCCCACAGGGACAAGGGGAACACAAAGCAGCACAACATAAGCCATCCCAGCACACCTTTGAACAACAGGGGTTAACACACAACACAATATGCACATCTGTCACTACAACAACAAATCAAGCTCACCTATGTAACCTCAGCAGTCCATGGAGACAAAACACACACCTGACAGGTACATGCCAATTACAAATAATCACACCACTAAACACAGACGCACCAGAAAACAATTACCTGGATAACACACACCTTACCATTTCTCCATTATGACCACATGATACAGAAAAATGGGAAGAAAGGAAGGGGTTAACCAACCAGAGGAGAACCACCAGGCAGTGCCCCCTCCCCCCCCAAAAAAAACCTAATAACTGACGCACTCTACAGGAGTATACCAAACCAAAGCTTTATCAAACAATACAAAATTAATCAAGTGAATACATCAAATCAATTAAAAAACATCCAGCACAGGAATATGGAGTCATGAAGACATTCCAACTTTGAATAAAGCCTCTATGGACTGAGAGCAGGTATATGTAAAGCAAACGTGCTATACCAAGTATCCACAAACAATTCAAAGTGGCCCATTAGCAATGTGCAATATTATCATACATATAAAGTGCAAAGTGATAATAATCAAAAAAGTATGAATACACATATACTTATCTCTATGAATATAAGTAAGAGCACAAGGGAAAGATCAAACTGTGTGACTCCTGGAGTCATAGAGATAAGTATATGATGTGTATCTCTGGTCCCAGCACCATGAATCTCCATAGGATGGTGTAGCAACAGCGCCAGTCGACAATTTCAGGCCACTGTGATTTTCCTATTTAAAAAACAACTGTGAGCTGAAATAACCTGAAACAACCTTCAGCAGTGGGAGTTCCCTTGTTCTATTCAGGGGAATGAACCCTAAAACGTATTTTTTCAAACATTCTAAGCATTACTATCCCCTTAATTGTGATCATGTTGTTGATCTGTTGATATATCTAATGTGTTCATGTTGTTCACGTTCAAGTCACATCATGGAACAACACCCTGATGTTGTTTGGCTTTGATATGTCTGTGAGCTGAACTCGGACAAACATGTCTGTATGTGATGTGTGTGCTCACCCCTGCTGTAAAAGTTTGTGACGCCATTCATCGTGCATGAGTTGTGTTCACTGCATAGCTTTGCAATGCATTGGAGACAATTCTGCCAAACAAACAACATCTTGAATAGGAAACATGCATGGACACAGATGTTATGAAGAAGTGCAAATATTTATTGAAAGGGCCTGGAGAAGGTTGGCATTACTTTTTTTTTTTTTTTTTGAGGGTCTGGGGGGGGCTGTAGAGGTGGATTCCCTCTGACTCCGGTGGGTTACCCGAGAGGGTCTGGTGGCTGGTGGTGGTGGTGGAGGTCATGGATCAGTGCTGGCTGGTGATGCATCACTGGACCCCTCCCGCGATGGCTGGCCCATGTCCTGCCGCTCATTTTGTCTGCGGTTGGAGTCCCACATCTCCACCCGCATGTGGCCGAGTACCTCCATCGTCCCAGTGTGGAACTGGAGCTGCTGGATGTTCGACACCACCTGCTGTGCCTCAATGGCCCTGAGGCACCCCATGATCCGCCCTAGGGTCAGCTCCACTCGCTTCAGTGCTCGGGCACACCTCCTGATGACTGTAAGCTGTTCCCCCTGGATGGCCACACACGTTGCATCAAGGGCCGCTGTGCCCGTGGGTGTCACAGGTGTGGAGGCAAGCTTGCGGAGGCAGTGATGTAGTGTGGGGGAGCGAACTCCCATGGAGGGCCTCAGGAGGACCTTCACCGGCATGGGTGCTTTGTGAGGAGAACAGGTTCTGATCCCTGGACCCCTCACTCCCATCATATTCCCTAGCCTCCGAGTGGCTGACTTGTGTTGGTGGGGGTCATGGAGTTGGTGGTGGTGGTGGGGTGAACACCTCCCTTGCCTGGGGGTGTTGTGGCTCCCCCAGGAGCACCACGTGCTCATACCCCATGGGTCATACAAATGTGGACACCTGGGTGTCCTCCTGCCACATGTGTCCCCGTGGCCTAGGGGTTGGCCCAAACCCGGACTGCTGTGGCATAGGCACCATCTCAGACATCAGATGCCTACCCATTGGTGGTGGTTGGGCCTGGTAGGCCAGCTGCTGCTGTGGTGGGGCCTGGTAGGCCAGCTGGTGCTGCGGTGGGACCTGGTAGGCCAGCTGCTACTGCTGCTGTAGTGGGGCCTGGTAGGCCAGCTGCTGCTGCGGTGGGGCCTGGTAGGCCAGCTGCTGCTGCTGTGGCTTCTGATGGTGAGTTGGACCCTGGGGGCCATGGTGGGGTCACTGCTGCAGTGGTGGTTTTGGTGGCAGCACCCTGGACGTGATGGCCTGCTCAGAGGATGTGCCTCCGGAGTCCTCCGCTCGTGATGCCTGGTGTGCTGTGTGAAGAAATGACATGATGGAATCAGTGATATGAGCTATGACAGGAGTGCTGCAGGGCTATTACATTTACATGTGAACCATTGAGTGGCAGGATTGTATCCATTGCATTGCATTGCATTGCTTTGCAATGCATTGGTTACGATCCTGACACACATTGCTAAGCTTGATGTGATCACATACATTGATTCTACTAACCTACAGTGGCGTAGATTTGGTCATCATGTGTATCCTGAGCAGTGGGGATGGCAAGGCATATACCTCCTTCCTATCCCCATTCATCAGGATCCATGTGGTGAGCAAAACTGAACCATCACACCATGAGTGACACAAACCCACTGCATGTCCTATACCTAGGCCTCAACAGCAAAACACACTAGGACCTCTAAACACAGCAATGCACCAGTGATGACCAATGACTACAGAGTCCAACCAATGATGTCAGCAACAGTAACAGACACAACAAGCACACCAACCAACATGATCTGTGGAACCCAACAACCCAATCAGCTGGAGGACAAACGAACACACCCCAGGATAGCTAAAATCCTAACACACAGCAAACATATGCATGGTTATACTGTACTATTGGAGGTTACTTCTACATTTTCCTATGTTATGCTATGGAGACTAAGCACTGATATGTCATGTGTTGTTTAGATATCAGTGCATTGGCTACACAGAATAACACAGGGATTGCAGGTGTGATGACACTGCAGTTGTCATGTACACATTGTCACCTCTTTCTGACACCCTAGTGGATGTCCCCCCCATCATGATTGAACCTTGTGAATCACATATGTCCTGCAGAGTGGTGATGGCGGGAAATGCCCCCTGGCCATCCACACTCTGCAGGCTACATATGATGCAGAAAGCTGAACCTTGGCTATTCCACTTGGACTAACTACCTAGCCCTGGCATGCAGTAACAATACAACAGGAAACACACCAATTCCCCTCCTTGCTATTCTCTTGTAACCCTTTGGGTGCCAGGGGACTAGCCAATGTATTGTTGAACAATGCATTACTTATCCCTGTAGCACTCAAGGGGTTGTGTGATGACCTCTTTGTCACTCTATGTCTGACATTGTGATACACATGATAGTTATATCTTTGACCGGCACATGACGGTGTTCATTGTTTTTGTGCTGTGCATGATGTTGTTCTGGGCAGCAAGAAGGGGGTTCAACAGGGACTTGACCATTACCATTCAGGCTGGGTTTGTCAAGTATTCTGTCCTTCTTTGACTTCCCTCCAAGCTGTGTTGCTGAATTGCAGCGTGGAATGCTGTCCATGTTTTCAGGTGTCACTGTGCTGGCCTCTGTCTGGTAGGTGTTAAGATTTGTGTGATGTGTGTGGAGGCCTTGAGGCACTTACCAGTGGACTGGAGGCTCCTTTCATCTCCGGTGTCACTCCAACCTGGGATTCCCTGAACTGCTGTCCTGGACAGGGTTCTCCTCACTGCCTCCTCCCACTCTGTGTAGTGGATGCGCAGAGGCGGACCACCCCCTGTGCCAGAAGCATGCATGGCCTCCTGGCCGATTTTGTTCTTCACCCTGGCCTTGCAGTTGGCCCACCTCTTCTTGACCTCTTCCTGTGAGCGGCAGCAGCTGGACACTGCATTGACTGCATTCAGGACCTCCCTCCATGCAGCTTTGCACTTGGACCCCATGCCGGTGACCTCCACCTGGGCAAGGAAGATTTGAATCTCACGTTACCCGGTCTTGGTTAACTCGCGAAGGCAGTTTTTTCTTCATGTTGGTTTTAACTCCAACATTTGCATCGAGCCCTTAATTGGGTATTTAATCCCTGTAATGCTAGAGAGGTCTCCAAAGAACTGCAAAGCAATGCTTTGGAGACATCTACAGAATTCAAGAGGTTAAAGTCCCATTTAAATCAACAGGAAACTGCAGAATTTTCAGTCCTATCGGACTGTTGGTTTGTTACAGAACTGAAAAAAAACTAGGACAAAACAACCTTAGGCAAAAATCAAAAAGGGGGCTTTTGTGTACTTACAAAAAAATCCTTTTTACATCTCTCTGGTGGAAGATAGGAACCATGGGGGTAAGGTATCCACCTCCAGGAAGCAAGCACTTGCATAAAGAACTCTCTGGAGGAAGAGAGTCCCTCCCTGCTCTGCTTTACCCCCACTAGTTATGCTCATTTTTAACATTTAGCAAAGACAGACGAAAACAAGAAGTAGAGCAGGAAGATAGCACCTATAGCACAGAACCCATGCCTGGAACCCAAGCAACCTGTTTTTCACCAGGTGGAATGTTCCGTCTTCCAAAACAACAAAGAGAAAAGGATTTAAAGGGATAGTATTACTTCAAAATTACTACCCCTCATATTGTAGCCCTTAATAAACTGAGTTAAATGACACCAGCGTCATCTCTCAAACCTTTATGGTTTAGGAGATAGCCGCTTTCAAAGTTTCCTTTCCCCTGCTGTCAGCGTTCTGCTGCCAGCAGGAGAATCCGGTCTCGGAATCAAGAGGAGGCTCTTCAGCAGAGCCGATATCTCGTTATGGAAGGAAAAATGATTAATTGAAACAGTCTTCTACGTGTGCTTGGTTACCAAGCACACGTAGAAGACTGTCTCAATTAATCATTTTTCCTTCCATAACGAGATATCAGCTCTGTTTAAGAGCCTCCACCTGTCCCGGGACCGGATTCCCCTGCTGGCAACAGATCGCTGACAGCAGGGGAGAGGAAACTTTGAAAGCGGCTATCTCCTAAACCATAAAGGTTTGAGAGATGCCGCTGGTGTCATTTAACTCAGTTTATTAAGGGCTACAATATGAAGTATAGTAATTTTGAAGTGATACTATCCCTTTAAAGGTAATTAAACAAAAATCCCCCTTTCTCTTTCATCCATTGTGGAACACAGGAACTATGAAGATATTCTAAAGCTTATCCACCAAGATTCCAGGGAGGGAAAGAAAACCCCATCAATATACAAATCAGTCTTAACAGAGATAAACCAGAAACAAATATGAACTGTAGGTGTCAAAGGGCACTGACACATCAAACCCAGTAATATCAAAAAGGTTGCTAGAAGAGATGGCAAGAAAGGTATCACGGTGCCCGTGATTGCTGCTGTTCAGTGTCAGTCACTTGCTGAGTATCATGATTGGCTGTCTGTGATTAGCCCTCCTCACACAGCCTTTTAAAACCCAAGCTGAGCACTTCCAGGTTGCCCTTTCGTGGTGTTTCTGACTCCACTCTGCCTGACCTGCTTGTCAGGCTTCTGGGCCTGTTCCTGCTGTTCCTGCTGTACTTGCTGATCCTGTGTTCCAGTGTTCCAGTGTTCCTGTATGTTAGTGTTCCTGTGTTCCAGAGTTCCAGTGTTCCTGTGTTCCAGCACCTCGCGGGTTAATCTTACTGAGTTCCAGTGTTCCTGTGTTCCAGCACCTTGCGGGTTAATCTTACTGTGTTCCTGAATCTCCTGCTCCAGCCGTCGCTCTGGCGACATTGTTCTTCTCGCTGCTGATCATACTTTGTTGGTTTACTCCACTAAACCTGGTTGCGATATACTTTGTTGGTCCCAGCGTGCGGACACTGGTTTACTCCACTAAACCTGGTTGCGATATACATTGTTGGTCCCAGCGTGCGGACGCTGGTTTACTCCACTAAACCTGGTTGCGATATACATTGTTGGTTCCAGCGTGCGGTCGCTGGTTTGCTCCATTAAACCTGGTGGCGCTATTACCATTAGTCCCAACGTGCGGACGTTGGTTTGCTCCTAAATATCCAGTACTGTGGTCAGTCGCTGTCCACTTCCTTGCAGTTGTCTGAGTATCCCTGGCAATACACTCCTGCTGAGTAGACCTCTATACTTATGCTCTATGCTGTCTTAGTCACCTGACAGCTGGTCTACTCGCTCAGGCTGCCCTGCCTGGTATTGGTGAGGCCGGTAGAACCTTGACGATACCATCCTGTAGGTTGCCTCACCCGGTATTGACAGGGCCAGTAGAGCCTACTCCAGTACTCCTTTGGGCTGCCCTGCCCGGTATTGGTAAGGCCGGTAGAACCTTGTAATTCACCATCTTTACAGTTGCCTTACCCGGTATTGGCAGGGCCGGTAGAGCCTACATTCAGCATTCCGTGGGGGCTGCCTTGCCCGGTATTGGTAAGGCCGGTAGAACCGGTATTTGTCATCTCACGGTTGCCTTACCCAGTATAGGCAAGGCCGGTAGAGCCTGTCATTAAAACTGTCACTTGGGTTGCCTTGCCCGGTATTTAGGCAAGGCCGGTAGAATCTATTATATGTTATATTACTGTTGTATTGTTATGTATGTTTACCCTACGGGGACTGCCTTTAACTTTTAATAAAGTTAAGTTATTTTACCAAACCTTAAGTCTGAGAGTCTTCAAATCCGTGACAAAAGGCTGATAGGTATGCAATATAGTCTTTAGGACCTTCCATCCAAAACTGGCTTTATCTGAACTTGGTAATGCTTTGCAAAGATCAAAAGAGACAACCACATTGCTGCCTTGCACAATTGCCCTGCAAAGGCCTGGTTTTGTAGGCCCAGGAAGCACCCACCGGTCTGTTTGAGTGAGCAGTGACCCTAAAGGACATAGGCTTTTTCTTAAGGACATAGGCCTGGAAAATAGTAGCCTTGATCTAAGAAGACATTGTCACCTTAGATACAGCTTGACCCGCAAGCAGGCCCTCGGGAGTAAAAAAAGTAAGTCTGATTTGCGGAAAGATTCTGTGCAGTGAAAGAAGTACTTCATGTACCTAACTAAATCCAAGCAGTGAAGCTCCTGCTCCCATCTGTTAGATGAAGCCAGATAAAGAGAAGGAAGAACAATTTCATGCATAACATGAATTCAGAAATCATCTTGGGAAGAAACCCAAAAGGGATTCGCAAAACCACACTATCTGTATGAAATATCAGAAAATGAGGACTACAAAACAGAGCCTTTCGTTTGGCCACACACTGAACAGACACAATCACCTTCATGAAAGCTGTCTTGAGAGTCAAGAATTATGAGATACAGAAGCCAGTGGCTCAAAATGATCCATTTGGAGCACCCCCAGAATTAGAATTAAGTCCCATGGGGGGACTGGGATCCCAAAATATAGGTTTGCACAGCCGGCAACAAGACAAAATTCCTCTGAAAAAGAACAGATAGAGCTGAAATCTGGACCTTGATAGAATTAAGACTAAGTTCTTTCTGAAGCCCACCCTGAAGAAATGACAAAAGAACTGTAAGGCAAAAGGGACATGACCATGGCCTCATGTCTTCACAGCACTAAAACAAAGACCAATCCCTATGGTAAGCTTTAGATTAAACCGGCTTGTAGGCCTTCATCATAGTAGCAAAGACAGAGAAACCCTTATTCCTCCGAATGCTGGCTTCAAAAGGCAAACCATCAAGGCTCGCTTTTCCACCTCTGGGTGACCCAGAGGACTCTGGGTCAAGAGGTCCCAAAGCAGTGGAAGTATAACTCGGTTCGGCAATGAATAGATTGAGAAGATCCGAGAACTAAGTCTGATAAGGCCAGTAAGAAGCAATTAGGATTATATGCACTGCTCAGACAAGACCTTCTTTAACACTCTGAGGATAAGTGGAAAAATAGGAAACACATATGCCAGGGGAAACTACCATGAAATGCCCATGGCATCATCTAACAGCGCAAGAGGGTCCCAGATTCTGGTGCAAAACAGTGGAACCTTGCAGTTCAACCAAGATGTCATTTTACTGATAAGAAAAAAGGCAGTTGTCTTTGGTGGGATTTCACCCATGTGGGCATTGTGATGGATGCCAAAATATAGTTATTAAAATAGAGGTTATTGATAGATTTGGAAATAAACTTCAGATCGAAGATCTTCTTAGCTGCCAAACATATGTATTAATTTATTGTCTCCAATGTGGTTTAAAATACATTGGGAAAACCAGCAGAAAATTAACACCAAGAATTTGAGAACATGTTAAAAACATCAAAAATGTATCTAATTCTCTCTTTAGATGCCCATAACAATTTTTGATAACATAGTAACATAGTAAATTAGGTCCATCAAGTTCAACCTTTGCCTCATACCCCAGTGACTGAGAATTTTACAGCTTTCCTGCTACCAAATAAGTTAGTCTTTATCAGACCTTCCTGATATGCCTACTAATAAACCGTATAACTCTGCATGTTACCTTTTGAAATAAATGTATCTAATCTTATCGTAAATGTATCCATTGTATCTGCCATAACCACCTCCTTGGGCAAGGAATTCCATACTTTAACAGACCTTACTGTAAAAAAACCCTTCCTCTGCTGAAGTCTAAACCTCCTTTCCTCTAATCTCAAGGGGTGTCCCCTGGTCACCTGATCAGGCCTTGGAATAAATAGCTCACTGCAGAGATCCTTGCACTGACCTCTCATATACTTGTACAATGTGATAAGGTATCCTTTTAGTCATCTTTTCTCTAGAGTAAATAAACAAAGTTTGTCTAGTCGTTCTTCATACTTCAAAACCTCCATTCTCTTAATTAATTGTGTTCCTCTTTGCTATACCCTCTCTATTTCTAGTATATCCTTTTTCAGGATTGGTGCCCAAAACTGCACTGCATACTCAAGATGAGGTCTTGATTTGTACAATGGCAAAATAATGTTATCCACTCTTGTTTCAAAACCTCTTTTTATGCAAGACAAGATTTTGTTTGCCTTTGCTACTACTGTTTGACATTGGTCACGGTTTCCAAGTTTGTAGTTGCAAGCCAAAAATGATGTGAAAGGCTCTCAACACGAACAAAAGCACAATGGCCTGTTCTCCGGCTAGTCACCGCTCAAGAGCATCACATTTTTGCTCTCTACTACCATTACAGAGGAGAAATTTCCACATGCATATTAGACTAATCCCGCCCATAAGGGCGGTCCAGTACCAAAATGAGGAGCAAGTCCCCTCTGCACGGAAAAACCAGCTAACCCCAGACGTACGTTTCAGCCTTATTTGGGTATCATCAGTGAGGTGCAGCTGGCTTCCCTAGGCACTGAAAGTAAGGGGTCCACATCTGGATTACCCTTTACACTTAGAGAGAGACCCTAAGTGTTTCTCAAAAAACAAGCCAAAAATGATATGAGAGACTCTGAGCACGAACAAAAGGACAATGGCCTATTCTCCGGCTAGTCACCGCTCAAGAGGATCACATTTTAGCTCTCTAGTGACATTACAGAGAAGAAATTTCCACATACTTATTAGACTAATCCCGCCCATAAGGGCAGTCCAGTACCAAAACGATGGGCAAGTCCCCTATGCGCGGAAAAACCAGCTAACCCAGAAATACGTTTTGGCCTTATTTGGGCCTCATCAGTGAGGTGCAGCTGGCTTCCCTAGGCACTGAGAGCAAAGGGTCAACGTCTGGATTACCCTTTAAACTTAGGGAGAGACCCTAAGTGTTTCGCAAAAACAAGCCAAAAATGATGTGAGAGGCACTGAGCACGAACAAAAGCACAATGGCCTGTTCTCCGGCTAGTCACCGCTCAAGAGCATCACATTTTAGCTCTCTAGTGCCATTACAGAGAAGAAATTTCTACATACATATTAGACTAATCCCACCCATAAGGGCTGTCCAGTATCAAAACGATGGGCAAGTCCCTTCTGCGCAGAAAAACCAGCTAACCCGAGACGTACGTTTCAGCCTTATTTGGGCCTCGTCAGTGAAGTGCAGCTGGCTTCCCTAGACAGTGGCACTGAAAGCAAGGGGTCCACGTCTGGATTACCCGTTACACTTAGGGAGACACCCTAACTGTTTCATAAAAACAAGCCAAAAATGATGTGAGAGGCTCTGAGCATGAACAAAAGCACAATGGCCTGTTCTCCGGCTAGTCACCGCTCAAGAGCATCACATTTTAGCTCTCTAGTGCCATTACAGAGGAGAAATTTCAACATACATATTAGACTAATCCCACCCATAAGGGCGGTCCAATACCAAAATGAGAAGCAAGTCCCCTCTGCACGGAAAAACCAGCTAACCCCAGACATACGTTTCGGCCTTATTTGGGCCTCGTCAATGAGGTGCAGCTGGCTTTCCTAGGCACTGAAAGCAAAAGGTCCACGTCTGGATTACAATTTACACTTAGAGAGAGACCCTAAGTGTTTCTCAAAAAACAAGCCAAAAATGATATGAGAGGCTATGAGCACAAACAAAAGGACAATGGACTGTTCTCCAACTAATCACCGCTCAAGAGCATCACATTTTAGCTCTCTAGTGCCATTACAGAGGAGAAATTTCCACATACATATAAGACTAATCCCGCCCATAAGGGTGGTCCAGTACCAAAATGATGGGCAAGTACCCTCTGCGCAGAAAAACCAGCTAACCCAAGACGTACGTTTCGGCCATATTTGGGCCTCGTCAGTGAGGTGCAGCTGGCTTCCCTAGGCACTGAAAGCAAGGGGTCCACATCTGGATTACCCGTTACACTTAGGGAGAGACCGTAAGTGTTTCGCAAAAATAAGCCAAAAATGATGTGAGAGGCTCTGAGCACGAACAAAAGCACAATGGCCTATTCTCCGGCTAGTCACCGCTCAAAAGGATCACATTTTAGCTCTCTAGTGACATTACAGAGAAGAAATCTCCACATACTTTTTAGACTAATCCCGCCCATAAGGGCAGTCCACTACCAAAACGATGGGCAAGTCCCCTATGTGCGGAAAAACCAGCTAACCCAGACATACGTTTCGGCCTTATTTGGGCCTCGTCAGTGAGGTGCAGCTGGCTTCCCTAGGCACTGAAAGCAAAGGGTCAACGTCTGGATTACCCTTTAAACTTAGGGAGAGACCCTAAGTGTTTCGCAAAAACAAGCCAAAAATGATGTGAGAGGCTCTGAGCATCAACAAAAGCACAATGGCCTGTTCTCCGGCTAGTCACCGCTCAAGAGCATCACATTTTAGCTCTCTAGTGCCATTACAGAGGAGAAATTTCCACATACATATTAGACTAATCCCACCCATAAGGGCGGTCCAATACCAAAATGAGAAGCAAGTCCCCTCTGCACGGAAAAACCAGCTAACCCCAGACATACGTTTCGGCCTTATTTGGGCCTCGTCAATGAGGTGCAGCTGGCTTCCCTAGGCACTGAAAGCAAGGGGTCCACGTCTGGATTACCCGTTACACTTAGGGAGAGACCCTAAGTGTTTCGCAAAAATAAGCCAAAAATGATGTGAGAGGCTCTGAGCACGAACAAAAGCACAATGGCCTGTTCTCCGGCTAGTCACCGCTCAAGAGCATCACATTTTAGCTCTCTAGTGCCATTACAGAGGAGAAATTTCTACATACATATTAGACTAATCCCGCCCATAAGGGCTGTCCAGTACCAAAACGATGGGCAAGTCCCTTCTGCACAGAAAAACCAGCTAACCCGAGACGTACGTTTCAGCCTTATTTGGGCCTCGTCAGTGAGGTGCAGCTGGCTTCCCTAGGCACTGAAAGCAAGGGGTCCACGTCTGGATTACCCGTTACACTTAGGGAGAGACACTAAATGTTTCGCAAAAACAAGCCAAAAATGATGTGAGAGGCTCTGAGCACGAACAAAAGCACAATGGCCTATCCTCCAGCTAATCACCGCTCAAGAGCATCACATTTTAGCTCTCTAGTGCCATTACAGAGGAGAAATTTCCACATACATATTAGACTAATCCCGCCCATAAGGGCGGTCCTGTACCAAAATGATGGGCAAGTACCCTCCGCGCAGAAAAAACAAGTAACCCAAGACGTACGTTTCGGCCTTATTTGGGCCTCGTCAGTGAGGTGCAGCTGGCTTCCCTAGGCACTGAAAGCAAGGGGTCCACGTCTGGATTACCCGTTACACTTAGGGAGAGACCCTAAGTGTTTCGCAAAAATAAGCCAAAAATGATGTGAGAGGCTCTGAGCACGAACAAAAGCACAATGGCCTGTTCTCCGGCTAGTCACCGCTCAAGAGCATCACATTTTAGCTCTCTAGTGCCATTACAGAGGAGAAATTTCTACATACATATTAGACTAATCCCGCCCATAAGGGCTGTCCAGTACCAAAACGATGGGCAAGTCCCTTCTGCACAGAAAAACCAGCTAACCCGAGACGTACGTTTCAGCCTTATTTGGGCCTCGTCAGTGAGGTGCAGCTGGCTTCCCTAGGCACTGAAAGCAAGGGGTCCACGTCTGGATTACCCGTTACACTTAGGGAGAGACACTAAATGTTTCGCAAAAACAAGCCAAAAATGATGTGAGAGGCTCTGAGCACGAACAAAAGCACAATGGCCTATCCTCCAGCTAATCACCGCTCAAGAGCATCACATTTTAGCTCTCTAGTGCCATTACAGAGGAGAAATTTCCACATACATATTAGACTAATCCCACCCATAACGGCAATCCAGTACCAAAACGATGGGCAAGTCCCCTCTGCGTGGAAAAACCAGCTAGCCCCAGACATACGTTTTGGCCTTATTTGGGCCTCGTCAGTGAGGTTCAGCTGGCTTCCCTAATCACTGAAAGCAAAGGGTCAACGTCTGGATTACCCTTTACACTTAGAGAGAGGCCCTAAGTGTTCGCAAAAACAAGCCAAAAATGATGTGAGAGGCTCTGAGCACGAACAAAAGCACAATGGCCTGTTCTCCGACTAGTCACAGATCAAGAGCATCACTTTTAACTCTCTAGTGCCATTACAGAGGAGAAATTTCCACATACATATTAGACTAATCCCGCCCATAAGGGCGGTCCAGTACCAAAAGGATGGGCAAGTCCCCTACGAGCGAAAGAAACAGCTAGCCCCAGACGTACGTTTCGGCCTTATTTGAGCCTCGTCAGTGAGGTACAGCTGGCTTCCTTAGGCACTGAAAGCAAGGGGTCCACGTCTGGATTACCCGTTACACTTAGGGAGAGACCCTAAGTGTTTCACAAAAACAAGCCAAAAATAATGTGAGAGGCTCTGAGCCCGAACAAAAGCACAATGGCCTGTTCTCTGGCTAGTCACCGCTCAAGAGCATCACATTTTAGCTCTCTAGTGCCATTAAAGAGGAGAAATTTCCACATACATAGACTAATCCTGCCCATAAGGACAGTCAAGTACCAAAATGATGGGCAAGTCATCTCTACGCGGAAAAACCAGATAACCCCAAAAATATGTATAGGCCTTATTTGGGCCTCATCAGTGAGGTGCAGCTGGCTTCCCTAGGTACTGAAAGCAAGGGGTCCACGTCTGGATTACCCTTTACACTTAGGGAGAGACCCTAAGTGTTTCGCAAAAACAAGCCAAAAATGATGTGAGAGGCTCTGAGCACGAACAAAAGCATAATTGTCTGTTCTCCGGCTAGTCACCGCTCAACAGCATCACATTTTTGCTCTCTAGTGCCATTACAAAGAAGAAATTTCCACATACATATTAGACTAATCCCGCCCATAAGGGCAGCCCAGCACCAAAATGATGGGCAAGTCCCCTCTGCGCGGAAAAACCAGCTAACCCCAAACGTACGTTTCGGCCTTATTTGGGCGTCGTCAGTGAGATTCAGCTGGCTTCCCTAGGCACTGAAAGCAACGGGTCCACGTCTGGATTACCCTTTACATTTAGGGAGAGACCCTAAGTGTTTCGCAAAAACAAGCCAAAGATGATGTGAGAGGCTCTGAGCACGAACAAAAGCACAATGGCCTGTTCTCCGGCTAGTCACCGCACAAGAGCATCACATTTTAGCTATCTAGTGCCATTACAGAAGAGAAATTTCCACATACATATTAGACTAACCTCTCCCATAAAGGCAGTCCAGTACCAAAATGATGGACAAGTCCCCTCTGCGCGCGAAAAAACAACTAACCCCAGACGTACATTTGGGTCTTATGGGGGCCTCGTCAGTAAGGTGCAGCTGGCTTCCCTAGGCACTGAAAGCAAGGGGTCCACGTCTGGATTACCCTTTACACTTAGGGAGAGACCCTAAGTGTTTCGCAAAAACAAGTAAAAAATGATGTGAGAGGCTCTGAGCACGAACAAAAGCACAATTGCCTGTTCTCTGGCTAGTCACCGATCAAGAGCATCACATTTTAGCTCTCTACTGCCATTACAGAGGAGAAATTTCCACATACATATTAGACTAATCCCACCCATAATGGCAGTCCAGTAGCAAAATAATGGGCAAGTCCCCTCTGCGCAGAAACAACAGCTAACCCCAGATGTAAGTTTCTGCCTTATTTAGTCCTCGTCAGTGAGGTGCAGCTGGCTTCCCTTAGCACTGAAAGCAAGGGGTCCACGTCTGGATTACCCTTTACACTTAGGGAGAGACCCTAAGAGTTTCGTAAAAACAAGCCAAAAATGATGTGACAGGCTCTGAGCACGAACAAAAGCACAATGGCCTGATCTCCGGTTAGTCACCGCTCAAGAGCATCACATTTTAGCTCTCTAGTGCCATTACAGAGGAGAAATTTCCACATACATACTAGACTAATCCCACCCATAATGGCTGTCCAGTACCAAAATGATGGGCAAGTCCCTTCTGCGCGGAAAAACCAGCTAACCCCAGACGTACGTTTCAACCTTATTTGGGCCTCGTCAGTGAGGTGCAGCTGGCTTCCCTAGGCACTGAAAGCAAGGGGTCCACGTCTGGATTACCCTTTACACTTAGGGAGAGACCCTAAGTGTTTCGCAAAAACAAGTCAAAAATGATGTGAGAGGCTCTGAGCACGAACTAAAGCACAATGGCCTGTTCTCGGGCTAGTCACCACTCCAGAGCATCACATTTTAGCTCTCTAATGCCATTACAGAGGAAAATTCTCCACATACATATTAGACTAATCCCGCTCATAAGGGCGGCCCACTACCAAAATGATGGGTAAGTCACCTCTGCGCGGAAAAACCCAGCTAACCCCAGACGTAAGATTTGGCCTTTGTCAGTGAGGTGCAGCTGGCTTCCCTAGGCACTGAAAGCAAGGGGTCCATGTCTGGATTACCCTTTACATTTAGGGAGAGACCTTAAGTGTTTCGAAAAAAACAAGCCAAAAATGACGTGAGAGGCTCTGAGCACGAACTAAAGCACAATGGCCTGTTCTCTGGCTAGTCACCACTCAAGAGCATCTCATTTTAGCTCTTTAGTGCCATTACAGAGGAGAAATTTCCACATACATATTAGACTAATCCCGCCCATAAGGGCGGCCCAGTGCCAAAATGATGGGCAAGTCCCCTCTGCACGGAAAAACCAGCTAGCCACTGATGTACGTTTTGACCTTATTTGGGCCTCGTCAGTGAGGTGCAGCTGGTTTCCCTAGTCACTGAAAGCAAGGGGTCCACGTCTGGATTACCCTTTACATTTAGGGGGAGACCCTAAGTGTTTCGAAAAAACAAGCCAAAGATGATGTGAGAGGCTCTGAGCACGAACTAAAGCACAATAGCCTGTTCTCCGGCTAGTCACCGCTCCACAGC
Organism: Rhinophrynus dorsalis; assembly: GCA_037306005.1. NCBI lineage: Eukaryota > Metazoa > Chordata > Amphibia > Anura > Rhinophrynidae > Rhinophrynus > Rhinophrynus dorsalis. The sequence goes on along the minus strand of CM074725.1, from coordinate 150,318,319 downwards.
ATCACATTTTAGCTCTCTAGTGCCATTACAGAGGAGAAATTTCGACATACATATTAGACTAATCCCGCCCATAAGAGCGGCACAGTACCAAAATGATGGGCAAGTCCCCTCTGCACGGAAAAACCAGCTAGCCACTGACGTACGTTTCGGCCTTATTTGAGCCTCGTCAGTAAGGTGCAGCTGGGTTCCCTAGGCACTGAAAGCAACGGGTCCACGTCTGGATCACCCTTTACATTTAGGGAGAGACCCTAAGTGTTTCACAAAAACATGCCAAAGATGATGTGAGAGGCTCTGAGCACGAACAAAAGCACAATTGTCTGTTCTCCGGCTAGTCACCGCTCAAGAGCATCACATGTTAGCTCTCTAGTGACATTACAGAGAAGAAATTTCCACATACATATTAAACTAATGTCACCTATAAGGGCAGTCCAGTATCAAAATAAAGGGCAAGTCCCCTCTGCGCGGAAAAAACAGCTAACCCCAGACGTACGTTTCGGCCTTATTTGAGCCTCGTCAGTGAGGTGCAGCTGGCTTCCCTAGAAACTGAAAGCAAGGGGTCCACGTCTCGAATACCCTTACCACTTACGGAGAGACCCTAAGTGTTTCGCAAAAACAAGCCAAAAATGATGTGAGAGGCTCTGAGCAAGAACAAAAGCACAATGGCCTGTTCTCCAGCTAGTCACCGTTCTAGAGCATCACATTTTAGCTCTCTAGTGATATTACAGAGGAGAAATTTCCACATACATATTAGACTAACTTCTCCCATAAAGGCAGTCCAGTACCAAAATGATGGGCAAGTCCCCTCTGCGTGCAAAAAACAGCTAACCCCAGACGTATGTTTGCCTTATTGGGGCCTCGTCAGGGAAGTACAGCTGGCTTCTCTAGGCACTGAAAGCAATGGGTCCACGTCTGGATTACTCTTTACACTTAGGGAGAGACCCTAAGTGTTTCGCAAAAACAAGCCAAAAATAATGTGAGAGGCTCTGAGCACGAACAAAAGCACAATGGCCTGTTCTCCGGCTAGTCACCGCTCAAGAGCATCACATTTTAGCTCTCTAGTGCTATTGCAGAGGAGAAAGTTCCACATACATATTAGATTAATCCCGCCCATAAGGGCGTCCCAGTACCAAAATGATGGGCAAGTCCCCTCTGTGCAGAAAAACCAGCTAATCCCAGACGTACGTTTCGGCCTTATTCGGGCCTTGTCAGCGAGGTGCAGCTGGCTTCCCTAGGCACTGAAAGCAAGGGGTCCACGTCTGGATTACCCTTTACACTTAGGGAGAGACCCTAAGTGTTTCGCAAAAACAAGCCAAAAACGATGTGAGAGGCTCTGAGCACAAACAAAAGCACAATGGCCTGTTCTCCAGCTAGTCACCGCTCAAGAGCATCACATTTTAGCCCTCTAGTGCCATTACAGATGACAAATTTCCACAAACATATTAGACTAATCCCGCCCATAAGTGCTATCCAGTACCAAAATGAAGGGCAAGATCCTTCTGCGCGGAAAAACCAGCTAAAGCCAGACGTACGTGTCAGCCTTATTTGGGCCTTGTCGGTGAGGTGCAGCTGGCTTCCTTAATCACTGAAAGCAAGGAGTCCACGTCTGGATTACCCTTCACACTTAGGGAGAGACCCTAAGTGTTTCACAAAAACAAGCCAAAAATGATGTGAGAGGCTCTGAGCACGAACAAAAGCACAATGGCCTGTTCTCCGGCTAGTCACCGCTCAAGAGCATCACATTTTAGCTCTCTAGTGCTATTACAGAGGAGAAACTTCCACATACGTATGAGACTAATACCACCCATAAGGGCGGTCCAACACCAAAATGAAAGGCAACCCCCTCTGCTCGTTAAAAAAACAGCTAACCCCAGACATACATTTCAGCCTTATTTGGGCCTCATCAGTGAGGTGCAGCTGGCTCCCCTAGGCACTGAAAGCAAGGGGTCCACGTCTTGATTACCTTTTACACGTAGGGAGAGACCCTAAGTGTTTCACGAAAACAAGCCAAAAATGATGTGAGAGGCTCTGAGCATGAACAAAAGCACAATGGCCTGTTCTCCGGCTTGTCACCGCTCAAGAGCATCACATCTTAGCTCTCTAGTGCTATTACAGAGGAGAAATTTCCACATACATATTAGAGTAATCCCGCCCATAAGGGCGGTCCAGTACCAAAATGATGGGCAAGTCCCCTCTGCACGGAAAAACCAGCTAATCCCAGACGTATGTTTCGGCCTTATTTGGGCCTCGTCAGTGAGGTGCAGCTGGCTTCCCTAGAAACTCGTCGTCTTCTGCTTGTTGATAGATTTTATCCATCAGTGGTGATTTTTGGATTCCGAGGCTTGAGCCTCACTTCTCCATCTTCTCGGGTTGGGTTTTAAGTCGCAGGTTTGAATTCTTCTTTGTCTGTGTTGACGTGTCACAGTTGGGTTGGTTTCACATGGTCTTCGCTGTGATGGGGGCATCCCTAGGCACTGAAAGCAAGGGGTCCACGTCGGGATTACCCTTTACACTTAGGGAGAGGCCCTAAGCGTTTCGCAAAAACAAGGCAAAAATGATGTGAGAGGCTCTGAGCACTAACAAAAGCACAATGGCCTGTTCTCTGGCTAGTCACCACTGAAGAGCATCACATTTTTGCTCTCTAGTGCTATTACAGAAGAGAAATTTCCACATACATATTAGACTAATCCCGCCCATAAGGGCAGTCCAGTACCAAAATGATGGGCAAGTCTTCTCTACATGGAAAAACCAGCTAACCCCACACGTATGTTTCAGCCTTATTTGGGTCTCATCAGTGAGGTACAGCTGGCTTCCCTAGGCACTGACAGCAAGGGGTCCACATCTGGATTACCCTTTATACTTAGGAAGAGAACCTAAGTGTTTCGCAAAAACAAGCCAAACATGATGTGAGAGGCTCTGAGCACGAACAAAAGCACAATAGCCTGTTCTCCGGCTAGTCACCGCTCCACAGCATCACATTTTAGCTCTCTAGTGCCATTATAGAGGAGAAATTTCCACATATATATTAGAATAATCCCGCCCATATGGGCGGTCCAGTAACAAAACGACAGGCAAGATCTCTCCTTGCGGAAAAACCAGCTAACCCCAGACATACGTTTCAGCCTTATCTGGGCCTCGTCAGTGAGGTGCATCTGGCTTCCCTAGGTACTGAAAGCAAGGGGTCCACGTCTGAATTACCCTTTACACTTAGGGAGAGACCCTAAGTGTTTCAAAAAAAACAAGCCAAAGATGATGTGAGAGGCTCTGAGCACGAACTAAAGCACAATAGCCTGTTCTCCGGCTAGTCACCGCTCCACAGCATCACATTTTAGCTCTCTAGTGCCATTACAGAAGAGAAATTTCCACATACATATTAGACTAATCCCGCCCATAAGGTCAGTCCAGTACCAAAATGATGGGCAAGCCCTCTCCACATGGAAAAACCAGCTAACCCCACTTGTATGTTTCAGCTTTATTTGGGTATTATCAGTGAGGTGCAGCTGGCTTCCCTAGGCACTGAAAGCAAGGGGTCCACATCTGGATTACCCTTTACACTTAGGGAGAGACCCTAAGTGTTTCGCAAAAACAAGCCAAAAATGATGTGAGAGGCTCTGAGCACGAACAAAAGCACAATGGCCTGTTCTCCGGCTAGTCACCGCTCAAGAGCATCACATTTTAGCTCTCTAGTGCTATTACAGAAGAGAAATTTCCACATACATATTAGACTAATCCCGCCCATAAGGGCAGTCCAGTACCAAAATGATGGGCAAGTCTTCTCTACATGGAAAAACCAGCTAACCCCACACGTATGTTTCAGCCTTATTTGGGTCTCATCAGTGAGGTACAGCTGGCTTCCCTAGGCACTGACAGCAAGGGGTCCACATCTGGATTACCCTTTATACTTAGGAAGAGAACCTAAGTGTTTCGCAAAAACAAGCCAAAAATGATGTGAGAGGCTCTGAGCACGAACAAAAGCACAATAGCCTGTTCTCCGGCTAGTCACCGCTCCACAGCATCACATTTTAGCTCTCTAGTGCCATTATAGAGGAGAAATTTCCACATATATATTAGAATAATCCCGCCCATATGGGCGGTCCAGTAACAAAATGACAGGCAAGATCTCTCCTTGCGGAAAAACCAGCTAACCCCAGACATACGTTTCAGCCTTATCTGGGCCTCGTCAGTGAGGTGCATCTGGCTTCCCTAGGTACTGAAAGCAAGGGGTCCACGTCTGAATTACCCTTTACACTTAGGGAGAGACCCTAAGTGTTTCAAAAAAAACAAGCCAAAGATGATGTGAGAGGCTCTGAGCACGAACTAAAGCACAATAGCCTGTTCTCCGGCTAGTCACCGCTCCACAGCATCACATTTTAGCTCTCTAGTGCCATTACAGAAGAGAAATTTCCACATACATATTAGACTAATCCCGCCCATAAGGTCAGTCCAGTACCAAAATGATGGGCAAGCCCTCTCCACATGGAAAAAACAGCTAACCCCACTTGTATGTTTCAGCCTTATTTGGGTATCATCAGTGAGGTGCAGCTGGCTTCCCTAGGCACTGAAAGCAAGGGGTCCACAACTGGATTACCCTTTACACTTAGGGAGAGACCCTAAGTGTTTCACAAAAACAAGCCAAAAATGATGTGAGAGGCTCTGAGCACGAACAAAAGCACAATGGCCTGTTCTCCGGCTAGTCACCGCTCAAGAGCATCACATTTTAGCTCTCTAGTGCTATTACAGAGGAGAAACTTCCACATACGTATGAGACTAATACCACCCATAAGGGCGGTCCAACACCAAAATGAAAGGCAACCCCCTCTGCTCGTTAAAAAAACAGCTAACCCCAGACATACATTTCAGCCTTATTTGGGCCTCATCAGTGAGGTGCAGCTGGCTCCCCTAGGCACTGAAAGCAAGGGGTCCACGTCTTGATTACCTTTTACACGTAGGGAGAGACCCTAAGTGTTTCACGAAAACAAGCCAAAAATGATGTGAGAGGCTCTGAGCATGAACAAAAGCACAATGGCCTGTTCTCCGGCTTGTCACCGCTCAAGAGCATCACATCTTAGCTCTCTAGTGCTATTACAGAGGAGAAATTTCCACATACATATTAGAGTAATCCCGCCCATAAGGGCGGTCCAGTACCAAAATGATGGGCAAGTCCCCTCTGCACGGAAAAACCAGCTAACCCCAGACGTATGTTTCGGCCTTATTTGGGCCTCGTCAGTGAGGTGCAGCTGGCTTCCCTAGAAACTCGTCGTCTTCTGCTTGTTGATAGATTTTATCCATCAGTGGTGATTTTTGGATTCCGAGGCTTGAGCCTCACTTCTCCATCTTCTCGGGTTGGGTTTTAAGTCGCAGGTTTGAATTCTTCTTTGTCTGTGTTGACGTGTCACAGTTGGGTTGGTTTCACATGGTCTTCGCTGTGATGGGGGCATCCCTAGGCACTGAAAGCAAGGGGTCCACGTCGGGATTACCCTTTACACTTAGGGAGAGGCCCTAAGCGTTTCGCAAAAACAAGGCAAAAATGATGTGAGAGGCTCTGAGCACTAACAAAAGCACAATGGCCTGTTCTCTGGCTAGTCACCACTGAAGAGCATCACATTTTTGCTCTCTAGTGCTATTACAGAAGAGAAATTTCCACATACATATTAGACTAATCCCACCCATAAGGGCAGTCCAGTACCAAAATGATGGGCAAGTCTTCTCTACATGGAAAAACCAGCTAACCCCACACGTATGTTTCAGCCTTATTTGGGTCTCATCAGTGAGGTACAGCTGGCTTCCCTAGGCACTGACAGCAAGGGGTCCACATCTGGATTACCCTTTATACTTAGGAAGAGAACCTAAGTGTTTCGCAAAAACAAGCCAAAAATGATGTGAGAGGCTCTGAGCACGAACAAAAGCACAATAGCCTGTTCTCCGGCTAGTCACCGCTCCACAGCATCACATTTTAGCTCTCTAGTGCCATTATAGAGGAGAAATTTCCACATATATATTAGAATAATCCCGCCCATATGGGCGGTCCAGTAACAAAATGACAGGCAAGATCTCTCCTTGCGGAAAAACCAGCTAACCCCAGACATACGTTTCAGCCTTATCTGGGCCTCGTCAGTGAGGTGCATCTGGCTTCCCTAGGTACTGAAAGCAAGGGGTCCACGTCTGAATTACCCTTTACACTTAGGGAGAGACCCTAAGTGTTTCAAAAACAACAAGCCAAAGATGATGTGAGAGGCTCTGAGCACGAACTAAAGCACAATAGCCTGTTCTCCGGCTAGTCACCGCTCCACAGCATCACATTTTAGCTCTCTAGTGCCATTACAGAAGAGAAATTTCCACATACATATTAGACTAATCCCGCCCATAAGGTCAGTCCAGTACCAAAATGATGGGCAAGCCCTCTCCACATGGAAAAACCAGCTAACCCCACTTGTATGTTTCAGCCTTATTTGGGTATCATCAGTGAGGTGCAGCTGGCTTCCCTAGGCACTGAAAGCAAGGGGTCCACATCTGGATTACCCTTTACACTTAGGGAGAGACCCTAAGTGTTTCGCAAAAACAAGCCAAAAATGATGTGAGAGGCTCTGAGCACGAAAAAAAAAACACTACAATGGCCTGTTCTCCGGTTAGTCACCGCTGAAGAGCATCACATTTTAGCTCTCTAGTGCCATTACAGAGGAGAAATTTCCACATACATATTAGACTAATCCCGCCCATAAGGGCAGTCCAGTAACAAAATGATGGGCAAGTCTCCTCTGCGCGGGAAAAACCGGCTAACCCCAGATGTTCATGCTCAGAGCCTCTCATATCATTTTTGGCAAGTTTGTAGTTGGCAAGGATACCCAGGTCTTTCTCTAGCATTGAGTTCCCTAAAATGATTCCATGAAGTTTATAAGTAGACTTGGGATTATTTCCTCCCAAATGCATGACTTTACACTTCCCCGTATTAAACTTAATATTCCATTTGTTTGCCCAATCTGCCATTTTATGTAAATCCCTCTGTAGAGAGCAAATATCCTGTTCTGAATTAATTACCCTGCATAATTTAGTGTCATCTGCAAAAATTGATATTTTGCTTTCTATATCTATTTCCAGGTTATTTATAAACAGCAGACCTAATACTGAACCCTGAGGTACTCCACTCTCCACTTTAACTGTATTGGAGAATTGTCAATTTACAACCACACACTGTTCCCTATCCTTCAACCAGTTTTGTATCCAATTGCAAAGGTTATCTCCTAGCCTTATTTTATACCCCAGCCTTCTGTGTAGCACTGTATCAAATGCCTTTGTAAAGTCTAAATATATTAAATCAACTGTCTTGCCAGTATCAAGGTTGCTGCTTATTTCCTTATAGAAGCCGAAAAGGTTAGTTTGGCATGATCTATTCTTCATAAAACCATGTTAATTCCTGCTAATGATCTTATTTTTTATGTTGTAAACCTGAATATAGTCCCTTATTTTCCCTTCTAGCAGTTTTCCCACTACAGAAGTCAAACTCACAGGTCTATAATTTACAGGTTCTGTTTTAGTTCCCTTCTCAAATAAAGGCACTACACTGGCTCTTCACCAATCTTGTGGCATTGAGCCTGTGGTGAGAGAATCTTTAAAGAGTAAGTATAGGGGTTTTGCTAACACTGCACTGAGTTCCTGAAGGACCCTTGGATATATACCATCAGGACCCGGTGCTTTGTCGGTCTTAATTTTGTTCAGTCTTCCCATGACATCTTCTTGAGTTAACCCAATATCTGATAATTGTATTGTTTTATTAGTTACTTGTTGAGGCGCTTCTACCATTCCTTGCTCCCTTGTATATGCTGATGCAAAGAAAGTGTTTAAAGTGGATCTATCACCACTTTACACATTTTCTTCAATATGTAGACTAGTTAGTGAATAATTATAAAATGTTATTGTTTTTTTAAAATAAAACCTTATATGTGAGAAAATTACATTTTAAAGCATGCCCAGCAGCCTACTTCCAGCTAAACTGCTCTTGCCGCAGTTTGCCGCACAGCCTCTGCCCCCGTCACTTCCCCCAGCATCCTCCGATGAAGGAGGCATTCTGTTAGTAAGCGGGAGCGATCTCATTGGCTAGATATCGATCTCTGCCAATGAGATCGCTCCAGCTTACTAACAGAACACCTCCGTCAGCGGAGGATGCTGGGGAGAGTGACGGGAGCAGAGGCAGAGCGGCAAGAGCCACGTACCCAGAAGTAGACTGCTGGGCATACTTTAAAATGTAATTTTCTTGCAAATAAGGTTTGTTTTCTTTTTTTTGTTTGTTTTTTTAAACAATAACGTTTTATAATTATTTGCTAATTATTCTACATATTGAAGAAAACTTGTAAAGTGGTGATAGATCCACTTTAAAACATCGGCCTTTTCCTTATCCTCACTAATCAACTCACCCATTTCATTTTTGAAAGGTCCAATACACTCCCTCTTAGGTTTTTTGCTATTTATATATTTGAAAAACTATTTTGGATTAGTTTTGCTTTCCCTTGCAATTCGGGTTTCATTATCTATTTTTGCTACCCTAATTGCCTTTTTACAATCTTTGTTGCACTCCCTGTATTTTAAGAAAGATTGTTCAGTTCCTTCCGACTTAAATAGTTTGAATGCTTTTTTTTCCTTTGACAAAAAACACAAAAGAGAGAAGTGCACACGCTCTAAGTGTAGACTGTAATGTCAATATATGGAATCCTCCACCAGATAATCACCTGTGAGCTAACAAGATGTCTACTCACATTTCTATGAGGCTATACCGGCCTCTCAGTGAATAAGCCTCCACTGGCTCACCCCCAGTGCGGGTATCTGTATCACTCCTGTTCCAGATCTTTCCACTGGTCTTCCCAATGTCTCCCAATTTTCCTCCTCACCCAGAGTAGATGGAGATGATATAATACTCCAAAGGATCCAAAGGCTCCAACTTGTACTCTATATCTAATGAGGACTAATATATATACAAAAGGGGAGGGGAAAACTATATGGAGTAATACAGTCCCAAAAAACAATAATAACTGTGGGCCACTAATGGAATAGGAACCACACACTAAATCAAATGGTTCTCCATAAAAATATACATTTATTAAAAAAAGATAAATCACATAAAACACACATATATATGCATGTACATGTACTGAATAATATAGAAAAAATAATAAAATGATCAATATAAAATGATCTCCAAAAGAAATAAAACAATACTCTCACCCTACGCGTTGCGTGATATATTATCACTTCCTCAGGGGTCTATCTACTGATACCACATTGCACCTTGATCCCTTATATACTCACATAAACTCTATTTGGCGCCAAAACAATACAAACAAACAAAGAACATGCCCACTTACCTCTAACTAAACTTCCTCTCGATCCACTTCCTCCCCTTGAAACGCACACCACATCACCAGACCTCCACCAACTCACACAACGCAACACCGGATATCCGCATCCATACTTCCTCCCTCTGAACCGCAAACTTCCTCTCCTCTGAACCGCAACGATCCCTACCCTCTCCCGCTCCCCACCTCCTCCAATCGCAACTGACACGCTCCTACTATATCCCGAACCATATCTCCCCCGCTCCTACCAAACAACCGCTTCAGCCCCAAACCACCCCCCACAAGCCCCCACCTCCCTCCGCCGACAACCCCCATACAGCCCAGAGCCCCCCAGCAAGCAACGAGGACACCGTCACCGGCCGGACACCCAACACCGACACCAGGCCACACGACGGCCCCCAGCCAATCAACAGCCCCCCACCCCCCCCAGACAGGAGCGCGGAACAGGACACCAAACAACACCCACAACAACAACCCCCCAGTAAGACCTTAACCCCCCACCTCTCCCCCCCAGGCAGGAAAAATAGTCCAAAAACTCGGGCCAAGTCACAATAACACTGCCCAAAAAACTACCCAACTCCTCCCTACAAACACCACATCAATACTTACATAACACCAACCAACAATCACCCCTCTCCACACACATACAATATTCTCTCCACACACATACAGTATTTTCTCCATATTACATCTATTGGTTGGTGTTATGTAAGTATTGATGTGGTGTTTGTAGGGAGGAGTTGGGTAGTTTTTTGGGCAGTGTTATTGTGACTTGGCCCGAGTTTTTGGACTATTTTTCCTGCCTGGGGGGGAGAGGTGGGGGGTTATGGTCTTACTGGGGGTTGTTGTTGTGGGTGTTGTTTGGTGTCCTGTTCCGCGCTCCTGTCTGGGGGGGGGGGGCTGTTGATTGGCTGGGGGCCGTCGTGTGGCCTGGTGTCTGTGTTGGGTGTCCGGCCGGCAACGGTGTCCTCGTTGCTTGCTGGGGGGCTCTGGGCTGTGTGGGGGTTGTTGGCGGAGGGAGGTGGGGGCTTGTGGGGGGTGGTTTGGGGCTGAAGCGGTTGTTTGGTAGGAGCGGGGGAGATCTGGTTCGGGATATAGTAGGAGCGTGTCAGTTGCGATTGGAGGAGGTGGGGAGCGGGAGAGGGTAGGGATCGTTGCGGTTCAGAGGAGAGGAAGTTTGCGGTTCAGAGGGAGGAAGTATGGATGCGGATATCCGGTGTTGCGTTGTGTGAGTTGGTGGAGGTCTGGTGATGTGGTGTGCGTTTCAAGGGGAGGAAGTGGATCGAGAGGAAGTTTAGTTAGAGGTAAGTGGGCATGTTCTTTGTTTGTTTGTATTGGTTTTGGCGCCAAATAGAGTTTATGTGAGTATATAAGGGATCAAGGTGCAATGTGGTATCAGTAGATAGACCCCTGAGGAAGTGATAATATATCACGCAACGCGTAGGGTGAGAGTATTGTTTTATCTCTTTTGGAGATCATTTTATATTGATCATTTTATTATTTTTTCTATATTATTCAGTACATGTACATGCATATATATGTGTGTTTTATGTGATTTATCTTTTTTTAATAAATGCATATTTTTATGGAGAACCATTTGATTTAGTGTGTGGTTCCTATTCCATTAGTGGCCCACAGTTATTATTGTTTTTTGGGACTGTATTACTCCATATAGTTTTCCCCTCCCCTTTTGTATATATATTAGTCCTCATTAGATATAGAGTACAAGTTGGAGCCTTTGGATCCTTTGGAGTATTATATCATCTCCATCTACTCTGGGTGAGGAGGAAAATTGGGAGACATTGGGAAGACCAGTGGAAAGATCTGGAACAGGAGTGATACAGATACCCGCACTGGGGGTGATCCAGTGGAGGCTTATTCACTGAGAGGCCGGTATAGCCTCATGGAAATGTGAGTAGACATCTTGTTAGCTCACAGGTGATTATCTGGTGGAGGATTCCATATATTGACATTACAGTCTACACTTAGAGCGTGTGCACTTCTCTCTTTTGTGTTTTTTGTCTACATGTATTGGAAGTCGAATGCCAGCGACTGATATTGGGAAGCGGCACCGTGAAAGTGAAAGTGAAAAGAGAATTGTAAAGAAGGCTGGACTAGAGACTTTGGGTTTATTTTATTTTTATTTCTCTTCTTTTTTTGAGGGTTTTTTTGTATATATTTTACACTGCTTATTTGCACTATAATATTGTGGGTGTATATTTAAAGTAGAGGCCTCTCAATAGTGAGCGCTGATATATTTAGAACTGTTTTTTTTTTCTTTGCCATTTCCTTCTTTACATGTGCAGTTAACCACGCTGGCTGTGACTTACTTTTTTTGCATTTGTTCCCCATTGGTATATACTGAAATTGGAATTTCTTGCTCGCAACATTACGAGAATTTAATTTCCCCATTTTCTCCTCAGCATTAGGGCTCTGTATTCCAGTACTTCATCCCACATCTTCATATTATGTGTACTTTCAGAGGCTTTTTCAATTAAGGGTGCTATAAGGCAATATTATCCCCTATCCCCCCTTTCTGTTTGTAATCAGTTTAGATCCCTTTGCTCATGTCAGACAAAATCCTAACATACTTGGGATTCCCATTCACAAATCAGATGATATCCTATTCACTGAACATACAGATGATATCCTATTCACTGAACGTATGACTTCATTATTGCACATTATGAATGAACTTGATTCCTATCACGGACTATGAGGATTTAAAATGAACACAGACTGATCCCAAGCACTAACTTTAAACATAACCCCCAAAGTTAAAAAAAAAATACTATTTATAAACTTTGATTTCAAATGACCATCTTAAATGATTTCTTCATTTCATACATTATATTCCACAAAATATGTCCTCATTTTGCACAAACTAACTTCTTATCTTGCCTCTTGAACACCTAAAATATTTTTTGGACAGGATGTATTAACAAGATAAAAATGAATCTTCTAACTAGACTCTATATTTTTCAGAATACTTACAATTTCTTTTCTACTGGAGATGGCAAGCAATCTTAATCTAAGATCTAAAATCACCAAATTTATTTGGGTAGGTAAAAAACCTAGAATACCGACCTCTGTTCTCTGTAGACCAAAATCGCAAGGGGGGGGCTTCTTTTACTTTATGCTTATTACCTTTCAGTGCAGGCAGCTCAACTTTTATAGTGGCAACTTACTGATAAAAAAACTTCCTTGGGTCACTATGAAGGAGAGTTATCTTCTCCCTGTTCCAATTATAAACATACTATGGGTCCCTAAAGTACACATAAATCACTCATGTCATACATCCCCCACTTTACTCCATTCTCTCAAATTCTGGGACTCTATCAAAATGAAGAAAGCACTTAACAAGTACCCCTCTAGATTGACAACTGTCCTTGGTAACCCCCTCTTTTCCACAGGTTCCCAAGTGCTGGAATTTCAACATTGGTTATCTCTCTATCCGCTTATACTTGTAATATGTTTGGAACTTATCAGCTGATTTCCTTGGAAACCCCAGTGGAAAAATATGATATCCCCAGATTTGTAATATTCCATTATTTACAGATTTCACACTTTATTCAATGCCTTACATGTGACCTACTCTGATAAAGTTTGCCTGGTTTGAGTAGCTGGTGTGATATACTTCTCACAAACCTGATCTCCTTACCCATATCTATCAGACCCTGCTTGTTTCTCCATTATAAACCAAAATAAAATGCTTGTTGGCTTGGGAGAAAGATTTTAGCAAAGAATTATCTCTAGACATTTGGACCCAAATTTGAGCCAATGCTGCCTGTAGCTCCATTTGTGTAACTTATAAAGAAAGGGATTGAAAATTGTATAAAATTTTACACCAGGTAGACTTAATTAAATATACCCTGCTCTTTCTCGTAGCTGTTCCAGAGTATGTCAGCAGAGAGAAGATATGATTTATAGATTTGGACTTATCCAAAAGTACAGAAACTTTTGCAGATCAAGATCTTTGAAATTACAAATGTCCACATAGAGTTTAATCACTGGATCCTGGTGCTGTGACTACTGCCCCAGGAAATCATTTGAAATTTCATCTTGGATTAAATCTGAGCTTCCTGCCCAAATCCACTATATTCAAAGTGTCGGGTTGATATTTTTGATGTGACTGACTGGCAAGATACAGGCAGCTGGGTTACAAATTGCTTACTGAATTTTGCTGAGGGCTAAGGCAAGACATCACACTCCATCAGCTGTGTACTTAAGAGAGTAAAACCACATATAGTAGTTGAGTAATGTCCAGCAAAGCACAAGGGGGGAGGGGGAAAGATGGAGCAGTGCAGAGATGGGGTAGTAAAGAGGTAGTTCAAAAACTGACTGCATCAATAGTTGCTGCAGCATGTGCAGTGAATGATGATCCCTCTCCTACTCGGATGGATGCAGTTCGTCAAGATCTTCCAATCACACTATGCCATTCTCCCACCACCACTGCCACACACATTTGCCACACTGTATGCTGTCCTTTTTTTTTTTTAATTACTTGACATCATCATGAATATGTGCCAATGTCACTTAAAGGAGCAGTAAACTTTTTTTTATAAAAAAATATATATTGTAGGGATTTTCCTATTGAGTAAAATAAGGGTACTCCCACTGTCGAGAGATTTATATTTCCACAGTTATTACAGTTTAAACCCATGTTTTTTTTACATTAGCAGTGCCGTCTAGTTGTCAAATTCTAATTAGATTTCCTGTTAGTTTCTAATGGAGAGGAAAGTCAGAGACATACAGTTCTCCATAGAATGTGATAGAAACTGCCTGTCACTTCCTGTCAGTTAGAACTATCAGGAAGTATACACAGTAAATTCACTTCCTGAATATTTAAACTGCTATCATTTTTGGATAAAACATCTGACAGAGATGGGAATGACCTTGTTTTATTCAGCAGGAAATGCTCTGTAAAATATGTGTTTTCATAACTGTAAAATATGTGTTTTCATAAAAAAAAGATTACTGCTCCTTTAAGCAGGAAGTTAGTGTTGTGAGCAAAGGACAAATGCACTCTGCATGCTAACACATTTTTCAAGGTATATGTTGCTGTAGGACTCACAACTTTGACTTTCAGCTATTTATTTCTCCACTACAGCCCTCAGAAGAAGTAATATTGTGCTGGGAAATGTTGCACCATAGGAAACATAGGCAAAAAATGTGTAGGAATAGAAGAAAAATGTTTTAGAATAGGGTAAAAATGTGTTGGAATATTCAAAAAGGAGGAACATTTTGCACTGGAGAAAAGAAGAAAACTTTAATGAAAAAAAAGAAAAACTGTCAGTTTTTCGCTAAAAGTCATACAGGAAATTTTTCTCATATTTCAACCACCCCTAATTATAACTGGATTATTTTTATAATAAACAGAGTACATGTTTTTGTGATTATTGTGGAATACAGTATTGTTATGTATTCTCATTACTTTATAAATAGGGAACTTTTCTATTTTTTTAAATCAACTAATCTTTGCCAGAAAGGATCATTCTAATTTGAATCAAGGTATGGTTACTGGAAGGAATTCCTTCACCATAATTTGTTAATATTACTAGTTATTGTCACTAAGCTCCTTCTTGTGTATGTTCACAAACTAAATGATCAGCTTTGCTAATAGGCCAACAACCCACCCCCATTCAGTGCAGTATTCACTGGCTAGCTATTATGAGCCAAATTAAATAACCACTTTATTCCTTTCCCCTTTAGGGAGGTATTGTTCTTCTACTGGACTATTGCACTAGTATTGGACTCTTAAGTCAGTGAGCATGATCTAGGGGTTGAACTTACAGTGATCTACATGAATAATAAGACATTAGTTATATGACTGATCTGTGACTGTGTTGATCTGTAAATATAAATATGAGCAAAATATAGGTGCTTTCATTATAAATAATTTTCTCCCATATTATTATGATATATTATGATAACTGACTTTTCTGTCATCAGAGATTTATAGTAAATTGAAGACTTATGCAAGTACATGTGACTTGGGTTATGGATCGTAACAAGCTTCTAACTTTATTTGATCTCAAATATATGAGTTGTGATCATTGCTTCTGACAGATCAATATAACACAATGTTGATGTAACTGCACCTTATTGGCTATCTTAACACACCAATGCAATTGAGACAATTCCTTTTTTGTCTGTGGCCATGCTAGAAGGGCAAAACACGCATCAGAAGAGCAACCCTATCTTCCTACGATCTTTCTAGTTTATCTGGATCTGTTTGTTGATATGCAGACATGGGCTGCGCTACCAGGATGGTGGCTAGAGAACTGCACTTGAGAGCAGCGCTCATGGAAGGTGCCAGTCACAAGAGTACCCTTGCTACTGCCAAAGTTACTGTCCGCAAAGCCATATGTCCTACCCCAGTTGATCCTGGGCCCTGACCAGGACAGAGACAAGAGTGACTGGGGCTTTTCCTGATGGAAAAGAGACTCTATGCAGAATATGGCAAGGAGGTAGCTGAGATCTAGGATGGAGTCAGGAACAATCTCTATACAATGGAACTCCCCATGGCATTATGTGACGCAACCAAGAAAAAAGATATAACTGGAACCAAATAGTAATACACACCAGTGGCAGTGAGAGCCACAACAAGGATAAGGCCCCAAGGTACCGTAGGGTGAGGTACCCCCAATAATATTCAAACTAGTAGCAGTATGAGCCTCAGCACATGTAGGGACCCTAGGTACCGTTAGGTGTGTGTTACCCAAACAAGTATTTGAACTAGCAGGAGTGAGACCTGCAACACAGGTAGGGCCCCTAGGTACCGAAGATGGTATCCAAATAGGTGTATGAACTAGCAGCAGTGAGAGCTGTACACAGGTAGGGCCCCTAGGTACTGTTGATGTGGTAACCAAATAGGAGTACAAACTAGCAGCAGTGACAGCCACTACACAGGTAGGGCCCTTAGGTACCATTGATGTGGTACCCAAATAGGAATACAAACTAGCAGAAGTGAGAGCCACTACACAAGTTAGGCCCCAAGGTACCATTGATGTGCTACCCAAATTGGAGTACAAACTAGCATGAGTGAGACCCACTGCAAGCTCAGTAGCATGGTAAACGAAGCTTGCTGTAACGATAGTCCACATAAATGTCATCATGAAGGGAAGTGTGAACGCACTCCCTGGGGCAGTTGGGAGGTGGAAAGTTCTGCGGCATTGTGCCGCACATACAGGGTGCCGCAGAATGCGGAAGTGCCCAATTTAAAGTCTTCATATCTCCAATAGTAAGTGAGTAAAATTTTTTAAAAAACAACATTAATCTAGTTTTACTGATTAAAGCCCATGCACAAAAGTTTTTTTATGTGAATTTTCTACTTTAAGAAGCAATATATAAACAATAAATAAATTTAATATAATTATATATCATATATTTAATAGTCAACCAAAATATTAAAATATTTGGTTATGTTTTATCAACAATACTATTGTAATACTGGTAATAGATATGTGTAGCCATTTTATAGTATTGTAATCTTAAACTCATATGAGAAAATTGTAATATTTTGGTTGACTATTAAATATGATATATAATTATATTTTGTTTATTTGTTGTTTATATATTGCTTCTTATACCCTGGGATCACTCTCCTATATTAGTCTTTTTAGTGTCCATATGTTTTAGGTCTCAGTGCACTCCTACAGACCACATAGGATAGAAGCAGAACCCTGGAGTATTGTTAATAATATTAAAATACTCTATATACTTTAAAATTCCAACATATCCAAACTTAGAAGCCTCTACAGACAGAGAAGCTATCAGGAGGACCATCAAGCAGATGCCCTCAGGTTAAGACTGTGGTCCAGATGGCTTTCCACTATTTTTTGTTGTTGTTGTTTTTTTTATAAAATATATTTCGATATTATCTTGCTTCTACTTTCATGCACAATGAATGTTCTACCAAATTAGATACAACATCCACAGTAGACAGACGCTCACATTGCAGTCATCCCAAGAGATGGTAAAGATGCTACACTCTGCCCTACTTACAGGCCTAGATCTATGCTAACATTTTACCCAACAGACTCAAAAGGCTATAGGCAGACTTAAAGAGCAATACTTCCTAATAATAACTCCACTTAATTTATTATGGCAAGAAAATACTAATGTCCCCTATGCATCTTTTCTTGCTCTTTGATTCAAGAAATAATCTCTTTAATAAGTCCAGATAGCAAGTCCATGGAGGTTGACATGACATTTGTTAGTAGGACCACAGGACATAAATTGTGACCACTCTACATAACAATCATAACCTTTTAACCTTTTAAGGACCAGGGTCCTGGGAAGTAACCTTCCCTTAAGGACCACATTGGTCTTTCCGACACGCCGGGACACGTGATCTGTTAAAGGAACTGGAGCATCATGTTGGGGACCGAGAGAGACCACTCAATTTCAGTCCCCATTTTTACTTACAGTGCTCCCAGAGGAGCGCTATAAGTAAAATGTAAGTGACGTGCTATGGCCATCACCGGTCCTTATAGCAAAAACTGTGTAACGGTCACAGCCCGGCATGTGGTCCTTAAGGGGTTAAGGTCAATAGGAATGTGCAAGACATTGATTTGTGCTGCATTGTGCAAGCTTCTGTTTCTTAAAGCATAACGTAGGCTCCTGCACTCTGCCAGTTTCAATTTGAAAAAAATGCCAGCAACTGTCATGTCTGTCTCCATGTACATGGCATCCAGGGCTGATGTAAGATGTTAGATCTTGAACAAAGGCAAAAGGGCACAATTCATAGGGTCCATAAATATTTTCTGACCCTAATAAGGTAAAGGTGAGGATGTTATTATTAGAAGGCATTACTTGCCCTTTAATTGGAATTAATCACACTAGAATTGTGCCAAACACTATTGGACATGTAAATCTGATAAACCATGCATGTTTAACTGCTAGTCCTAGAGTAGAGAAGGTAAAGCGGGCATTTCTTCAGAAAACTCTCTTACACATAGGCCTAAATTCTAGATTATTGAGTTAAATGCACTGACCACCAGGGTTGAGGTAAATGGACTGTTATCCGAACCCTTTAATCACAAAAATGATACATTCCCTCTACTTTTTATCCCTTCTATTTTTTTACTAATGATATAAACACTAGCCAGAACCATCAGGTCAAATCACAGGTGTTCACTCCGGTTCTAGGAACACAAACTGCCCATTTTATAGAAAACTCTCACAGTTTCTATTGCTGTCAAATCCCTTCTTGCAATATTATAAGAGCTGATCTTATTTTGCAAAATGTACAACTTTTAGCCAAACTTAACTTATTCTCCCACTTTTGAATCTGAAAAAGACATCTCCCTCATGGTTCAAGTTTACAAGCTTACAAATTAAATAGAAACTAAATAAAAATTAAGTTTGCAAATCAAATCCTAACCTTTACCAACCGATAACCGTGAGTTACTCTAGATATTAACCAGTGAGTTTTAGTTATCTTTGTGGTCAAAAGAATGTATAGCTTGCCTGTCAATGGATGATTTGTCCTCCTGTACAAACGTGCTTTTGTAATTTGGAAGGTATAAATACCTCCTTTATTTCCCTCAGTAAGGTTTGCTTACAGCAGAGGTAAGATAGTATATCTTCTTTTCGGTTGCATTGCATGTTCACTTTAGATTTGAGGCTGATAAGGACTTGCCTAACTTAAAGGGATAGTAATGTTTCATAATAAAATCATCTCTAATTAATCATCATAGTATTTGGGCCTTGAAGAGTGTTATTTCAATTCTGTCAGAGCTGTAGTTCAAGAGTAAATGAAACATTTTCAATTAAGATAAGGGAAAAAGCTGAAAAACCTGTCAAGGGGGGCAGGGCTTTCATTGTTCACACAGTAAGAAGATTGCCCCTTGCTGTTATCTGTCTGGTCAAGCAACCAGATTCCACATCTGAGGTGAGCAGTGTTACACTAGGTAAATGGGACGGCAGGGGGATACTTTAGCATTCAATTTCTCTTGAACTACAGCTCTGACAGTATTGAAATAACACACTCTATGGCTCAAATACTATAAAGATTAATCGGAGCTGCTGTTTTTGTGAAACATTACTAACCCTTTAAGGTGTCTCCTTGGCTTTGGCAGGCAAACTACACATGCTTTTGGACACTAGCATGTAACTAAAACTCTCTGTTTATTATCTGGGAAGGTTATCCATTGGTAAAGCTTAGGATTTGATGCACAGACTTTCTCTCTGGTTTACTTTCTTTGTACGTAGGAAAATTATAGTATTTGATGCTCTCCTAACCACTGACATATTTACACATTGACTAATGGTATACTCTCCTTCTCCATCTTTCCTTTCTCCCCATCACCTCTGTGTTGCCTTTCTCTCTATTATCTATTATGGTCACCACTTCTATTATAATTTTTTTTCCCAAATGTTGACATGCTCCATTAAGAGAACAGCTTGTTGTAATAGAACATACTATTTGCAGTTCAACTGTAAGACTTGATTTCAACATGTTCCTCCATATAGGAGTAACTTGAGCAAACATATTGTTATATCACTGCATATCTGCGAATCTTGTAATATGTCTTCTGATTTTTATGATGTTATCATGTACATTATACCTACCAGTAGTTGTTTCTTCAATAAAAACTTCTTAAAAAAACAAAAACAAGAGTTCAGTCAAAACATTTAACTTTAAAAAGGCTAGTTTTACAATGCTAAAAGAAACATTAGTCGGCATTCAATGAAATGTAATTGTCAAAGACTAAAATACAGAACAGTGATGGAATTTGTTTGAAATGCTTTTGGATAAATACACATGTCAATATATACCACTAGGAGAAAAATACAAAAGGAATACATTAAGACCAGCATGGCTTAACAAAGAGGTTTGCATGGAAATGAGGAATAAGTAGCAGGCTTTTAAATTATTTAAGTCAGAATGGACAGATGTATAATTTAAAAAAATATAAAAAATGCAATAGAATGTGAAAACAAGCAATTATGCGAGCTAAAAATGGGAAAAGATTTGCAAAAGAAAGCAAGATAAATACTAAATAGTTCTATAACTTTATAAATGGCAAAAGGTGAAGGTTGATATTGGGCCTTTTAAAACCGAGACAGGTGAATTAATTAGTCCTGTAAACTAATTATTTTCTTCTGTATATACAAAGGAAGGAACAATGCCAGGGTTTGGGCAAACAGAATTACAGCACTTCCTCCATCATGTGCATGGTTTAATGGTGACAAAGTACAAAAGAAACTAGAAAAGGTTATGGTGAATAAAGTACCTAAACACGAGGGCATACACCCAAGGGTTCCCTACATAGCCTGCATGCATAACTAGTTGAACTGTCTATATTGCATGCTTTTCGTTTTCCAAATAGGTTTATAGTCTTAAAGATATCTAAATGTATAGGAGAGAGCTAAACAATAAACAAAATAACTTATAATCTCAAAGCAATGGAACCACAGAACCAGATAGAGACTAAAAGCTGAAGTATCAAAAACTTTAAATCACAAATTCACATATTACAGCTGTATGACATGATTACAAAGCGATAGCTGAAACAATAATAATAACCAAAAATAAAAACAATATTGTTAAAATCCAGGAGACACACTAGATCTTGAATGAGCTGTAATTCACCACAATGTCTGTCTCCATGCATGCACCTTCTATAAAATAGATAATGATCCCATAAATTTACTCTCCTGACTTATAAACAGGGAGCCTGATCCTCCATAAGCACCCCCATCTCAACTTCTTACTTAATCCCTAAAACTAAAAATCCCTGAGAAAGTGCTAGAGGGAGCACGAAATGCTTTGGAGGAGGATATAGAGTACTTATTGTTGTCTTAACTATTGGAGACACACTTCGCTAAGATATCACCGATCCGGATCATTTTACGCTACCTGCTGTTTGTACAGCTTGAAGAAAGCCTGGGAACTAATTTTTGTGAAGGAGACCGCCCGCAGCTCATACCCCTATGATTAAGGTGACAGGCAGGACAACAGTGAAGTATTATTGAAAGCAGAAGTGTACAGCTGAGGAAGTCTATGAAGGACATCTACGTGTAGCCAGCTAAGTACACTAATATATTGCCTATGCACTTGCTAGAGCCGTTACTAGGGGTTAAGTGAGGATTTGAGATGGGGGTGCTTACGGAGGATCAGGCTCCCTGTTTATAAGTCGGGAGAGTAACTTTATGGGATAATTATTTTATTGAAGGTGCATGCATGAAGACAGACATTGTGGTGAATCACAGCTCATTCAAGATCAGGGGCTCGATTCTATTACCCGCGCTAAAACTGGCGTTACAAGAAAAACAAGTAGCGTGAATTTTGCAAACATGTGTTATGTTGGTATTCTGTTGCAGAACCATGGTAAAACAAAACTGTCGTAGACAGCACATTTCAGAATACTAGCAAAATTGGCGCTGTCTGCTTTTATTCGACTACCGGTTACAAAAAACCATGCAAAATGTCAAAGTCCAATGAAATAGGCGTACATTTGATGTCAGAAAGATCAAGTTCAGTGTTAGATGTGTTCCCCACATAAAAAATCTGACATAGAGTGCCCCCCTTCAAAATATTAACCCCCCCTTTTAAAGTCCGATTTACAGTGCTTTCTTTCACCATATTAATTTGAAGAATATTGTGCATCCAATATTTTAATCCCCCTTTTAAAATTTGACTACATTGTTTTCATTCACCACATTAATTCGACGAATATTGTACATCCGACATTTTAACCCCCCCCTTTAAAATTCGACTTACAGTGCTCCCATGACTTTCCTTCACCACTTTAATTCAACAAATATTGTTCATATTCAACATTTTAACCCTTCCCCTTGAAAAGTCGACTTACAGAGCTTTCTTTTACCACTTTAATTCGACAAATATTGCACCCATTCAACATTAACCATTTCCATTTTTATTTCGACGTATAGTGCTCCCATTCAACATACTTTCTCCATTTTTATTCCGACATATAGTGCTCCCACTCGGCATTCTTCTTTCTCCAATTTGAGCACTTATGTCGGAATAAAAATGGAGAAAGTATGTTGAATGGGAGCACTATATGTTGGAATATAATGGAGATGGTTAATGTTCAATGGGAGGAATATATGTCAAATAAGGGAGAGGTTAATATGTCAAAGGGGGGCACTGTATGTCGGATTCCTAACATGTTGGGCAGCATGGGGAACAACTTAATTGTGTGTTAGCCCCCATATACACTGCCTGACACCCCCAGCCTTTTTCCCTTGCCCAGGCAGTGCTCATTGGGATCTGTGGCTAGCAGAGGGCAAGGGGAAAAGGTTGGAGAGGGTCAGACAGTCTACATGGGGATCTGTGGTTACCAGTGGGCAAGGGAAGAAGGCTGGGGTGTCACCAAGTGTATATGGGGTTAACACACAATTTGTTAGACAGAAAAAAAAGATCTGTGCTCCTCTATGTGAATTATCAATGTGGATAATCAATGTGAACAATTTGAAACAAGAAGCTAAACACAGAATCCTATATAATAATTTGCTAAATAGCTTGTAACAACACAGTCATGCACAGTAGAGACTGCTCATGACGAGGCTGATACAGAGCGTCCAGCTCTATGTGAGCCGTGGTGCTGGCAGTCTCTACTGAGCATGACTGCATCGCGACCAGCCGGCACTGTGGCCTGTGTACACAGGCTCTTCAGCTAGTTTCTTAATAAAAGGCCTACTTACTTTGAAACCAGTGTGAACCTGCATTGAGTTACTGGAAAACAAGAAGACTGAAACTCCTCCCTACCCCCCCTCCCACAGGCCAATATGGTTGTTGTATCACCTTGATTACTAAAAGACATAGTGCAAGCAGCCAGGCCTCTTAATAAATAAAAATGTGTTCTGTGCTATATGATATATGTATAATATATAAAATTAAATAAGTTTTAGTGATAAAGCAGCTAAAATGAGGAAGAAAGTGCTAGGAAGCAAAAAGGAAAAAAAAATCACAACGCTAGATCACTATTTATAAAAGTGTAAACTTCAATAAGTAAAAAGGAAGGATGATGTCTGCATGCGGAGTGGTAGTTTAAAGGAGCAGTAAACTTTTTAAAAAAATATATATATTGTAGGAATTTTCCTATTGAGTAAAATAAGGGTTCTCCCACTGCCGAGAGATTTATATTTCCAGAGTTATTACAGTTTAAACCCATGTTTTTTTTACATTAGCAGTGCCCTCTAGCGGTCAAATTCTAATTAGATTTCCTGTTAGATTCTAATGGAAGGAAAGTCAGAAAAGTCAGAGACATACAGTTCTCCATAGAATGTGATAAAAAAAACTGCCAGTCACTTCCTGTCAGTTAGAACTTCCAGGAAGGCAACACACAGTAAATTCACTTCATGATTATTTAAACTGCTATAATTTTTCAGTAAAACATTTGACAGCAGTGGGAGTGACCTTGTTTTATTCAGCAGGAAAAGCTCTATAAAATATGTGTTTTCATAAAAAAAAGTTTACTGCTCCTTTAAGCTCTACTGTGCAAGTTTATTCATCACCATTTGCACAGCGTTTCGGGGAAATCTTCCCTTCATCAGGTGCTCAACAAAATACACACTCAAGTTGTTTAAATACACAAATGGGCGGCAAAATCACATCAATGATGACTGACTGCATCAATTGATAGTGAAAGTTAAACAGCACATATTAATCACATCATCTTAATTATTCCACATAGAGATCTATACTTCTTCAATAGGAAACATACAAAGCCTAAATATACTAAGATTCTACTTAATGATATGCAAATCGCAGTACATTACACAAACTGTCCACTTTTAATTAATTTGTTTTATTTTAAATAGACAAAACAAAATTCAAATATTTGGCTCTGTAGGTATTTCACACTTGTAGAAAACATAATTGCTTTATATGGAAATAATGTTTTAGACAAAACTTTTATAATTGTGTAAAAAACGCTCAAACAATGTTCATAATTTTAATTAATTTGTTTCATTTCAAATGATAAAACAAATCTAATTAATTTGCCTTGTTGGAGTTATTTTCTTAAAGTTATTAAACGACAAACATTTAGAGATATAAGAATTATATTATAATGAACTAGAAGATCTTTGTTGTTGAACATGGTAAATTCTTTCTATAAAAGAAAAAGACTTTGAAATAAGAAAGATAATAAGTTGCAAAATATATAAATCAGAGACAATTATGTATAGAAACCTTTTAAAGGGATAGTAATACTTCATTTTATCTTTATTTTATTTTGTAATTTTGTAGGCATTAAAAAAAACATGAAGAACGATATAAGTCTTATCTCTCAAACCTTTATGGTTTGAGAGATATTCACAAGCAAAGTTTCCCCTCCCGCCCCTTTTACCTGGTGTAAGCCATCTCTTCTCAGATGTGGAATGCAGTCCATAGAACGGACAGATAACAGCAGGGGACAATCTTCTTCCTATGAGAACAATGAAAGCCCTGCCCCCCTTGACAAGTTTTTCATGTTTTTTCCTTATCTTAATTGAAGATTGTCCCTCTCTGCAGTCTACCTGGGTACCTCCCTTCTGGTCTGGCTGAACAGTGTTACATCAGTAAAAGGGGCGGGAGGGGGATACTTTGTCATTGAATTACTCTTGAACTACAACTCTGACAGAATTGAAATAACACTCTCCAAAGTCCAAATACTATGATGATTAATTAGAGCTGCTTTTCTTATGAAACATTACTATGCCTTTAAGCACTGAGTCCATTCTTCTTGACAGTACCTTTGGGAAAAACCTTATAGGTCACTGGCAATAGGCTTATTGGTCAGTAGTTTCTTAGATCCACCTTATCACTGTTTTTGTGCAGTAGGATGACTTCAGCATTTTTCCATGTTTCAGGCACGTTGTCAAGTAGTAGATATTTTGAAAATAGTTTAGCGAGGTCTTTGAATAATAGTGACTTTATCAGGTCGAGCTGCTTTTGCAATTTTTCAGTGATTTTATTATAGCTTCTACTTCTTTTTTTTCCAAAACTTTTGGAACAGCTAAAGCCTCTGGAACGTCATCCAGAATAGAATTTGTCAGCTCGTTTTAGTATTTGTTATTGAGTTTTTGCTGTTGTAACATCTTGAAGGTTTAATGAAAACATTTAGATCCTATGTGTGGCCATCTTTCATGTTCCTTTTAGCTCTTGATTTTCTTCCAATAGCCTTTTGAGAACTCAAGATTGAACTTGTGTGTTTCTTCTTTTATGCACTTCCTTACGGTCTTGCACATTTATACATATTCTACCCTTTTTCTAATATTACTGTTTTCCCTAATTTCTCATTGCTTTACCATCATGGCCACTGTTACCTTTGATATTTGGGTTGGTTTTTCTTGTTTCACAATAGGTGCAAGGGCATGGCAGTGTCTACAATAATCTCATATATATAACGAAAAGAAGGAAGGAACGCCTAATAGTATAATATTGTCTTGACCAAACGAATAGATAGAAATATATAAATGGGTACTCACAATTGAGGTGGTCAGCTATATAACTGACAAATCTCGCATTAGGAGATATACCCGTCTCCTACCGGGAACACCAGATAATACAGCAAAACACCACGTGGCTCCACTAAAAATCATATATTTTAATAAAAATGTAAAACGAAACAGATATAATCCACTGTATTATTAATAATCTAACGCGTTTCGTGACTCAACTCGTCACTTTATCAAAGATAAAATCAGTGTACAATATATGAACCGGAGCCCGCAGAGAAACAAGTTTAAAAACCCTATGGATAAAAGTAATTGGAGGATCATTGCTCCAATCATCAATCATAATTATGGCGCACCTCAAATACGTCATATAGACTTGAAAGATAGACTTAACCATCAGCCAACCAGACCCTAAAGCTCAAAGTCACATGGTCACTCCTAAAGAACGGAGCGATAGAGTAACAATAAATGTGCCTGAAAGTATTGGCCGACAATCAAGTCCATCAAACAAGACAGACTACGTATGAATAAACATAAGCCCTAAACCAATCCTAGCTCTAGGAAGATATACACTCCAATCTCTAAGCCGTAAATACGGTGAGCCTCTCAATAGCCCATCCCACTCGAAGGATAGACACAACCGCCAGCCAATGGAGACGTGACAATAACCTCAGCGCACGATCTCCAAATCACGGAGAAAGCACACCGACATCCACAGAACCAGAGGACAGCGGCTCAAAGTCTAATCCGGATCGAGTGGGCAACATGAAGTAATATAGTAACAGCGTTGTGACAACACGACATGCACGATCGTGCCAACACAACGCGGTCACCAAAAATACCAATACAGATGTATAACCCACAACATTAATCAAACTAACATATAAAATATAAGTGATAAAGATACAGAGAACAAATTAGACATTGATATACAAAGTGAATATAATGCACTAACAACATTTCAAAATATAAATCAACAGTGACAGATACCCAGTGGTGGCCATCAGATACATAGCCCAAAAAAATTAAAAAATGTGTTATAGTCCCATGTGTCTAACCCTCCACACAAGGAACTTACACTGAAAAAAAAACAAAAAACCTTAAATAAGGACATACATAACAAAAACTACTATTACATAGTGGAATGTGACACTAAAATGTATACATGTGAACATCATTAATTAAAAGTGAACAACTTATCATCGTTCCAATTACTAATCAATATAATTATGACCGTGGCACCTAATCAATGGGTATAAACCATGGGCATAAGACATATTTCAAATACTATGGTGAGATACAATAACTCACTAAATCTATTCTTTCTTATTAAATTGACTACAAGTCTCTCTTACATCATATGCTCTCTTATATGAATCATAAATTAAATCAACTGGATAAGATTTCTCAGTAAACCTTTGAAATAAAACTTGTGATTGTTCTTCGAAATCCTCCAAATTGGAACAATTTCTTCTTAGGCGTTCCTTCCTTCTTTTCGTTATATATATGGTTGGTCGCTTTGGGGAGAGCGTTTTCTGGAAAGAGCACGCCTGGTTCCAAGCTGAAGATTGCTGAGTTGCTGACTGGGGGGCAGCCTTAATAATCCCTCCGAGCGCTATATGCTGTATTGCACATAAGTGCATATACAGCAACTCTTTTTGTGAGTATAACTCACTTGGTTGATCGGTGGAGGTCAATTGGTCTATCTGATTCAACACAGGGTGTACCTCCTGGTTTTTCTGCCCTCTTTTTCTTTATATATACAATAATCTCAATAACTCTTTAATCATGGGTTGAAAATGTCTGTGTCTGGAAGGTCTTACAGCACACTGAAGCGATTAGGTATTGCTAAATTCATATGATTTTTCAATAGCTGTAAATGGCGTTTACATCAGGCAAATCGGCTCGGCAAATTTCGGAATTTGTCAAATATGGGATCATTCTGTGTCATTTGGGCTGTCCAAAAGGCAAGGGTCGTCCGTCAAAGAAAATCCAAATCCGAGCAGCCCTGGTCCGAACGTCGTCGAAAATTTCAGAAATTCAGTGACTACTACCCACACGCGGTTACTTTCCCTCCATACTTTCCCTCCATGTCTCTAGTCCAATTAGCTTCTCTGTTTCATGTGCTACTTTCCTGCTTTGTCTCTATTCCAATTAGCTTCTTCATTTCATGATGGGGGTTGGCACAGACACTCAAACAGCCTGCATTTCCTCTTAGTGCTTTGTTGGAGCTCAGAGAGAGAAGAAGCAGGAGATATTCACGGTTTTATTGAACACTCAGACAATTTGGTAGGATAAAATAGAAAAGCTTTATTAGACAAGATAAAGCACAACAAGGCCCACACGGGTCCAAACTCTACAAGCAACAGTAAAATAGTTTGACACAGGTCAGGGCTCTACAGATAGCAATAATAATAACACGGCTCTACCGGCCTTACCGAATACCGGGTAAGGCAGCCTGGTAACTGGTGCTACAAGGAAAAGAGGAGGCTTTACCGGCCTTACCGAATACCGGGTAAGGCAGCCTGGTAACTGGTGCAACAAGGACTAGAGGAGGCTCTACTGAATCACAGGCTGAGAGTAGTGTAATGAGCTGACAACTGTAACCGCTAGTGACCGGAGAGCACAGACTGGGTATCACGTAACGGAGGCCACACAGAATCACAGGCTGAGTGTAGTGTAATGAGCTGACAACTGTAACCGCTAGTGACCGGAGAGCATAGACTGGTTATCACGTAACGGAGGCCACACTGATTCACAGGCTGAGCGTAGTGTAATGAGCTGACAAGTGTAACTGCTAGGGACCGGAGAACACAGGCTGGGTAGCAAGTAATAGAGACCCCAATGACTCACAGGCTGAGAGAGCGTAGCAGAAGGCAACAGTAGTGAATGACTGACAACTGTAACCGCTAGTGACCGGAGAGCACAGACTGGGTATACGTAACGGAGGCCACACTGAATCACAGGCAGAGAGTAGCACAACGGAGGCAACAATAAGGAAAGGACTGACAACAATATCGAGAGCAGCACAAAAGAGTGTTAGTCAGCCAATGCCTGAATCAGTATCAGAGAGCGGTAGTCAGCCAAAGCCTGGATCGGTACACAGAGAGCGGTAGTCAGCCAAAGCCTGGGTCGGTACATAGAGAGTGGTAGTCAGCCAGAGCCTGGATCAGTACACAGAGAGCGGTAGTCAGCCAAAGCCTGAATTGGTACACAGAGAGCGGTAGTCAGCCAAAGCCTGGATCGGTACACAGAGAGTGGAGCAGGAACAAGGTCAGATGAAAACCGGATCAACACAGAACAGGAGCACAGAATAACGTAAGGTCAGGAACACCACGAAAGGGCACCGGCCTAGTGACAGGAGGGCGTATATAAAGGCTAGCCCTGGGAGGGGCTAGCCAACTAGCACCAATAAGAGACAGTCATGACAAACCCGGAAGTAGGAATGTCGCATAGAGAATCACGGGCACCGTGATAGTATTAGAGAGTGCCCAGTTGTTGTGTAGGCAGGCAGGTAGCATTAGGCATAGGCAGACAGCCAGCATTAGTACCTTATGGCCACTGCAAGGGAGAGTCATCTTTGTTCCTGTGCAAAATATTAAAAATATTAGGGATTTGTTTGAATCATTTTCAGAGTGACACATCAGCCAGTCTGACAGCTGTGTATGTGTAGGCAGGTAGGGTGCCTTATTGCCACCGCAAGGGAGAGTCATTTTTCCTGTTCAAAAAAATATTAAAAAATATTGGGAATTTGTTTGAATAATTTTCAGAGTGACACATCAGCCAGTCTGTCAGTTGTGTAGGCAGGCAGGGTGCCTTATTGGCACCACAAGGGAGAGTCACCTTTGTTCCTTTTCAAAATATTAAAAATATTAGGGATTTGTTTGAATAATTTGCAGAGTGACACAGCCAATCTCACAGTTGTGTAGGGACTGGAAGTACCTTATTGCCATCGCAAGGGAGAGTCACCTTTGTTTCTGTGTTAAATATTAAAATTAATATTAGGAATTTGTTTGGCTGTGTCACTCTGAAAATTATTCAGTCTCACAGTTGTGTAGGGACTGGGAGGCGTAGTACCTTATTGCATTCGCAAGGGAGAGTCACCTTTGTTCCTGTGTTAAATATTAAAATTAATATTTGGAATTTGAATAATTTTCAGAGTGACACAGACAATCTCACAGTTGTGCAGGCAGGCCTAGTACCTTATTGGCACCACAAGGGAGAGTCACATTTGTTTATGTGTTAAATATTAAAATTAATGTTAGGAATTTGAATAATTTTCAGAGTAACATAGCTAATCTCACATTTGTCTAGGCAGGCCTAGTACCTTATTGCCACCACAAGGGAAAGTCACCTTTGTTTCTGTTTTAAATATTAAAATTACTATTCGGAATTTGTTTGAATAATTTTCAGAGTTACACAGCCAATCTCACAGTTGTGTAGGGACTGAGAGGCCTAGTACCTTATTGCCATCGCAAGGGAGAGTCACCTTTGTTCCTGTGTTAAATATTAAAAATAATATTAGGAATTTGAATAATTTTCAGAGTAACATAGCTAATCTCACATTTGTCTAGGCAGGCCTAGTACCTTATTGCCACCACAAGGGAAGTCACCTTTGTTTCTGTTTTAAATATTAAAATTACTATTCGGAATTTGTTTGAATAATTTTCAGAGTTACACAGCCAATCTCACAGTTGTGTAGGGACTGAGAGGCCTAGTACCTTATTGCCATCGCAAGGGAGAGTCACCTTTGTTCCTGTGTTAAATATTAAAAATAATATTAGGAATTTGAATAATTTTCAGAGTAACATAGCTAATCTCACATTTGTCTAGGCAGGCCTAGTACCTTATTGCCACCACAAGGGAAAGTCACCTTTGTTTCTGTTTTAAATATTAAAATTACTATTTGGAATTTGTTTGAATAATTTTCAGAGTGACACAACCAATCTCACAGTTGTGTAGGTAATGGGAGGTCTAGTACCTTATTGCAGTCACAAGGGAGAGTCACCTTTGTTCCTGTGTTAAATATTAAAAATAATATTAGGAATTTGTTTGAATAATTTTCAGAGTTACACAGCCAATCTCACAGTTGTGTAGGGACTGAGAGGCCTAGTACCTTATTGCCATCGCAAGGGAGAGTCACCTTTGTTCCTGTGTTAAATATTAAAAATAATATTAGGAATTTGAATAATTTTCAGAGTAACATAGCTAATCTCACATTTGTCTAGGCAGGCCTAGTACCTTATTGCCACCACAAGGGAAGTCACCTTTGTTTCTGTTTTAAATATTAAAATTACTATTCGGAATTTGTTTGAATAATTTTCAGAGTTACACAGCCAATCTCACAGTTGTGTAGGGACTGAGAGGCCTAGTACCTTATTGCCATCGCAAGGGAGAGTCACCTTTGTTCCTGTGTTAAATATTAAAAATAATATTAGGAATTTGAATAATTTTCAGAGTAACATAGCTAATCTCACATTTGTCTAGGCAGGCCTAGTACCTTATTGCCACCACAAGGGAAAGTCACCTTTGTTTCTGTTTTAAATATTAAAATTACTATTTGGAATTTGTTTGAATAATTTTCAGAGTGACACAACCAATCTCACAGTTGTGTAGGTAATGGGAGGTCTAGTACCTTATTGCAGTCACAAGGGAGAGTCACCTTTGTTCCTGTGTTAAATATTAAAAATAATATTAGGAATTTGTTTGAATAATTTTCAGAGTGACACAGCCAATCTCAAAGTTGTGTAAGGACTGGGATGCCTAATACCTTATTGCCATTGCAAGGGAGAATCACCTTTATTCCTGTGTTAAATATTAAAAATTTTAGAAATTTGTTTGAATAATTTGCCATGACACAGCCAGTCTGACAGTTGTCGTGTGGCCAGGTTTTAAAATTTTAAAAGTATAATAGTTCACTACCTATCTATCTGTAATGGATTTGAGTCCTTGTGAACAACCTGATGTTCCTAATCCTGGTACCAGCTGCAGTGACCCAGCAACCACCAACACCACCACAGTGCAGTTGCTTTCAAGCAGAGCTAGCAGCAGCAGGCGGGGAAAGAAGAATACTTTGAGTAGTACTTGTCAGACTCAGCAGCAGCACTCCAAACCAAAAACTAGAAATAGGAAGGGAACTGCAGGTTGTTCTACCTCCAGTAGCAGGGTAGAGAGGTCCAGGTCCTTCTCTAAGACCACGAAGCAGCCGTCACTTGTCTCTCATCAGCTGTTTTGATGATCCCCCCAGAACCACCTGCACAATGACTAGTGCCACTGCCAGTTTAGTCACTACCTCCGCTACAGCCAGTTCTATAAAACTGGGTACACTTAGCGTGTTTATCACTACTGGTCAGAAACTGCAGGCAGTATCAACGCTGGATTTTTATAGCGAACGTCCGTGTAAGCAGCCCAAACGGGAATTATTGGAGTATTTGGAGAAAATTTCTCCTGCCACCACTGTCAATGCCACTGAGAGCATATTTTCTCCCAAAAAGTTTATTGAGGGAGATAGTTTACCATTTCCCAGTAGCCACCAGGCAGAAGAGGGAATTCAGCAGGTCTCCCCAAAATCTGGTGCTGATGATTTTTCTTCCTGTCCAAACCTACAATAGGTAGAAGGAGAATATGAGGGACCAAGGCCTCAGAAGCTTGATCATTTTACTCTGCCTGCTGTTTGTACAGCTTGAAGAAAGCCTGGGAACTAATTTTTGTGAAGGAGACCGCCCGCAGCTCATACCCCGATGATTAAGGTGACAGGCAGGACAGCAGAGAAGTATTATTGAAAGCAGAAGTGTACAGCTGAGGAAGTCTATGAAGGACATCTACGTGTATCCAGCTAATTGCACATATATATTGCCTATGCACTTGCTAGAGCCGTTACTAGGGGTTAAGTGAGGACTTGAGGTGGGGTGCTTACGGAGGATCAGGCTCCCTGTATATAAGTCAGGAGAGTAACTTTATGGGATAATTATTTTGTAGAAGGTGCATGCATGAAGACAGACATTTTGATGAATCACAGCTCATTCAAGATCAGGGGCTCGATTCTACTGAATTTTGCAAACGTGTTACGTAAGTATTCTGTTGCAGAACCAAAGTAAAACAAAACTGGTGTAGACAGCACATTTCAGAATACTAGCAAAATTGGCGGTCTGCTTTTATTTGACTACCGGTTACAAAAAACCACGCAAAATGTCAAAGTCCAAGGAAATAGGCGTACATCTGACGACAGAAAGATCAAGTTCAGTGTTAGATGTGTTCCCCATATAAAAAATCTGACATAGAGTGCCCCCTTCTACATTGTTTTCATTCACCACATTAATTCGACGAATATTGTACATCCGAAATTTTAACCCCCCCTTTAAAATTCGACTTACAGTGCTCCTATGACTTTCCTTCACCACTTTAATTCGACTAATATTGTTCATATTCAACATTTTAACCCTTCCCCTTGAAAATTCGACTTACAGAGCTTTCTTTTAACACTTTATTTCGACAAATATTGCACCCATTCAACATTAACCATTTCCATTTTTATTTCGACATATAGTGCTCCCATTCAACATACTTTCTCCATTTTTATTCCGACATATAGCGCTCCAACTCGACATTCTTCTTTCTCCAATTTGAGCACTAATGTCGGAATAAAAATGGAGAAAGTATGTTGAATGGGAGCACTATATGTTGGAATATAATGGAGATGGTTAATGTTCAATGGGAGGAATATATGTCGAATAAGGGAGAGGTTAATATGTCAAAGGGGGGCACTGTATGTCGGATTCCTAACATGTTGGGCAGCATGGGGAACAACTTCATTGTGTGTTAGCCCCCATATACACTGCCTGACACCCCCAGCCTTTTTCCCTTGCCCAGGCAGTGCTCATTGGGATCTGTGGATACCAGAGGGCAAGGGGAAAAGGTTGGAGAGGGTCAGACAGTCTACATGGGGATCTGTGGTTACTAGTGGGCAAGGGAAGAAGGTTGGGGGTGTCACCAAGTGTATATGGGGTTAACACACAATTTGTTAGACAGAAAAAGATATGTGCTCCTCTATGTGAATTATCAATGTGGATAATCAATGTGAACAATCTGAAACAAGAATCTAAACACAGAATCCTATATAATAATTTGCTAAATAGTTTGTAACAACACAGTCATGCGCAGCAGAGACTGCCCGTGACGAGGCTGATAAAGAGCGTCCAACTATATGTCAGCCGTGGCGCAGGCAGTCTCTACTGAGCATGACTGTACCACGACCAGCCGGCACTGTGGCCTGTGTACACGGGCTCTTCAGCTAGTTTCTTAATAAAAGGCCTACTTACTTTGAAACCAATGTGAACCTGCACTGAGTTACTGGAAAACAAGAAAACTGAAACAACGTTAGCATCCTCCCTACCCCCCCCCCCCCACAGGCCACATATGTTTGTTGTATCGCCTTGATTACTAAAAGACATAGTGCAAGCAGCCAGGCCAGTAGTCCAAAAAAACATTCCTTTAAAAACCTCTTAATAAATAAAAATGTGTTCTGTGCTATATAATATATGTATAATATATAGAATTAAATAAGTTATAGTGCTAAAGCAGCTAAAATGAGGAAGAAAGTGCTAGGAAGCAAAAAGGAAAAAAAATCACAACGCTAGATCACTATTTATAAAAGTGTAAACTTCAATAAGTAAAAAGGAAGGATGATGTCTGCACGCAGAGTGGTAGTTTAAAGGAGCAGTAAACTTTTTAAAAAAAAATATATATATTGTAGGGATTTTCCTATTGAGTAAAATAAGGGTACTCCCACTGCCGAGAGATTTATATTTCCAGAGTTATTACAGTTTAAACCCATGTTTTTTTTACATTAGCAGTGCCCTCTAGTGGTCAAATTCTAATTTCCTGTTAGATTCTAATGGAAAGGAAAGTCAGAAAAGTCAGAGACATACAGTTCTCTATAGAATGTGATAGAAACTGCCTGTCACTTCCTGTCAGTTAGAACTTCCAGGAAGGCAACACACAGTAAATTCACATCATGATTATTTAAACTGCTATAGTTTTTCAATAAAACACAGTGGGAGTGACCTTGTTTTATTCAGCAGGAAAAGCTCTATAAAATATGTGTTTTCATTAAAAAAAAGTTTACTGCTCCTTTAAGCTCTACTGAGCATGTTTATTCATCACCATTTGCACAGTTTCGGGGAAATCTTCCCTTCATCAGGTGATGAACAAAATACACACTCAAGTTGTTTAAATACACAAATGGGCGGCAAAATCACATCAATGATGACTGACTGCATCAATTGATAGTAAAAGTTAAACAGCACATATTAATCACATCATGTTAATTATTCCACATAGAGATCTATACTTCTTCAATAGGAAACATACAAAGCCTAAATATATACTAAAATTCTACTTAATGATATGCAGATCAGCAGTACATTACACAAACTGTCCACTTTTAATTAATTTGTTTTATTTTAAATAGACAAAACAAAATTCAAATATTTGGCTCTGTAGGTATTTCACACTTGTAGAAAACATAATTGCTTTATATGGAAATAATGTTTTAGACAAAACTTTTATAATTGTGTAAAAAATGCTCAAACAATGTTCATAATTTTAATTAATTTGTTTCATTTCAAATGATAAAACAAATCTAATTAATTTGCCTTGTTGGAGTTATTTTCTTAAAGTTATTAAACGACAAACATTTAGAGATATAAGAATTATATTATAATGAACTAGAAGATCTTTGTTGTTGAACATGGTAAATTCTTTCTATAAAAGAAAAAGACTTTGAAATAAGAAAGATAATAAGTTGCAAAATATATAAATCAGAGACATTTATGTATAGAAAGCTTTTAAAGGGATAGTAATACTTCATTTTATCTTTATTTTATTTTGTAATTTTGTAGGCATTAAAAAAAACATGAAGAACGATACAAGTCTTATCTCTCAAACCTTTATGGTTTGAGAGATATTCACAAGCAAAGTTTCCCCTCCAGCCCCTTTTACCTAGTTTAAGCCATCTCTTCTCAGATGTGGAATGCAGTCCATAGAACGGACAGATAACAGCAGGGGACAATCTTCTTCCTATGAGAACAATGAAAGCCCTGCCCCCCTTGACAAGTTTTTCAGGTTTTTTCCTTATCTTAATTGAAGATTGTCCCTCTCTGCAGTCTACCTGGGCACCTCCCTTCTGGTCTGGCTGAACAGTGTTACATCAGTAAAAGGGGCATGAGGGGGATACTTTGTCATTGAATTACTCTTGAACTACAACTCTGACAGAATTGAAATACCACTCTCCAAAGTCCAAATACTATGATGATTAATTAGAGCTGCTTTTATTATGAAACATTACTATCCCTTTAAGCACTGAGTCCATTCTTCTTGACAGTACCTTTGGGAAAAACCTTATAGGTCACTGGCAATAGGCTTATTGATCGGTAGTTTCTTAGATCCACCTTATCACCATTTTTGTGCAGTAGGATGACTTCAGCATTTTTCCATGTTTCAGGCACATTGTCAAGTAGTAGGTATTTTGAAAATAGTTTAGCGAGGTCTTTGAATAATGGTGACTTTATCAGGTCGAGCTGCTTTTGCAATTTTTCAGTGATTTTATTATAGCTTCTACTTCTTTTTTTCCAAAACTTTTGGAACAGCTAAAGCCTCTGGAACTTCATCCAGAATAGAATTTGTCAACTCGTTTTAGTATTTGTTATTGAGTTTTTGCTGTTGTAACATCTTGAAGGTTTAATGAAAACATTTAGATCCTATGTGTGGCCATCTTTCATTTTGCTTTTAGCTCTTGATTTTCTTCCAATAGCCTTTTGAGAGCTCAAGATTGAACTTGTGTGTTTCTTCTTTTATGCACTTCCTTACGGTCTTGCACATTTATACATATTCTACCCTTTTTCTAATATTACTGTTTTCCCTAATTTCTCATTGCTTTACCATCATGGCCACTGTTACCTTTGATATTTGGGTTGGTTTTTCTTGTTTCACAATAGGTGCAAGGGCATGGCAGTGTCTACAATAATCTCAATAACTCTTTAATCATGGGTTGAAAATGTCTGTGTCTTGAAGATCTTACAGCACACTGAAGCGATTAGGCATTGCTAAATTCATATGATTTTTCAATAGCTGTAAATGGCGTTTACATTAGGCAAATCGGCTCGGCAAATATCGGAATTTGTCAAATATGGGATAATTCTGTGACATTTGGGCTGTCCAAAAGGCAAGGGTCGTCCGTCAAAGAAAATCCAAATCCGAGCAGCCCTGGTCCGAACGTCGTCGAAAATTTCAGAAATTCAGTGACTACTACCCACACACGCAGTTACTTTCCCTCCATACTTTCCCTCCATGTCTCTAGTCCAATTAGCTTCTAAGTTTCATGCGCTACTTTCCCGCTTTGTCTCTATTCCAATTAGCTTTTTCATTTCATGATGGGGGTTGGCACAGACACTCAGACAGCCTGCATTTCCACTTAGTGCTTTGTTGGAGCTCAGAGAGAGAAGAAGCAGGAGATATTTGTCATAGTTTTATTGAACACTCAGACAATTTGGTAGGATAAAATAGAAAAGCTTTATTAGACAAGATAAAGCACAACAAGGCCCTACATGGGTCCAAACTCTACAAGCAACAGTAAAATAGTTTGACACAGGTCAGGGCTATACAGATAGCAATAATAATAACACGGCTCTACCGGCCTTACCAAATACCGTGTAAGGCAGCCTGGTAACTGGTGCGACAAGGAAAAGAGGAGGCTTTACCGGCCTTACCGAATACCGGGTAAGGCAGCCTGGTAACTGGTGCAACAAGGACTAGAGGAGGCTCTACCGTCCTTACCGATTACTGGGTAAGGCAGCCTGGTAACTGGTGCAACAAGGAGTAGAGGAGGCTCTACCGGCCTTACCAAATACCGGGTAAGGCAGCCTGGTGACTGGTGCAACAAGGAACAGAGGAGGCTCTACCAGCCTTACCGAATACCGGGTAAGGCAGCCTGGTAACTGGTGCAACAAGGACTAGAGGAGGCTCTACTGAATCACAGGCTGAGAGTAGTGTAATGAGCTGACAACTGTAACCGCTAGTGACCGGAGAGCACAGACTGGGTATCACGTAACGGAGGCCACACAGAATCACAGGCTGAGTGTAGTGTAATGAGCTGACAACTGTAACCGCTAGTGACCGGAGAGCATAGACTGGTTATCACGTAACAGAGGCCACACTGATTCACAGGCTGAGCGTAGTGTAATGAGCTGACAAGTGTAACCGCTAGGGACCGGAGAACACAGGCCGGGTAGCAAGTAATGGAGACCCCACTGACTCACAGGCTGAGAGAGCGTAGCAGAAGGCAACAGTAGTGAATGACTGACAACTGTCACCGCTAGTGACCGGAGAGCACAGACTGGGTATACGTAACGGAGGCCACACTGAATCACAGGCAGAGTGTAGCACAACTGGAGGCAACAATAAGGAAAGGACTGACAACAATATCGCGAGCAGCAC
This sequence comes from Rhinophrynus dorsalis, assembly GCA_037306005.1. Lineage (NCBI taxonomy): Eukaryota > Metazoa > Chordata > Amphibia > Anura > Rhinophrynidae > Rhinophrynus > Rhinophrynus dorsalis. The sequence continues at coordinate 150,280,067 of CM074725.1, read as the reverse complement.
AAAAGAGCGTTAGTCAGCCAATGCCTGAATCAGTATCAGAGAGCGGTAGTCAGCCAAAGCCTGGATCGGTACACAGAGAGTGGTAGTCAGCCAAAGCCTGGGTCGGTACATAGAGAGCGGTAGTCAGCCAGAGCCTGGATCGGTACACAGAGAGCGGTAGTCAGCCAAAGCCTGAATTGGTACACAGAGAGCGGTAGTCAGCCAAAGCCTGGATCGGTACACAGAGAGTGGAACAGGAACAAGGTCAGATGAAAACCGGATCAACACAGAACAGGAGCACAGAATAACGTAAGGTCAGGAACACCACGAAAGGGCACCGGCCTAGTGACAGGAGGGCGTATATAAAGGCTAGCCCTGGGAGGGGCTAGCCAACTAGCACCAATAAGAGACAGTCAAGACAAACCCGGAAGTAGGAATGTCGCATAGAGAATCACGGGCACCGTGATAGTATTAGAGAGTGCCCAGTTGTTGTGTAGGCAGGCAGGTAGCATTAGGCATAGGCAGACAGCCAGCATTAGTACCTTATTGCCACTGCAAGGGAGAGTCATCTTTGTTCCTGTGCAAAATATTAAAAATATTAGGGATTTGTTTGAATCATTTTCAGAGTGACACATCAGCCAGTCTGACAGCTGTGTATGTGTAGGCAGGTAGGGTGCCTTATTGCCACCGCAAGGGAGAGTCATTTTTCCTGTTCAAAAAAATATTAAAAATATTGGGAATTTGTTTGAATAATTTTCAGAGTGACACATCAGCCAGTCTGTCAGTTGTGTAGGCAGGCAGGGTGCCTTATTGGCACCACAAGGGACAGTCACCTTTGTTCCTTTTCAAAATATTAAAAATATTAGGGATTTGTTTGAATAATTTGCAGAGTGACACAGCCAATCTCACAGTTGTGTAGGGACTGGGAGTACCTTATTGCCATCACAAGGGAGAGTCACCTTTGTTTCTGTGTTAAATATTAAAATTAATATTAGTAGTGATGAGCGAGCACCCCAATGCTCGGGTGTTCGGGTGCTCTGACCGAGCACCCCCGGAGGCTCGAGTGCTCGGCCGAGCACCCGAGCCCCATTGAAGTCAATGGGAGGACTCGAGCATTACACCAGGCACCCCCTGCTCTGATGAGGGGAGGGTGCCTGGTCCATAGGAAAAGGGCAGAAAAGGATGGAAACACCACAGAAATGGTTCAGGGACAGCATAGGGAGGATGTCTGGATGCCTCTTGGACTCCAACATCGCTGCTGGGAACGATCTTTCGCCCGTAGTACGCCATTTTTACAGACTGACCGTAAAACACACAAAAAGGAAGATAAAAACGACTTTAGGCGAAAAATTGTTACCAAACAGTATTTGCTGTATATTTACTTGTATATCATCTGCAAATTCTCCCAAAAATTTCCTCGATTTTTCTGAACTGAGGCCATGATTAAGAGGGAAACGTGCGCAGAGGCAAATTCTCCCAAAAATTTCCTTGATTTTTCTGAACTGAGGCCATGATTAAGAGGGAAACGTGCGCAGAGGCAAATTCTGCAAAAAATGTCCTCGATTTTTCAGAACTGGGGCCATGATTAAGAGGGAAACGTGCGCAGAGGCAAATTCTCCCAAAAATTTCCTTGATTTTTCTGAACTGAGGCCATGATTAAGAGGGAAACGTGCGCTGAGCCGACCATCTAAAACATTATGGGTGAGGGTCTGCTGCGGAGCTGACCATCCTAAACATTATATGCGAAGGCCCGCTAGTGAGCTGACGCTATAAAACATTATATGAGAGGGCCCGCTAGAGAGCTGACCCAATAAAACATTATATGAGAAGGCCCGCTGGTGAGCTGACCTATATAAAAATTGTCAAACAGGGCCCGCTGGTGAGCTGGCCCTATATAAAAATTATATCACAGGGCATATGGAAGAGGAGGAGGAGGATGAGAAGATTAAGAGTCAACCATATACCCGTTTTTTGGGTGGAAGGGGTGAATGGGAGTACAGAGTATTCCCATCATTGTAAATAACATATATAAAGTGACTTTATGTTCCCCCGGGGCTTTCCTCCAGTGGAGTGGAGAAGTCAGGGGAAATCCAGGCCTTGTTCATTTTTATAAGTGTCAACCTATCAGCATTGTCGGTGGAAAGGCGGATACGCTTATCTGTTATGATGCCACCAGCAGCACTAAATACCCGCTCAGACAGAACGCTGGCGGCAGGGCAGGCCAGCACCTCCAAGGCGTAGAGTGCCAGTTCATACCACGTGTCCAGCTTGGACACCCAGTAGTTGTAAGGCACAGACGGATCATTGAGGACGCTGACACGGTCTGCTACGTACTCCTTCACCATCTTCCAAAACTTTTCCCTCCTTGTGACACTAGGCTGCGCATCAGGGTGAGGGTGCTGGCGGGGTGTCATGAAGGTGTCCCACGCCTTGGAGAGTGTTGCCCTGCCTTTGTCGGAACTGCTGTGTGCTCCCCTTTTCTCCCCTTCTCGGTTGGCCAAGGTAGCACGTACTCTGCCGCCAGCGTTGTCAGATGGAAAATTTTGGAGCAATTTTTCAACAAGAACCTTCTGGTATTGCACCATTTTGCTTGTCCTCTCCACCGGAGGAATGAGAGATGAGAAATTCTCTTTGTAGCGGGGGTCCAGAAGGGTGAACACCCAGTAATCCGTGTTGTCTAAAATGCGTGTAACGCGTGGGTCACGGGAAAGGCAGCCTAACATAAAGTCAGCCATGTGTGCCAGAGTACCAACAGTCAAGATTTCGCTGTCCTCACCAGGAGGATGACTCTCAATCTCCTCATCCTCTTCCTCCTCTTCTGCCCACCCACGCTGAAGAGATGGAACTAAAGTTCCATGGCTACCCTCTGTAGCGGAGGCAACCGTGTCTTCCTCCTCCTCCTCCTCCTCCTCCGCCTCCTCCAATTGTCGCTGAGAAGACGAAGTGAGGGTGCTCTGGCTATCACCTTGTGTAAGCTCTTCCTCCCGCATTTCCACCTCTTCCACATGCAAAGCGTCAGTTTTAATTGTGAGCAGCGAGCGTTTCAGTAGACACAGAAGTGGGATGGTTACACTGATAATAGCGTTATCGCCGCTCACCATCTGTGTCGATTCCTCAAAATTGCGTAAAACCTCACAGAGGTCTGACATCCATTCCCACTCCTCACTTCTGATTACAGGAAGTTGAACGGAGAGGCGACGACCGTGTAACAGCTGGTACTCCACTACTGCCCTCTGCTGCTCACAAAGCCGGGCCAACATGTGGAAGGTGGAGTTCCAGCGCGTGCTCACGTCACACAGCAGCCGGTGAGCTGGCAATTGTAAGCGCTGCTGCAGCTTCAACAGGCCGGCCGAAGCTGTAGATGACTTACGGAAATGTGCACACACGCGGCACACCTTGGTCAAGAGATCATGCACATTGGGGTAGGTTTTTAGAAATCGCTGAACCACTAAATTAAATACATGCGCTAGGCATGGTACGTGTGTGAGGTTGCCGAGCTCCAAAGCCGCCACCAAGTTACGCCCATTATCACACACAACCATGCCTGGTTGCAGGTTGAGTGGCGAGAGCCACTGCTCGGTCTGGTGACTAATCCCCTGCAACAGCTCTGAGGCCGTGTGCTGTTTGTCCCCAAGGCAGATCAGCTTCAGCACGGCCTGTTGACGCTTCCCCACTGCAGTACTACACTGCTTCCAGCTACCGGCTGATGGGGGAGTGGCGCTGCGTGTAGAGAATTCGGAGGTGGAAACGGAGGAGGAGGAGCCAATAACGTAGGTGCTGGCGGAAACCCTGATGGAGGTAGGGCCCGCAATCCTCGGCGTGGGTAGCACCCGTGCCATCCCAGGGTCCGAGTCGCTCCCAGCCTCCACGACATTCACCCAGTGTGCCGTCAGGGAAATGTAGCGTCCCTGGCCACAAGCACTTGTCCATGTGTCAGTCGTTAAGTGGACCTTCCCAGTAACTGCGTTGGTCAGGGCACGGGTGATGTTACGGGACACATGGTGGTGTAATGCGGGGATGGCACACCGGGAAAAGTAGTGGCGGCTGGGGACCGCGTACCGAGGGACAGCTGCTGCCATCAGGCTGCGGAAGGACTCAGTGTCCACAAGCCTAAATGGCAGCATTTCGATGGCCAGTAATTTGGAAAGGTGTGAGGTTAGTGCTATGGCCTGTGGGTGGGTGGCTGGGTATTTTCGCTTGCGCTCAAATGCCTGGGGTAACGACATTTGGACGCTGTGCTGGGACAGGGAAGTGGATGTGGTCGCTGATGGTGCTTCAGATGGTACAGGTGCAGGGCGGGAGGTATGCGGGCCTGCGCCTTCGACAGGCGATTGGCCGGCACCGAAAACAGGGGAAGAGGAGGCAGTGGTGTGGCCTGCAGACACAGATGGGCGATCCAGGCGTTCCTCCCACTTATTACGGTGCTTGGATGCCATGTGTCGGATCATGCTGGTGGTGGTGAGGTTTCTAGTGTTCATGCCTCGGCTCATTCTGGTGTGGCACAGGTTGCAAACTACAATTTTTTTGTCGTCCGCACTTTCCTTAAAAAAACGCCATACCGCGGAACACCTACCCCTTGGCAAGGGAGATTTACGCAAGGGGGTGCTCCGTGGAACATTTGCGGGCCGGTTTGGTGCGGTCAGCCTTCTTTCTGTAGCCACACCACTGCCTCTTCCAGCCTGTTGCGGTGCTGCAGATGGCTCACCCTCAGGACTGCTGTCATCGCTCGGCTCTCCACCTTCCCAGGTGGGGTCAGTCACCTCATCGTCCACCAAGTCCTCCTCCACTTCCTCACTCTGATCATCCTCCTCATGTCTTGATCCCACCACATACTCAGTCATTGACAACAAGGTCTTGAGACAGTAATAGTGGTTGATTTAATGGCAACTGTGTCTCATCATCATCATCATCCACTACTTCCTTTGACCTTAAATGCCGTTCACATCTGTCATCTTCTTGTGATTGGGTACCCTCTAGAGGTTGTGAATCAGGGCATAAGATGTCATGTTCCTCTGCAAGCGTGCTTGGAGAGAGGGTCAAATGAAGGATTGGTGATGAGACGAGCTCCTCACTATATCCCAGTGTGGGATCACTTCTTTGACCAGACCGTGTATGGTGGGAGGAAAGGATGATCAGAGTGAGGATTATGTTGACCAGACTCTTGGCTACTGAGAGTGGACTTGGTGGAAGACAGGGTGGTGCTTAACCGACTGGAAGCAGTATCAGCTGACATCCAACCGACCACCTGTTCGCAGTGGTCGGACCTCGAGAGTGATGTCCTGTGACGCCCTGTAAAATGAGACATGAAGCTAGGTATGGTGGATGTCTTTCTTTCTTGTGCTCTGGCACCAGGCACAGTTTCTCCGCGTCCTGACCCGCGCCCTGAACTATCAGGATCACGTCCACTTCCCCGTCCCTTTTTACCCGCCTTCTTCATCTTACACGGAATATGTGACTTTGATATTTGAGTTTGAAGACTTAACAGTATTTCTTCCTATTCTGCAACTGTGCAGAGTACACAGAATATGCTGCTAATCTGCGGCGAAGCACACTGAATGGAATATGTGACTTTGATATTTTAGTTTGAAGACTTAACAGTATTTCTTCCTATTCTGCAACTGTGCAGAGTACACAGAATGTGCTGCTAAACTGCGGTGACGCACACTGAATGGAATATGTGACTTTGATATTTTAGTTTGAAGACTTAACAGTATTTCTTCCTATTCTGCAACTGTGCAGAGTACACAGAATATGCTGCTAAACTGCGGTGACGCACACTGAATGGAATATGTGACTTTGATATTTTAGTTTGAAGACTTAACAGTATTTCTTCCTATTCTGCAACTCTGCAGAGTACACAGAATATGCTGCTAAACTGCGGCGAAGCACACTGAATGGAATATGTGACTTTGATATTTTAGTTTGAAGACTTAACAGTATTTCTTCCTATTCTGCAACTGTGCAGAGTACACAGAATATGCTGCTAAACTGCGGTGACGCACACTGAATGGAATATGTGACTTTGATATTTTAGTTTGAAGACTTAACAGTATTTCTTCCTATTCTGCAACTGTGCAGAGTACACAGAATATGCTGCTAAACTGCGGCGAAGCACACTGAATGGAATATGTGACTTTGATATTTTAGTTTGAAGACTTAACAGTATTTCTTCCTATTCTGCAACTGTGCAGAGTACACAGAATATGCTGCTAAACTGCGGTGACGCACACTGAATGGAATATGTGACTTTGATATTTGAGTTTGAAGACTTAACAGTATTTCTTCCTATTCTGCAACTGTGCAGAGTACACAGAATATGCTGCTAAACTGTGGTGACGCACACTGAATGGAATATGTGACTTTGATATTTGAGTTTGAAGACTTAACAGTATTTCTTCCTATTCTGCAACTCTGCAGAGTACACAGAATATGCTGCTAAACTGCGGTGACGCACACTGAATGGAATATGTGACTTTGATATTTGAGTTTGAAGACTTAACAGTATTTCTTCCTATTCTGCAACTCTGCAGAGTACACAGAATATGCTGCTAAACTGCGGCGAAGCACACTGAATGGAATATGTGACTTTGATATTTGAGTTTGAAGACTTAACAGTATTTCTTCCTATTCTGCAACTGTGCAGAGTACACAGAATATGCTGCTAAACTGCGGTGACGCACACTGAATGGAATATGTGACTTTGATATTTTAGTTTGAAGACTTAACAGTATTTCTTCCTATTCTGCAACTGTGCAGAGTACACAGAATATGCTGCTAAACTGCGGTGACGCACACTGAATGGAATATGTGACTTTGATATTTTAGTTTGAAGACTTAACAGTATTTCTTCCTATTCTGCAACTGTGCAGAGTACACAGAATATGCTGCTAAACTGCGGTGACGCACACTGAATGGAATATGTGACTTTGATATTTTAGTTTGAAGACTTAACAGTATTTCTTCCTATTCTGCAACTCTGCAGAGTACACAGAATATGCTGCTAAACTGCGGCGAAGCACACTGAATGGAATATGTGACTTTGATATTTGAGTTTGAAGACTTAACAGTATTTTTTCCTATTCTGCAACTGTGCAGAGTACACAGAATATGCTGCTAAACTGCGGTGACGCACACTGAATGGAATATGTGACTTTGATATTTTAGTTTGAAGACTTAACAGTATTTCTTCCTATTCTGCAACTCTGCAGAGTACACAGAATATGCTGCTAAACTGCGGCGAAGCACACTGAATGGAATATGTGACTTTGATATTTTAGTTTGAAGACTTAACAGTATTTCTTCCTATTCTGCAACTGTGCAGAGTACACAGAATATGCTGCTAAACTGCGGTGACGCACACTGAATGGAATATGTGACTTTGATATTTTAGTTTGAAGACTTAACAGTATTTCTTCCTATTCTGCAACTCTGCAGAGTACACAGAATATGCTGCTAAACTGCGGCGAAGCACACTGAATGGAATATGTGACTTTGATATTTGAGTTTGAAGACTTAACAGTATTTCTTCCTATTCTGCAACTGTGCAGAGTACACAGAATATGCTGCTAAACTGCGGTGACGCACACTGAATGGAATATGTGACTTTGATATTTTAGTTTGAAGACTTAACAGTATTTCTTCCTATTCTGCAACTCTGCAGAGTACACAGAATATGCTGCTAAACTGCGGCGAAGCACACTGAATGGAATATGTGACTTTGATATTTTAGTTTGAAGACTTAACAGTATTTCTTCCTATTCTGCAACTGTGCAGAGTACACAGAATGTGCTGCTAAACTGCGGCGACGCACACTGAATGGAATATGTGACTTTGATATTTTAGTTTGAAGACTTAACAGTATTTCTTCCTATTCTGCAACTGTGCAGAGTACACAGAATATGCTGCTAAACTGCGGTGACGCACACTGAATGGAATATGTGACTTTGATATTTTAGTTTGAAGACTTAACAGTATTTCTTCCTATTCTGCAACTCTGCAGAGTACACAGAATATGCTGCTAAACTGCGGCGAAGCACACTGAATGGAATATGTGACTTTGATATTTTAGTTTGAAGACTTAACAGTATTTCTTCCTATTCTGCAACTCTGCACAGTACACAGAATGTGCTGCTAAACTGCGGTGTCACACACTGAATGGAATATGTGACTTTGATATTTTAGTTTGAAGACTTAACAGTATTTCTTCCTATTCTGCAACTGTGCAGAGTACACAGAATATGCTGCTAAACTGCGGTGACGCACACTGAATGGAATATGTGACTTTGATATTTTAGTTTGAAGACTTAACAGTATTTCTTCCTATTCTTCAACTCTGCAGAGTACACAGAATATGCTGCTAAACTGCGGCGAAGCACACTGAATGGAATATGTGACTTTGATATTTTAGTTTGAAGACTTAACAGAATGTGCTCTAATCTGCAACTTTGCACACTAAACAGAATGTGCTCTAATCTGCAACTTTGCACACTAAACAGAATGTGCTCTAATCTGCAACTTTGCACACTAAACAGAATGTGCTCTAATCTGCAACTTTGCACACTAAACAGAATGTGCTCTAATCTGCAACTTTGCACACTAAACAGAATATATGAAATTTTTTTTTTTTTTTTTTTTTTTCCCCCCACACAAAATAAACTGCTGCCCCCACACACAGTAGTCCTAAAAAGGACTTTTGGTTCTTTTTTTTCACAAATTTGCTTTTTTTCTCCCTACACTGACTTTCCCTTCCTATCCTCATCTCTCCCTGGCTAAGACTGAGCCGAACTCGCTGGTCAGGTGCTATACAGCACCCGACCACGGGTTCTGGCCAGCCAATCAGTGTAATGCCAGCAGCCAACATGGCTGCTGGCATTACACTGATGTCAGAGCCTCCCTGCACGTTTATTGGCTGCGCAGCAGCCGCAAAACGTGCGGGGAGGAGACCCGAACATGGCGGGCGAGCACATGCGGTACTCGTACGAGTACCGCCATGTGCCGAGCAGAGCGATGCTCGAGCCGATCCGAGCATCGGCCGAGCATGCTCGCTCAACACTAAATATTAGGAATTTGTTTGGATGTGTCACTCTGAAAATTATTCAGTCTCACAGTTGTGTAGGGACTGGGAGGCGTAGTACCTTATTGCATTCGCAAGGGAGAGTCACCTTTGTTCCTGTGTCAAATATTAAAATTAATATTTGGAATTTGAATAATTTTCAGAGTGACACAGACAATCTCACAGTTGTGCAGGCAGGCCTAGTACCTTATTGGCACCACAAGGGAGAGTCACATTTTTTTCTGAGTTAAATATTAAAATTAATGTTAGGATTTTGAATAATTTTCAGAGTAACATAGCTAATCTCACATTTGTCTAGGCAGGCCTAGTACCTTATTGCCACCACAAGGGAAAGTCACCTTTGTTTCTGCTTTAAATATTAAAATTACTATTCGGAATTTGTTTGAATAATTTTCAGAGTTACACAGCCAATCTCACAGTTGTGTAGGGACTGAGAGGCCTAGTACCTTATTGCCATCGCAAGGGAGAGTCACCTTTGTTCCTGTGTTAACTATTAAAAATAATATTAGGAATTTGAATAATTTTCAGAGTAACATAGCTAATCTCACATTTGTCTAGGCAGGCCTAGTACCTTATTTTCACCACAAGGGAAAGTTACCTTTGTTTCTGTTTTAAATATTAAAATTACTATTCGGAATTTGTTTGAATAATTTTCAGAGTGACACAACCAGTCTCACAGTTGTGTAGGTAATGGGAGGTCTAGTACCTTATTGCAGTCACAAGGGAGAGTCACCTTTGTTCCTGTGTTAAATATTAAAAATAATATTAGGAATTTGTTTGAATAATTTTCAGAGTGACACAGCCAATCTCAAAGTTGTGTAAGGACTGGGATGCCTAATACCTTATTGCCATTGCAAGGGAGAATCACCTTTATTCCTGTGTTAAATATTAAAAATATTAGAAATTTGTTTGAATAATTTGCCATGACACAGCCAGTCTGACAGTTGTCGTGTGGCCAGGTTTTAAAATTTTAAAAGTATAATAGTTCACTACCTATCTATCTGTAATGGATTTGAGTCCTTGTGAACAACCTGATGTTCCTAATCCTGGTACCAGCTGCAGTGACCCAGCAACCACCAACACCACCACGGTGCAGTTGCTTTCAAGCAGAGCTAGCAGCAGCAGACGGGGAAAGAAGAATACTTTGAGTAGTACTAGTCAGACTCAGCAGCAGCACTCCAAACCAAAAACTAGAAATAAGAAGAGAACTGCAGGTTGTTCTACCTCCAGTAGCAGGGTAGAGAGGTCCAGGTCCTTCTCTAAGACCACGAAGCAGCCGTCACTTGTCTCTCATCAGCTGTTTTGATGATCCCCCCAGAACCACCTGCACAATGACTAGTGCCACTGCCAGTTTAGTCACTACCTCCGCTACAGCCAGTTCTATAAAACTGGGTACACCTAGCGTGTTTAACACTACTGGTCAGAAACTGCAGGCAGTATCAACGCTGGATTTTTATAGCGAACGTCCGTGTAAGCAGCCCAAACGGGAATTTTTGGAGTATTTGGAGAAAATTTCTCCTGCCACCACTGTCAATGCCACTGAGAGCATATTTTCTCCAAAAAAGTTTATTGAGGGAGATAGTTTACCATTTCCCAGTAGCCACCAGGCAGAAGAAGGAATTCAGCAGGTCTCCCCAAAATCTGGTGCTGATGATTTTTCTTCCTGTCCAAACCTACAATAGGTAGAAGGAGAATATGAGGGACCAAGGCCTCAGAAGCTTGATTTTTCCCCTGACCTTGATTTTTCCGATGACCTTGATTTTTCCCCTGACCTTGATTTTTCCACTGCTGCCCACAGTACTCCTCCTTTTTTTCTACAGCTAGTGCTACAATTTTGTCTTCTATTGAAAACTCACCACCTGCCTCTCCAGTTCCAAATGAGTCTCGCAGGCTGGTAGTAACTGCTAGTGTCTCCGCCACCAGTGTTACTCCATCCTCCTCCAATCCCAGTCCCAACATCCCTGCTGCCATCTTTAGGTCTACTAGTACCCCTATAAAGGAACATAGAAAAAAAAAAGCATAGTAAGGTTGCTCCAGCATGTGAACATGAAGAAAGTGTCACCTCAGTTTCTTCTTCTCCACCAACTTCCAGAGTCATCCGTCGCTCCAAAGCGTGGGAGCATTTTGTGACATTTGTCGATGCCCGGCTATCTAGATGTAAACTGTGTGGCAAGGAAGTGAGCCGTGGGAGGGTATTGGGTCATCTAACCACTTCCGGGATGAACCAACACCTGAACAACTACCACAAGTCAGTTTTGATAAGTGCAGAACATGGCAGCACTACTACATATACTAGTGTCACACTCACCACCAGTAGGCAGGAGAAAGGGCAGGGGGATTATGCCACATCTGGTCCAAGTAAGAGCAGACAGTCACAGTCCCTCCCAAAATCAATACAGGCCACACTGGAAGATTTTGGTGGGTTTCATTCCAAGGGGATGTGCAGACAGCAGTCCAGGAAAATTGCACTCCTCATTGCACAGCTCATAGCCATTGGGGGTGCTACTTTTAATTTGGTGGATAGGGAACCCTTCCAGCAACTTATGGAGGCTGTCGCACCCCGATATAAAATCCCATCACGCACCACATTTAGTAGAACTATAGTGCCCTCATTGTACCAGTCATGCGTTGGGCTTTTGAAGGACCTGCTAGGAAAGGCTGGTGGCCAGTCATAGCACTTTACTACTGACTTATGGAGTAAGTCACAGCAACAAGTTCAGGTACAGTAGCCAAGCAGGCAGGGCACCACTCTTTCCTCCTTCACGCTGAGGTAATGGATCAGTGGCTAGGGGAGCCGGCAGGCACACAGGCACAAATGGGGTTTGTGGCTACTGATGGTGCAGCTAACATGATAAAGGCTTCTTGGGATGGCAGATTTGTGGGTGTGCGCTGCTCAGCGCATGCCCTTCATCTGGTAGTGAAAGTTGCTCTCGAGGATGGCAGTAACACTGGAAGGTTATCAGCACTTCTGGAGTCGTGCCTACAAATTGCTGGCCACTTCCATCGGAGCATCAAAGATAGCCAGCTCCTCAGGGAGGAACAGAAAAAGGCAGACCTCCCAGAGCACCTCCTGAAACAAGATGAATGGACCAGGTGGAACTCCACCTTAGATATGCTAGAGCGTATTTTGGACAGAAAAAGTCAATTCATGCAATGTCATGTCACCATTTCATTGGCAGTAACAAAACACTGGACAGGGCTGACTGGGCCCTGATGGAACAGGTAGTGACAGTCCTCACGCCTTTTCATGCTTTGACGGAAATTTTAAGCAAAGAGAACTCTAGCCTGGCTGAAGTCATTCCCCTCTTCACACACCTCTCCTTAATAATTGACAATTTCCTTGCCCATAGGAAACGCTTGCCTGTTGCTGAGGGTAATATAATTCCAGATGTTGCTGCCCTTCTAACGAGGCTGAAAAATGAACTGACTCGGCGCATGGATGAGCGCATGGACAATTGTCCAGAGTTAATGCTTGCCACAATTTGTGATCCTCAAATTAAAGGCAAGCTGGCACTTAGTTCCAATTCACTCACTGCCTGGAGGAAACAATTGATAGAGAGGGTGCATGAGAGGTAAAGAAAAAACAAGATGCAGTCACAGGAGGCGGGAGAAGATTCCACCGATGAGCTGGATGAGTGTGGTGGTCTTCCAAGACCTATCAGTAGCAGTGCCAGTAGAACTTCATCTTGTTCCAGTGGAGAAGCTGCTGCTTTTTATGCTGAGGCAATGGACAGATTATGTTTCTGACAAAATAAAGAGCTCCCCATAAATAGAAAAGTGCTGAATATGAGATTAAGACTTACCTTGCAGAACCTTCTTTTCCCCCAAGTACAGATCCCTTGACTTTCTGTGATAACAAGAGGGCTATATCCCTGGTAGCCCAGGAGTTGCTTTCTTGCCCCCCAACCACTGTCCAGAGTGAGTGGGTATTTTCCGTAGCAGGAAATATACTTAGCCCCCAGCACTCTCAATTGGCCACCCACTTCGTGGAGCAAATTACTTTTTTTAAAAGTCAGCTTGCCAAAGCTGGGTTACCCAGCTCTCAGGTTCAATGCAGATTAGAAAAACAGAAAGGACTTCATCTACAATCATCCATATAGTACCATAATACTCTGAGCACTCCAGCTTACCCATACCCAGCCCTAGAACCATGCTGTATCTATCTACTGAGTCCTGCCTGCTCCAGTGTTCTGCAGTTTGCTGCTGGCTACATCTACAGTGTTGCTGTCATCCTGAGTCCGCCCCACACCAGTCATCCTCCGTTTTCCTTCTTCCTTCAACTTTAGCTACATCCATAATTCATCTACTTCATCCACAGTACCATAAGGCTGAATGCCCACCGTACCCTGTTCCACAGTCTTCATTTAAACCCTGGAAATGGTTCCATTTATTTTTATTTTTTAATTTTCATTTTTTATTGTATTTTTTAAAGCATTTTAAATTCAACTAATAATTCAGACTGTTGTTGAATTTCGTCAGAGTCGAACAGGTCTGGTCTGAATGTCGGATCCTTCGAATAAGAAAAAAAAAATTGTCAGAATTTTAATTTTACTGAAGATGTTTGTTGTGCACAAGTCTAGTTTACATGAATTAGCATTGAAAAAGTTGTCAGAATGCCAACAAAAGGCTTTTGCCTATACAAGCAAAAAAAGCAAGTGTGCACTCTATATAGTGCTGGTCCCAACACCACATCCCCCGCTAGCATTTCTCTCCCTGTAGAAAAACCTTTTTAAAGAAACTCTAGGTATTAAGCCCAAATCTGTTTGTGGGCTAGCTAAACCTATTAAGAATAAAGTTGTCCCAAGCAGATTTGGGAGAAATTTTGGTTAAGCAAGAATAACGTTCTTTCAGTAGTGGGTAGTTTCAGATGTGGTAAAAATTGGCGCCTTACATGTCCATTTATTACACATAAAGCTAGTTCAGTTAGGTAAAGAATTTCCAATTACTAACAGACTGTATTGTGGTTCTAGTTATGTGATTTATTTGATCACATATGTGTATGGGTTACAGTGTGTTCTTAGTACTACCCAAACTCTTTGGTGTGGATTTGGTCATCACTGACCACCACTGTTTTGTCACTCAAAGAATCCAGAGGTTCTTTCTCTTACCCCCTTGGAATATATTGCAATATCTGCTCATTATAGCCATATAAGATGATTAAACAACTGGGAAGCATTTTGGATGTTTCTTTTACACTCATTGGCACCAGAGGGCCTTAATGAGCAGAGGGAGAGTATAGCAGAAGAAAAAATGGGCATTTGTGTGTGTGTATGTTCCATGTACAATTTACCAAGGTACATACTCTGGTATTTTTTTTATCAAGCAGTTGTTTTTAGTGAGTAGCACATTTTATATAAGGTTGACATAGAGATATATTGCAGCATTTGGATGATAGATATTTTGCACATATTAAACACATTATACAAATTTTTCATTTTGGTATTGTTATATTAATATAATTGGGTCTATATTTTATTCGTCACCCTTGTACACTCCACTTTTGCACAATTAATAACATTATTTATAAATTTCATCAAAATAATTAGGTGTTCACAAGATTATAATAGAGAATTTGCATTAGCATTTCTACTAAGTTAATGTAATTAGATATGTATTCTTTTAAGGTTGTTTTTGCATATTAAACAAGTACCACATACATAATGAGACAATTTAGATTATTGATATACATTTTTATCTTTCATAATTGTCAGATTACACATAGGTTTAATGTCATATGATGTATTAGTGTTTATGATTTGTATGAATTATGTAGGTATTGTATATTTAACTGTTCTATTTGTTAAGGTCTTCCTCTTGGCATTCCTAACTGTCACGGTTTGCCCAGAAACGATCAAGAGTCAGTATGGTACAGTTAAATGCAACTTATTAACAACAAGAAAGACGGCACACAATAGAATTATAGCAGGAACTAGCAGAGGGTCACAAGCCAGGAAGCACTACTATCAGGAACAGTAGGCTACCAAGCTTGACCTCACTGCCGGAGACTAGGCCTCAACCACTGGTAGTCTCAACTGGAATGGAACAGGGGCAGGAGCAGGAACACAGGATCTTGATCCGACGAAACGAGAATACTGACTCACGCCTGCAGTCAGTGTGGAGCGTATCTCTGACTCCCACCTGCAGTCAGTATCACTGCAAGTCTGCCAGAGCCCCAGGTCCACACCAGATTGGATGTCCGTAGGGTAATAAGCAACAGAATAGTCAGACAGAGCCACAGGTCGGCACCAGAGAGGGTAGTCAGACAAGCCAGGTCATGCACAGTTCAGGTAGTCAGCCAGAGCCACAGGTCTGCACCAGATGGGTGTCCACTATAGGATAAGACAAAAGAATAGTCAGACAGAGCCACAGGTCAGCACCAGATTGGATGGAAGACAAAACAGGTCATACACGGAGCTCAAGGTAATAGAACTGCTTAACACAACAACACAAGGGCAACTGGGGTAGCCTTCAGTCTGCCCTTTAAACCCCAGAAGGCGCCCAAATCTCGCTTTGTTTCAGCGACACTTGCTGCAGTATTATCATCCAGCCTGAGGACATGGGCGTCACACAACTCCACCAAATGCACCCAGACCAGGCGCACAAATAGACGTCAGAAATTCTGCAATGCCCATAGCCAGGTGACTCCTTATCCAGCGACGCCTTGAGCGCTACGCTGGATGCTAGGTACTGTAACACTAACTGGTTCTACTTTAAGGATATAACTCAAGCATATTATATTTTCCAATTTGTCTTGAGTGAGAATATGGACTTAGCATCTATAGTTATTATTGGTATAACTTAACAGCTTAATTTTTTAAATAAAGTTAGGATTTCTATACATTGTAAAAACAAGGATTGGATTGGAAGTGGTCTTATTCTCGTGCACTCTATTAGTGAGCTCTTGCAGACAGTTATATGAGCTTTGTCTGTGTTAGTTGTCTGTGATTGGATATGGGAAAGAGGCTGCCTTGAACCAAACATGTGAAGGTTCATACTTATTGGATATGATGGTAAGGCTTGTGTATCTTATCTTGACAACTTAGAAGCCTGCAACCACGTTTTCCACTCCAGGGATGTGGACTGCCGAGATGGCTGGTACATGAGCTTCCACCCATTGAAGGGGTTCCCGAACTTCTGTCCAGGCTGATTCACTCAGAGTTCCTCCTTGATAGCTGATGTATGCGACCATTGTCACATTGTCAGAACGGATTCTTACTGCGGTTCCCTTCATTATCTGGTACCAGTGAAGAAGCACTAGACGAATGGCTTAATTTTACAGGATATTGATTGATAAGAGACTCTCCTCCCCGGTCCAGGTGCCTTGAGCTGTCAGGGGACCCAGGGTCACTCCCCAGTCTCCAGACGGGCATCTGTAGTTACCATGGCCCAATCTGGTATTACAAACGGGCGTCCTGTGTCAAATTAAGTCAATGAAACCCTCAGCACAGGTCTTCATTCATCTGAGGGGACAGAGACGTGGTGTGAGTCAGATGGGACCTCTGTGTTGAACAGCTCCTGAGGGCGTCCAGCTGAAGTTCCCTTGTGTGGAACTGAGAATAGGGGACCACCCCCAGGGCAGACACCAGCCAGAACTCTCATGCAAGTTCTTATAGTTGCTGAAGGCCAGACCAGAGCCTGGGAAACATCCTGAAACAGAATCTGTATCTTGTCTTCAGACAAAAATACTTTTCCATGAAGGATGTCAAATCCCATGTCCATGAAGTAAAGGGACTGAGAAGGAACCAGTGAGGACTTCTTGACCAGAATATGGATATATTCTTGCATGTGATGGAAATCCCTTGCAAAAAGGACATAGGCAGCCAGGGAGGCCATGATCTTCATGAAGATCCTTGGAGCTGACACCAGGCCAAAGGGAAGGCAGTGAACTGGTAGAGAATACACTCATAGGTGAAGCAAAGGAAACATCAGTGGTTTGGATGAATTGGGACATGCAGGTTAGCATCCTAAATGTCTAGGGAGGATAGGCACTCTCCTGCACCCTTTGCTGAGCTACCAGACTCAGGGATTCCATCTTGAATTGGGAAGCTTCCACATAATGGTCGAGATGTCCCAAGTTCAGAATAGGACTATCCTTTTTGGGAACCACAAAAAGGTTGGAGTACAAGCATGAGAAGTGTTCTGGGGCAAGAACTGGAACCAAAACCTGTTTGTCCAACAGGGATAAGACAATCTATGAACAGACAAATCCCAATGAGCTCTTTACAAAAAGAAGCAATAAGGAGGAAGGGACTTGAAGTCTATACTGTACCCTTCGTAAATCACCAGCAAAACCCGCTGGTACATCATGACCAGGATGGAAATGAACCCCTTTGTGTAGGGAAAGACCAGAACTCTGTGAGCCATACAGAGGTGGGCTTATCAGCCTTAGGCTTCTGAGCAAATATATTGGTCTGCCAAGCCTGCATTGGTTTTTGGGGCTGAGTGGGCCTGGACGGACTGAGGGAGTTGAACTCTCTGTGCCCCAAACTTCCTGTGAAAAAAGGGATGTTTAGAAGACATCTGAGGCAGGAATGTATTCTTGCCTCCAATGGCATTACTAATGACTGTACCCAGATCAAATCCAAAGAAATGCTTGCCCACAAAAGGAAGGGAAACTAAGAATCTCTTTGAATATTGGTCAGCTGACCAAATCTTGAGCCACAAAGTATGTTGCACAGCAACAGATAATGCTGAGGACCTACCTGACAATCTGGTAGCTTCAAAAGGCCACTTTAGAGAGGTATGCATTGACCTCCATTATGTTGGCAAGCATAAAAGGGAGTTCTGGTGGGGCCATCCCACAGATAACCTCTGAGATTTCACCTCAGATGGCTATAGCTCTGTTGACTCAAGCTAATCAAAGTCTCTGGATGATGTCAAGTGAGGCAGACCCCACATCAGAGGCCTCAGAGACCTGGAGGGTCTCCAACACCACTCTGATGAGCAATTCAATGGAAGGGTAAGGGTCAGCCTCATAGAGATGTCCAAAGAAAAAGGAAGAATCCATATCCTCTTCCTCTGTATCTATCTCCTTATCGTAGCGGTCCCCAACCAGTTGAGAATGTCCCCTGAAGAAGGGAACAATGTGTCACCATGAATGCAGAACCCCTTGCATTGATGAAGGAATAGATGCAACAAAGGACATCAGGGTTTTAACCCAAGTTGGCTCTTATCCAGAGCTGGAGGGCCCCAGAGTAGGGGCCACAGTAGTAGTAGAATTAGGGTCACCTTTATACCATTAGATCAAATGAGAGAGCAATGTCAAAGTACTGAATGAAAATAGGCAAGAACTCCACTGAAAGTGGGTGCCAAAGGTAATGTGACATAAGTAGATAGGACAATCACACTCAGTCTTCTTTCTTCAGGTTCCCATTGTAAATTGTTGAACGATATAGAAGTTCAGGCATGAAGAACAAACCTCAACAGCCACAGGAAAATGGTCCAGAAATACACCTGTGAACTGGGCAATTCCTGTCCAGGGAAGCCAGTTAATAGACACATGCCTAATGGGGGATTATAAAGCCCCATATCTAAGGTGAAAATAAGAAAGTAGACCTAAAATCTGAGAGCAGTGCCTGCTTGCTCCTCTTGCTTGAGAGGTCACTTGAATCTGGAAAGGCAAGGGGTTAAACTGGAGGAACAGTAGAGTAGAGTTTCTGCCTCAAAGTCCCTGTTCTTTTAAGTGCCCTGCCCTCTGGAAAATTGGAGCTCAACATGGTTCCAGGGTTCTATACAGGACATAAAAGGAAAATGGTGATATTATAAAAAATGCACTTTGCATAATAAAGGGCAACCATCTCCAAGACAGTGCCACATTAGCAGATATGATCCACTAGGAGCAGACAGACAGATTATACCAGAGTTGCATTGTATGCCCTGTCAGATTAATGAGAGACAGCAGAATTAAGGTATGAATTAAAACCTCTAATGTTCCCTTGTTGGTCCCATTGGAAGAGATTGAACGGAGAGTCAGCCTCCTGTTTTCTGCAATGCAGTACACATAGATCCTCTGCTTTGAGCCTGAAAACATGACAGAGAGTCTATGGCGACTGCGCATGCATCTCACAAAGTTCATGAATGTAACTCACATACTTCCAGTGTGGCAGATTTCTACCCTAAGATACCAATAGTTTGCTTCAGAACTGTACCTTTTTAGCTTATTGAACTGCTCCTTATGTGTGTGCTAGGTTCACAGAACTGCTTATGGATCTAAGCCTAAGCATCTGTCTAAACCACTCTTACATCATTGGGCTTCTTTCTTTACTTTGAATTCTCTTTATTGTCTATCCCAAAGTGTTGAGAAGATTCATTATTATGTCTAGCAAGGGAGTTTCCCAATTTCCCTCTGGTTTTGTAGTGCAATATGTGGTTATGGAGGGCTGTGTTCTATTCTTCACAATGTAATGTGTTCAAGGTGGTAGCATTTATTGAAGCCTAACTATAACTTAATGTATACCCTAGGGGAACTATTCAGTACATGATGGGCTGTCTCAGTCTGTGGGTCTGGCAGGAATACACACTACCCAGTTCACAAAGGGTATTTGTCAAAGGTATCCAAGATTAACCTCTAACAGGAGAACCAATTAGGTTGGATATCTTCACATAAATAGCTAAAATGAAATTTGAGAACTTTACACTATACTAGGTATTGACACGCTATTTCACAGTAAAGAATTGATTAAAATAATCAATCCCGCATATTTGTGCAAAAATATATATAAAATGTATTAAATACAATATACTATATATAAAGTGTAAACAACGATATAAATGAGTGACCAGCAATTACAATAGATATACAGAAACTCAAACCACAATTATCACAATTGAGGTTTAAGGTATGTTGTCAGGTGAGTCATCTTTAATCTTAAGTCAGGTCCTCTGATAATTTCCTTATACCATATATAATAACCAAATTTATAGAAACTAACTGGAATAAAATCCCAGACTGAAATCACTATAATTTAATTATCTACCAATTTCAAATATGTCATACCTTCTGAATAAAACATATAAATTGCATTTAATATAGTCAATAATAGATTATACTAAGAATATACTCAGAATCAATCTAATAATATATGTCTAGACAGTTTACCAAACTTTATGCAACATATATCATAAACATGGATATATAGCAAATCTATGTAAAACCTATAGGGTACTCCAAGGGTTAATCCATTTATTAAGATAGGAGGCCACACCCAAGATGGCGACTTCTTTTGTCTAGTGTGAGGTTTAGATAAACTTCTCACTGTACAAAAGTTTATACCTAGTGTTGAGCGAGCATGCTCGGCCGATGCTCGGATCGGCTCGAGCATCGCTCTGCTCGGCACATGGCGGTACTCGTACGAGTACCGCATGTGCTCGCCCGCCATGTTCGGGTCTCCTCCCCGCACGTTTTGCGGCTGCTGCGCAGCCAATAAACGTGCAGGGAGGCTCTGACATCGGTGTAATGCCAGCAGCCATGTTGGCTGCTGGCATTACACTGATTGGCTGGCCAGAACCCGTGGTCAGGTGCTGTATAGCACCTGACCATCGAGTTCGGCTCAGTCTGAGCCAGGGAGAGCTGAGGATAGGAAGGGAAAGGCAGTGTAGGGAGGAAAAAAACAAAAATTGTGAAAAAAAAAGAACCAAAAGTCCTTTTTAGGACTACTGTGTGTGGGGGCAGCAGGTTATTTGGTGTGGGGGGAAAAAAAAAAAAAAAAAAAAAAAAAAATATATATATTCTGTTTAGTGTGCAAAGTTGCAGATTAGAGCACATTCTGTTTAGTGTGCACAGTTGCAGATTAGAGCACATTCTGTTTAGTGTGCAAAGTTGCAGATTAGAGCACATTCTGTTTAGTGTGCAAAGTTGCAGATTAGAGCACATTCTGTTTAGTGTGCAAAGTTGCAGATTAGAGCACATTCTGTTAAGTCTTCAAACTAAAATATCAAAGTCACGTATTCCATTCAGTGTGCGTCGCCGCAGTTTAGCAGCACATTCTGAGTACTGTGCAGAGTTGCAGAATAGGAAGAAATACTGTTAAGTCTTCAAACTAAAATATCAAAGTCACATATTCCATTCAGTGTGCTTCGCCGCAGTTTAGCAGCACATTCTGTGTACTGTGCAGAGTTGCAGAATAGGAAGAAATACTGTTAAGTCTTCAAACTCAAATATCAAAGTCACATATTCCATTCAGTGTGCTTCGCCGCAGTTTAGCAGCACATTCTGTGTACTGTGCAGAGTTGCAGAATAGGAAGAAATACTGTTAAGTCTTCAAACTAAAATATCAAAGTCACATATTCCATTCAGTGTGCTTCGCCGCAGTGTAGCAGCACATTCTGTGTACTGTGCAGAGTTGCAGAATAGGAAGAAATACTGTTAAGTCTTCAAACTAAAATATCAAAGTCACATATTCCATTCAGTGTGCTTCGCCGCAGTGTAGCAGCACATTCTGTGTACTGTGCAGAGTTGCAGAATAGGAAGAAATACTGTTAAGTCTTCAAACTAAAATATCAAAGTCACATATTCCATTCAGTGTCTTTCACCGCCGTTTAACAGCCTATTCTGTGTACTCTGCAGAGTTGCAGAATTATAAGAAATACTGTTAAGTTTTCAAACTCAAATATTAAAGTCACATATTCCATTCAGTGTCTTTCACCGCCGTTTAACAGCCTATTCTGTGTACTCTGTACAGTTGCAGAATTATAAGAAATACTGTTAAGTTTTCAAACTCAAATATTAAAGTCACATATTCCATTCAGTGTCTTTCACCGCCGTTTAACAGCCTATTCTGTGTACTCTGTACAGTTCCAGAATTATAAGAAATACTGTTAAGTTTTCAAACTCAAATATTAAAGTCACATATTCCATTCAGTGTCTTTCACCGCCGTTTAACAGCCTATTCTGTGTACTCTGTACAGTTCCAGAATTATAAGAAATACTGTTAATTTTTCAAACTCAAATATTAAAGTCACATATTCCATTCAGTGTCTTTCACCGCCGTTTAACAGCCTATTCTGTGTACTCTGTACAGTTCCAGAATTATAAGAAATACTGTTAAGTTTTCAAACTCAAATATTAAAGTCACATATTCCATTCAGTGTGTTTCAACGCCGTTTAACAGCCTATTCTGTGTACTCTGCAGAGTTGCAGAATTATAAGAAATACTGTTAAGTTTTCAAACTCAAATATTAAAGTCACATATTCCATTCAGTGTCTTTCACCGCCGTTTAACAGCCTATTCTGTGTACTCTGTACAGTTCCAGAATTATAAGAAATACTGTTAAGTTTTCAAACTCAAATATTAAAGTCACATATTCCATTCAGTGTGTTTCAACGCCGTTTAACAGCCTATTCTGTGTACTCTGCAGAGTTGCAGAATAGTAAGAAATACTGTTAAGTTTTCAAACTCAAATATTAAAGTCACATATTCCATTCAGTGTCTTTCACCGCCGTTTAACAGCCTATTCTGTGTACTCTGTACAGTTGCAGAATTATAAGAAATACTGTTAAGTTTTCAAACTCAAATATTAAAGTCACATATTCCATTCAGTGTCTTTCACCGCCGTTTAACAGCCTATTCTGTGTACTCTGTACAGTTCCAGAATTATAAGAAATACTGTTAAGTTTTCAAACTCAAATATTAAAGTCACATATTCCATTCAGTGTGTTTCAACGCCGTTTAACAGCCTATTCTGTGTACTCTGCAGAGTTGCAGAATTATAAGAAATACTGTTAAGTTTTCAAACTCAAATATTAAAGTCACATATTCCATTCAGTGTCTTTCACCGCCGTTTAACAGCCTATTCTGTGTACTCTGTACAGTTCCAGAATTATAAGAAATACTGTTAAGTTTTCAAACTCAAATATTAAAGTCACATATTCCATTCAGTGTGTTTCAACGCCGTTTAACAGCCTATTCTGTGTACTCTGCAGAGTTGCAGAATAGTAAGAAATACTGTTAAGTTTTCAAACTCAAATATTAAAGTCACATATTCCATTCAGTGTCTTTCACCGCCGTTTAACAGCCTATTCTGTGTACTCTGTACAGTTGCAGAATTATAAGAAATACTGTTAAGTTTTCAAACTAAAATATCAAAGTCACATATTCCATTCAGTGTCTTTCACCGCCGTTTAACAGCCTATTCTGTGTACTCTGTACAGTTCCAGAATTATAAGAAATACTGTTAAGTTTTCAAACTCAAATATTAAAGTCACATATTCCATTCAGTGTCTTTCACCGCCGTTTAACAGCCTATTCTGTGTACTCTGTACAGTTGCAGAATTATAAGAAATACTGTTAAGTTTTCAAACTCAAATATTAAAGTCACATATTCCATTCAGTGTGTTTCAACGCCGTTTAACAGCCTATTCTGTGTACTCTGCACAGTTGCAGAATAGGAAGAAATACTGTTAAGTTTTCAAACTCAAATATTAAAGTCACATATTCCATTCAGTGTGTGTCACCGCAGTTTAGCAGCCTATTCTGTGTACTCTGCACAGTTGCAGAATAGGAAGAAATACTGTTAAGTTTTCAAACTCAAATATTAAAGTCACATATTCCATTCAGTGTGTGTCACCGCAGTTTAGCAGCCTATTCTGTGTACTCTGCAGAGTTGCAGAATAGTAAGAAATACTGTTAAGTTTTCAAACTCATATATATTAAAGTCATATATATCGTGTAAGATGAAGAAGGCGGGTAAAAAGGGACGGGGAAGTGGACGTGATCCTGAAAGTTCAGGGCGCGGGTCAGGACGCGGAGAAACTGTGCCTGGTGCCAGAGCACAAGAAAGAAAGACATCCACCATACCTAGCTTCATGTCTGATTTCACAGGGCGTCGCAGGACATCACTCTCGAGGTCCGACCAGTGCGAACAGGTGGTCGGTTGGATGACAGCTGATACTGCTTCCAGTCGGTTAAGCACCACCCTGTCTTCCACCAAGTCCACTCTCAGTAGCCAAGAGTCTGGTCAACATAATCCTCACTCTGATCATCCTTCCTCCCACCATACACGGTCTGGTCAAAGAAGTGATCCCACACTGGGATATAGTGATGAGCTCGTCTCATCACCAATCCTTCATTTGACCCTCTCTCCAAGCACGCTTGCAGAGGAACATGACATCTTGTGCCCTGATTCACAATCTCTAGAGGCTACCCAATCACAAGAAGATGACAGATGTGAACGGCATTTAAGGTCAAAGGAAGTAGTGGATGATGATGATGATGATGATGAGACACAGTTGCCATTAAATCAACCACTATTTCCGTCTCAAGACCTTGTTGAGGAGAATGTTATACAGTTGTCAATGACTGAGTATGTGGTGGGATCAAGACTTGAGGAGGATGATCAGAGTGAGGAAGTGGAGGAGGACTTGGTGGACGATGAGGTGACTGACCCCACCTGGGAAGGTGTAGAGCCGAGCGATGACAGCAGTCCTGAGGGTGAGCCATCTGCAGCACCGCAACAGGCTGGAAGAGGCAGTGGTGTGGCTACAGAAAGAAGGCGGACCGCACCAAACCGGCCCGCAAATGTTCCACGGAGCACCCCCTTGCGTAAATCTACCTTGCCAAGGGGTAGGTGTTCCGCGGTATGGCGTTTTTTTAAGGAAAGTGCGGACGACAAAAGAATTGTAGTTTGCAACCTGTGCCACACCAGAATGAGCCGAGGCATGAACACTAGAAACCTCACCACCACCAGCATGATCCGACACATGGCATCCAAGCACCGTAGTAAGTGGGAGGAACGCCTGGATCGCCCATCTGTGTCTGCAGGCCACACCACTGCCTCCTCTTCCCCTGTTTTCGGTGCCGGCCAATCGCCTGTCGAAGGCGCAGGCCCGCATACCTCCCGCCCTGCACCTGTACCATCTGAAGCACCATCAGCGACCACATCCACTTCCCTGTCCCAGCACAGCGTCCAAATGTCGTTACCCCAGGCATTTGAGCGCAAGAGAAAGTACCCAGCCACCCACCCACAGGCCATAGCACTAACCTCACACCTTTCCAAATTACTGGCCATCGAAATGCTGCCATTTAGGCTTGTGGACACTGAGTCCTTCCGCAGCCTGATGGCAGCAGCTGTCCCTCGGTACGCGGTCCCCAGCCGCCACTACTTTTCCCGGTGTGCCATCCCCGCATTACACCACCATGTGTCCCGTAACATCACCCGTGCCCTGACCAACGCAGTTACTGGGAAGGTCCACTTAACGACTGACACATGGACAAGTGCTTGTGGCCAGGGACGCTACATTTCCCTGACGGCACACTGGGTGAATGTCGTGGAGGCTGGGAGCGACTCGGACCCTGGGATGGCACGGGTGCTACCCACGCCGAGGATTGCGGGCCCTACCTCCATCAGGGTTTCCACCAGCACCTACGTTATTGGCTCCTCCTCCTCCGTTTCCACCTCCGAATTCTCTACACACACCGCCACTCCCCCATCAGCCAGTAGCTGGAAGCAGTGTAGCACTGCAGTGGGGAAGCGTCAACAGGCCGTGCTGAAGCTGATCTGCCTTGGGGACAAACAGCACACGGCCTCAGAGCTGTTGCAGGGGATTAGTCACCAGACCGAGCAGTGGCTCTCGCCACTCAACCTGCAACCAGGCATGGTTGTGTGTGATAATGGGCGTAACTTGGTGGCGGCTTTGGAGCTCGGCAAGCTCACACACGTACCATGCCTAGCGCATGTATTTAATTTAGTGGTGCAGCGATTTCTAAAAACCTACCCCAATGTGCATGATCTCTTGACCAAGGTGCGCCGCTTGTGTGCACATTTCCGTAAGTCATCTACAGCTTCGGCCGGCCTGTTGAAGCTGCAGCAGCGCTTACAATTGCCAGCTCACCGGCTGCTGTGTGACGTGAGCACGCGCTGGAACTCCACCTTCCACATGTTGGCCCGGCTTTGTGAGCAGCAGAGGGCAGTAGTGGAGTACCAGCTGTTACACGGTCGTCGCCTCTCCGTTCAACTTCCTGTAATCAGAAGTGAGGAGTGGGAATGGATGTCAGACCTCTGCGAGGTTTTACGCAATTTTGAGGAATCGACACAGATGGTGAGCGGCGATAACGCTATTATCAGTGTAACCATCCCACTTCTGTGTCTACTGAAACGCTCGCTGCTCACAATTAAAACCGACGCTTTGCATGTGGAAGAGGTGGAAATGGGGGAGGAAGAGCTTACACAAGGTGATAGCCAGAGCACCCTCACTTCGTCTTCTCAGCGACAATTGGAGGAGGCGGAGGAGGAGGAGGAGGAGGAGGAGGAGGAAGACACGGTTGCCTCCGCTACAGAGGGTAGCCATGGAACTTTAGTTCCATCTCTTCAGCGTGGGTGGGCAGAAGAGGAGGAAGAGGATGAGGATATTGAGAGTCATCCTCCTGGTGAGGACAGCGAAATCTTGACTGTTGGTACTCTGGCACACATGGCTGACTTTATGTTAGGCTGCCTTTCCCGTGACCCACGCGTTGTACGCATTTTAGACAACACGGATTACTGGGTGTTCACCCTTCTGGACCCCCGCTACAAAGAGAATTTCTCATCTCTCATTCCTCCGGTGGAGAGGACAAGCAAAATGGTGCAATACCAGAAGGTTCTTGTTGAAAAATTGCTCCAAAATTTTCCATCTGACAACGCTGGCGGCAGAGTACGTGCTACCTTGGCCAACCGAGAAGGGGAGAAAAGGGGAGCACACAGCAGTTCCGACAAAGGCAGGGCAACACTCTCCAAGGCGTGGGACACCTTCATGACACCCCGCCAGCACCCTCACCCTGATGCGCAGCCTAGTGTCACAAGGAGGGAAAAGTTTTGGAAGATGGTGAAGGAGTACGTAGCAGACCGTGTCAGCGTCCTCAATGATCCCTCTGTGCCTTACAACTACTGGGTGTCCAAGCTGGACACGTGGTATGAACTGGCACTCTACGCCTTGGAGGTGCTGGCCTGCCCTGCCGCCAGCGTTCTGTCTGAGCGGGTATTTAGTGCTGCTGGTGGCATCATAACAGATAAGCGTATCCGCCTTTCCACCGACAATGCTGATAGGTTGACACTTATAAAAATGAACAAGGCCTGGATTTCCCCTGACTTCTCCACTCCACTGGAGGAAAGCCCCGGGGGAACATAAACTCACTTTATATATGTTATTTACAATGATGGGAATACTCTGTATTCCCATTCACCCCTTCCACCCCAAAAACGGGTATATGGTTGACTCTTAATGTTCTCATCCTCCTCCTCCTCTTCCATATGCCCTGGGATATAATTTTTATATAGGGCCAGCTCACCAGCGTGCCCTGGGATATAATTTTTATATAGGGCCAGCTCACCAGCGGGCCCTGTGATATAATTTTTATATAGGGCCAGCTCACCAGCGGGCCCTGTTTGCCAATTTTTATATAGGTCAGCTCACCAGCGGGCCTTCTCATATAATGTTTTATTGGGTCAGCTCTCTAGCGGGCCCTCTCATATAATGTTTTATAGCGTCAGCTCACTAGCGGGCCTTCGCATATAATGTTTAGGATGGTCAGCTCTGCAGCAGACCCTCACCCATAATGTTTTAGATGGTCAGCTCAGCGCACGTTTCCCTCTTAATCATGGCCTCAGTTCTGAAAATCAAGGAAATTTTTGGGAGAATTTGCCTCTGCGCACGTTTCCCTCTTAATCATGGCCTCAGTTCTGAAAATCAAGGAAATTTTTGGGAGAATTTGCCTCTGCGCACGTTTCCCTCTTAATCATGGCCTCAGTTCTGAAAATCAAGGAAATTTTTGGGAGAATTTGCCTCTGCGCACGTTTCCCTCTTAATCATGGCCTCAGTTCTGAAAATCAAGGAAATTTTTGGGATAATTTGCCTCTGCGCACGTTTCCCTCTTAATCATGGCCTCAGTTCTGAAAATCAAGGACATTTTTGGGAGAATTTGCCTCTGCGCACGTTTCCCTCTTAATCATGGCCTCAGTTCTGAAAATCAAGGAAATTTTTGGGATAATTTGCCTCTGCGCACGTTTCCCTCTTAATCATGGCCTCAGTTCTGAAAATCAAGGAAATTTTTGGGAGAATTTGCCTCTGCGCACGTTTCCCTCTTAATCATGGCCTCAGTTCTGAAAATCAAGGAAATTTTTGGGATAATTTGCCTCTGCGCACGTTTCCCTCTTAATCATGGCCTCACTTCAGAAAATCGATGAAATTTTTGGGAGAATTTGCAGATGATATACAAGTAAATATACAGCAAATACTGTTTGGTAACAATTTTTCGCCTAAAGTCGTTTTTATTTTCCTTTTTGTGTGTTTTACGGTCAGTCTGTAAAAATGGCGTACTACGGGCGAAAGATCGTTCCCAGCAGCGATGTTGGAGTCCAAGGTGCATCCAGACATCCTCCCTATGCTGTCCCTGAACCATTTCTGTAGTGTTTCCATCTTTTTCTGCCCTTTTCCTATGGACCAGGCACCCTCCCCTCATCAGAGCAGGGGGTGCCTGGTGTAATGCTCGAGTCCTCCCATTGACTTCAATGGGGCTCGGGTGCTCGGCCGAGCACTCGAGCCTCAGGGGGTGCTCGGTCAGAGCACCCGAACATCCGAGCATTGGGGTGCTCGCTCATCACTATTTATACCCAAAACACACACAAAGAAATCCAAAGAAACGCCTCAAATTAAATAGACCAATAGCAGTTGAAGGGTTAATAACCGAATTCAAAGAATTCCTCCAGATCAATATTCTAGAAATATCAATGATTATATTAACTAATTTGATATATAGGTCTCACTGCTATCAACTATTTACATGTATCTGGCAAAATATAACAATTTACCAATTAATTAATGAATTCTGCTTAATTCAGAATTACTACATCCAATATAGCTTATTATAATTGGTCAAAATTGGGTGGCCAGTTCGATGAAGACAAATTGTAAGAAAAATTATGTTTCTTCAAATATAGAAGAAATATATATTTGATTCTGAATTTTGCAGAATTAAAATAAGGAAAGGTATAGTTACCAGTCCAATAAGCGTTTCTTAGTATCTCTTTCATAGCCAGCCCAGAATACTTTTCAGGAAAACAGAGCAGGAATTGAAGAACCAGGAGACCAAGAGTAAAACCCCTTCTCTCTCAAAACTTACATATTTATAATGTAAAATTACCCTTATCAGGATCTCCTCTAACTGGATAAAGATCCATCTCATTATACAGTGACATCATCAGTATTACCTGATTGGACAATGTAAAATTTTAATTCACATAGGAAACATTTTAGAAACACTAGTAATGATGTTATATACCCTAGGGATGACACTCTTACTCCACATTAAAATTCACACCTAAAATGACACCTGGCCTGTGTTTTCTCAAAAAAAAAAAAAAAAAATAGGAGTTTGGGCCTTATCATACATCACATAAATATGTCATCCTACCAGACTTTCCCACATGGTAGAATCCCTTATTAGGCCTGCTGTCTCCAGGATAGTCATATTTAATCGTAAAATTCACTCAACTATTTTTACTCCCGTCTAGGTAAAGAGAGGCCCCTTTTGTCTCTAAAACAGAGTCATTGTTATAACATGAGATCATTACACACATCTTACAAACAGACTTTCAGAAAATTTGGTTTAAAAGAAAAAATAACCATTTCCTCCCCATCATGGCAATGTCTCTGACATATTTTATCACCAGACATTATTAGGCTGATGTACCTGGAGTAATTCTCTGGAGTAAACCAACTGCACCATAGGGGACAAATTAACATTACTAATATCTCCATTTATTTAAATGGAAACTTTAACCCTTTGAATTTACTGGAGACCTCTTTAGCATTCAAATGGTTAAAAAGTCCATTTAAGTCAATGTATAATATTATTTGTGCCCTATGGTAATATGCTCACAACATTAAAGATGAATAAAAGGATAAACCTAATTATGAATTGGAGCCCTTCTGGAGCAAACCAACTGCATAGGGGCATTTCCCAAAATTCTACCTGATTTAACCCCTTAAGGACCATTGACGTGGCAGGACCGTCACACTGGTCCGGCACTTAAGGACCAGTGACGGTCCTGGCACGTCATGTACTTTTACTCACAGCGCTCCTGTAGGCGCGCGGTGAGTAATACCGGGCACTGAAGTTGATCGCTGCAAGACCGGAGCCGGCGTGCCGCCCCACGTGATCAGTCACGTGGGACGGCACGTCAAAGTTTCCTATGTGGTCCTTAAGGGACGGCACACCCAGGGACCGCTGGTCTTAAGGGGTTAAGGGGGGCTTTTAAATGCGTTGGAAACCTTCCTAGCATTCAAGGGGTTAAAACTCACCCAAACAATGCACTAGAGACCTCCCTAGTATTCAGAGGGTTAAAGCCCCATTTAAAGCAATGGGAATTTGCCTCCTCTGGAGCAGATGGTTTGCTCAATATATTCTTAGAACATCAGTCTCCTAGTGAATTGGTGTATTTGAGGTCTTGTAATGGGTAAGATGTCTCTAACACTGGAAGAGTTAACTGATTTGCTTTTCTATGAACTGTGAATATGTGAGATTTTAGGAAACCCAGAAATCATGAGTCTGCATACAGCTGTGACTAATGCATAAAGACAAAAGTGGATCAGTTCTGGAATAAACACTTGTATAATATGCAATACGTAAAAGCTAACACTGTTTCAAATGGGACTTCTAATACCTCTAGGATAGTTGTAGCCATCCTGATCCTCAAGAGTTAACAACAGAGTTATTAGTGGCTCAGTCAGTTTAATTAGTTGGCCTGTGCCCATTCAGGAATACCCTGAAAACATGCACTGATGATAGCAATTGGGGAAAAGGGTTGGCTACCCTTCCTGTAGGATATTAGAGGTCCCCAACACATTGTTTTGAGATGTGATACAGATCTTCATAGCAGGGGAGCTCAACCTGTTCTCAGACCCCCCCTTTCCCCATTTTTTCAGGAGCTCCTCAAATGAACATAGGTGATCCAATCAGTCATTCAATCATACTGAGGAATCTGCCGCAGTTAATGATATCCACATGTGATGTATTCAGGAGATCCTGAAAACATGTGCTGTTGAGAGAGTTTGACAACAAAGTGTGAGTGTTACTGCTTTGTATCATCTAACGGGTTCACTTTATCAATATGACACAACTGTTTTGCACAAGAACTGCCCTAGTTTTGCTTCGAAACATAAATGTTCATCTTTATAAAGCACAGTATTGCTTGTATGGTATATGGCAGCCTCTCCTCAGGAAAATATTAGGCCCTAAGACTCGTAGTAATACATCCAAAGTATGAACATATATGTCAAATATTAGAAGAATTAACACTCACAGGATTAATCCAACTAAGTTAAAAAAAGAAAATTCCCTGGAAAAAAACACTTACCAGTAATCCTGGTGTCCAATGGGGTCTTCAGCACCCTGGGGAGCTACTGTCCATCTTCTTCTTCAATCCTCTATCTTCCTTTTTCCTCTTTCTCTTTTGTCTTCTCCTCTGTCTTCTGATTTTCATCTGTTGTAAAAGACGTACCTGTAAAAAGAAAGGAAGTCCACGTTAAATAACTTTTTTAAAACATATGTGTTCAAGTAATGTCTTCATTAACCCTCTTATTGCTGGAGGGGTACGCAACACATTGCAGAGTAATTACTATCATCCAAAATAAACTGTGGCCCGATGTGTAAAAAAATATATCTGTTGTAAAAGATGTACATATAAAAAGAAAGAAAGCCCTCATTAAATACACATATGTGTTCAACTAATGTTTTCGTTAACCCTTTGAATGCCAGAAAGGTACGCAATGCACTGCAGAGCTCCTCAAATGCGGAGCAATGCGTTGCATACCTCACTGGAACTCAAATGGTTAAACCGCGCCGGCATTACTATCATCCAAAATCAATGGCCTGACAGATAACAAGGGGGGGAGTGATTTTTTCCATGTAATCCTGCCACCACCGCTGGTGACAGCGGCAAAGGTGGCAGCATCTGTCACTTTCACTGCCGGGGAAATGTAGAATTTTGACTGGATATATATTATTTGGGGGTTGAAGATATTATTAATCAATATGGATTTGCCACATATTTTTCCCACACGGGGCCAGGATTGATTTGGATGATAGTAATGCCGGCATGGTTTTACCCTTTGAGTGCCAGAGATTTGCTCTGCAATGCATTGAGTACCCTTCCGGCACTCAACAGGTTAACTAAGACATTACTTGAGCACATATGTTTAACAAAAAAACATATTTTAATGTGGACTTTCTTTTTACAGGTACATCTTTTACAACACATGAAGATCAGAAGAGAGACAGAAGATGAAGAGAAAGAAGGAACACTGAAGAAGAAGATGGACAGTGGATGATGTAAGTCAGTGTTTCTCAACTCCTGTCCTCAGGACCCACTAACAGGCCAGGATTTGATGATTTCGTTGTTAGAGCACAGGTGAGTTAATCAATGTGAATGAGCCTCTGAACATCACACCTGTGCTCTAGCAGAAAAATTCCTAAGTCCTGGCCTGTTAGTGGGTCCTGAGGTCAGAAGTTGAGAAACACTGATGTAAGTGTTACAGTTCTGGGTGTTAATCTAGTGTTAGGGCTAGTATTGTTGCACTTCACTGTTGGGGGTAGTGTAAGGTTAGTATTTTGGAGGGTGCCTGTCTGTTGAGCACATGCTTGGTGCTTGGCAGTGTGTCAGGCACTCATTGTTAGCTCTTTTCCTTTTATGTTCCCATTACTCACACTATTTAGTATGGGTTTTGGGAACTTAAAACACACGATAGACGTTTGGCCACAAGTCCGTTTCTATGGCCCAGTATTCATTGTGGTTTCAGTTGGTAGGGCAATTGAATACCGGCCTAGGCACATTTTATGTTTGGGTCAGTAGCCAATTTTGCCCTATTGGGTCTTTTATCGTGGTAAATTAAATCAAGATTAATTAATCTCTATTCGATGTCTACAGTTAATTGCCATCACATGCTGTAGGGCCTGTGGATACTGGGGAAACATATGTATAAACATACAAGTGAAGCAATTTTAGTTAGCTATATTATAGTACAGTGTTTCCAAACTTCATGCTTAGGCACACACCAACAGGTCACCAACTAGCTCCTCCTAATAATAAATAATTTCCCTTAACCTGGCTACAAAATCCTAATGGCAACTATGAATTAATTTTGCATGGGTTGGTTATTCAAAATTCATCCTTTGTTAGTACTAGATTTCAGGTCCAAGGAAGCAGACAAGATTCTTTGTTGCAGGTCTACTAGTAGCCAAACTCCTGCACTAAAGACTTTCTATGTGTTATACTAACCCGGAGCCTATTGCTTCGACAACTTTTCCCAAGTAATTGGGCTCTTGCATGTGAGTAAATGGACATGTTTTTCTGCTCAATATAA
Organism: Rhinophrynus dorsalis; assembly: GCA_037306005.1. NCBI lineage: Eukaryota > Metazoa > Chordata > Amphibia > Anura > Rhinophrynidae > Rhinophrynus > Rhinophrynus dorsalis. Next base: position 150,246,684 of record CM074725.1, on the reverse strand, counting down.
TGTTGCTTCTTGAGCTTCTTCACACTCTAGTTTCTTTTTAATCAGCTTGACCCCACATTTGCCTCATCCTGTGCAAAGAGCTTGTCACTCTGTTTAGGGTTGCAGTAGTCTGTGCTGGGTTCCTATGTACTGAACCTTGGCTTGTCCTTACATCTTTGAACCATATCTGCCTGTCTTGACTACTGGCTTTGTAGACTTTCCTTCTTGTCTCAAGATTTTGCCAGATGCTTCGCCTGAGCTTTGGTTGCTTCTGCTAACTCTTGACTAACAAGAGAACTTTTTTTGGTCCAGCCTAGGCTCAACTGGGACCAGACTAGAGGTTGACACCTTTACTTCCAGCTTTGGCCACAGCAAAGGTTCATTTGTGGTCAACACCAATCTCAAGTGTTTTACCCCAGCTTGACTCCTGAACTTCTAACAGAAGGGGTGGCCCTCTAGATCTGTTCTAACAGTTGTTACACTAAGATTACTTCAGTGGGAGTAGCTGAGTAATGCAGCCCTGCAAAGAACCAGAACACTAGCATTGGTGACCACCCATCTTGTTTTTCACTATAGCTCTTATTCACTAGACCCATTGTTTCTATATACTACATGTCTTTTCGTTGTGATGGTGGAAGATATCCACTTTAAAGTGTAACTGAGACTTTTTAACAAATATGTAATTTTTAAAGCGCTTTCAAAAATACCATTATTTACATTAGCCTTTTTTATTTATAACAACACGTTATGAGCTACAGTATTTATAGGTATTTGTCATTTCATGCATATTAGGCAGTACTGGATGGCATGTCAGCATTGCAGTTACTATCAATCCCACTGCTCTCTACCCCAACTGTTACTTCCTGACAGCCAGTACAAGCTCATTGTCATAAACTGACAAATAAATAAAGCTATCTCATAAACTATTGTTTTTTAAAAAAATATTAACAAGTATATGTGATTTTGAAAGCACTTTCAAGATCACCTATTTGTTAAAAAATTACAAGCTCCACATTAACTGCGCTCAACCCACTTATGTTACTTTGAGAAGCTGAGAGAATGCCAGGTCAACAGAATAATGCAATTACATGCATGATTGGTAAGCCGCAGGCAACAATGATAAATATACTAGCTTTCAATGGCATACAATGGCAACAAGAATCTAGACTGCCAGAACGCGCCTATATATGATAATAAATCTCTTAACCCTTTGAGAGCCAAAGGGTTGTCCAACACGTTGCTTTGCAAAGCAGTAGACAACCTTATGGCACTCAATGGGTTAAAATAAAAGAGACTATAAAGCTCTACTAGTAATATTAGTATTTAAGAATCTGTGTCTAAAGCATTTAGTACTTCAGAGCAAGAACAAATATAAAGTAAGACACATGTCAGGAGCCGAAGGCTAAATCACAGCAATAATGCTTGTTTGGCTGTCTTACACAATTCCAAAGCTGTCTGCAATGACTTTGGACAGTGTGTGATGTGGTGAGAATATGTGCAGGAACAGATAACTATACATGTGCTACTCATTTAATGACATGGGAGCTGCATGTTCAAACATTTGCCTCGTGTGCCTTTTACGGCTCTTTTATTCCGCCTGTCAGCAAAACAATGCTTGAAATTCTTAATATGTTGGAAAAGTGCCCGGTAGTGGATGTGAAAGATGATTTACTTTGTGGTTTGTACACTGCTCTCTCAGGGTTGCCATCTATTGGATAACCTGGGTAGTGCTGCACTGGGTGAAATCTAGCTGGGATCTCTAGAAATCAGAGGACTGCTGAGTAAATTAGATGGGCTTTGCTATCCTTACTTATCCTGGAACAGGAGCAGGAGGTGGAAGAGGTAATTGTCTCCATAGTATGCAGTCCCTGACTTTTCTAAAACTCTGCACATTGGAGTTCAGCTATTAAAGGAGGTGCCAGGGAAAGGGAATTATGGACTTGTGTAGTACATTGTTCTGTGTCCGAGTACAATAAAATGTAGGGAATTTTCTTTACTCCTGCTCTATGAGTACTGTAAATGAAGGTGTGCTTAGCTCAGGGGTTCACATTAAATGTATATTGACACATTTGTGTCACAGTGCGAAGTTTAGGGCTCGATCCAAATGTTGGAGTTAAAACCAACGTGAAGAAAAAAACTGCCTTCGTGAGTTGACAAAGACCAGGTAACATGAGATTCAAATCTTCTTTACCCAGAAAGGCTAACAAGCGACGACCAACAAAATACACATTCACCTTAAACCTGCGTCGCATAGAAAATCTTACCTAAAAACACACAATAAAAATGTTACCTAGTGCCACAGCCGATCACAGCACCCCAAAGTATAAAGTTCAGTCAGAAAACCCAAAATAACCAATGCACCTTTGTCTGTGTTCCATGAGCTAAATCACAGGACACAGGAGTGGAGGCTAGAGAAAGAGAGGCAGGGAGAGAGGAGCATACATTTCAGGTAGAAGGTGTTGGAGAGCATTGCTACACCGTAATACACATAATACATGTTATGGATATTTGTTTCATGATGTAGATTTAAGGGAAATTTTATTCTGCATGATTTTCTCCTTCCCATTGTGTGACCTAATATCTATATCTTCATGTATTGTTCCTTTCATGGAGTCCTTGAGTAAATGTTGCAATTTAACTCATGTTCCTTTCATGGAGTCCTTGAGTAAATGTTGCAATTTAACTCATGTTATCCCTAACTCTCTGTTTTATTTTCCTCTGCGGTGGTTTTCTACTCTGAGTTGTGTGATGTTCGCCTAAAAAAGTAGGTGTTAGATTTCTGAAGGTAAATGTTGCAATTTAACTCACGTTATCCCTAACTCCAACATTTGAATGGCTCTGGGGTTAGCTTTTACATTGTCCTCAATGGGCGATATTTTGATATTTTGGGCGACGAGCGTCGTGTTTTCAAAACTGACGTTATTTCTTACTAGTGGGAATATTTGCATCGCATACTTGACTTACAAAACCACCTTCTCCAGTTTGTTCTGCTGATGCCAACATTTGGATCCAGCCCTTAATGTATTGCATCTTTCAAAATATATTCATTAAATGTCCTTGTTTTTCCTGAACACCTGTGTTAAAAAATATATAATTTTCCAGCTACATGTGTCATGAATTGTCACTTTGTGAAAAACAGGTAATTTTGTTAGCCATTTTTTATTTCAAACAATAATTTATGAGATATTTTGCTTTTTATACTTATCAGTTTATGCAGTGCGGAATATTACTTGGCAGGAATGCCTACCAATACTGTCTAATTTAAATAAACTGACAAATAAATACAGCAAAATATCTCAAACTATTATTTTAAATAAAAAATTGTAAACATAAATACATGTGATTCTGAAGGCGTTTCAAAATCAGCTATGTATTACAAAGTGAGTTTCACTTAAAGAAATCTTGGGTACCAAAGGCCTAGATGGATTGCACTGGAGTGATTGTGAGCCTGTATGTATTAAAGGGATAGTAATACTTAAAATGTAAAAAAAATATGTTGTAGGGTTTATCCCCCTGAGTAAAACAAGAGTACTCCCACTGCTGAAAGGTGTTTCATTCAAAAGTTATTAATTTTCAAAGTTGAATTTTTTAGGTGCAATATCACAGTGGCCTGAAATTGTACAGTGGCGCTGTTTCTACATGATCCTATGGACAGCTCTGGTCCCGGGACCATAAATCTCCATAGGATGTTGTAGCAACAGCGCCACTGTACAATTTCATGCCACTGTGATATTGCACCTAAAAAATTAAACTTTGAAAATTAATAACTTTTGAATGAAACACCTTTCAGCAGTGGGAGTACTCTTGTTTTACTCAGGGGAATAAACCCTACAACATATATTTGTTTTACATTTTAAGTATTACTATCCCTTTAACTTGCATCTATGAAGTCATACATGAGTATAGGTTTAGGTGTTCCTATTGTATGTCTTAAGACAGGTACACACCTTTTATGCAGCTAAAGAAGTGATATTTGAAACAAAGTTCACCTAGGGGTTAAATAAAAATTTCCAAAAATCTCATGGATATAAATGAAGCTTTTAACCCCCAATGAAAGAGAGATTTCTAACACATTGCTTTGCAATATATTGGAGACCTCTTTAACATTCATACGGTTAAAAGTCCCAGCTTAATCAATGGGACTTTCATTTCCCTCATATGGTGCAAATAATTTGTTCCAGCATTGCACCTCTCTGACATCCTATATATTAATTCGCTAAAACGTGTGTAACACCACAGTCATGCACAGTAGAGACTGCTGCGCATGCTGCAGTCATGCTCAGTAGAGACTGCCCGTGGGAAGTCTGATACAGAGTGGGGAGCTCCGAAGGAGCTTCCTGCTCTGTATCAGCCGCGGTGCGGGCAGTTTCTACTGAGCATGACTGCACCGCGACCGGCTGGCACTGTATCAGCCACAGCGTGGGCAGTCACTACTGTGCATGACTACCCCTCGACCGGCTGCCAGTGGCACTGTGGCCCGTGTAACGGGCTCTTCATCTAGTAATGAAATAAAGCTCTATGTGCTCGATTCTATTACGACAGCTAAAACCGGTATTACAAGAAAAACAAGCAACATGAATTTTGCAAAGATGTGTTACATCGGTATTCTATTGCAGAACCACAGTAAAACAAAACTGGTGTAGACAGCACATTTCATAGAACTAACAAAACTGGCGCTGTCTGTTTTTATTCGACTACCGCCTAAAAAAAAACGTGCAAAATGTCAAAGGCCAAGGAAATAGGCGTACTTTTGCCGACAGAAAGATCAAGTTCAGTGTTGGATGTGTTCTGCACATTATCAAAATCCAACATAGAGCACCCCCTCTTTGACATATTAATCCCCCCTTTTAAAAGTCGACTTGCAGTGCTTTCTTTCACCACATTAATTTGATGAATATTGTTCACATTCAACATTTTAATCTTCCCCTTGAAAATTCGACTGAAGTGCTCCCATGACTTTCTTTCACCATTTAAATTTGAAAACATATTGTTCACATTCGACATTGTAACCCTTCCCTTTTAAAATTCAGCTTATAGTGTTCCTATAACCTTCTTTCTCCATTTTAATTTGAATAATATTGCTCCCATTCAACATTGTTTATTCTCTAATTTTACTGCAAAATACAGACTCTTTATGTGTCACAGTGATTCTTGTGCAAGAATGTATAACTTGCCGTGTCAAGTGTGAAAGACCTCTCACTCCTACTATTTGATGGCTAAACCCATTTGAAGTGTTAATGCTACAGTAAGAAGTGATACTAACTCCTCCTTTACTGTTGTGAGGAAGGTTACTGAATAAGTGTGACCCAATTTACATAACAATAAGTTAAGCTATTATAAAAATTATTTTTATAAAAGTTTCACTTATTGTAATGTAAATTGGGTCACACTTATTCAGTAACCTTCCTCACATTGTCGAATGCAAACAATATTTCTTGAATTTAAATGGTGAAAGAAAGTCATGGGAACACCATAGTCAAATATTCAAGGGGAAGGGTTAAAATGTGGAATGTGAACAATACTCGTCGAATTAAAGTGGTGAAAGAAAACACTGTAAGTCGAATTTTAAAAGGGGAGGTTAATATGTCGAAGGGGGGCACTCTATGTCGGATTTCTATGCTGTATACTGTATTCTGCACTGCTTTTATTCAAACAACGATGGCTTTGAAACTGTCATTATGGCTTCTTCTCCTCAACCTCTGAGGCGCAGAATTCCAGACTTAAATGTAACCACAAAACAGGCGCTAATACTGAGCGTGGGTAATAGGATACTACTTGCATGCTGTTTTTACTTGTTTCCTATGGGCTTTTTTTTCACTGGCGGTATGTATGATTACCACTGATTTTCTTTTCACAAGTCGGGTAATAGGATACTAAAACCTGACAAAAAAAAATCAACACCTGTTTTATTTTTAGCGCTGGTAATAGAATCGAGCCCTATGTGTTGTGTTGTGCCTACATTTCATACATGCCGCTCATTAGGTTTAAAACTTTTAGAGGATGGTTAAACACTTTTAGTGGATGGTATGACTCTCCTTTGAAGACAGGATATAAAGGTGGAGGAGTGAGAGAGGGAAGGGAGATTTGTTGTTGAGCAAAAGAGAGAGGATATGTGTTATTAGAGAGGAAAATATGTATGTGATTGGTAAGAGATACAAACTTTTTTCCATTATACCAATAAGAAGGATGGGGGCCACAGATGATGTCTCTGAGAGACACGTGGGCTTAGAAATAGTGGGCAGCTTCCCAGGACCTCTCCTCACATTCAGCACAGACAACCAATTTATTGTTCTACAGCAAGAGCAATGAAAGTCAACCATAGAAACATAGAATATAACAGTAGATAAGAACCATACAGCACATCTAGTCTGCCAATTTTCCTGCTTATTTGGTCCTTGGTCTTGTCTTATGTTAAGGACAGCCCTATGCCTATCCATTGCATGCTTAAATTCCATCAGTGTATTAACTTCTACCATTTTTGCTGGTAGACTATTCCACTTATCTACTACCCTCTCAGTGAAGTAAAACTTTCTTAATTACATCTAAACCTTATAGTTTTAGACAATTGCATATTGTCCTAATAGTTTTACTCCCTTGAAATATACTTCCCTCCTGCACTTTGTTGAATTCCTTCATGAATTTGACTGTTTCTATCATATTCTCTCTCTCTCTCTCTCTTCTCTCCTCCAAGTTATACATGTTCAGATCCTTTAGTCTATCCTGATACTTCTTTTCCTGTAAACCAGTCACCATTTTAGTAGCCCTTCTCTGAATTCTCTCTAGAGTATATTGTGACAGAGTCCCAGGAGTTCGATCACTCCCTATTCCTCACCCACCTGCATCTGGTAATTAGTGCAGCAAGCAGTCATATACTTCTCCTGCACTGAGCCATGCTCTCTGTCTTTTTGTTTGAGTCCCCAGAGAGGAAGGATTTAACCTCTGAAAGCCTGCAAATTGTGGAGTTAACTTGTGCCTGCTGGACTGTGCTGTTCGATATTTATCTCTTGAGCTGGTAATCTGACTAGTAGTCCAAATACAGTCAGGAGCTGATATGTTTAATTAATTTTGTTTTGTTTGTGAAGCTGCTGTCTCACCACTTGGATACAAATAAACAAATACTTGATTTAACATCCTCCTGTGTGGGAAGTGTCTCTACAACCTAGAAGGCTGATCCCAGGACAGAAGGTACAACACAAACTAAAAGGTACTTTTGTCACATATGGTGGAGAATGCGGGCATTACACTAGAGTCAGTGATTTGCAAATAGAGACTGCTGGAGAAATGGAGGATATTATTAAAGCCCTGATACAGTCCTCACAGACGGCAGCTGAGGCTAATGCACTACAGCAGGAACTAACAGAAGGCTTATTGAGGCTCAGAGAGAAACTGAAAGAAGGGCTGCTGAGGATAATGCAGCATTGCAGCAGCTGATTGTGGCACAGAAAGAAAACACAGATGCTTTGATCCAGGGACTATCTGAGAGGCTGACCAGAGCTGCTGCAAAACCTCATCAGAGTCCCAAGTTTCTCAGAGCAAGTAACTATCTGTAAAAGATGGTAGATACAGATGATGTGGAGGCTTACCTGATGGAGTTTGAGCAAACTGCAGAAAGAGAAAGATGGCCTATGACTGAATGGGCAAGTCTATTGGCACCATTTCTGAGCGGACAGCCCCAAAAAACATATTAGCGACTACAGCAAACTGAAAGCAGAGATCTTGGCCCTTCTGGGAGTACCACTGCGGTCCGGGCCCAGAGGTTCCATTCCTATATTTACCACTCAGAGGAAACTATTTATTTGCAGATGTTTGACTTGATATATCTGCCCAGGAAATGGTTACAACCAGAGATCAACTTGTCCAGCTACATATTGGAGCGGCTAGTAATAGACAGATTCCTGCGAGGACTGCCTATTGCTCTCGGATGGTGGGTCAGTCAGAACAATCCCAAAACAGTGGATCAGTTGGTCATATTGGTAGAACAGTATGTTGCAGCAGGAGAAATGCTTCAACCTCCGTCCCAAGAGCAGCTTCAGAATTCGAAAACCCAGAGCCCCAGTAAAACTGGTAAGACTGTTCCAGGGAAAAGGGGGACTTTTGGTGAGCGGGTTGGGTTTTATAACCCCAGTGACATGAGCCCAAGGGAGAAGGGCTTTGTGAGACCTGAAGAGCCCACAAATGATTTAAGAATGACAAACTATGCCATGAAATGTTTTAAATGTGAAAAATATGGACATATTCCAAAAGACTGTCCTGAAAATGTTGAAGTGACGGAATGTAGTTTGGGTAAAAACAGGAATGGTTTTTCACTGTATTCTCATCCTGTGTTTTCTGCAAACAAAAGTGGCTGTCTAAATATCTACCCCTGGTATTCTGTGAATGTGGAAGGTAAAAAGATACAGGCACTACTAGATTCAGGGAGACAAACAGAATTGTGAGGAGCACCCATCGAGCACGAACAAGGTAAAGTGTCTTGTTCTAGGCATGGTAGCCTCTCAATGGTGCTACAACTCACGTTTTTCACTCCCATGTGCCATTGCAGAGAGAAAATCTCCATGTCCATATCAGATTGGTCCTGCCCACAGACAGTCCAGCTCCGAAATGTCAGGCAAATCCTCTCTGCACGAGAGAAACAGCATAACCACAGACATACGTTTCGGCCTATATGGGCCTCATCAGTGCGGTGGCGCTGAATCCCTCTAGGCACACGGAAGCAAGGGCCCATGCCTGGGATGCCCTTATACTTAGGGAGACAAACAGAATTGTGAGGAGCACCCATCGAGCACGAACAAGGTAAAGTGTCTTGTTCTAGGCATGGTAGCCTCTCAATGGTGCTACAACTCACGTTTTTCACTCCCATGTGCCATTGCAGAGAGAAAATCTCCATGTCCATATCAGATTGGTCCTGCCCACAGACAGTCCAGCTCCGAAATGTCAGGCAAATCCTCTCTGCACGAGAGAAACAGCATAACCACAGACGTACGTTTCGGCCTATATGGGCCTCATCAGTGCGGTGGCGCTGAATCCCTCTAGGCACACGGAAGCAAGGGCCCATGCCTGGGATGCCCTTATACTTAGGGAGACAAACAGAATTGTGAGGAGCACCCATCGAGCACGAACAAGGTAAAGTGTCTTGTTCTAGGCATGGTAGCCTCTCAATGGTGCTACAACTCACGTTTTTCACTCCCATGTGCCATTGCAGAGAGAAAATCTCCATGTCCATATCAGATTGGTCCTGCCCACAGACAGTCCAGCTCCGAAATGTCAGGCAAATCCTCTCTGCACGAGAGAAACTGCATAACCACAGACGTACGTTTCGGCCTATATGGGCCTCATCAGTGCGGTGGCGCTGAATCCCTCTAGGCACACGGAAGAAAGGGCCCATGCCTGGGATGCCCTTATACTTAGGGAGACAAACAGAATTGTGAGGAGCACCCATCGAGCACGAACAAGGTAAAGTGTCTTGTTCTAGGCATGGTAGCCTCTCAATGGTGCTACAACTCACGTTTTTCACTCCCATGTGCCATTGCAGAGAGAAAATCTCCATGTCCATATCAGATTGGTCCTGCCCACAGACAGTCCAGCTCCGAAATGTCAGGCAAATCCTCTCTGCACGAGAGAAACAGCATAACCACAGACGTACGTTTCGGCCTATATGGGCCTCATCAGTGCGGTGGCGCTGAATCCCTCTAGGCACACGGAAGCAAGGGCCCATGCCTGGGATGCCCTTATACTTAGGAAGACAAACAGAATTGTGAGGAGCACCCATCGAGCACGAACAAGGTAAAGTGTCTTGTTCTAGGCATGGTAGTCTCTCAATGGTGCTACAACTCACGTTTTTCACTCCCATGTGCCATTGCAGAGAGAAAATCTCCATGTCCATATCAGATTGGTCCTGCCCACAGACAGTCCAGCTCCGAAATGTCAGGCAAATCCTCTCTGCACGAGAGAAACAGCATAACCACAGACGTACGTTTCGGCCTATATGGGCCTCATCAGTGCGGTGGCGCTGAATCCCTCTAGGCACACGGAAGCAAGGGCCCATGCCTGGGATGCCCTTATACTTAGGGAGACAAACAGAATTGTGAGGAGCACCCATCGAGCACGAACAAGGTAAAGTGTCTTGTTCTAGGCATGGTAGCCTCTCAATGGTGCTACAACTCACTCTTTTTGTCTCCCTAAGTTTAAGGGCATCCCAGGCATGGGCCCTTGCTTCCATGTGCCTAGAGGGATTCGGCTGCACCACACTGACGAGGCTCACATAGGCCGAAACGTACGTCTGTGGTTTTGCCGTTTCTCTCGTGCGGAGAGGATTTGCCTGACATTTCGGAGCTGGACTGTCTGTGGGCGGGACCAGTCTGATATGGACATGGAGATTTCCTCTCTGCAATGGCACATGGGAGTGAAAAACGTGAGTTGTAGCACCATTGAGAGGCTACCGTGCCTTAGAACAAGACACTTAATCTTGTTCGTGCTTGATGTGTGCTCCTCACAACTCTTTTTGTCTCCCTAAGTTTAAGGGCATCCCAGGCATGGGCCCTTGCTTCCATGTGCCTAGAGGGATTCGGCTGCACCACACTGACGAGGCTCACATAGGCCGAAACGTACGTCTGTGGTTTTGCCGTTTCTCTCGTGCGGAGAGGATTTGCCTGACATTTCGGAGCTGGACTGTCTGTGGGCGGGACCAGTCTGATATGGACATGGAGATTTCCTCTCTGCAATGGCACATGGGAGTGAAAAACGTGAGTTGTAGCACCATTGAGAGGCTACCGTGCCTTAGAACAAGACACTTAATCTTGTTCGTGCTTGATGTGTGCTCCTCACAACTCTTTTTGTCTCCCTAAGTTTAAGGGCATCCCAGGCATGGGCCCTTGCTTCCATGTGCCTAGAGGGATTCGGCTGCACCACACTGACGAGGCTCACATAGGCCGAAACGTACGTCTGTGGTTTTGCCGTTTCTCTCGTGCGGAGAGGATTTGCCTGACATTTCGGAGCTGGACTGTCTGTGGGCGGGACCAGTCTGATATGGACATGGAGATTTCCTCTCTGCAATGGCACATGGGAGTGAAAAACGTGAGTTGTAGCACCATTGAGAGGCTACCGTGCCTTAGAACAAGACACTTAATCTTGTTCGTGCTTGATGTGTGCTCCTCACAACTCTTTTTGTCTCCCTAAGTTTAAGGGCATCCCAGGCATGGGCCCTTGCTTCCATGTGCCTAGAGGGATTCGGCTGCACCACACTGACGAGGCTCACATAGGCCGAAACGTACGTCTGTGGTTTTGCCGTTTCTCTCGTGCGGAGAGGATTTGCCTGACATTTCGGAGCTGGACTGTCTGTGGGCGGGACCAGTCTGATATGGACATGGAGATTTCCTCTCTGCAATGGCACATGGGAGTGAAAAACGTGAGTTGTAGCACCATTGAGAGGCTACCGTGCCTTAGAACAAGACACTTAATCTTGTTCGTGCTTGATGTGTGCTCCTCACAACTCTTTTTGTCTCCCTAAGTTTAAGGGCATCCCAGGCATGGGCCCTTGCTTCCATGTGCCTAGAGGGATTCGGCTGCACCACACTGACGAGGCTCACATAGGCCGAAACGTACGTCTGTGATTTTGCCGTTTCTCTCGTGCGGAGAGGATTTGCCTGACATTTCGGAGCTGGACTGTCTGTGGGCGGGACCAGTCTGATATGGACATGGAGATTTCCTCTCTGCAATGGCACATGGGAGTGAAAAACGTGAGTTGTAGCACCATTGAGAGGCTACCGTGCCTTAGAACAAGACACTTAATCTTGTTCGTGCTTGATGTGTGCTCCTCACAACTCTTTTTGTCTCCCTAAGTTTAAGGGCATCCCAGGCATGGGCCCTTGCTTCCATGTGCCTAGAGGGATTCGGCTGCACCACACTGACGAGGCTCACATAGGCCGAAACGTACGTCTGTGGTTTTGCCGTTTCTCTCGTGCGGAGAGGATTTGCCTGACATTTCGGAGCTGGACTGTCAGTGGGCGGGACCAGTCTGATATGGACATGGAGATTTCCTCTCTGCAATGGCACATGGGAGTGAAAAACGTGAGTTGTAGCACCATTGAGAGGCTACCGTGCCTTAGAACAAGACACTTAATCTTGTTCGTGCTTGATGTGCGCTCCTCACAACTCTTTTTGTCTCCCTAAGTTTAAGGGCATCCCAGGCATGGGCCCTTGCTTCCATGTGCCTAGAGGGATTCGGCTGCACCACACTGACGAGGCTCACATAGGCCGAAACGTACGTCTGTGGTTTTGCCGTTTCTCTCGTGTGGAGAGGATTTGCCTGACATTTCGGAGCTGGACTGTCTGTGGGCGGGACCAGTCTGATATGGACATGGAGATTTCCTCTCTGCAATGGCACATGGGAGTGAAAAACGTGAGTTGTAGCACCATTGAGAGGCTACCGTGCCTTAGAACAAGACACTTAATCTTGTTCGTGCTTGATGTGTGCTCCTCACAACTCTTTTTGTCTCCCTAAGTTTAAGGGCATCCCAGGCATGGGCCCTTGCTTCCATGTGCCTAGAGGGATTCGGCTGCACCACACTGACGAGGCTCACATAGGCCGAAACGTACGTCTGTGGTTTTGCCGTTTCTCTCGTGCGGAGAGGATTTGCCTGACATTTCGGAGCTGGACTGTCTGTGGGCGGGACCAGTCTGATATGGACATGGAGATTTCCTCTCTGCAATGGCACATGGGAGTGAAAAACGTGAGTTGTAGCACCATTGAGAGGCTACCGTGCCTTAGAACAAGACACTTAATCTTGTTCGTGCTTGATGTGTGCTCCTCACAACTCTTTTTGTCTCCCTAAGTTTAAGGGCATCCCAGGCATGGGCCCTTGCTTCCATGTGCCTAGAGGGATTCGGCTGCACCACACTGACGAGGCTCACATAGGCCGAAACGTACGTCTGTGGTTTTGCCGTTTCTCTCGTGCGGAGAGGATTTGCCTGACATTTCGGAGCTGGACTGTCTGTGGGCGGGACCAGTCTGATATGGACATGGAGATTTCCTCTCTGCAATGGCACATGGGAGTGAAAAACGTGAGTTGTAGCACCATTGAGAGGCTACCGTGCCTTAGAACAAGACACTTAATCTTGTTCGTGCTTGATGTGTGCTCCTCACAACTCTTTTTGTCACTACTAGATTCAGGCAGTATGGCTACCCTTATAAACCAAGCTTTGGTAAATGGAGCTCACATAGATGACTCCCAAATGATCGATATTACCTGTATACATGATGACATACATAGGAATCCTACTGCTGAAATATGTGTTGAAACACAATTGGGCTCTGTAAATTGTCAAGTTGGCCTGTTACCAAAGTTAGCTCATGATATGATAATTGGTAGAGAATTTCCTCTGGACTTCTGCTGAAAACCACATGACTAGCCCGTCAGGTGAATATAAAGATGATTTTCCTTTTTCTGACTCTGTGGTAGATGAACTAGATAGCAGGGATGGATCTGAGAGTAAGATGTTGTCCCCTCTGAAAACGCTGGTTGGTGACAACCCATAATTGAGTGATACAGGGCCATCTGGTAGTTCTGAAGAAGACATTAGGCTCATTGACCTGGAGGTTAGCCCAGGTAACTTCAGGAGTGCACAGTGGTCTGACCCCACTCTATTAACAGCCAGAAATGCCATTTCAGTTAAAGATGGTTCCCTTACTAATCCAGAGAAACCTCTTACTTATCCCTATTTTGAAGCAGACAATGATTTGTTGTATCAGGTTGAGAATAAGGAGTCTGTTCTAACAAAACTGTTGTTAGTGCCACAAGCATCTGCATTATATCTTACACATAGCCATGTCCTAGGGGGCCACCTAGGGGTAAACAAGACAAAAGAGTGTATTCTTAGGAGATTTTATTGGCCAAGGTTAGTGGCTGCAATAATACAGTATTGCTCTTCATGTCCAGAATGTCAGCTTACAGCACCATTCACAGCATATTGTAGCCCATTAGTACCCTTACCTGTAATTGAAGTCCCATTTGAATGCATAGCAATGGACATTGTGGGACCCCTAGTAAAGTCTGCTAGGGGGCATCAATATATATTGGTAATATTAGACTATGCTACTCGTTACCCTGAGGCAATTCCTCTGCGCACTACCTCAGCCAAATCAGTTGTCAAAGAGTTAATGATGCTGTTTAGCAGGGTTGGGATCCCCAAGGAAATCCTAACAGATCAGGGTACTCTATTCATGTCCCGGGTTACAGAGGAATTATGTAAATTTCTTCACATAAAGCATCTAAAAACCTCTGTGTATCACCCACAAACTGATGGTTTGGTGGAACTCTTCAATAAAACTCTGAAGTCCATGCTACGGAAGGTGATCGACAAGGATGGGAAAATTGAGACTCTTTACTTCCATACTTAATCATTGCTATTAGGGAAGTACTTCAAGCCTCCACTGGGTTCTCTACTTTTAACTGTTGTATGGTAGACATCCCAGGGGACTACTTGACATAGCTAAGGAAACGTGGGAACAAGAGGCTACACCACATTGTAATGTAATTGAACATATAACCCAGATGCAGGAACGTATGGCCGCTATTATGCCCATTGTACGGGAGAAGGCCCAGCAAGCTCAGGAAAATAGTTATAATAGGAATGCCAGAGTCTGTGTATTTCAGCCTGGAGACAGAGTACTATTTTTAGTCTCCACAATAGAAAATAAATTCCTGGCAACATGGCATGGACCCTACGAGATTATTGAAAGGGTTGGAGAGGTGAATTACAAAGTCAGACAGCCAGATAGACGTAAGGAAGAGCAAATTTACCATGTAAACTTACTTAAGCCATGGAAAGATAGGGAAGCTCTAATTGCGGCAGAAGCCACTGCCCTTCTGTTAAAGATAAAAGAGACTCAGAAGTTAATATATCAGAAACCCTGTCTATACACCAGACACAAGAAGTCAAAAACTTTGTAAGATTAAACAAAGATGTGTTCTCCACAACTCCAGGCAGAACTCACATTATCAAACATGACTTTATAACAGAGGCATGAAAAAGGGTTAACCTTAAGCCTTATAGAATACCTGAAGCCCGTAGACAGGCTATTAGAGAAGAGGTTAAGAAAATGTTGGACCTAATTGAAGAATCCCAAAGTGACTGGAGTAGCCCTATTGTGTTTGTGCCAAAGCCCAATGGCACAAAATGCCATTTCAAAATTTGATTCGTATCCCATGCCAAGAGTTGATGAGCTAGTTGAAAGGCTTGGGAAAGCCTGGTATCTTACCACATTAGATCTAACCAATGGATATTGGCAGGTCCCACTTACAGAGCAGGCAAAAGAAAAAACTGCCTTTTCTACCCTTGATGGTCTTTTTCAATACAAAGTACTTCTTTTTTGTCCACACAGGGCTCCTGCCACATTCCAAAGAATGATGGACAGAATATTAAAGTTACATAAGCATTATGCTGTCACCTACCTTGATGATGTTGTAATACATAGTGCAGATTGGGAGTCTCACCTTCCAAAAGTACAAGCTGTGCTAAACTCAATCCGATCTGCTGGCTTAACAGCTCATCCCAATACGTGTACTATTGGTCTGGAGGAAGCCAAATATTTAGGCTGTTCGATTGGTAGGGGATTAGTGAAACCCCAACTTGCAAAGATTGAAGCGATACAAAACTGGCCCCGCCCGCTCACTGAGAAACAGGTGACAACTTTTTTGGGCTTAGTTGGATATTACCGGAAATTTATCCCCAAGTTTGCTACCATTGCATGTCCCTTGACTGACCTTACAAAAGAAAAGCTTCTGTGATGGTTAAATGGTCCCCTGAAGTTGAACTAGCATTCAGAAAATTGAAGGAGGCCATATGTAGTCAACCGGTGCTAGTGACCTGATTTCTCTAGGGACTTTATTTTACAGACTGATGCATCAGATGTGGGACTTGGGGCTGTTCTCTCCCAAGAGAATCAGGGTAATGAGCACCCCATTTTATAGTTAAGCAGAAAACTGAATCCACATGAAAGAAACTACTCTATTGTTGAGAAGGAGTGCCTTGCTATTAAATGGGCTGTAGACTCCCTCAAGTACTACCTGTTAGGCAGGAAGTTCAGACATGTGACAGACCATGCACCACTAACATGGATGTGTCAAAACAGGGAGAAAAACAGTAGAGTGACCTGATGGATTTTTTGTTTGCAGCCCTATAATTTTTTAGTTGAACACAGGGCAGGCTGTAAACAGGGAAATGCTGACGGGCTCTCAAGAATGCACTCCCTACTGTCCATGGTTGCTCAGCTCATTGAGCTGGGGGGAAGGATGTGTGGCAGAGTCCCAGGAATAGTGATGGAGGGTGTATATATCTCCCCAAATCCTGCAGGGTATCTACCCTGATTAGCCCAGTGAAATAGAATGTATAGGTAACTTGGTGTACATTGCAAAACTATCTATTTTGGGTCAGTGCTCCACTCCACAGTTTCACAGTAACTGACGTGTCAGGTGAGGAATCCACACCAGGAGTTCTATCACTCCCTATTCCCCAACCACCTGCATCTGGTAATTAGTGCAGCAAGAAGTCATATACTTCCCCCTGCACTGAGCCATGCTCTCTGTCATTTTGTTTCCCAGAGAGGAAGGACTTAACCTCTGAAAGCCTGCAAATTGTGGAGTTAACTTGTGCCTGCTGGACTGTGCTGGCGGATGTTTATCTCTTGAGCTGGTAATCTGACTAGTAGTCCAAACACAGTCAGGAGCTGATATGTTTAGTTAATGCTCTGTAGAGCAAGAACTTTATTTTGTTTGTGAAGCTGCTGTCTCACCACTTGGATACAAATAAACAGGCAAAGACTTGATTTAACCTCCTCCTGTGTGTGAAGTGTCTCTGCAGCCTAGAAGGCTGATCCCAGGACAGAAGGTACAACACATTAAAAGGTACTTTTGTCACTGTATATATTCTGGACATGGAATCTCCAGTACTTTACACAATACTCTAGGTGAGGTCTAACCAGAGCTCTGTAGAGTGGCATGACCACTTCCCTTTTTCTGCTATTAATGCCACTAGCTATACAACCTAGGACCCTGCTTCAAATGTATTTTTATGGAAATTGTTATGCACAATATGCTACTTTTGTCATTCTGATTGCCAGACCTAAGAAGAACTATATATTTAATGTATGTGTACCATTCATGGTATCCTTTTAAAATATCACATGCAAAATAGTGTTCGACTACAGGACACAGTGATCACGTTGCCATGATTAAAAAGGCAACATGAGAATCTCGCATTGCAGGACAGTGCAAGATTCTCAAGTCTTGCCTTCAAATGGCGCCTTCGTGTCCCATCATCCTAAGAACCCGATTTAAAGAGCCCAGCACAGCACTCAACAGCACACCACGCCAAACTAATATTGATTATTATAGTAACAGAGTCCAGCCCAGCACTCAACAACACACCGCACCAAATTAATATTGATAATTATAGTAACAGAGGCCAGCCCAGTGCTCAACAGCACACCTCACCAAAGTAATATTGATAATTATAGTAATAATGTATGTATATACACAAGTAATAAAACCCCGCTTATAGACCTTGCAAAGACATGCCCTTTTCATACTGTGCTGCTTACTAATACCAGGATGCCCAGGTATTCAGCAATTTATTTAGTAGAGATACTGTACATGCAACAGCACTCAAGTAAGCATACTCCAGCCTTTCTCTATCCTTCTCTGCATGCTCCTCTCTACTCTGTCATTCTGCACACAAAGAAGGGTAGAGAGAGGCTGGAACAGCTTACTTGAGTGCTGTTCCATATAAAATCTCTCTACTAAATCTGAGGGGGAGCATAGCAGCCTGTAAATTAGAGACTTGGCATTGGTCAGCTTTTATGAATGATGAGCCTTTGCTGGACAAGGTAGCGATGTGAGGGTGTCTTGCATACTTCATTCAGTGTCTTGCATCATGCATTTAGTTTGCTAACCAGCTATATGCCAATCATCCTCTACAAGGTCATGTGTTATATTTTACTTTTATATTTTCCTGCCAGAACGACCCTTCACATAGGAGTAATTATTTTGCAGTGATTACTTCATGCTGGCAATAGATGCTATGGAGTCCCGCATCGCTTACACCATTCAGTTTACTATCTGTTTATTTCCACCTATGGGTTGAACTCTGTCTGTAATACACTGTCAGCTGGTTAACAGCATATTTTCAAGTACTTTGATTTAATGTGATCCTTCCTCAAGTACTCCCTTTATTTGTTAATCCGACATCACTCATGCACTGGGATCTGCTGCACTGTGAGTCAAGCTGAAGTAAGCTGCTCCAGCCTCTCTCTACCCTTCTCTGCATGCTCCACTCCACCCTGTCATTCTGCATGCAGAGAAGGGTAGAGAGAGGCCAGAGTGGTGCTGTTGAGCGCTAGGCTTGGCTCTGTTACTATAATTATCAATACTAGTTTGGTGCTGTGCTGTTGAGTGCTGGGTTGGGCTCTGTTATTATAATTATCAATATTAGTTTGGTCCTGTGTGTTGTGCTGCTGAATGTTGGGCTGGGCTCTGTTACTATAATTATCAATATTAGTTTGGTGCTGTGTGTTGTGCTGCTGAATGTTGGGCTGGGCTCTGTTACTATAATTATCAATATTAGTTTGGTGCTGTGCTGCTGAATGTTGGGCTGGGCTCTGTTACTATAATTATCAATATTAGTTTGGTGCTGTGTGTTGTGCTGCTGAGCGCTGGGCTGGGCTCTGTTGCTATAATTATCAATATTAATTTGTTGCTGTGTGTTGTGCTGTTGAATGCTGGGCTGGGCTCTGTTACTATAATTATCAATATTAGTTTGGTGCTGTGCTGCTGAATGTTGGGCTGGGCTCTGTTACTATAATTATCAATATTAGTTTGGTGCTGTGTGTTGTGCTGCTGAGCGCTGGGCTGGGCTCTGTTGCTATAATTATCAATATTAGTTTGTTGCTGTGTGTTGTGCTGTTGAATGCTGGGCTGGGCTCTGTTACTATAATTATCAATATTAGTTTGGTGCTATGTGCTGTGCTGCTGAGCGCTGGGCTGGGCTCTGTTACTATAATTATCAATATTAGTTTGGTGCTATGTGCTGTGCTGCTGAGCTGGGCTCTGTTACTATAATTATCAATATTAGTTTGGTGCTGTGCTGCTGAATGTTGGGCTGGGCTCTGTTACTATAATTATCAATATTAGTTTGGTGCTGTGTGTTGTGCTGCTGAGCGCTGGGCTGGGCTCTGTTGCTATAATTATCAATATTAGTTTGTTGCTGTGTGTTGTGCTGTTGAATGTTGGGCTGGGCTCTGTTGCTATAATTATCAATATTAGTTTGTTGCTGTGTGTTGTGCTGTTGAATGCTGGGCTGGGCTCTGTTACTATAATTATCAATATTAGTTTGGTCCTGTGTGTTGTGCTGCTGAGCGCTGGGCTGGGCTCTGTTACTATAATTATCAATATTAGTTTGGTGCTATGTGCTGTGCTGCTGAGCGCTGGGCTGGGCTCTGTTACTATAATTATCAATATTAGTTTGGTGCTATGTGCTGTGCTGCTGAGCGCTGGGCTGGGCTCTGTTACTATAATTATCAATATTAGTTTGGCGCTGTGCGGTTGAGCTCTGGGCTGGGCTCTGTTACTATAATTATCAATATTACTTTGGTGTAGTGTGCTATTGAGTGCTGGGCTGGGCTCTGTTACTATAATTATCAATATTAGTTTGGTGCTGTGCTGTTGAGCACTGGGCTTGGCTCTGTTACTATAATTATCAATATTACTTTGGTGTTCCGCGCTGTGCGGTTGAGCTCTGGGCTGGGCTCTGTTACTATAATTATCAATATTAGTTTGGTGCTGTGCTGTTGAGCACTTGGCTGGGCTCTGTTACTATAATTATCAATATTACTTGGTGTTGTGCGCTGTACAGTTGAGCGCTGGGCTCTGTTACTATATTTATTAATATTACTTTGGTGTAGTGTGCTGTTGAGTGCTGGGCTGGGCTCTGTTGCTCTAATTATCAATATTAGTTTGATGCGGAGTGCTGTTGAGCAGTGGGCTCTGTAAATCGGGTGCTAAGAATGATGGGAAATGAAGGCGCCGTTTGAAAGTGCGACTTGAGAATCTTACGCTGTACTGCAATGCAATATTCTCATGTTGCCCTTTTAATCATGGCAATATGATGACTGCACCCCGTATTGCAGGAAAGCGCAAGATTTTCAAGTCGCGTCTTCAAACGGTGCCTTCATGTCCCATCATCCTTAGCACCCAATTTACAGAGGCCAGCCCAGTGCTCAACAGCACACCACACCAAACTAATATTGATAATTATAGTAACAGAGCCCAGTCCAGCTCTCAACAGCACAATACACCAAAGTAATATTGATAATTATATTAATAATGTGTGTATACTATACATGCTAAACTGAAATAACTATGGGACAGCATGCAGTTACATAAGTAATAAAATCCCGCTTGTAGACCTTACAAAGATATGCCCTTTTCATCCTGTGCTACTTACTAATACCAGAATGTCCAGGTATTCTACGATTCATTTAGTAGAGAGACATGGAACAGCACTCAAGTAAGCCACTCTGGCCTCTCTCTACCCTTCTCTGCGTGCTCTGCCCTGTCATTCTGCACACACAGAAGGGTAGAGAGAGGCCAGAGTGGCTTACTTGAGTGCTGTTCCATGTACAATCACTCTATTAAATGAGTGTGTGGGGGGGGGGGCATGACATCCTAAAAATTAGAAAATCGACATTGATCAGTTTTTATGAATGATAAGCCTTTGCTGGGCAAGGTAGCAATGTGAGGGTGTTTGGCATCATGCATACAATTTAGTTTGCTAACCAGATTTATGCCAATCATCCACAACAAGGCCCTGTGCTATATTTTACTTTTATTTGTCCTGCTAGCATGACCCTTCACATAGGAGTAATTATTTTGCAGTGATTATTTCGTGCTGACAAGCGATGCGATGCCATGGAGTCCTGCATCGCTTCCACCAGTTTTACTGTTTATTTCCACCGAAGGGTTGAACTCTGTCTGTAAGACACTGTCGCTTGGTTAACAGGATATCTTCAACTATTTTGATACTCAAGTACTCCCCATATTTGTTAATCCAACATCACTCATGCACTAGGATCTGCTGCACTGTGAATCAAGCTCAAGTAAGCCGCTCCAGCCTCTCTCTACCTTTCTCTGCATGCTCCGCTCTGCCCTGTCATTCTGCACACAGAGAAGGGTAGAAAGAGGCCGGAGAGTTGCTGTTAAGAGCTGGGCTGGGCTCTATTACTACAATTATCAATATTAGTTTGGTGCGGTGTGCTGTTGAGCGCTGGGCTAAACTCTGTAAATCGAGTGCTAAGGATGATGGGACACGGAGACGACATTTGAAGGTGTGATTTGAGAATCTTGCACTGTACTGCAATGCGAGATTCTCGTGTTGCCCTTATAATCATGGCGACATGATGACTGCGTCCTGTAGTCTCACCCTATTTTGCATGTGACATTTTAAAACTGAATCACCAGTCAATACATCTTTGACAAATGACCTATAAAATGTTAAGCATTCCATGAAAGTTCTGGACTGCATGTTAGGGGGTGGCCTTGAGAAAAAAAAACTGAGGACCTCTACATCAGAGAAATTATCATCCAAGGGGCTAAATATGTATTCATTCATATATATTGTAATTATTTATCATCCCATTAAAAACCTTATTCTAACACTGAATAACAATCACAGTTATATCTAGCCATGATAAGGTCAACTATGGAAGAAAGTAAAATGTAGGAAACTACAGAATGCACTAAATATGGTATACAGAGTTAGTTCATGCATTGTTAATCAGTAGGAATTGTAATAAATAGTGAACCAATAATGTTTTTTTACTTGGCTGAGAGGCACAGGGAACCCTCTGCAGTTATATAAATCAACTAGAGTCAAACATTTTTAATTTTCACATTTTATGCTTCAATTTATTAAATTACCTACATTATACAAGATGATTTCTGAAATAATTACAACATGAGGAAGGAATCTAGCAATCTTTGTAGTCTGGATAAATAGGGTTTTATATTGTATCGAAAGGAGAAACTGGAATTCATACACCCTATGGTGTAGTTGGTTTGATCTAGAATTGTTTCTCATTTTTTCGGTGCATATGGCCCTGTAGCTTCATGGATATTTTTTTATCAGATTTGAATCTCTTCTAAACCTCCTATATTCATAATAGAGGGCAGGTTGAAATTGAAGAGTATTCCAAATGAATACAGATGCCCCATTATCCCTTTGAGTGACAGATGGGTACGCAAAGCATTGGTACCCCTCTGGCATGCAAAGGGTTAAAAAAAGTTAAGGGACACTAATGTCCAATAATAACTTTTTGCAAAGTTGTAGATTTAAAAAAAAAAAAAAAAAAAAATATGTGGAGCAAATCTCATCTCTCAAACCTTTACGATTTGAAAGATATTCGCATCTAAAGTCCCCCCTCCCCTTCTCCTGACATCAGCACTCTAGCTGACAGCAGGAGATCCCGGTCCTGGGACCAGCTGGCAGCTCTGCAGCAGAGCCGAAATAGCAATATTTGAAAATAATTACTTAATTGGAATGGTCTTCAAAGTGTGTGTGGTTTGCAAGCACACTTTGTAGACCGTTCCAATAAAGTAGTTCTTCTTAAATATCGTTATTTCAGCTCTGCTGAAGAGCCACCTCGAGTCGGCCGCCTCGAATCTCCTGCTGTCAGCTTTACAGCTGACATCAGGAGAGGGACAACTTTAGATGTGAATATCTCTTAAACCACAAAGGTTTGAGGGATGGGATTTGCACCACATAATTTATTTTTTTTTAACTCTACAACACTGCATAAAGTTATTATTGGACAATAGTGTCCCTTTAAGGTCTCACAGGCAGACATTTTAAAATGCTGTTGGTCATATTCATGCATAAAAAAACATTTTGGCCAAAACCATTGAAATATTGTAAAGAAAAGCTTAAATTACTGTTCATTTTTAGTATTGAATTAATGCTCTTATTGCCTTTTACTTTATCAGAAGAAAAATATCTGAAAAAGGGTAATACACTATTTATTAATATTGTAATAGCCTTTTCTAAAAAAAATAATGATTATTAATGTATTCATAACACTTTCTCCTCACTCTTTATGACCACAGACATGAGCTTTGACCTAATTAAAATGGATTGGGATGTAATCGCACTCATAAAACCCATGTATTTCTTACATACTTTGTGTGTTTCTTTCCTATCCTATCAGTTTTACAGATATTTACAGAATATTGAATATCTCAATGATTCAATACATACTTTTATACTGTGAAACCATGCCCCACTTGTTGGAGAATCAGTGTGTGCTTGCCAGATAACAGAAACTGATTTCTTGGTGTTCAAAGAAATGACTTTCTACAAAGTGGTGAGATTGAGGAGAGATGGACACTTACATTTATTTACCTATCTGCACTTTAAGTTTGGTAAGTGATATGAATCTTGAGTGTGTTTGATTACAACAAACTTCCCTATGACCTCCCTTGTTCCGATTTTTTGACAAATCTTCTTCTCTGTTCTTTAGTCATAGGACAATCCCAGAAGATTGTTTAAGTCATTTTTGAATAATGAACAACTGAACTTAGTTTTCTATCACTGGAAAAGCCTGACTCTGATCACAAAGATGTCAGATCAACCGCTGAGTGTTATAGAGGTGAGCAGTGCCACCCTCTTGTACTTAAAGGGTACCAAAGAAGAGAGGTTTTTGTACTTTTTTTGAGACAACTAGTGTTGTTCCTGTGTATGCTCAACTTCAGGCTGACAATGCAAGGTTTACGATTGAAATGTTGCCAAATATTTGGACCATGAAAAGCTCGACATCAGAATATCACCCGCATCAAAAGGGCGAGATTCTGATGTTGCACCCTTAAGTCTCCAAATGGAGGGTGACATTTGAATAGTAAACCACAGCCCCTGCACGGCTATGTAGAACTTGACTATTAAGTATTTGTCTCCCCAAGTGGAAGTGAAGCTGGTGCTGGGAGAGAATAGTCCTGGTGGAGGTGGTTTCAGCCAACACAGAGCCCCACAGGAGGGACAAAATCCACATTAAAAGTGCTTTAAAATCAGCTGTTAACCCCTTTGATGCTACACTCCAGCTGCAGCTGTTTCGGGTCTCGACTCACCCTGGACTACCTGAACCTTAGCCAGAATGCAGCATCTAAGGGGTTAACAGCTAATTTTAAAGCACTTTTAAAGTGTAGCTTGTCCCTTCTGTGGGGCTGTGTGCTGGCTGGGGCCTCTTTCACTAGGACCCTTCTCTCCAAGCGCCAGCTTCACTTCCACCTGGGGAGACAAATACTCATTACTATTCAATATACTATTAAAATGTCTCCCTCTATTTGGTGACCCTTCAGTGTGCGACATCAGAATGATGGTTGCCAAACAGAGGGCAACATTTCAGTAGGGTACCAAATGCAAAAAGTCAACTAAGTTAAACCTGTAGAGCGTAAAAAAACACATAAAATGGGGCATCTTAGAAAAAAAAGTTTAAAATGAACTTTAACTTTTGAATTAATAGGCTAAAGAGTTCTTAAATGAGTAATTTCACGATAGTGTCTTTCATGTTACAATTGTACAATGTAGAGTAATTTTAAATAGCAATTATCACTCCTTTAAGAAGACCTTATTGCTATTAGTTAAGTTCATCTTTACAATGAAGAAGTGTGAGTGCGACCTGCAACTAACTAGTTAATCAGGGTTAGATGAACATGTAGTTTAAATATAGTATGATATTTCCACTAACCTAAAAATGTTCACAGACCCTAAATCATAATTTTGTCTCTACATGAAAATCCCTCTTCTTTTATTCCAGAATTCTCCAATTGCATGAGATAAGGCATGCTCTGCTGTGCTTTTACACTCTTGAGGAGTGAACCCAACCAGAGCGGTTCCAGCTGTGTTGATGTCTTTTTGTAATGCTAGTTCTCTAATACGAGCTTCTATATGCAGAGGAGATATATATGAAAATGTCTCTCTGCAAACATTGTAGGAGATGTATTTATACGCTTCAAACGCATTGTTGGAATCTTGTATCTCTCTGAAGCTCTCTACATTGCATGCTATTTCTACATGGCCATTGTGTGGGAAAGCCATGGCTTGCACGCCCTTTAACCCTCCTTCTGTGCGGCTCCGGATGGCAGTTGCTATTGCTCTTCCTACAGCCAAGTCCTGAGTGTCAAGAGTCACATTGCAGTTCATCACGTAAGGGCTGGCACCAACACCTGCAATTACAAGAACACTAGCTGAACCAACACTTTGTTGCTGTAGTAAACCATGGACACTATGGAGAAAGAAAAACAGTAACAAATCCACTTTACCACAGAGGACAAATTATATTTATCATTGATATAAAAGGGACTTTTACCCCATGGAGTACTACAGAGGTCTTCAAATAACTGAGAAGAAATACATTGGAAGACCTATCTAATATTCAACTGGTTAAATAGGAATTTTATGTGCCCCCTATGGTACAGTTAGTATGCTGCAGAATCGCTCATCTTCTTGCTTTCTACATAAGGTCCTATGCAGATTGACTATTATCCGTACTTCTTCTGTGTGCTGTTACCTTGTATTGTGGTAGAGGGTACACAGTACCCAGGGCTAGAAAATCGACTACAGTGCATTTTTGTTCAGAATTGTATTATAGCCCTACGCCAGCCTAACACTAATTCACTTAGGACTTCATCTGAAATTCTCCCCTTAATACCACATGATCCAAATGGAAGTCAGAGGTGTAGTCTATGGGTGTTTCAGGCATTCCTTTCCTCTATGCCTTGTTTAACTCCTTGTAATAACCCTTTAAGTGCCAGAGGGGTATTAAATTATTTGCTTTGCAATGCACTGGGTACCCCAATGTCACTCAAGGGGTTATTAAACAAGAAGCAAAAGTAATGGTGTTACTTTAAACCACTTTCCTGTGTATTCTATAGAGGAGACATAAAAAACTTGCTGGCATTAAGCAGAACTACCACCCCTTTTAAATATGGCCCCAAATAATTACCCATCTGGCGACTAGCTGTTCAATAGCACTAGTCGCCAGTATTATTACCGCGTTATCGAGAATTCATCTTGCTCCTGAGACTGACAGCCAGGAAACAGCGCAGACATCTTTTCCTGCGCTGTCAATCCCAGCCTGCTCTAGAAGGCGTTGTTAGAAGTCGTTTGGCACCAATAGGAACTGACAGCTCAGGCGTGCAGACATCACTATGGAAAGATGTCTGCTCTGTTTCCTGGCTGTCAGTCCCAGGAGCAAGATGAATTCTCGATAACGTGGTAATAATTCTGGCGACTAACACTACTGAGTAGTTAGTCACCATATGGGGAATTATTTGGGGCCATGTTTAAAAGGGTTGGTAGTTCCGCTTTAAAGTCTTAATGACTGTGTGCACTGGTATGTACTACAATGATGATACCCTGAAGTACTGCCACTGGGAAAGCTGCAATGGTGAATTCATACATTTACCCCACTGTCATTAGCCTTTGCAATAGTTAATTATATGGCATATAAATTCATTATTACAGTACACCCCCTAAATTAAGAAGCACTCTATGGATTATATGCACAAATATATATAGGCTAAATTCTGGGGTAAATCAAGTGCACCATAAGGAATAAACAAAGTCCCCAAAATACCATTCATTTAATCGGTGTTTAATGCCTTGAATACTAGAGGTGTACAATAAATTGCTTTGTAGTGTGATGGTGACCTCTGTTACATTCAGTGTGTTAAAATCCCCTTTTAAATCAATGGGAATGATTTCTTTGTCCTCAGTGTTTCTTTTGGTTTGTCTCAGAATTGTTGCATTTCTTTTTTGTGTATATGGCCATAAAACGTTTGCTGTTAGGGAGAGGTCTAACTCATTGTGAAACAATGCATTGGAGACATTTAGCAACCAAGGGCATAAAGATGGGCATAAAGCATCTTTCAGATAGATTAGGGACTCTTTCACAAGGTGTCCTCAGTGTTTATTTTGGTTTGTCTCAGAATTGTTCCATTTCTTGTTTGTTACATAGTTACATAGTTACATAGTAATTTAGGTTGAAAAAAGACTTGCATCCATCCAGTTCAACCCTTTTCCTATTCCTGTTTACCATCGCTGACCCAAAAGAAGGCATCCGACTCCAAATGGCAATCAGATTTCTCCCTGGATCAACAAGCCCTAACTAAATATTAATCCCAATACTAACGTGCATAGCCCTCTATATTATGCTCTTTTAAATAAGTATCCAGGCCCCTTTTAAATGCATCTAATGTATTTGATAGCACCACCTCCTCCGGAAGTGCATTCCATACCTTTATTGTCCTTACTGTAAAGAAACCCTTCCGCTGTTGTAGACTAAATCTCCTTTCCTCAAGTCTAAGCGGGTGGCCCCTTGTCCTGTGTACTGTTCTGTTAATGAACAGGTCTTTTGAAAGCCCTTTATATGGGCCTTGAACATATTTATATAGTGTTATCATATCCCCTCTAAGACGCCGTTTCTCTAGTGTGTACAAGTTTAACTTTTCTAGCCTCTCTTCATAACTAAAACATTCCATTCCCCTTACTAGTTTTGTAGCCCTCCTCTGCACTCTCTCTAGTTCCATAATGTCCTTCTTCAGAAAGGGCGCCCAGAATTGAACAGCATATTCTAGGTGGGGTCTTACCATGGACCTGAAAAGAGGCATAATTATATCTTCCTCCCTTGAGTCAATACCCCTTTTAATACATGCCAATATCTTATTGGCCTTTGCAGCTGCCAGCTGGCACTGCATGCTACTGCAAAGTCTATTGTCTACCATTACTCCTAAATCCTTTTCATTAGTAGATTTCCCCAGAGAAACACCATTTAAACTATTTTTATTATTATACCCAAAATGCATAACTTTACACTTGTCTATATTGAATCTCATTTGCCATTTGCCTGCCCAGTTACTCAATTTGTCCAAGTCCTCTTGTAATGAAGACACATCCAGTTCAGACTTTATTGCCTTACTTAATTTTGTGTCATCGGCAAACACTGATACATGGCTTCCTATGCCCTCTGGGAGGTCATTAATAAACAAATTAAAAAGAAGAGGACCCAGGACAGATCCCTGAGGCACTCCACTTATCACGTTTATCCAACTGGAGAACTTGCCATTTACTACCACTCTTTGCATTCTATCTTTCAGCCAATTTCCAATCCACTCACAAACATTTTGCCCTAGTCCTATTTCATTCAATTTGTACAGTAACCTCTTGTGTGGAACCGTATCAAATGCCTTGGCAAAGTCTAAATAGATCACGTCAACCGCCTCTCCCTCATCTATATTATTACTTACTTTTTCATAAAATGCGATCAAGTTCGTTTGACAAGACCTATCTTTCACAAAGCCATGTTGGCTATTGCTAATGATATTCCTGTTCCAGCAGAATTCTTGAATATATTCCCTTAGCAACCTTTCAAACAGCTTCCCTACCACAGATGTCAAGCTTACGGGTCTGTAGTTTCCTGGCTGGGACTTTGATCCCTTTTTAAATATGGGCACCACATCTGCTTTACGCCAATCCATGGGCACCATACCAGAAATAAAAGAATCCCTGAAAATCAGATATATCGGTCTGGCCAGGGTCTGGCCTAGCTCCCTAAGTACCCGTGGGTGTATACCATCTGGCCCCGGAGCCTTGTCTACCTTGACACCATTCAATTGTTTTAACACTTTTTCTTGTGTTAGCCAGTCCCATGCTTGCTGTGCCTGTTCTGTAAAAGTAGTTTGCAGATTCTTGTCCAATGGGTCTTCCTTGGTAAAAACAGAAGAAAAGAAATTATTTAAAATATCTGCCTTCTCTCTGTCACCTTTGACCATCTCACCCTTTTCAGCTAACAAGGACCCAACATTATCAGACTTTAATTTTTTGCCATTAATGTATTTAAAGAATTTTTTTGGGTTGCTTTTGCTCTCCTTAGCAATATTTTTTTCATTCTCCAGTCTAGCTAATTTAATAGCCTTTTTACAGGTTTTGTTGACATTTTTGTATTCTGCAAATGCCTCTGCTGATCCCTCAGCTTTGTAATGTTTAAATGCCGCTTTCTTGTTATTTATTTAATGAATTACTTTACTGGTTAGCCACATTGGTTTCAATTTGCTTCTTTTGTATTTGTTTCCAACAGGGATAAATTTATATGTGTATTTTTGCAATATTATTTTGAAGGCATTCCACTTACCTTCTGTGTTTTTTCCTGAAAATATTTTATCCCAGTCAACGAGACCAAGGGATGAATTAAACCTGCTAAAGTTGGCCTTTTTAAAATTCAGTGTTTTGGTGGAACTCGTATCAACTTGTTTTTTTGAATTAATCTCAAACGATACCATGTTATGGTCACTATTCCCCAAGTGCTCCCTTACTTGGATGTTAGAGATAAGTTCTTCATGGTCAGTTATTACCAAATCCAGACATGCATTCCCTCTGGTTGAGGTCTGCACTAGTTGTGACAAAAAATTGTCATTCAACAAGTTCAGAAACTTGCTGCTTTTAGCAGAGTTAGCTATTCCATTTTTCCAGTCTATTTCTGGATAATTAAAATCCCCCATAATTATAGTTCTCCCTATTTGGGAAGCCTTTTCTATTTGCATTAATAGCTGTGTTTCTTCAAGGTCACCAATGTTTGGTGGTTTATAACAAATACCCACTAATATTTTCTGGGCAGTTTTATCCCCAGTGACTATTTCAACCCACAGGGATTCCACATGTTCACTACTGTCCTCACATATATCTTCCCGCAATTGAGGCAATAATGCTGGTTTGATATACAGACAGACCCCACCACCTCTTTTGCTTGACCTATCTTTTCTAAATAACATGTAGCCCTCTAAATTGATTGCCCAATCATGTGTGTCATCCCACCATGTTTCTGTTATGCCTATCAAGTCATAGTTTTCAATTTCAGCTACCAGCTCCAGTTCCCCTATTTTACCAGTTAAACTTCTGGCATTTGCAAGCATACAATTTATGCCACTGCTGTGTTCCATTTGTGATTTAATTTTGTTGTGGCTTATAGTCTTCTCCCTATCATCTGTACTAACCCCGCCCCCAGATCCTCCCACCTGGTTATTAACTACATCGCCTTCGCTTTCTATACTATCTATCCCAGTATTTATTGGCCCCTCCCCCCCCCTTCCTAGTTTAAAATCTCCTCCAACCGTCTGGTAATCCTCTCCCCAAGCACTTGAGACCCTCTTGCATTCAGGTGCAATCCATCCCTGCTATAGAGATTGTACCCCAAAGCAAAATCAGCCCAGTGCTCTAAAAACCCTAAACCGTTTGCTGTTAGGGAGAGGTCTAACTCATTGTGAAACAATGCAATGGAGACCTTTAGCATCCAAGGGCATAAAGATGGGCATAAAGCATCTTTCAGATAGATTAGGGACTCTTTCACAAGGTGACAACAATTTTTCAGAATGCTTTCTACATATCCATTACTCCTATTCTGAACTCACCTCCCTCATTATCCTGTTGATCACTGGAAGGAAGGGCATGACTGATGACTGTGAGAATCAGCCAAACAATTGGCTGAAGAGTATGTGGATAAGCCATTCATTAGAGGTTGTAACAAGCAAGAACCGCTAACTTGTTACTTTAATATTTCCTCTATTGTGAGTAGCCACTTTGTGTTTTCCATGAATAAATATTTTACACTTCCTTATTAGCCCATTATATTTGATTTCACCCTCACTTTCTCTGCTATATCATCATCATAATATATGGGGGGAGTCATTATCAAGTGGTGGATTGGCCATTTACATATAAAATAGTTAAGTGAGAGAAAACATATTTGCTAATTTCCCATCTCATGATATATATACTAAACAATGACACAGAAAGTTGGACTTCCTCTCATTTCTACTCACATCTATTTCTCTTGATGGAACAGGGTATTAAATAACATAAAAATAATTACAATCAAATAAATAATTTTATCAAGAAAGTATCATGTTAAAATCAAGTCAACTTACACTTGGTGATTAGCCTGTGAAATCAATTAGCAATGTATAGGGTTAGAAAAAAATGCCATGACTGTTATGCTAAACAACTAAAACTTGAACCTGAAATAACTCATTTTCCTGTAGGCTCCAATGATCAAGATTCCACTTGGAAAAATATAGTGTAGAACATTGGTTCTCAACTCCTGTCCTCAGGGCCCACTAACAGGCCAGGACTTCTCTTCTAGAACACAGGTGTGGTGATCAGAGGCTCATTCACATTGATTAACTCACCTGTGCTCTAACAAGGAAATCATCAAATCCTTGCCTGTTAGTGGGTCCTGAGGACAGGCATTGAGAACCACTGGTGTAGACTATACTGCAAATGGTTCAGGGTGCTAAATGCAGAGTGTGAGACCCCTGTCAACCAAGAAGCTAATTCTAATAACAATATAACATAAAGAACACAACCAGAAAAACAAAACACAATGCAGCTTATGTACCAAGTAAAAGTGGTGCATTTCAGAAGTCTACAAACTTCACCATAAGGAACAAATAACATTCTCAAAATTTCCATTGAAATAAATAGTGTTCTTAAAATCTTGACTATTAGAGAAGACTCCAATGCAAAAACGCAAAGTGAAGCAATATGTTGGAGACCTCTCTAGCATTCAAGGAGTTAAAACCCCATTTAGATGGAAATTTTACTTGTATCTTTGTAGGGTAGCTGGTTTGCCCCAGAACTGCACCACTCTGCATTAGGACATGAGCATCAGTGAGTGATTGTGATTCCTCTATCTTGCATAGTAATCCTAATGAAGGTTCGTGATGGACCAAAACTTTGATGGATACATTTTTTGCAACTTTTTTTACTTTTTCTTTGTGTGTGTGTGCACCAAGGATAGGGCAGTGAGACAGTTTATGGCAGGTTCAGGGTTATTCTTTCATCTATGAAGTTGACATTCTGGTTGCTCAACCATGGCAAGTAAATTAGCAAGCGCATACCATCTGAGAGCAAACCATATAAAATGAGAACAATAAAGGATAATAAGTGAATCTACTTACAAGATCATTACTTGTAAGTATGCTCTTAACCCCTTAAGGACCGGACATTATGGGACATTTCCGTCCCATAACGTCCGCATAGGGGCACGTTGACGGGCCGGTACACGTGACCTGTCACGTGAATCGGCGCGTCACTATGGGGCTTGAAATAGATCGCTCCGATCTTGGAGCGGTCTATTTCATGCCCCATTTTTACTTACAGCGCTCCCGGTAGAGCGCTGTAAGTAAAATGTACGTGACGTACCAGGACCGTCAAGGGTCTTTCAAGCAAGTTTATCCTTGACGGTCCTGGTACGTCAAGGGTCCCTAAGGGGTTAAACTATAGTGGGTATCACTTCAGAATCTCAATGATCCTTCCTTTCCTGGAACCCCAGCAGTCAGGCTTAGCACATATAGATACACCGTGTCGTGCTAGATGTAAAACATACAGAAGACTTCCTCTAAGTGTATAACTTAGTCTGCCCCCTACATAGAAAGCACTCACCAGATGGATACTTGTAGTGTATGTATTCAAAGCCCGACCCGGCTTGCTGTAATCCAAAGGGCACGGAAGGAAATGTAGAGCGAGTCCAAATGGGCAAAATAACAATATTTTATTGTATACCAGCATACTTACAAGAAATGGTCTTGTAAGTAGATTCACTTATTATCCTTTATCGTTCTCATTTTATATGGTTTGCTCTCAGATGGTATGCGCTTTTCCCATCTTCTTTTTCTACAGTTCTGCACTAAGTGAAGGGTGCTACTGAGGACACCAGGAAATAGAGCAGCAACCTAGAGACTATCCACATATATTCTCTATTTGATTGTGGTGATTTCCTATAATGTTTATTATATGGTTTTGTATATATATTTTTCTATTATTGAGTTATAGCGGGTGGAGCACTATAGGTGCACATCCATACTTTATTTTTTAAGTAAATTAGAAAACTTCAAAGCCTTGGCTCAACTTTTTTATATATTTATTTTTGCAGCACCTCAAAACTGTCTATCCAGATGGACATAGCATTACCTGCTAGATCACAAAGTCTGTTCCCAGAGCAGACTTACCTGAGGAGAACAACTGCACAATAGTTTCCATTTAAACTAAATTTGGTAGGGAAAGAAGCTAGCATTTTAATGTGATCTCTCTTTAAAGGGATAGTAATGTTTAAAAATAAAAGCAGCTCCATGGAAGGCCATGGAGAGTGTTAATTCAATACTGTCAGATTTGTAGTTCAACAGTAATTGAATGATAAAGTATCCCCCTCCCACCCCTTTTACCTGGTGTAAGCCACCTCCCCTCAGATGTGGAATCTGGTCTTAAGATCAGACAGATCACAGCAAGGGACAGTCTTTTTACTGTGAGCATAAAGAAAACCCTGCCCCCATGACAGGTTTTTCCCTTATGCTAATTGAAGATTGTACCTCTCTGCAAGCCATCTGGACAGTCTTGCTGCTCTGAGGTGAGCAGTGTTACATCAGTAAAAGGGGCAGGAGGGGGATACTTTATTATTCAATTACTCTTGAACTACAACTCTAAGTATTGAAATAACACTCTCCATGTCCCAAATACTATGAAGATTAATTGGAGCTGCTTTTATTGTGAAACATTACTATCCTTTTAAAGCATAATAAATATAATGATTAGCAGTGAATGTTGAAGAATTTTGTTTCTGAATTCTTATGTTATGACAGTCTAAGTAACATTGGTTATGCTATTAACATCCATGTCGAGGATGTTTGTGGTGGAGCTTGTTATTGGATCCAAACACACACACACAAACACAGTCAGGAGAAGACAAAACAATGGCGAGTATCACTACCAAAAACAGAAGATTGGGATGAAGGCCCAGAGACATACAAATAAGCTCATTTTATTGTCTCCGCATAACAAAATCTCCTCTATCGAAATCAACTGTATAGCTGGAGTGATTAATTAAAAGAATAAGCAAGTTTTTATCCATGAAAGGATGTTTAGATTGCTTCTACATTCATCTTGAATTTCTGTAATACCGCACAGGAAGGATATGGGTTTATTTATAGTAGGGAGGGGCATGAGGAGTTAATTTTAACTATGATTGGGGAAAATATTTGTTTTATCATGAACCTTTTCTGAAAGGGGCATTTGTCCTGCTTGTAAGTTACAATCCTCGATCACTAATCCTTTAAAATAACTCTGAAATGGTTTAGTGTTTAACACCTTAATGAAAGAATAATGAAGAGGTTGTCAGTTATCGGACCTCAAGTTGTTGGGGACTACAATTCCCATCATCCTTAACCAGCCAGAAGTTGGGAGTTGTAATTTTGAACAGCTGGAGATCTAACAGTTGACTGCTCCTGGTATAATCCCAACATGTTCCATAAAACCTTGGGAAATACACACAAATGCCAACTCCTGCTGTCTTCACCTGTTTAACCCCTTGGATGCTAGGGATGTCTGTAAAGCATTGCTTCTCAATGTGATGGAAAAGTCTCCAGCATCAAAGTTGTTTAGTTTTAATTTCAAAGTCAGAAATGCAGAGCACTATGAACCAAGCTATGCTCCATGTTTAAAAACTTGAGTGGCAAAGGGGTGTTTAACCGATTGTGAGCCAAATAAATAAAGGAACATTAAAAACTCTCATTGAAAAGATGTAACCTACAGAGCTTTCTGTCCTGCATCTTGTGACTAGGGATGGATAAATACTTCATTTTATTCCCGTAGGAATTTCCCTTTCTGCTGAAATTTCCATGGAGAGGAAAATCAGGCGGAACTATGGATGGACAGTTAAGGCCATTTATTTCAATGGAGTTACCGTAAAATCTCGGGTATAATATGCACAATTAGGGTTGGCAGATACCTTCCCTCCCTCGCCTGGGCCAAAACTGCTGCCAAACCAAGACTTAACTGGTTCAAATTTAACTCCCCACTGAAGTCCGCATCTCTTGAATTGATGGAAGGCAAAATACAAAGCTTCCCAGCGGGCGTCATGCTTACATTTGGCTGGAGGTGAAAGGTCCTGAAAGCTCACTGAAGGAAGCTGGAGGCAAATGGAAGCATGCCGCCCGCTGAGAAGCTTTGTTTTTTTCCTTCCATCAATTCAAGAGATCCGGACTTCAGTGGGGAGTTATATTTGTACCAAGTAAGTCTTGATTTGGCAGCGGTTTTGGCCCGGGTGAGGGAGGGAAGCCTTAACATTTTTTTTAGCAAGGGGAAAAAACAAGGGTGCGTATTATACATAGGCACTCTTGTTTTCCCCTAAAATCTTTGGTATAATATGCACCTGCAACTATGTAATGAGGCATTCTGTTCAATATGTGTTTGTTTTCTGAGGAGACATAAATTATGTTCTGTGTGTGAGGTACCATAAATTATGCAATGAGGCTTATTCTTTTATATATATAGATGTGTGTGATTAAAATAAACTTTACAAGATATTACACACTCATATATTTTAACAATTTGCATGACAGACAGGTATCCAGTGCATTGCTTTGGAAACAGTAGGAAACACAATCTACTTTTGAAGCACAAAGCGAGTACACAAAATCACCTTATCTACATGAAAAATCAGGGGGCTCTACAAGACAAGGCCATCAGTTAGGACATGTGTTGGACAGACAGAGGCTCTAGAAGGAAAGATGTCAAGCTACAAAGATACACAG
This sequence comes from Rhinophrynus dorsalis, assembly GCA_037306005.1. Lineage (NCBI taxonomy): Eukaryota > Metazoa > Chordata > Amphibia > Anura > Rhinophrynidae > Rhinophrynus > Rhinophrynus dorsalis. The sequence continues at coordinate 150,211,033 of CM074725.1, read as the reverse complement.
AAGCCAATGGCTTAAACGGATCACTCTGCAGCACTCCACCACCATTGTACTGTTGAACTAAAACCGAACTGGAAGGCCTCAAAGAAATGTGGACCAATACTGATGGGTCAGAAGAATCACCTGAAGTTCCAGCACATTGATCAAAAGAAGACACAAGGTCGGACTTGGGACCTTGCTCCACCTGAGAGGTGAAAATGGCTCCCAACCCACCAGAATAGTGTCCACTGTCACTATGGATCAGTCCACTATGACCAACAGGTGACTGCCTCCAGAGCCGAAACCAGTGGCACCAACAACTGCATGTAATATAGCACCATAGCGGATGGGTGAGTTAAGATCTGGGACATGAATCTCATGTCAAGAAACACAAGACCTTGGGACAGAACCAAAGAGGACTTTTTTAAAAAAAAAAAAGAATGGACACACACACACACACGTCTGAAGATGTAGATTTAAAAGATCCACCTGTAGTAAAGGAAAAAAGTAGAATTTAGAAAAAATAAGCAGACACAGAAGAAAGAAGATAGGTATCTGTACAAAGCTAGGCTGAAGGAGGCTAAATGTATTATTAGATGTGCCAAAGCACATGCAGAGGAGGATATTGGCCAGTAAAAACAGGGGACAAAATATATCTTAGATATATAAGTGAAAGGAGGAAAATGAAACAAGAAATCGTTAAACTGAAGATACAAGATGGCAGTTATGTAAATGAGGATAAAGGTCTTGCTGACTCTCTGTCACGGTTTCCGAAGAATAATTCAGGAGTCAGAACGGTATAGTAAAAGTAACAATTTATTAAATAATACAATAAGAGTAATCACAGTAGCAAGGAATAACAACAGGAAATAATCACTGAGAAACAGTAGAGGTCCCACTAGAGGTCAGCAACTCTATCAGGAATAGGAGTCTGCCTAAATGAGGGAGCCTCTACCAGAGACAGGCACACACCCCTGTAGTCTCTGTATACGGGAAGGCAAGCCAGAACACAGCAAGAGACAACCTGTCTCATGCCAGCAGTCAGTGGGTAGGCCGAGGAATCTCCCGAAGGTGGTAGCTGATAGGAAGATAATACTGACGCAAGCCTGCAGTCAGCCCAACTAAGGAAAACTCCCCTAGAGAACGCAACGGGGAGAGAACCCAGTCTCAATCCGTGAATCCGAAATGTAGGTCTTAACCAGAGCCACAGGTCCGCACCAGATTGGGTGTCTACTCTAAACAGTGAGAAGGCAGGAGAATAATCAGACAGAGCCACAGGTCAGCACCAGGATGGCTGGTCAGACAAGACGGGTCATACACAGTACAGGTAGTCAGCCAGAGCCACAGGTCTGCACCAGAGTGGGTATCCACTATACACACGAAGAAGGCAGGAGAATAGTCAGACAGAACCACAGGTCAGCACCAGGATGGATGGTCAGACAAGCCAGGTTATACACAGAGCCCAAGGAAAAAGAACTGTGTTGAACAACAACGCAAGGGCAACTGACAACTGGCTCAGTTCCCCTTTAAAGCCCAGCCCAGAAAGTAGATGGGAGGAGACATCAGCTGATACAGTATAAAACAAGAGCCTGTGTCAATCTGCTACTTCACGCCCGTGAATAACGCATCTGGCCGAGATGCGTCAAACCTGCGCTCTGCACCTGCATCAAATCGAGTGCCAAACCCAGCTGGCAAGAGGACTCTGACGTCTGGGAGGAAGAGAGGAAGAGGAAGAGACCGCGATATATTGAAGCCTCCTGCGTCATCGTCGACAGAGGAGCTGGAACTAGGTAACTGTAACACTGTCTCAATTAATATTTCTGTTCAGGTTTTACAAAGGATGGTGAAGGCATGGGACCTCTATTAGAAAAAAGAAATACTGAGACATTGGGGAGCATGCATGTTTACAGAGGAACATGTTCTACTTCAACACTCTAAGTTAAAAACAAATAAAAAAAAATCTATGGTAACATAATGGATACACCCAAAGTTGTTAAATACCTTTGGACTGTTCTGGCAAAATCTTTAACAGAATCATTCAATCAGTCACTATTGACAGTAGTAGGTCTAGATGGAAGGTAGCAAATGTAGAACTGCTTCACAAAAAGATAGCAGCGAAGTCTGGAAACTACACACCAGTAGGTCTTAAGGTCAGTAGCATGACAATTAATGGAAACCATGTTAAAGGAAAGAATTTCTAAACATCAGAATTTAAATGTCTTGCAAGATCCCAAACATCACAGGTTTACAGTAAGGAGATCTTGTCAAACTAACCTCATATATTGTTTTGACTTGGTAACTAAAATAATAGACTGAGGGAAGCTGTAGATAGATTTCAGTAAGGCATTTGATACCGTCCCTTAAAGAATACTCATTAATAAACTGCAGTGTTTGAGTCAGGATGTAGAAACAGATGAATGAATAAGGCAATGGTTGAGTGATAGGAGACAGAGGTTAGTAGTCAATGGAGAATATTCAGAGAAAGGTTGTGTTACTAGTGGAGTACCTCAGGGATCCCTATTGGGGACCATTCTTTTTAATAATATACCTCATATATTGTTTTGACTTGGTAACTAAAATAATAGACTGAGGGAAGCTGTAGATAGATTTCAGTAAGGCATTTGATACCGTCCCTTAAAGAATACTCATTAATAAACTGCAGTGTTTGAGTCAGGATGTAGAAACAGATGAATGAATAAGGCAATGGTTGAGTGATAGGAGACAGAGGTTAGTAGTCAATGGAGAATATTCAGAAAAAGGTTGTGTTACTAGTGGAGTACCTCAGGGATCCCTACTGGGGACCATTCTTTTTAATAATGTTATTAATGATATTGAAAAAGGTCTTCAAGGCAAAGTATGCCTTTTTGCAGATACAAAGATCTGCAACAGAGCAGACAATCCTGGGGGAATAAAATGAAAAATTATTTAGTGGTAATTTAGAAGAATGGACAAGAGTGTGGCAGCTTCAGTTTAATGTCGATAAATGTAAAATAATGCACTTGCAATGTAAAAAATCCAAAGGCACAACATATTATTAAGGGTACTATGCTGGCACATAAATAATTAGTTCTGATAACTTAAAGATAGGCAGGCAATGTAACAAAGCATTGGAGTGTGCAAGTAGGGTGTTGGGTTGTGTAGCTAGTAGCCGAAAGAGGGAAGTGGTCATGTCACTCTACAGATCTCTGGTTAGACCTCACCCAGAGTACTGTGTACAGTACTGGGGACCCCATCTCCAGAAGGATATAGATATTCTGGAGAGAATTCAGAAAAAGGCTACTAAAATCGTGAATGGTTTACAGGATACAAAATACCAGGATGAACTAAAGGATCTAAACATATATAGTTTGGAGGAGAGAAGAGAGAGAGAGGATATGATAGAAACATTCAAATACATGAAGGGATTCAACAAAGTACAGTAGGGAGGTACATTTCAAAGAAGTAGAAATGTTAGGGCAAGAGCTCATAGTCTAAAACTAGAGGGACAGAGGCTTAATGTAATGTAAGAAAGTTTGACTTAACTGAGAGGGTGGTAGATGAGTGGAATAACCTACCAGTAGAAGTGACAATGGTTAATACAGTGATGGAATTTAAACATGGGATAAGCATAAGGCTATCCTGAATATAAGACAAGACAAATGAACAAATAAGATTTAAGGTTTTTACAGTAGGAAAAATAGGCAGACTAGATGGGCCAAATCGTTCTTACTTGCAGTCAAATTCTACGTTTCTATGTATTCATCAAGAAATTGTCTAGATAATGTGTAAAATAGATCCAGAGTGAAAAAATATGGTTGGACAAATCCTCCATAACGTTTTTAAGAACCTGTGGTGTGGACTCCAGCACAAAAGGAAGGGCAGTGAATCAGAAATGGCGATCCTGAAATGCAAAGTGAAGGAAACACTGATGATGCCCATGAATATGCAAATGTAGGCACTAGTGATAAGCGAGCACCCCAATGCTCGGGTGTTCGGGTGCTCTGACCGAGCACCCCCTGAGGCTCGAGTGCTCGGCCGAGCACCCGAGCCCCATTGAAGTCAATGGGAGGACTCGAGCATTACACCAGGCACCCCCTGCTCTGATGAGGGGAGGGTGCCTGGTCCATAGGAAAATGGCAGAAAAGGATGGAAACACCACAGAAATGGTTCAGGGACAGCATAGGGAGGATGTCTGGATGCATCTTGGACTCCAACATCGCTGCTGGGAACGATCTTTCGCCCGTAGTACGCCATTTTTACAGACTGACCGTAAAACACACAAAAAGGAAAATAAAAACGACTTTAGGCGAAAAATTGTTACCAAACAGTATTTGCTGTATATTTACTTGTATATCATCTGCAAATTCTCCCAAAAATTTCCTCGATTTTTCTGAACTGAGGCCATGATTAAGAGGGAAACGTGCGCAGAGGCAAATTCTCCCAAAAATTTCCTTGATTTTCAGAACTGAGGCCATGATTAAGAGGGAAACGTGCGCAGAGGCAAATTCTCCCAAAAATTTCCTTGATTTTATTGAACTGAGGCCATGATTAAGAGGGAAACGTGCGCTGAGCTGACCATCTAAAACATTATGGGTAAGGGTCTGCTGCAGAGCTGACCATCCTAAACATTATATGCGAAGGCCCGCTAGTGAGCTGACGTTATAAAACATTATATGAGAGGGCCCGCTAGAGAGCTGACCCAATAAAACATTATATGAGAAGGCCCGCTGGTGAGCTGACCTATATAAAAATTGTCAAACAGGGCCCGCTGGTGAGCTGGCCCTATATAAAAATGATATCACAGGGCCCGCTGGTGAGCTGGCCCTATATAAAAATTATAGCACAGGGCCCGCTGGTGAGCTGGCCCTATATAAAAATTATATCCCAGGGCATATGGAAGAGGAGGAGGAGGATGAGAAGATTAAGAGTCAACCATATACCCGTTTTTTGGGTGGAAGGGGTGAATGGGAATACAGAGTATTCACATCATTGTAAATAACATATATAAAGTGAGTTTATGTTCCCCCGGGGCTTTCCTCCAGTGGAGTGGAGAAGTCAGGGGAAATCCAGGCCTTGTTCATTTTTATAAGTGTCAACCTATCAGCATTGTCGGTGGAAAGGCGGATACGCTTATCTGTTATGATGCCACCAGCAGCACTAAATACCCGCTCAGACAGAACGCTGGCGGCAGGGCAGGCCAGCACCTCCAAGGCGTAGAGTGCCAGTTCATACCACGTGTCCAGCTTGGACACCCAGTAGTTGTAAGGCACAGAGGGATCATTGAGGACGCCGACACGGTCTGCTACGTACTCCTTCACCATCTTCCAAAACTTTTCCCTCCTTGTGACACTAGGCTGCGCATCAGGGTGAGGGTGCTGGCGGGGTGTCATGAAGGTGTCCCACGCCTTGGAGAGTGTTGCCCTGTCTTTCTCGGAACTGCTGTGTGCTCCCCTTTTCTCCCCTTCTCTGTTGGCCAAGGTAGCACGTACTCTGCCGCCAGCGTTGTCAGATGGAAAATTTTGGAGCAATTTTTCAACAAGAACCTTCTGGTATTGCACCATTTTGCTTGTCCTCTCCACCGGAGGAATGAGAGATGAGAAATTCTCTTTGTAGCGGGGGTCCAGAAGGGTGAACACCCAGTAATCCGTGTTGTTTAAAATGCGTATAACGCGTGGGTCACGGGAAAGGCAGCCTAACATAAAGTCAGCCATGTGTGCCAGAGTACCAACAGTCAAGATTTCGCTGTCCTCACCAGGAGGATGACTCTCAATATCCTCATCCTCTTCCTCCTCTTCTGCCCACCCACGCTGAAGAGATGGAACTAAAGTTCCATGGCTACCCTCTGTAGCGGAGGCAACCGTGTCTTCCTCCTCCTCCGCCTCCTCCAATTGTCGCTGAGAAGACGAAGTGAGGGTGCTCTGGCTATCACCTTGTGTAAGCTCTTCCTCCCCCATTTCCACCTCTTCCACATGCAAAGCGTCGGTTTTAATTGTGAGCAGCGAGCGTTTCAGTAGACACAGAAGTGGGATGGTTACACTGATAATAGCGTTATCGCCGCTCACCATCTGTGTCGATTCCTCAAAATTGCGTAAAACCTCGCAGAGGTCTGACATCCATTCCCACTCCTCACTTCTGATTACAGGAAGTTGAACGGAGAGGCGACGACCGTGTAACAGCTGGTACTCCACTACTGCCCTCTGCTGCTCACAAAGCCGGGCCAACATGTGGAAGGTGGAGTTCCAGCGCGTGCTCACGTCACACAGCAGCCGGTGAGCTGGCAATTGTAAGCGCTGCTGCAGCTTCAACAGGCCGGCCGAAGCTGTAGATGACTTACGGAAATGTGCACACACGCGGCGCACCTTGGTCAAGAGATCATGCACATTGGGGTAGGTTTTTAGAAATCGCTGAACCACTAAATTAAATACATGCGCTAGGCATGGTACGTGTGTGAGCTTGCCGAGCTCCAAAGCCGCCACCAAGTTACGCCCATTATCACACACAACCATGCCTGGTTGCAGGTTGAGTGGCGAGAGCCACTGCTCGGTCTGGTGACTAATCCCCTGCAACAGCTCTGAGGCCGTGTGCTGTTTGTCCCCAAGGCAGATCAGCTTCAGCACGGCCTGTTGACGCTTCCCCACTGCAGTGCTACACTGCTTCCAGCTACTGGCTGATGGGGGAGTGGCGCTGCGTGTAGAGAATTCGGAGGTGGAAACGGAGGAGGAGGAGCCAATAACGTAGGTGCTGGCGGAAACCCTGATGGAGGTAGGGCCCGCAATCCTCGGCGTGGGTAGCACCCGTGCCATCCCAGGGTCCGAGTCGCTCCCAGCCTCCACGACATTCACCCAGTGTGCCGTCAGGGAAATGTAGCGTCCCTGGCCACAAGCACTTGTCCATGTGTCAGTCGTTAAGTGGACCTTCCCAGTAACTGCGTTGGTCAGGGCACGGGTGATGTTACGGGACACATGGTGGTGTAATGCGGGGATGGCACACCGGGAAAAGTAGTGGCGGCTGGGGACCGCGTACCGAGGGACAGCTGCTGCCATCAGGCTGCGGAAGGACTCAGTGTCCACAAGCCTAAATGGCAGCATTTCGATGGCCAGTAATTTGGAAAGGTGTGAGGTTAGTGCTATGGCCTGTGGGTGGGTGGCTGGGTACTTTCTCTTGCGCTCAAATGCCTGGGGTAACGACATTTGGACGCTGTGCTGGGACAGGGAAGTGGATGTGGTCGCTGATGGTGCTTCAGATGGTACAGGTGCAGGGCGGGAGGTATGCGGGCCTGCGCCTTCGACAGGCGATTGGCCGGCACTGAAAACAGGGGAAGAGGAGGCAGTGGTGTGGCCTGCAGACACAGATGGGCGATCCAGGCGTTCCTCCCACTTACTACGGTGCTTGGATGCCATGTGTCGGATCATGCTGGTGGTGGTGAGGTTTCTAGTGTTCATGCCTCGGCTCATTCTGGTGTGGCACAGGTTGCAAACTACAATTCTTTTGTCGTCCGCACTTTCCTTAAAAAAACGCCATACCGCGGAACACCTACCCTTTGGCAAGGTAGATTTACGCAAGGGGGTGCTCCGTGGAACATTTGCGGGCCGGTTTGGTGCGGTCCGCCTTCTTTCTGTAGCCACACCACTGCCTCTTCCAGCCTGTTGCGGTGCTGCAGATGGCTCACCCTCAGGACTGCTGTCATCACTCGGCTCTACACCTTCCCAGGTGGGGTCAGTCACCTCATCGTCCACCAAGTCCTCCTCCACTTCCTCACTCTGATCATCCTCCTCAAGTCTTGATCCCACCACATACTCAGTCATTGACAACTGTATAACATTCTCCTCAACAAGGTCTTGAGACGGAAATAGTGGTTGATTTAATGGCAACTGTGTCTCATCATCATCATCATCATCCACTACTTCCTTTGACCTTAAATGCCGTTCACATCTGTCATCTTCTTGTGATTGGGTAGCCTCTAGAGGTTGTGAATCAGGGCACAAGATGCCATGTTCCTCTGCAAGCGTGCTTGGAGAGAGGGTCAAATGAAGGATTGGTGATGAGACGAGCTCATCACTATATCCCAGTGTGGGATCACTTCTTTGACCAGACCGTGTATGGTGGGAGGAAGGATGATCAGAGTGAGGATTATGTTGACCAGACTCTTGGCTACTGAGAGTGGACTTGGTGGAAGACAGGGTGGTGCTTAACCGACTGGAAGCAGTATCAGCTGTCATCCAACCGACCACCTGTTCGCAGTGGTCGGACCTCGAGAGTGATGTCCTGCGACGCCCTGTAAAATTAGACATGAAGCTAGGTATGGTGGATGTCTTTCTTTCTTGTGCTCTGGCACCAGGCACAGTTTCTCCGCGTCCTGACCCGCGCCCTGAACTATCAGGATCACGTCCACTTCCCCGTCCCTTTTTACCCGCCTTCTTCATCTTACACGGAATATGTGACTTTAATATTTGAGTTTGAAAACTTAACAGTATTTCTTCCTAGTCTGCAACTGTGCAGAGTACACAGAATAGGCTGCTAAACGGCGGTGACACACACTGAATGGAATATGTGACTTTAATATTTGAGTTTGAAGACTTAACAGTATTTCTTCCTATTCTGCAACTCTGCACACTACACAGAATGTGCTGCTAAACTGCGGCGAAGCACACTGAATGGAATATGTGACTTTGATATTTTAGTTTGAAGACTTAACAGAATGTGCTCTAATCTGCAACTTTGCACACTAAACAGAATGTGCTCTAATCTGCAACTTTGCACACTAAACAGAATGTGCTCTAATCTGCAACTGTGCACACTAAACAGAATGTGCTCTAATCTGCAACTTTGCACACTAAACAGAATATTTTTTTTTTTTTTTTTTTTTGTTTTTTTCCCCCCACACAAAATAACCTGCTGCCCCCACACACAGTAGTCCTAAAAAGGACTTTTGGTTCTTTTTTTTCACAATTTTGGTTTTTTTCCTCCCTACACTGCCTTTCCCTTCCTATCCTCAGCTCTCCCTGGCTAAGACTGAGCCGAACTCGATGGTCAGGTGCTATACAGCACCCGACCACGGGTTCTGGCCAGCCAATCAGTGTAATGCCAGCAGCCAACATGGCTGCTGGCATTACACCGATGTCAGAGCCTCCCTGCACGTTTATTGGCTGCGCAGCAGCCGCAAAACGTGCGGGGAGGAGATCCGAACATGGCGGGCGAGCACATGCGGTACTCGTACGAGTACCGCCATGTGCCGAGCAGAGCGATGCTCGAGCCGATCCGAGCATCGGCCGAGCATGCTCGCTCAACACTAGTAGGCACACGTCCCTTACGTGAAGATATGCCAAAACTCGGCCAAAGAGGAGTTAGGGCCTTGGCAGCATAACAGTATTGTGGGGGGGATGAAAAATAGTAAGGTTTCAGCTTAAAAGACAAATGCTAAAGAGCGACCTAGGACCACAAAGAATTCTTGCCCCCAGTGGCATGGCTAATGACTTCACAGTACCTAAGCATTAACCTTAAGAATTTTGGAAAACAAGGAACAACATCCACCTTGGGCGAGTGTGATTGGACTGCTGCCAACAACCGCTTGTCCCCAAATAGCAATAGCCCTTGCCAACCATGCTGAGGCAAATGCCAGGCGCAAGACAGCCTTAGAGGATGAAACATTTATTTTGAAAAGCGAATCCAGGCATTTATCCACCTAATCCTTGTATGATGATGGAATGGGCCCAGCTAAAATGCAGCAGGACACTGGTCTGGCAAGATATTCAGTTGACCACTGCAAGGTTCTCAGTGATTCTGGTGGTCTTGGGCTTTCTATGTCTCCTCTGTAATCTGACACACAGACCCCAAAAGAATACCCCCTAACAGGTAAAAGCACTTGAGTGAGAAAAGGAGTAGTTTGGAACTCTATCCAACCACCTGAGAGGGGAGTATGAATACTGTGGCACCTCCTGGGTGAGTTGATTCAGAGAAAGGAAAATGAGTCATGGCTCCTCCCCTTCCTTTCCCTGAAGCCCGGGAAACCTTCCTATGACAATGTTACAGTGGCTTTCCAACAACCAGTACAAAAGCCTCTTTTCAGAATGGGACCCAACAAAAGGGGTCTTCTATAAGTACAAAGAAGCCTCAGAAGGAACGTGCAACTCCAGAGGCCCAGAGTCAACCCAGCACCATGTGAGAGTAAGGATAAGGAGCCAAAGCCTCAGCCCCCGTTAGTAAAAAGTGACTTCAACCTTTGTCCCGGCTATAAGAACAAAAGAACAAGTAAAAAAATTGCATAAAACAAAATAAAGTAATAAAATAATATAGAATAAAATAAAGTGGCCAGACTGCAGGGATAAAAAAAGATAACAGACAGACAGGGACATGACATACTCAAAGGAGCTGTAACCACTGCCACTCTGGCTCTTCTGTCTCCTATAACATAAGAAAGAAATGAAAGTGGCTGAGACATGCAGTAGCAATCCCAAATGCAGACCCCAGGTCCATGCCACCTGTTCATATTTACAGAGTTATTACAGTTTAAACTTGTGTTAATTTACATTAGCAGTTCCCCCTAGTAGCAAAATTCCAATTAGTTCTCCTGTTACATTCTAATGGAGAGGAAAGTCAGTGACTTACAGATCTACATAGAATGTGATAGAAACTGCTCAGTCACTTCCTGTCAGTTAGAACTATCAGGAAGTAAATGCACAGTAAATTCACTTCTGATTATTTGAACTTTTGTAACTTCTGAATAGAACAACTGACAGCAGTGGGAGTGACTCTTTAACATATACATTTTCATTAAAAAAAGTTTACTGCTCCTTTAACTATGGCTATATTGAAAGCCTTATGCCATTGAATTTCCATATTTCTTTTTACAGAGATTTACTATGATGAAAAAAATCATCGGGAGAGTCTAAGAGAGCTAACAATCTGACAGCACAATATCATTGGATGAGGCTGAAAGTGGTATCATATGAATAGGGCGGGGCCAAGGACTAGAGAGAGAGAGAGAGTGTTTGTCTGTGTGTATATGTGTGTGTGTGTGTGGACTGGCACCCTGGCTAAATGGTATGTTTTTTATTTTATAAGTGAAAAGAATTTAACACAACCCCTCCAGCGAACAAACTTAATATTCCTGCACATTTTAATGCACAGATACTATGTATTTGCTAAATTTAACAGACTAAAAAATAAAACAGAAAATGTGGCATGTGCAAAAGTTTGGGCACCCTTCTAATTGATCCATTAGTGTTATTTTTCTAAAGTTCCAGAACTTAATTGACTGTTACACCTTAATCCAAGTGATGATAATTCCAGAGTGTAATAAATAACAAACTGAAAAAAAAAAAAAAAAAAAAAAACAGAAAATGTCACATGTGCAAAAGGGTGGGGCACCCTATCAGTCAGTATTTATTAGCATCCCCTTTTGCAGAAATTGCAGTCTCAAAATATTTACAGTAGCCAGCTGTCTTTCTATTCTTGCTTTTGGATTTGCTTCATAATACATCTATTACCTCTCAGAAGTGCCAGATTCTAAAGAAATCCTTACTTTTCAGAGACTGATAGCTAGGTTAGTGCCATCTGTGTGCCTGCGCTGTCAGTCCCTTCAGTTACCTTGTGGCACACTGCAATGCTTCTTAGAGGAGACCGGGACTGATAGCGTAGGCGTGCATACAAGATGTCTGTGCTGATGCCTATCTTCTGGTCTCAGAGGATTAAGGATTCCTTTAGAATCTGGCACTTTTGAGAGGTAATAGACTTATTATGTAGCTAGTCGCCATATGTTTAATTATTGGAGGACGACTATGTGAAAGTTCCGCTTTAAGTTTGTTTTAACGCTGCAGAGGTTGTATTAAATTCTTTTCACTTAGAAAATCAACAAAATATGTAATTTGGCCAGATGTGCCTAAACTTTTGCATACAAACGTGCATCCTAAAAGATGTCTATGCTTTAATTATGATACCAAGTTTGTGTGTATGTGTGTGTGTTCATCACACCAACCTGTAATTCCGTATCTTTTAGAGGGTTTCACGCCAACATCAACTTTGAGTTCATTTAAATTGATTTCAGTTTTTTTTCTAAACCAGCCCAACTCTCTCCTTTTCTCAGCCAGGCCTTTCTTCTCCTGCTCATCCGCGTACCCAAACAGAAAAGTGCTGCATCCTGGGACACATGTGGTCACCTCCTCTGCAATAACTGTAAATACATTAAGGTAAACATATCAAGTGAAAAGACCATTATATAACACTTTGCTTTGGAAACTTCCATAGTGCACATAATCTCCAGTCAGGCTATGTTCGCAGAAACAACACCAATACAGAGCTGATGCATGCAAGATTTTCTTTTTCTAAAAAAATGGAGTGTAGTTGGTCTGTTCACACTACAGATATCAATGCAGCTTGTAGAATTCTGTGAATTTTCAGCAGGGACGATCCGCATGGTCTATGAGGCCATCATGCAAATTGTTGACATGGTCTACAATGACAGTTGGGATGATCACTGCAACTTCAAATGAATAGCCAACCTACATAACCACGAGCCAAAAAAATGGCAGACTTTCACAGAAAAAGAAAATTCAGGGTGCATTTTAGATCATTGTTACAGGAAAGACATATTACCAAGAGTGCACTACTGAGAAGATGGAAACTCTCTGGAACTACATATTCCCATTTGTAATACTAAACTAGAAAAAGAGAAAAGAGAGTGTAATGCTTGGTGTACTAGTAAACTATTTAGAATTTTTAGATGCCGCTATGGCAGTAAGGCTGAGGTGCACATCCATACATGTGCTCTACACTGAGAAGGCTGAATAGAAAGCTGACCCCCCACGGTGTAGGCTACAACACAGGGGGAAGTCCAAAGTGAATTACCAGAGGAGGGAGAAAGAGAGTAGTCAGTAACAAGCCAAGGTCGGGTGAATAGAGGTCAGCAGGGCCAATGTGGAACTGGGGTCAGATCAGGAAGATCTATGTCCAAAGACAGAGGTCAGGGGGGCCAGGGATCAGCAGGGTCAATGTCCAAATCCAGAGATAAGGAGTCCACAGATCAACAAGGCCACTGTTCAAAGCCAGAGGTCAGGAGTCAAGAAATAAGCAAGATCACTGTCAAAGACTAGAGGTCAGGAACAAGAGAGAACACAGGAAGAAATACTTGGCTGCAGGACCAAGAAGGACCAGAACAACTGAGCCCAGAGATGAGCATGCTTGGGTAATATATAGTGGAATGTGGAGTGATGATGTGGCTACAGGCAATAGATGCACCTGGTGACTCCCACCCCCAACATAACGTTCGTAGGGAAAACACAATTTCCTAATAGAGGCAAATGTGAACTGGCTACCCCTTCTGCTCCGTCAGCACCGCGAGCGTCAGCCCCATGATTGCAACATGCGGGGACCCATGCTTGCAGCCTAAACTGAACAGTAGAAGGACAAGACCAGAGACTCTGCAACCCTGTAGCTAGAAATGGCAAGGGACCCCTGGGGTTCTGAAAGAGAGCAGCAGTCACCAGCTTGACATATTTCAATGAAAATTATTTTTATTTATTGTATTAAATATATGACTCACACATTTGGTTTTAAAAAATACACTGATTAAAAGCTGCACTACATGTCCACCTTAGTTATAAGAACAAAAATTGTGCTATATTATATTGTAGAAAAAGGCACCTTCATATGGGCAGCATGACTTCAAACAAATAGTCAGCAAAACAGTCTACTTGCTAATACAGACATATCAGCTTTCTCAGATAATCAGTTTAATTCAATGCTACAAGCGGCATGGAACAGTCTACATCCATCTGCCACAGCTAAACCAATAAGCCAGTAAACTGATTGAGTCGCTACACAATAAAGTGCTGGAAGTTGACAGAGTTAGTGTACACATGTTAATGCTGGCAAAATGATCTAATAGCACAGCTCAAAAGGCTAGACAGAAATAAAAATAGAGCAACAAACAAAGCACCTCTAAGAGTAGTATTCTGAGTAAGAGTAATTGAGAAATCCCCTGTACCCTCTAGGTGGTCTACTCACATTTTTAAGAGGCTTCCCCTGCCTCTCAGTTAGAAGGCTTGCGCTGGATTAATGGGAGCCACTCCAGGCAAATGATGCACTTTTTTTATGAAAACACATATTTTATAGAGAATTCCTTGTAGAATAAAACAAGGTCACTCCCACTGCTGTCAGATGTTTTATTCAAAATGTATAGCAGTTCAAATAATCAGGAAGTGAATTTACTGTGTTTACTTCCTAATAGTTCTAACAGGAAGTGACAGGCAGTTTCTATCACATTCTATGGAGAACTGTATGTCTCTGACTTTCCTCTCCATAAGAATCTAACAGAAAAACTAATTAGAATTTGACCACTAGAGGGCACTGCTAATGTAAAAAAAATACAAAAACAAAAACAAGGGTTTAACCCCTTAAGGACCCTTGACGTACCAGGACCGTCACGGTCCTTGAAATACTCAAGGACCGATGACGGTCATAGTACGTCACGTACTTTTTACTTACAGCGCTCTACCGGGAGCGATGTAAGTAAAAATAGGGCCTGAAATTGACCGCTCCAAGATCGGAGCGATCTCTATCAGGCCCCATAGTGACGCGCCGATACACGCGACAGGTCACGTGTACCGGCGCGTCCAAGTGCGCCTATGCGGTCATTATGGGACGGAAATGTCCCATGACCGCCTGTCCTTAAGGGGTTAACTGTAATAACTCTAGAAATATAAATCTCTCGGCAGTGGGAGTACCCTTATTTTACTCAATAGGAAAATCCTTACAATATGTATTTTTTCATAAAAAAAAGTTTATTGCTCCTTTAAAGTATTACCACTGAAGACTGATAAATGGGATGTACTTCCTAGATGTTAGCCCACATGTATAGAGGTGGCATTAGGGCTTAAATTCCCCACTTAGAATTTTTAGAGGATATAGGAACATTAATATTTACAAAAAAGGGTGAACAAAAGAGAACTAAAACAGGGGAGCCCCTGTGAGTCACAGAGACAACAAGGGCCAGGGGTAGGGTATCTTAAAACCCTTACATTTTATTAGAGTATTTCTTTAAAAATTAGAGGCTGTTTTCATAACAATAAATTATAATCTCTTAAGATTATAGTAAAAAATGGGTAAACAAATACTGAAAAAACATGTACAAATATAAAAAAGTTACTGCACTAAGTACAAACAATAAATAAAAGCTGCAATGATGATAGCTCTCTATGCGTTTCGTGATATTAAGTCACTTTACACAGCTGCACATACGAATATTGGAATGCTCTCTGTTATCCTGTCCACAGACTAAGAGCACACATAATATATTTTTTCAGCTCAAAAGGCTAGCCCTGGGAGAGAAAAATTTTCTCCACTGACAAACAAAGGATTTCGGGAAGCTGTTCCCACTCCCTCAGACATGAGGTTAAAATGGAGGCAACTTGATGCATTTCGACCAATAAGCTGAGAAAGACCTATTGGTGGAAATGTGTCAAGTGATGCCATTTGAACCCTCTCTCTGAGAGAGCAGGGACAGCTTTACAAAAATGGTATGGAGGGCACTCAGCACCAGATTAATCTATAATTGGTGGGGAGAATTATTTGTTTTTTCCCTCAGTGGCTTAATTAACTTTTAGAAGCGGTCACCTCCACCTAAATAAAACTAAGGCACTATCTCTTTCCCACAGTTAGCTCACTATTTTTTTCTTTAGGCCAGCATTGGCTGTGGTATGCTAGCATTATCAACTGCCACCACTTTATTAGGTAATGACAGTCAGCTGTTTGTGTGGGAGTAGGCACATTGATGTTTGCTGGCTTAGTGGTTTAGCTCTGGTGGACGAACACAGATAAATTCATGCTGCCTGTAGCATTGAACAAGTCTCATTAATCGTGAATAGAATGTTTTAACAACATCAGTGTTGTCATTCAACCGATATGAAGGTGATGTAGAACAATTTTTGGTCTTGAAACTTGTCACGGATATCAAGGAACGGATAGGAGATAGTACAGATAATGAACCACCACCTTTATTGAGCAATATCATTTAAAATGTAATCAATAATAACAGAAGAGTGCAGAGTGCAACTCAAGAAGCCAGCGGTTCCTACCAGCAATAGAAGGCTGCTTCAGAATAGGAAGAAGTGGGACAGGGGAAGAGAGGGGCGCCTCATGGAGTACTACATTCTAACGGTGTATTTAATTTCCCACAATTCACTCTCTATTCTGGGTACTCACAATATATGTTGGTCTGCCAGCACTTATATGCAGTACAGACTAAATAGGCTTTTGGGAGACAACAATGCCCGCTCCCACCAGGGCTAACTCCTCCAGTATGTTATTCCAACAGCAGCTTAACGGAGGTCCGACTGGTATGACACAGGGTTTCAACCGGGTGGACCCAAAAGGAAGAAGAAGAGAAGTGCAAATGGGGTTTCCACAATATCAAGCTCTCTTAGAATATCTCTCTTAAAATAAGATGATAATACTCAAAGAGCCAATTTAACCGGTGTTTTCACACACACCGGCTTGGATATAGCGTGCAGGGATTCGTATGAAGCTTATCCCTGATCAAGCACCACTCAGTCTGTACGTGATCTCTTCAGAGTCTTGAATCCAGTAATCAAAGGGTTGGTCTCACTTTTAAATCCAATATTGGAAGGGTTATTCTCACAACAAACTATCCAGATAGATAAACTGAAGTGATAAGCATGTGCTGCTACAGTTCGTTTTAAAAAAATACTATTTATTTAAAATTGACCTGTACATAGGGACATAAAACTAGTCTATAAACAGGTACATTAAAAAAGTATATTCCGTTCATTGTACTATAATGTAACGCATTTCGTGGTGCTAAAACCACCACTTTATCAAACAATGATAATAATGAACTTCTAACTAGATTAACCCTTCCAATATTGGATTTAAAAGTGAGACCAACCCTTTGATTACTGGATTCAAGACTTTGAAGAGATCACGTACCGACTGAGTGGTGCTTGAGAAGGGACAAGCTTCATACGAATCCCTGCACGCTATATCCAAGCCGGTGTGTGCGAAAACACTGGTTAAATTGGCTCCGTGAGTATTATAATCTTATTTTAAGAGAGATATTCTAAGAGCACTTGATATTGTGGAAACCCCACTTGCACTTCTGTTCCTCTTGCTTCAGAATACGCCCCTCTACTAGAGACTGGGCACACCTCTTCTGGTAGTCTCTGAGTAAGCGAGTAATAGCACCAGGCTAGGGCTGGGACCCAGAACTTGTGCACTGGAACAGGTCACAAGTAGAGAGGCTAAAACTGACTAAGGCCTACAGTCAGTGTTGGATGGTAGTAAAGATATGCAAGGCAGCTGAATAATGTGACCAACAGGTGCTAAAGACCCCAGAGATCTCCCAAAGAATTGAACGCAACATGGGAGACTCAAACTGACTCAGGCTGGCAGTCAGTATAAGCAGTAGAAACTAGCCAGGGGTCAATACCAGAGCGGGTAGTCAGGTGTTCATTTGGGTGGCCGGCTCCCCACAGAGGTAAGCGCAAAAGCTCATAGTACCTCCCCTCAACGACCTCTCCCCCGGGGAAACAGTCGAGGCTTAGAGGGAAAACGAGCATGACATTTTTGAATGAGAGCAGGAGCATGCATATCTGTAGACGAGACCCAGGAACACTCCTCAGGTCCATAGCCCTTCCAGTGTACAAAATATTGTAGGTGACCTCGGACCCTAAGAGAGTCCAGAATATTTTGTACCTCATACTACTCATGATCTGCAACTCTAACAAGACCAGGACGGAAAGGAGCAGAGGTATAGCAGTTGCAGACCAAGGGCTTAAGTAAAGAAACACGAAAAACATTATGGATGCGCATATTGGCAGGGAGCTCTAGGGCATATGCAATGGGATTGAACCTATGAAGAACCCGAAGGGGACCAACGAATTGAGGAGCCAGTTTACAACAGGGTACCCGTAGGTGTAAGTTTTGAGTAGACAGCCAGACTCTCTCCCCCACCTGAAATACCAGTCCCGGCAACCTTCTACGATCGGCCTGCCTCTTATGCCGCTATGTGGACCTTTGAAGGGTTCCCTGAACCCATACCCATGTGTAGCAGAGTTACCTTAAATGCTCCCCAAAACTGGAATATTTTGTGCCTCAAATGACTCCGGAAGTACTGAAGGCTGGTAACCACAGTTAACCAAAAACGGGGAAGTCTGGGTAGACGAGTTCATGGCACAATTCCGGGCAAACTCCTCCCACAGTAACAGGCTCGCCCAGTTGTCATGATGGTCCGACACAAAACAGCACAGGAACTGTTCCAATGCCTGATTCGATCTCTCTGCCGCACCACTGAACTGCAGGTGGTAAGTGGAGGAGCTGGATACCCAACTGGGCACAAAACATGCTCCAAAAGCTCAACACAAACTGGCTTCCCCGATCCGATACAATCACCTTAGGTACTCCATGGAGGCGAAAGACCTCTTTAGCAAAAACCACAGCCAATTGCCAGGCAGACGGTAGTTCTCTGAGAGATACAAAATGGGCCATCTTCGAAAATCGGTCTACAATCATCAAGATGACTATGAATCCCTCAGACACAGGTAATTCCACCATGAAATCAATATAAATACGAGACCATGGACGCTCCCCGTTAGGAACTGGTTGAAGAAGACCTACTGGAAGGTGCCGAGGGTCTTAGTCTGCGCACAGGTAGTACAAGCTGACACAAAAGCAGTCGAATACTAGGCCACCAAAACAGTCAAGAAATGGACCAGAATAGTTGATCTCTTCCAATGTGCCCTGCTGCTTTGGAAGAGTGATAGGTCTCCAACAGTTTGACCCTTAAGGTTTCAGGCACAAAGCATCTCCCATGTGGTTTGTCGGCTGGAGCCGTCCCTTGAACAGCCAATAGTGCGAATAGTCAGAAAAATATGGTCTGGAGGAATGACAGGCGTAGGATCACAATCCTCTTTATACAAGGTACCAAACTGGCGGGACAGGGCATCAGCCCTAATGTTTTTCGTACCAGCCAGATACAACACCACAAAATTGAAACAGGACAAGAATTGATATGCATGGCAGCTGAGTAAAGCAACCAACAGGTGCTAAAGACCCCAGAGATATCCCAAAGGATTGAACGCAACAAGGGAGACTCAAACTGACTCAGGCCTGAAGTCAGTATAAGCAGTAGAAACTAGCCAGGGGTCAATACCAGAGCAGGTAGTCAGCCAGAGCCGACTACCAGAGTGGGTAGTCAGCCAGGGTCAGTACCAGAGTGGGTAGTCAGCCAGAGCCGATGGTCAAAACCAAGCATATAGTCAGACAAGCCAGGGGTCAATACCAGAGCAGGCAGTCAGCCAAGCCAAACACTGGACGCAAGGGGGACAGGAATACAGCCAAGGATCATACATGGACACAAACTGGAACAACTGCACTGGAACACCACGAAAGGGCAACTGGTGTGGTGTCCAGGCAGTTTAAATAGTGATTTCTCCACCCCTAAGAGGTGGAGCACAAAATGCCCTTGTCCCTTTAAGAGCCGGACGCAACATCACTAGAGTGAATCCCAGTAATGCGCGCTCGACTGTGGCCAGCAGGGGGAGACAAGCCGAAGCGGCAGGAGCCGTCTGCACAGCAGGGAGAGGCCAGCGCCTACCAAGACCTTGGCGTCCGGCTCTCCCCTAACACGGGATGAGGCAAAGACGCGAAGCAAACACAAAGGGGACCGACCACCCACGGAGGTAAACGCGAACACTTACAAAACTAAGGTAATCAAGTAAAGTAAGTTTTAATCCAGTGGTTCCCATATTTTTTTGACATAACACCTCCCCTTTGCTATTCACTTTACCAAACCTGATGCCCTCACCCATTAGTGAAATAAAATGATTCCTTTGCACACATAGTTATTTTATTAATTTACATTTTGTTTATTCGTATACCAACATTTTCTTTGTTGCAGACATTTCTACAAACCAGTTTATACATGCTCCTTGCCAAATGCACACACATCACTATTACAAATATACCAGCCTTTCCCAAACATGTCATTGTTTCTTTTTAACAATATGGATACTATTTTGCTGCATAGCAATTAAGGCCATTTGAGCTGAAATAAAGCCTCACACCCCACTAGTCTAACTTCCCTCATCCAGCAGAAAGAGGCATGCTCCCCTTTTGAGAACCACTATTTTAATCAGTGTATTTTACACATCAAGATTCAGTTTTATTAATATAATTATTAATAGCATATGAGTGCACCAAGAATTACACTTTCTCTATTGAATGTGGCAGACTTTCACATAGACACAGACACAAACCATAGTGACAGCATTGCTGCTGTATTTCGATCACCTGTCTCAACTAAGCTTTTGAGTTGTGTGCACTGCACCACTCTAAAACTGTGCTGAACACCACACTGCTACTTCAAGGGCTAACAGGCCACAATCAAGACTGATGAATTTTAAAGTGGAACTACCACCTGAAATACACTTTAGCTTAAATAACTCCCCATCTGGCGGCTAGCCACTTAGTAGCGCTAGTCGCCAGAATTATTACATTGTTAAATAGATTTACCCTTTCTTCCCGAGCTGACAGCAGGATGGAGCGCAGCGTCCGCACTGTCACTCCCTTCCGGAGCCTAACGGCTCCTATCAACGCCTCCTAGAACCAGCTAGGTCTGACAGCGCAAGCGCACGGATGTCACTATGGCAAGATGTCTGTGCTCCGTCCTACTGTCAGCCCCGGGAAGAAAGGGTAAATCTATTTAACAATGTAATAATTCTGGCGACTAGCGCTACTAAGCAGCTAGTCACCAGATGGGGAGTTATTTAAGCAAAAGTGTATTTCAGGTGGTAGTTTCGCTTTAAATAAAAACTAAGTGATAATAATTACAAGTGACAATACATCTCCAAGACGTGTGGTACATTTACTAGAGTTTACTTTGTATGTCAGCGGGTTCTCAAACTTGGTTCCCATGGTTCTCTGAAGATATATAGGCAGTTTCGCAGAGTAAGTAATGACGGACATGCAAATAATGTTAGGGAGCCAGACAGTGTATCAGTGGTTCTATGATCGCTAGCGGATCCATAGAGGATTGAAATACAGCGACTTCCAATATTTTGTAAGATTTCTCTTGTAAAAACACATTATTGAATCCATTCTAAGAAATAAATATAAATTACAAATGCCTAGTAAATTTTAGCACCATAGTCTTATTAATATTAAAGTGAACTGTCATTTTGTTACAAAAATTGGCGATTTTGAAAAAGTTCAAAATCACCCATAATTATGTTAATCATTTTCTACTTCTATCAATGGATATAATTAGATGTATTTGTCAGTTTATAGGAGGCAAATATAGTCAAATTGATACCTTTATCGGCTAACTAAGCAGATTTAGGATGCAAGCTTTCAAGACATCTTAGGTCTCTTCCTCAGGCACGAGGAAGAAAAATAAGAGGTCTTAAAAACTTGCATCCTAAATCTGCTTAGATAGCCAATAAAGGTATCAACTTGACTATATTTGCCTCCTGAATTTCTACAGCTAACATGGTACCAACTCTTATCTTTTGTCAGTTTATATAACTGCGATGCTAATGGCCAACACAAGGTGGCAGCTGCTAATGCACAGCAGTGTGGAATGTTAATGAAAAAATCTGGAGGAAATGCCTGATATTAACGGACAAACAAATTAAGTTAAATATCCCAAACTATTGTTTTAAATAAAATAAAAATTATCTTTCAAAATAACTTACTTGTTACAAAAGTGACCATTCTACTTTAATAGCTAGCAATTCAAATACATTTGATACTGTAGATATGGTAACTGTTCATTCTAGAAAGATATGCAGCGTATTGCCAAGCAATGCATTGTAGACCTCTCTAGCATCCAAAGGGGATAAAGGGTTTGATTGTTAGAGTTTCACAGAGATTTCATATGAAACTTAAAGGTTCAACCACAGCGAAAGCTTGCAAAGATCTACTGTGTGTAATTACTGCTATAAAAACCTGGAAAATTAATGTATAAGAGTTAGTAGCCGAGGTACAATACTGCCATCTTGTGGCTTCAATCAACAATGTTAGCATTTGCTTAGTAAATTATCTAGTTTTTAAACCTGTGAGACCATAAAATTGTGAGCACCACAAGGAGTTCAGTTCTGTTTAATTTCATTAAAATTAAATTATTACATTTCAATAAAAACATGTGCTCAAGTGATTTTTTATGCATCAAAATGTAGGGGTGTATGGCTGTAGAAAGTTATAATATAATCTATTTATGAACCTGAACTGGTTGTTATACATTTGGTCATTTTAAAAGAGTAGTTAATGTTTAATAAAAAACATATAGGGTTTTTCTTGTTGAGTAAAACAGTGGTACTCCCACTATTGATATATACATTTTTTCAGAATTATTACAATTTAAACTTTCCCCCCAAAATTAACAGTGCCCTCTAGTGGTCAGATATCAATTATTCTGCTGCATTCACAGCAGGAGAGAGTGTGATAGAAACTGCTGAGTCACACTGTCAGAACTTTCAGGAAGCAATCACACTGTCACTGACTTTCTGACAGTTTGAACTGCTGTATCTTTCAGCAGAGCATATTTTTGTGGACATAGCTCAATTTAAAGAAGACCTGTTATCTTCAATGACGTCTGCGTGTTTGCAGATTTTATCCAAAACTGCCTTTGCACTATGATAACCAAAAGGGCAGTGGAAGCATAGTTTAAGAGATAGTTAAACTATGCTTTCACAAAGGTTTCTGGATGGTGATCTCTCTCTCTTAGTGTAGCAGAGTAACCTAAGTAAAGCGGAACTTTCATCAGCAAGACATAGTGTTGCAAATGATAATTACATTAGCGATATGCACACGCTTTGTTTTATTTTCAAGTATAATTGCTTCATTAACGAAAAATATAACCTTATTAAACAGACAGGCAGCGGGGAACAGTGCAGACATCTTGCAGAGCTGGCATCACTGTGTATGTGCTGTCCATCCCCTTCAACTCCACGATTGGTGAGTTGAATGCCTTTGTGCCAAAAGGCACCAGAAGGGACTGACAGAGCAGGGGCAGAGAGCGCCTACAGAAAGATCCCAGTCGGTGCTTGCCTGCATAAAATGTTATATTCTTCATTAATGCAGCAATTATACTTGAAAATAAAATGAAGTGTTTGCATATAGCTAATGTTATTATCATTTGCCAAGCTATGTCATGCTGGTGAAAGTTCAGCTTTAACCCCTTCGTGTCCGGTGACATACCCGAACCGTCACGCTGGTCCGGCACTTAAGGACCAGTGACGGTCCTGGTACGTCACGTACTATTACTAATACCGGGGACTGAATTTGACCGCTCCAAGAGCGGAGCGATCTCTTTCAGTCCCTCCGTTCGGCGTGCTGCCCCACATGATCAGTCACGTGGGGCGGCACGTCGAAATTCCATATCTGGTCCTTAAAAGACCACATACCCCTGGACCGCTGGTCGTTAAGGACTGTGATGCAATGAGAGCTTCAATAGCCTATGGCACAGCACAGAGAAAGATCACCATAAAAAAATAAAACTATGAATCGCTCCTTTATGACACATCTGGTGGAATTTGGGCCAGTAAGATGCTTAGCCCACTTTGATTGAAGTTTTAAAATATGCTAACCTCATTCGGGATGAAAAGTCCACTAAAAATATGATGTTATTCACTGTTACTCCTATCTCTGGCAGTATCAGCATTACAAATGCACAGACTTCAGTGAACAGGGCCCCCTCATGGGTTTCTGCTCCTCAGGGCTGGTACTAGGGCTGCAACTAACGATTATTTTGATAATCGATTAGTTGGCCGATTATTTTTTCGATTAATTGGATAAAAAAAACAATATGCTAATTTTTCATTATTTAAACTGGTTTAATGAACAAACAGTGTTAAAAACAAACAGCAGAATAAAAAACTTTACACATTAATGTGTCATTGTTATTATTTTACTTTGGGGTTTATGCACCTCTCCTCCATGTACTTCTTTCTCCCCCTTGTGCCTCTCTCTTCTCCCCCCTTGTGCCTCTATTTCTCCCCCCATGTACTTCTCTCTCTCCCCCTTGTGCCTCTATTTCTCCCCCCTTGTACTTCTCTCTCTCCCCCTTGTGCCTCTATTTCTCCCCCCTTGTACTTCTCTCCCCCCCTTCTACTTCTCTCTCTCCCCCCTTGTACTTCTCTCTCTCCCCCTTGTGCCTCTATTTCTCCCCCCTTGTACTTCTCTCTCTCTCCCCCATGTACTTCTCTCTCCCCCTTGTGCCTCTTTCACCCCCATGTACTTCTCTCTCTCCCCCTTGTGCCTCTTTCCCCCCCATGTACTTCTCTCCCTTGTGCCTCTTTCACCCCCATGTACTTCTCTCTCTCTCCCTTGTGCCTCTTTCACCCCCATGTACTTCTCTCTCTCTCCCCCTTGTGCCTCTTTCACCCCCATGTGCTTCTCTCTCCCTTGTGCCTCTTTCACCCCCATATACTTCTCTCTCTCTCTCCCCCCTTTGTGCCTCTTTCTCCCCCATGTACTTCTCTCTTTCTCTCCCCCTTGTGCCTCTCTCTCTCTGTCTCCCCATACCTCTTTTTCATACTTTTCCGCACTGATGACATCCGGGGCGCAACCACTCCAAACGCGGAGATGCCGCGTTGAGAGTGCAGGGGTTTTCTTCCTCAGTCTGGGCGCCAGTTTTAAACTGGCCTCAGAACAGAGGAAGAAAATACCTGCAAACTCCACGCGGCACAACTAATCGCTGCACAACGAATCGATAATGAGAATCGTTGGCAACAATTCTCATTATCGATTTTTATCGATTTCATCTATTAGTTGTTGCAGCCCTAGCTGGTACTGAGGAGGAACAGACTGAGGAGGAGCAGATAAGCAGCTAATGATAGCTGTCGGATGCTGTGATATCACACTCCCATGCACAGCCAATAGGAACGAGGCTGACAGTAGCAGCTTCATATCTTGCAGTACAAGAAGCCGAAGAAGATTTGTACAATCCCAGTTACACATTTATAATTCTGTAACTCCCAGAAGTTACAGTAGTGATGATTAATTAGTAAAAGGCTGAGCTTTAAAATATGCTAGTTGCCCTTTAAAGGGATAGTATTACTTCAAAATTACTATCCCTCATATTGTAGAGATAGCCGCTTTCAAAGTTTCCTCTCCCCTGCTGTCAGCGTTCTGCTGCCAGTAGGAGAATCCGGTCTCTGAATCAAGCGGAGGCTCTTAAGCAGAGCCGATATCTCGTTATGGAAGGAAAAATTATTAATTGAAATAGTCTTCAACGTGTGCTTGGTAACCAAGCACACGTAGAAGACTGTTTCAATGAATCATTTTTCCTTCCATAACGAGATATCGGCTCTGTTTAAGAGCCTCCGCCTGTCCCGGGGCCGGATTCCCCTGCTGGCAGCAGAACGCTGACAGCAGGGAGAGGAAACTTTGAAAGCGGCTATCTCTTAAACCATAATGGTTTGAGAGATGCCGCTGGTGTCATTTAACTCAGTTTATTAAGGGCTACAATACGAGGGATAGTAATTTTGAAGTAATACTATCCCTTTAACCCTGAGAGTTGCACACCCCTCTGCTCCTTGAAAATATATACATTTAATTATGTTATTTATGCATTCGATTTAACGCCACTTTTTTACGGTAATGGCTGGCGTTAATCATGACTTTTTTAATGTAAATGTTTTTATTTTAATTTTGACCATGTCTGCTTTTAAGATTAATTCTTTAAAATAATCTTTCATTGTGTTTAACTAGTATACAAAACTATTTCTTTCAAAACTGGAGTTTAAAGGGGAACTATCACCCCTATAGAAGTTTGGCTAAAATAAGTTTTCAGAGTAACTAGCTGGAATACTACTGTCATTTTTTTTTTATTCGTTGTTTGGCCAATCTTAAACGTTTAAGGATGATCCTGTGCCTTCCTTTCGGAGAGACTGTGGGTATATCGCTGCACCATAGTCTGTCACTCTTTCTCTGCTCTCCTCCCTCAATCCACCCTCCTCTAATGATGGAGGATTTCTGCATGTAAGCTGGAGCGCTCTCATTGGCAAGAGAGAGCTCCAGCTTACAAGGAGAAAACCTCCGTCATAGGAGGAGGCTGGATCCAGATGCTATGTAGGAGGGGAGCAGAGGAAGAGTGACAGACTGCAGTTCAGAACTGTACCCACAGACTGTCTGGAAGGAAGGCACAGGATCATCTTTAAATGTTTAATTTTGTCCAAACAATGAATTAAAAAAAAGAGAGAAATTTACTAACCGATATTTCCTTTTCTTCTGTGTATCTCCACGTCACATTGCATGATGGGATTTACTTCCTTCCTCTAGCTGGTAGGACCATTCAATTTTAATTAAATAGGGTACGCCCCCCTACCTCTTCAGTTATACTGTCTGTCCAAGCTGAAAAATATAGCATAAACAGGTTAAGGGTGGGTGTGACGTGGAGATACACAGAAGAAAAGGAAATATCGGTTAGTAAATTTCTCTCTTTCTTCTGTGTACTCCCCGTCACATTGCATGATGGGAATTTCCCAAGCAGTTTAAAAAAGGGGGGGAGAATACATATGGATAAATAATAATAAATTAAACAAATCCTACCATTCATTGTGGGATTACCGCTTGCAGCACTCCTCGTCCAAACTTTGCGTCCGCAGATGCTTCTATATCCAGCTTGTAATGTTTAATGAAGGTGGATATAGATTTCCAAGTGGCTGCTTTGCATAACTCCTGAGGAGTAGCATTAGATTTTGTTGCCCATGATGTAGACATTGCCCTTGTTGAGTGGGCTTTTATTTTAAGAGGGGGGTCTAGTCTAGCCTCCTTATATGTAGAAATTATGCACTGCCTTATGCATCTAGCCACAGATTGTTTGGATGCTGCCAGGCCTTTACCTCTGCCCATATATTGTAGGAACAACGTGTCTGACTTCCTAAATTCTGCTGTTCTATTGAGATAAATGGAAATACACCTTACTAAGTCTAGTAGATGTAATCTTTGCTCCTTCTCCCCTCTAGGGGAGGAACAGAATGAGGGCAAAATGATCTCCTGATTCTGATGAAAGTCTGAAACTACTTTCCCCCTAAAGGATGGTTTTAACCTGAGAACAACCTTATCCTGATGTAGGGTTAGATAGGGTGCCTGACAACACAAAGACTGCAGCTCATTGACTCTTTTTGCTGACGTAATAGCAGTTAAGAAGACTGCCTTCCAGGTTAAGTGCTTTAATGATACCTGCTCCAGGGGTTCAAAAAGGGGGGAGTCAATAAGTTGAGTCAGGACTAGGTTTAAGTCCCAGGCCGGAACAACTTCTCTAATCCTGGGTCGTAATTTCTCTATAGCTTTAACAAATCTCCTAATTAAGCTATCTTCTGCCCAGTGCTTGTTCATAACGGCTGAAAGGGCTGATACTTGTACTTTGATAGAGGCTGGGCTTAATCCCATGTCAAAACCTCTTTGTAAAAATTCCAAGATTATAGGAGCCTTAACCTGGTGCTTATGTATCTTGTTTCTTATAGCCCATACTCTAAAAGTTTTCCAAATCCTATCGTATATATTAAGAGTTGACTTCTTTCTACCAGATAGGATGGTGTCAGCTACTTTACTTGAAATGCCGCGATCTAATAGAGCTTGCCGCTCAACCTCCAGGCTGTCAGCTGGAAAAAACTGGGGTTTGGATGAAGCAAGGGTCCCTGAGACAGAAGGTCCTTCCTGTCTGGCAATCTCCAAGGCTTCTGTCTGGACATTCTGACTAGCTCCGAATACCAAGTTCGTCTTGGCCATTTCGGTGCAATCATGATGACTTCTGCTTTGTCTGTCACAATTTTTCTGAGGACCTCCCTTATTATTGGGATAGGGGGGAAAATGTACGCTAGAGAAAAATTCCAGGAATGCTTCAAAGCATCCTGTCCCAATGCTACCGCTGATTTTCCCCTTGTGAAAAACTGGCTGCACTTCCGGTTCTCCAAGGTTGCCATTAGATCTACCACTGGGGTTCCCATTCTTTCGGTTATCTGAAGAAACACTTCCTGATTTAGGGACCATTCCCCTGGGTGCACCTTGTTTCTGCTGAGATAGTCTGCTTGTATGTTCTGAATTCCTGCTACATGGGAGGCTGTGATTGCATTTAGGTTCCTTTCTGCCCAAAGGAGTATTTGAGACACTTCTCTGTTTAGGCTTGAACTTCTTGTTCCGCCTTGGTTTCGAATGTACATGACTGCAGTCATGTTGTCCGACCTGACATGTACAGCTGTTGTTCTTAGTTCTTGCTTGAAGTGAATTAGAGCATACCTTATTGCTCTGATTTCTAACAGATTTATGTGTAATTTTCTTTCCTCTGAGCTCCAGGTTCCTTGGATTGCTCTGTTTCCCCAAACTGCACCCCATCCATAAGGGCTGGCGTCTGTTGTGACTATGTTCCATTCTGGGTCTCGCAGTGATGTTCCCTTTTCTAGGTTTTTTCTGTTTGTCCACCACAATAGATCTTGACGCACCTCCCCTGGCAGCCTTATTCTCTGTAAGGGATTCTGCTGATGTTTGTTCCAGTGCTTCAGGAAGTAACACTGTAGATGTCTTGCGTGAAATCTTGCCCAGGGTACCACCTGGATTGCAGACATCATGATTCCTAGGCACTTCATGAATAGGTGTGCTATGTGGCTTTTCTTCTCTCTGAACTTCCTTACTTTCGTGAGGATACTGCATATCCTTTCTTCTGATAGGGTTATCATTGCTGTTTGCGTATTGAATCTCATCCCTATGAATGTCAATTGTTGTGTAGGAATTAGGTGACTTTTCTGGAAATTTATCATCCAGCCTAGGCTTGTAAGATGATCTACCATCAGATTCGTGTTTGTGATGGCTTGGTCCCTTGTTTACGCTACCAAAAGAAGGTCGTCTAAGTATGGAATTATCAATATTCCTCTTTCTCTTAATGGCTCTATAGCTGCTGCCAGAATCTTTGTGAATACTCTGGGAGCCGTGGATAGGCCGAACGGGAGTACCTTGAACTGGAAATGACGATTTCCTACCGCAAACCTCAGGTATTTGTGGTATTCTTTTCTTATCTGGATATGGAAATATGCGTCCTGCAGATCTACTTTGGTGAGGAAGCTTCCTGGCAGAACTGATCTTATTACTGATGTAACTGACTCCATCTTGAAGGACCTTGTTGCCAAGCAAGTGTTGAGTTTCTTCAAATCCAGTATTGTTCTGCCCGAACCTGATGGTTTGGGGACCATAAACAAAACAGAATAAGTTCCTGAGAATTTCTGCTCCTTTGGCACCAGCTGAATAGCTCCCTTTTCTTTCAGAATCTGAATTTCCTTGAACAAGAGGGTCTTCTTCCTTTGGTTCGATGGAATTCTGGATGCTTTGAATCCCTGTGGTATTGGGGTCTGGACAAAGGGAAGCGGATAACCCCTTTCCAGAATCTGTTGGACCCATTTGTCTGATGTTACCCACTGATTCCGAAACAGATGCAGGCGACCCCCTACCTGCTCTGGAAAAGGGTTCCGCCAAACTTCAGAATTCTTTCTTGCCCTGTTGTTTCTTGGGGAAATCTCTGCGATATCCTCCCCTTGAAGACTGGTATGAAGACTGTTTTCTTTGGTCAAACTGTCTTCCTTGATATCTCCTGGTATCTCGAAAGGAATAAGACTTGTTCTTAAAAGCAGCTGATCTTGAGGGGGATCTCCTCTTTTTTTCTTGTGGTAGAAAAGCACTTTTTCCACCAGACACTTTCTTTATGATATCCTCTAGTTGTTCACCGAATAGCATATCTCCTTTGTAGGGCAGATTGACCAGCTTGTTCTTAGATGATGCATCTGCTCCCCATGGCCTAAGCCACAATGCTCTTCTAGAGGATACTGCAAGAGCTGAGGATCTAGCTCCCATTTTTACTGCATCAATGGAGGCATCACATACAAAATTGTTGGCTTCTTTTATAATTGACAGTCCCCTAGATAGCTTTGATCTTGATGTACCTGAATCAATATCTTCTTCCAAAGTATTGATCCATATACGCATAGCCCTGGATACACATGCTAGGGCCGTAGCTATCTGGATATTACTGCCAATAAGCGAATATTGCCTCTTAAGAGCTGACTCCATTTTCCTGTCCATGGAATCCTTTAATGAGGATCCATCTTCAAGTGGTATGGTGGTATATTTTGCTATCCTGGAGACAGCCGCATCTACTTTAGGTGGAGATGTCCAGTTTTTAACAGTTGCCATATCAAAAGGGTACATTCTACCAAACTTTTTAGTAACTGACGACCGTCTATCAACCTTACTCCATTCATTGGATATAATATCCGAAATAGATTGATGGACTGGAAAACTTAGAGTAGGCTTTTTATTACCTAGAAAAGGCCGTATCTAAGACACCTAAGTCCTTTTGCTCCTCTACCAAGCCTAATGTCTTACGGACAGATCTTAGGAAGCCATCAATTCTATCTAGGGAGAAATCACCTGAGTTCTCCACTATTTCCCCTTCTTCTTCCTCTGTAGAGAATTCAGACGGTCCCTGACTGTTTTTATCCTCATTATCCTCTGTCCTCAGGGAAGAGGTACCTTCCCCGGGATCTTCTAACCTTTGTTTCTTCCTAGGAGCTAAAGAGTCCTGCATAGAAGAGAAGGTCTCTTGCATAGAGACCTTCATCCAGGATAAAAAATCCTGGAACTGTCCTGGCATTTCCTGAAGGGCTGCCTGCTTAAGGCAATCCTGGCAGAATTTTGCATTATCTGCAGCTGGTAATTTCTTATCACAATTTGAGCAGGTTTTGCATTTTTGGGGCTTGTCTTCTTTAGAAGGCCCTGCATCAGCTTTTTCCTTGCTGGAAGAGGACTTTGATGAAGACATTTCTAAAACTTAACCTTTAATCCTACCTATTAAAAGTTATACCTCTAAAAGAAAATGGAACATGAAAGAAATCCTTACCTGCCGCCAAAACTGCATTTCTTATATACAGCGTGCGTTCCATTGCCGAAACGCAGACCCATCACACCACCGGATACATAAGAGGCCGTTCTCCGATGGAAAGTCTCCTAGTGGCGTGCGTGTCAGGCTGAACCGCATCATGCGGCCTTCCACCTTCTGCACACGCTTCTCGTTTCCTGCTGCGTTCGCGCCTTCCAGCTTCTCTCATTCGGCTGGGCATAGGCGCACGGTTGCAGACGAATCATGCCGCCAACAGGAGGACGCACTGTTAGACCGGATCCAATCCTGGCCACTTGCTTCAATCTCTCCGGTGCCACTCCCGCGACAGCGCGACGGGAGGAAGGCCACCTAGTTCGGCACTGTTCAATCTGTGCTGCTGGTTGTGCCTATCCTGTGCCCTTCATCAACCTGGACACAGAATTCATTGGAATAAGGCCCCTCGCTGCATATGAATAGACGGAGGATATTTCCCTCAGCGTTCCGATTCCTCAGGTATTTTATTATTTTTTTTTTTTTTTTTTTTCTTGACAGAGGTCAAAAACCTCCTGTCCTCCAGCTATTAGGACCAGAAATAACTGAAGAGGTAGGGGGGCGTACCCTATTTAATTAAAATTGAATGGTCCTACCAGCTAGAGGAAGGAAGTAAATCCCATCATGCAATGTGACGGGGAGTACACAGAAGAAAATGACAATAGTATTGCAGCTAGTCGCTCTACTTACTACTTACTTTTTTAGCCAAACTTGTATAGGTGTGATAGTTCCCCTTTAAAGACACAAAAATATATTTGCATTTGTGTATACTTTAAATAACTCACCTCTGGCTACTTGGCCACATTCTTCCAGTCCTACATCTGATAGTGGATATATAGGAACAAGATCTATAGCTCCAAGACAGGGATGCACTCCATCATGTTCCGTGAGATCAATGCTTGCAAAGCCTTCAATGCATGCAGAGGTAACAGACTTTCCTATAAACCAACAGAGCAAGTGTCATATTAGTCACGTGATTATGTATATCAAATCATAATGTCTTGCTTATATATCAATTTAGTCTGAGATACTCTATTAGGAATAAGCCTGTAAGGGTATATAGCAGTCTCTATAGGAATGGAATCCTACCCAGAGAGCAATCTTGAAGCTCACAATTGTCATACACAAAGAAGAAATATCCTGAAGCATATCGTACTGATCCTGCTCAGGTGACACTCCAGCCAAAAAGTGCCAGCCAATTCCTCTCTACAAGAGAAGCAGCTAATCCCAGATATACATTTTACCTTTTTGGGCCTCTTCAGTGGGGTGTAGTTGTCCTCAGTAGGCTCCTGTGAACAAGGGGTTCATGTCTAGATTCTCTGCATAACCCTTAGGAAAACCCAAGTCCAAGGGTTATTGGCATTTGCAGCTAGGAACAATGTAGCATGATCTATAGGAAGCATATCCTACCCAGGATGCAAATGTATTTTAACACACAAGTGCCATACACAGAGCAGAAATATCCTGAAGCAAATCACACTGATCCTGCCAAATGGCAGTCAAGCCGCAAAGTGCCAGGCAATTCCTCTATGAATTAGAGAAGTAGTTAACCCCAGATGTACATTTTTGGCCTCTCTAGGTACCTATGAGCAAGGGATCCATACTAGGATTCCCCCCATAAGCCTGAGTCAGTGCCTATAGCGAACAGAGGTACTTTGCTGGAGAGGCCCAAGAATGCCAAAATATACATCTTGGGATAGCTGCTTCTCTTGTTCAGAGAGGAATTGCCTGGCACTTTGTGACTGGACTGTCATTTCTGTCAGGATCAGTATGATGTACTTCGGGATATTTTTTCTCTGGGTATGGTACTTGAGTGCTAAAAGGGATTACACCCTGGGGAAAATACCAGTCCTATAGAGCCTGTAAAAAAATACCCTGGCAGGCTCACTCTAGGTTGACTGTTTCTTAGACCATGTGAAACACAGGAACCAGGAAGCTAAAGTATCCTCCATCCAAGAGTTCAGGGCACTTGCCTTAAAGAAGCAGTGATGAAATGGATAAACTACGTACCTCAGATATCAATGAACACCTACATACCAAGCAAAGTAACAGAAAAAAAAAAGGTTACTGGAACAAAAGGAAAAAAAGCCTACGAAGCTTGAAGTTTGGCCATTCAATGAACAGGCACAATGACCAGCAAGAAAGTGGTCTTAAGAGTCAATAACCAAAGGTAAACTAAAGACAGAAGCTCAAAGGGAATCCTCTGAAGCACACCCAGGACTAACTGGGCAGGCATGAGTCAACCAATCCACAAAGGTTTGCAGATTGGGTAATAAGGCAATGCGACTAAAAAATACAAATAGAGCAGATATCTGGGTCTTAATAGAGCTAAGACTAATCCCTATCTGAAGGCCATCCTGAAGAGAGGCTAAGATAACTGGAACATGAAAAGGGACACAACCACAACCACTACATTTCACACCACTTGCAGAACAAGGACACCTTGGAAGACACTGGTTTGTGAGCCATTATCATACTAGCAATAACAGAAAAAGAGAAAACTTGTTTCTTCAGGATGCTGGCTTCAAGAGCCAAGCTGCCAAAAACAACTTCTTCACCCCTGGGTGAAAAGGAGAATCCCTTGACAAGAGGTTCAGAAGGAGCAGAAGCTAAAATGGCTCTGCCATGTACAGACTAAGAAGATCCAAGAACCAGTCCTGGTGAGGCCAGAACAGGGTGATCAGAATCAAATGAGCCTATTCCATCCTGACTTTCATCAATACTCTGGGATAAGATGGAGTAAAGGAAACACATACTCCAATGGAAACTACAACATAATGAACAGCATGTCCATAAGAGCAAAACGGTCCCGGGATCTGGAGTAAAACAGGAGAACCTTGCAGTTCAACAAAGGTGCCATTAGATCCATGGTCTTTGGTCCGAAGGCCCCACAGATGGAGTATGGAGTTGAACATTATCTAATTGAGTTACCAGTTCCCTGAATCCAGTCGTCTACATTGTCTATTCCTGGGGAGCTATGAGTGGACTGGAAAACCCTGTATCTCTCATAAGGTGTCACAGGTTCCAGAATCTGCATAAACCCAGTGGAGGTTAGTCTAGAAAAGAAAGCACCTTTCTGGAGAAAAACTGGACATAAGGAGGAAAAGTGGAAGGAGGAAATGGAAATCTATGTAAGATCCTTCCAAGAGCACAGGAAGAATCCACAAAATGTGGATGGTAAAGAGAATGCACACCTGAGGTTAAACTGAGGCTGTTAGCACTTCTGTCCCCAAAAGAATGGTTGAGTGTTTTTCCCCCTAAATCCAGATCAAACCACTTTTTGCCTACAAACGGGGTCTGAAGCTACATGGAAAATTGACTATCCCATCAAAAGCAGCAACAGAAAGCACATGGAACTTTCTAGGGAGTCTAGCAGCCAAGACCCCTGTAGATTAGGTCTCATAATCCAGTTAGTGAAAACTGGGAAGAAGACAGCCCTAGAAGCATGAAAATTTCCCTTAAGAAGACAAATCCAGGTGCCTAGTCACCTGGATTTTAATCCAAGAAGGCTGTCTGCATAAGGTCACACTTGCATACCTTATCCATTCAGTGTTCTAAAAGTCAGTGCAATTACATTTGAACAACAATATATTCGTTTGGCCAAGTAAATAACGGCATGCTTTGTACGAAATTAAAAGAAAAATGGCAAAAGTGTATTCAAAAGTTTATTTCCATATACTACGAATGTTAATGTTGAGTCTATTCCCTCAAAACCTGTCAGGAAGTGTTAGGGTTAAAAAATGCTAAGTAAAAAAAAAAAAAAAGGAAAATTAAATAAATTGTTTCTGTGTAAAGAGTTAAATCGTTTATGTGTCTCTCATTTCTTTAGCAAATGAAGTAATTTAATTAACATCTTTTTTTTTTTTTTTTTTAATTCCCTTGGGACCAGTTTTTCACTTGCTCAGCTAAAATAATGTTAACAAATCTTATTTTGAGAACTTAAAGCTACAGCAAGAATATTTATTAAGTGATTGGAAGTCATCAGGCATTTTATAGCTTATTCATTAAATCCACAGACGTGCTCTTTAGCATTATTTGGGAAACAAGGCCCATTATCTTTCAACTCCGTTGGCACCAAAAATGATTATGATGAGGTTTTACATGTAATTTATAACACAGAACCAATACATCTGACAGCAGCTAATAATTGATTCATCCATTTAATGTATGCATTTTACTTGGCATTCTTTTAACCCCATGGCTGCTAGAGAGGTCACCAATGCATTGTGAAGCAATAAAATGGAGACACCAATAAAAGTCAAGGAGTTGGATACCCCTGGAACTGAAAGGGTTAAAAGCTTAAGCTCATGATTGTATTGTGTGCACAACTGCAGTTCTGAATTCCCCAACTTTAACCTTGATAAAAGTTACAGCAACATCCTTTTCTACTTTATATAGCCTGTAAGTGCATAACATGAAAAGTTACATTTCATATACTTGTTATTAATTGTTGTTTTCATCTTTTTTTTTTTTTTAAGTTTTATGTTCCTTACAGTAGTTAGCTGAATGAATGCAAAAATGTAAACAAGATAAAATGCAAAAATGACAGTGAAACAATGTAGAAATACCTGCCTCTACAGCACACAGACCAACCAGTGCTGCAATGAGATTTGCAGAAATGTATAATTATCTTTTCTCTCAAAGTCTCAGACTGGCTAGCTCTATGTAAACAGAAACTCATCTAGCTCCTGTCAGAAACCTACACGTTTAAAAAAAATAGGTGAAAGTAAAAAAAATAAATAAATAAAATTACATTATGGTCATACGAAGTTTCCAGGAGAGCCTGTGAAGGCACGTTAGTGTGAATTCACAGTGATAAAACACTATCTTGGGCCCCCACCTGCCGCTGTGTTCCTGGCTTTTCCCTGTCCTTTGTCGGCTGTGTAGTCGCACTTAGTTCCAGTTCGGTCTGACTCCTATCTCCCCGCATTCCCAGGGGTTGGTGGCAGAAGGTTGGGCAGATGTGCCAGTTATCTCTTCTTTCCCTTCCATACTTCTCTTTCTCCTCTCTCTCCTTCTGTTCTCCTCATATTCCACTCTCCTCATCAATCATGTTATTGCTTAGCCAATTCTAGTACCTACTGCATACTAATTACAAACAGGTACATTTCTCCGCTGAACTTTGAATTTGAGTTTTACATTCTGTTTGCATAATACTCGTGTTTCTGTAACGATTTGTACGTTTTCATCTTTCCAATAAACTTTTGAAACATTTACATTAAACAAAAAAATGTCTCTAGGAGCTCGCTCCTGGGCTTTTTTGCTGTAGATAAAATCATTCAATATCAGTGGAAATGATAAATGTAAGTATTTATGCTGAAGTCTGTTGGAATGTTTGATGTCACCTCTGTTCCCGAACTGGCAAGTTTTGCTTTAACTGCTTAAAGTTGTTAAAGTGGCTAAATGTTACCCATCAGGAGCTGAATTTTTAATGAAGTTCTATGGAAAGATTTAGTACAAGTTTATTCGATACCTGCAATGGCTCGGTAAGCAATTTTTGGGCAAACCAATGGCAAGGTAGGATGTAATTGCTCAAAGTTAGAATCAGTAAATTCTCTGGAATCAACTGATCAAGAGATATATGTAGCTCTAATACAATATAGGCCTGTATTAGGTTACCGTTGCTCCCAAAAGAGACTATTTCATGTATCTACCATCTTCCAGATTCAGAGCACTTTTTCTACTCTGTCACTTTTTCCAAAATATATGAGAATATATAAGGCTGTTAAAAGGAAGTCTAGTTACCTTATGAGGTCATCCATTACAATTAAATCAATGTCACAAAGGAAACATCTTCAAGGA
The DNA here is from genome assembly GCA_037306005.1 of Rhinophrynus dorsalis. Classification (NCBI taxonomy): domain Eukaryota; kingdom Metazoa; phylum Chordata; class Amphibia; order Anura; family Rhinophrynidae; genus Rhinophrynus; species Rhinophrynus dorsalis. The sequence goes on along the minus strand of CM074725.1, from coordinate 150,174,348 downwards.
AGGGTATGAAGCATATGGAATTTCTTCCCTAGGAATGCTTTCTTGGCAGATATAGATAATATATTTAAAAAAATGAATATTGGATACCTTTTTAGCAACAGATTCTAAAAAATTAGTTTTAACAAAAGTAGAATATTGAGCCAATGAGGAACCCAAATTATATTTTGGAATTAAGAAGAAAACTGGAAATGGTTTCAATGTTCTTCAATTTACCTCCTCCTTAATTACCAGAACGGAGATCTGGCAAAGGTTGAACTTGATGGACTTGTGTCTTTTTTTCAACCATCAACTATGCAATTGGATTTATGTATAAAAACAAACCGGAGCAATTATGGGTCACACCAACTGCCCAGTACGGGAGAAGTAAAAATTACCCAAATTTCCATAGATCTAAATGTGACTTTTTTAACCCCTTGAATGCTAGAGATGTTTCCAATGCATTTCTAGCATTCAGCGGATTAAAAGTCCCATTCAGCTCAATGTAAATTTTTTTTTTGTACTCTATGCTGCAAATGGTTTGGCCCAGAATCGCTCCAGTTTGCTTTGATTAGTAAGACCCAGTGTGTGCATCTGTCTACTCACTGGGCCATATGTATCTATAACACTTAAGGTATTAAAAGCCACATTGAAATGTATGGGCCATATATCTATCTAATGGAGAAAAAATAAGGATTTGGGGGCGAATCGCTACTGAAAGCAGGTGTAGACAATAGGACCGATTTTAGAAGACGTTGAAAACCAAAGAGAGGTTGCATTTGACCACTGGAATTATACATGGGGCAGGGCTGCTTCTCATCATCTCATCAAACACACAGCTCTGGTAAGATCCTAAAAATCTCAATTTAACCAGTCCTATACACACTGTAATGCCACCCCCGCCTACGTTAATTAACCCTTTCTTTTGCTATTGAAGTGTGATTAGTCAAGCTCTTTCTATGACCTGGATTAATGGAAAGAGTGCTATGCAGAGAATTACATATGCGATTGATCTGCCAAGATGCCTGTTTCAGGTCAATCACATCTTATTAATCCTATGAGTGTCAGAGGGGTTTGCAACACATTGCTGTGAAATGCGTTGTATACCACCATCTGGCACTCAGAGCGCCCAGCACAGCCACTCCCCCTGCCAGCCCAATCTGTTGCATGTGTGCGCATATCTGTTTCATATGTGTGTGTGTCTCTGTTGCATATGTACATATCTGGTGTATGTGTGTGTGTGTGTGTGTGTGTGTCTGTTGCATGTGTGTGTGCCTGTGTGCATGTCTGTTGCACGTGTGTTTCTCTCACTATGTGTATGTGTCTGCCTGTGTGTTGCATATAAAAACACAAGACAGAGGGGAGAGACTTATGGTGTAGTATGTTCAAAAGACTGAAAAAAGTATTCAAATATAATTCAGCTTACATTTAGAATATGTCATCAGGAAATACCGAATGACATATAAGGCCTGTGGAAGATATTAATTCTGCCTCCACACTGATAACTGGAAGACTGAAGCTCAATCACTTGAAAACCCATGACCTCCAGGCTGGGTTTAAAGACACAAGACAGGCAGATTGTGAGGAGTGCTGCACTGCTGCTGTATTGCAATACTTGTATTATGGTCAAACATAACAACCATACTCACTTTGTATATCCAAAGTGAGTATGGTTTATGTTTGACCATAATGCAAGTATTGCAATATAGTAGCAGTGCAGCTCTCCTTGCATTTTTGCCTGTCTTGTGTGTTGCATATGCCTGTGTGTCAGTGTGTGTGTACATTTCAGACACGTACGCCCAATGGTCATAACATGACAGGCAACCCCATCCCTCATTGCTAGAATATATATAGAATCTAGACTTGCTTCATTTTCTTTGTACATACAGTCAACTAATTTCCTCCTTAATTTAATGTGTTACCTCCTTGAATGCCTCCACCTGTTCATTATTTCATTCTCATCTCTCTCACATATAGAGCAACATGTACTTCTTTCAAATAAAGAAGTAGTCTATGTCCCCAAATTAATTTGCATTAGTTAGAGTCTGATTACTTTGTCTAATGGTTGCACATGAAAAATATTGATAACATATTAGTCTTAACTTGTGGCTCACTGAGCTCAATGTTTAGGTTTTTCTGTAATTATGACTCATTTGATAACCACATGAGGTCACCTGACCACCATAGCTGGGAATCCTCTGGATTTGCTCCAGAGACTCTTGATTTTTGCTGCTGATTACCGGGTCTCCAGTAGAGGCAGAGGCTTATTCTCTGGATGTGGGGAGTTTTTAATAAAACACTGTCCACTTCTGACACTTCCCAGTTTGGTCCTCCCACTCCCAGCCCACTTCTCCTCCTTCCCCAGCCTATTCAGCCTACTTTTTCTATGTTTATGAAGCCCCACCCCCACTCATGATTAAGTTCCACCCCTTTTTGATGCAAATTGCATCATTTATCTCCTCCAGAGGCACCACAGGACCCCCCCTCCGGGGAGTGCAGAAAAAAAGTTCCCAGGTATGCTGACCATCAGAGACTATAGGTTTGTAAACCTGCAACTGCATGAACTCTATGTGTAGCTGCTAAAAGCCAATTTATGGTCTCTCAAAAGATATTTTGACATTTTAAAGCTTAAATTTACAAATTTAGCAGTTTTTATTAACAAACAGAGCGAGGACCAAAGAGTGTGCAATGCCTCCTAATAATACAACTCTACTTACTCTAATGTGGGCATAAAATAAAATGGTCACTATACATCAATTCTGCATGGACTGGTTACCAAAGATTAATCTTTAATTAGTACTGGATATCATATCCACAGGGGTAGGCACGGTCCTTTGCTGCCAGACTCTAGGGGGGAAAATGCACTAAGGGGAGATGATTTGGTGACATGTGTCTGGAGATGTGTGGTGAGCACATTGCCTTGATGATAGAAACACACATAACCAGGTACACTAAAAATGAGGTATACAAGGGGAGAGGGGTCAAATATAATCATTAGCATTCAGGACTGTAAAACTACTGGTGACGTGCAAGGGATACCCTCCCTTAGAGAACCCCAGAAGTTCAACAGCCCTCAAGTCCGAGCACATCCTCCCTGCTCCCCATTTGTCCAATGGAGGAGTGAAAAGGATCTGCTCTGACTTCAGCAAGACAAGCAGGATTGCTCCCTTAACCCTTTCAGTGCCATGAGGATTTGGACTGAACAAGCTGCAAACTGAAAGAATGACAGAGAAGCTATATATCACATCTTCTCTGTCATTCTGTATTGACTCAATCAGCTGAGCCGGCTAACCGTCGATCAGCTGATTCAAGTAAACACAGGATTCACAAGGCACTCTACAAAGGATGTTGTCATAGTTTTAGTGCATGTGGTGAACAGCCACTTTAACATATAAACACACCCACATGAATACAACAATGGCTCATTAAACTGCATTTCCATATGCAAATGAGCAATTGGTAGATTCATGACAATTTCGGCAGATTGTGGAGGTTTGGTGGGGATTCACAGGGATATGATGGAGAAGACATCTCAGTGCATACTTTAGATATGCCATTAATACAAATTATCCACCATATCACCATCCTGACCCTCACTGCCCTTTAGTGCATTTCCCCCCAGGACCCAAAACTCCTCCTACTGAGGGCTTCCTTAATTCCTAAGAAAACTTCAATAGGAGATGTTTGTGGTCTCGGAGTCCTGAAAAATAAGGACTACTAATTAAAAGATCAGTAAATCCAACTCCTAAGCTACCTGAAAATAATGGCCACGTGTCCCTGACAACTGCTAACCAAGTCTGATGGTAGTTCAGGGTTCAATACTTACTGTCATTCTGGGTAAGAATGTGTTTGAGAAAGACAAACTTCTTAAGTGATTGAGTACCAGGGAGGTATCCAACGCATTGCAATCAAAGCACTGGATACCTCTTTGCCACTTATAGGGACAACATAACACTGCAGTTCTTGACAGCTGAAATCCCCCTCTGTGCAAACTGCAGTAGTATCATGCTGTGTGAGCAGTCTAGAAGTTTCTCCTTTACAGACACCATATTACCTAGTCATCTATCAAGCAGGAAGTTGAGGAGCCATTCCCTTGACCCCGCCGCAATCAGAGTTGGATTGGGTGAACAACTCAGTAAGTATTAATCCCTGAGCTACTACCCTAGGTTAGCAGTAGTCAGAGACTCATTGCCATTGTTTTCAGATAGCATGGAATTTGGGTTTACAGTTCCTTTAAAGATCAATTTTGTTGGACAATCAACACAGAACTGATTAATAGTGGCCACAAGGGTTTTTTGAACAAATTAAGGGAAATAGTTGTTTTTTATTATGAGAAGTTTGTGTTCCTTTAATACATATCAGGGCACTAAATAATCATTATCATACATACCTATTTGTTCAGGAGTAGCTGCTATTGTGATAACTGATCGGTTGTAGTCGTAATCGGAAAATATGTTCAGCACAGTTGTATCTGGAAGCTTTTGACCTGTCATAACAATATAAATTAGATTTCCTGTGATGCGGATTATAAATGATGATGTTTAATCTTGTGTGTAAAGATGATGTGAAAACCATTAGCTTGTGTATAAAACATATTCAGTAATGTTGACTAATAGGGAGAAACCGTAAACAGAGAGTAAACTCTCTAGTGCATGGGTGGGAAAATCGTTCGGTCCAAGTGTAAAAAATTAACTACCTTATGTTCAAAAGAAAAGTGAAGAAAATCTGGATAAACCATCTACATTATAGGGGAGAACTAAAAAATTCCACTGATTGAAATGGCAATTTTAACCTCTTGAATGCTAGAATCTTCTCTACTGCATTCTGAAGCAATGGAAACCTCCCTGGCATTCAAGGGGTTAAAATCCCCATTTAAATCAATGATGTCTTTTTTTTTTTCTTTTTCCCTAGTGTAACCCAAAATACCTCCACTTACTTTTGCAACGCACAAACACACACACACTTAAAGGGATAGTAATACATAAAATGTAAAAAAAAAATATGTTGTAGGGCTTATCCCCCCGAGTAAAACAAGAGTACTCCCACTGCTGAAAGGTATTTCATTCAAAAGTTATTAATTTTCAAAGTTGAATTTTTTAGGTGCAATATCACAGTGGCCTGAAATTGTACAGTGGTGCTGTTGCTACACGATCCTATGGACAGCTCTGGTCCCAGGACCTTAAATCTCCATAGGATGGTGTAGCAACAGCGCCACTGTACAGTTTCAGGCCCCTGTGATATTGCACCTAAAAAATTCAACTTTGAAAATTAATAACCTTTGAATGAAACACCGTTCAGCAGTGGGAGTACTCTTGTTTTACTCAGGGGGATAAACCCTTCAACATATTTTTTTTTACATTTTAAGTATTACTATCCCTTTAATTTACATACAATACTCACACATATCCAATCACATGCACACACACACACACACCTATACTCTTTCACATATGCAAAAACACTGGCACTTTTTTCTTAATGAAAATAAAAATGATAGAAACATACTCTGAAGCTGGCTGTCTCTTGACCCATTTTGTTTCTTTCACAGTGCCACAGTGTAAGCTTGATGGTGTGGGCAAGACTCGATGTGATTTCATTACACAGACCCCACCAAGGTCAAATCTGGGCACTGCTAAAGAGACAAGCTGGACTGGGATGCGGGAGACTATGTGGGCCAGATCTAGTTGGTAAGCATATTTTGCCCACCTCTGCTCTACAGGGTGCAAGTCCTCCAGCTACTGTATTGTTCTATAAAGCCTTTTTTCATTCAGAGACAGTGTTTAGTTAAATAAGCAAAGATTAGAGCCTCAAAAGAGATAATATAATTCCTGAGATTTTAAACAAAATGGAGACCAGGATGGAGGGTGGCAGGGTCAAAGAAAAAAGTGAGAAACCAATTTCATAGACCACCCATGGGGCTGTGTTTTGAAATCAAAATGGTGAAATTCTGGGGAAAAAAACAACTGTAACATTGGGGACACAAAATCCCCCTTGATTTAAAGAAGCAGTAGACTTTTTTTTATGAAAACATTTGTATTGTAGGCCTTGTCCTATTTAGTAAAATAAGGATGCTCTCATTGCTGAGAGATGCATATTTCCAGACTTATTACAGTTTAAACCCGTGTTTTTTAACATTAGCAGTGCCTTCTAGTGGTCAAATTCGAATTAGTTTTTCTGTAAAATTCTATTTGAAGGAAAAGTCAATGACAAACAGTTCTCCATAGAATGCGATGGAAACTGCTGAGTCATGCTGTCCGTTAGAACTTTCATGAAGTAAACGGACAGTAAATTCCCTTCCTGATTATTTGAACTGTTATAACTTTTGAATAAAACAACTAACAACAGTGGGGGGCCCTGTTTCACTCAGCAGGAAAGGATCTATAACAAATAGAATTTCATAAAAAAGTTTACTGCTCCTTTAAGTGGGGGTTTTCTTACCTTGAATGACAGAGAGCTCTTCAATGTATTGCAAAGCCCAATGCAATTCAATAGGTGAAAAGTTCCATTTAACTCAATTGGAATCTTCACTTTTTCCCTGTGGTACAATTGCATTACTCTATAATTGCTACTTTTTGCTTTCATTAGATCCTTAAACCCACAGACTATTTCAAGAAGATGATTTCAGCAGTCCCATTATGATGACATCACCAAGTACTCTCTGAAACGAAGTTGGGTTAATAAAGCTAAAGTTGATAGTAACGTATGTCCAAGGACTGTCTACCCTTAACTTTATTATCTACCCCTTCTCCAAGCAAGGTTGTATCTCCCTGTAAGTGGAGTGTTACTTGGCACCTTTTTCATACTCGTCATATTATTGTGCTATGCAACTGGATGACAACAAGCTGTGAACTAGCACTTTATAAGTTATAGCATAAGTTCTCAAAATTGCTGCTCAACAACAGTGAAGGTATTTGAGATAATCTGACTTTAGAACAAGTAGATCAGCCAATGGTTGAATTATTTTGAATGGGCCACCAGCACATCTATGTTCTAAGTTCTTAAAATCCACAGTGTTGATGCATGAAGACCAAGCCTGAAAACCTATACTCTAAGGGCCATCTTTCTCCGGCATTTATTAGAAGACAGCCCCATACCTGCAGTGTACAGTTTGCCCTCATCAACACTCTCCACTTTAACATCTTCAACATATTTACTGTCATTTGTCCTAGTCTCCATACCACATCAAAAGTTATAATTTATATCTCCATCCTACTTCCAGGAAAGCCCAGACCATACAGGTGGTTGTAGTGTATTAACGCCAGAACAAACATTTTGCGCCCTTAACTAATTCGAATGAGAACAACAATTATATCACTGATTTTATCTACTAACTGTATACACTTCAATAGGAATAAGTGAGATAAAACTAATGATAACATGTACCATTAGCAATGGAATCTGGCCCTAGATTATCATGTAAATCATAAATGATAAAATGGCTGAAGGCCTGACAAAGTGCCAGGGACCATAATAAGGATTCGGGACTAGCCTTCTTCTACTTCTCTCCCTGGGGGAAAGTAAGCCCACTAGGATAATAACTGAGATGAGCAGGCACTCCCCTGGATGTGAGAAAGAAAGGGGCAAGAAGAGTTAATATAGGTGAGAAGGGGAGGAGTTATTGCTATAAAAGGAGGCTTTAGGCATTGGGGAATAACTATGATGATAGTGGCCAGATTAGCTTCCTCAAAGAGGCCATTAAAGCTTACAATAAGTTATTCTAGGGCAAACCAACTGCACTATAGGGGACAAATACAAATTTCCACTGATTTAAATAGGGCTTTTAAAGGGATAGTAACACTTAAAATTTTAAAATATAGGGTTAGCTTTCTGAGTTAAACAAGGATACTCCCACTGCTGACAGGTGTATTTTTCAAAAGTTATTTAAATGCAAACTTTAATTTTTTTAGGTGTGGTATCTAAATGGGCTGAAATGTTACAGTGGAGCTGTTGCTACATCATCATATGGAGTTTTATGGCCAACTGACCAAAACCGTCCATAGGATGGTGTAACAACAGCGCCACTGTAACATTTCAGGCCATTAATATGCTACACCTAACAATAATCAAGTCTGAGCTGCAATAACATTTGACTAAAACACCTCTCAGCTGTGAGAGTAGCTTTGTTTAACTCAGCAGGGTAAACGCTACAATATATATATTTTTACATATTAAAGGGGAACTATCACCCCTATACAAGTTTGTCTCATAATCCCTCTAAATTGGGGTCAACTTGATTTTTCAGATCACATTTCCCTGTCTACTTGTGAATAGTAATTCCTCTGCAGGCCTGGGGGGTGGGAACAATTTGCCTATATAGGAGGGCTGGAGTATACACCGTCCTTTTGGGTGGGCACCCACATCCTAGGCTTGCAACAAGCTTTTTACATATTAGGTGAGTCCCACTTTAAACGTGTTTTTAATTGCATACATTGTGTACATCTCATATATGTTTCAGGACCCTTACAAGATAAATATAGATTATATTCAAAGGGTCCACTCCGAAGTGTTCCGTGATACTTCTTCAGGGTTTGTTTTTAAATCCATTTTTAATCTTAGATAGGTTTATTTAGTATATTAGTGTAGGTACTCACCATATATTGAGGTACCGTGATGGGGTTGGTGAGCTTAAAGCTTTTGGCCAAAACATAACTAAATCCTCAATTTTATTTATATAGAGTTATTATAGATTCTTAGTACAGGGCACATTATAGCACTAACTAAACTAAATTCCTCAATGCATTTATATAGAGTTATTAAAGATTCTTAGCACAGGGCACGTCATAGCACTACTGTGTGGAGGAGTGCAGGGCTTCCTTTGTTTGTTTGTCGCATAATTAAGTTCATATAGCGATTAGCTTGAACAGTGAGAGAGTGCTTTCTGGCCAAAAAGAACGCTCTAGCTTACATGTAGAAATCCTCCATCATCGGAGGAGGCTGCATTGAAACGCTACTTGGGGAGGGGAGCAGAGGAAGACTGACAGACTGCGGGGCAGAGTTCTACCCGCAGTCTGTCCGAAAGTAAGGACCAGGATCATTTTTAAATGTTTAAATTTATGCATACCACAAATTTTATGAAAAATGAAAACCAATATTCAAGCTAATCGTTATATGAACTTAATTGTGAGACAAACTTGTATATAGGTGATAGTTCCCCTTTAAGTGTTACTGTCCTTTTAACCTATTGAATACTAGAAACGATTACAATGCATAGTAAAGCAATGTGTCAGAGACCTCTATTTAATTATTACATACAATCTTTTTAACTCATTTGAAGATAAATAAGATGATATATAAGTAACAAAATGCAATCATTTGATACTTTTACCCCTTAAAGGGTTAGTAATGTCTAACATTACCAAACCCTAATATGTAGGTATTCAAATAATAAACTTAATGGGACAAGTTCTATCTCTCAAACCTTTATGGTTTGAGAGATATAAGCGCTTAAAGCTTCCCCCTATTGCCGACGAGCTGTAAGGCTGTCAGCCATGGATTTGAGTCGTGCGACTCAGACGGCTCTTCAGCAGCGCCAAATGAGCAATATCTAAAAACAGATACTTCACCGGAACGGTCTACAAGTGTGCTTGGGTTGCAAGCACACTCTGCAGACCTTTCCACTGAAGTATCTGTTTTTCGATATCGCTCATTCAGCTCTGCTGAAGAGAAGCCGGCCGGTCTGGGACCGGGATCTCATGACGTCAGCTATGACGTCCGGAAAAGGGGAGGGAGTAGCTTTAAGAGCTTATATCTCTCAAACCATAAAGGTTTGAGAGATCGAACTTGTCCCATTAAGTTTATTATTTGAATACCTACATATTAGGGTTTGGTAATGTCAGACATTACTAACCCTTTAATGATGGAGGTCATGGGGAGTAAATTCTCCATAAGGACCACTTTCATCTCATTTCGGAAAGCCAACACACGTGCCTATGGACCTCCCAGCTTGGAGCGTGTGATTGGAGGAACCTGCTTGAAGCTGGCGCGCATCCCAGCCAACAGATGTGAGGCATTTTGCACAGAGACTGCCCATATATAAAGGCAGTCTCTGTTCAAAATTCCCTCGCAGTGGACTGGGCATCGGCCCGTCAAGTACAAAGAGGGATGTAGTGTTCATTCTTACTTTCTCTGCTGCCGCCACCGCCGCAAACAGAGGTGGAGAAATAAAAAAAAGGGCCAACATTTTTATTTAACAAGTTTTTGCCAACAATAATATTTTTCGATTTCCTACCACAGATTACTAAAAGGATGAAAAATGGGGATACATGTTTTGTACTTTGGGTATGATATACAATATTGACTTGCACATCTATGCATTGTTTAACCCTTTGAGTCCCAGAAAGTTATGCAACACGTTGCTCTGCAATGCATTGCGTACCACTCTTGCACTCAAGGGGTTAAGCTATGCATAGATGTGCGGGTTCTTTGTATGGCACATTTTTTTACAGGTATATGAAGAGAAGACAGAAGAAAGAAGACAGACCGGAAGAAGAAAAGAATATGGAGAAGAAGAAGTGAGAAGAAAGAAAATAGAAGACAAAGATAACAGAAATAAGAAGGAAGACAGAAGACGGACAGTGGATGACAGGTAAGTGTAACACAGATGAGCTAAGGTTCGGTGCTTGATAGTGTTTTTCCTTTGATGTTCCCATTATTGCGGCTATTTAGTGGGTTTTGGGAATTTAACGCACAAAACGGACGTTTGGCCACAAGTCCTTTTCTGTGGCTTAATGTCCATTATGCTTTCAGCTGGTATGGCAATTGAATAGCTCGCTAGCACTTTTTGCTAACAGGATGTTATCCAATTTTGCCCTACTGGATATCTTAACAGACTTCTTAAAATCAAGGCAAAAATACTTACCCTGGGTTAAGTCACACTAAAAAGTTGTATATGGTCCTTCTGATTGTACTTTGAGGCTTTTATCAATCAAGGTTATGTCATACCTCCTTAGTGTCCCTCTTTGAGATCCAAATCCACCTGTCCCTCTTTCACACGCTGATGTTCCTCTTTTTAGGAGATGAGACTATTTGGTGTGTATATACATATATTACATTGCTCCACAGCAATAAACCTTATAATAGTGTTTATTGAAATGTTAGTATATGTGTTAATATGTTAGCCTATGTAAATAAAATACTTTGTTGTTGCTCTAAATCAGGGCTTAAAATTTTAAGTCCTTTGCTACTAGCCAGACCTGAAAAGTTATTCGCCACTGCAAGCTATAACATACCCACCAGGGCTGAATTTCTACTCGCCATTGGCTAGTGGCGAGTGGAAATTTTGAGCCCTGCTCTAAATCATCTATTCAGTTACATAAAAAGGTATCAATAGGTCATGAAACTTCACTGTAATGACCCGACCCCCAGTCGTACCCCCAATGACACCACCAAAAACAAAAGCGCCTCTCTTTAGCAACTGGAAATGTTGGGAGGTATGTTATGTGTCTCTGTTCTCGAGGTTATATGCTCATAGGTAATCTATTTCTACTTCTTAAGGAGCAGAGGGATGTCCTTAATGGGTTAACAAATGCTCACTTCAAGTTTATGAGTATTTCTCACAACAGCAAACTGCATGATAATCAGTTCTTATCTTTCACGGACTTCCATTGTGAGTGCTGTGTCCACATATGCCCATTTTTCCCCACTAACTACAAAAGGATTTTGCTCCAAACTGAGAATTAAGTAAGAATCCTAAATAATAATTCACTTTGATGTTGGTCAGAAGCTGTCATGAGCAGTAGAGACCGCACGCTTTCGGCCAGTCTCTTCTGCACATGACTGCATCACGTGAGTGAGGAGATGCAAGACTGCATCGTGTGGAGCAGTGAGGTAGCGGCCGCTTAACCCTTTGAGTGCCGGAGGGGTACCTGGACCTTGGCCCATGTACACGGGCTTTTACACTAGTCTGAGTATATTTTGCTAAGGATGTAATTGTCTAAATAAATTGCATGATCTAGGAGCAAGCCACCTGCACCACAGGAGTCAAAACTTTTTCAGCTTACCACATTGGACTTTTAACCTCTTAATCACCAGAAGGATGTGCAGTGCATTGCAAAGCAATTCGTTGCACACCCTTCTGGTCCTAAAGGGGTTAAATCCCTGAATGGCAGGGATCTCTAATGCATTGTAAAGCAAACCAATGGAGACCTCTCTAGCATTCAACTCATTAAAAGCCCCACTTAAACTAATGGAAAGTTTCATTTGTTGTCTATGGTACAGCTGTTTTTTCCCAAGAAATGCTACTATTTTGCATGTGGCCCTATAGCTACAAAACTCCATGATATGTATTTTATCAGCTCCAAAGAGAATAACTCATTAACTATTTCACTTCAAAAGGAGATAGCAACACACTGCACATAATGTATTTTTTTGTTAAAGGGATAGTAATGCTTAAATGTAACTAATTTTAATATCGTAGAGATTAAAAATATGAATATAATGAGGTATGTCCCATCTCTCAAACTTGTATAGTTTGAGAGATCGAAGCATCTAAAGTTCCCGTATGTGGTTTGCAAGCACACTTTGTAGACTGTTCCAATGAAGTATTTATTTCTATATCACGCTATTTCGGCTTTGCTGAAGAGCTGCCCAACGGCCCCGGGACTGGAATCTGCTTCTCTCAGCTAGATGGCAGACTTTGTGTGAAATGGGAACTTTAGATGCTTCGATCTCTCAAACTATACAAGTTTGAGAGTTGGAACATACCGCATTCTATTCATATTTTTAATCTCTACAATATTAAAATTAGTTAAATTTAAGCAATACTATCCTTTTAATACTATCCAGTCTCTAATTAAGCCCCAAGTGAGTAAAAAAATAATTCCTGACCTAAAAGGTAGTCAGTTATTTCCCTGGATCAACCCTATCTGCACTGAAGCCAAGTGTTATAATTCTCAATTTTGTTCTAAACTAGAAAGATATCCAATAATACAGTATCTGCAAAAACGGCTTCCCAAGGAAAATAACTCCACAACCTTACTACTCTTGCTGTAAAAAAACCTCAGCTGATTTTGTCTGAGTCAGAAGCGCCTCATCAAGTCTTAAAGGGATATAATTTTTTCAATTCCAGCGAAGCTAGGATCATTCCTTATAGTATGTTCTATTACTCCTTTAGGTTGCCAATGCTGAAATCGTTATATTTTCTTTAGAATTATATTATTAATTGTCCCCCTCCAGCCCCTTTCCAGTATAGGAAGCCACCTCCCCTCACATGTGAAGTCCAGTCACTTGAACCAGACAGATCGTAAAGTGGGATAATCATCCTACATCCAGTAAAGGAAAATCCTGCACTTCTTGAGGGCAGGCTTTTGCATATACTGAATGAAGATTGTCCCTTGTCACAGTCCTCCTTCAGTTCTGAGCAAAGAAGACTAAAGTTAGCATAAGGGGTGGGAAGGGAACAATATATTATATAAATTCAGAGGAAATATAGTGATTTCAGCATTAGAAACCTCACAGAGCATTAGTACACGCTATGAGGAGGGATCCTAGCTCCAGTGGAATGGAAACATTACCAACCATTTAATGGATGACCCCATGTTTTCTGCTCTGGTCTTTGAGTAAATTATTCCCCACTTTTTAGTACTGACCTCAAAAATATATTTAAAAATAGTAATCACCCCCCTTAAACATATCTTCTCTAATATAAATTAACTCAGTGTGACTAGTCTCTCTTTATACAGTATTAACTAAACTCTTGCAATCTGTGTATCAGTTTTGCTGCACATCTCTGCACCTTTCCCCAATTCAATGACATATTTGTTAAAGGGATAGTAATACTTCGTTTTATCTTTATTTTATTTTGTAGGCATTAAAAAAACATGAAGAACAATATAAGTCTTATCTCTCAAACCTTTATGGTTTAAGAGATATTCACAAGCAAAGTTTCCCCTCCAGCCCCTTTTACCTAGTGTAAGCCATCTCTTCTCAGATGTGAATCTGGTTGTAAGACCAGACAGATAACAGCAGGGGACAATCTTCTTTGTATGAAAACAATGAAAGCCCTTCCCTCTTGACAAGTTTTTCAGCTTTTTCCCTTATCTTAACTGAAGATTGTCCCTCTCTGCAGTTTACCTGGGCACCTCACTTCTGATCTGGCTGAACGGGGGGGGGGGGGTATACTTTGTTTGTGAATAACTCTTAAACCATAAAGGTTTGAGAGATAAGACTTATCGTTCTTCATGTTTTTTTAATGCCTACAAAATAAAATAAAGATAAAACAAAGTATTACTATCCCTTTAAGTACTGATACCCAAAACTGTAGAGAAGGCCTCACCAAGGATTTATAAAGAGGTAGAATTATACTTCTATCCTGTGCAGTTAAATCCCATTTTATAAATTATAGAAACCTATTGGCTTTTCCGGTAACTGAACTAAGCTGTTTAAGGGAGTATTCCATAAATATACCAAAAGAATAATATACCAGAAGAATAAAATGCTTCTTTGACATCTCGGGCTGCAAAAATGTTCTTAGGTATACTACTTAAAACCACATGTAGATTAGCCACAGATTTGTACTAAATTGTATCCTCTCCATATTGGTCTTATTTTAGCGAAAACAATGACATCATACCCAGCTTCTGAGAAGCAAATTATTAAATCCTTTCAAAGGTCCATATATAACAGTAATCTCATTGAGAATAAATGTGGGAAGAAGCTAGCTATATTAGTAAAAACAAAACACGCATACACTATACAGAAAGTATTAGAACCTGGCACAGTAAAAAAGAAAAAAAAAACCTTTCCAAATACAACTGAAGTATTCAGACACTGTATAACTGCCTTTATAAACCTGCATTCATCAAGTCCAACTCGATCCCTCCTTGATAGTGCTCCAAACGCAACAATTATTAAACTAATATTTTAACCCTACACAAACTGTCATAGAAGATCTTGAATTATACTGAACAAGAATTATTGGATGCCCTAAAACAAATTTCCTTCCAGAAAAAGCCCTGATAATTTTACCATAAAATATTAAAAACTAAGAAACTCCTGACACCTCATTTGCTGGCCACCTTTAATGCAATAGAATCTGGAGCACAATTTCCAAAGCAGTCCTTAGATGTCCACATAACAGTAATGCCTAAACCCAATAGAGATCATTAATAGTGTAGCAATTGTAGACCAATCTCTCTACTGAATAAGCTTTTTGCTAAACTATTAGCTAACTGTTTTAAACACATTTTACCATTGTTGGTACATACAACTCAAGCAGGTTTTGTACCTAGAGGAGAAATTAAGCACAATATCGCTAAAATTATAGCGTTCATGCACACTGCCTTACATAAAAAAATCCCTACACTTCTGGTGACAACAAACGCATAGAAAGCATTTCTCTCTGCAGTCCTCTATCACCTGGGAGTAGGCACCAGATGTTATACCACTCTTCACCCCTCAGCTAGAGTGAAAGTCAACGGCTATTTATCCCCATTATCCTTTACTTTTTATTCTCTCTCCATCCCTGTTCCTCACAAATATCTACTAAAACTTCAAAGCATTATTAAATCCTTCATATGGCAACTTAAAAGCCTGGGATATATCATCGACGCCTTGTCCTTCACTGGCCCTCAATGAATGGGCATCTTGCATAAAGCTATTCATGCAAACAACAGATTTATCTTGCATTGCCTAGACCTACCCTGCTTCCTATCCCAAAACCTGCACAGACCACAAAATATTGGGCCACCTTGTCCCCTCTGGGAAAAAAATGATTAGAACTATCAAGAGTTGACCCATCAAGAGGAACCCTATCCTTCTCCCTGGCCATCTATATGTCATAATTTTGAATTCCCACCAGGACAACAAGGACAGCTTTTCAAACACGCACACCCTACATACTGTGATTATTGACACTGGTATTATTCTCATTCAAGAGCTACAGAGCATCTACCACATCCCTAACAAACCTTAGCAAGGTGATACATATGGAGAGGTGCAAACGCAAATTAGAATAAATTTAGCTAATACAATTTAGTGACTTTTGATACAGTCCCCTGAAAATCTTTTTGCAAGCTGAGGCATGTAGCGGATGTAACGACTGTGCTTATATCCTAATAAGAATGGTGCATTTGAGCGGCACATCAATCTAATAATGCTTTAGCTGGGACCAAGCCTCAGACCATTTGGGGATATAACAACACTTCTGTTTAGCTACTCTGCAGAAGGGAATAAAGGACTATCAACTCAACTATTATGATTACAAAAGTGAAAGACTATTGTCATGTGATTCAATAAAAAACATTCTAAAAGAAAACACAAATATTTTCTGGCATCCATATGCTCCATACAGGAAAACGAAAAAAATAAAATAACTTCAGCCAGGATGAGCTGTCAGTGTGATTCTATGCAGAAATAAACCATTTTGTCTGCATAATGGAGTATAATAGCTATAATTGCACTTGAACTGCAGCCACTAATAAGGCTAGAAAGCATTCAAGTTAGGCCCAGGGTATCCCATCATCATACGGCTGGCAGATTGCTGGGTGCAATCACTTAATCACTAGGCTGATAACCTAATCCTATAGAGCTACTGTGGAGCCAAGAAAATAAAAGATTGGACTCAACTGGTTTGCCAGATAGTGGAGTTCTGTTAAACTACACTAGAAAGTATAATACATAACATGTAGTATTCCTGACTGCCAGAGATGTTTAATGCTGACAAACAGACACACTTTATACACAGGGGTATATGTAAAGAATGGAGAAATTCTGGGGCAAACAATTGCACTATAGGAAACCAATAAAGATGATCATCAATTAAACTGGTGCTCTTAACCCCTTGAGTGTTACAGAGGTCTCCAACACTTTATGAAAGTCACAATTCTCTGTTTAGAATCTACTCTACATTCATACTTTAGTAAACAGGTTTGTTGAGTCACAAAAGCAATGTGTTGGATATCTGAATGTATTCATTTTTTCCTTTATGGATATAAAAGGCACCCCCCACACACACACAACAAACAATCAGTCATTAAAGCCAATGATGAAGTTCTCACTCAAATGAACAGATGCAGGAAAAGTCACAGTTACAGTTTTGCAAACATTAAATGTGTCCATAATGTGCCGATGAGATTATGAATGACTTCATAACTGACATAATTAGTCACATTAATAACATTACAAATTAAATGATAATTACAATTGCAGTGTGGAGGGCAAATTTAATGTTCAAGAAACTTTACTAAGAACTTTCCAGCTTTTATTTGTTTTAGACATTTAACATTGCCTGTAACAATACTTTTTTTTCCTAAATATATATTTTTCCTATCAATAATCGATTAAAACACAAACTCCTTTGGGCAGTGAATCAAAGGAAGTAAAGTTTCTGCATAAAAACCACACAACCTGGATTCTAATAAACTGGATGCTAAAGACATCTTCAAAGAGTGGTTTGTCATTTTTAGTACTAGAATTCTTTTTATTCACAAAAAGATTTGAATATAATTCCATGAATGGATACATGATTCTCCATTCACATTCTAGTATCTTATATGCAGGCAAATTTTCCTGTTAGCATTTTAGGAAAAATAAGTCAATTTGGGCTGGTATCATGTAGTATTCAGGGCTGGCATAGGCATTACGCAAACTAAGCAGCTTCATATGGTGGTAAAATTAAGGGCGGAAACAAGGCTGTTTCTACAGATAGGCAGACCCTTTGGTATTTATCACAATTTTTGCTTCAGATCAAAAGGTAAAAAGTAGGAATCTAGCCAGGAGTTTCAGACTCCTTGAAGAACTTAACATAGTGAAGGCACCCACTAATCAAGGGGGTAAGTAATTCCATATGAACATAAAGATTCCTCACATCGGTATTGTTGCATTCTGTTCTCTCACAGTATCATATTCACTGAGCATCTGTAGGCCAAAAGACAATGGTTCTCAGAAGCTGACCTTAAAGATAAGGTTCAAGCATATCCCTGCTTCAGCACTCAGATTAATCAGGAGATCCGCTATTTTGTATGAGTCCCCTGGTATCATTAAATAGCAGTTAATTTAGCAAACAAGACATTTATAGACTACAGCTTTTGTTATTAAACAAAACAAAAGGAAAGTCTGTGCATCAGATCTTGATCTTTACAAATAAATAATATGTGGCTTACTACAGATAATGAATAGTGGGGTTTAGTTACATGTTTCTGGCAAAAAGCATGATAAGCTTGTCTGCCCAATCAAGGTACCTCATATTTAGGCAAGTCCTTACCTGCCTCAAATCTGTGAACATATATTTAGTATAATGCAATTAAAAAGCAGTGATAACACCTTACCTCTTCTGTGAACAAAACCCTTGTAAGGGAAATGAGGAGGTGGGGTAGCCAAAACCTCCTAAAATACATCAAAAAATCAAATTATATATTAACAAGGAATCTACAAAACAAGTGTATTAAGGCTCAGCTCACATGCTTCTTGAAAAGCTCTGCACTGTAGCACTGCCAGCTCATACGGCGTGCTTTTTTTACCTCGATCCCGCCACTGGTGGTGTGTGTGTGGGGGAGATGGGTAAGTAATAATCAGCCCATGTGGTGCAAGTAAAACATGAATGGATGACTACCATTTGGGCCAGGCATTTCCTGATACATCGTGGTATGTGGCACAACCATATAATCTAAGTTTATCATAAAAGAAAGTTTACTGCACCTTTAAATTCAATAAAGATAAGACATATTGAGGCATACCCAGAATTTGTATTGGCTGTTTTGTATTAACATTAGGTTAAATAATTAGCATTGCAATAAAACTGTGTTTTTGCTGCCAGATCCTTAAACAATGGGCAAAAGACAAAGGAGTAAATGAACAGCTATGATGATGCTCAAAAACAGGCAACAGAATACATTTTCTAGCTTTACAATGCTAATTTACTATGCTACACATGCTGAAAATTATCTCTAATTCTGCTTGCTCCAGGAGGAGCAATGGTTCAGTCTCTGGGTGCTTCAGTGTGCTCCTTTCCTCTATGCTATGTTTAATGCCATGTATTAAACAAAGCATTAATGAAATGGTGTAAGTTTATGCTACTTTCCTGTATATCATATGGGACAGGCATAAGGGGCTTACTGACATTAAACCGTTCAGTGCCAGCAGCTTGAGGAATTTTTTTGTACCCTGCTGGCTGGACACATTTTCAGAATTTTTCTATCCATTTGTTTAGGTATGATCTCCATTTGTTAAAGTGATAGTAATGTCGCTTTAAAAGTTGCTCCCTGAGTCTTCTGTATGTTAAAAGTAACCTATTGCGCTATGTAAAATACCTCACTTGTTTGTAGTTCAAAAGTTCTGAAGAGCTAAAGATCCACAGACCTCCCCTTTCTGGTCACCTCTCACCAAATCTGTAATAGTGTCGTGTGACCTTGAAGAAGGAGGGCAGGATTTCCCTTTGTATACTGAAGTTTGTCCCTCGCTGCAGCCGTACTCACCAGCCTGAATCTTCAGTGTGACGTGCCAGAAAGGGGCGGGTGGTGGATCTTTAGCCCTTCAGAACTTTTGAACTATAAACAAGTAAGGTATTATAAATAGCGCAATATGTTACTTTTAACATACAGAAGACTCAGGGAGCAACTTTTAAAACCACATTACTATCACTTTAACTTTCAATTATCTATGGAAAACTATATATTATTTTTTCTGAACAAATTCAGTTTTTTCATGGCACCTCACAGGAACTAAATTTTGTATCATGTGACAAGGTACGATGCCATAAATACACAAAATGTAAAAATTTAATAATTTTGTGTAAGCTGATATCTCCCAGTGTAAACTGGCTGGAACCTCATTCTGTGGAGGAGCAGTTCCACAGGAAACAAGCAGAGAGTTAATGATATAAAGGAATACCCAGATAAAGTGTAACACTGAGGTAAACAGCAGTAAACAGGTATAAACAGAACAGGTACGGGTAAAATAACAAGAGCAACAGGGAAACCCTCAGTAGGCTAGATGCTAGGGTTTGAAGAGTAGGAAACGGTGCTGGCTAACATAAACTACCCCCAGACAGTCTTGCTGCAGCTGAGGCAGAACTAAAGGTGCTGACTGCAAGATCAGTTTAATGCCAACTGGAGGAGCCAGCCTGCACCTAGGATGACTGCCTATGGGATAGCTGAAAACTGCTGAGGTAGAGGGAGGACATGGAAATATACAAAAACAAGTACCTGAGCTACTAGTAGGATACTGCTGTGCTGAAACAGAAAGTGCTGGTTTTCTGGAAGTTGAACTTCGACTCAGTGATTCGACCGACTGTCAAATGACTAGAAATAGGAAGTAGGTGGGAAATGGGCAGAAGAGGGTGGGAAGGAGCAGAAGTAGAAGGGAAGTGGGAGAAACAGGGTGTTAAGGAGAAGAAACTCCCCATAACCAGTGAACCAGCCTCTGTCCCCCGTGACCCGGTAATTCAGTCCAGGGCAGATCTGGAGAGTTCCCAGTTATGGGTCCCAGAACCAAACTACACCAACTACAAGCTCTAATTTTTCTTATATTTTTTTCAAACATGACTTGCCTGTACTAAAAAAAGTTGTACCAACTACAGAAATGAAGTAAAAGTAGACAAAGCACACTATTCTGGAAAGAAGATAAGCCACCACATCAAATGAGTTATCATTTGCCCTTCTACCCCTAACCTGGTGTGTACAAATGTTTCAAGAAGGTGAAGCTAAGAAGAAATAAAAAAATAAATAAATAAAAAAAATAAAAAAAAAGCAAACCTATTTTAATTTCTACCCATTCAAATGTACTAAAATCTTTGAAAACTATGTAAGTTCATACTGCATCCATTACCTACTTCTCCCCCCAACAAATGGGTTGACATACCGTAGGGGGTGCCAGAAGCACAAAATTACATTTACCTGATATCTTATTTTAAATAGGCTGACTGCAATAAATGGTCCTAACTACTAGAGATATGATGAAAAGGTATGCAAGACATACCATTTTATAAAACAGACATTCACCTGCATCAAATTAGGGTATTTATGTCTTTTTTTATCTCTTGGCTGGTGTGCGCAATTATTTCCATATTTCTATAAGGAATTTTCATTTTTTTACATTTCCACCAGTTCAAAGATACTAAAGTCTTTGAACGTCATGGTGTTTCCTGCTGTATTCAGTAGATTCTACCAGTCCAAGAAAAATGGTACCCCATTGGTATAGGCTGACATATTGAAGGGGGTGCCAGAAGTACTAACTTACACCTGCCACTTTTCTTTTCTGAAATGACCTGCCTGCACTCAAATCATAATCATTAATGATATGACAAAAAGGTCAGTAAGGCATATCATTTTGTAAATCAGACATTCAACAGCATCAAATCAGGGGCCACATGCTTTTTAGTGCACACAACTCATTCCAGAAATTGGTGTCTTTGAAAAAAAAAACATACTTTTTAAAACTTCAGCCACTTCAAAGATGGTAAAATATTTTAACACCGTGGGATTTCCTAGTGTATTCAGCACAAACTGCAAGACAGAGAAAAATGGTATGGGTTGACATATTAGTGGGCGCCAGGAGCATGGGTACTGGAGAAGCAGGCAGTATATATATGATTCCATGACCAGTGGAACAAGGCTGGGGTGGGGGGTTCAGAGTCTGTATGTGGGGGTCTGTGACTAATAGTGGGCAGTGGAACCAGGCTGGAGGGGGTGTTATACAGTGAATTGTGGGGACCTGAGACTTGTAGTGGGCAGTAGAACCAGGCCTAGGGGTCTGATAGTGTATGTGGGGACCTGTAGTGGAACCCCAGAGGGGGAGGGGTCAAATAGTGTATGTGAGCTGGAGTGGACCGTGGATGAGAAGGCTAGGGGGCATATGTGTGTGTTTGAAAGGGGTGTCCAACTCATTGCAAAGCATAAACCTCTGACACTCAAAGGGATAACCAAGATATTTTCTAACTTTTAGATCTCACCATAATGACATGTATAGTCAGTTCCCACTTTTGAACCTGTGTAAAGGGAGTAGTACGCTCTGATTTTAATGGAAAAAACATTAAAGTAGACTTGTCACGCTAAAATAAGTTTAGTTAGTTTTAAAGATAATTAAAATATTCCTGTATGTCTTTCTGGCCATTTGTTTGTAATATAATTTTTTTAAGAAATATACCGTTATTTGTTGGATGAAGGCCCAATGCACTGCCAAACAATGGCCTATATTTATAAAAGCAAACTGGTGTTATTCTGGAGTAAACCAACTGGGTCATAGGGCACGAATAAAATTTTTTGTTAAATTCAATTTTGCATTTAACCTCTTAAATGCTAGAGAGAATTTGTATTTGTTCTTTATTATTCAATTAGTTCCTTCCAGAATAAATAAAAAAATATAGGCCAATGTGTTTGAGACCTCTCATGTATCCACTGGATTTCAGGCCCCATTTAAAACAATGGGATTTGGGAATTGACGTGTGTCTTCTATGGTACAGTTAGTTTTCTCCAGAATTGCTCACCTTCATACCTGGCATCTGCCCTGGACACTCGGTTTTTAAGGCTGAATTACCAGGTCTCCAGGGACAGTGGCCAATTCTCTGCCAATAGTGAGTTTCTTCTCCTTCCCACCCTGTTCCTCCCACTGCTTGCCTACATCTTCTCCTTCCCTCCTTGTTCCTCCCACTTCTTCTCCTTCCCACCCTGTTCCTCCTATTTACCGCCCACTTCTCCTCCTTCCCACCCTGTTCTGCCCACTTCCCACCCACTTTATGACCATATATGAGTAAGCCCCTCCCCATTTATGATACAAATCATGTCATTGACATCTCCCTGGTTGTCAGCAAATGAGCCCTCTCTGGGGGCTCAAGGAGAAGATGTTCCCAGTATTCCGTGACAAACAGCATTCTACAACTGCATCAAAATAGCATGTTCAGCATTCGATTTTAGAGTTCTAGGACAAATTAAGTGCGCCTTAACAAGCAAATGAAAATTCACAGTCATTTAGATGGGGATATTAACCCGGAGAATGTTAAAGAGGTCTCCAACACATAGCTCTAGCGTTTAATAGGTTAAAAGTCCCATTTAAAACAATGGAAATTTGAGAAATGTTCATTTGTCCCCTATGGTACAGCTCCTTTCCTCTAGATTTGCTCTTCTGTAACTTCCTGAAAAAGACACCTAGAAACAAATAAAGAATCTATTTAAAACGATGTATATTTAACCCTTTGACTACCAGTGGGGTATGAAATACATTGCTTAGCAATGCAATGTACACCCTTCTGGCGCTCGAAGGCTTTTTTTTAAATATAAATAAGTTATGAAAAATTCTAATGATAAAGCCCTCTTTAACCCTTTGTAATCCATTAGACACATTGTCATTCAAAGTGTTAAACTGTATATATAGTTAAAGGCACAGTAAACTTTAAAAAAATATATATGTTCTAGTGCCTTTCCTGCTGAGTACATGAAGGGCGATCTCACAAATGTGAGATCTTTCTTCAAAGGTTATTACAGGTCAAACATACCAGTTTTAAGCAAGCAACACTGCCATATGGTATCCAAAAGCCACTTTTTTATATAATGCACTATATTTGGAAGAACTTGAGTCACTGACCACAGTGCTCCATAACAAGAGACAGAAAAAGCGACACATGGTGACCACAGAAGAAAATGACAGTTTAACCCTTTGAGTGCCAGAGGGGTATGCAATGCATTGTGTACCCCTCTGGCACACAAAGGTTTAAAAAAAAGTTTGAGCTGTTGTTTGTGAATGTAAAATCTCTCAGCAGTAAGAATATTCTTATTCTATTCAGCAACTAAAGAATTACAGTATACATGTTTTCATAAAATGATTACTCTCTTTTGATGGCAAGTCAAGAGAAATTAAATTAATGAACTAAAAACTTATAATAACCACCACTTACCTAAGGTGGTAACATTCTAATGGCCCCTTTGAATGGTGGCTATGTTCTAGAGAACACTTTTGATCAGTCCTTGATGTCATGCCCATAAAGGTGGACATGACAGCTGCTAACAGGGCCACAGGAATGCAGACTCGGCTCAATAAACATGGTAATCTTAACTCTTTAAGCACCAGAGGAATGTGCAGTGAGCTGTGCACCCATCTGAGTCTTAAATCTTAAAGGGATAGTAATACCTTGTTTTAACTTTATTTTATTTTGTAGGCATTAAAAAAACATGAAGAACGATATAAGTCTTATCTCTCAAACCTTTATGGTTTGAGAGATATTCACAAGCAAAGTTTCCCCTCCTGCCCCTTTTACCTAGTGTAATCCATCTCTTCTCAGATGTGGAATGCAGTCCATAGACCAGACAGATAACAGCAGAGGACGATCTTCTTCCTATCAGAACAATGAAAGCCCTGCCCCCCTTGACAAGTTTTTCAGGTTTTTCCCTTATCTTAATTAAAGATTGTCCCTCTCTGCAGTCTACCTAGGCACCTCCCTTCTTATCTGGCTGAACAGTGTTACATCAGTAAAAGGGGCGGGAGGGGGACACTTTGTCATTGAATTACTCTGAAACTACAACTCTGACAGAACTGAAATAACACTCTCCAAAGTCCAAATACTATGATGATTAATTAGAGCTGCTTTTATTATGAAACATTACTATCCCCTTAAGTAGCCTCATGCATTCTGCCTGCTTCAGTTTAAAAAAAAAATGGCTGCCACTGCCTTATCTGACAAAGGCACCAGGGCAAAATTCATAGGGGACATTAGGATTTTCTGGTCAGAGTACGGTAAGTGGGGGTTGTTATTAAGAATTGTTAATCCTCCTTTAAGGTTCACATTTTTTTTTTATGTATACTAATCTTAACTATAACCAAAGGGTTATGAAACAATTTACACATGCCTCTGGTGTTCAATGGGTTAATAAATGTGACCCTAGATTTCTATTATTTGTTTGGCTCGAAAGCTCTTGACAAAAGTGACAGTAAAAATCCTAACACTATCCTGGTACCAAAGTGCATTTCTAGTTTCCGGCTGAGCAAATACGCCGTCTGTACCTAGTGAATGGGAATTTGCACCATTAAAAAAAAATTGGTAAAAACTAAAAATTAAGAGCCGGAGGCATTTTGCAGCAAATATTCTTTATAGTGCTTCTTTATGTGCTAAATGAGAGGATCTAATTTGTGAGTGATGAAGCAATGATTCTGTCAATCTGGCTCCCATAAAAACTTATGGGCAATACAAAAGTTCAACACAATAGCTCTTTGAAAACGCTTTCTGAGGAAGGAAGTCATTATTCCCTCTTCAGTTATGATAAAGGAGAGGGGGGGTATGGGAAGGGAAACAAAGAAACACATTTAAAGTGGTGCTTCAACTAAAGAGGTGCAGTTCTGGAGCAAACCACCTGCACCACAGGGGACAAATATAAATTCCCCAAATTCCCTCCGATTTAAATGGTGGTTTTAACCCCCTGACTGCAAGAGAGGTCTCAAAGGCATTGTGAGGCAATACACTGGAGACCTTTCTCTTATTCAGTGGGTTAACATCCCCATTAATATAATTGAGAATTTGAAATTTCTCCCCTGTGGTGCAGCTGGTTGGCTCCATGATTGCACTTCTTTAGCTTACTGAGTATGGCTGATGTACTAAATAAAACCGGAACTATTTTGCAGCAAAACAACTGTGCCATGGGGAAAATATAAACCTCATTATTTTAAATGGTGCTGTTAACACCCCAAATGCTAGAAAGTAATACATCCAGTTGATTCACAATGCATTGATGCAATTAAATCAATGGGAATTTTGCATGTTATTTGTCCTTTATGGCCATACCTGGGAACTTCCTGCTGTGAAACCCCCCACAGTGGGCTCATGGGCTGCTACCAGACTTATGTTATTGATGAGATCCTCATCATAAAATGGGTGGGCCTTAATTAGGTGGGCGGGGCTTGACCTGGAATAGTGGAACAGAGTGGGAAGGAGGAGAAGTGGACAGTTTCACAGGAAACCCACTACTGCTGGAGAATCAACCTCTGTTCATGAAGACCTGATAATTATATACAATCCCAAGTGTCCCTTTTTTAAGAGACCCAAATTCCTCTGTCCCGCTTTCCTAACCTGGTGTGCCTCTTTTTAGGAGATCATCCTGTATAGTATGTATATGAGTGAATCACATAGCTCCACAGCAATAAAACCCATATTAAAATGTATTTTAATTTCTGTATGTGTTTATAAATTTAGTCTGTATGCATAAAACACTTTGGTCTTGCTCTAAATCATTTATTCATTTACACAAAGAGGTCATTAACACCTTAACGATCCATGAAGTACATGTATGTCTGGCTGCATGCCCGTGCGGCCAGTCCTTCAGGGGTTAAATAACATGAACATTCTCAGTAATGCCCTGCCCACCAGCCAGAAACACCCCAAAACAAGTGTCCCAACATGTCACATGGCCAAAGAGGGACACTTGTATTTTAAGGGGTGTGGCTGGGGGTGTGGCTAGTGGGCGGGGCACTACTGAGAATGTTATGTTATATCATGACCTACTGACACCTCTTTGTGTAACTGAATAACTGATTTAAAGCAATACCAAAGTATTTTATTTACACAGACTAATTTATAAACACACTAGTGTAGAAGCCTGTGTACATAGGCCAAGATCCGGGTGATGTTAACCTTTTTAGTGGCAGAGATTTACGCAATGCATTGCTTTGCAATGTGTTACATACCCCTCTGGCACTCAAAGGGTTAAGAGGCCGGTCCTGCTCTGCGTCCTGCCGCTGATGCAGTTATGCACTGTAGAGACTGCCCAAAAGCACAGAATGGTCCCAGCACAGAAGTCCCAGCATTCTGTGCATTTGAGCAATCTCTACTGCGCATGACTGCTTCTGACAAACATCCTAGCAAATTATTATATAGGATATACTGAAGTTTAAACAGACTTCAAAGTGAGTTTTATTGCTGTAGAGCAATGTGATATACCTATATAAACACCACACCATCTGATCATCTAAAAAGAGGAACACCAGAGTGGGAAAGAGGGACAGGGATTTGGGTCTCAAAGAGGGACGCTTCGAAGATAATGAAAGTTCTAAGGTATGCCTAGCTGGTTTGCTCCAGAACTGATCCAGTTATTTTTAGTATATCAACCTTACTAAGATTTATAAGCAATTGTTTGATTTACAAATGCTTGCCAGTAATGCCACAAAAGCACAGTGAAGAAATGGTTAATATTAGATTTTATATCAAACAGTTTAGGAGTTATTGCTCTTGAAGTTGTTATTATAACTTGATGTTAACATTTAATCATTAGGCTTAGTTCACATGAGCGACTTGGCTGCACTCCGTATTAACGTTCCTCTCCATTTTAGCACATGTCAAGCCAACTATGTTAACTTACCTCCTAAGTTCCCCATCCTTCATGCAATTCACTTGCATGTGGTGTGTGGAAGAGATGATACAAGACTAGCCCCCCACCATCACCACACACACTCTTTTATATATATTATTATTTGCCGATGCCTATGTGGGTAAGCCAGTCACTAGAGGAAATGATTGCCATCATACCCTGCAGAATCGTTAATATGAATGATCTGCGCAGTATCCTATAGGCAGACCAGTATACAGGAATATGACTGTACACATAGACGTTGCAGCATGCTGGGTACAAGTGCCTTCTGCGATGAGGAAATCAACCACTGTGTGAGTTTAGCACAGTTTTATTAATGCTATTCTTGTCTTCCATGTGAACATAGCCTTATACACCAAAGAAAATGTTCTATTGGCCTTCCATCAAGGACAAAGTGATTGTTTCCATCCCTTTCAACATTGGTATCAAACTGTTTCACATTTGTAACCTATGGAGAGAATTTTATTCAGAGCACTAAACTCTTATTTTACAAATTTAAAGGGGATGTATCACCTATATATAACTTAGCCTAAATAGTTAGGTTATATATCGAACATGATTAAAATTGTCTTAATTTTTTTTAAGCTTTATTTGGTCTAAATTGAAGTTAGTGTGCCCTGCAGCTACTTACGCATAGACTGCGGTTACCCGTTCTGTACCCACAGTACATCGCTCTGCTTCTGCTCCTCTCCCTCTATCCAGCCTCCTCTGATGATGGAGGCTTCTGTCTGTAAGCTGGAGAGGTCTCATTGGCTAGATATCAATCCCTGCCAATGAGATTGCTCCAGCTTACAGACAGAAGCCTCCGTCATCGGAGGCGGTTGGATAGAGGGAGGGAAGCAGAGGCAGAGTGACGGACTGTGGTTACAGAGCAGGTAACCGAGGTCTATGCGGAAGTAGCTACAGGGCAGATTTTATAACTTCGATTTAGACCAAATAAAGCTTAAAAAAAAAAAAGACAATTTTAATCATATTCGATATATAATCTAACTATTTAGGCTAAGTTATATAGAGGTGATACATCCCCTTTAAGTAAAGGCAGAAAAGCAATAGAGGGTGTGCCTCATAGGGTAATATATTCCAGACAACAGCATAAAAGACAACTCTCCAATTTAACCCTTATATCAGGGTACTCACATTTACAAGTGGTCCACAGAGCACTTATGTGTACTACAGACACTTCTGGCTCGTGGAAGAAATTCTATCACTCACTTCTACTTGGGCTCTTTCCTTCAATGTATTTAGCTGCTCCTTTTGTAGTCTACAACATTCCCCTCTGCAGGTGCAGTGATGAACCAAAATAATACAAGAGAAAAAGAGTGCCAATAGCTATACTGCCAAATAAGGGCTTAAATACACAGATTTCTAAAAAGAGAGCAATAGTACTCAAATATCGACAATACCGGTATACAGACCCCACCGGTATTTTAAAGAGCCTGCAGGGATATTTGCTCATCCCTGCTCAACCAGCCAGGTCAATTTCCAGTGGATGGTTTGATTTAAAGATGTATACACATGATCCAGCGAGTTAAAGATATCAAATATCACATTTATTTTAAAATGGCTAAAAGAGGGACAATTTATGTGTCACTCATAATATAAAACATAACAATGTACATTCTACACAAATATCTACAACGCATTTCGTGGCAACAGTTACAACGCCACTTTATCAAGTTTCAATTTCAGTGTGAATGAACGCTAAAGAAACAACTCGCTGGTCTTTACTTCCCTATTTACTATTTTTCAACTATCGCCACCCACTGGGCCAATCACATCAATCAATGTTATCTATTAACTCTTTCTCTTCTGGGCTCTTTTATAATTCGATATTTCCGATTTTAAAACAATCTCAATATTAAATACCATTCATTATATGGCCAATCGCCGAATATATTGGTAAAAATATCCAAGTATTACAAAATAAAAATAAATACAAATGAATACACTTCTGGATAAAGGGCAACTGGTCATACAAATGAATGGTTAATATACGTTTTAACTTTTATAATCCTTATATCAATATAACGAACATTATGTACCCATGCAAAAAACAATAAACAATCTTCGCTGACTATCAAAGAATGAATAATAATATGTATTATTTAAAGGAGTATTCTTATAAAAATCATTATGTGCCCATATAATTGTGCTCAGTCATCATGTGTATAACTCTCGCACTTATCACCATTAACCCCTAAACCAAAGAATGGTCTACAGGGATCATAAAGTGCGCAAATATGCAAGCTCCACACGCATGATAGCCAAGCCCCAATACATAAATTCACCAAGATTTATTACATTTTGGACAACAATCCTCCACTAAATATTCTCATTAATTCATTTATGAGATCAGTAAAAGTTCCCAAGGAATAATTACTGTAGCCATAATTACATGAACACATATCTTGTGATGCCCAGTTTTACACTCCTCTGAACCATAATGTGTACCTACCCAAAAATGATTTTACTCCTTTAAAGGGAAAGTAATACTTTGTTTTATCTTTATTTTATTTTGTAGGCATTAAAAAAACATATTCACAATCAAAGTTTCCCCTCCTTCCCCTTTTACCTAGCCATCTCTTCTCAGATGTGGAATCTGGTTGCTAGACCAGACAGATAACAGAAGGGAACAATCTTATTACTATGAGAACAATGAAGGCCCTGCCCCCCCTTGACAAGTTTTTCAGGTTTTTTCCCTTATCTTAGTTGAAGATTGTCCCTCTCTGCAATGTACCTGGGCATCTCCCTTCTGCTCTGGCTGAGCAGTGTTACATCAGTAAAAGGGGCGGGAGGGGGATACTTTGTCATTGAATTACTCTTGAATTACAACTCTGACAGAATTGAAATAACACTCTCCAAAGTCCAAACACCATGATGATTAATTAGAGATGCTTTTATTATGAAACATTACTATCCCTTTAATCTAAGGATAAATACTGGAACCACCTGAGAAGGATAATATGAACAAAATAAAATAAAACCCGCACCTACTAAACCATGTTGAGCAAAAGTTGTCCAATAAGGTACAAAATTATATATTACAAGTATGGGAATAATACTTCATCCATCCCATTCCGCTCACCTGGTAGTCTCCAAAGACTCATTCAATCCTGAAGGGACCAGAGTTTCCATTTTTTAAATTCCAATATGACTCTCTGTTTATCAGCCTCTGTATCCGATTATAGTGTACAGAGGGTCTTATGAACTCTATTGTCGTAACTTTTAGCACCGCTGGGTCTCTATTATGTTCAGCTGCACTGTGCTTTGACACACTGTGCAGTTGGTACCCTCGCTCCACATTTCTGCTGTCCAAATCTAGTTCTCAGCTTCTGTGTCATCCTGCCTATATACTGTACCCCACAGGTACATTCAATCATATATATATATATATATATATATATGACAAACACACTATCACATGACATGTATTGTTTGATATCAAATGTCTCTCCAGTCACCTGGGATTTAAAATTCTCTCTTTTTTTTTTTTTTTTCCAAAATTTGCTTTATATCTTTATGTACAACATTAAATTGTGTTATAAAGCTTAGAAGAGTACTATTCTCCATATTCTTTTTATTGTCATTACTATCATTATCCCCTTTATCACTACTGTTATTCTTATTATCTCTATCATTATTTTATTTTAACTACACCGTTTGTTTAAAGGGATAGTAATGTTTCATAATAAAATCAGCTCTATTTACTCATCATAGTATTTGGGCCTTGGAGAGTGTTATTTCAAATCTGTCAGAGCTGTAGTTCAAGAGTAATTGAATGATAACGTATCCCCCTCCCACCCCTTTTACTCATGTAACACTGGTCACCTCAGAACAGCTGGGAGGTGCCCAGGTAGACTGCAGAGAGGGACAATCTTCAATTAAGATAAGGGAAAAAGCTGAAAAACCTGTCAAGGGGGGCAGGGTTTTCATTGTTCTCAGTGTAAGAAGATTGTCCCTTGCTGTTATCTGTCTGGTCTTACAACCAGATTCCACATCTGAGGAGAGCAGTGTTACACTAGGTAAAAGGGGTGGGAGGGGGATAATTTATCATTCAATTACTCTTGAACTACAACTGAAAATATTGAAATAACACTCTCTGTGGCTCAAATACTATGAAGATTAATTGGAGCTGCTGTTTTTGTGAAACATTACTATCCCTTTAAGTAAAGTCTTCTAAAAGGGGCAACAGATAATTACCACTTATGAATGCATACTTCTTTAGGATAGACAGTCCCTCTTCGTGACCCAAATCCTCTCTGGCCCTCTTTGCCACCCTGGTGCCCCTCTGTTTAGGAGATTAGCCTGTGTGGTGAGTATATAAGTATTTCAAATTTTTCCACATTAATCTTTATTTGCACGTCAGTGTATGTGTTTAAAAATGAGTTTGCATAAATAAAATACTTTGGTGTAGTTCTAAATAATTTATTCAGTTACACACAGAGCTCTAAATAGGTCATGAAATAACTTAAAAATTCTCAGTAATTCCCCGCCCACAAGCCACAACCCAGCAACAACCCCTAAAAAAAAGTGTCCCTCATTGGCCAATTGAAATGTTGGGAGGTATTATGAGTGGGAGAGGTAATGTAGGGATAAGACAGGAAGTGCACAGCATGCCTTAATTAGCATAATCTATACTAAATAACACAAAAACGAAATTTTCTAAATAAAAAATGGCTAATGCAATAGATCTTTCAAAATCACTTAAAGTTGTTTTTAGTTGATAGGGTCCCTTTAACCACTCGAATGTTAAAAATGTCTCCAACCGACTGCTTTGCAATGCACTGGAGATCACTTGAGCATTCCATGAGTTAAAAGCTCCTTTTAAATGAATGTGACTTTTGAGGAATGTTAATTTCCCCTGTATAGTGCACTTGATTTGGTGCATAACAGCCCCTTTTTAGATTCCTGAATAAGGTCCTAAAGCCCTTGAGAAGAAAGCAAAAATGAACAATTCTGTTGGAAATTGGCAGAACCACAGTGGACAAATAATAATCTGATTTTGCATACCCCTCTTGCACTCAAAGGGTTAAATGCCAGAAACGTCTCCAGTGCATTGCTTAGCAATCCACTGAAGAACTCTCTAGCATTCTAGAGATTAAAAGACAAGTTTAGATCAATGGGAATGCCTTCCAAATAGGAATGCCCCCACAGTGTAGTTGGTATGCTGTTGAATTGTTAATCTTTTTCTTTTTGCATAATGCCCTAAGCAGGTAAAATAGAGTAAATGTTAATGTGATGTAATTATGAATTACTAAAAAAGATGTTAGAATTATATGGCTTTATTTTTGGCTTCTCTAAAAACTATTACACAAAGTGACATTCCAGTACACTAATAAAAACTATACTGACCAAGGACCAGGGAAATTATTAGCTATGAAGACTGAACATATACCAACCAAGAACCAGGGAAATGATTAGCTAGGATGACTGAACATACACCAACCAAGAACCAGTTAGGAAGACTGAACTCCATAAATATAATTAAAGTGGACATGTAACCATAAAACAAGCTTAGTTTATTTTATACAGAATTATAATCTGCCTATATGTTGTACCAACCTTTTTTCTGTAAAATAGGGTGAAATTTACTTACCGATATTTCCTTTTCTTCTGTGTATCTCCACAGCATTAAAACAATGGGGTTTATCTTCCTCCTCTAGCTGGTAGGACCGAACCGATTTGTATATAGGTCTGCTCCTCCCCTTCCGCTCCAGTTATCTTTGTTAGCCAAGCTGAGAGACCTAATGTCATATAGATATAGAACAGGTTAGTACACTGGGTGGGTATGCTGTGGAGATACACAGAAGAAAAGGAAATATCGGTAAGTAAATTTCACCCTTTCTTCTGTGTACTCCCCAGCATTAAAACAATGGGATATACCAAAGCTTTAATCATGGGAGGGAGCATAACAATTACATAATAACAACAGGGAAAGAATAAATACTTCCTACCCTGATTAAGTAGGAATGACTGCTTGGAGAACCTGTCGTCCAAATTTTGCTTCCGCAGACGAGCTGACATCCAACTTATAGTGTCTTATAAAAGTAGACACAGAAGTCCAAGTGGCTGCTTTGCAGATTTCGGCTGGAGAGGCACTAGCCTTCATTGCCCAAGAAGTAGACACTGCTCTGGTAGAATGAGCTCTTATCTTGAGGGGGGGAGTCAATTTACCCTCCTTATATGCTACCATAATACATTGCCTAATCCACCTAGCTATAGATTGTTTTGAGGCAGCCGTCCCCTTCCTTTTCCCCTGGTAGTTAACAAAAAGAGAGTCTGAGGATCTGAAATCCTTCGTTCTTTCTAAGTAAGTGGAGATGCATCTTACTAAATCTAGAGAATGCAGTCTCTCTTCCTTCTTACCTGAAGGATTATTGCAAAAGGAAGGAAGGACTATTTCCTGATTTAGGTGAAACTCTGAGATCACCTTACCCCTGAAACTGGGTTTCATCCTCAACACAACCTTATCCTTGTGGAAAGTCAAATATGGGCTCTGACAAGACAAGGCCTGGAGTTCATTTACCCTTTTAGCAGAAGTAATAGCAGTAAGGAACACAGTTTTCCAGGTTAGATGTTTGATAGATGTCTGTTCAATTGGTTTGAATACCTGAGAGTCTACCAGCTGGTTTAAGACTATGTTCAGATCCCAGGCTGGAATGACCTCCCTGATCCTAGGACGAGCTTTCTCTACCGCCCTAATGAATCTTTTAATCAAGTCCTTTTCTGCCCAGTGTTTAACGAAAACTGCTGAAAGAGCTGAAATCTGCACTTTTAATGAAGCTGGGCTGAGACCCAAGTCAAAACCTTTCTGCAGAAATTCTAGTACTGTAGATGTAGATACATTCTGCTTAGAGATATTGTTCTTTATACACCAACATCTAAATGTTTTCCAGATTCTATCGTATATCTTATTTGTAGAAGCCTTTCTCCCAGATACGATAGTCTTGATAACACTTTCTGAACAACCCTTGGCTTTTAGATGTTGCCGCTCAGCCTCCAGGCTGTCAAGTGGAAAAATTCCGGATTGTGATGGTATATTGGCCCTTGATGTAATAAATCCTTCCTGCTTGGGAGAGCCCATGGATTCTGGCATGACAATCTTACCATCTCCGAGTACCATGACCTTCTCGGCCAATCCGGGGCTATAAGGATTACTTCTGCCCTGTCCACCTTGATCTTTCTGATTACTTCCCTCATCAAGGGAATGGGAGGAAAAACATAAGCCAAAGAAAATGTCCAAGGGTGTTTCAGGGCATCCTGAGCTATCGCCTGATTCTCTTTCCATCTGGAGAAGTATTTCTTGCATTTTGAGTTCTCCTTCGTTGCCATTAGATCTATGACTGGGTTGCCCCATTTTAATGTTATTTGTTGAAATACCTCTTTGTTTAGAGACCATTCTCCTGGCTGAATTCTGACTCTGCTTAGATAATCTGCTTCTATGTTCTGAACCCCTGCGATGTGAGAGGCTGACAGAGCTTTTAGATTTTTTTCTGCCCATTGGAAAATAGGGTCTATTTCCCTGATTAGGGACTGGCTTCTTGTCCCTCTTTGGTTTTTTAGGTACTGGACTGTTGTCATGTTGTCCGATCTTATGTGGACTGCCGTATTCTTTAACTGCTTCTGGAAGTGAAGTAGGGTGTACTTTACGGCCCTTATCTCCAATATATTTATGTGTAAATGATTCTCTTCCTTTCTCCAGATTCCCTGCACCACTTCGGAATTCCAGGTTCCTCCCCATCCTGATGGACTTGCATCCGTATGAATCACTTGCCATGACGGGTCCTTCAGGGGTGTCCCCTTTGCCAGGTTCGATCTTTTTGTCCACCATGAGAGGGACGTTATGACTCTTGTGGGAAGGATTATCTTCTGATGAGGATCCCTCTTGGGAGACCAGTTTGACAGAAAATACATCTGCAGGGTTCTTGAATGATATCTTGCCCACGGTACAATCTGTATCACAGAGGTCATGACCCCTAGGACTTCCATGATTACCTGGGCTGTCTGAACCTTTTTTGCCCTGAAATGTTGAATCCTGCGAGTGACGTTGCTTATTCTGTCTTCTGATAGGGTTGCTTTTGACTTGTGTGTGTCCAGCTTTAGACCTAGGAACAGCAAACTTTGTGTTGGGGTCACATGACTTTTTTCTAAGTTTATGACCCATCCTAGATCCTTCAGATGTGCCAATACCTTTCTTGTGTGCAGATGTGCCATGTCTTCTGATTGTGATATTATGAGAAGGTCGTCTAGATAAGGGATGATCTGGATTCCTTGTCTTCTTAGAGGTTCCAATGCTGCGGCCAACACCTTTGTGAATGCTGTTGGAGCAGAGGACAGCCCGAAGGGAAGACATCTGAACTGAAAATGGTTGTTCTCTATGGCAAACCTGAGGAATCGTTGGTGTTCCTTCTTCACTAGGATGTGATAGTAGGCGTCTTGTAAGTCTATCTTTGTCAAATAGTTGCCCGGGCAGAGAGATCTTATGACTGAATTGATTGATTCCATCTTGAATGATTTCTGTATCAGGAATCTGTTGAGGAACTTCAAATCCAGGATTATCCTGCATGCCCCAGATGGCTTTGGAACTGCAAACAGTGTGGAATAAATGCCAACATATTTCTGTCCCTGTGGCACTTTTTCCACTACTTCTTTCTTGACTAATAGGTTTACTTCCTTCATAAAAAGTCTTACCATACGGGGATTTCTTGGCAGTTTTGAAATTCTGAATTGATTTTTGTTGGGAGTCTTTCTGAAGTTTAGCGGAAATCCTGTCTGCAGGATATTGCAAATCCACATATCTTGCGTCTTCCAGTGACTTGCAAATTTCTGCAGGCGACCCCCTACCTGCTCCTGAGACTGGACCCGCCGCTCTTCATAATTCTTTTTTGAAAGCTGGTTTCTTATTGTGGTCTCTTCTGAACGTACCTCTGGTATTCTGATTGAGCTGCCTTTTGGTATCATTCTGCCTGTTTTGGTACCTTCCTTGGTTCCGAAAGGAATAATTTCTTGATCTTGAGAAAGATGAACGGGCTGGAGATGATCTGCTTCTCTTCCCTTGGGGCAAGATAGTACTACGCCCACCTGTCATCTTTTTTATCAACTCTTCTAACTGATCACCAAATAATTTCTCTCCTTTAAAGGGTAAAGAAAGCAACTTATTTTTAGAAGGAACATCTGCTCCCCAAGACTTTAGCCACAAGGCACGTCTGGAAGATACTGACAAAGCAGATGTCTTAGCTGCTAATCTAACCGAATCCAGCGAAGCATCACATAAGAAGTTATTTGCTTCCTTGATAGTAGCCACTTCTTTTAACAATTTAGATCTTGATACCGATGAATCAATCTTTTCTTCCAGACTGCTTAACCAGATTCTCATGGTTCTAGAAATTGAGGCCACTGCTGTAGCTATCTTTAAGTTATTGCCTATTAGTGCATATTGCTTCTTTAAAACTGCCTCCATTCTTCTTTCCATAGGGTCTCTTAAAGCCGAACCGTCTTCCAAAGGAATAGTAGTATGCTTAGCCAGGCCTGACACTGCTGCATCTATTTTAGGTGGAGTGGACCATAGACCAACATCATTTTCCTGGAATGGGTACATTCTTGTGAATCTCTTAGTCAGACTGGATCTTTTATCAGCCTTCTTCCATTCCTCCTGAACAATATCTGTGATAGAGCTATGAACAGGAAAAGTGGGTGTATTCTTCTGATTCCCCAGAAAAGCAGCATCCATTACACTGAGCTCTTTCTTTTCTTCCTCCATTCCTAGTGACTTTCTGATATATCTGATAAAACCATCAATTTTATCCAAGGAAAATGCGCCCACTCCTTCTATAATTTCTCCTTCTTCCTCTTCAGAAGAGTATTCGGATGGTTCTGGGCTATTAGATTCTTCCATCTCAATATCTTTTGAGGATGATGTGCCCTCTAATGGATCTTCAGCTCTAGCCCTCTTCCTGGGTAAAACTGACTCCTGCATTGCTGTAAAGGTTTCTTTCATGGAGCTTTGCATCCAGGCCAGGAAGTTTTGAAATTGTTGAGGAACCTCCTGGCCTCCTGCCTTCTTTAAACATTCTAAGCACAGTTTGGAACCCTCTACAGGCACATTCTTCCTATCACAGCCCATACAGACCTTAGGTTTAGAAACCTTAACCCCAGGACCCCCACTATCCTTAGAAGTACCTGGCTCAGCCTTATCTTTACCAGAGCTATTCTTTACAGGGGTAGACATACTAACTAACTGGAAAAAATTTTTTTTAAAAATCCTATACTTTATTAACTTAAGCTAAAATAAATAATAGATCAGTTCCTACCTTGTCTTGACGCTTGTCCGTTCTTATATAGTCTCCTGCGTTTCAGCCTGGAGCGCACGCCGTTTGGGCGCCATTCCAAGGCTGTAGAATAAATTTCTCTTGTCAGTGTTTCCTTCCCCTCTGTCCGCCAACACTGATGATGCCGCCGCCCTTGACCGACGTCATCGCAATGCGTCCAGTCCTGTGGGAAGCCTCGGGGTTGCACTCAGCTTGAGGAAGCAGGTAATCCCCGGAATGGAGGTTTTTTCTACCCCTATCCACATACACTGTGGGGGAAAGGGTAGGATTCAGCAGCCCTGTAGCTCCGATTCCTTGCGCTTGCATATTTTCTTTTTCTTTTTTTTTTTTTTTAATTCGACGGAGGCTCTTGCCTCCTGTCCTCCAGCTAGTAGGACCGAAAATAACTGGAGCGGAAGGGGAGGAGCAGACCTATATACAAATCGGTTCGGTCCTACCAGCTAGAGGAGGAAGATAAACCCCATTGTTTTAATGCTGGGGAGTACACAGAAGAAAATTCGTTTTTTAGATATTGTGTATGTTTTTGTGGCACAGTGTGGCACCTTAAGCTAATTCCTTGCACAGTATGATCATTTTTTAGCTTGAAGCCAAACATTTCTCATTGTGCTATTATATATGACCTCAGTGTATGGTAATATTGGCCTAGCACAGGAACAAATTATTATAAACTAGTATAAACGTCCGTGTACTAGGGCCAAAGTGTAGGCCAGCGGCCTTGGCTACTGCCCCGGAGCAGGGAGCAGAAACAGGCAGTGGGCCCGTTCAGAGCGACACATTTGGCCAGTCTCTACAGCGCATGACTGCATCGTTCGGGCAGTCTGTACTGTGCATGTGCGTGTTACGCACACAAGGAGTGATGCATTCTAGCAAATTGTATATATTGATTTGTTTTTGTGCCTCCACAATGTGCCACCAACACATAAATGTTAATTTCCCAAAAAGATTTATATTACAAACCAATAGCTAGCATAACATATAGGCGTGTTTTAATTTTCTTGGCAATTAACAAAACATATTATGGTGATGGGTCCACTTTAAGGTAGTATAACACTCCAAGGGCAGCCACATCTGCAAACAGCTAAATGGAGTTGCACCTGCAGCAAGGCACTAACTGAATTGAAGAAGCCCACCTCATTATAAATGTTTTTCTCAAGCAGTGATAATGACCTTCGAGAGAAAACCAAGCAACACAGTGTAGCTCTGTTAGGGTGCTTTATTTACCAATCCAACATATGCTGGAATCTATGCACCAAGACCACAGGGGGCAAAGGCATAATGGCAATGTGCCGATCACAGAGGAAGCATCTGTCCCTAAAGAATAATTGGTGTATTGAAACTAAGTTATACTCTAAAGGTTTAGTCTTTCCCCACAAGATATTTTGTTATCCCAAGAGTTAAAATGAAATTCAGCAGATGGCTTCATCTAAAAAAAAGACATTTGTTGAGTACTAGTTGGAACCTAGAGACTCAGGATAGCAAATGAGAATGAAAAATCAATTTTTATCTTCTGTACAAAAATAGTAATTTTATACATTCATCAGGATGTTTAATAAAGAAAGAGAACAATAATATGGAATCGGTTTTGTTTTTATCTGTGAGGCAGGCCATCTGGATCCTGGCTGAAAAGAAGAACAACATAACTGCAACAGACATAGGTGTTGGAGATTGCTGATGGATTACCAGTATCATAAATGAGAATCCTTACTGCAGCTTGCTGATGTCACTTGTTACAGAAAACTACAGGGCGATCTTACATATCAAGGGTATACAACCTTTGGCTCTCCAGCTGTTGAGGACTACAACTCTCATCAGATAATGGGAGCTGATGTCCCCAGCAGCTGGAGAGGCAAAGGTTGCCTACAACTGTTATTGATTATAACAAGGGTGCTCAAATTTTATCAAGAAACACACTTAGAAAAGAACAATTTACGGGCCAGATCAAAAGAATGAAGTTAACATACTAAAGACACGTATGGTTCCAGACTCAAAATTAGAAAATACATACACTATTGCATCCAATTCAAAGATAGCTTGTTAGGCTAGTCTATATTTTGCTATATAAACGTTAAAACTTTAATTATCTGTATAAACAGAAATTAAAATGGTGTGTTTCTCAATCTGGGAAGGCCACACCCCTTGAATGGCAATAGTTAGGAGTTATGCAAATTCTGCATCATCGAGCAGCCTTCTCCAGCCACGTCTGTGGCTGAGTGGGCAGTGGAAAAAGGTTGGGGTTTCAAAAAGGGTTTGCGTTGGTCTGTGACTACCAGTGGACAATGGAATATCTCTCCCTACCCCCGAATGTTCTTGCAAGAGCAAGGTTGTGTTCCTTTTTATATATATGTATGTACACACACACACACACACACACAAACACATATACTACTAGATCCACACAATGACTCCTCCCTTTTCCTGTCCTGTCTGACACCCCAGCATTGTTCTCCTGTCCAGTCAGTGGTAGTACAGTCCAATACATTGATTACTCCCCGCTCCCATTACTCCCTCCAAGAAATCTACCTGACCTACAGTGGCTCCTCTCTCTCCTTGGTGGCCCGCACTCAGCACTGTACATGGCTTTCTTTCCAGGTACTGGGGAGAATAGGCAGGTCACAGGGGAGAGAGGAGGTGATGGGGAGATGCCGGGACTTCAGGTGGACCTTTTGGGGGGAGGAGGGAAGTGGTAACAGGATGAGTGTGTGTTTGTGTGGCAGAGAGATCTCCCACCGGCTATTCCTGTCAAAAACGCCATCTCGAACAGTAGTAGAAAGGAATTTACATAACCCCTACCTATTGTTGCCCCAGTGTGTATGTGGCAAAGGACACAGGACAGTCTTGCCAATCAATATGTATTGCTTACCATGTTTGTCATTTAAAGCAGCTCTTGCTATTTTCTCCACAATATCCTTTTTCCTGGCCTCTGAAATATTCAATAGACAAGCTGCTAAACGCAATCCCAACTTGCCAGATGTCATTTCAGTTTGCTAAAAAATAAAAAACAAAGGAAAGTCAGGTTATTGTTTGTGTTAGTTGGTTTCTGAAAAGGAATCATAGATCTGGTTTAACCCCTTAAGGACCATGTGACGTACCAGGACCATCGTGCGGTTTTTGCCTTATGGACCAGTGACAGTCCTGGAACGTCACATTTTTTTTTTTTTTTTTACTTACAGAGCTCCAGCAGGATCTTTGAGAGCTCATTTAAAAGCCCCATTTAAATCAGTGGGAATTTTCATTTGTCCCTTATGGTGCATTTGGTTTGCTCCAGAACTGCACCTCTTTAAGAATTTGTGGACAAGAGGAGGGCTAATGTGTCACTTTTTAATGCACTGTACACACCCCTGGCCCTTATAGGGTTAACTTTCTGATCACTTACTAATTTCTCTAATAATCTGAACAGCAACATTTTGTTAGATAGGCATATCATTGAGTTATCATTTTAAAACCCATTTAGAAGTTCAAATCCCAAATTGCAGCAGAGATTACATTAATAAACAGTGCTGTAAATGTTAACTAGTCTGGGATTAATAAAACAAATACAGTGGAAGATGACTAATAGAATTATGTTTACTTTTTACTTATCATTGTACGGGATTATAACTTCTCCTGATTACTAACCTTCACTGATGATTTCACTACCCTGTTGAAGGGGAAAAAACACATCATAATCAAACATTCCATTTAGCTTACTATGGCTAGAAAATCCTAATGGACCGTATGAATCTTCCCTTGCTCCTTGGTTCAACCAATAACATCTTCAGCCCTGGATGTCATGTTCATGCAGGCAGAGATGGGAGTTACTGGCAGTTTCTTCAAACTATAGATAGAAGACTGTTTGATGCTTCTTAACCGTTTAAGGACCAGGGGGAGCATAACACTGGCCTTTAGAGGGTGAAGATTAATCTGTGCAGTGAGGGCTGTTTGTGTCCTGTAGTCCTGCAAGCAACTGTCATGTCCACCTTCATGGACATGGCATCAAGGGCTGAAGATGTTATATCTTGTATATAGGTACAAGAGTAAAATTAATAGGGGCCATCAGGGTTTTTTGGCTGTAGTAAGATAAGGGGGGCTCTTATTAAGGTTACTTCTCCTTTAATATAAGAATAGCATACCTTACCTACAGCCTATAAACTGCTGCTACATAATTCTTTACTTGGCAACACTGGTGGTGCTGCAGTCACGCGCAGTACTGGCTGCCCACGCCGCGGCTGGTACGGAGCAGGGAGCTCCGAATTCAGACCATAGTCCTCTCTGTGGTCCCAGGAAGGTGCGCAAAGAGAACTCCAGTCTGATTTCGGAGCACCCCGCTCCGTATCAGCCGCGGCAAACACTCTGTACTGCACATGACTGCAGAGCGCACAACCATCTCTACTGAGCATGACAGCTTCTGACACACATCCTTAGCTAATTATAATATAGGATAAGCTGCTGGATTCAAAGTATTAAAGAGGCAGTATAAGGACAGTAAAGCAGCATTTTAACCCTTTGAGAGGCAGGAAGGTATCCAATGCATTGCAATGCACTGGATATCTTTCTGGCACTCAAAGAGTTAAACCCTGGCTGCATCCTCAGAGCAATAGGAACAGAGTTCCCACATCTCATAAATGGTATCAATTTGAAAGGTCGCACGCAAAAGAGCGTGCAACCATATAATATGTCACCAGTATAAAAATGGCGACCTGAGAGTCTTGCGCTGCAAGAAAGCGAGAGATTCTCAGGTCGTGTAGTCAAACATCGTAATCTAGTGTCATATCTGCATCCAGCACTGCACCCCTCTGCCCTACCACCTGGCCTGCGCTCCAGGATGGTGGTTGGGGAGGACGTGGAGCCATTGCTGCTGTGTCTAGTGTCGGGTCTGTGCCGGGTGCTGGACTCATTTTTACTCCGAGGTGTGCTCCAAGAGCGGCCAGTTGTACAGCAAGTCCCCCTCCAGTTTTAAATGAGTAAGAGTCAGTTTTATTTTCTCTATAATGTCTGTTACCTTTTGCTGTCTCCCTGCTGAACATCATGCCTAACACATAGAGCTTTCCTCCTCCTGCAGCCTCTCCCTCTCCTCTCTGCCCTGCTCTGTCACTTTGTCTTTCTATTCGGAGCAGACCTGACACTACATTGCAACGTTTGAGACACGACCTAAGAATCTCGCGCTTTCGTGCAGCACGAGATTCTCAGGTTGCCATTTTTATACTGGCAACATGATAAATGTGTTATGTGATCGGACGCTCTTTTACGTGCAACTTTTCAAAAGTGAACCCTCATAAATCACCTCCAGGTGTGCTGTGCAGACCACAGAGATATTCACAGCTGGATAATGTCAGCACCTTACTTAAATCTCATGGGAACCTCTCCACTCCTCATAGAAGGCCCAAAGAATCCCACTGACAGGGTTTCTCCAACACGTGGTTTCTATGGGGATGTGAGAAGTTCCAGTGGGCTCCTTGTAAGGCACTGATACATCCCTGCGGGGAGATGAACTAATGTTCGATTCTGTGGTGATGTGTATCTGGTGATGTGTGAGGGAACACATCTCCTTGGCTATGTAGAAACACAGCTCCATATGCACTAAGAATTAGTTATGTAAGGAGAAGGGAGGATACGTTCCACATTCCATACATGGCTATCATACTGCTGGCAAAGTGGAAGGGATGCCCTCTCACACATTGCCAGCAGTAAAAGAGGATTTTAGTCTTTCCGGTTAAATCCTTTTCTCTTAGTCCATACAGGTTACTGGTAACTTTGGGTTGGTGATCCGCCCCTTTAATTAGGCAGGAACAATTCCAGAATTGTATGCAGGGGGTGGAGCCTACCTTCCCTCCTTGGCTGCAGCTAGCCAATCAGCTCCAGTAAGATTTGATACACTAACTATTGACTAGATAGTAGAAGGGAAAGAAGACCCCTGTGAGCATGACCCTGAAGGACCCCCACAGTCTGCCACAGGAGAGCCAAGCGTGGTCCCTTGACAGGGTGGAAGACCAGTAACATGTATGGACTAAGAGAAAAGGATTTAACAGGTAAGACTAAAATCCTCTTTTCTCTGTCGTCCAATACAGGTTACTGGTAACGTTGGGATATCCAACCATTGAGTTTCCCAGAGATGGGAAGGAAAGGACCAGGCTCAAGGCCCCCAAAGTCACCAGAACAGGTATGAACCATCAGATCAGAGATAGCCCAACAAAACAAAGGAAGTGTCAACGGACACTGAACAGGGGTAACAACACCCCAAAACTGTTACACAGCGCACTGAACTAGAGCCAACAGGGCTCAAAAGTGAAGGAAGCACCAAGAACCGAAGAAGATCCAAGAAAGGCAAGACTGCCTCTAGGATCTTCTTTCCAAAGCTGGCATCAGCTGATGCCAGCACATCAACACTGTAGTGCTTCGAAAAGGTGTGCACAGACGACCAAGTGGCAGACTTGCAAAACTGATCAGAGGAGGCCTGATTCATGTAAGCCCAAGAAACCCCAATAGATCTAATAGAATGAGCCATGACCTGAAAGGGAACAGGCTTCTTCCTGAGCTCGTAAGCCTTATGAATAGTGGACTTGATCCAGGATGCAATAGTCACTTTGGGTGCAGGTCTTCCTGCCCTGGGAACCTCAGGAATGATGAACAGTGCATCAGATTGCCTGATAGACTCAGTGTGATGGACATAAAACTTGAAACAACGCACCACATCTAACAAGTGGATATCCCTCTCCATGTCAGAGGTAGGGTCAGGGCAGAAAGAAGGCATCACAAGGTGTAACTCCGCGACACAGCAAACAGACATGATCGCCAGGAGAAAGGACATTTTCCACGTCAACAAGCGTAGAGGAATAGTAGCCAAGGACTCAAAGGGAGGGCGCTGAAGAACACCCAAAACAAAGTTAAGATCCCATGGAGGAATGGGATTCTCAAAGACAGGACGAGTATGAGCAATGCCCTGAAAGAAAACCTTGACATCAGGAAGGATGTCAATGCACCTCTGAAAGAAAACAAAGAGAGCAGAAGTCTGAACCTTAAGGGAACTCAAACTGAGGCCCTTGTCCACACTGTCATGCAAAAAGGAAGTCCACCATGACGTTGTCTATGCCAGGAATGTGCA
Organism: Rhinophrynus dorsalis; assembly: GCA_037306005.1. Lineage (NCBI taxonomy): Eukaryota > Metazoa > Chordata > Amphibia > Anura > Rhinophrynidae > Rhinophrynus > Rhinophrynus dorsalis. The sequence continues at coordinate 150,129,688 of CM074725.1, read as the reverse complement.
TGGAGGATATGGCAGGAATGTGTTCTTCTGCCCAGAACAAAATAGCCTTGACCTCTAGCCAAGCAGCGAGACTTCTTGTTCTGCCCTGCTTGTTGATGTAAGCCACGACCGTGGCGTTGTCGGACTGTACCCGGACTGGGCAGTCTTCCAGCTGAGGTGTCCAATGACAAAGGGCATGAAATATTGCCCGGAGCTCCAACACGTTGATGGGAAGGAGAGATTCCTCCAGAGACCACTGACCCTGAGCACTAAGGCAACCCAGGACCGCTACCCAGCCAGAGAGGCTGGCATCCGTCGTCACCGTGGTCCAGAAGGATACCAGGAAGGACTTGCCCTTCAACAGACTGGAGAGGTCGAGACACCACAACAAGCTCAGTTCCACATGAAGAGGAAGGGATACTGATGTCTTCAGAGGGTCCAGCTGACCCTTGCACACCTGGAACACAAACCTCTGCAGTTCCCTGGTGTGAGCTATGGCAAATGGGACCACTTCTGTGGTGGAGATGAATTTCCCCACTAGAGAGGACAGCTTCTTGGCTGGAAATGGACTGTGAGCCAGAACAGCAGAAACTCTGTGGGCGATCTGGTGAGCTACCTCGTCTGTGAGAAACACCATGCTCTGCTGAGTGTTGAAGAGAAGGCCCAGGAAGACCAGACGCTGGGATGGGACAAGATCCGACTTGTCCATGCTGGTGATCCACCCGTGATGGGTGAGAGCATGAATGCAGTCCTGAACCTGCTGATGAAAAAGTTCCTCAGAAGGGGCTTTCACAAGCAGGTCGTCAATGTATGGAGTAGCTCTGATGCCATCCTGGTAGAGGACGGACACTAAAGCTCCCAGGACATGGTTGAAGACTTGAGGAGCTGTAGTCAGACCAAAGGGAAGAACTGAAAACTGAAAATGCCCTTGGTTGCAGGCAAATCCGAGATACTGTCGGCTCTCTGGATGAATGGCGATGTGTAGATACGTGTCCTGAAGATCCAGAGAGGCAAGGAATTCTCCTGGGGACATAGCAGCAATCACCGTCCTTAGGCATTCCTGGTGATAATGAGTCCTGATCACAAAGGAATTGAGATCCTTCAAATCCAAAATGGGATGACAATCGCCATCCTTCTTGGAGACCACAAAGAGGTTTGAGTAAAAACCCATACCTCTGTCTTGAACTGGAACAGGTTCTAGAACATCCTTGTCCAGAAGGGCCTGGATAGCGCCATTGAACAGACAACATTTCTCTGCGCCCTGGGGCTTATGAGAAGGAAAAAAGCAAAAAGGAGGAAGAGAGACGAAAGGGATTCTGTACCCTTCCGCCACCACCTGAAAAACCCACAGGTCCTCCACTGAATCCTCCCAGACGCTGTGATAGTGACGCAGACGGCCACCCACAATAGAATGGGGACCTGGGTTCAGCGAGTCATGCCGAAGAAGGCTTGGAAGCCTTAGGCTTGGAGAAGACCTTGGGCTTCCATTGCTGTTTGGGCTTGGAGGAGCCACGCGGAGCTGAGGGACCTGCCTGGTTCGCCAGACGTGTCTCAGTCTGGAAGGAACAAAAAAACGATTACGCTTGAGAGGCGTTTTCTTCCTGGGGACCAAGGGCAGAGGGGTGCTTTTACCCCCTGTGGCCTCACTAATCAGATCCTTGAGATCTGGCCCAAACAATGAAGTGCCTTGAAAAGGCAAGCAGAGCAAGGCTTTCTTGGAAGCAGCGTCAGCAGACCAGATCTTGAACCAAAGAGCCCGTCTGGCAACCACAGACATGTTGGAAACCCTAGCCACCAAACGGACGGCATCAAATAAGGCAACAGAAACATAGTGCTGGGCCTCATAAATGTTGGCAAGAAGCCACAACATATCCAAAGAAGGAGCACCTCACGAACAGCCAGGGTGAGCTGTTCAGTCCAGACCGCAATGGCCCAGTTAACCCATGCCGCAGCGAACGCTGGACGAATGGCAGTACCAGCAGTGTCAAAAATGGACTTGAGGGAAACCTCAAGTTTCTTGTCAGTCCAGTCTTTCAGAGCTGACGCATCAGAAACTGGCAAGTCAGTAGACTTAGATAGCCTGGAGACAGGAGCAACCACTTTGGGGGGATGAACCCACTGAGCACCTCAGAGAAGGGGTAAAGCTTGGCAAATTTCTTGGAAACAGAATGTTTCCTGTCCGGGTATTTCCACTCATCAGACACAAGGCGGTCAAGAGTGGGGTTAGGTGGAAAACAAGTAAGGGGCTTTTTAGGCTCCTGAAACACATCAGAGGGATCTGAAGAAACCTCCTGAACTAAGGGAATGTTTAGGGTAGTCAAAACAGCCCTCAGCCGAGGACTCAGGATCAGCCTCAAAGGGGTCCCCAAAAAACTGAGAGGAGCCCACAGCAGAACATTCCTCAACATCTGAATCCACCAACAGTTCCTCCTCAGAGGAATCTGATACGTCAGGTACTCCCTGCAGTTTGGGCAGGGAAGATTTGACTGAAGTAGGGGTCTGCCATGAATGGAAGACCCCCTGTAACTGGGATGGAAAGAGTTGCAATGTAGACCTAAGGTCCCTAGTAGCAGCCTTGAACTCTTGCTCCCAAACTGGCTCTAATGCATGGCTGGAGGTCCCTGGGAGAGACTCAGGGACATCAGAACATGCTGGGCATAAATGACCTGAGAATTCTCTAGGTAACCCTGAATGACATGAGGAGCAATGCACAATAGGGGACACAAAGACCCCAGCGTCCTTAGTCTTAGGCCTGGCCCCAAGCTCCAATGGATTAGACATTCTCAGTGTCAAAAACGTTTAGAGTATAAGGAATCACCCTAATACAGTGTGTTAGATTAAAATTTCACCCCAGAAATCACTAAAATGCACTTAATTGGCAGGCGAAGGGTTAATCTGCAGAGGAGAGAAGGAGAGTCCAAGCCCTGCGTAGGATACTCGTTCTGGAAAAGGCACAAAATGGCTGCTGCGGCAGGAGCCAAACAGAAACGAGCGTGCAAATTACCCTAACAGTGCCGGAAGCCCCATGAGCCCCCCAACACATCTGAAACGTTAACTGGCTGATAGAGCAAGGGCAGGCAATTAAAATGAGCCATCTCTGAAGTTGCTACATTAAGCGGTTGCAGAGATATGTCCCAAACTGTAAGTCCCATAGAAGTGAATGGAGCAATGGCGTCTATGCGGTAAAGCGCACAAACTCAAATTTTGGCAAAGTTGAAACAGTAAAATAAAAGTACATGAAACATCACTAGAACATGTTAGAAGATCCCAAAACACACTGAACCCAGTAGGGAAAGTGCCAAAAAAACAAAGATGCAAAGCCAGCAGCTAAAGGGTTAAATTACCACATAAACCTGATCCAAAACACCCAACAGACATACAGATAAACCCAATAAGTGCAGGAGTGTGCAATAGGAACTCCAAGGGAAAAACCCCTGTGCGGAGCAGCACTGTGGGACATGTGGACCTGCAGCACTCAAAGGGTTGCTCACCTTTCCTGCAGATCTTCTGTCTTCAAGTGTTAGTAATGTCCACAAAAAAAGTTTTTTGCATTTAGAAGAGCTTGAAAAGCTGAGCTAAATGCAAAAAAACATATCTCTCAAACCACTATGGTTTAAGAGATACAGGCGTTTAAAGTTTGATCTCTCCTGCTGACAGCTGAAAAGCTGTCTGCAGGAGATCCGTGGCGGCCAACACGGAGGCGCTTGAGAAGTGCCGCAATCTCGTTATTTACCAAAAATCCCTTCATTGGAATGGCCTAAAACGTGTGCCTGGTTTTCAAGCACTCGTTTTAGATCATTCCAATGAAGGGATTCGTGGTAAATAAAAATCGAGGCACTTCTCAAGCGCCTCCATGTCGGCCGACACGGATCTCCTGCTGACAGCTTTACAGATGTCAGTAGGAGAGATCAAACTTTAAACGCCTGTATCTCTTAAAACATAGCGGTTTGAGAGATACGTTTTTTTGCATTTAGCTCAGCTTTTTAAGCTCTTCTAAATGCAAAAAAACTTTTTTGTGGACATTACTAACACTTTCAGTCTACCATGTATTAAGAAGAAGCCTCGGAGGGCAACTCCTGAGGAAAGAACTTGTACCCAATATTTTCCCCCCAGGGCTTAAGGTACACAAAAAGCACCTGGTTACTGAGCTAGCCACATTTAAGGGCATTGTCAATTACAGTAATCCGCCTAATGGTGGTATTCCATTTCTAACACAAAAATATATTTTTTCTAAAACTATAGCAGAACTGTTCTCTTGTCTGTGTCTTCACCAAGGAACAAATCTTATTGGAGCTGGTTGGCTAGCTGCAGCCAAGGAGAGAAGGTAGGCTCCACCTCCTGCATACAATTCTAGAATTGTTCCTGCCTAATTAATGGGGCGGATCTCCTACCCAAAGTTACCAGTAACCTGCATTGGACAACAGAGAAATGTTGTTACTTTGGTTTGCCGTAGCATGTATATTAGGTGTATAACTGTTTCTTTGAGATCCCCCACCCCTCCTTTTTTCCCCCCTCTTAGTCTTGCTCTCCTCCTCCTCACTCTTGTCTTTATGCCCAAGAAATACGTTGTTACTGTTTCCTCTATTCAGCTCTGTCCTCATGCCCTCTCAGTGGCCTCATTTGGACACACTATGTGCTTTACTCCTGGATATCTTGCTCCATTTTGTTTTCTTGGATGATGATGCACGACGCCTCCTTTCAATGTTGTTTTACATTCTCTATATGTTGGCACAATAAGGGTCATACACATAGATTTAATTCTAGGGAAAAAGAAGTTACCATAGACAACAAATGTCCCCTATCATGCCTTCCTTAACCTTCTTGCCACCCCTCCTCCATTGGCCACTCTGCCACCACTCCTCCCCCCACTTCCGCAGGGTAGGGAAAGTGGCGAAGGGGGCAGAGGAGGAGTGGCAGACTGGCAAATGATACAGAGGAGGGGTGGCAGACTGGCGAACGGGAGGAGGAGTAGAAGTGGCAGGAATGGTAGAGAAAACTATTGCTATTATTGCCAGTGAAGGGCTGAGTGCTGCATACCAAAGTTTTCCATAAATGGCACATGTAACAGTCCCATCTGGAAGCAAAACATCTTGGATGCAAGCTATCAACAATAATAACTTCTACATACCTCCCAAGTGTCCTTCTTTAGGAAGGACAGTCCCTCTTTGAGACCCAAATCCCCCTGTCCCTCTTTTTTACCCTGGTGTCCCTCTTTTTAGGACATCAGAATGAGTGTTGTGTATATTAGTCTATCACATTGCTCCACAGCAATGAAACGCATGTACATGTTTAGTTAATCTTCAATATATGTGTTTGTAAATTAATCTGTATAAATAAAATACTTTGGTCTTGCTCTAAATCATTTATTTAGTTACAAAAGATGTGTTAATAGGTCACACAGTAACAAAAAAAATCTCAGTAATGCCGGTGCACAAGCCACACCTCCAGAAATACCACCTAAAACACCAGTGGCCATTTGAAATGTTGGGAGGTATGCTTCTGAATGAAGCGTATCTCAGGATTGAGAATACCCTTGCACTAAACGAAATGAAATGCCCTACAACTTAAATATTTTCATAGAGTCTACTGTCCTTTTAAGACGCTATGCCTGTTAAACAGTATCAAATATATATACACTATATTTTCAACAGGAGAACAGTTTCAAAGAGGTTCCTAATATTACAGCAGTCACATCATACTAAAGAGAGACGCAACATGTGACTCTCCAACTGTTGTCGGACTACAACTCATAAAATCCTAAAATGCCCATTGGTTGAAGATTACCGAGTATGTGATAGACTAAAACCATCTTCAGAGCCACGGGCTGCTCCCCTGGAAGTCAGAGAATGCAAAAAATGTGCTATAAAATTATTATTTCCACTCTAATCTGCCAAACCACATACAAAACAAGAGATCAGCACACTTCTTTCTTACCATTTACTTTAGCAGATCGTAAAGTTGTATTAGTATGGTAAGTCACTTAGTCCAAACCTTCCTTACAGTAACAGAGCCCCCTTCTGGGAAACTCTTGGAACTACAGGAAACAATTTTAGCTAGGAATGCATAATATATGATGTTACAATGGGAATGTTATTCTGCCAGACTTGCACATTAGTCGGTTCAACCCCGCAATGTATAATTTGCATAAGCCTTATACGTTAAAATGGGCCTCTGATAACCTTAACCCTTTGAGTGCCAGAGTGGTACGGAATGCATTGCTTTGCAATGCATTCCGTACCACTCTGGCACTCAAAGGGTTAAACATACTGAACGAATAAGCTGTCCCACTCCCTACAGTCCCAATTATATACATGAGAGCTTTAATCTACTACGTTTTAGAGAAGTATCTATCACACTGCAAAACAATTCATGATGGTATTCCATTGAGTGCCAGAGAGGTGTCCAATGCGATGTAGACCTCTCTGGCATTCAAAGGGTTAAAAGCTACATCTCAATCATGGCGCAATTGGTTTATCGCAGAAGAGCTCCACTTTAGGCATATACAGCCTACTGGGACATACGTACACTTATTAAAGTGGAGCAATTCTGAATCAAACGTGCAACAACGAGGATAACACATAATTTGTTGGGATGTTTGTCTGGCACACCGCGGGTTAACTATTTGAATGCGATAAGGGTACGAGCGCACCACTATGGCACTCAAGAGGTGGAAGTGACATTTTGAAAACAAGATACTGTCATAACCGTCCTGCATTAAAATAGATATCTGTTCGTGTACCCTATTGTGAAGTAAGTTTACCACAAAATTAATCCACGCTGTCATTAGTTATAAGGCCGAATGAGCTTGATAGAATGAGCGTTAATTTAAGGTACATGTAACATGACTTGACTGAAATTATAACATACTACAACGAGTGGCAGGCACACACCGAAATGTGCATCCCCGTTAGGTGTAAGGTATGCTCCTAGTAAGGAAGCCTGTATAGTGACTGAGTTGGGATCATGGCTTTAGACCACAATCCCATCATCCTCAGCTGATCAATAGCAGGCTAAAAATGATTGGTATTAGCGCATTAACAGCTAGAGAGAATCTGGTGGTGATTGGTGAACACTCTTCCGGGGCAATGCGTTACACAACCCTCTGGCTCTCAAATGGTTAACCCTTTGAACACCATGGGAGTTAGCCATTTGGCACTGAAATAGTACATTCCAACGAGGATTATTATTTTGTTTTAACAGCCTCAGATCAGTTTACTAAGGCGGATGTACTAAGAACTGTGGTGTAGTTCTGGACACAGCACCCACAGTATCGTTCGGTTTGCTGCATAACTGGATCATTTACTGCTGATGGACTAAGGAATTATAGCGCAAATCAACTGTACCATAGGGAAACGATAAGCCAAATTTATGTAAATGGCCTTTTAACCCCTTGGAAGCTAGAGAGGTCTTGAAACATTGCTTCACACTGCGTTGAAGTCATGTCGAGCATTTTAGTGGTTAAAAGTCCATTTAAACCAATGCAATTTTGGTAATTTAGTTTTTTACCCTGGAGCAGTTTGCTTGCTCCAGAATGGTACCACGTCTTAGTACATTAGCATCACTGATGTTGTCGTTTGCTGCTATGGTGACTCATGTAGTGTCTTCCAAGCCACCGTCCTTGTTGAGCTGATGTCATACGTAAAAGCGTGCGGCCCTTAGTGACATTCGTGGCTGTTCCTTGGTTACCGCAGCTATATGCGTTCTCTGCACCGAGCTCTGCTTTTTGGCCGCCGGCTGCTATTTCACACTGTGGCCGGGGTGATTAGCATGTGCGCGGGGGTCTGCTCTGGGCCTAGCACCCCTTCCCTCTTCAGACTACCAGCCGTGCCCGGCTTCGAGCCCACTAGAAGTAACGACTTGCTGCTGTGCCCTGCTGGTGAGAGTGGGGAGAAGCCACATCATGTCGTTTATTTCCCTGGTGATGTGCAGGTTAGTCTGACCGGTAGGAGTAATTGTTTCCTACAAACATTATGGGTTATGTGCTAAATGGTGATGAAGTGGAGGCGACTTATCCAGTGATATCACTTCTACGATTTCTATGTTATTCTATGGAGCCTATGCACTAATATCTCTCCCACTTGAGAAATCTTTGGGCATTGGCTCCATAGAATAACATAGGGACTGGAGAAGTGATTTCACAGGAAAAGTCAATCTACAGTTTATCACCACTTAATTGGGGTTGGGCAGCATGTGGCTCTCCAGCTCTTGTTGAACTGCAACATCCATCCTGATCTGATCTGTGCCATTTGAGGAAGTTGGCTGGAGAGCCCATAAGGCTTTTTAGAGTGTAAGATATGTGTACATAGAGATCTGTAATGCTTATAATTGGGGATATGTTACTATCAGTAAATGACAGTGTCACCTTTGAATAAGAGAAAAAGTATACTGGCTAATTGTCCATGATTTCCAAAGACAGTCCCTGTTTTGGGGGTCCTTTATTTTAAAATTGAATCTCTGCTCCATGTTACCTTGCCATTAAATGGTTTCTCAAATGCTAATATTTTTTATTAATATGATTACATGTAGTACTTGGGTGTGGGTGATGCCTCTGTGCTTTAATTTTGTTGTATGAGGTGTTCTATTAACCTTGCTTTTTCAATCCTTATTAAACTTTCATGACACTCTGTAATGTGACTATCCAGTAGTTGTAAAGTGTCCCTGGAAATGTTGGTGGGCATGAGAATAGGTAAAACCATTATTAGAGTAGGTTTAACATGCAAGGGTGCAAGCAAAGGGGGAGTAAAAACATGCACACGCTGTTGGTTCTCTTTCATGTCATGCTGCAGTGTTGACACTGTAAATCTCAGATATGTTATACAGAGCAATTAGGTTATATAGTGAAGAACAGACTAATATCAGTATCTGTCTATTATGATTTATGTATAATATGTACAGTCAAAATGCCTATTCTCATTATTATTATTTCAAATTAAAGGGATAGTAATACTTAAGTAATACTAATCCCTATAGCAAAGTACTACTTAAAAAAAAAAAAAAACATTGCCCCCAGTGTCATCTCTCAAACCTTTATGAGAGATGATCGCTTCTAAAGTTGCCCTCTCCCTCCCCCTTACCCGTAGTCAGCATGCTATCTGGCTGCAGGGAAGAGAGTCTTACGACTTTCAGGAGGCTCTCCAGCACAGCCTGATCACGTTACTAAAAAAGAAAACTTTCACTGAAATGGTCTTCTACGTGTGCTTGGTTTGCAAGCACACGTAGAAGACAGTTTTAGTGAAAGTTTTTTTTTTTTTTTTTTTTTTTTTTTTTTTTTTTTTTTTTATTAACGTGATCGCGGCTCTGCTGCAGAGCCGCCTGAAGATCTATGGCCGGATTTCCCTTCAGTCAGCTAGCATGCTGACTACGGGGAAGGGGGAGGGAGAGGGCAACTTTAAAAGCGATCATCTCTCAAACCATAAAGGTTTGAGAGATGACACTGGGGGCAATACGTTGTTGTTTTTTTGTTTTTTTAGTAGTACTTTCCTATAGGGATTAGTAATACTTATGTATTACTATCCCTTTAACCGTACTTTTTAATGATTTTAGTACCCATTGATGGCTTCTCACTTTAGATATTTCTAAAGAGATGTCCTCCAACCATACCTAACAGAAAAGCAGGGATAGCAATACAATGTGAGAACATCTGGCAAACATTACGGGTTACCTAATAAACATTGCTGCTCTGCTGATGACTACCAATACTATCGAAAGTATCTTGTTTTCTGACAAGCAGAATATCAGTTTGGGCACCTAGTAGAATATGTAGCCCTGGTTGTTCTATGAGTGAAGAGTTGGGGGCTGTGCATTTGCTGCAGACTTTACTTTAACATAAATTGTGGCAATACTCTCATACTGGGCAAGTTCTGAAACAAAAACCTAAAAATATAATTATCAAATAAGCTTATCTATATTTAGAGATCTGTAGCTTGCCTTTAACCTACTCAGCCCCTGTAACAAAGGCGAAAAGATATATTCTGTCTAAACAATGCCAAATCCATTAATGGCAGTAAATCAGATTAGCCAAACTTTAATTTACAGATAAACCATCTTTGTAAAACTTGTTAGCAGAGGTAATAATTATTTTGTCTTAATAGAACTAAACAATACAACATATCTGAACAAAGTATACATCTCTCTGCAGTTAGTGAAGTTTAACCCTTTAATTGATATGGTAACATATTTTTCACATTCAGTTCTAAAAACAAAATACAGAACTGATTGGTTGTAATTTAATTTATAGTGGTGCTGTGTAGCAGTGAGACATTTATTAGTGGATAGGTAATAAAGGTGTAATAGAGGCTATAGTTCATTACATGCTGACAGTACTGACCTGCTCTTTACCAATGATTAAGCAGTCATTCACTGTAAATAAATAATAAACAGGTGGTTGTCTCCTTTATGTCCTTCTTTTCTGTTCTATCTTTTCGTCCCCAGAGTTCATACATCAATATAAGTCTAAAACCTGTGGGACACTTTTTTCTTTTCACTTCTTTTCAATTACTTTGATACAAGCCCACATCTAAAGTAACATTTTGGGTTATGATGCTTTTCACACAAGTGTCTTTCACCTTGTGTGATCATCACCAAAGTCCTGCATGCTGCAAATTTATGGTCTTCTCTCATGAATGCAGTGAATTATAGTAAGCAAGTTCTGCACAGCAGCCTATGGAGCCTTTTACACAAGCAGAGTTGGAGGTTACAATGTTCCTCTTTCGTCGTTGCCTTCGGACCATTCCCCTTTGTGTTTGAGGATTAAATCTGATACTAGAATGGTCTACTAATCATGGAGACTGAATGCATACGCACAAAAAAAATATCTAAGTATTTGTAGAGACTACTTGTTAGACTTACAGAATTATTTTAGGGAAAATTCAAACACCACATCTTTGCGTGGCATGGGAGCTGCCAAGGCTAACACTAGGGGTTCCTTTATAGGATTAATGGCATATCACAAAAACAAACTAGGAAGGTAGTCAAAGCATTAGAATGTACTAAAACAGGGCTCAAAATTTCCGCTCACCACCTCGCATTTGACGAGGAGAAATTGAGTGTGGGCGAGTGGAAATTGAAGCCCCGCTGTCCCACCCACTTCAGTGCCTGTCTTCCATGCCTGGCCTCAGTCCAGTGACACCGGAGGCATCAGGCCGCCAGGAGGAGAAGAGGATAGCTTAGCCGATCCGGCCGTGGTATTTAATTACATGATGTGGTGTGCCTAACTCAGAGCTGTGCTGCTCTGCAATATAAGCAGAGGGTTATGTTGGCCTGATTCTCAGCACCATCAAAAAAATGGCAATCAAAGGGTTAAGGTTCACGCTGTTCTGCTCTGCAATATAACGAAAAGTAAAGGCATTCTTCAGTCTGGCTTCTTACAGTGTTTGTGTAAACCTTTTGAGTTCAAGGGTTAACACACAAATATCATAAGAAGCCAGACTGAATAATGCCTTTACTTTGTTATATTGCAGAGCAGCACAGCGTGTACCTTAACCCTCTGAGTGCAGATTTTTTTGATGGTGCTGAGAATCAGGCCTACATAACCCTCTTCCTTGTATTGCAGAGCAGCACAGTGCTGAGTTAGGCACACCGCATTGTGTAATTAAATGCCAAAAAGAAAAGGAACCAAGCTGTGTTAACCCTCTTGGTGCTGGTCGGCATCAGGTCTCTGCTCCGATGCGGTCACATACACCAAAAGCCGTCATCAAGTGATCCAGGTTCACTGGGTAAGCCACTCTTCCAGTTAGTGTGTGGGACATGTGGGGAGACTTTTGTCAGCTGGGGGAGGAAAAGTGATGCACAAAGTGGGATACCTGGTTGGGGGTATAAGGTATATCCCACCCTCATCACCTCTGTACCGTGACTCCAGTGGAAGATGGCCCACTGTCTGGTTTTGGGCCTCATTGTGAGACAGGCTTTTAGTGGGCTCATAGTGGCTGCAGGCGGTGGTTGCTGTTGTGGTGAGGTTGAGCTGAAGACAAAGAGCTTGTTGTAGGGACACAGTTCTTTTATTTCCATTTGGTTTTATTTTTTTAATTACACATGGTGTGCCTTAATCTGTTGAGTGACTTTTCTTTTTAAGTGGTGCTGAGAATTACTTGTGGAGGAGATGAAGGGAGTATGCTCACAGTATTAGTGTAACTACAGAAGGTACAGATGTGTCTGGTGTCCCAGGGGGCAAGCAGCAACTGCATTTTCTTGCGGGCACCTTTCTCTTACATTGCTAAGTTGCGTACCCCCTACTTGCACCCACTGCATCATAGCAAGTAGGGGGTGGCCTTACTTAATAAAAGTTCTGCAAAGTCTGCTTCTCTGGTCCTCCTATGTCACATCTCACTGCTGTCTACCGGTTCTAGTTCCGGAATTGATGAGCTGTAGCTCAGAGCAGACATAGAAGGAATGGAGAAGCAGATTTAGAAGATGCATCAGTGATGTGGAATAAATGAAATGGAGCCTCAGTTAGAAGTGATTATTTTAATAACAATGCCTCTTTGGTTCCCCATAGGCATAACCCCCAAGGTTCATTTCCCAGTATTTTGCCTCCTTATCCATGGCTCACCTCCCATCCCTGTTTCCTCGCATTCCATTCCTCTTTCCCCTCCACTTTGTGGGAGGCTGCAAAGTCTGACATGCTGTGTGGGTCACTACTTTGTAAGCAGTCTTCTCATGTGGATACTAGATTGCAAGCACTGTGTCAGGGGCGTCATTGGATTGCAAGCTCTGGTGTATCATGGAGGTCACATAAATGCAAACTCTAATTTGTCATTTGGGTCATTAAGTTGCAATATCTGCTGTGTCAAACAGATCTTGGAAGAGTGCCCACCACAAAACCAACATATTAAATTGTCCCTGATAGTAAAGTTATTCAGACCAAACAACATGTACCATTTTATAAGAGAAACTTTGGGGGTATTTTCTTTTTAGGGTTCAACCCAGTTTGGAGCTGGCCCGGATTTAGCTGCCACTAAGCTCTCTAGCTCTTTCCTGACCATTCTCCATTTTTTCCACAGTATATAATGGTTTCTTCTGTGTCCGTCCACGGCACAAAAAACGTGGGTTTGTCCCTCCTCCCAGCTGGCGTAGGACCAATCCCCTTCTAAAATTTTAAAAGGGCTTCCCGCCCCATTCTCCACAGTCTTTTTGGTCCTACCAGCTGGGTAGGGGCGAATTGGGAAAGCTTACCGGGGTTTTTTTGTTTTCCATTCAGCGTAGCATTCAGCCCTCGGTCTTGCTTGCTTCGGCCGACTCAGGGGGAATGCGTCCGCAGTCCGGTTCTCCCCCTCGGCCTTGTTGCTTGTGCTGGCCCAGGGAGGAGTTTGCATCGCCGTGTCGACTGCCCGTCCTCTGTCTCTCATCGCGAGACCTTCATGCGGGACTTCCGGTTCCTGGAGGATGCAGAGTACCCGCAGGTTCAACAAGAGGCTTGGAGACCGGGTATTGTGGCTTCCAGTCCGGATTCAGACATAGCGGTGTTGCAGGAGAGGGTTGGTAAGTCCCTGCATTTGGTTTATATGTCTGTTTGGGCGGCAATATTTTTCTGGCCTCTGCGTTCCAGTGTGAAACGCAAGCCAGTATTTAAGAGGGGCACTTCTGATATCTGCACTATGTTGGCCTGTATATTAAGTTTTTTAGAATAAGCTGTATTAAAAGTTAAGTTTTATAGTTATGGCCACTACTCCTAAGCCATCCTCTTCTAAGGAGAAAGCTACTGCTGAGAATAAGGAGGATAAGGCTTCAAGACCCAAGATTTGTGTCTTATGCGAGCAAAAGCCTGCTGTCCCAGAGGCTAAACTATGTCAGGATTGCTCCAGTAAATCTAATCCGAATATGCCTACGCAATTTCAAGATTTTTTAGCATGGATGAAGTCTTCCATGCAAGAGACATTTAGCTCCATGCAGCAAGCAGCTGGCCCTAGGAAGAGACAGAGAACAGAAGATCCAGATGAGGGAACATCTACCAGAATAGATTGGGAGGATCAGGAGAACACCTTTGAAGCCATCTCGGATTATTCCTCTGAGGAAGAAGGAGAAATTACAGATGAAGCAACTTCGTTTAACTTAGAAAAAATGGATTCCTTTTTAAAGCATGTCAGGAAGACTTTGGGCCTTACAGAGGTGCAAAAGGAGTTAGACGTTATGGACACTGCTTTCCTGGGAGCCAAGAAGCCTGTTCCTGTGTTTCCGGTTCACAGTTCAGTTACTGATTTAGTGAAAGCGGAATGGGCCAAAGGAGACAAGAGAGTATCTTCTTCAAAAAAGTTTTTGAGAATGTATCCATTTGAAGATTCTGAGACGGCTGCCTGGGTTAACTCGCCGAAGATAGATGCGGCAGTTTCACAACTTTCTAAGAAAACCATGATTCCAATGGAGGATGGTTCTGCATTGAAAGACTGTATGGATAGGAAAATGGAGAACTCTTTGAAGAAACAATTTTTTGTTTTAGGCCAGAATATGAAGGTCGCCACTTCTATGGCCTGTGTTTCAAGAGCAATGCGGATATGGTTAACGGAGCTAGAAGACAAAATAGAATCATCTGTTTCCAGGTCACGGCTAATAAAGGAAGTGGCTACTATCAAGGAGGCGGTAGGCTTCGCATGTGATGCCTCCTTAGATATAGTTAAAATATCTGCTAGAGCTTCTTCATTATCCATTTCTTCAAGAAGAGCATTATGGCTGAGGCCCTGGGGGGCGGACGCCTCATCAAAAAACAAGTTAGTGACTTTGCCATTTTCAGGTAATATGCTCTTTGGAGAACAACTGGAAGACATAATCAAGAAGATCACCGGGGGCAAGAGTACCTTTCTGCCTCAGGATCGGAAGCTGAGATCATCACCCTCTAGGGGGGCATCTTATAGAAACCGCAGGCAGTCCTTTCATGACAACAGGCGCTATCAGTCGAGGCCTTATGACCAGAAGAAGCAAGGTTATACTCAATCCAGCAGAGGAGGATATAAGAAGGAAGCTTCAAAGAGAGGTCAATTCAAGAAAGAATTCTGAAGGTCAGCGGGCCCTGTCTCTAAGCATGATAGGGGGTCGACTGCAGCAGTTTCTTCATATTTGGAAAAAAGAAGCAAATTCAGACAGATGGGTGCTGCAGAACTTGGAAACAGGGTATCCGCTGGATTTCAGGACTATTCCAAGAAAAAATATTTTCAGAACATCCAGGCTGCCTTTAAATTTTATCAAGAGGTCTATGATGAGACAAGCAATACACTCCTTGATCCAAAGCAAAGTAGTGGAGGAGGTTCCAGAGGAACAGAAGAAATCAGGGATTTATTCAGTAATATTCCAAGTTCCGAAGTCTTCAGGGGGGATCAGGATCATCCTAGACCTGAAGATGGTGAATTCTTTTATTCAGTACAGAAGATTCAAGATGGAAACAGTGGCATCGATTTTAAATCTGGTCTATCCGGATTCCTTTCTCACCACAGTGGACTTAAAGGATGCGTACCATCACATTCCAGTCATTCCATCCCACAGGAAGTTCCTCAGATTCACCTTCGAGAATCAGCATCTTCAGTTCAAGGCTCTCCCGTTCGGCCTATCATCAGCCCCAAGAATATTCACCAAGACATTGGCAGTGGCATTGGAAAAGCTAAGAGAGGAGGGAATTACTCTGATTCCTTACCTGGACGATATTCTTATCCTGGCGAATTCTGCATCCCGGGCAGTTCATTCTACTGCCAGAGTAGTAACCCGACTGGAGAGCCTAGGGTGGCTAATAAACAGAAAAAAGAGCCATCTGGTGCCTTCGCAGGAGTTGACATTTTTGGGAATAACTTTCAACACCAAAAGTTCAATAGCATGTTTGTCTCAAGAACGGATCAGGAACATCATAAAGAGAGTCTCAATGTTTCGGAAAATGAAGATTCATACTGCACAGGATTTCATGCAGCTATTGGATGTCTTGGCATCTTCAAGTCAAGTTGTTCCTTGGGCGAGATTGCATTTAAGACCGGTTCAGAATTTCTTCTTAGAGAAATGGAACAAGGATCCGTACAACAGATCACAGAGGATTCACCTTCCGCAGCAGATCAAATCTCAGCTGCTGTGGTGGATGAACCCAAACAACCTCAAGAAAGGATTTCGATTGAAAGAGAGAGAATGGGAGCTGATACAGACAGACGCCAGCCTGGAAGGATGGGGAGCCTGCTGGGGGAACTTGTTTCTTCAAGGAATATGGACACAAGACGAAAAAATCCTGCACATAAACGTTCTGGAACTAAGAGCGGTATATTACTGTCTAGTAAGGTGGGCTCCTCTACTCAGGGGAAGGCCAGTTCATGTCAAATCAGACAACCTGGTGGCAGTCATGTACATCAGAAACCAGGGAGGAACTCGAAGCAGGTCAATGAACAAAGAGGCAGTAAGACTAATAAGGTGGTCAGAAAGAAACTTGGCAGCAATAGAAGCGTCTCATGTTCCGGGAAAACAGAACATACAGGCGGATTTTTTGAGCAGGAATCGAGTGGATCAGGGGGAATGGGCCCTGAACACAAGAATCTTTCATCAGATAATACAGAAGTGGGGCTCTCCAGAAGTGGATCTTATGGCGTCAATTCACAACAGGAAATGCAAGAAATTCTTTTCCAGAACATACCATCCTCTAGCTCTGGGACAGGATGCAATGACATTCAGTTGGAACTTCAGCATAGCATACATCTTCCCTCCAATATCTATGATCCCCAGGGTATTAAAGAAGATAAAGAAAGACAGAGCAAATGTCATTCTAGTGGCTCCTTATTGGCCAAGGAGAGTATGGTTCTCGGATCTAGTGAATTTGTCCATAGAGCAACCTTTCCCCTTGCCTCTCAGGAAAGATCTTCTCCAGCAAGGACCTCTGGAGCATCCGAATCCACGCCTTTGGAAGTTAACAGCTTGGAGGCTGAGAGGGTGTCCTTGAAGCTAAAAGGATTATCAGATGCTGTCATAGATACCATCATCAAGGGAAGAAAGGCAAGCACATTCAGAGTCTATGATAGGATCTGGAAGATTTTTACAGCTTGGAGTCAGCAGGAGAACCTGACGAGAGAATCGATAGGAGTCCCTCAGATCCTTGAATTTCTGCACAAAGGTTTTCAGCTAGGATTGAGGCCAGCCTCTGTTAAGGTACACTTATCCGCTATCTCGGCGGTTTTGGCAGAACAATTCTCCGATCATGTTCTAGTTAAGAGATATTTACAGGCCATTTCTAAGGTTAGGCCTAGGTTGAAGGATTTGATGGCTCCTTGGGACCTGAATCTGGTCCTTAATTATTTGTCTACATCATCTGATTTTGAACCTCTTCAGGAAATTTCCTTAAAGAATCTTACATTGAAAATTGTGTTTTTGACCGCTATTACTTCCGCCAGGAGAGTCAGCGAGTTACAGGCATTATCTTCTCTATCTCCATATCTGGTGCTGCATCAGGACAAAGTAGTGTTGAGGACTGATCCGAAATTCAGATCTAAAATGGTATCCTCTTTTCATCTTAATCAGGAGATTGTATTGCCTTCCTTCTTTCCAAATCCTAGCACGAAGGAAGAGGAAGTAATGCACAATCTAGATTTAGTTAGAGGTATCTCTATCTATCTTCAGAGAACACAACAATTTAGGAAATCAAATAGTTTGTTTGTAAATTTTTTTGGCAAATTCAAAGGAACTGCAGCTTCTAAGGCATCTATTTCCAGATGGATTAAAGACTGTATAAGAATATCTTATTTGGGAGCGGGCCTAGATCCTCCTAGTGTTATCAAAGCCCACTCGACCAGAGCAGTCTCTACGTCTTGGGCTTCTAGAGCAGAAGTTTCGCCAGAGGAAATATGTAAGGCAGCCACATGGTCATCGCTGTCTACATTCATTAAACATTATAGAGTTGATGTTCAAGCTGCAAGGGACGCTAGCTTTGGCAGGCAAGTTCTGCAGGCTGGTTCACAGTCTAGAAGGTAAGATTCCAATATACTTGGTTTCACTGAATGCATATAAATGTCTTTCCCTCCCTTGTGGGCACTGCTTTGGTATGTCCCACGTTTTTTGTGCCGTGGACGGACACAGAAGAAAGGCTGAAATTTACCTTTGATATTTCCTTTTCTTCTGTGTCCCTCCACGGCACACCCATCCCTATTAACCTCTTTGTGTTTTCTTAAAGCTATGACAAAAGTTGACTGTGGAGAATGGGGCGGGAAGCCCTTTTAAAATTTTAGAAGGGGATTGGTCCTACGCCAGCTGGGAGGAGGGACAAACCCACGTTTTTTGTGCCGTGGAGGGACACAGAAGAAAAGGAAATATCAAAGGTAAATTTCAGCCTTTCCTCCTGCTGCTATTATGTGTAGCAGGAGGGGACAGAGGGTATGAATTAGTCACAGAGTGGGGCAACTTTATGTGTATGTATGATAAATTGATTATACCGCGCACACTAAACTAAATCTTGTCCTGTTATACATGGAGTAGGCAGGACTGAGTATAGTGGGCAGACGGTATAATCAATTTATAATACAAATACTGAGTTTGGTAGTAATCCGTTTACAATACAAACATAAAAAAGTGCCCCATGTTGTGACTGATTTATCCACTGTGGTCACTCCTGCCACTTTCAAAATAACTAGGCTTCCCTCCCTGCTGTCTGGACAATCTGATGACAGCGCCACGTTACAAAGCATTTGTGTCTCTGCTGTGTTAAGTAGGTTCTGATGCTTTATATCTGTTTGGCTGTAGGGTAAATGATTCAGTTGTGCTCAGTCAGCTCCAGAAATGTTAAGCTTCAGAACCTAGTTACCACCATGAAGACACATGCATGTTCCACAGTATTGCTCTGTTCCATCAGTGTGCCTGTGTATATGTGTGTGTGTGTATGTGTGTTTCTGTGTCATACAAAACACTTTCACATAATTTAAATGAATCATTTAACTGCTATAGTGCTTGAGAGGCTAATGTGTTGTAGACCTTGCTTGCATTCAGGGGGTTAAAACAGTTGGGATTTTGCACAGTTGTTGTCTCATATGCTGAATAAAACACAGAACTTAAGATGGGTGGGGTTAATGGCAGGGATATGGGTGGGGCTGGGTGTGGAAACTGGTGTCGAGTAACTTTTCAGGCCTGGCTAGCAGCTCAGGACTTCAAATTTTGAGCCCTGTACTAAAACATTCGGAAAATAATCCTGATGAAAATTATTAAGAACAATTAACTGCAGTAACTACCACATTAAATAATTAACTTACTGAGATAGTCCAATACACATTATTCTCCTCTAGACAGTTTAAAGCAGGAACACCACTGGCCCACCTATTAAATCAAGAGCACTAGCGAGTTGTCATACCCAACATAATTGATGATAAAGACCATACAATTACTTCACCAGAGGACATTAATGAAAGCTTTTCTTCTCATTTTACAACTCTTTGCTCCTCAATTTTAAACAAGTTTCCACAAGCTATATTCAAATATCTTAATTCATGTAAATTTCCACAGGTGAATTAACTTTATTATAATCTGCTGAAAATCTATATCACCTGGTAAGATTTATGTTGCTATCAAGTGACTCCCTCATAATAAATTGCCTGGTAGAGACGATAGCACATCGGAGTGGTATATAAAATATCACAAAATACTGATTCCTAATTCTCTCTACATGCACAAAGGAGCAAGTCAGACTGATTTATTACACCCAACACTTAGTGAATCGGTAATTATAGTATGATCAAAACCAGGCACGGCCCAAAAAAAGAGACTTGTATCACTCCATATCATGTTTGAATGTAGTTGTATAAATCCTATCAAAAGTACTCTCTATGTGATTGAATAAGGTCCCTGATTAACAAAGATCAAACCAGATTCATGTGGGGCATGTCTACCTACCAAAAACTTAAAACTTATGCTATACCTGTGTTACCAGCATTACAATGTCTAGACACAGCCAAACCATTTGATTTGGTGGTGTCGCAGTTTCTTAGGGGGATCATATAAAAGTGTGACTTTAGCGCTCATTATACTGCATGGATAAAGCTCCTGTATAATCAGCTCATGACTGGTATAAAAATATGCAGCAGAACGTCTGTTATTACAATTACAGTGGCATGCAAAAGGGCTGCTTGCTTTGTCCAGACATATTCACCTTAGTTTTAGAGTTTCTGGCTAGAAAAATAATAATTAGAGATGTCGCATGATTCAAATATAAACCCTTAGAGGAAAAAGCAGCATTATACACTGATGACGTTCTTATTCTTGGCTGACACTAATAAATCCTTAAGCATAGTAATCCAACTAGTTCAAGAATTTGGAGAATTCTCTGGGTTTAACCCCTTAGTGACAGCCGCATTCGTACGCGGCTGTCACCTTAACGCCCGCCGAACATTTTTTTTTTTTTTTTCAAAGAAGTCCTGAGTCTCCGAGCGGCGTGCAGCCGCACGGAGACGCGGACTTCCGTGACTTACCAGGTACGTCCTCTGTCACTAAGTGACAGTTTCTGCGGGACGTACCTGGTAAGTCATCTGTCATTAAGGGGTTAAAGTAACTTGGCAACCATGGCAAAACAAATGCAGCATAATTCACTTATTTGAGAGGGTAAGTTTAAAGGGATAGTAATACATCCTTTTATCTTTATTTTAATTTGTAGGCATTAAAAAAAACATGAAAAACGATATAAGTCTTATCTCTCAAACCTTTATGGTTTGAGAGATATTCACAAGCAAAGTTTCCCCTCCCGCCCCTTTTACCTAGTATAAGCCATCTCTTCTCAGATGTGGAATACAGTCCATAGACCAGACAGATAACAGCAGGGGACAATCTTCCTCCTATGAGAACAGTGAAAGCCCTGCCCCCTTGACAAGTTTTTCAGGTTTTTCCCTTATCTTAATTGAAGATTGTCCCTCTCTGCAGTCTACCTGGGCACCTCCCTTCTGATCTGGCTGAACAGTGTTACATCAGTAATGGGAGGGGGATACTTTGTCATTGAATTTCTCTTGAACTACAACTCTGACAGTATTGAAATAACACTCTCCAAGGTCCAAATACTATGATGATTAAATAGAGCTGCTTTTATTATGAAACATTACTATCCCTTTAAGTATCTTGGAAGAAATATATCCATGAACCTGAAGGATTTGTGGAGCTCTGTCTAACACCCAGTATAGAACAACTAAAAATAAAGGCTGAATTAGGAGAGAAAATCTGATATTAGCTATGTGACTCCTCTCCTGAAAATATACTGGACCATATGGCAACAACCCAGGAAATGAACTGTTCATTCAAACCTTCCACTTCCAGTTTCCCTATGGACTAATTGTAATCTTAGTTAAGTATTACACCTTAGACAATCAGGCATTATGGCTAGCAAATGGTATCACCAACTTATCACATGTTCTAGACCAGTGGTTCTCACATCTATCCCCAGTGACCTCTAACGAGCTATGTCTTTAAGATCTTAAGCATGCATGGGATAGCATAAGGTTGTCCTTAACATAAGAAAAGACCAAGGACCAAAAAAGGTTTGATGTTTTTACTGTAGGAAAATGGGCAGACTAGATGGGCCAAATGGTTCTTATCTACCGTCAAACTCTTTTTCTATTTCTCTGATTGAGCACAGGCAAATTTATTAAAAAATGTTTGAGCTGCTGATTCACTCAGTTTACTCAACTAGGGAACTGGGGAAAAGTCTAAAGACACAGCTTTCCAGTATTACTAGACAATAGGTCCAGATATCACATCCATGATGTAACATAATCCCAATTGCGCTGTTAAGGCTTTTTTTTTTAAATCTATCAAAACAAAAGTCCTTGCTAAAATACATTAATGGCTGACTTGAAAGGGCTGGTAGATCTCATGTAAACATGGAAAAGGGGGCTAGGGGTGTGTTTTATAGCGAGACACCAATTGAGTCAGGTCAGAATACTTAGCATCTGCTTAACATCAGACAGATGGTTTAAACCAAATCTAGGAATATGAATGCCTGCACTAGATGTCATGATAAGAAGGAAAATTTTCATATAATTTGGGAATACCACAAAGAAACAATTCTGGATAATAATGTCTAAAATATTAAAGCAGGACTACCACCCCAACACAATGTACTATCTAAACCTTTGTCTTCCTAGCGTTATTAGCAATCCATAGTTAGTTTTCTCCAAAAAAGCGTTGTAAGAGCACAATCTTTATACTAGATGAGAGTTGGTACCGTGTTAGCCGTAGAAATACAGGATGAAACATTTTTTGTAAAGTTAATACCTCTATTGGCTAACTAAACAGATTTAAAATGCAAGCTTTCAAGACTTCTTAGGTCTTTTCCTCAGGCATGTTATACAGATAAATATGAAAACTTCTCTCTTAAAAACAAGTACACATTACATTGTTTATAATGGAAATCAGATAATAGGATTTTAGTCTTACCTGTTAAATCCTTTTCACTTAGTCCATACAGGTCACTGGTACTCTGGGAGGCGTAAGTCCCCTTTAATAGGCAGGAACAACTATGCAAATAATTTGCAAGGGGCGGAGCCTCCCCTCTTACTTAAGCCACCGTCTGGCCAGAGCCACTTTAGATTGATTTGAGACCCTAAAACTGACCTCAGGTAAGCAAAAAGAAAGACTCCTGTGAGCATGCCCGAACGGTCTCCCACTGAATGCCACAGGAGAGCCAAGACTGGTCCCTTGACAGGGTGGGAGACCAGTGACCTGTATGGACTAAGTGAAAAGGATTTAACAGGTAAGACTAAAATCCTATTTTCACTGTCGTCCAATACAGGTCACTGGTACTCTGGGATGTACAAACATTGAGCTGATCCAGAGGCGGGAAGTAAGGCAAGGACCAGGCGCAAGGCCCAAGTCACTAGAACTGTTATGACCAGTTGATAACATAGCCCAAACTGTAAGTGTCAACGGACACCAACCAAGGGAACAATCCCTGAACTAACACAGCACACGGAACTAGAGCCAACCGGGCTCAACAGTAAAGAAGCACTAAGGATCACAGAGCGGAAGACCTACACAGGCAAGACTGCCTCCAGGACCTTCCTTCCAAAACTGGCATCAGCCGAAGCCAGTACATCAACTCGATAGTGCTTAGAAAAGGTGTGCACAGAGGACCAAGTGGCCGCTCTGCACAGTTGATCAGCAGAAGCTTGATTCTTGTAGGCCCAAGAGGCCCCAATAGATCTGGTGGAATGGGCAGTCACCCGGAAGGGAACATGCTTATTCCTCAACTTATAGGCTTCACGGATGGTAGCCTTAATCCAAGAGGCAATGGTAACTTTGGAAGCCGGTCTTCCTGCCCTAGGCCCCTCAGGAATGACGAATAGAGCGTCAGACTTCCTGATAGACTCGGTGCGATGAACATAAAACTTGAGGCAACGCACCACATCCAACAGATGGAGATCTCTGTCCTTGTCAGATGAAGGATTAGGGCAGAAAGAGGGAACCACAATCTCCTGATTGATGTGAAACTCAGACACAACCTTGGGTAAGAATTCCTTGGTAGTGCGAAGCACAGCCTTATCCTTGTGGAACACCAGGTAAGGAGGTTTACAAGACAAGGCCTGTAACTCTGCTACCCGGCGCACTGACACAACAGCCAAGAGGAAGGCCATCTTCCAAGTCACAAGACGTAATGGAATGGAAGCCAAGGATTCAAACGGTGGTCGCTGAAGAACTCCCAGCACCAAATTGAGATCCCACTGGGGAGCAGGACTCTTAAAGGCAGGTCGAACATGAGTCACACCCTGAAAGAAGACTTTCACATCAGGAAGGACAGCAATCCGTTCCTGGAAAAACACAGACAAGGCAGAAGTCTGAACTTTGAGGGAACTCAGACTGAGCCCCTTATCCACACCGTCCTGCAAGAAGGCCAGGACAGTGGGAAGATGGAAGTCAAGTGACAACTTCTTGTCAGAGCACCATGTCACGAAAGTTGACCATATGCGATGATAGATCTTGGAAGACACAGGCTTACGAGCACTGAGCATCGTCGATACCACAGAAGGAGAAAAGCCTTTCTTTGCTAGAATCGAGGATTCAACCGCCATGCCATCAAACGGAGAGAGTGAACATCCTCTTTCCACAGATACCCCTGAAGAAGCAGGTCCGGACGGGCTGGAAGTGGGATTGGATCCTTCACTGACATGGCCATCAATTCCGGAAACCAGGACTGGCGAGGCCAGTTTGGAGCAAACAGGATGACAGGACAACGTTCCCTCTTCAACTTCTGAATAACTCTGACCAATAGAGGAAGAGGAGGGAAGATGTAAGCCAGGGGGAAGTCCCAAGGGATCGACAAGGCATCCACTGCTAGAGCAAGGGAGTCCCTCAACCGGGAGCAAAACACCGGAACCTTCCTGTTGTGTCTGGTAGCCATCAGATCCACCACAGGCATCCCCCACCGTTGAGTGAGCATGTGAAACACCTCTGGGTGAAGAGCCCATTCTCCGCTGTCGACGGTATGACGACTGAGGAAGTCTGCCATGACGTTGTCCACGCCTGGAATATGAACCGCAGAGATGACAGGCACGTGATCTTCTGCCCAAGACAAAATATCCTTGACCTCCCACCAGGCGGAACCGCTTCTTGTG
This sequence comes from Rhinophrynus dorsalis, assembly GCA_037306005.1. Taxonomy (NCBI): domain Eukaryota; kingdom Metazoa; phylum Chordata; class Amphibia; order Anura; family Rhinophrynidae; genus Rhinophrynus; species Rhinophrynus dorsalis. The sequence goes on along the minus strand of CM074725.1, from coordinate 150,105,188 downwards.
CCGCCTTGCCTGTTGATGTAAGCCACCGCCGTGGCGTTGTCGGACTCCACTCGGACTGGAAGACCGGTCAATTGAGACTCCCAGTGCCTCAGGGCCAGCCGGACAGCTCGAAGTTCCAGAACATTGATGGAGAGCATGGATTCCTCCAGACCCCATCTCCCCTGAGCACTGAAGCGACCCCAGACTGCACCCCAGCCCCGAAGGCTGGCATCCGTAGTGACTGTGGTCCAAGGAGGAACTAGAAAGGATTTCCCTTTCAGGAGATGAGAGAGATCTAACCACCAGTGCAGACTCGACTCGACATGAGGAGGAAGAGAAACAGACAGATGTAGATGATCTGGATGATTCTTGCACGTCTGGATCACAAACCTCTGAAGATCCCGGGAGTGGGCCATGGCAAATGGTACTGCTTCGATTGTGGAAATGAACTTCCCCACTAAGGACGACAACTTCGGAACTGGAATCTCGTCCATGTCCAGAATTCCAGCCACTCTGACAGCTATCTGGTGAGCCACGTCCTCTGGAAGAAACACCATGCATTGGCGAGTGTCGAACAGGAGACCCAAGAACAGAAGCCTCTGAGATGGAATCAAGTCCGACTTGTCCAGATTCAGGATCCAGCCATGACGGTTCAGGGTGTGCATGCACATCTGTAATTGCTGAAGGAGAAGCTCCGCTAAGGAGGCCTTCAGAAGGAGATCGTCCATGTAGGGGGTCACTCTGATCCCATCCTGATGGAGCACCGCTATCAATGAGCCCAACACCCTCTGGAAGACCTGAGGGGCTGAAGTCAGCCCAAAGGGGAGCGCTGCAAACTGAAAGTGTCCCCTGTGGCAGGCAATCCTGAGGTACCGCCTGCTCTCTGGATGAATAGGGATGTGAAGATAAGCATCCTGAAGGTCCAGGGAGGCAAGAAACTCCCCTGGAGACATTGCTGCAATTACAGAGCGCAGGGACTCCTTGCAGAAGTGGGAAGTCACCACATAGGCATTGAGATCTTTGAGATCCAAGATGGGACGGGCTCCTCCGTCCTTTTTTGGCTACCACAAACAGGTTGGAATAAAATCCTGAACCTGTGTCCCCCTGAGGAACCGCCTCCAGGACCTCTTTGTCCAAGAGATCCTGAATAGCGTCGTCGAACAGACGCCTTTTTGTGGGTTCCTGAGAAGGACGAGTAAAATGGAACCGAAAAGGAGGAAGGGAAGAGAAAGGGATCCTGTATCCCTCTGACACCACCTGAAGAACCCATGGGTCCGCCACTGACTCCTCCCAAGTCCGGCGAAAGATGCGGAGACGACCGCCTACAGCCGGATGCGGACCCGGGTTCGGCGAGTCATGCCGAAGCAGTCTTGGAGGTCTTGGCCTTGGAGGCAACTTTGGGCCTCCAGGACTGTTTGGGCTTGGAGGAGGAGCGCGTAGTGGGAGGACCCGTTTGGGCCGAGGAGCGTGTCTCAGTCTGAAAGGAACGAAAGGACCGATTGCGTTTGGCTGGAAACTTTTTCTTAAAGACTGAGGGTAGAAGAGTACTTTTACCGCCAGTAGCCTCACTGATCATTTCTTTGAGTTCAGACCCAAAAAGCAAATTCCCCTGAAAGGGCAAGGAAAGCAAGGCTTTCTTAGAGGCTGTATCAGCAGACCAAATTTTCAGCCAAAGAGCGCGTCTAGCCACCACAGAAGAAGTGGAGGCCCTCGCCATCATGCGCACAGCATCAAAGGCAGCGTCAGCAACATAGTTCTGAGCTTCAGTGATATTAGCAAGAAGCTGCAACTGTTCAGATACAGGCGCATCCTGGCGAACCGCTTCAGTCAGTCGTTCAGTCCAGGCCGCAATAGCTCTATTAACCCATGCCACAGCAAAAGTGGGGCGCATGGCTGTGCCAATGGAGGCAAAAATAGACTTAAGAGAGAGCTCTAGTTTCTTATCCGTCCAGTCCTGCAAGGCAGAGGCATCTGAGACAGCCAAAGCAGTAGATTTGGAGAGTCTAGACACAGGAGCATCCACTTTGGGAGGATGAACCCATTTTGCCAGCTCCGCCTCAGGAAAAGGGTAAAGTTTAGCAAACTTTTTGGAGACAGAGGAAGATCTATCAGGATTCTTCCATGCCTCAGAGACCAGACGGGCAAGAGTAGGGTTAGTTGGAAAACAAACAACTGGTTTAGATGGCTTTTTCTGAAAAACATCAGTAGGATCATAAGTGGATTCCTGAGTCAGAGGAAGGTTGAGCATATTCAGAACCGCTCTGATCAGACCCTCAGCCGAAACTTCAGGGTCACACTCATAGGGGTCCCCAATGGACCTGTTAGATTCAATAACAGTACGTTCCTCAGCATCAGAATCCTGTAAGAGTTCTTCTTCAGAAGAATCAGTGATATCAGGAGCTCCCTGTGGCTTAGGCAGGGAGGTCCTGACAGTAGAGGGGGTCTGCCAGACCTGGAGAGCCCCCTGTACCTGAGAGGGAAAGAGTTGAAGCGTGGATCTGAGATCCCTAGTGGCAGCTTTAAACTCCCTCACCCAAGATGGCTCAATAGCATGGCTGGGAAGCCCAGGGTTGCTATCTTGACCAGTACAATTAGGGCATAGATCCCCCACATTATCGCCATCCAGCCCAATGTGGCAAGAGGAGCAAAACGCCATGGGGGTAGCGGACCCCCCATCCTCCTTAGACTTGGGTCTAGCCCCTAGCTCCAGTGAAGTAGACATGCTCACAGCGTCAATATACCCCACCAATAACACTATCACCCAGAAAAAGTGTTAAGATTAAAGTTTCACCCCAGAAATGTTCTAAAAACGGACTTATCTGGCCAGCGAAGGGTTAATCTGTTGAGGAGAGAGAAGGCTCGGTCCCTGCTTAGTGTACTCGCCTAGGAAAAGTACCACAAAATGGCGGCCGTCATGACAGCCAATCAGAAACGAGCGCGAACCAAGCGCTCATGGGAAATGTAGTTTTCCTGTCCAAGTACCCCAAACATTGCCCGAAGCCCCCCTGAACACCCCACATGAATAAAACACATTCCGGATGATAGATCAGGAGCCTAGAATTAAAATGAGCCCTCTCTGAAGTTGCTGTGACAAGCGGTTCCAGAGATATGTCCCATACTGTGAATTCCCATAGAGAGTAAAGGAGCCCTTGCGTCTGAGCGGGAAAAAGCCGCGCTTAAAGGCGCGGAACACCATTTTTAATAAAGTTTAGTAAAACATTAAAAAGTGCCCAAACAAGCATGAAACACATGAGAAACATAAATAAATGAATACCCAATGCTCCAAAACTCAGAGAATAACACAGAAATTGCATAAACAGTAATAATGCAATAAAAACACCCTATGAGTGCTGGAGTGTATTAAAACTCCCAAATACAAGCCCATCAAAGGGACACTGTGGGGACAAGTGGACCTTCAGCACTCAATGGGTGACTCACCTTCCTTGCTGACTTCTGTCTTCAGGTGACCATGATAAGGAGGGAAAGAACCAGAGGTAAATTCCCCAACAGGGGAGCTGCTTAACACAAGCTGTCCCCTCTTCAGGGCATAGGTCCACAGAAAATCCCTAGAAGCTGCACCAGCCACTTTAAAGAGGGCAATTCACAGCCATGGTCACCCTCCTAATGGTGGTATTCCATATTTGAATAAAAAATAATAAAATACTAAGATGCATAGATGTTCTCTACCTGGTGTGGAAGCACACCAGGAACAAATCAATCTAAAGTGGCTCTGGCCAGAAGGTGGCTTAAGTAAGAGGGGAGGCTCCGCCCCTTGCAAATTATTTGCATAGTTGTTCCTGCCTATTAAAGGGGACTTACGCCTCCCAGAGTACCAGTGACCTGTATTGGACGACAGTGAAAAGAACGTTAGTCCAGATAACGATTCCTTGATCAGTCAATGGTATAGGATGTGATTTAAATAGCATTCTTCCTCTGAGTCCAGGTATTTATGATTCCAGAGGGACTGTCGTAAAAGTTAATTCACAATTAAGTACTGTGACAGAAATTCTCTGTCTCTATTCAAGCCATAGGTCAAAGAGTCAAATTGTAACATTAATTTTACCTTCCCTAATTTTCTGTCCCTCTGATCTGTTTAGTTAGCCAATAAAGGTATCAACTTTACAAAAAAATTTTCATCCAATCTTTATACTAAATCTCTACCTGATGACATCTTGCCCCTTGAATCCATTCTAAGCATGACCGCTATGGAGCCACTTGGCTACATTGTACCTCCCTCTGTCTTGCCCATCACTTGTACTTCATTGTCCTCAGCACCACGTGACCTGCCGAGCTCCTGGTATCAAGAGGGGTCAGGTCATTTCAGCCTAGTGGAAACAGACTGGTGGTTTATATAGCGAGTGCTTCACATGCACCCGCTCCCACTAGGCTGAAATGACATGACCACGCTTCATGCCAGGAGCGAGGCAGGTCACGTGGTGCTGAGGACAATGATGTACGAGTGATGGACAAGACGGAGTGAGGTACAGTGGAGCTGAATGGCTCCATAGCGGTCATGTGCAGAGCGGATTCAAGGGGCAAGGCATCATCAGGTAGAGACTTAGTATAAAGCTTGTGTTCTTACAACGCTTTTTTGGAGAAAACGAACTATGGATTGCTAATAACGCTAGGAAGACAAAGACATAGAGAGCACAATGTGTTGGGGTGGTAGTTCCACTTTAAGAAAATACTTTTATGTCCAAAATGCATGTTACTGGATGTAGAATTAATATTCCCCCAAAAGCTACCGACATTAAATGGGGCTTTCAACCCCTTGACGATATTAGTTCTTGAACATATTGCTTCACAATTCTTTGAAGGCCTGTCCTTCATTTAAATGAACGATAATTTTCCCCTATTGCCCCAGAATTGCTGTAGTTCTTCTTAGCACGGGGGTGGAAAGACTTTTTAAGATCAGGAATTGAATGAACTGAAGGTGTGAATGTTTATGGGTATATATAAAATATCCCACAAAGTTTAGGAGGCAAAAGTAAAGGTTTAAGAGCTCTGGCTCCTGCAGTTTCTTTCCACCCCATTTTTTGGTTCGGTTTGAAAATGTCACACACAAAGGTGTGTGCAACTAAACGGCGCATTAACCATGTTGCCGTGATAAAAGGGTGACATGAGAATATCACCCTGCATCAAAAGTGCGAGATTCTCTTGTCACAGCCTTAAACGTCTCTTCAGTCCGCATCCAAAATATCTTGCTGATTTTAGTGCCTGCATACATTGCTTGTACTTAGTGCGTCTGCTGCCAGGAGAGTGGCTTGGCTTACTTTGAGGGGATATGTTTGAGGTAATGATCAGTTTACTTGGTTGGCGGGAGTGAGGTAGTTGTGAGAGACTGACTGAGGGGATGAATGAAGAGCTGAGCATGCAGGGTGTTTATATGAATTGCGAGAAGTACATAATAAGGTGGTATGACATGGAAGCGACATATATGCTACAAAAGTAAGCCTGGCTTTTAGAGAACATGGCACACAGAGGGTTAAAGCTGTGCTTGGTAATGGTAGCAGATGCACCAAGTACAAGGGGAGATATCTGCCAACAATGCCAATCGCGGGTTGAAGCGACATATAAGATATGCTAAAGGTATGTGGGCACTAAAATTGACAAGATATTTTGGATGTGGGTTGAAGCGTCGTTTAAGGCCTCAACATGAGACTCTGTCACTTTTGATGCAGGCGAGATTCCCATGTTGCCCATTTTATCATGGCAACATGGTTAATGCGCCGTTTAGTTGCTCGCACAATAGTGTGCAGCATTTTCAAGGATACCCCATTCTTTAGTATACCTGTCTTTATATTCCACAGAGTTACTTTAAAAAAGAAATTAAATAAATACAGAGATATTTTCTGAATTGTGGATGAATCTTTTGTTTCCTGATTTTCAGAATTATCGGGAAATTATGGCAAGTCACTCAGAAAATTTCCGATGGAAGCGCTGGAGCTTAGAAGATGTTGCTGCAATTCTTTCTCAACGCTTCCCTACCAGTTACATATGGATTATTAAGTCTTCTCGTATGCATTTGCACAAGTTCAGCTGCTATGACAACTTTGTAGAGTGTAACATGTTTGGAGCACCAAAGCACAGCAGTGAGCTTCGAGCATTCCAACAACTTCATTCATTGCTAGTCAATGCTTTCACAGTAGCACAGAATGTTCTAATCTCTCAGAGTAACAAGTATGGTGTTCACAGAGACTGCGATCTTCCTGATTGTGATACTGGTTCTTTGTATTCCACAAACAGCTGTCCTTCCCATAAAGAAAATGTAATTCATTCTGCAATTAATTTTGGAATTCCATCAATAAAAGATTCACTGTCAATTACCTTGATCGGGTTCAGTAAAGGATGTGTGGTGTTAAATCAACTACTGCATGAAATGCAAGCTGCCAAAAAAGACAAAGGAATTAAATCGTTCCTAGCTAACATAAAATCCATGTATTGGCTTGATGGGGGACATTCTGGAGGGATTGATACATGGATCACATCTCCAGAGCTTTTAAAAGTGTTTTCTCAGACAGGGATTGCAGTTCACACTCATGTGACTCCATACCAGGTGAGGGATGCAATGCGGTCATGGATTGGAGAGGAACACAGGAAATTTGTACACATCATGAAAGACTATAATGTTACTGTTGAAAGCCAACTGCATTTTTCATATGAAATTCCCTCCCTGGATAACCACTTCAGAGTTCATGAAGTTTTCTGATACTACATGCTGGAAATTATATAGGAAAGCAGAAGTGCTTCTAGTTGTACAACTGCCAAAACTTTTTGGATGGAAAAAGAATGGACATGTTGGCATGAGCTAGTTTTTCTATGCAAAACAGATCTTCGGCAGGAATAACACATATTTGACTTTATGTAGAAAGCAAGCCAGCTGTACAATACAGGACAGAGGAATTTGAATCTGTTCCCTGTTGTGAAGGTGGTTTGCTCCAGAATCACTTATGTTATTACTGTACAAGGCCTATAGCTGGATCAGGAAATGCATTAGCTGTTCATATATGCTGCATGCAATATTCATATTGCTGTGATCGTGTTGCATTATAATAGTTAAAGGTAATACATGCTAATATTTTCCTATATACTGTAAATGATTTCAGTGCCAGAGCAGTATTCCGTGCAGTGCATTGGATACCTCTAACACTCATAGGGTTAATGTGTGATTTAGGGCAGTGGACTGAATTCTGGTAAAAGACTTCTGGGAGCAGAAGATGTAAAAATAAAATGCACAGTGGTTCCTTGTAAGTCAAATTTAGGTGGTTATGGGATCACATTGTCAAGCACTATACCTCTTAGTCTAAGTGAATGCTATTTGCTGATTGTTGTCGTTGACCATTCTATATTTTGTTTACATTTGAAAATGTCTTAAAGTAGACCTGTCACCCTAACATAATGGTTGGTTTGTTTTACAGATAATTAAAGTCTGCCTGTATGTTGTACTAACCATTTTCCTGTTTTTAAGAAATTAACCATTATTTCTTCTGGAGACTAAACATAGCACACATTATGCTACTGGATATGCCATCAGAGTTTGTGCGTGGGAGCCAGTTATATGCGCATGCATGTGTTGTGTCAAGAGCCATTCAACAGTATGTGGAAATATTGGCCCAGCACAAAAACTGATTGGCATAAAGTGTCTCTGTGCCACAAAAAAATGGTTTCATTTCTCAAAAAATGTTTTATTTTACAAATGATTAGAATGACAGAAGCAGTTTTTAAATATCCTTAATTTTACTTATTTAAGGTAACTGGTCCACTTTAACCACACCACATACTTCCAAACTTGTCTTCTAAAAAAAAGTCCTGGTTCCATCAAGAAGAAAATGCAGGCCATATGTTGAAAAACTGAAGACTGCTTCTGGGGTAAACCATCTGGTCAAGGGGAGAAATTAAAATTCATTTTAACCCTTCAAATGCAAGAGGTCTCGTGTTTGGAAGACCATTGTTGCATTAGTTGGGGGGAGATGCACCAAGGAGTGATGAAGTGGAGATGACTTCTCCAGTGCTATCACTTCTCCAATTCCTATATTATTATATGGAACCTATGCACTAAGATTTCGCCACCTTTGGATATCTTAGTGCATAGTATCTAGAATAACATAGGAACTGAAGAAATTATATCACTGGAGAAGTTCTCTCCACTTTATCACCTCTTTATCACGCCTTAGTGCATACACCCCCCTCCCCCCATTGAGTTAAAAACGCCATTTAAAGTTATAGTAATACTTTGTTAAAAGTACCATTTAATTACGTAAATGTTAAAAAAAATAAATTTATTGCACCCAGTCCTCTCTCTTAACCCTCTATGGTTTGACAGATATAAGCTTTCAAAGTTCCCCCTTCCCTCCCCGTGCGCTGACATCAACTTTCTGTGTTAGAGAATGAGATCCCAGTCCACAGACCATCCTGCGGCTTTTCAGCAGAGCTGTAATCGTGCTAGTTAGAAATAAATACTCAATTTGAACGGTCTACAACATGTGCTTGCAAACCAGGCACACGTTGTAGACCGTTCAAATTAAGTATTTCTTTCTAACTAGCGCAATTACAGCTCTGCTGAAGAGCCACATGACTGTCTCTGGACCGGGATCTCCTTGTCTGACAAAGAAAGCTGATGTCAGCGCACGGGTAGGAAAGGGGGAACTTTGAAAGTGTAGAGCTTTCAAACCATAGAGGTCTGAGACAGAGGACTGGGTGCAATAAATTTATTTTTGTAATATCTACATAATTAAAGGTACTTTTGACAAAGTATTATCACTTTAAACGAAAGGTGAAAAATAAAATGTGCTACTCGTGTAGTTGATTTATCCCAGACTTGCTCCTCCTTTTTTTTTTTTTGCATATGGCCCTTAATACATTGTTAAAAGGAAAAATAAATGCTGTATGGTGCCTTAGCAGTGTCCTGAAGCACATCCTTTCTTGTAGACTGTGCCATACCAATGTGTTTTATAGTGGCTATGCAGTAGGGGGGGGGAGGGAGCAAGCCATGGTATCGATTTTACTAGCCATTGGTTCTAACATCTATCCTTATGTAATTCTAGGACAAACCAACTGCACTATGGGTGACAAAATGTTCCGAATTTCCATTTGATTGTTACTGTGGCTTTTAACCCCTTGAATTATTACAGTGATGTCTAATACAAACATTACTAGGAATTAATCTTTGCGTGGGCTACCAGTAACTACTTGGTGATCTGTTAGATTGTGATCTACCTTTTGGGCACTCTCCCTGCTAAGCCTCTATCCCCAACTTAAGAAAAAAAAAGTTGTAATTATTTAACCTCTTAGGTACTACAGAGATCATCAACAGTTTTGCAATGCATTGGAGATCTCCCAAGCATCCAATGGATTATGTTGCTCGCTACTTGATATTTTTCCAATGGCTTACAGTAGAACTAATACTTCAAAATTACTTGTTAGCCATTCTTTATTTAATAATATATTTAGCTTAATTTATTTGCTGCCTAATTTGCATAAACACTGACTGGTAACTCCTCGTGTCAGATAAGAATATTCCACTCTCCCTCCCAACTGGTATTTCCTACCAAGAAGTACTGTTTAATTTGCACAGACTGACAACAAATAAATAAAGGTGAACATGTTCTTATACAAGCCTGATGGCACTTCTGTCGTTAAGTTTGAATGAAGCTTTTATCCTCGGCCATAGCTTTTGGTCTGCAGCAATGAAATTGACTGAAATCTTGGATTCCGTGGGGGAATTATGCACTAAGGTGTAATAAGGAGATGATAAAGTGAAGCTGACTTCTCCAGTGATATCACTTCAACAGTCCCTGTTTTATACCATGGACCCTATGCACGGAGATCTCTGCCACTTGAGAAATCATAGTGCATAGTCTCCATAATATAACATAGTTGCTGGAGAAGTGATCGCTCTGTAGATCAGCGGTTCTCAACCTTTCTAGTGCCGCGACCCTTTGATAAAATTTCCCAAGTTGTGGCGACCCCTAACAGTAAAATTATTTTCGTAGCTCCTTCATTGCTGTAATTCTGCTACTGTTATGAATCGAAATATAAATATCTGATGGTTTTAGGCGACCCCTGGCAAATCGTCATTTGACCCCCAAAGGGGTCCCGACCCACAGGTTGAGAACCACTGCTGTAGATGTTATCTGTGCTTTATCACCTCTGTACCCCCCCCCCCACGCCCCCCGGTCTCATTAGCAGTCCCTTTAAATCATGCATGTTTCATAAAAAGGGGTTGTGTTGTTTCTTAGTACCAAACTGCTTAGAAAATAATAAGAATTTGTCCCCTTCAGCGTTATGAGAAACTATAGTCAGTACTACAGTCCAAACCGGTTAGTGAATTCTCACCAGAATTTACAGGGAACTGGGCCCTCATGAGTAATGCATGCTTTTTTCTTTTTATCAAACCTAGTAAACTGGACTTGCACAACAGGAGATAGTAATGGTTAAGAAAAAAAAAAAAGGGACTTAAACAGTTTAACCCCTTATGGACCAGCGGTCCAGGGATACGTCACCTGTGACGCGTACCAGCAAGCCACTTTGGGGCCTAAGAGAGACCACTCCAGTCTTGGTGTGGTAAATTTTAGGCCCTATTTTTACTTACTGCGCTCCCAGTAGAGCGATTGTAGGTAAAAAGTATGTGACATGCTATGACCTTCACCGGTCTTTAAGGGTGTAAGGGCTGTGATGGTCATAGCGCGTCATCAGGTCCTTAACCCCTTAAGGACTACGTGACGTGGTATGACAGTCACGGTCCTTATACCCTTAAGGACCAGTGACGGTCATAGCACGTCACGTACTTTTTACTTACAGAGCTCTACCGGGAGCGCTGTAAGTAAAAACGGGGCCTAAAATTGATCGCTCCAAGACCGGAGCGATCTCTCTTAGGCCTCTAAGCGGCGCACCGGTACGCGTAAAAGGTCACGTGTACCGGCGCGTCGGCAAAGATCAAAGCGGTCCTTAAGGGAAGGTAACTTCCCTGGACCGCTGGTACTTAAGGGGTTAAGGGTTTCAAGTTTTGTCAGCTGTATTACATCATAACAGGTCCAGTTTAAAGGGATAGTAATGTTTCATAATAAAAGCAGTTCCAATTAATCATCATAGTATTTGGACTTTGGAGAGTGTTATTTCAATTCTGTCAGAGTTGTAGTTCCAGAGTAATTCAATGACAGTGTCCCCCTCCCACCCCTTTTACTGATGTAACACTGCTCAGCCAGATCAGAAGGGAGGTGCCCAGGTAGACTGCAGAGAGGGACAATCTTCAATTAAGATAAGGAAAAAACCTGAAAAACTTGTCAAGGGGGACAGAGCTTTCATTGTTCTCATAGGAAGAAGATTGTCCCCTTCTGTTATCTGTCTGGTCTATGGACTGCATTCCATATCTGAGAAGAGATGGCTTACACTAGGTAAAAGGGGAGGGAGGGTAAACTTTGCTTGTGAATATCTCATAAACCATAAAGGTTTGAGAGATAAGACATATAATTCTTCATGTTTTTTTTTTAATGCCTACAAAATAAAATAAAGTTGAAACAAAGTATTACTATCCCTTTAATGGCTTGCACTGGTGGATAAGCAGACTTGTTTGCTGTGATAAAATTAGACTAGGGTTTAAAGTGATAGGAAAGTTGTTTTTGTGAACAAACAGGAAACATTTACAAAAATTTGATTTTTTTTCTAGTGTCTCACTGTTGGGCAGTCCTTCCTTCAAAAGTTATTACAGCTGAAACCAGATGACAAAATGCATTTTTTCCTTGGCCTTTCAGAATTTTTATTCATGATAGTATCTTTCCATTTAAACTATAACACCACCACATAGTGGTACATTTTCATAGGCTTTACTGAACATAAATCCAACAAATCTGAGATCTAATAAAGTTTGAATTAAGCAACTTGCATCAGTGGGAGCACTCTTTATATTCTGCATTTTAACATCTTGAGTGCTTAAGATGCCTTTAGCTCATTGTGAAGCAATTCTCTGGAGAGATTGCTGGCGTCAAAGGTTCTAAAGGGGGTGTGGTCTTTTTTGACACAGCTGGTTTTTGATGAGCACAGTTGCAATGTTCCAGTTTTGGTATTTGCAAAACCTCAAAACAGGTTTGAAAGAAGCAATTACCTTTTCAGTTAATGAGAAATATTGAAATACAGAGTTACATGACCCAGGTTATAGGAAGATCAATCGGAGCTGCACTTCTTTTTTTTTTTTTTTAAAGTATTACTATATCTTTAAAGGGATAGTAAAACTTCGTTTTAACTTTATTTTATTTTGTAGGCATTAAAAAAACACGAAGAATGATATAAGTCTTATCTCTCAAACCTTTATGGTTTAAAAGATATTCACAAGCAAAGTTTCCCCTCCCGCCCCTTTTTCCTAGTGTAAGCCATCTCTTCTCAGATGTGAATCTGGTTGTAAGACCAGACAGATAACAGCAGGGGGCATTCTTCTTACAACGAAAACAATGAAAGCCCTTCCCCCCTTGACAAGTTTTTCAGCTTTTTCCCTTATCTTAATTGAAGATTGTCCCTCTCTGCAGTCTACCTGGGCACCTCCCTTCTGATTTGACTGAACAGGGGGAGATACTTTGCTTTTGAATATCTCTTAAACCATAAAGGTTTGAGAGATAAGACTTATATCGTTCTTCATGTTTTTTTAATGCCTACAAAATAAAATAAAGATAAAACGAAGTATTACTATCCCTTTAAGCTTGTTTACTACTGTTGAAACTAGAGTATAAAGTTATATTTTTGGCAAACATAGCTTTGGCGAAAATAAAAACTATCTTGGTGAGTTTTTAACGTTTTACAAACTAGACATTGATTATTAAAGTTCGATAGCATAACATGCAGCTCAAGCTTTCTATATGCCCTATTTCCACTTTTAGATATTGGGGGAAACCATTAACCCTTTGAGTGCCAGAGGGGTGTACCAACACAGTACGGAGCAATGTGTTTGATACCCACTCTGGAACTCAAATGATTAAATGGAAACTCATGTTAACTCTTTGAGCAGACTTATGACAGACCTCCCCTGCAGTCAGTACAACGCTGACTTCAGGGAAAGTGGAGGGAGGGGAGAATTTTGCTTACGGTTATCTCTCAAACTATAAAGGTTTGAGAGATGACACTGGGGGCAATTGAATTCTTTTTTATATAGCTACACTATGGGGATTAGTAATATTAAAGTATTACTATCCCTTTAAGACTGTTTTCTCACACACCAGTATAACATCCAAATACATCGTCCCGCTCCCTTCACTATGTACCTCATGTCCTCCTCTGCACCATCCACAGGGTGTATGGCTCATCAATCTTGAAATTACTATTTCAAGATAGCTGAATTCATATCTCCATTGCTGCTAGACTTTGCCGTTTTGGTATCTTATTGAAATGTTAGCGCTACAGTAGCTAAATGTTACAGACTTTATATTGTGGCAGATTAAGCCAACTCAAGATGAGTTGCACGTTGCAGGTATTGCAGATGCGTGAGATACATAGTGCAGGTGAGAAGGACTCTGTGCAGGGACACTGTATGGGCGAATGAGGTACAAGCCCCACAGGGCAGTAGGACGTGAAAAAAACTGACTTAATGTGACCTTTAAGTGGGCAACATGTGTATGTCACGCTTTTGATTGGGGCAACATTCTCATTTCGCTGATTTGATTCAGGCATTCTTTTTAATGCACTGTTTTCATGGTCCCCCAAGACATGGAGACATTTCCATAGGGGTGCCTTGAGCAAGGTTCACTAACACACAGACTAGAATTTTCAGGCCAAAATGCATAATACAGTTTTTATATCGTACCATAATATTGACAGAAAACCAATAATTGGGGCATAATTACACATCTGCCACTCAACAATTGCATTTTTGTCACATCCTAGAAAAATGAATGTAGCAACCTAAGTTGGTGCCCAGGGCACACCAAAATGGCATGCTGGTGGAGAACCACTGCTCTGATTCTTAAAGGGTTCATATGGGCATAAAATTCAAATGGCAACTTCAAATCCATTATCAGTGAATTGGTTCCCCAAAATCCATCTTTAGTTTATAGTGGATGTCCTGCTCATGAAAAAAAGACTCCTTCCACTGAAGTGTTCTCATTGAGTGGAGTGTGAGTTCCACAACAAAGATTCATGTCTACCTCCGAAGACCTTAAATCCGATATTAATTAGAGTAATTTAAGGTAAAACAATCCTCAAAGAAATCATTCCTCCTGTCAAGTAGGATGATCTGCTCAGGAAAGGTAAACCCAACAACTAACCTATGCTAAAAGCCTGGCCCTGTGTCCCTGACTACCTTTAATGTACTTCAGTAGCTAAGAGGCTAATACCCAGTTCCATGTTAATTCTTGCAGGGTTGAGTGACTGGCTGCTATGGAAGCTGAGCATGACAGCCCTCTGAACTTCTCATACCCCATAGCACTAGCGTGACTGCTGAAATCCTTGCCCTGCACATTGGCACGAATGCTGTGGGGCTTGAAAAACTCAGAGGCTTATTCTACACAGCCTCCATAACAGCCAGTCTCTCATCAGATGAGAATAGAGCAGCCATTCACCTGACCCTAAAAGAATCAGAGTGGTATCAGGTAAGAGACAACAAAAATATAAACCCGTGAGCTACCAGAAAACTTTAGAGGTAGCCACGGACACATGGTCAAGCTTTTAATGTAGATTCATTGTACTTTATAGGTAAATGGAAGCTTGCCAGGTATTGTTGTTTATTTTATCTTTAATTGGTATTGGATAGCATGTCCATGGAATGGCTAAAATTTCAGGATCCCAAACTAAGTCCTACTTATGGGAATAAACCAACTTTCACTGCCAGAGGCACCTACACTGACTTGCTTTGCAGCAAACTAAAACAGTAAAGGGATTTAAGTATGACAGGGTTTTACATCTGTATCTGTTATTGTCTGTGCCTTGGATCCTTTGTTAGGCCTTCCATGAAAAAAATGTATATGCATTATTTAACTTTTACATGCTAGGCCTAGTCAGTAGACCACTTTTAAGATAAGGACCACAATGCCCTTTGGTCCAGATCTCGGTCTCTGAACAAGCAAACAATGCTTGGATTCCATTGAAGTTGTTACATTTGTCAGTGGTTGAATCTACATTTGATAATGTTATGGGACATTGGTACAAAAATGACTAGTCCAGGTTTACACTAATGAACAGCATTCCATACCCAAACTACCTCTCCTTATACTATTATATCTGTTGCTATATCGTCCACTGCTTTGCACCGTCACTGACATTGTAGGAAATGTACTGGAGAGAGATTCACAGGATTCCCTCCTTCCACTTTACCAAACTTAACGTGGCCTGGGCTAATGAATGGAGTGACCTATCTCAATCATTTGTAATTAGTTCAATGCGTTTGAGATCTCCCCAGCATTCCCGGAGTTAACATTTAAATAAATGGAGATTTACATTTCCCCCTATAGTATCTTTTTGTTTGTGCTGGGACTACTCTGTACCGTTTTGAACATAGGGATCAAATAGGTCTGCTTCAAGAATGTTTTATAGTACCATTATTTGCATACACTATAATATATAATCATACACACACACTTAAATTGGGCAATATTCATTAAGCTAATGATGTGCAACTCTGGAGCAAAACAACTGAACCATAAGGGAGAAATGAAAGTTCCCATTGATTTATATGGCGCTTGTAACTCCTCGAATGCGTTGGGGACTTCTCTAGCATCTAAGGGTTTAAAAACCAAATGAAGTCAATTAAAATGTGGAACATTCAATTTATCTCTTATGATGCAACTGGTTTGCTACAGAATCACACCTCTTTAACCCCATTCCGACAATGGATGTACATGTACGTCCCGCAGAAGCTGTCACTTTGCGACAAAGGACGTACGTGTACATCCCAGAAGTCATTCAGTAGAATGGAAAAAAAAAAAAGTTTGGCAGGCGTTGAGTGCCGGCCGCGTGCGCTCGCAGCCGGTCACTAAGGGGTTAAGGAAACAGTCAATCTCCTTTTTGACTTTACATATTCTGCAAGTGCCTAATATGAAATGAAAAGTACAATTCCCTCTGTTTCTAGAGCACATTCAGGACTGTGAAAGCAGATATTTATACACTGCTGTGGTCTTTTTGTAGCTCTGAGAGATATGTGCGCATGTAGAAGCAGGTTTTTCTACATTGTTTCACTTCCTTTAACAATATTATTTTTCTCTCTGATGCACTCTTTCTGCTTTCACAGTTGCACACAGAAAGATGCATATGTCAAGAACATATTTTTAAAGTGACACTAACACCTAAAAAAATAAATTGGGTTATATAATATTAAATATCATGTACCTCCAGCTAGGATCTGTAAAATTACGTTATGTTAGATCCCTAAAATGTAATCCTAAACTTGCATTTTTAATGCATGTGTAGCCTATCGTATATAGAAACATTTTGGTTAATTGTGCAGAGATAATACAGTTAATATTCTAAAATTAGAACCCACCGTCAGAAAAGGTGTTTCCTAATCTCAGGCCATTTAAAGACAATGGAAGGGGCAGTCCATTCCTAGACACCCTGTCAAGATTGCTATGGTAATGGGACTTTCACATAGAATAAGAGTATGTTTTAGGCCCCAGAAAACAGGCATTTTACAGATGCTAGTACACAGTATTTAAATGTGTATAACCCCATATCATTTTTACATGTAGAAAAACTAAACGACCAATAAAAAAAGATTAATAAGAAAAAACAAAAGTATTAGGAATTTGAGTTTTACATATTATGCTCTTGCGAAATGTTAAGTCAAAAAGTAACTTGACTTTCACTGCTATTAAATATAGTCCATAGTACTCACAAGTATTGCTGCTAGTACAGAACAATGTATGGCCTTCGGACACTTTTTGCCACAGAAGTCTGCTATGTATTGTAAGCCTCTGTTGGTGAAGAGGGCTAGAAATATCACTAAAGCTATATATGGATACATGTATTTGCATTTGTTGTTAGTTGGAATCTGTATTTTTACTACTCTGCATGTATGTCTCAGATCCATTTACTGTCCAAGTTCACTTTGTTGTTCTTTTGAAATAATGTGCATGCATCATTGCGCAACTGTGGAAGACTACAGCAGGACTTTGACATTATTTCAGATGTCACAGTTGTGTATGTTAAGAGATGGTCTCTCTTATTTTGACTGTGTTGAAGGCACAAGATACCCAAATACTGCCGTGAGGTGCCTTACATTTATGGTAGAATTTATTGCTTATGCTTCTATTCACAGTTAATTGCATATATGTATAGTATTGTTCCTTTATTAATTTGGTATCTCCTTGTGGTTAAAAAATAAATAAATTTTCAATTTTAGTAGCATGTCTGGGAATACTTCTTTGCTCCTTAATTTTACTGCAGCTCACTGCATGCTGGCAAGCACTCCGACCACTTTTTTGCACATTTTGTACAATTCATCTAATTAGTTCTCTGGATGTTTACTTAATTGATTTAAAGGGATAGTAATGTTTCATAATAAAAGCAGCTCTAATTAATCATCATAGTATTTAGATTTTGGAGAGTGTTATTTCAATTCTGTCAGAATTGTAGTTCAAGAGTAATTCAATGACAAAGTATCCCCCTCCCACCCCTTTTACTGATGTAACACTGCTCAGCCAGATCAGAAGGGAAAAAACGGAAAAACTTGTCAAGGGGGAGCAGGGCTTTCATTGTTCTCATAGGAATAAGAGTGTCCCCTTCTGTTATCTGTCTGGTCTATGAACTGCATTCCACATCTGAGAAGAGATGGCTTACACTAGATAAAAGGGGCGGGAGGGGAAACTACTTGTGAATATCTCTCAAACCATAAAGGTTTGAGAGATAAGACTTATAGCGTTCTTCATGTCTTTTTAATGCCTACAAAATAAAATTAAGATAAAACGAAGTATTACTATCTCTTTAATCCATTTTTGTTTAAGTAATTATTCAGCATTTTGATCAAAGATTTATTGAATGAACAGTTATCCCCTTTTTGACTTTCATATTCGGGTATATAATATATAAAATCAAATCACTTGTACTTTTTGTTACAAGTTTATGAATTATGACTTCTGTGAGCAGAAACATTCTGCATATGAGCAAAGCCCTAACTTTCAAGCTACATATTTCAGGAATGGGTTATTATTATTATTTTATTTTTTTGTATGTAATGCTAGCACATAGTCCCATATGACCTCTATGTGGAATTTGATTTTTATCTGTTCAATAGATATAGATTTTTCTCTAACAAAGTTTTTGAGATGGCATGATGACTGGCTGTCCACCCCCCCCCCCCCCCCAACCACTTAACAGCCCCAAAATAACACAAGATACTTGGATAGTGGTGGAAAGGCCGCAGCAATATTTATACTGAAATATAAATTATTACATTCAAAAACTAAACAAATTAGTATATGTAGCTAACCATCTCTTACTAGCCATGCCAGGCTGTTGAGTCACCATAAACCTTTAAAACCCTCCTTTTTGCCACCCAATGAATATATTATTGAAAACCTTTTTTTAATACAAACCACTTCCGTCCCATATTTATTTATTTTTTATTTATTTATTTTGAGAGGGAGATTGGGAGCGACAACTGTGTCCACGGAGCTTCCTCAGACTCAGGTGAGCTGCCTGAAGAAAACGCTTCTTTTTATAGCCTAACTTCTCACCCTGCAACACACCGGCGTGAGGTAAACTAAAGCCAATCAAACTGCAGGGTGGGAAGACACAGTTACAGAAGTTCGTTAAATTAAAGAAATATATATTAACTGCTTAAACTAAGATTACTCATACATGAACACTTTATTACTTAAATAAAATGTATCCGGGCAGCTAACGAACACCTGTACTAACCAAAAGCACACCAAAACATGTTGGGAAGAAAAGGGGGAGACCCCAGCATCATGAGGTCCCTACCTTTAAAAGTCTGGTCCCTATTCATGAAATGTTACAACAAAGAAAGTACTCATTTTTTACAGCCACACTAATTTGTTTGTTTTTACTTCTGTCAAATAGATTTAAGCAACTTTGCATAGATTTAGGGGATTGGCGCAAACTTCTAAACTGCCAAATTTCAGCTTAAAATATCAATGAACTCAAGTTAGAAGTCACGCAAACATTGCGGAATAACAAGGCTATATTAAAAAAAGAATGCGTCTGTACTGTACTTTACCACAAATTGGTACAGCATTACTTTTACATTGGGTATCAATTAGTAGTTACATATGATAATGTATACCATAGGTAGTCAATTGTTTGACCTCCAGCTGTTGGAAACGAAAGCTTTCATTGTTCCCAAACCGCTTGAGAGAAGGCCATTGACATCCATGATGTACGTAATTGAGTGTTGCTTACTAGATGTAAGTTGCATATGTGTAAAAGTTTAGTACATATTGTTTGAGGAAATAATGGTTGAAGGCCTTCTAATCAAAGCATGTCAGAAAGTGGTGCAATTCAGAAGCAAACCAACTGTTCAATAGAAAATAACTAAATCCCCTAAATTCTCAAATGTAAATATAATTTTTAACCCCTTGAATGCTAGAGGTATCCAGTGCGTTGTTAAACTACCATTTAAATTTGAGAATGTAGATCATTATTTTTTCCCTGTGTTGTAGTTGTGTGCCCCCAGAATTGCACTACTTTTCCTTAACCCTTTTAGTGCCATAGGGTTTGGACCATTTTTTTTTTTTTTTTTAATTATATTATTAATTTTAAAACACAGGAGGCCTGACACGTTTTCAGCATTTTTTTTTTCTATCAAGTGTTCCTGTAGATAATATTCTTGTGTACAGTTGTATTAAAAAATGATTCAACCCCATTGCAAATCAGGTTTATTGTCAAAATTTACAGACTGTCAGCTGTTTGCAATGAACAAATCAAACAGAAGCAACTGAAATAGCTGAACACAACGAATGCTTCAAGTGGTTTTTACACAAATTCAACTGAAAATGCGACCTATAATCACTTCTCCAGTCTCAAAATTATTCAACCCCTTCATGGCAAGCATCTTTAGTAGTTAGTAGAGCACCCTTTTGCTGTTATGACCTGCTGCAAATGAGATGCATAGCCAGACACCAGCTTATGGCAGTGTTCATGAGGATCTTTAGCCCCTTCCTCATGAGCAATGCCCTTCAGTTCAGTAATATTCTTGGGTTTGCATGCTGCAACTGTCTTCTTCAAATCCCACCAGAGATTTTCTATGGGTTTCAAGTCAGGTGACTGTAATGGCCACTGTAGAATTTTCCAGGAGTTCTTCTGCAACCAAGTCTTGGTAGAATTTGAGGTATGCTTGGGATCATTGTCCTGTTGGAAGGTCCAGTGATGCCCAAGCTTCAGCTTCCTCACAGACAGCATGACGTTTTCTCCTAGGATTTATTGACAGTTCAATGAATCCATCTTGCCTTCCACATGCTGCAGGTTTCCAGTGCCAGAGGATGCAAAGTAGCCCCAGAGCATCACCGAGCCACCATCATGCTTAACTGTGGGTGTTATTTTTGGAGTATGCTTCATTCTTCTTCCTCCAGACATACCGCTGATCCATTGGGCCAAAGAGTTCCAGTTTTGTTTCATCGCTCCACAGAACAGAATCCCAAAACTTCTGTGGCTTATTTATATGATTTTGAGCATATGGAGCCGACTTTTCTTGTGCTTTTGGGTCAGTAGTGGTGTACTTCTCGGAGTTCTTGCATGGAAACCTTCTGCGTTTTGTACACACCTTACTGTGCACACTGAAACCTCAGTGCCTGTTGCTACCAAGTCTTCCTGCAGGTCTTTTACAGTCACTAAAAGGTTTTTCTGAACCTGCCTTCTCAGAAATCTAGTTGCAGCCATTGATAGTTCCTTTTTCTGCCCCGTCCAAGTAGTGTAACCACTGTTTCTTTGACTTTGAATTTGCGAACTATGTTCCAACTGTGTCTCTAGGAGTATTCTGTATCTTTGCTATATTTTTCTATCCTGTTCCTTGTTTTTGAAGATCAATTATCTATTTTCTTAACTTTTCGGACCATTCTTTTGACTTCGCTATATCTCTAATATGCAGTCAAACGTGACACTTAAACCCCTAGCCAGTTCAGGTATTTCATGTGTTCTAGCTCAAGCACACCTGGTGCAACTAATGAAGCCCTTGATTAGTTGCATCAGTTGTGCTTGAGACAACATTTGTTTTGCATATTTGTTCTGTTGTGAGGGATTCTTTTCAGGGGGTTGAATAATTTTGGGACTGGAGAAGACGTTATAAGTTGCATTTTCAGTTAAATTTGTGTAAACCACTTGAAGCATTCATTGTGTTGAGGTATTTCAATTGCTTTTGTTTGATTTGTTGATTGCAAACAGCTGAAAGTCTGTAAATTTTGACAATAAACCTGATTTGCAATGGGGGTTGAATAATTTTGATTACAAGTGTATATGGAAAATTATATGTTGTGTCATTTCTAGAAAAAAAAAATCCGTTTTATCTTGGTGACACAAGCTATGATATCATAAACTTTTCTCTGGTTCAGGGGATTCCCAGTCTTGTTCCACTTCTGTTTCTTTTCTTTTAGTGCATGCTGGGACTTTTACCCCACGGTTTCTGTGTTCCACAAGGTTTAAGAAAAAACTACTTATCTGTAGCTACACAAAAATCCCCTTTTGTTTTCTCCCAACAACATGGAATTTCCAGCTGTCTTCAATACCTAGTCGCAACTTGATAAAAATTGTAACTATATGAAGAAGTGGTCAGGCGACCATGAAACATCATCATTCTTTGTTTTATAGTAAGCCTTGTTTTTATTCTACTACAAATATCACTATTTTGTATATAATTTTTTATTAAATAATTTTTGGAGGCAAGCGACTGCACCTTGAGAAAATCCACACCTTTAAAACTGGTGATACCTGAGCAGAGACAGGTGAATAACTCTGCAGTTATAAACAGCAGGAATGAGCCAGCACCAGCTTGTTTAATTTCACTACAAGACTCAGGTCATATAAAAACGTTAGTATATTTTATTTTAAATACATTTTTCATTAAACGTACCTTTCATCATTGCAACCGATACAAGAGCTAGGAAAGACTTCCATGCAGTTACCAGTCACTTGTTATAGACCCTTGCTTCTGATCAACACGTTTCACGTATCCACAATCAAAGGCGCCAAAGTTTTGCAACAGTTTCCATTTTGAATCTATCTCAGCCAATCAGACCTCACCGTGACATCACAGCGAAGTCTGACCGTATCAGTGATATAACATCTGGTTTTTCCATGTGAAAAAATAAAGATTTAACCCTTTCTCTAAGTGAAATCAACTCATAATACAATCTTAGAAATAACAAGTGGTTTGTTCAATATATATGTCCAATAAAGTACTAAAAGTGCAAACCACATAGTGAAAAAACAAGCCGACCTGTTATCAGAAAGAATAACACTAATGTCTACATCATAATTGTAATTGAAGTTAACCTCTCATGTAATGCAAGGCTCTTACAACACTCCAGGTTATGCATCAGAGTCCAAGCAGCTACAGCACAAAACAAACTCTTCAGCTGAACTTAACCCAATTAACCCTCTCACAACACATAAATATATATGAAGTAACCAAGTTACATTACATGAGAGAACAACAGAATCGCTGTAATTCCCATGTCACAAACTGGCTCAATGTGCAATTACCCAGAGCGGTGTGTCCTTTCCTTTACCTATACTTGAAATATAAACAATATGATGTGCATAGCAAGTGATATGGTGTAATACAATTAAAAATACAATTCTTGTATAGTATTTGAAAACCATTTCTAAATAGAATAAAGTATTAACATTCTTATGTTTGTATGTATAATGCAACTATTTGCCCCTGTCTATTGCTAAGACAGGGACATGGAGCTGTCCCTTTTTTAAAAACCAGACATGCACACACACATGCAACAGACATATGCACATACCCACGCAACAGACATACTCACACACACACGCAATACAAGTATTTCTATTCTTTAACCCTTTGAGTAGCAGAGGGTTTGTCAACGCATTGCAAAGGAAAGCATTGCATACCCTTGTGGCACTCCAAAGGTTAACAGTTTGAGTAGCATAGGCGTCTGACATCCCTCCCTCCCTTGTACGTTGCTTCCCTGCAAGTAAAGAGTGCGTAAGGGTTTACACCTATTGACACCTCTTTGTGTAACTGAATAAATTGTGGCAAGACAAGTATTTTATTACAAAGAATAATTTAGAAACACATATATTGAAGATTAAGTACACATTTATGTGACTTTTAAAGCTGTGGTGCAGTGTGATACACACTACTTATTGTGATCTACAGAAAAGGGGGACAAAAGGGTAGAAAAGAGGGACAGAGGGATTTGGATGTCAAAAAGGGACTGCCCCTCCTAAAGATGGACACTTGGGAGGTATGGCATTACATCAATGTTATTTTTTATTTCTCCTTTACTTTGGGCTAGAATTGCGGTATTATGCCTGTGTTTGGGTTGTACAAATGGAAAGCAGAAAATAAAAGGAACTTTATACCAGCATGTTGACCCTTTGAGTGCCAGAGGGGTTTGCAAGGCATTTCTTTGCAATATGTTGTGCACCCCTCTGGCAATCAAAGTGTTAACATTACCCGGACCTGCTCTGCATACTGCCATTACCTCACTGATCCACGCGATTGCGCCGCCTCACTCACGCAATGCAATCATGCGCAGTAGAGATCGGCCGAACACGGGCAGTCTGTACTGAGCATAACTGCATCGTGACAAACTTTCTGGCCTTTTATTATATAGATATATATATAAATATCGACTTGCTGTGCACTCACGTCGTGAGTGCACAGCAAGTCGATATTTGTTGAATATTATCTGTGGCACCCGGTACTTTACCATATTTAAGCGTTGAGTGCAGATCCTGTTCTTTGATAGATATATATATATATATATATATATATATAATATAATCAGGGCTCAAAATTTCCACAGGGCGAGTGGAAAATTCAGGGGCGGACTGACCATTGTCATCAATGTTAATATTATAATGTGTCAGTGCCGTTTGCCTGCCTGTTGTTTGGGCCCACCCGCTCCTATTTACAGCAGCCTCTGTGCTCCATAAGACACCGAGGCTTCAAACTATTACTGCCCAATACCCATGATCCAGACCCTACCAGAGTCCCAGCAATGCTTTGCACACCTCATTGGCACCCAAAGGGTTAAGAACTTTGCCCTTACTTTGTAACGTAGCGTATAAAGAAAAACAGAGCAGCGATGGTTAGCTGAAGTTGCACAACAGCCTCTATTTTCAGGTTGGCAGGAAGTAGGGAGATGGGAAGGGACGGCAGGCAGTGCAGACTTGCTAGGCAGAGGCTCCAAGTTAGGCATGGAGCGATGTTTGATCCACACAAAGTGTGAAGAGTTAGTGCTACTGAATGGGCCCTCTGATAGAAGTCACATTGGAATGACTGGCGACCCTTTTTTTGCTTTTTCCTTGCTGTATTGTGGATTTTAAACATGATCACATTGTTAAAATAGTTGATGTGGTATTGCCAATTATACAGTTGACATTTATTTATTTGTTTATTCAGGGTGATCAATGTAGAGTAATGGGGTCACCTGTAATGTGTTTGTATTTAAATGCAATAGTCATACTGTTCTTTATGATGTTATGAGTTGAAACAATAAAAAGTGTCTCGCCAGAAAGGCCCTATGTACATTATATGCTGGAGAGATCTCCTGGAGAGATTGAATCCTCTTAGTGTTAGAGATGTCTCAATGCATTGCAATGCAAGGGTCTCCAGCATATAATGGTCTAGGGACCCCTTGCTGTTTATTTGAGGCTGTCACTTCTAGTTGACTTGGGGGGGATCTTTGCACAGTCACCTGCCCTTTATATAGGACCAATAATGTGAATTTTCCAGTGAAATATATATGGAATCTTTCACCTTTTGCAGAGGGCCAGGGAGCGTGCGTGTGTGTGTGTGTGTAAGTAAGAGTTTGTGTGTGTGTGTGTGTGTGTGTGTGTGTGTAAGTAAGAGTTTGTGTGTGTAAGAGTGAGTGTATGGGTGTAAGTGTAAGAGAGACAGAGTGTGAGTGTGTGTGTGTGTGTGTGTGCGCACATAGTGTGGGTGTATGTGAGTTGTGTGTATCTGTCCATGTTAATTTCTCTTTGGAGATCCTGTACAACTGCAGCATTATTAATCCATTTCGAACTGGGATGTGGTCCTAAGGCTAAAGTATTAGCCCATCTCCGAGCAGGCAAGTATATTTATAATGTTACTGTGTTTAAAAGAAGGATTTAACTAGTTAAGTGTCATTCAAAGAGTTTCTGGTTATATCCGTATACCTATTTTAAATTATACCTTTTAAAGGTGGTTTGACTGGGCAGCTACTGAATAGGGATTGAAGGGTGAACCCCAGGGTATATAAGTTCATGGGACATTCTAGGGAGTTAAAAGAGGTAGCATGGAAGTAGTTACAAGGTTAGCCCTGCTGTCATTGTGTGACAAGTATGAACGAGTGTTAATGGAGTTGGGTGACAAGGGGGCACTTATTACGGTGAAAATGTGAAATGTGGTAGTGGGGGCAAACTGGGGGGGCCCAAATTGGTACCTTGCCTAGGGCCCTGTGTAGTGTTAATCTGGCTCTGTGTGTACTGGTCGGGCAGGAACTCTGTTGTGTGTGTCCCCTCTGTTGCGGTGTGTTCTCCTCCCCCCTCCCCTGTAATGTTTAACTGTGCCACCAGGTTCCATGTCCCTGGCGTTAGGTTCGGGTTCTGAACACTGTTGGGCTGGTGATGGTGCGAAAGCGAATAAGTAGCTGTTGACTGCAATCAATGTAGCTTTTGAGTGCCAGATCGTCCATTCATTCTGTATAGTGGAGCGTGTTTTCATATCAGTGACAGACACCAGGCATGCCCCTCCTTGCTTTGCTATTGGCACATATTTTACATATACGATGGAGGGCATTCGCATCAGATGACAGTGATATGCTCCATGTGTGTATAGCATAGGTGAGCAATTTATGGCTCTTCAGTTTGATTATAAACCCCATCATTCTCCATCGGCCAGTGACCGGCTGAGGGTGATGGGAGTTATAGCCTGCCAACAGCTACAGAGTCACAAGTTGCCCACCCAGTTGTTTTCAATTATCCTTTCCCTCCAGGAGAACACTTATTAAACCTATGAATAGATAACATGGCATTAGGGCTGCAACAACTAATCGATGAAATCGATAATGAGAATCGTTGCCAACGATTCTCATTATCGATTCGTTGTGCAGCGATTAGTTGTGCCGCCCAGCAGCCCCACAGCCGCCGGATACTGCTGTCTTACTTCCCGCATTGATGACATCCGGGGCGCAACCACTCCAAACGCGGAGACGCCGCGTGGAGCGTGCAGGTAATTTCTTCCTCTGTTCTGAGGCCAGTTTAAAACTGGCGCCCAGACTGAGGAAGAAAACCCCTGCACTCTCAACGCGGCGTCTCCGCGTTTGGAGTGGTTGCGCTCCGGCTGTCATCAATGCGGAAAAGTATGAAAAAGAGGTACGGGGGAGAGAGAGAGGCACAAGGAGGAGAGAAAGAGGCACAAGGGGAGAAAGAGAGAGAAGTACATGGGGGTGAAAGAGGCACAAGGGGAGAAAGAGAGAGAAGTACGTGGGGGTGAAAGAGGCACAAGGGGAGAAAGAGAGAGAAGTACATGGGGGTGAAAGAGGCACAAGGGGGGGAGAGAAGTACATGGGGGAGAAAGAGGCACAAGGGGGGAGAGAGAGAAGTACATGGGGGAGAAAGAGGCACAAGGGGGGGAGAGAGAAGTACATGGGGGAGAAAGAGGCACAAGGGGGGAGAGAAGTACATGGGGGAGAAAGAGGCACAAGGGGGGGAGAGAAGTACATGGGGGAGAAAGAGGCACAAGGGGGGGAGAGAGAAGTACATGGGGGAGAAAGAGGCACAAGGGGGGGAGAGAGAAGTACATGGGGGAGAAAGAGGCACAAGGGGGAGAGAGAGAAGTACATGGGGGAGAAAGAGGCACAAGGGGGGGAGAGACACAAGGGGGGGAGAGAGAAGTACATGGGGAGAAAGAGACACAAGGGGGGGAGAGAGAAGTACATGGGGAGAAAGAGACACAAGGGGGGGAGAGAGAAGTACATGGGGAGAAAGAGACACAAGGGGGGGAGAGAGAAGTACATGGGGAGAAAGAGGCACAAGGGGGGGAGAGAAGTACATGGGGAGAAAGAGGCACAAGGGGGGGAGAGAAGTACATGGGGGAGAAAGAGGCACAAGGGGGGGAGAGAAGTACATGGGGGAGAAAGAGGCACAGGGGGGGAGAAGTACATGGGGGAGAGAGGCACAAGGGGGGGAGAAAGAGGCACAAGGGGGGGAGAGAGAAGTACATGGGGGAGAAAGAGGCACAGGGGGGGGAGAGAGAAGTACATGGGGGAGAAAGAGGCACAAGGGGGGGAGAGAGAAGTACATGGGGGAGAAAGAGGCAACAAGGGGGGGAGAGAGAAGTACATGGGGGAGAAAGAGGCACAAGGGGGGGAGAGAGAAGTACATGGGGGAGAAAGAGGCACAAGGGGGGGAGAGAGAAGTACATGGGGGAGAAAGAGGCAACAAGGGGGGGAGAGAGAAGTACATGGGGGAGAAAGAGGCACAAGGGGGAGGAGAGAGAAGTACATGGGGGAGGAGAGAGAAGTACATGGGGGAGAAATAGAGGCACAAGGGGGGGAGAGAAGTACAAGGGGGGGGAGAAATAGAGGCACAAGGGGGAGAGAGAGAAGTACAAGGGTGGAGAAATAGAGGCATAAGGGGGAGAGAGAAGTACAAGGGGGGAGAAATAGAGGTGCAAGGGGGAGAAAGAGGTGCATAGACCCCATAGTAAAATAATAACAATGACACATGTTAATGTGTGAAGTTTTTTATTCTGCTGTTTTTAACACTGTTCATTAAATCAGTTTAAATAATGAAAAATTAGCATCTTGGTTTTTTTTTATCCGATTAATCGAAAAAATAATCGGCCAACTAATCGATTATCAAAATAATCGTTAGTTGCAGCCCTACATGGCATGCTTATATGCGCCGCTCTTCAGGAGATTTGTCCACTTGCACTGTATACAATAATTAGGAGTGTGGCTCTGGCTGCTGAGTGGGTCCTCATGTCCCTGCTATTAAGTGCCATCAAGGCATCACGCAACCGTGTACGCTCATTGTAGAACAAATGTGCAAGGAACTGATGCTGTAGTTGAATTTATGCATCTGGAGAGCTTAACCATGCTAGTACTTTGGGACACACAAGCTGTGTTGTGTTATGCAGCTGGTGAGAGCAGGGTATGATGTGCTTCAGTTGTACAAAGCATCATTTTGATTCACTTAACATTCCTTTCTAACTTGACTCCACGAGGTTGATTTCATCAGGTGAAATCATTAGTTGCCCAGTGCTTTAAATAATTTTAAAGCTTAATATTGAAAAAATATAATTCAGAGTTTATCCTACTGATTAAAACATGGAAACTACAATTGTTGATAAATGTTTTATTCACAAGTTATTGCAGCTGGACTTGAATTTTTGTTAGAAGTACCTCTATAGCCTGATCTTTTACAGTGGGGCAATTGTTAGACCATGAGATGAGTGTGGTTAAAGGTGGGGATATGGATGGGGCTAGGCGTGGAAACTGGTGCTATGTGGAACTTATATTTCAGACACATACCTTCCATACATAGGAAATGCAACAGTGGCACTATAAAATGGAATGCAAACAAAAATTGTCAGTTTGAGCTTTGATACATTTACAATAAAGCTTCTCCCAGCAGCACAAGTACCTTTGTTTTACTCAACACACATGTTTACTACTCAGTGAGGCTGATGTAGTAAGTAGGAATAATTCTGGGACAAAATGTGTGTGTCATGGAGGAAAAATAAAAATTTTCATTGATTAAAAATCTGGGAGGCCAATGGATACCTTACAGAAGAGGCCTTTGAAACTGCTAGATTTCCAGGAAAATTCTTAGTTTTTTCAGTAGCTGTGTTTCTCGCTTTGTGGCTTAAGATTTGGTTGGCTGACCACTCTTACAAAAAAAAATTGTTGGTGACCTTTCCTTTTTTTTTTTTTTAGAAAAACAGCTTTTTGGAACTGACCTAGATAAGGTCATCAGTGATGCTACTGGAGGAAAATCCTTACCATTAGGTAGCTGTGCATCACACTTTGTGGTTTTAGATCTGGTCGACACACCAATCTTCCAGAAAATCCTTGGTATCCCTTTTTTTTTTTTTTTTAGGGAAACAGCATTTTGGACCTGACATAGACGAGGTCATCAGTAATACTACTGGAGGCAAGAGCACCCTGTTGCATCAGAATCTGTCAAAGCATGCCTATTCCCCAAAGAATACATGTAGCTTCTGTTACCCCCACTAGTTTGGGGTGCCTAGGGTTCAACCTCCTCAGGCTTTTCAAGCATGCCCTGCTGCAAAATCCAAAGAGGCTTTGCAGAAGAAGTCTGGTCAGAATCCTAAAGCTGACAAGCCCAACTCAGCATGACTCTCAGTATCCTAGTCAGTCCCTGCCCATTTGGTGTCGCCTTCATCTTTTCCAAGGTGAGTGGGAGACTTCAGTTTCGGACCATTGGGTTTTCTGGGTCATTATCAGAAGGATACCACACAGACTTCATGTCCCTTCCACCTCACTGTTTCTTTCCAGAGTTCCTTGGAAAAATGTCTGTTCATTGACACAGTATTCTATCTGCTGGAAAATCAGGTTCCAGCCCAGTTTAACACTTTACAGGATTCTGTTCTAAACTTACCTTTTTTTGAAGTCCCCTGCCCTCCAGGAGGAGAGAACCTTACCCCATGGTCCCTGTTTTCATATGGACTATTAGAAAAATGATTTAACGGTAACTACACCAAAATCCTCTTATTGTGGTGCTGAATCACTCTTATAATCATCAAAGAAGCTGTGTAGATACATTTTTCATTATCTGAAAACCTTCGAATAGAAGTGTGAATGAGTGGATTACCATCTGGACGTCATACAGTGTGCGGATCTGGCTTCACTTACGAACATCATAGGTATTAACAACTAAAAATGTGATAAACTAGATATATTTAGTTTGCATATTTGTTTGTGAGTAGGCATCTGCATCTCTGTTTTACATGATTTTATTAAATACATAATTCACTATATTTTTTCTTCTCTCTTTTAATTGAGGTCTATCAGAAATAAAGACCGTTTGAGATGTTATTTTTGAATCCTTTTTCTTATCTTGTTTAGAGAACATATTTAATTTTTGGTATTTGATTTAAAATTTTTTATTTCAAACAATTGTTTATTATATATTTGGCTTTATTTATTTGACAGTTAGTGCAAAATCTGGCAATAGTCGCTGCCACACTGTTCCCCTTGTTAACTGTCACTTCCTACCAAGAAGTACTAGCTCATTTTACCAGATGGGTAATCAGTGGCTCAGTCTTTTTGTATTCATTACCTGTGCTTACATACAGATATCCTTAAAACCTGTTGGTGTGTCCCGAGGAATGGAGCGGAGAATCACAGGTCAAGACTACAATTTCAACCCTGACTGCACTCACACTTACTTGTGATTCATTTGAAGACTGAAGAACTTCTGTAATAAGAAAGATAATCTTCTCAGTAGCAAGAGGACCTGTAATGCATTGCTGCAAAGATATTCCCAAATGTATTTTAGTAGAAATAAACTTTATTCATAGTTACTGCTATAGGCTTTTGCATGGATACGTAAAACCATCTTCCTTGCATAGAAGTCCTTGTATTCCTCTGGCAATTCATCCAGCGTTTTCAATGCCCGATCTAATATCTGCACTGCTCTAGAGGCTAACGTGGGATCCTTGTTTCCATAAGTGTCTGTCTTATCATAGCATTCAGAAGGTAGATGTTTCCAAAAGACATTTACTCCTACTCCAAACTCCTCTGCAACTGTATTGTGAAACCACAGGGCTATAAACAGAAAAAAAAACACATAAAAAGTGTTATTTTTGCTCCTTTACATTAACAGTTTAAGGACAGAGAGGTATGAAAAGTGTTCCACATCCTTCTGGTACTTAATGGGTTAATCTCAACATGAATGTTCAATATTTCCATTGTATTGGAGATGTCTAGCATCCAACAGGTTCATTCCAAGAGAATGTATTGGAACAGTTACATTTACTGATATTCATTAGTCTTTGTTACTCCATCTGGTTTCTGTGACCTGGATTCTTAAAGGGATAGTAATGTTTCATAATAAAAGCAGCTCTAATTAATCATCATAGTATTTGGACTTTGGAGACTGTTATTTCAATTCTGTCAGAGTTGTAGCTCAAGAGTAATTCAATGACAAGGTATCCCCCTCCCGCCCCTTTTACTGATGTAACACTGTTCAGCCAGATCAAAAGGGAGGTGCCCAGGTAGACTGCAGAGAGGGACAATCTTCAATTAAGATAAGGGAAAAACCTGAAAAACTTGTCAAGGGGGGCAGGGCTTTCATTGTTCTCATAGGAAGAAGATTGTCCCCTTCTGTTATCTGTCAGGTCTAGCAACCAGATTCCACATCTGAGAAGAGATGGCTTACACTAGGTAAAAGGGGAGGGAGGGGAAACTTTGCTTGTGAATATCTCTCAAACCATAAATGTTTGAGAGATAAGACTTGTATCGTTCTTCATGTTTTTTTAATGCCTACAAAATAAAATAAAGATAAAATTAAGTATTACTATCCCTTTAGGACACAGAAAACACCCAGCATAGAACACTACCAGAATATCCTTGAAGAGGATGGGCAACTTGTGATTCTTAAACTGTTGTTTAATTACAGCTTAACTTTTGTTTGCAAATGTGACAAAGTCCTAGCCTAAATACCAAGTGCATAATTTTAACTGCTTAGAATACGATGATAATTTAAAGGAACACTTACAGTTCCTTATGATAACTGACATTTACCTTAAAGTAGAATACACTTTATAATGAACTGGGTGATTTTGAAAAGGCTTTAAAAATCACCTATATTTATTAGCCATTCTCGATTTAAAATAATAGTTTGACATATTTGCTTTGTCAGTTTAAGCAAATCAGACAGTACTTCCTAATAGGAAGTGGCAGTTGGGAGGGAGAGTGGAATATTAGTATCTGACACACCAGGCTGTGCCAGCCAGTACTGCCTAATTTGACAATTAAAGCTAAATGTCTTTTAAATAAAGAATGGCAAACATAAATGTAGGTGACTTTGAAAGCTCTTTCAAAATCACCCATCATAAAGTGTTAGTTCCACTTTAACCTTGGCAAAAAATCCTAAAGCCCACTATGAATCAATTTGGACTGGTTCTCCAAAAGGAATAATTATTACTTGAATATCATCTATGGAGGTGTAAATGACTTGTAGCCAGACTGCAGGACCCCAAGCTCCTCACACCAAGGTCGTCTTAGGAAGTTTGGAATACTTAAGTGGGTAGAGGGTGTTTGAGGGTTATGGAGGCCAACAAAAAAAACCCGATGTCCTCCTCTTCCAGTCCTATCCAGAACTGATCAAGGATTCATTTTGCATAACCAATCCATGTAGAATTGATTCATAGTAACCACTAGGATTTTCTGCCCTGATTGAGGTTAGCGTATCTTTAACTTGCCCAACATTTTAAGAAAAATGTATTGTCAGGGGAACCTAATTTCTCTTTTGTCCAATATGGAACACAAGGAACCGTGGGGTAAAGTAGCCTCCTACAGAAGGACACTTCCATGAAAAGAGGTCTCTGAAGGCAGAGACTCCTTCCCTACTCAACTTTACCCCACCAGAACTCCCCAACTGCTGGGCTGCATACACTATTACACATTATAACATTTTTTTCTATCTTTACCGCTCAGGGGTTTGCACATGTACCTTTAGCTCATGTCAGATTGGTCTTCCTAGGGACTTTGCTGGTGCATTATATCCTCCTTGTTCTGTGGCCTCTACTGAGCAACTTCTGGGACCCTCTTCTTCAGTACAGGAGAATGCTCTCAAAAGACCAACTAGTCATTATGTGTGTGTGTGTGTGTGTGTGTGTGTGTGTGTGGGGGGTCCCCTATAAGAGGGGGAGTCTTCTGGTGAGGAATGGAAAACTTATGCGCACAGTTTTGATTCCTCCTTTACCCCAAGGATTAATTTGAGGAAGAACCTGGATCACCTGTTTAGAGTCTTATTAGGGAAGTATTCAAGACCCTTATGTTGTCTGAGGCCTCTGACAAGATCCTCATCATTAAATTGTATTTTGAGGAATTGAAAAGAAAATAGTTGTACTGTAGATCTTAGAATTCAATTAATCATAAATAGGGAAAAACAAGATAGTAAAGATAAATGGATTTTGTATTGTTACTTCAGCTGTTTATTTTCCTCCAATTGATGCCTCATTTTACTTATGCACCACACGTATTTACAATACTAAAGGCGATATGTTCAAAAAGTCGTCATAATGAAAAACTTGTCGGATCGTGATTTGGTGGTAAAAGATCGAAAATATTTTCAGAAGTAAATCCATCACGTTTGAAAATTCATCTAAAGAATTAAAAATGACGGTAAGAAAATCTCATTGAATATTGCCGTTAAAAATTCTGATCTTAAAAATGGTCTTTGATTTTGTCTTTGAAATGAACATTTTCAAAGAAACAAAGACTTTTTTTTATCTTTGAAACAAAAATTTTCAAAGAAACAGACCCTTTTTTTGTCTTTGTAACAAAAAATTGCTTCTCAGTACTTTAAATTTTCTTCTCCAAGTTTAGACCATTTTTATGATGTCGGGAACAAATGACGTTCGACAAAAAATGACGTTCAAACGAATATTTTTCCTGAAAATACCTTACATTATGACTGAAGATTAAACCACACCCACTTTTAAGACGGCTTTTTCCCTTTGACGGAGATGGCGGAATTGGATGCAAAAAATGACAGAAACATGTCTGAGAATTGACGGATCATGGTGTAAGAACTTTTTCATTCTGATTACAAACAATTTCAGTTACAACAACTTTCTGAACATCTCGCCCTGTATGTCAAAGTCAATGCTATGTGTGTAAAGATGGGAAAGGGCAAGACAGTGCAAAACAAACTATCTAAGTGTGGGGTGGACAAAAAGTGTGAAAAATTTCCTGCATGCTTTTAGCGAAAACTTGCTGATTTTTCGCTTTTTCCATGAAAAATTTCACCTTTTCAGCTATTTCAACAAATTTTCCGCCTATTTTAACACATTTTTCACCTATATTTCCTGTAGCTACTACATTTCTCACTGTAATATTACTTCTTCTGAAGGCTGAAGTTTAGAAATAAGTGGCTGGAAGTCACAGTTGTGAGTCCTACAGCAACATGCCTTGAAAAATGTGTTAGCATACAGAATGCATTTGTTCTTTGCCCACAACACTAACTTCCTGCTTAAGTGACAGTGAAACATATTCATGATGATATCAAGTAATAAGAAAAATAAAATAAAGTACATCCTAAGGCAGATGAGTATGG
Source organism: Rhinophrynus dorsalis (assembly GCA_037306005.1). NCBI lineage: Eukaryota > Metazoa > Chordata > Amphibia > Anura > Rhinophrynidae > Rhinophrynus > Rhinophrynus dorsalis. Next base: position 150,070,793 of record CM074725.1, on the reverse strand, counting down.
TAGTGGTGGTGGTGGGGTACTGGCATGGTGTGATTTGTTATGTATATTGTTTTTACCATTGTCATATGCTATCCTCCTTCTCAGGTTATTGACACACATTACTTATCGGTCATAGCAGTGGTCCCAAGTGGGGTAGGTGACACACATTACTTATCGGTCATAGCAGTGGTCCCAAGTGGGGTAGGTGGTGGCAACCCTTCTTCACATCCCTCTTCTACCACCTCCATCTGTGCTGCTGTTAATATATTTGTCCTGGCTTTCTCTGTCATGTGTGATTTCTGCTACCTGATACTCAGATGGTATGAGATGTTGGTTCATTTTTAAGAATGTTAGTCTTCCAACATTGCTGCTTGATGAGTAATAGGGTGACTGTTTGCTTTTTGACATCTGTGCTTGGCCAGAGTCAGAGTTTCCAATGGCTTTCTCAAACAAACAGTTTATAGACATGGACAGTGCTCCATAAAAGTGGTGGAAGATTCAGCCTTTGACTTTCTGCTAACCTTATAGACCTATCATCATCCTCACTCTCAACTTCATCTGTATCTGAACAAGAGAAGGATGCTGGAGGGATATATTCTAGATCTGCATCATCATCAGTAATCATTAGGTCATCCTCAGCAGCATCACCTGACAATTCTTGCCCAATACCCTTATATTTCTCTAAGCTTTTAGAGGTCTCAAACAATTTCTTTTTACTTTTACTGTAACAAAGTTCCCTACTACTTTGAGGACGGCTGTTTTGGTGCTTGTTGGAACTAGTTTTGCTGGGACCTTGACAAACTGCATCCTCCCTTGGAGTAGAGGGATCATCATCATTGATTGCACATGCTGCAGCAACCACTGCTGCAGCCAGTTTTTGAACTGCTACTTTACTCTCACGTCCCTACAGCTCCCACTCTCCCCCTTCCCCTTGTGCATTTGCTGGACGTTATGCAACTACACTCTGGTTTTTTTTACTGTATGGTACACAACACAACTGATGGAGCTGTATGACGCCTTGACTAAGCCCGGTCTGTCTGTCGCTGTCACCTAATATATATATATAGTTCTTTATTCTTATAAGTTATCCACCCTGTTGTCTTATCACAGTCTGTCAAAAAAAAAAAAATTATAACTAAAAAACAAAATCAACAACGTCTTTCCCCAGACTTCCCTACCCAGCACGGAGACAATAACAGCAAGATCAGCAAGCAAATAGGTGCCTAGCTGCCTGTGTCTTGCCAGTGCCCCACTGACTCTCATAATACAGGGAACAAATGTCCTACCTAAAAGATTCCCTAAACTAAACTTCAATTCCTCTCTCTGTCTTCTCTAGCTCAAAAAACGTACTACTCTCTCCTCTTTCAAATACAAAATGGCATGCTATGAGAGCCTGACAGCCTTTTATTTGGCTGTAGAAAACTTTTGTGTGGTGGTGAAATATTTTTCTTACCATTGATTTCAATGGGGGTGAAAAAGGAGGGAAATGTGGAAAAATAACACATTTTGTGGGAAATTATTTGCTAAAAGGAAAGTGCCATTATTCGCCGATTTCAGTTTGAGGTAAACATTTTCACCCATCCCTAGTAAGGATTTTAATAAGTTACATGAATATTTAAAAAAAATGCATGAGACCATAAAACACATTGATATAAGTAGGGGCGGGGGCGAAAGTTGTAGCAGTGTTCCTGCGAGAAATCCTGCGAATACCACGTTATTGGATGATTTTTCATGAGAAAATTCACTTTTACAACTGCGATTAAAGCCTTTGTGGTTTTTGCCTATTGGCCAAAATTCCCCACCATTCTTCCAATGGCTATAAAGTTTGTGCCGATTGATTTACGTGGTTTTTGCCTTTCGCTATAAAAACTTGATGTATTTGTGGAAGTGAAACACAATAGAAGCAGCTACAGAGCGAGGTAGGCGTGATGTGCTGTTCTGCTGTTATTCATTTTAAAAACAGTAAAAGGAGGAACTGGAAGGACACTTATGTGTCCACTGAGTCTGAGGAGGAGGAGGAAGTGAGAACTACTGAACCAATGCTGTTCAGTCCCCCTAAATCACCCCTAGGGATCGTGGGGGAATTAATGGCAAGGGAGAAAGAAAAGGGTAGTACTAGTGAGAGCAGGACAGGTCAGTTGCTTGTGCCTACTGCAAGACGTGCTGCCGCTGCTGCCACCATTGCTGTAACTGCTGCCACCATTGCTGTACCTGCTGCCAGATGTGCTGCCCCTGCTGCCACTAGTGCTGTGCCTGCTGTCAGACTTGCTGCCCATGCTACCACCTTTGCTGTGCCTGCTGACACACGTGCTGCCCACCCCTGCAGCCACTAGTGCTGTGCCTGCTGTCAGACATGTTGCCCCTGCAGCCACTAGTGCTGTGCCTGCTGCCCCTGCAGCCACTAGTGCTGTGCCTGCTGTCTCCAGTGCTGTGCCTGCTGCCACCAGTACTGTGCCTGCTGTCAGACATGCTGCCATGGTTGCCACTAGTGCTGTGCTTGCTGCCAGCACTGAACCTGCTGCCAGTAGTACTGTGCCTGCTGTCAGATGTGCTACCCCTGTTGACACCAATACTATGCCTTCTGTCAGATGTGCTGCCACCAGTGCTGTGCCTACTGCCAGTGCTGAACCTGCTGCCACCTGTGCTGAACCTGCTGATAGTGTGTCTTGTAATACACAGGAGAAGGGTGGAGGAGAAGATGATGCCAAGTGTGACAGCAAGTGACCCTAAGTCATACTTCCCATGCCCAAGCAGTCCCACCAGTGCTAGTACTACTACTTCTAGGAAGGTCCAGCAGCTTTTTAGCGTTAGGAGTGAAGGAGGGGGTAAATGATACCCTCATATTACTAGTGACTGTGAGGAGGAAGACTGTGCAGCTGAACTTGATGTGGTTGGTGTTAGTAGCAGTAATGGTGAAGCAGCCAGTGGGGCTCTGATCCTGGAGTCCTCCCCTTCCCTTAAGTGTCCAAGTGGAACATGATCCCGAAGACTAAGAGGCCAGAACTGGTGTTGGGGAGAGCAGTTTCATTGCAGTTGCTGATGAAAGCCACAGTTCCTGCTCTCAAGGGAAAAATGTATATTCTAATAACAACAAACCCATGATTTTGGAGGAGGGGCAGGTGGAGAAGAATTATTGGCTAACTTTTCTACACATAGACTGGGGCTACTTATTGTGCTTCTACTGCCTCAGGAGCATCACTGGAGCTAGTCGTAGCAAGTGGAACTTTCATCATCCATCACCCATGTTACTGCTATTGTTGATTCCATTCACTTTCAGCTGCCTAATCATCCTTCTGCTTAAACAACTCAGCAGCAGCAGAAAGAACAGTACTTGCAAATTCTGCAATTATGGACTTAGACATTTGACAATGGCCAGTGGCCACTGGCCAACATGACTTGCTGGCACTAGGCCAGTAGGGCATTTTTTTCTCAGGGCTTGTGCTTTGAAAAAAACAAAACAAACAAAAAAAACAACAATTTTTGGGGGTTTGTTTCTAACAAGCCTAAGTCCAACAAATCAATGTTTCCTTAGGGCTTGTGCCTGTAATAAGTCTAAGTCCTACAAATCAATGTTTCCTCAGGGCTTGGGCCTCTAACAACAAATCTAAAAAATCATCCTCTACAAAATACTCAAAATTATAAAGTCAAGTATCAGTCCACCCCAGTGGCAACTTATGTCAGGGGTTCCTGTCTCTATCACTTTATATACAAATTTCTTATTTCATTTTTTATTAACTATCCCCCCCAATACCAGTCAAGAACCCCCAACACAAATTCCCTGTTCAACTAATTCTTAAGACTCCACCCACCATCACAGGCACCCTCCCCAGACCCCTTTTATACCATGTCTTATGTTTGTTTGTTTTTTTTTAATTGTATTAAGGATTTATTTTTTATTAACTTCCCCTCCAATCCCAGTAAACATTCCCTGTTCAACTGACTCTTTCTTCACACCTCACCAACACAGGCACACTCATGCCCCTTTTATACTATGCCTTTGGGAAATAAAATATTTGTTATGTGTTGTATGTAAATTCGGTATTCCCATTGATTTCAAAGCAATGAGCTGGCGAAAAAAAGCGGAAAATCTGCACTTTTCGTGGGAAATTATTCGCAAAGTGGGAAGTGCCATTATTCGCCGATTTCAGTTTGAGGCAAAATTTTTCACCCATCCCTAGATATAAGATATGAGTGTCAAGTGTTAGATCATAGGTGGCGACTTCAGGCATCCCATCTGACACTGGGTTGATCATTGGTCATCATGAATTGGGCAGTAATCATGAAGGATGCCATTTAAAAGCCTAGTGTCAGAGAGAATCAGGCCTTAGCCAGAACAGTTATTCAAGGTGGCTTACATGGTCATACTATTTGCTAAACACCACGAAGTAACATAACACAACATAGTAACATAGTAGATAAGGCTGAAAAAAGACATGCGTCCATCAAGTCCAGCCCATGCCAATAACACTCCTGTTGATCCAGAGGAAGGCAACAAAAAAGCCCTCTGGAGCAATTTCCAGTGTAGGTGTGTGTGTGTGTGTGTGTCAAATAGTTCCCCGGCTCAATATCCTATTTGCTTTGAAGCCATCTGTCATAACTGTCAATATTGTTCTGTGCTAGATAGGCATCCATTGCTTTTTTGAATGCAGTTACATTATCTGCAAGCACAACATCCCGAGGCAAAGAATTCCATAGCCTTACCGCCCTTACTGTAAAGAATCCCTGCCTGTGTTTTAGTCGAAAGCGCCTTTCCTCAAGTTTTAATGGATGACCTCTTGTTCTTAGCTCAGCTCTTTGCATAAATAATTCTTTGGATAGTTCTTTGTATTGACCTTGAATGTATTTGTAAATGGTAATCATATCACCCCTTAGACGTCTCTTTTCTAATGTAAACAAACCCAGTTTGGCTAGTCTCTCTTTGTAACTCAGATCCTCCAATCCCTTTATCAGTTTTGTTGCACGTCTCTGCACCTTTTCCAGTTCAGCAATGTCTTTTTTTAGAACAGGCGCCCAAAATTTTACTCCATATTCTAGATGAGGCCTAACCAAGGATTTATACAGAGGTAGGATAATATTAGCATCCCTTGCTTCTACACCTCTTTTTATGCAGGCTAGTAATCTATTTGCTCTTGCAGCAGCTGAGTGACTCTGCACACTGCTGTGAAGACTATTGTCTATCAGTACACCTAAATCTTTCTCTAATGAGGATTTCCCAAGTTGTTTCCCATTTAGAGTATATGTAGCAAGTTTGTTTCTACAACCCAAATGCATAACCTTACATTTATCTACATTAAATGACATCTGCCACTTTTCTGCCCATTCACTTAGTTTATCTAAATCCTTCTGTAGGGAAAAAACATCGAGCTCTGTATGTATTTCCTTACATAGCTTAGTGTCATCAGCAAAGATTGAGATGCTACTTTCAATTCCCACTTCTAGATCATTAATAAACAAATTAAAAAGCATTGGGCCCAGGACTGAACCCTGCGGCACCCCACTTATAACCCTAGACCAATTTGAAAAAGTTCCATTTACAACAACTCTCTGCCATCTATCATTTAACCAGTTCTCAATCCATGTACAAATAACACCACCCAAACCGAAGCCTTTTAATTTATGCAGTAACCTGTTGTGAGGCACTGTGTCAAAGGCTTTTGCAAAATCCAAGTATACTACATCAACAGCAATTCCCCTGTCCAAATTACTACTCACTCTTTCATAAAATGCAAGTAAATTAGTCTGACATGATCTGTTCTTCATGAAACCATGCTGATTCCTACTAATGATATTGTTTGTCTTCACATAGTTCTGAATACTGTCAGTTAATAACCCTTCTAGTATCTTACCCACTATGGAAGTCAAGCTCACAGGTCTATAATTTCCTGGTTTGGATCTTGCTCCCTTTTTAAACAATGGAACTACATCAGCTTTCCTCCAATCACAGGGCACTATGCCTGATGAAAGCGAATCAATAAATATTAAGTATAATGGTTTTGCTATTACTGAACTAAGTTCCTTAAGTACCCTTGGGTGTATACCGTCCGGTCCAGGCGCTTTATTCACTATAACCCTTTCCAGTCTCTTTTGGACCTTGTCCTCAGTAAGCCATGTAGATGTTGGAGGAAATTCCATGGTTTTGTCTGTTTGCCCACAGCTTGTCATTTCTGCTTCCTTTGTATATACTGAAGCAAAGAACGTATTTAGGGTGTCAGCCATAGCTTTATCCTCACTAATCAATTCACCTGTTTCAGTCTTAAGAGGACCAATATCAACCTTAACTTTTTTGTTGTTAATATACTTGTAGAATTGTTTAGGGTTTTTCTTGCTCTCATTTGCAATGTTTCGCTCATTTTCTATTTTAGCTAGCTTAATTGCTTGTTTGCAGATTTTATTACATTCTTTATATTTTTTAAATGATGCATCTGACCCATTTGACTTAAACACCTTAAAAGCCTGCTTTTTATTTCTCATTTCCCTGCTAACCACATTATTAATCCACATTGGTTTTGCTTTACTTCTCTTGTGCTTATTCCCCAATGGTATATATTGACGTGTATATTTGCCCAAGAGCATTTTAAATACATTCCATGACTCTTGTGCATTATTATCTTTGAAAATTACATCCCACTGGATATCCTTTAAAGCTTCTTTTAACTTTGTAAAATTAGCCTTTTTGAAATTGAATGTTTTGGTTAAACTCTTGCTATTGGGTTTCTCATAACAAACTTCAAAGGATACAATATTGTGGTCACTGCTGCCCAAATGTTCCCTTACCTGCACATTGTTTACAATGTCAGAATCGTTTGAGAGCACTAGGTCAAGCAAGGCCTCTTTTCTAGTTGGCTCCTCTACTAGTTGGGACATAAAATTATCATTTATCATACTTAGAAAAATATTTCCCTTTGTTGTGCCTGAAGTCATATTGCTCCAGTCAATTTCAGGGTAGTTGAAATCTCCCATTATAATTACCTTTGCTGACCTAGCAGCCTTTTCCATTTGCAGTAAAAGATGGGCTTCCTCCAACTCCCCAACATTAGGTGGCTTGTAGCAAACCCCCACCAATATCTTTTTATTATGTGTGCCCCCAGTGTCAATGTTCGTGCTTCAGCTGAAGCCACCTTTGGAGATTAGGTTTTACAGGACATCGTGCCTGTGTAGATGTCCTTCTTGTCTTTTCTTCCAGTAAACTTAGATGTAGGTGTTTGTTGACACCTGAGATTCATGATTATTCCAGTTCGTCCCTGTTAAAACTGGTTTGTGTTTTGGAGTTTTTTTCTCTCTTCCTCCCTGGAATACTGGTAGATAGCCTTGTTATATCCCATGTGTTTCACAGTGGATGAAATAGAAAAGGGGATTTTTGTGTACTTATTGATAAGTTTTTTTTCTTCTCTTAGTCCATGTGGAACACAGGATGACCCTCCCAGAGGAAAACAGATTCAGTTCTGAACAAGAGAGGTCTTTTGAGTTCTCTAGTTTAGGTGACCACCTTCCTGCCCTAATTATTTTTTGATCTTTGCTGAACATTAAAATTAAGCATATCTAGTGGGGGTAAAGTGGAGTAGGGAGGGAGCCTCCTCCTACGGAGAGCTTTTTATGGAGGTTATGGAAGTGCCCTGCTTACTGTGAAAACACACTTTACCTCATGGTTCCTGTGTTCCACATGCGCTAGGAAAAACAATTTATTGGCAAGTGCACCACAATCTCTTTATTGAGGCAGTTCAGGTGACTCTTACCAGGAATAAACAACACATCTCCTGCTTCCAAGATGCATTCATATCTTCTGGCTTGGGAAAACAGAGGATACTTGACCAAGTCTGGAGCATCTACATCTAACACCTCAGATTTGTCACCTGGTGATAAGTGACAGAGACATTTTACTAGAAAGACATGACATATATATCTCTAACAATTTAATTTATAAACACAATCACCCTTTTTCTTTACAAAGTCAATGTATTTTCAGCCCTGGGATAACTGTTCTGTCAATTAAAGATATGTTGACCATAATATTTATGGAGTTTTATGCACATGAAAAAAATACATAATTCTAGAGCAAAACAGGAGAAATAAATGTTCGCTTTGATTTAAATTGGGCTTTTAACTCCTTGGATGCTAGACAGGTCTACAGTGCATTGCTTCCCAGTGCTTTGGAGACCTCTCTACCCTTCTAGGAGTTAAAAAAACCATTTACATCAATCAACATTTGTGGAGTTGTTTTTTTTAATTTCTCCCCTATGGTGCAGTTGGTTTATTCCAGATTTGCTCCTCCTAAATGGGTCATACATAGGTCATTATGCAGAAAAATGAGGAGCAATTCTGGAACAAACCAATTGCACCATAGGGGAGAAATAAATAAAATCCCCACTAGTAGTAACGGTTCCATTGCTTTGCAACTGAACAAAGTAATTGCCAACAACGGAAGTACCCTGGTTTCACTCAAAAGGAAAAGCCCAACAGATTAAAACTCCTTTTAGAGTCACTTATTTGTATATCTCTACATACATACACACACATTCCCTCTGTCAAGTATGTAATACATTAACTTTCCATACCTGTTAAATACAAATATAGTGCATCCCGTGGACTAAATAAAACAACTCGTTTCTTTCCTGTTACCTGGATAAGAAAATTATCCATCACCTGAAAACAAAGAAGTCACCTGTTAGTGGGAAGTTAAGTAAAGAAAGACCAAGACTGATATAAAATGGTACATTCCATTGCCACTTCTGGGAATAGATATGAAACACAACATTTTGCTTCAAACTGTAGTCAGATGTCCCTATTTACTGTTTTGGACTATTATTAATTGTTTTTATCTCAAAATGTCTGATAAAGAGTAGTGTCCCTTATAATCCATTCAGGAGTTTTGCAGTCTATTGCTTGCTGTGAGGAGGTGTTAGAGAGAGGCAGACTTTAACAGATATCACTTCAAATATAATGCAGCAATACAATATAGAGACAGATACAAATGACAGCTGTATAAAGGATACCCACCTTGGTAATTTAACGTGTTAAACATAGAGCCATTTATTCCCTAAGGTATGGCTCACCTTTAATGTTTACCGAGATACCAGAATGTCAGTATACTAGAATTTCTCTACTCTTTAAGGACTAGAGAGAGCTGTGAAACTCATTAAGCTGCACACCCCTCTGGTCCTTAAAGGGTTAATCAGCTTTCAGAAATATATTTTAAACAGGAACATTCACATCCCCAAAAATTGTCACCATTGGTTTTAAAATATAAAGCAATATCAGCGCTGGCTTTATTAATTTTCTCCACTACCTATGAGTGGAGATATTAATCTTTGAAATATGCCACTTCCGGGTCTGCGGCACCGTGTATGTGCGGCATGGAGCTGAAGGACTTCCCACTTCCCTCCCAGCAGTCTCTGGGGCGCGCGTTCACGCCTCTCTTCAGAGCTGCATTTTTCTGGGCTAACATGACACCGAACTCCGTTTACCATGCTACTGAGGTTGCAGCCTCAGTATTATTATTATTCTTTATTTATATAGCGCCAACTAATTCCGCAGCGCTGTACAATTGGGAATAGACATACAGAGGTATTAAATAGTACAATCAGATGTGGAGAACAGAAGGATCAGAGGGCCCTGCTCGTGAGAGCTTACAGTCTAGAGGAAGGTGGGTTTGATACAGAAGGTGTAAGTGCTATTGCGTTTAAGTGCCTCCTGCCACATGAACTGCCAGTCAGTGGGTGGGAGTGAGAAGTGCCGTTGAGTGCAGTAGTCCGTGCAAGGGGTGAATTTTGGTGATGATGTTTATGGAGGCAGTTGATAGGCCTCCCTGAAGAGGTGAGTCTTCAGGGAGCGTCTGAAGATTTGAAGGCTGGGGGAGAGTCTGATGGGGCGGGGGAGGGAATTCCACAGCTCAGGTGCAGCACGGGAGAAGTCCTGTAGGCGGGAGTGGGAGGATGTGATAAGAGATGTGGAGAGCAGAAGGTCATGTGCAGAGCTAAGATGGCGGGCGGGAGTATATTTGGAAATGAGAGATGAAATATAGGGGGGTGCAGTGTTAGTGAGGGCTCTATAAGTTAGCACCAGAGTTTTGAATTTTACTCTGTATGCTAATGGGAGCCAGTGTAGGGACTGATAGAGGGGTGTGGTGTTAGAGAAGCGATGAGTGAGGTAGATTAGTGTTGCAGCATAGTTCATTATGGACTGTAGCGGGGTTAGTCAGGTGAGAGGGAGGCCAATTAGTAAGGAGTTACAGTAGTCAAGACGGGACATGATGAGTGTTTGGATTAGAATTTTGGTAGCGTCTTCTGTGAGAAAGGGTCGGATTCTAGAGATGTTGCAGAGGTGGAGGCGGCATGAGTTGGAGATTGACTGGATATAAGGAATATGAGGAATAAAGGATAGGGCAGAGTCAAATGTGACCGCCAGGCAGCGTGCTGTAGGGGTTGGTGTGATGGAAGTGTTGTTGACGGTGAGGGTAATATTTGGGATAAGGCTGGTTGTAGATGGTGGGAAGAGAATTAGTTCAGTTTTGCCAAGGTTAAGTTTGAGTTGATGGGAGGACATCCAGGAAGACACAGCAGACAGACAGTCAGACACTCGGGACAGGAGGGAAGGGGAGAGGTCTGGGGAGGAAAGATATATTTGGGTGTCATCAGCATAGAGATGATGGTGAAACCCAAAGGAGTTTATTAGTTTTCCAAGGGAAGCAGTGTAGATTGAGAAAAGCAAGGGTCCCAGTACTGATCCTTGAGGCACACCAACAGACAGTGGGAGGGGTGGGGAAGTGGAGCCGGAGTAGGAAACACTGAAGGAGCGGTTGCAGAGATAAGATGAAAACCAGGAGAGTGCAGTGTCGCAGAGACCTAGGGAGTGGAGGGCTTGGAGGAGGAGTAGGTGATCAACTGTGTCAAAGGCGGCTGACAGGTCCAAAAGAATGAGTAGGGAGTAGTGGCCTTTTGACTTGGCTGAGAGCAAGTCATTGGCCACTTTAGTGAGGGCAGTCTCAGTGGAGTGATGAGGGCGGAATTCGGATTGCAAGGGATCTAGCAGGGAATGGGAGCAGAGGAATTTAGTGAGCCGGTTATATGCAAGGCGCTCAAGAAGCTTGGAGGCGAACGGGAGTAGGGAAATTGGCCGGTAATTTGACAGTGAGTTTGGGAGGGTTTTTTTAGGATGGGAGTGATTAGTGCATGTTTGAAAGAGGATGGGAAGGTGCCGGTTGACAAAGAGAGGTTGAATAAGTGAGTAAGGATTGGAGTTAGTAGAGGGGAGAGTTCTTGGGTGAGCTGAGATGGGATTGGGTCGAGAGGGCATGTGGTTAGGTTTGAGCGAGTGAGGAGAAGGGAGACTTCATCCTCAGTGACAGGTGGGAAGGAGCTTAGTGTGTATGTGGGAGAGGCGACAGGGCTGGGCTGGCTGGGTGGGAGTGGTAGTGATGAAATGTCATGTCTGATAGATTCAATCTTGTTCTTGAAGTGGTTGGCGAGATCTTGGGCAGAGAAGTTAGTGGACGGTGTTTGTGATGGTGGGTTTAGAAGAGATGTGAAGGTTGAGAAAAGGCGTTTGGGGTTGGAGGAAAGATTAGAAATTAGAGAGGAGAAGAATGACTGTTTAGCCAGGGAGAGGGCAGAGCTATACGAACGGAGAATGAATTTGTAGTGTGTGAAGTCAGCTGTGGAGCGCGATTTCCTCCAGTGCCTTTCAGCAGTGCGTGAGCACCTTTGGAGGTATCGCGTTAGTCTTGTGTGCCAGGGTTGTAGTGGGGTTGTGCGTGGGTGGCGTGGAGTTGCAGGTGCAGCGGTGTCAAGGGCTGAAGTGAGAGTGCTGTTGTAGAGAGCAGTAGTTTTGTCTGGGCAAGTAAGTGTGAGGATGGGGTTGAGAAGAGGCTGCAGGGAGGTGGAAAATTGTTGCTTGTCAAGAGTATGCAGATTTCTCCGCATGCGCTTGATTGTGGCGGGGGTGATGGGTTTGCGTGGTATGATGAGGTTACCGGTGAGGAGGTGGTGGTCAGAGAGGGGAAAGGGGACATTAGAGAAGTTGGAGACCGAGCAGAGGTTAGTGAAGATCAAGTCGAGGGAGTGACCATCACTGTGTGTGGGAGAGCTGGTCCACTGCGATAAGCCTAAGGAGGTTGTTAAGGAGAGGAGTTTGAGGGCAGGGGGGGTGTTGTGATTATCTATAGGGATGTTGAAGTCACCCATGATGAGAGTAGGGACATCAGAGGACATGAAGTGAGGGAGCCAGGAGGTGAAGTGATCAAGGAATTGTGCAGTGGGACCAGGTGGCCTGTATATGACAGCGACACACAGGGGGAAGGGAGAGAAGAGGCGAAGTGTGTGAGCTTCAAATGTAGGGAAGGAGAGAGAGGGAACAGTGGGGAGTACCTGAAATATATGGTTAGGGGGCAGCAGGATGCCTACTCCCCCTCCATGTCTGTTGCCAGGCCTCGGTGTGTGTGTGAATTGAAGGCCTCCATATGAGAGTGCAGCAGTGGAGGCAGTGTCTGATGATGTGAGCCAAGTTTCAGTGATGGCAAGGAGGTTTAGGGAGTGAGAAATGAACAGATCGTGAACAGCTGTTAGTTTGTTACACACAGAGCGGGCAGCATGGTAAACGGAGCTCGCTGTCACATTAGCCCATAAAAATGCAGCTCCGAAGAGAAGTGCGAACATGTGCCCCAGGGGCTGCTGGGAGGGAGGTGGAAAGACCTGCCACACATACACGGTTCCCCAGAATGCAGAAGTGCCACATTTCAATGATTAATATCTCCACTCTTAGGTAGTGGAGAAAATAAATAAAGCCAGCGCTGATATTGCTTTATATTTTAAAAGCAGTAGTGAAAATATTTGGGGATGTGAATGTTCCCCTTTAAGTCTGCAATTGTACATTTTGAAAAAATAGAGCTTGAACAGTTCCTGCCTTAGTATCTTAGGTTCTGTAAAATGATAGATATGTCTAATAAAAAAAGAATTGGCTAAACTGACTCTAGTAGTCATGCTTGTTTTAGGCAGATAGGGACTTGCCTAAATCTGGGGTGTCTTGATGAGGCAGGCAAATCTATCATGGTTTTGACCTGAAACATGCAACCAAGCCTCACTGTTTATTACCTATAGTAAGTAACAGGTTATTTATTTGTAAAGATCAGAATTTGATACACAGACTTTGTGTTTACTTTGTAGATCTAGCCAAGATATAGTTTGTTGCTGCTCTTCTGACTACACACATATGTAACTATTTGAACACTATTGATGAATGCTGTTTTGAGCTCACCAAGAACCTATTATATTGTTTTAGATTAGGTCAGGGATTCGCCGACTGGGGGGGGGCTTGAGACTCTTCAGGGGAAGGGGGGGGGGGGGCTTTGATTCAAGGCCAAACTTTTTCGTTGCTATGCACCATAACATTATACATGTTGAAAACAATTTGGAAGTTTGAGGCTGCTTAGAAGAACAGTTGTTCTGCCATGTTTGCACTTGTGTTAAATACACATTTAATTGGGAATGTATGTATGGTGGAATGTAGAAATGTCTGCTGTAAAGAAACATCACATATTTGTTCTTTTCAAAATCTATTTCAAAATAAATAAAATGCTAATTAATATTAAAGAAAAGCATGTACAAAAGTATTCTCAGAGATATACTCAACTGGGATAATGAACTTGCAAGGGTATGCAATCAGCTTAATAGGAGTAGAATTCTACCCAGGATGCAATGTCTTTTTACCAACTTCAAGAGCAATTTTCATATGCAAAAGTATTGGTCAGAGAGATGCTCAACTGGGATAATGAACCTGCAAGGGTATGCAATCAGCTCATTAGGACTAATGCCCTACTGAGAGTGCAATCTCTTTTAGTTCACAAGTAATTCATACTGATACCACCCAGATGATGGCTGCTTCTCTTATCCAGAGAAGAATTGTCTGGCATTTTGTGGCAGGGCTTTGATCTGGGCAGGACCATTATGATGTGCTTTAGAATACTTTTCTCTGTGTATGACACTTGTCAGCTAAAAGAGATTGGACCTTGGTAGGACACTAGCGCTAAAAGCTGATTGTAAACACTTGCAGGTTCATAATCCCAGTTGAGCATCTCCCTGACCAATACTTCTGATAATATTAAAACAAGCGTACAAAAAGTTACATATATTTCAATGGCTATTAGGATTTTCTGGCAATAGTAAGGTAAGGGGTTACTTTAAGAGGTGTTCGTGTTCCTATAAGATCCCAGTGGTTACAATACTGTTTCACATTATGCCCACCTTTTGATTTCTTTTTGCAATCCAAAATGTTACATATTGTAACCACTGGGATCTTAACCCCTTACCGCCCAAGGACGTACATGTACATCCCGAGCGGATGTCCCAGGTGGACAGAGGACATACATGTACGTCCCATAAGTCATTCTAAAAAAATGCAAAAAAAAAAAGTTTGGCGTGCATGCGCAGCTGGTCACTAAGGGGTTAAAGGAACAGTAACACCTCTTAAAGTAACCCCTTAACTTCCCATTGCCAGAAAATCCTAATAGCCACTATAAAGTCTGTATTTGCACCTTGGTTCAAGAGATAACATCTAAATCAGTCCTGGATTTTATGTCTGTGGTGGTGGACATACCTCTTGTTGGCAAGACTCTTGGACCAGAAACTCCAACAACTGCAGTATTGACATCCACTGTGGGCTCATCCACTCTACCTGCCTTAGTTTGGAAGGTCAAAAGCTCCTATCAGCAAAGTCTGAGGTCGAGGAGACTAAAGAGCAAGAATCATGTTCAACACCAAGGTCACAACATCCAGGACTGGAGATTTAAGATGTTATCACTTGAACCAAGTTGCAAAGGCAACATTCTTAGAGACTATTAGGATGTTATGACCTTAATTTGTGGTGGGGTATTATTAGATGGTGTTAATGTTCCTTAACTTTTATTAATTACAGTGTTTCTTAAGGTAATTAGTTATAGTATTTCTTTAACACCCTTTGATGCTACACAGGTATACAGACTTCTCTGAGGAGTTAAAGCAAAGTTAGTATTTGAAATCTAAGAATAAACCAATTATAAGTATTACTTCTTCCTAAACCGTGAATGCGCCATTTACTGATAATTTCATGCTCTTACATCATAATGAGTCCAGAGTTGCAGGCCAGGTGAGCTGATGCGGAAAACACTGGAAAAGAATTGCTCCTTCTCAAAGAACTGTGGTATATGGATATCTGCGTCCAGCTCTGGAAATTGCTTACTGATGTCAGCAACATCCTGCACATGGACAAAAAGCTCAGTGAATATGTTGCTTATTATATCAATGGATGACACAACGATGATCACTAGATGAGAAAGTGCTCATAACTGGGAAGGAGCGATATGGATGCTTCCTTCCAATACAGGAGTAAGCAAAAGCTGGTTGAGCATGATTGGAATCCTAGTCTCCAACATCTGGAGTATTGAAGATTGCTTACCCCTGTTCCAATGCAATATATGCAGGTGGTGTCACAACTACCCTGAAAGGCACATGCAGAGGAATACTGCATTAGAAGTCCAGGGTATCTATATGGCCTTTTCATATAGGCAACTGTTGTAGTAAAATTGTTGCAACACGTGTCACAGAATAATTTTTTTTTTCTATGAGACAGTTCAAGTGGGTTTATTAGCTACAATAATTTTCAATTGCAATCTTTGTTGATGCAACATCATGCCAGTGTGATGCCTAAAAGTGTTGCAGGAGGTGTTAGTGTTCCTTAACTTTTGTTAATTAAGTATGGTATTTCTTTAACACCTTGGATGCTAGAGAAATCTACATTCTTTTTTATCATCCAAGGAGTGAAAGCAAACTTGGTATTTGAAATTTAAAGGGATAGTAATACCTGAAAATAACTTTATTTTATATTGTAGCCCTAAAAAAATCATGAAAAATGATATGTCTTATCTCCCAAACCTTTATGGTTTGGGAGATATTCAGAAGTAAAGTTTCCCCTGGAGTGACGTCATTGCTCTACCCTTCAGATTTGGGATCCGGTCGCCCGACCAGCAGTGCCTCTCCAGAAGTGCTGAGATCATGATCTTTAAAAAGAATTTCTTAATTGGAATGGTCTACAAAGTGTGCTTTCAAGCCAGGCACACTTTGTAGATCGTTCCAGTTAAGCAGTTCTTTTCAAAAAAGATCGTGATCTCGGCACTGCTAAAGAGCTGCCGGTTGCTATGTGGACGAATTCCAAATCTGTCCACTAGGATGGCAGACTTGGCTGAAACAGCAAGGAAAAGTGAACAATACTTTATTTTACAAGTGAATATCTTCCAAACCATAAAGGTTTGGGAGATAAGACTTATATCATTTTTCATGATTTTTTTAGGGCTACAATATAAAATAAAGTTATTTTCAGGCATTACTATCCCTTTAAGGATGCACAGACTATAAGTATTACTTCTTCCAGGACAGTGGATTTAAAAATGCAAAGTGTCTTAAAGCCCCCTGCTGCGTAAACATATAAAGTGATCTAAGGCCACTTGTTTTCTCTTATCTAAAACGTTACCTTTATAGCTATCAGCCTGAATATAATACAAATGAAAAATGTATTTTGTACAAAACAGGGGGAGATTGGCTAAGATAGCTGGGCCGCCTTGCTGGCTTGGATGATCAGAAGGAGGTGTGAAAAATGTATGTTTATCTTTATTTATATGGTGCCACACGGTGTACGCGGCTCCTTGCAATAGACATATGTTACAATAAATAAGAGGGGATAAAATAAGTACCACATTCATAGAAACAATAGCAGAGATGTCCCTGCCCCAAGGAGCTTACAGTCTAATATAAAAATGACTTCCATTTTGCTTTTTCTCTGTTCCTGTGATGGGGACTAAACTGTGATGCTTCAAGGCGAATAATAACCCCCCAGTTACCTTACTATGGCAAAAAAAACTTCAAGCCCCCTTTCGATTTTGCTCTTGTACCTTTGTTCAACATATAAAATCTTAAATCAACCCTGGATGCCATGTCCATGGAGGCAAACATGACAGTTGCTAGCAGGACCTCAGGATACAAACTCTGCCCACTGCACATTGTACCCTTTAAGCATCAGAGAGGTGTACAAAAGGTTAAGTAAACTCAGGGAAAGAAGGAGTGCCAAGAATATGTACAACGCAAGCCCTTGGCCTGGTGGAACAGCTTTCTGCAGATATCCAGGGAACATCTTTGGGCTATCAAAGGGTTAAATAGGTTCATGGTTCAGTTTAAAAAAATGACATCAACTGTCACGTCCTCTTCCACAGACATGATATCCAGGAATGACTGAAGATGTCATGGTCGAACAAAGGTAGAAGGGCAAAATTAAAAGGGGCCATTACAAATTTCTGGCCATAGTAGGACAGATTGGCGGATATAATTAGGATGTGTTACTTTTTCTTTCAGGTCTCATAGTTCCACTTAATGTGGGACACAATTCACAGTCCCCATAGACTGGGGCTGCACAGAACATCAATACTGGTGGCACTGAGACATCCTGGCTTTATCCAGCCACACACTGTATCAGAATGGATCAGTTTTCTGACACTCTCAAAGAGCTGACAGGAGAGATTTGTGGTTGCACATCTCAGCGCCAGTTTTTTTTACTACGTCTGCTCCCATAAAATCCCTTTCATTTTGATGTTTATTAGCTTTTATATTGACAGCTATAATGAATATATTGTAGTCCTAGGATAAGAGATGTAGAAAACTCCTCTGTGTATCTATAAAAACGTGGGAAACCTGCAGCCTTCCATCTGCTGTTGTACTACAAATCTCATTATCACCATCTGCCAGCTGATGATGATCGGAGCTGTAGTCCACCAACAGCTGAAGACCACTATTTGTAAAAAGAAATATTACCTAGGTATGCAACATATTCTAAAATTCTGTAGTCCCTTCATTATAGTGCAAGTTGATTTAGATTAACTTTATCTTCCCTTCTGAAATCATCTTTTACCTTGCGAGGGTCTTCACCCAAGGAGCGAAGGTAGTATTTCTCATCCTAATAAAGAAACACAGGACCATTATAACTGGACAAAGAGGAGATACAGTACATTCAAGAGAAAAAGGAAGTGTGCCAAAAGTATATTATTTGGAATGAAAAATAAAGTGTAAATATGCACGAGAGGCTTATGCCTCCTAACAGAGGTAAGCATATGTAGATAATTAGACTGTCTGTTGTCTGGTAACTCAATACTGATAATCCAGGAATGACGCTGTTCTTTGGAAGGCCTTATAAAGGGTTTATTATAATAGAAAGTGATCCAAATACCATTAAAGGGATAGTAATGTTTCACAATAAACCCACTCCAATTAATCTTCATAGTATTTAGGCCATGGAGAGTGTTATTTCAATACTGTCAGTGCTGTAGTTCAATAGTAATTGAATGATAAAATTACACCCCCCCCCCTTAAACTCAAGTAACACTGTTCACCTCAGAGTAGCAAGACTGTCCGGATGGATCACAGAGAGGGACAATCTTCAGTGAGCATAATGAAAAATCTGAAAAACCTGTCAAGGGGGCAGGATTTTCCTTATGCTCACAGTCAGAAGATTGTACCTTACTGTGAGCTGTCTGGTCCCAGGAACAGATTTCACATCTGAGGGGAGGCGGCTTACTCTAGGTAAAAGGGGCAGGAGGGGGATATTTTATCATTCGATTACTCTTGAACTACAACTCTGACAGTATTGAAATAACACTCTCCATGGCCCAAATACTATGAAGGTTAATTGGAGTTGCTGTTTTTGTGAAAAAATGACTATCCCTTTAAACACTATGCATTCATAGCTGTAGACTCTGCTTTATCAAGTGTATAGTGTGTTAAGAATAATAGTGTAAACCCCCCCCCCCCCAATTCCTTATTGTTTTCTAGCAGATACAGTACATGTTCACTTTCTTGTGAACAAAAACTTATCTCTTTGAGGAGAAGAGGGGGTGTGCAATCACTTTGGCTCAACCCCTAGATGCTAGGAATGTCTCCAACACATTGCCTCACAGTGTACTCAGATCTATTTAACTTAGGTTAAATATTTCATCTCCTAATTCTTGGAGATTACACAACAGCTTTTTCACACAAAAAGCATAGATTTTGTCAGAGGTAACAACCCAAAGCTCCTTATAATGAAAGTGTGTTTATTAGTCGAAAAAACAGCTGCATATGTGGTTTACACGGTCACGACTCTTAGGTCTCCTGAAGTTGAACCACCCCCCACTATCCTGATGGGAAAGTCTCTGAAAATGCAAGAAAAGTCAACCACTGAGATTAAGGGTCTGGACCTAAGCCTTAGTGCATATAAAAATATATAAAAAAAAATTATGGTTCTTACTATCTTTTTAAAAATATATGGATTTGTCTGTGCTTTTTTTCAATAGCCTGGATGAAACAATTTACATTTTCTCGCCTTTCTTCCTGCTGTGTCTTGGACTCAGTACAGTACAACCTAATTTACTCAGACTCAGCAGGAAGACAGGAGTGCTTGGTAACAGGTTTCTCCAAGCCTAATGAAGCTGATACAAACTACTGTAAAATCTCAGGTATAATACACACCTGTGTATAATATACAGGTGTATATTTTACCCAAGATTTAGGGGAAAACAAAACTGCCTATGTATCATACGCACCCTTGTTTTCCCCATTGCTTCAAAAAAAAATTTATGCTGGCGATCCCTTCCCTCCCTCCCTCTATGCTATCCGCTTTCATAATAAAGCTATAAAGCTTACTGAGGTCTGTAGGCAAACTTCATGTGCATCTGGGTAAATCTCTGCGGGCAGCACGCTTACCTTTGCCGGCCGCCCGCTTCCTTCCATGGCTTTCAGGACCTTCCGCCTCCAGCCAATGGTACACAGGGCATTACTACTGGCTGGAGGCGGAAGGTCCTGAAAGCCATGGAAGGAAGTGGGTGGGTGGGCGGCCGGCAAAGGCAAGCATGCCACCTGCAAAGATTTACCCAGATGCACATGAAGTTTGCCTACAGACCTCAGTAAGCTTTATAGCTTTATTATGAAAGCGGATAGCGCCAGGGGAGGGAAGGGATCGCCAGCATTAAAAAAATTATTTAAAGAAATCTTGTGTATAATATGCACCCCCCACTTCACATAAGGTGAAATGGGGTAAAATTGTGCGTACTATACCCGAGATTTGACGGTATATATCTTTCAGCATCAGACTCTTCAATATAGGCAATAATAAACCAAGAGTGTTTCATGTTGCCCAGAGACACGCTTTTACTCTTTTTGCTGTTATCAGATAAGGAAGAGATAAAGCAATGGTTCCCATAATTTTTCAAAGAATGCACCCCATTGGTTTTCACCAAACTCTGATGCCCCCCTTATTACTGAAACAAACTGAACCATCTGCAAGCAAATTTATATTATACATTCATATCACCAGTACAAACACAACAGATTGTGTTGTACACAGCTGTTGCTTGAGCCAGCCATTTTCAAACTCTTGGCTGTGATTGATTTTCAATAATGCAAATACTGTTATGTCACATAGCAATGCAGATGTTTAGTGCTTAAAGGGATAGTAACGTTTCATAATAAAAGCAGCTCTAATTAATCATCATAGTATTTGGACTTTGGAGAGTGTTATTTCAGTTCTGTCAGATTTATAGTTCAAGAGTAATTCAATGACAAAGTATCGCCCTCCTGCCCCTTTTACTGATGTAACACTGCTCAGCCAGAGCAGAAGGGAGGTGCCCAGGTAGATTGCAGAGAGGGACAATCTTCAATTAAGATAAGGGAAAAACCTGAAAAGCTTGTCAAGGGGGGCAGGGATTTCATTGTTTTCATAGGAATAAGAGTGTCCCCTTCTGTTATCTGTCTGGTCTATGGACTGCATTCCACATCTGAGAAGAGATGGCTTACACTAGGTAAAAGGGGCGGGAGGGGAAACTTTGCTTGTGAATATCTCATAAACCATAAAGGATTGAGAGATAAGAATTATATCATTCTTCATGTTTTTTCAATGCCTACAAAATAAAATAAAGTTAAAACGAAGTATTACTATCCCTTTAAAGAGTTAAGATTACCATGTTTATTCAGCTGAGTCTGCATTCCTGTGGCCCTGTTATTAACTGTCATGTCCACCTTCATGGGCATGACATCAAGGACTGACCAAAAGTGTTCTCTTGAACACAGCCACCATTCAAAGGGGCCATTAGAATGTTACCACCTTAGGTAAGTGGTGGTTATTATAAGGGGAAACTTTCCTTGTGAATATCTCTTAAACCATAAAGGTTTGAGAGATAAGACTTATATCATTCTTCATAAATAATAATTCTTCATAAAATAAAGTTAAAATGAAGTATTACTATCCCTTTAAAAAGAAAAAAAAGAACATGCCCACCCCCCGCCCCAAGAGAGTCTTACAACCCTCAGTTTGTGAATCACTGAGACAAAGTCTCAATATTCAGAAACGTTTGCAGCTTTTATGCCAGGGTCCAGCTGTTTTGGGCTACAACTCCTATCGTCCTCAGCTAAGCCTTTCGTTGGCTGAGGATTACAGGAATTGTAGTTCAACAAATAGTTGGAGAAGAGTCACAGGTTCCACATTCAGAACTAAACAAAACAAGGTCTAAGTATTGTTCTTATATACTTATTTTATTTTGACACTCCTCTCTGCAAAGATGGGCTTGTTTATAAAAGCAAGTTGCATTTGGCACATAAATAGTGTTCAGTTTTACCTCCGAGATAAAGAACTCTGTATGCTTGTTCTCAGCTGCCCTCTTCACAAATACATCAAATGGGAGAGTTCTGGAAATAAAACAATGCAGCAAACCTAAGCCATTGAAGATACACTCAATGCATCCAAGAGCAAGGGTTATTCTGTGCCCTGTTTCCACTTTATACTCCTAGAAACACTCTTCTGGTCACATGCGCAAGTGAAACAATACTGGGGATATCCATTTATACCACAGGGAGAAATAAATATTAGTATTGATTTAAATTAGACTTTAATCCTCTTTGGAGATCTCTGGGACATTATATAGATGTTAATCCCCTTTGGAGACCTCTGGTAAAAGTACTATTTCATGATTCTTTGACAGAAATTGGAATCATCCTATATATCTACACAGCAGCTTGACTCACCATAGCTTCCAGCCATCTTGCACCAACTTTAAACTGACAGCTCTGTAAAAATTAGGGGCAAGAACATTCTGTGACATACAGAACCTGATCAGAAGAATTGGTGTTGAGATAACCGAAGGCAAAGTCCCCCTTCTCCCTCCCCCTTCCCGTTGTGTTGACTGCAGGGGAAGTCTGTTGTACGACAGGCTTGCGGCTCTACAGCTGACCCGCGATCGCATTAGTGACTAAGAATTATTTCACTGAAACAGTCTTCTACATGTGCTTGGTTTGCAAGCACATGTAGAAAACCGTTTCAGTGAAATAATTCTTAGCCACTAACATGATCGCAGCTCTGCTGCAGAGCCGCACGATGAAAGACAGACCGGATATCCCTGCAGTCAGCACAACGCTGACTTCAGGGAAGGGGGAGGGAGGGGTTAACTTTGCCTTCGGTTATCTCTCAATTCATAAAGGTTTGAGAGATGAACCTGGGGGCTATTAAATTATTTTGCAAATACCTACAATATGAGGGATAGTAATAATAAAGTATTACTATCCCTTTAAGCTCAATAAGTCCTTGTTGTTTCAGTAAAAACAAATCTTCTGCAGGAACCAGAGGACAGACAGTGCAGACATCTTAGAGGAAATGTACCTCTGAGTCTGCCCTATCTGTCACATTCACTGCCAGCATTGGTGAGTGGCATTCCTTGGTGCCTTAAGGCACCAGAAGGGACTGACTGCACAGGGGCACAGAGCTTCCTTGTAAGCTCTGTGCAGCCCGAAGCCTGTAGAAGATGTGTTTTTACTGAAATACCACAGACTTATTGAGCTTAAGGATAGTATAACTTTGCATATTGCTAGGTTAGTAATATATTCTGGGGCAATGTAATTAACATAAAAGTTCTGCTTTAATGTTCTATGGTTAGATTTACTATTCTATAACAGCAATGTCTTGTATACAGTGAACTCAGGATTTGGAGATTTGTTAATAAACAACTTCAACCTTGAGAAAATCTAATTTTCCAGAAAAGTCCTATTTAACTCAATAGGAATTAGCCCCTTAAATGCCAAAGAGGTCTCCACTGGAAATGTTTATTTGTTAACTATAGTGCAGTTGGCTTGCTCCAGAATCGTTCCACATTTTCTTTGTGCACATGGCCCATAATTAATTACCTTCAATAATAGTACACTTCTCTCACCAGAGATAATCAGGCTTTGGTTTAAAACAAACAAAATATAAAAAAATAACTGCAACACCCAGCAAAAATCCAGTATCTACATGTTTTGCTGTTAATTTCTAAGTTGTTAGCCAGAATCCTTGTCTGTAGAGCAAAATGCACAGCAGAGAGATGAATGATGAAGGTTTGGGGGCCTGTTGAAGGCTTATATTATTCTGAGCAGGGCTGGATTTACTCCAAAGGCTTCCCTTGGCAACGAAACCCAAGGTTCCCTCAGCCCAGGGGTCTCCAACTAGTAGATGGTGAGCTACTTGAAGCTCATCAACCACCAGTGAGTAGCTCTCTTCGTTTCAATCAGATGTCAAGCTATCTGGTCTGCCAGAAAGAGGTCCATTACTTGCAATCTGCAACTAATCTGCATACAACGTGTATTGCACTGAACACAACTCTGGGTCAATACCACTGTTCACCGGATAACTCTCCAGGTACAACAAGTGATGGATAAGCTGAAATTTGCCCGCCTAGTGCTTTGTTACCATAACCAAAGGAGAGACCCACAAGTTTGCCAATGAAGGGACCTAAAAGGCCCCGCCATCCTACCCAAGGCCACCTCCCTGGCCAATTTGTCCCTCACAACCGCAGGAAAATCCCCCGCCAATTTCAGGTTCCCCCCGTCCAAGCAGCCCATACCTCCCAGAAAGGAATGAACACCCCCCCCCCGAAAACCCCTCATGCAGAAGCACTGCATCTGCAGTCTTGCCGTAGTGGTCAAGCCACGGAAGCACCGCGCTGAGCCACACTGGTGTCACACCCAGGGGAAAAGGGCTCCCTCGGGTTTCTGCCCAGGCTTATCGTGGCGGAAGCATCTTGATAAGGAATGAGCAGCCCAGCAGCCACAGCATTAATGCTTAAAGCAACACCCTGCCCCCCACTTACACTGGTTGTTAGAAGTTGCTGGGACCTGAACCTCCGGACCCTCCGGAAAAAAAGACGATGACTTCTGGGGGCCCAACAATTTTATCCACAGGTGGATGTCTCTGTGGTCCCACTGCATGGCCGGGGGAGCCGCATTTTGCTGCCGAAAGTGCTCATCATGCCGCCAACATGAAAGCCTGCCATAGACCTTACACATACACCAGATCTCAGCCACGTAGCAAAAGAGGGCCGAGCACTGCTCCAGCGATATTTCATCCAGGATGTTAGCAGAAATAGAAAAAGAGCATAGACAGTTCTGCTTCTTTTGCTTCTGCTCCTCCTTATCTTTCTCCTTATCCACTCGCTCATCCACAAAATCCTCCCTAGGCAGCAGCACAAACAATTCCACAAACTAGCCTTTCAAAATCTGCTCCCGCAATTCCGCCAGCACATGATCTGCCAAAGGGCATGCAAAGCAAACATACGACCCGGCATGCGCCGTATCCTCCAACTGAACCCCCACCCCTTGAGGACTCTCTGCCAAGGGGACCCTATCCCCCCGAGAACCCGGAAACACCCACTCCCGACATGACCTCCCCTGTGGACGCTGGAGTTAGAGTTGGCGCACTCTGCGCCGACCCCCCAACCTCCCACTGCCCTATCAATTGTTTAAGCCCCTCTAAAAACACCTGTAAGGAGTGAGAACCCCCCGCAGCCCCGCCCCCAGAGGCAATATAAAAAGACTCACCAGAGACTCCTGTGGGAGGCGGAGGAGCCGATGATCCAGGGCCAGGGAGGCCGCGAGCACCATGTTGTCCAGAAGATGCCGGCACCACCACAACACTATGCAAACCTTGGGGAAGGGAACCACTGGCCCATGGGGATGCCCCCGCGGCCATACCCCCAGAAGCCTTGTCCAGGACCACCACCAGAGCCCGATCCATAGAATCCAGGTCCTCGTCCGACCCCTGGCAGGCCAATTCACAGCCATCATTCACCTCCTGAGTGCTCCACCCAGCCAGTGACCGCAGCCTGGATCTCCCGCCTTCCTCCCGGGCATCTCCCCCGGTCCCGACCAGGCAGACACTGAACAACCTCCACCATCCATCACAGAAGTCACCCCTGGAGCGTGACAGTGCACAGGTCCAAAACTGGACACGTTGGAACCAGCAGCAGCAGAGGATCCAGGCTGAGCCAGGCCATCAGGAACACTCCCTTCAGCAGAAAAGGCAGGCTGGAGCCTCACTCTACGTGTAGGCCCAACACCTAAAGCCCCAGCAGCATCCAGAACAGGGGGTGCAGACCTCCTCCCTTTCTTGAGAACGCAGAAGGGCTAAGCCTCCAAGGTGGCCTAATGGAGCGGGAGGGGTGTGCGGAAGAACCCACAGCCCCACCAGGTGACTCAGCCAAGCGACGCTTGAGCCACCTGGCACCCCTCTTCAGTGACTCCTCCTGCATCACAGAGAACTGGCAGTCAATTTTGGAATCCTCCGACATTGCCAGGAGGACCGAGCAGATGAGATGAGGCAAAGAACAAGCAGCAGGCCAATGAAAGGTAGGGACAGAAGTCCTCACCGTGCTGCTTACTTCTTCCAAGACGGCTGTGGGACCACAATGCGCCGCAGCCA
Organism: Rhinophrynus dorsalis; assembly: GCA_037306005.1. Lineage (NCBI taxonomy): Eukaryota > Metazoa > Chordata > Amphibia > Anura > Rhinophrynidae > Rhinophrynus > Rhinophrynus dorsalis. The sequence continues at coordinate 150,045,056 of CM074725.1, read as the reverse complement.
GTATTTCCTGTTCATCTCTCCACTGACCCCACACTTCCTGCCTGATGCACTCTGTCAGGCCCTCTTCGCCTACCCTGCTCTCCAGCTACAGGGGTTCCAGTTTCATGGTTTTCCTGCCCTGCTGCCGTAACAACTGCTTACAGATTATTGCCAGCTTTCTGATACATTTATTTAATGTTTTAATAAACCATTCTATTAACAAACATGCATGGTAATATGGGATAGTGTTGTTAAGGATGGGAAGACACTATCAATTAGAAAATCTGTGGCTCACTGGAAAGCCACCGGTTTTGTCTTCTATATTGAATATGGATTTCTTCTGCTAAAAATGTTGTGTCTTGTAAAAGAATTGTATCACTTTGAGCTGTTAAGAACGCTACATTCCTGTGCAGCACTTTGTATTTGGAAGTTGTGAGAAAGAACAAAAAGTAGTGAAGAGCAGATTTGGAAATGGTTAATACATACAGTTATAAATTCATATATTTTCAAAAAAGTTGTTAACCCAATGTCTGATAGAAAGGTCCAAAATTATAATTAATGTCCCATAAAGGGGTATTTAAACTGGTAGCTAAAGTAGCCTCCATGAACTAGGGGCATTCATATGCATTAGTCACACCCTGTAAATCAGAATGTGAGTGTAGTTACCATGGCGACAGCACCTTACAACCCTTGCTGCTGTAGGCCTTAGAGAATGGTAATAATATTAAAACTTAGAATGACCTCTGATTCTGAGAGCAGGCTGCGATACCAGACATTAACACCTCAGAAAGCCGCTTCAGTGTGTTTTACTTGTGAGTAAGACTTTAATAATGCTTGAAGTGACTTCATTAGAAATCAGATTCAGTGTCAGAATTATATGTCGTATAGAATAGTGGTGTTACAGATACAGATATCTGACTTACTCACATTTCTTAGTCAGGTTTGTGTATCATATGCCATTTTCACCTATACCTCACTCTGAAGGCCAGATAAATAAAGAAGCGGAGTAATTCTGGGGCAAACCAATTGCACAATAGAAAGAAAATATAAATTGCCCAAATCCCCACTGATTTAAATGGGTATTATCACTGAAAGAATGCTAGAGCGGTGTCAATTAATTTCTTCACAATGTGTTGAAGACCTGTTTACCGTTCAGTGGGAGAAATGTCCCATTTACATAAGTGGAGATTTTTTATTCCCCTATGGGTTAGTTGGTTTCTCCCAGAATCGCTCCACTCTCTTTGTGCATATGGCCCTAAGAGTGCATAATGTCTTGAAATTGACATTGTATGCAATAGGACCTTTGCAATCCTACTCATATTGCATTCCAAGCTGATCGCTTACCTGTAGATGAAGTTTTTATTGATAAAATCCATTTGTGGCACCTCAGACACATGGATTTTCACTTCCCGACCTGCGCCTGCCTTGCTTATGTAATCAACGGTCCATCTATTTCGGCAAACTCCCAGATCCAGACCTTTCAGGACCACTGGCTTTCTCTGCAAATCAAAAAAAACATACAGCCTTACTCATCAAGCTGAAGAAGTGCACTTCTGGAGAAAAAATAAATACGAAATTAAAATATACAACGATTTAAATGGGACTTATAAACTATTGAATACAAGGTTTCCGACAGTATATTTCTTTCTCATATTTAGGCACCAAATAAATGTGCCATTTCCTCAAACTAGATATCGAAACCAACTACTTGAAATAAAATTATAAATACAATTTTATGGGCAATGTCTATGCCAGCAATGATGGAACTAGCCCATGGTGCCCAATAAATATTCTCCATAATTTGGCACATCTGCCCTTGCTACAGTAGCAACAAGGATTGATTACCACAACCAGAGGAGAGGGCCCGTCATAGGCTCCGTGCTGTCTGTCTCTAATACAGCACACGTAGAGCCCGGGACCTTATCGCACGCTTGATGGATGTTTTCATATCTTTTTTATTTTTCATACTAATATTTACACCACTTGCTTTTGTTATTTAATGTCTATACTCTTTGACCTGGCCGCACGCCGGGATGAACAGGATGGCCATTGTTGTGTGGCGCTCCTGATCTTCCCGATGCTCGGGGGTTTAAGAGATTCTTATCGGTTTATACCGCATACATCCCAACATTTCAAATTGCCAAATAGGGACACTTGTGTTTTAGAGGGTGTTGCTGGGGGCGTGGCTGGTGGGCATGCCATTACTTCGAATTTTTAGGCTATTTCATAATCTAATGACACCTCCTTGTGTAACCCAATAAATGGCTTATAACAAGACCAAAGTATTTTACTTACACACACTAATTTATAAACACATATGCTGACGTTTATACAAACATTAATGTGAGTTTTATTGCTGTGGCGCAATGTGATACACTTATATACACACCACACAGTCTGATCTCCTAAAAAGAGGGACATCAGGGTGGGAAAGAGGGACAGGGGGATTTGGGTCTAAAAGTGGGACTGTCCCATCTAAAGAGGGACACTTGGGAGGTATGATACCGGAGGGACCACAGGAAGCAGAGCAGCTGAGAAACTGGGTGCTCATGGGAGATGGTACCATACCGAGTCACAATTGACCCCAGATGCGGCAGGTGAGACTTTTCTGTGACTTTATTATCGCAGTACTTGTCGGCCCAGCACCAGTGGGGTTTATAATTTTTTCATGTGATAAATGTACAGGTTTCATCTTAGTAGAGCCTTTATTTTGGTGTGGGCATGCCATTCTACATCACGTACATTTTATTGATTTTTTTTTTTACTTAACTTGATTTCTTTTCTTTTCTGTACTACATATTAAGGGCTATGCTAGATCCTATGACGTAGCATGACCAATGACGTCAGGGGTCACCCCCTATGTGCAGGATTGGCATTCTCCACCATCTTAGTGTATTTAAGGTCATTTATTTTTGTATTGCAGTCTTGAGGAAGGCGTGTATGATGGGGCCGAAACGTTGAAAAATAAATATAGCTTTAATTTGTTTTCAAGTCCTCCTGAGTGCTCTTTTTCAGATTACCTTTTGATAGTCTGATCTGTCTATTAAATATTTTTTGCAGCACAGAGGCAAGTCTAATCCAATTCTATTGTGATCAAAGGAGTGCCCACTTTTTCCATATATATATATATATATATATATATATATATATATATATATATATATATATATATATATATATATATAGGATAACACATGCTACATAAATATCAAGCTGTGACACTACGCCTACAGAATAAAAGTAAAAGTTGGGTCAGTATTTGCCGTGGAAAAAACAGGAGGATGGTATAGTAAAATTGATACCTTTATTGCCTGAGTAACTTTAGAATGCAAGCTTTCAAGACAGCTTAGGTCTCACAAAGTCTGCTACATGTTTGCCAAAGGGAAGTAAGCTGTCTTGAAAGCTTGCATTCTAAGGCTACTCAGTTAGCCAATACCAATGTGTTGCGTACCTTTCTGCCACTCAAAGGGTTAAACAACATAGATGTCAGGGTTAGGTATGTAGAGAATGCCAACAGTATTAATTGCCCCATAAATCCGGTGATAGGTAAAGTATGTGCTCTCAAACAAACGTGAACTTCATTGCCCAAAAATATGGAAATAAATATGTTCCTTTTGTCTTTTCCTTCTCTGTCCGGGGCGTTGGCGGAAAAAGGGCAAGAAAGCAGACCCCCCCCTTCTACCTGTTAGGAAATTTTGAACAGAGACTGCCTTTCTATATTGGCTTGGATGTGAGCTTAAGCACCTCCCAGCCAATCAGCTTAGAGCGGGGGATTGACGGAACCTGCTCAAAGCTGATTGGCTGGGAGGTGCATAAGCACACATCCCGGCCAATAGCAGTGAGTCATTGTGAACAAAGACTGTCCATAAATAGAAGGAGACTCTGTTCAAAATACCTTCACAGTGAAATGGGCATCGGCCCCTCAGGTACTAAGTGGCAGGGGGGGTCTGCTCACTTGCCCTTCTCCACCGCCACCAACAGTGGCAGAGAAGATAAAGGGGACATATTTATTTGAGAGCACATACTTTACTTATCACTGGATTTATGGGGCAATTATTGTATTCTGTTGGTGTTCTCTATATACCTAACTCTGACATCTGTGCATTGTTTAAAGGGACAGTAATGTCCCAAAAAAATATATCAAGTTTTGTAGACATTAAATAAAAAAAAAAAATCAATATGCTCCAAACCCAATCTCTCAAAACGCTATGGTTTGAGAGATATAGGGATTCAAAGTTCCCCCTCCCTCCCCTTCTCCTGATGTCAGCACACTTTGTAGATATCTATAAAGATATCAGCTAGACACTGACGTCGGAAGAGAGGGAAGAACTTTGAATCCCTATATCTCTCAAACCATAGCGGTTTGAGAGATCGGATTTGGAGCATATTAATTATTTTTTTAAAGGCTACAAAACTGGATATTTTTTTTTGGGCCATTACTGTCCCTTTAAACTATGCACAGATGTCAGAGTTACGTTTGGGTAACATAATTTAATATGTTTTTTTTCCTTTATTTAACAGGAATGACGGAACGGAGAGAAGAAGATGGAATGAACAGAAGAAGATAGAGAGGAAGAAGATGCAAGAGAGAAGATAGAAGATGGACAGTAGCTGGCCGGGGTGCTGAAGACTCAGCTGGACATCAGAATTGCTAGCAAGTGTTTGTTTTCAGGGACTGTTGCTTTGCACCTTAGTCAGATTAACCCTGTGAGTGCCAGTAAGGCAATTATACCCCACGGGCACTCACAGGGTTAATTCTACTAACACTGGGCACATTTGATCAGTGCTCTGGATGTATTGATATGGAGCTTAGGAGATTCCCCCACTGGGGATTTAGAGGTTTTTTTTTTTACTTTCAATTGATGTGTCGGCTGTTTCGGTATCCGTTAATGGACTCTGCACCCAAAAAAACGGGTGCAGATTTTCCAACAATAAAGTGCTCCTCTTAATGGATCTCAGTGCCTAACGTAGTCAATTGAATTGCATCTTGTGGCGTTTTTTTTTTTTTTTATATGGGTGAAGACTTTGCTACATTTATTTCTAGACATGCTTTTTTTTTTTTTTTTTTTTTTTTTTTACACGTGTTTGGGGTAATTGAATAGCTTACCGTGCTTGAAAAAATGCCGTTGCCTGTTTTTTTGGCATCAGACCTAACTGAATTGACGCCTTAATGTGAAAATGTGACTCCAAGATAACTTTAGTTAATCATAATGAATTCAAACACTGTCTATGTTGTACTAGCCATATGTTTCTATTATAAATAGTTTTTGAGAAATTAACCTCTTAATTGTCTCTGGTACATCTTGCTAATTTCTGTGCTATATTAGCACACTCTGTGCTATAAGTGAATCTCGGCAGATATCAGACACTGGGGGCATTTCTAATAGAACAGCAAGAGATAAGTCTGGCCTTGAAACAAGTTCCTTAGGATAATGTGCAGGGAATAATCATAAAGGACCACACTGTGCCAAAAGTACATAAAGGTTAAGTTCTCAAACACTATGTATTTTACAAAATCATAGGTAATACGACATAACAGATGATAATTCTCTATAAAATAAAGGTCAACTAAAAGGCACCATTCACACTGGTTACTTTGTTGCAGAAACACAAGATTGCCATTGAAATGATTGCAGCTGAAAAAAATCCCCAGTGTGAATGGGTCCATCGAAAACAATGATATACTGTCACGGATACCAATGAACAGACAGGAGACAGTACTGATTTTGAAACACCACCCTTATTGAACAGTGTAAATATATACAGCAAAGACACACTGATATTGATCACGTAGTAGATAGGCACAAAGCAAGCGGGTCCTACCAGTAAAAGGAGGCTGCTTTGGAAGATACACCGAAGGCAACCGTGAAATAGCACCACTGGGGCTGGGACCAAGGAAAGTATAGCAAATACAGGGGCTAGGACCCAGAAGAGCGTACAAACAGGTTGCCACAAGTATAATACTGACTCAGGCCTGCAGTCAGAATAGGCGGTTGTGCGGACAAGTCAAGGGTCAATACCAGAGCGGGCAGTCAGCCAGAGCCGATGGTCAATACCAAGCGCATAGTCAGACAAGCCAGGGGACAATGCCAGAGCAGGTAGTCAGCCAGAGCTGAAGGTCCAGTACCAAGCGGGTAGTCAGACAAGCCACAACACTGGACACCAGGAGAGACAGATAAACTAGCCAAGGATCATACACGGGCAACAAGCTAAACAGGACTGCACTGGAACACCATGAAAGGGCAACTGATGTGGTGTCCAGGAAGTTTATATACCTTTCCTCCACCCCTGATAGATGGAGCACTTAATGGCCTGTCCCTTTAAGAGCCAGAAGCTATGTCACTAGAGGGAATCCCAGTGACGCGTGCCCGACCCTGCCGGCCAGTAGATGGAGCCCAGCAGATACGGCAGGAGCCGCAAGAGACAGAGGGGTGAAACCGGCGCCAGAGAGACCATGGCGTCTGGCTCTTAATATACAAAGGACTCGGCACGGCCACAAAGACCACACAGAAGGGACCGACCACCTCTCTGCGCTCCGGAGCGGCTGGCTCCCTACGCAGGTAAGTGCGAGCGCTTACATATACATTCTATAAAACATTTTGCAACAAAGTTGCCAGTGTGAACTAGAACTTAAATACAATTCTGGTGCAAACCAACTAAACCACAGGGAAAAATAAACATTCCTTAAATCCCATCTGCTTTCAAGAAACCTTAGGTCTCTTCTTCAGGCATATATTGAAAAGGCTAAATACAAAATACATGACAGGTTATACATTCATGCAATTTTTTTTTTAAAATCTGAATTCCACTGGAGCTGACTCTTATCATCGTAAATTATTCCTTAGACTCCAGTAGAGCCATCTCTTTGTAGCTGACCAAGTGGTTTAAGATTTATTTCCCTTTTGATGTGAGAATAGCTTCAATATCTTTAGTATTATCATGGTGCCCATGATTGCCTTCAGCGTCTGTGTGTGCACGCGACATTCTTTACTTCCTGGTTGTTTCACTGTAACACATTTGCTATTCTTATAGGCTACTGCTTGTTGCAGAGTCAGTCTCCGCCTACTTGCTAGCAACTACCATCCTTGCTACTAGAGCTTACCGGCAGTCAGAGTGGTACTCTATCTGCCTCCAGTCAGGTGATCCTGTCCTTGTCCTAACCTGCCTTGTGAAGGCTGGGGAAGTGTCCTGTCACTGTCCTCATATCTGGCCCTGTGAAGGTTGGAGAACTGCTATTTATTTGATTATTGTGCTATTCCTAATAAAGATCATTGTTTTACCATATCTGTGCTTGTCAGTGTTGTTATTCCTAAGTCACTCTGTGACAAGTATGTAGAGAGTTTGTGACTGCAGCAAAAGATGGCCAAGTATATAGAATGTATGGATAACCCACAAATCACCAGAAGGGTGTGCAACACATCACTTTGCAATGAATTGCACCCCCCGCCTGGCACCCAAAGGGCCCACAATATGTTTATTGTGTGGAATAATGCAACATATTCCTTCTCAGGTTCAGGTCACAGTTCTGAGTGTTAAACTTGTTCATCAGTTTATACTCCCAGATCTTTTGTGCCTCTCTATGTCTGAAGATTTCCAACGAGTACAGACATCCTGAGATCTTTAATGCTGTGACCAGTTTTGCAAAAATGTTGACCCACTAGGGTGTTGTCAAGGTTTGGCTGAGCTGTTCTAACTCTGCCTGTTGATTCTGCTGTTTGAGATAATCTAGTTCTCTGCTATCCATTGCTACTGCCTTCTGAGTTCCTGTGTCAGGCTGAATCAGCTGACCTCTCTGATTACTCACCTGACTGTAATCAGCCAACCCTCTCAGGGTATTTAAAGCAACTTGGCTCACTTCCTGATTGTCCTTGTGTTTGTTGCTGCTGGCTGCTGTGGATTCTCCTGCGCGCCTGTTTAGCTGTGTTCCTGACCTTTGGCTTGTTCCTGACATCACGGACTTCTGTGTTCCTGACCCTTGGCTTGTTCCTGACATTGCGGACTTCTGTGTTTCTGACTTCGGCTTGGCTGAGTACCTGTCTTGGTTCCTGACCTTGGCTTGTCTTTTGGTTTATGCTCCTGGATCACAATTCTGTTTTTGTCACTTTAATAAAGGTGTATTGCATTTTACATTTTTGTGTCTGTCTGGTTCCTGGTCCCTAACAGGTCTCTCTTTTACTGCTCACACTGCACCTATGAGAATGTATCCATTCTCTTATGGTTTGTCCTGCATAACCTACATATAATCCTGTGTTGGAACATTAAACAACTTTAGAAGAACTTCAGGGGAACTTTCACTTGACAGATAATCTGCAGGAGAATTTGCCATACAATCCTCAGCTTGTACAGAGAAGGATCTCAAGAGTGAGCCTAACAATATTACATACCAATGGCAAATTAAAAAGAATATACCCGCTCCTCTCCTATAAACAGCACCCCAATCTAAAACAACTCTTGGTAAAGAGCTCCTTTAAGAATGCAACAAAAATGGTACTTTTCCCTGTCTACAAAAGAGGTGTGGAACCTGTGTGCACATATGTACCACAATATAAGGTGTCCATACTGCATTTCCACCAAAACCACACCATAAAGGGCACATTACCCTGCAGATCATCTAATGTTGCCTACCTCATAATGTGTGTGAAATGTGCCAGCACAGTAATATATGTAGGTGAGACAGGACAAACAAGAAAAGAGACACACCAGGGGTCAACATTTTTTGCTAAATTGGTCTCAGCATTAAAGATCTCAGGGTGCCTGTACTGATGGGAAATTTTCAGACACAGAGAGACAGAAAGATCTGGGAGTATAAATTGATGATCAAGCTTAAAGGGATAGTAATGTCAGGAAAAAAGTATTAACTATATGGTAGATACAATTAAAAGAGCGTACTTGCACTTATTCGTATCTCTCAAACTATTATGGTTTGAGAGGTATAGGAAAATAAAGTTCTCTGCTCCCTCCCCTTTCTGCTTGACGAGTTGTCTGGTTCTTGGATCAGACGGCGGCTCTTCAGCAGCACCAACATAACTATACCTAAAAATAAATACTTCATCAGAATGGTCTACAAAGTGTGCTTTTTTCGCAAGCACACATTCTAGACCATTCCGATGAAGTATTTACACTTAAATATTGTTATATCGGCACTGCTGAAGAGCTGCATTTTGACAAGCGACCAGAATCTGCTTCTGACAGCTTTACAGCACATTAAGCAGAAAGGGGAGGGAGCAGAGAACTTTATTTTCCTATATCTCTCAAACCATAACGTTTTGAGATACAAATAAGTGCAAGTACTCTCTTTTAAGGAATTTTATATGTAAAAGGTGGTACTGTGTTAGTGGTAGAAAAATCAGGAGACTGGTAGAGTAAAAGTGATACCTTTGTTGGTTACTTGAGTAGCTTTTGGATGCAAACTTTCAAGACAACTTGGCATTTAGAAATGAAGACCGAATGCAAAATACACTAAAGGTTATACATTCATGAAATTTCTTTTTACATTTAAATTCCACTGGAGCTGACTCTTTTATCATTGCCTGTGTAAATCATTCCTTAGACTCCAGTAGAGGCATCTATTTGTAGCTGGCCAAGTGGTACAATATTTATTTCCCTTTTGATATGTGAATAGTTCCAGTAAATTTAACGTGTACAGAGTTTGTGACTGAGTCCAGTGATGGCTAAGAAGATGGAATGCATGGGTTAACCTCCAAGTGACTGAGGGGTTCCACAAATAAACATATTTTGGACCCTTCGGGTACTAGAGGGGCGTGCAGTGCATTGCAAAGTGATGCGTTGTGCACCCCTCTTCAACTCGGAGGGTTAACCTATAAATTCTATATACAGTCACAAACTCTCTACAAAATAAATTTACTGGAGCTATTCACACATCAAAAGGGAAATACACAGAGCTGCCTCTACTGTATTCTAAGGAATAATTTACACAGGCAATGGTGAAAAGTTATTCACCTCGATTGGAATTTAAATTTAAAAAGATTTGAATGTATAACCGGTCCTGTATTTTGTATTCAAGCTGCATTCTAAATATACCTGAAGAAGAAACCTAAGTTTTATTGAAAGCTTGCATTCTAAAGCTACTCAGCCAATAAAGGTATCACTTTTACTCTACCAGTCTCCTGTAACAGTTCTTTCAAAATCACCAATATGTACGCTAGTCATTTTTTAAAGATATTTATCTTTGCTGCTTATGCAAATTAGACAGTACAGCCAGGAATGCCAGCCAGATCCTAACATTCCACACTGCTTTCCCTCCCACCCGCCACTCTCTGCCAGTCAGTAATGGCTAATTTGCAAAAACAGACAAATAAACCTAAATATCATATCAAATGTCATTTTTACAAAATGACAGCTTCACTTTAAGTTGCCCATGTACACAGGGCCTTAGATTTGTTTTCCACGTGAACTTACCAAAGGATAAATATCCTGAAGAAACTGGTGTTTATCTACGTTTGTGTACTCAGCCACAGGTATTCTCTTCTGCCCAATATCCATGACACCTGCATCAGTAAAAGATATATGACAGTATGTTATAATATAAACGCCCAAATTTCCCATTTATTTAAATGTGGTTTTAACCCCTTGGTTGCTGCAGCGGTCTCCAATGAACTGCTTCACCCCTGGCTTAAAAAAGTCAGGCAGCATTTTAAGGTTTACGTACTGAGACCAACTGGAGCAATTCTGAGGCAAATCAACTGCACCGTGCAATGCAAACAATTTCCTATTTACTATAAAGGAAAATATCTCTATGCCGATTACCACAAAATTAAATATATAAAGTGTAAAACATTTTTAACCCCTTAACGACCCTTGACGGTCATGGCAAGTCATGGGATGTTTTGCGTTAACGACCCATGACTTGCCAGGACAGTCATGGAATTCCGGGCTCCCCGCGCGGCTGCATGCCATTCGGGGAGGTCGGAACAGGATACAAGAAAAAAAAAAAAAAAGGTCCATAGTCCACACACGGTCGGTCCTTAACCCCTTAAGGACCAGCGGTCCCGGGGCGTGCCGTCCCTTAAGGACCACATAGGAAACTTTGACGTGCCGTCCCACGTGACTGATCACGTGGGGCGGCACGTCAAACGGGGCACTGGAAGAGATCGCTCCGGTCTTGAAGCAATCAACTTCTGTGCCCGGTATTACTCACTGCGCTCCTACAGGAGCGCGGTGAGTAAAAGTACGTGACGTGCCAGGACCGTCACTGGTCCTTAAGTGCCGGACCAGTGTGATGGTCCTGCCACGTCAATGGTCCTTAAGGGGATAAGGGGTTAAAAAAAATAAGCAATGGGAAAGCTGCTTTCAATGCTGTACTATGTGTGCTGTCATTTACCACACATAGCACCAACAGGGCTCTTCAGGAACTTAGTGCAGTGTTAGCAACACCACTCTTTTTAACCCTTTGAGTGCCAGAGGGTTGCATACCTACCCCTCTGCCACTCAATGGGTTAATCTTTAAAGAGGCATTCGCCACAGGCTTCGTACCACAAAACTGGTGTAAAGCCAATCTGTTGCTTTAATTTAAGAAGGGAACAGATCCTGGGAATTATAGATCTGTGAGTTTGACCTTAGTAATGAAGAATTTGCTTGAAATTATAATAAGGTATCATATTCAAGAATGCATAGCAAAAAATCTAAATTAGTAGTGGAAATCACCATAGTTTTATGAGGAATAGATCTTGCCATAAAGATCTGTTGAGTTTCTATGAAGAAGCAAATGGAAAGCTAGATAATGGTAAAGCAGTAGATGCATACCGTAAAATCTCAGGTATAATATACACAATTTTACCCCTCTTCACTTTATGTGAAGTGGGGGGTGCGTATTATACACGAGAAAAAAATTAGCACTTTTTTTTTTTGTATTTCACCGCAATACAAAAAATAAATGAATAAATAAATGAATAATAAGACGGCTGCCAGATTCCTTCCCTCCATAGCCCAGCACAATCTGTTCTCAGACTAGCCTTACTTCCACTGAAGTCTGATTCCACATCTTCCCTGCAGGTGGCATGCTTGCATTTGCTGCCAACTTCCATCAATGCCCTGTCAGGACCTTCCACTGCCAGCCAATGGTAATGCCCTGTGAGTATCTCAAGGTCCTTGCAGGGCAATATCGTAGATCCATTGTGCAGAGATCTAAGCATTGGCTCTACGGTACCGTCTTGTATATGCTCTGAGAAGGAAAATATCCTTGCTTTTTCCAGGGCACCTATTTGTTTGTCAAGGATTGTAGTTAAATGGGCTGAGATAAGATAAACTTTCTGCATTCACAAGCAGTGGACACTAATAACAATCAATTAACTGACTTTACATTTTATCTTGTAATACAAACACCTTAAACAACACTAACCCCTTAGTGACCGGCCGTGCACGCATGCGGCCGGCACTTGCCCGCCGAACAGTTTTTTTCATTTTTGGAATGGACTTCCGGGACGTACATGTACGTCCTCTGTCCACCTGGGGCATCCGCTCGGGACGTACATGTACGTTCTCGGCCAGTAAGGGGTTAAAAATAGATGCTCTCGGAACAGTAAAATATACAATTCATTCAAATGGGAGACTCCAATGTAGAAATGTAGAAATGCTACATTGAATCTGATGCCCAGGGTAAAAGGTAACAAGCTGGAGTATGGGGCCTTTCACACGAGGCTACTGAGTCCAGAGGCAGCAACTTTCTGCATTTGCTCAGGAAAGCAGTAAAGATGCAATAAGGAAGGTCTGTATGTCAGCCTATGGGAGCAGCTGGAAGATCTTATACATAAGCAGAGTTGGAGATCTTGGATTCTCATCAAAACCTCCAATGAATCGGATTTATCCGCTTCCCTTGAGGAGTATTTTGCAATTAATTCGTCCCCTGATGTTTCGGCCAGCCTCCTATGGACAGCCCATAAGGCTCTTATGAGAGGTAAGCTTATCGCTACGGCCTCTCATCTGAAGAAGGCAAGGGAGGCGGAAAAGGTTGGGTTGGGGGCTTTGCTCCATGAGGCGGAAAAAGCCCATAAACAGGATCCTACTGCCACTAACCTTCACCGTCTCACTTCTCTGAGGGGTAAATTCAACTTGTTGCTATCCCGAGATGTTTTACGGGCGCTTCAATGGACTCAGCATCTATACTTCGAAAAATGGGATAAATCAGATGCAATGTTGGCTGCTAAGCTTCGCTAGCTAACTAAAACTCGTACCATATGGGCTATTGCGCAACGCTCTGGCCGCCTTGTTAGCAAGACTCCCTTGATTGCCTCGGCTTTTGCTCAGTTCTATGAATCCCTATACGATGGGCGTAAAGTGACCCACTCTGATTCCTTGCGGGATCAACTCCAGGCTTTTTTGTCCTCCTGTCACTTGCCTCATTTAACTCAAGTGGAACTTGGGGCTCTGAATTCTACGATCACGATGGATGACGTTGCCCAGTCGTTGAAGTCTTTCAAATCCTCTAAAGCCCCAGGCCCAGATGGATATACTTTGGCCTACCTGAAAGTGTTTCAAAATTACTTACTACCATCACTGGTTTCGCTTTTCAATTATTTTCTTGAGGGGGCCCCTCCTCCGCCGGAAATGTTGACCACCCATATTGTAGTCATACCTAAGGACGGCAAGGATCCGACTGTTTGTGCCAGCTATCGTCCGATCTCTCTTATTAATATTGATATTAAATTATTTTCCAACATTCTCGCCTCTCGACTTACTGGGCTTCTGCCTCGTCTGATCCATCCGGATCAGGTTGGCTTCGTTTTGGGTAGAGAGGCCCCTGATAATATTCGGAGAGTTCTAAATTTGGTACAATTAGCTCGCGATAAATCTATCCCGACTATGCTTTTATCTTTGGACGCCGAGAAGGCCTTCGACTGGGTAGATTGGGACTATATGTGGGCAGTCCTGAGTTCCTTTGGCTTTGAGGGATCGATTTTACGGGGAATTCAAACACTTTATACGGCCCCTTCAGCGGTAGTCTCAGTTGCAGGATACTCTTCTCAGAGTATTCTCATCCGTGGCGGGACTAGGCAGGGATGCTCTTTGTCTCCTCTCTTATTTGCACTCTGTATTGAGCCGCTAGCTGTCTCCATCAGGAATTCTCGAGATATCAGAGGTCTCTCTATCGGATCCGAAGATTATAAACTCAGCTTATTCGCTGACGATATCTTACTTACATTGACATTGCCGATGACCTCACTGCCCAATTTATATGCATTACTATCCACATTTTCCTCCTTCCCCGGTTTCAAAATTAACCACTAAAAATGCGAGGCTTTGGATGTCTCCCTCCTTGTCCCGTTGCGGAAATTGTTGGCTCTCAATTTCGACTTCAAGTGGAGTTCCTCCTCAATTTCGTCGTTGGGTATTTGGATTACGTTGTCTGTTTTGGAGCTTTACGCTGCTAATTATACACCTTTATTTAAGTCGCTGCATGGATCCCTGAATACTTGGGCCAACTACAAGATCTCTTGGTTTGGCCGGATCTACGCGGTCAAGATGACACTACTGCCCAAGCTTTTATACCTTTTTTGTTCGCTAGCTGTCCCTCTTCTGATGTCTGATGTTCACCTTCTTCAGCAACATATCTTTCGGTTTATTTGGGCTTCTTGGAAATCTAGGCTTGCCAAGTCCTTGTTCTATAAACTTAAGTTACAAGGGGGACTTTCGGTCCCCCATATATGGACCTACTACAAGGCAGCTCAATTAGCTAAGGCGGTCCAATTTCATCAATCTTGTAATATCCCCCGGTGGGTACATTTGGAGGTCACTTTATGTGGCTCTCCCCCAGTGGTTGCTCTCCTTTGGCTCAGTACTGGGACGTTTGACAATAGCCAGACTTTGTCTCATACATTATCTCTATGGAGACGTTTTCGGATGACCGATTGACTTCTTTCCTCTCCATCTAGAATGTGCCCCTGTTTCGGAATCAAAACTTTCCTCCGGGGCTTTAAACCACACAATTCCGTTGGTGGATTATGAATTGGAATACCTGAGTTTCTGATCTTTTCTTTGTTCATACTCTACTGTCGTGGGACCAGTTTCAGGCAAAATATAACGCTCCACCTGGGGAATTTTTCAGGTTTTTACAAATTCAACATTTTACTTACATATTTCAAATCTAGCCCCCCTACCTCTAGGACCATGTTTGAACATCTTTGCTCTACTACATCCCCTTCTAAGGGCATCATCTCCAAGCTTTACTCCCATTTTATCGGAGTCTCCTTCCCTCACCCCCTCCTTACCGTGCTCTTTTGGAAGCTGATCTTGGCGAGTCTCTTGACGAAGGAGAGTGGAATGACATAATGGTGAACTCTTCTAATTTGATTCCTTGCACGTTGATTAAGGAAAATGCGTACAAAGTGATTTCTCGGTGGTATTACTGCCTGGCTAGATTGCATGGTATTTACCCTTCCATCTCCATATGTGGTGGTCATGCCCCTCAGTATATGCTTTATGGTCTCGCGTTTTTGCGCTTCTGGGGTTGGCATTGGGGGTGGCTCTCCAGCTGGACCCCTGGACAGCACTGCTGAACCGTGAATCTCTGTTCCCTCCATTGCCTCATTCAGCGAAAAAATAGTTTTTCAGAGTGTGCTCTGTCGCACGATGTCACATTGCCTACCACTGGAAATCGGTACCTCCCTGTGACGCCCCATTTGAGAATAGGCTTTGGCGGTTGATCCGAATGGATCTGCTTATTTGCATAATTCGTGTGGTCCCCGTGGATAGAGTCCGTGGCCCCCCCTCGTTTAATAGGGACCTACTCCTTATTTGAGGATTGGGGCCCTTGGAGTGCGATCCGTCCTGTCCTGGCCTCCCCTCTTCTTTTTCCCCCCTTTCCTTTTCCCTCCTTGATCTTATGCCCTTCCTTTTTTTTTTTTTTTTTTAATTCCTCCCCAAACATGACCATATATGATGTACAGTGCAGTGTTTCTCGGTTTAGTTTTGTTCTTGTTGTTTATTTTCTGTGTCCTTTACCTTTTTTTTTTTTTTTTTTTTTTTTTGTGTCCTACATTACTTGTATCCCCCCCTTGATATTAGGTTCTGTATTCCCCACCTCTTTTTTTGAAAACTTAATAAAAATTGATTTAAAAAAAAAAAAAAAAAAAAAAAACCTCCAATGAATGGCAGACCCATATGGACCCAGACAGTAATACTGGCTGGAACTTATGTGGTCCGGCTGGAAGACATGTCCTTTGAAGTACTTGTAAGCTACAAACTAAAAAATAGTGATCAGTGTCAAACAGCAGTAATAAAAGCAAACAAAACTACTATCCTACTAAAAAAGGGTATTTATGCAAGAATGCACAGCATTATCTTGTCACTGTGCAAGACACTGGTAAGACATCACCTAGAATGTGTAGTGCAGCTTTGGCCACCTATTTGTAAAAAAAAGGATATTCTAGTATTGGAGAGTGAGGAGGAGCTGCTAAATTATTTAAGAGAATGGGGGAATTAAAGTATGAAGAATGAGTAGATAAACTTGATTTATTTACTCCAGAGAAAGGGTGAAATTTATAACCCGATATTTCCTTTTCTTCTGTGTCCTTCTATGGCTATATATAATGGGTATTGTCGCCGCCATTTGCTGGGGTAGGACCAATCAGTTGACTCAATGTAAGGTAGCCCTTTCACTCATCTCGTAGTCTCACTATTGTCCAAGCTACAAAATATAATATAGACAGGTTAAGCGTAGGGTGAGCCGTGGAAGGACACAGAATAAAAGGAAACATCTGCAAGTAAATTTCACCCTTTCTTCTGTGTTCTATCCCCGGTTATATACAATGGGATATACCACAGCAGTGCACAGGAAAAGGGATTCCAAGATGATAAATACCAAAAGGAAATTTCCTACCAGTCTAGTCGTGAATAACGGCTTGCAGAACTTGTCTCCAGAATCTGGCATCTGCAGAAGCCTGGACATCAAACTTGGAATAAATACGTTGCTGACGTATGTTTTCAGATAATTGTTGCTTTCTTCTCAGATGTATTCTCTCATGCCAAACACAGGAAATTACACTCAAAGTGCCATTGTACAAAGTAACACCACTGAAGAAAATCAACAAGACGGCAGTGGCACTTTAAGGTCTTTCACACACATAGAAAAAGGTGTGTGGTATTCCGGATGGAAGTTGAATGATGAATTAAATCTATGCAACTGGTATTCTCTGAAAGAAGCCACCAGAGTGATCCAACAGAGATCTGCACAAGTGGGAGGTAAAGAGACTGAGATCCAGCAAAGCGAAGCAAACAGTCTTACCGTTAACAAACCATGAGTGACTCGTTTGGTATATACCCACAGAAACTTATGATAGCATTGACTGGACGTTATTTGAAAACATATCAATATATTATTGTTGCTGAAAGAAACCTCTGTCATCCAGGTTTTTTCTTACTCTTAGGAAAATTGGTTATTTAGGTACGTTCACCTTGTGTGATTAGTTTCGCCCCTACTCAAGAACAGATATATATTCACCGAAGGGACTTATTTTTCCCTCGGTACCAGGGTCAGAGGGTTTTATTTATACAAGTGTACACTTCATTATCTACTAGTATTGACCTTCTGTTTTTTTATGTGTAGATTTTTTAGATTGTTTTTTGGATTTTTATATTTTTTTGACCAGTACCATTACATGCTAGGTTCATATATTTTGGATGGTGGTCTGTGTCATGATATTATTTAGCGCTTTATGATTACGGATCTGGCTGTTATATCCGGGTGTCCGTAGTCAGTGGATTGTATGTATACCTCTGGACTTGGGACCCACTCATTGTTTTTGGACCATAGACAAGAGGTATTTGGATATTTTGTATAGTGTTTTAATATCTGGTGGAGTATAGAGCAGAGGATTGCCTATTGGACGCATAGTCATTGTGTGTTCGTGGGAGAGTTACGTTGTATCTGGATTATCTCTGAGAAGATTTTCCGGAATTGCAGTGTACCCATCGGGACTACAGTGTGATTGAGTGATTCCAATGCGATATTCATCTGTTCATATATCTCCCCAGTTTAAGACTGGGTCAGTGTCGTTTAGATATTTGTTCATTTCTGTAATCTATACTGAATGATATGTCTTTTCATTAAATTTTTATTTTTTATATTTTTTCATATATTATATGGACATGGGTCTCATTATTTAGACATATATTTTAATCAGATTTGCTTTTGATACATGGTTATATATATATATATTGCCTGTTGTACATGTATCCTCTCTCTGGATATCCAGACTGAGATTTAGGTGTTTAACAGTCATAGTAGATTTTATGTTTGGCCTTGTGTAGCGCTCGATCTTTTGTAGTATATTCTAGTTGTGTATTCGGTTTTTAGAGAGTATAAACCTTTACCTGTAGCTGCTTACAAGGGCACCAGACCAGCAGTTGAGCCTGAGTTGCGCCACCAGTTCAGATCTTATATCTGGAAAAGTGAATCATCAAGCAGATTTCCTAAGCAGAAAATACCTGGACCAGGGAGAGTGGTCTTTGAACCAGATCACCAGAAAATGGGATTGGCCAGGAATAGATCTGATGGTCTCAAGTCAGAATTCAAGATGAAAAAAGTATTTTTCACATTGGCATGATAAAGCAGCCCTGGCCTATGTGTTCCCTCTATTGCCTGTTCTTCAGGAGTTGTTGAGGGAGATAATTTTAGATCAGTCAGAAGTGACCATTGGCCAAGGAGAACTTGGAATGAGACTCTTGGGAATTAGCAACTCATCAACCATTATCTCTACCTCTCAGGCACTATCTGCTGGTTCAAGAACCGCTGTTTCATCTGAATCCAGCCTCCTTAAACTTGAAGGCCTGGAGGTTGAGCGGCAAATATTACTTCAGAGAGGATTATCAGCATCTATATCTAGTATGATTGCTTCATGCAGGAAATCTTACACTACTCCTATCTACTGCAGGGTGTGGAGAATATTCAAGGGATAGTAATGGTTCTTATTTTTACTTACAGCGCTCCCGGTAGATCGCTGTAAGTAAAAAGTATGTGACGTACTATGACCGTCATCGGTCCTTG
The DNA here is from genome assembly GCA_037306005.1 of Rhinophrynus dorsalis. Taxonomy (NCBI): domain Eukaryota; kingdom Metazoa; phylum Chordata; class Amphibia; order Anura; family Rhinophrynidae; genus Rhinophrynus; species Rhinophrynus dorsalis. The sequence goes on along the minus strand of CM074725.1, from coordinate 150,026,077 downwards.
AGTATTTCAAGGACCGTGACGGTCATAGTACGTCACATGTCGTTAAGGGGTTAATTTGTTTTTGTTAATAAATCTTTTTTGTTTTTATTCATCCTTTTATAGCTCATATTGTCTGTTTTTGTTTGATATTTGGATAGACACGCTGCTCATTGTGTGAGGGTTGTACATGTGTGTGTGTGTGTACATTTATGTATATACACATACATCTGTCTATTGATCTCTTTTGTCCATAGTGATTTGATAGTGTTATATCCTATTGCTACTTCTCTGTGCATTTTTTCTACGTATATACAATTTTGAATGCAAATTACTCTTGATTTTGATTTCTATCTTAAACCATACTACACTTAGAGGACATATGTGCTGTCCTCCCCTTCCGTTTCTTTCTCAACTTGTTTTGCATGTAACGAGAATCCTCTGGAGGAAACTGAATTCATGCAAATTTTTCTGAGGACTAGCGGCAGACAAGAGGGGGATATATGAACAATCTAGCCTTTTTAGGGGCAGTTTCATCTCTGGTTGGCCTTGTGTGGATATAGTGAAAGAGTACCCTACCGTGATTCAATATACGGTGAGATATTCCCCACACTTATCCACCAATACTCTACTAGATTTCCCCCCTTCCATCCTACAAGCAGTGTCACCTTTCTTTGTATTAGCGCTGTGTCTTCCATTTTCTTTACATCCCTCTGGAATTGCCTTCAAGACTGAAGTCACTGACTCCATCTTGAAGCAACAAATCTTTATAAAGGAATTTAGGAATTTTAGATCCAAAATTGTCCTGAATCCCCCAGAGACTTTGGGAACCAAAAATAAAATCAAATAATTCCCCAACTTCCTTTGGCCAGGAGGAACTGACTATATCACATTATTGTCCAGCAAGTCCTGTATTGCTTTCCTGAGTTATGATGACTTGAGGCTGTTTGATGGAATCTTTGATTTTGACATCACGTTGATGGAAGGAATTGGGTCCAGCTCCAGCGGATAAATTGCCTCCAAAATTTAATGCACCTACCGGTCCAGGATTGGGTCCGTTGGCCAAGCATGAAGAAATTACCCCAGTCAACCCCATTCTGGGACTGGAGACAGGGCCCTCTCTACTTCATTGGGGATCCTTCTTGAAATTAAATCTGTGGGAAGGGTCTTTCTTGAAGCCCCCTCTAGATGTTTGGGAGGAAATCTGTTTCCTCTATCATATCTGCCTGACTGGAATTTCCTGGAGTCTCTAAAATTCTGCCTTCTGGCTTTGAATCCAACTGCCCTTGCTGGTGATCTGGGCCTTCTGTCCTGCGGTAGAAAGGGACCCCCCCCCCAGTCAATTTCTTGATAATCTCTTCTAGGTGTTCACCAAATAACCTCTGGCCTGAAAAGGGGAAAGCCACTAAATTATTCTTGGACGATGTAACTGCGCCCCATGATCGTAACCGTAATGCCCTTCTTGCTGTCACAGACAGAAATGATGCTCTAGCTGCTAGTCAGATTATGTCTAAAGAGGCATCACAGGAAAAACTTACAGCCTGCTTAATTGTTGCCACTTCCTTCATTAATTTTGAGCGTGAGACTGAGGAGTCTATCTTCATTCAACTATATTCGGATGTTCTGGTCACACAGGCTAAAGCAGTGGCAGATATAAAATCTTACCTATTGTATAAAACTGCTTTTTAAAGAGGATTCCATTTTCCTATCCATAGGGTCATTGAGAGAAGAACCATCTTCCACAGGAATAATGTTTTTCTTTTCTGTATGAGCTACTGCAGCATCAGTTGTTGGATGAGAAAACCAAGATTTAATGTCATGCACCATAAAGAGGTACATCTTGGAGAATCTCTTAGTAACCCCAGTTCTCCTATCTCCTTTTTCCCACCCAGATTTAATTAAATCCAAAATAGAATGATGCACTGGGAAAACAGAAGAAGCTTTTCGGTTACCAAAAAACGCTGCATCCAGAACCCTTAATTCTGGTTGAGAATCAGTAAGGCCTAAGGTTTTCGTCATACTATTTATGAAAGTATCCATATGGTCTAAATTAAATGACCCCGACTCTTCTGTAATTTCTCGTTCATCTTCACATGAGAATCCTGATGCAATATCCTGTAAGCTCCCTTGATCCTCTATGTCATCTAATCTTATAGGTACACTCATCAGGATCTTCCATGCCGGGACGTTTCTTAGGGATGGTTGCTTCCCTCTGAAAAAGTATCCTGCACTGATGACTTCATCCATGTTAAAAATTCTTGGAACTGCACAGGCATATCTTGCCCTCCAGCTTTTTTAAGACATTCCTGGCAGAGTTTGGAATTATCCGTGCTAGGAATCTTCTTATTGCAAGCAGTACAGGACTTAAACTTAGGAGCTGACTTATCCTCTTCCGATGAACTCTCTAAGGAAGGCTTATCCTTGAATGGCTGCTTAACAGGGGCAGACATAATGGACTGCTAAAAGCACAACTTTAATAATAATAATAATAATAACAAGAATAATAATGTTTAAAAATAGAAAGGGACTAAGAAACTACCCCCTGCCTCAACCCTAGACTAAACAATAATGACAAAAGAAAACTGCACAGTATCTCTATATAGCCACGCAAGCACAACCCTTTCCTGTAAATAAAATATAAAATAGGTGCTTACCTGCACCACAGGTCTTCTCCATGTGTACAGGAAGCCATGTTGAGGCATCAAAACAAAGTGCGTTCCCACAGAGGAACACAATGGAAGGGAGCATGCGTGAAAGAACCAGGATCCACTTCAGGTTCTATGCTGGCGGCTTTACACAGCATGGAAGCCGAATCTGAGGACCAGCCACATACCTACGTCTGGAGCCGAGGCAGACACAGAGTGCATCAGAGGGAACAGTTTCCTGGATCAGCGGCATTGTACTGCAGCCCATGTAGGGAAAAGATATTAACTAGGGGGGAAATAAATTGAAAAAATAAAATCGCCTAATCCTAACAAGCTGAACAAGGCTAACAGCCCTACACCCAGCTTGGTAGGACCAAAAAGACTACCAGATGGGTGAAAGAGCTAACTTATATTGAGTCAACTGTTTGGTCCTATATACAGAAAAAGAACCCACGCACACCACAAAACTTCAAAAAGGACACTTAATGGTACATCAAAGGAAAATTGACTTCCTAGAGGTGCTACAGGGGAATATATATTGGAAAACAAAATAAAGAAAAAAGATAACCCTGCTGAAACAGCACTCTCCCATGAAGTCTAATATTGCCGATATGTACCGTGTCAGGACAAGTTATACCGATAATGATAAAACATAACCTTTATTCATAAAAAATAAATAAAACACCGGGGCTATTCCGGTTTGCCATATATAACTAATAAACTCAATCATGTGCATCAATGGTGCACCATCGAACGCACATGTAGAGAAGAAAGGGTAGTATGTAACTTAAACCCTAGGTAGAGAGATACAATAATATTACAAAGTATCTAAATGGCCTCAATCTCTTTACAATAAATGTCTGCAATCAAAAGTGGCAAAATTGATGACCAGGAAATAAGTGTATACCAAAGCTGGTCGTACTGACCAACACTGGCCGACGCGCGTTGCCCAGAAGAAGTGCCGACGAAACGCGCGTTGGCCAGTGTTGCGATCACATCAGTGTCTGTGCAACATTGAACATTTAGATATAGTTCAGTGCTCTATGTTATATAGCTCAGACATTGAGGGGTTAGGTAGATTTTTTTTAGATGGCAAGCCGGAATAGCTCCGGTATCTCTTAGTAATGTGACACGCTTTGATAGTCTGTTTTATTTTTTCAATGGCAAGCCGGATCAGCCCCGGCACATATTAGTTATCTAGTGCAGATGGCAAGCCGGAATAGCCCCGGCATATACTAGTTATCAGGTGTAGATGGCAAGCCGGAACAGCCCCGGTATTTATTAGTGAGATAGTAAGCCGGAACAGCTCCGGCACTAATGGATCCTCTATGACTAGGTAGCTATTGTTAGCCCAATTAGTCTCTGCAGTTTTTACACTTAGCGTGTTTACTTATTTTGCTTTATAGCAATTCTATTAGTGGCTAGTACGACCAGCTTTGGTATACACTTATTTCCTGGTCATCAATTTTGCCACTTTTGATTGCAGACATTTATTGTAAAGAGATTGAGGCCATTTAGATACTTTGTAATATTATTGTATCTCTCTACCTAGGGTTTAAGTTACATACTACCCTTTCTTCTCTACATGTGCGTTCGATGGTGCACCATTGATGCACATGATTGAGTTTATTAGTTATATATGGCAAACCGGAATAGCCCCGGTGTTTTATTTATTTTTTATGAATAAAGGTTATATTTTATCATTTTCGGTATAACTTGTCCTGACACGGTACATATCGGCAATATTAGACTTCATGGGAGAGTGCTGTTTCAGCAGGGTTATATTTTTTCTTTATTTTGTTTTCCAACTGTTTGGTCCTACCCTAGAAAATGGGCGGAGACAATACCGATTGTATATAGCTGGGGATAGGACATAGAACAAAAGATGCTTGCAAGTATATGCATGATCAATACAAGAATCCCCCAAGTAAACTTTTCATTCAAAAGCTTTATCAAATAACTAGCAGCCACCCTTAAGAATGCATGAAAAGAAGTTTCATCTTCAGCACAAGATGGAGTTCTTTACAGTAAGTAAATATATACGTTAAAATAACAAGACACTGGCATTCTGATTCAGTGAGTCCAGCCATATCAGTGAGCAATTGGTGAGCCATATGCACAACCATGGCAACTCTGGGGAAAACCAGCTGCATTATAGGGGACATACAAAAATACCCATTAATTAAAATTGTATTTTAAGCCCTCGAATGACAAGGAAGTATTTAATTCATTGTGTTGGAGACTTGCCTGGAGTTCATATGATGAAAAGCATCATTTAAATCAACGGGTATTTTAATTTGTCTCATATTGTGCACTTGGCTTGCCCCAGAATTGCTCAGCTTTTGTATCTGTTGGTTACCATTCACTACCATACCTGGGAATATTGAAAACAAGCTGAGCATGAGATTGAATAAATGGCTAGAAGGTATACTCTAGGCACTCAGCCACTGCAAGAGCCAATAGGGTACCCTCCTGTATAAAAAGGGGTAGAAATGCATGGGATGGGAATATAACACTATATAAATCCTTGGTGAAGCCTCATCGAGAATATGGAGTACCGTTTTGGGCACCAGTTCTTAAGATAACATTACTGAACTGGAAAATGCCCATAGCCATGCAACAAAGCTGATAAAGTGACTGAAGGATCTCAGTAATAAACAGAGACTAGCCAAACTGGGTTTATTACATTAGGGAACAGACGTTTAAGGGGCATACATGGGAACTCTCTAGATTTACCCCTGAGACTGGTTTTCAGATCAAATTAATGGATCTCTGGGGACAGAGGCTGATTCTTCAGTTTAGGGAATTCAATGAGATTCCCACCAACGTTCCCTACCTGTTCTGCCCACTTCTGCTCCATTCTGCCAACTTCCAAACCAACTTCAGGACAAAGGTTTGCCCTCCTCCTTGTTTTTCTCACATCTCCACCCCAGTAAAAACTTATCGCCACCTATCTCTCTTTAGTCACACCTATCCACGTGTCCCCCCCTCACCTCCACCCCCACACATACTTCTTGCCCCTTTCTCTCAATGAGGATCTAATCATGTTGCACCCATAACAATACTCCTACGACTTACTGCCCACTGTCCTCCTTGCTGTTGCCCCCACATTTGGTTTCCCATCTCCCTGTCTTCACCCAGCTCTGTACCCTCTAGACACTGTAACCCCCATGTCTCCCCCTGTGCTTGGTGGCTATGGTTATCATTCACTATAGCTCGGGGCTCAGACGTGGAAGCTTCACATTGGCTCAAACCAGAGTAATCTAGCTTGGAGGAGCCGGAGACTGGATGGGTGAGAGCAGCGGCAGACCATGTATGCATCTCAGCAAATTGGCACAGGCCCAATCAGACCAAAGTAATCGAGCCAGGAGAAGCCAGAGACAAGGTTAGGTAAGGGCAGTGGCAGACAATGAAAACATTGTAGTAGAGGCCGGGAGTGTAACCCAGTATGCACTGAACCTGAAACCAGTGTAACTCAGTATGTACTGGACCCAAGACCAGTATAGCCCAGTATTTACAATGCATTAGATTCCAGTAATATAACTTACCTAGTGTAAAATCTACAAGCATACATAATGCACTAGAGTCCAGTAATATAACTCAGTATGCACTGGACCTAAGACCAGTGTAACACAATAGGCACTGGACCTGATACCAGTGTAATCCAGTATGCAATGGACCTACGCCAGTGTAACCTAGTGTAATGGACCTCTGGTTCATTACGGACTTATGTGTTAATAACAGTATATGTTTCATGTGTTTAAATGTACCCTCATGGCCACCAAATTTCCCCATACCACCTATGACTTGTTGGCCCCCTGCCTACGCAGCCACATTAAAGTTTCCAGTCCAGGGCAGCCGGAGTGTCCCGGTTCCCAGTTTAAAATGTAGGCAGCTCTCTGATTCATTGCCACTTGTTCATTCCTTGTCACTACGATCCTCACTGGCTTGAGATCTTTGTGGCAAGATTTAATTGTGCTTTGTGCTCCCTCCAACCCTCCCAGTTCCCAGTTTAAAAATGTAGGCATCTTTCTGATTGGTCGTTGCTTGTGTATCTCTTGTCGCTCCTATCCCCATTGGCTGGAGATTGTCAAGGCAAGATTGAACTGTATTTTGTTTACATTTGGGATTCTTTCCATATATATGTTCCCTGTGTTCTCCAATAAAGTGGTTGGATCCCTGTTATCCTGTCTGGTGAGTGTTATTTCAGGAATGGTCTAAAGAGTCCCCTTTGACTCCCATTCACTGGATCCCTGCTACTCCGAACTGGACCAGCTTCCCTCCTAGTAGCCGCATCTCAGAGAGGGAAATCCAGCAACGATGGCCTGAGATCACTCACATTAACTGGTTCACGTTACACTGATGGTAGCAGTGGGATCTCTCTCTCACTACCTGAGGGTCCATGGGACTAAGCAACAAGAAAAATGACTGAAGCCTAATGTCACCTCACTAGTGACTGTGCTCCAGGACCTGCTAACCCAGAGAAGGCGAGATGCCAGTGGACTGAGAAAGCCCGAATTACTGGACCTTCTGGGGGAACTGATGAAGAATCTTCACGGCTAGCCAGATTCACAAGCCCACCCAGGGATTCCAGCCCCAGCCCTTTGTCTGGAGGCTAACCTGGGACATCTGGAAGCACAGACCCTGAAGTTGGGCATCCAGCCCCCAGATTCCATGGCATAGAAGGTGCAGAAGCAACTGGCCTTCCTGAGACCTAACCTGCCCACAGAAGTGAACTAGATCATGGCCACAGTCGAGCAAGAGTACCTGGCGGAACTGTTGAACCACCCTGTGTCTGCACCTAGCTTAGTGGGAGATCACACCTCGGACTGTGAGGGAAAGTACCACCAGCACCATCAGGGTCACGCACCAGTCCTTCAAGGCGTTTGACGACTCCACTGGTGACATTGATGGCTTCTGGCAGAATTTTGAGTGGCAATGCTGACTGTATCACCTGGATCCACAGGAGTGGGGTGCCATCCTGGTTGGTAAGCTGATGAGCAGAGCAGCCAACGTGGCCTTCTGAGTGGTCGCCGCTTGTGCATCTCTTGATGCTCCAATCCCCATTGGCTTGAGCAGGCAAGATTAAACTGCATTTTGTTTACATTTGAAATTATTGCCCTATATATGTTCCCTGTGTTCCCAAATAAGGTGGTTTGATCCCTGTTATATTGTCTGGGGTGTGTTATTCTAGGAATGGTCTAAAGAGTCCCTTGTGACTCCCATTCACTGGATGCCTCTTACTCCTGACCAGCCAGGCTACCCTACTGGTAGCCACACTGCAAGAGGGAAACCCGGAAACAACGGCCAGGGATCACTCACACTGCCTGGTTCACATTACATTGTGCTTGGTTGCTATGGTGATCATTCACTATAGCTTGGCACTCAGATGTGGAAGCTTCAAATTGGCTTGGACCACAGTAATCAAGCTTGAAGGAGCTGGGGACATGGACGAATGAGGGCAGTGGCAGACCATGTATACACTGCAGCAAATTCGCTCAGACTCAATCAGACCAGAGTAATCGAGCCAGGAGGATCCAGAGACAACGATGGGTGAGGGCAGTGGCAGACCATGAACACATTGTAGTAGAGACCAGAACTGTAACCCAGTATGCACTGAACCTGAAAAGAGTATAACCCAATATGTACAGGACCCGAGACCAGTATAACCCATTATTTACAATGCATTAGATTCCAGTAATATAACTTACCTAGTCTAATATCTATATATTTTATGCACTACAGACCAGTAATGTAACCCAGTATGAATTGTACCTGATACCAGTGTAACCCAGTATGCAATGGGCCTAAGACCAGCATAACCTATTATGTTCTGGACCTAAGTCCAGTATAACCCGATATGTAATGGACCCGAGCCCAGTAAACACAATGCACTAGAGGCAAGTAATATAACCTATATAGTGTAATATATTTAAGTATATACAATGCAATACAGACAAGTTTATATAACCTAACTACTGTAATATCTCCAATAATTTACAATGCAATAGCGACCAGTAATGTAACCCAGTGTGCGCCAGACATGAGACAAGTATAACCCAGTATGTACTGGACCCAAGCCCAGTATAACACAGTATATACAATGGACTAGAGGCAATTAATATAGCCTACTAGTGTAATATATATCTCTAAGTGTACACAATGAACTATACATCAGTAATATAACCCAGTATGCCTGGACCTGAGACAAGTAATTTAACCCAGTACACACTGGACCTGAGCCCACTGTAACCCAGTATGTAGCGGACCTGAGTCCAGTATATCCAATGCACTAGAGACAGGTAATATAAACTACCTAGTTTAATATCTCTGTCTATACAATGAAATACAGAACAGTCAGGAAACCAAGTATGCACTGGACCTGAGCTCATTATATCCTAATATGTACTAAACCCAAGTCCAATATAACTCTATAAGCACACACTAACAACACTAGAGATTGATTACATAAACCTAGTATATATAGTGTACTGGTGACCAATAATCTAAACCAGTAAATTCAATATACTAGAGACCAATAAAATAACCCAGCATGCACTGGATCTGAGACAAATATAACACAGAAAGCACAGCACTGGGGACTGGTAACATAACCTAGTCTCACTATAGTGGTGACCGCCATACATGGAAACTTAGTCTGACCCTCAGTCAGGGTTTTGACCCACATCTTAGAGTGAAGAGCCATTTTCTCAGAGTGAGAGTGTCTCATGTCTCCTTCCACATGATCTGCACCAATTAACAGCTTATTTGTCTCCAAGTTGGTGCCGTTTCTACCAGAGGGTTAACAGTAAATAACATGATTGTGTTGTATGAATAAAAGCAAAAAGATATCTAATCTAATCGAAGGTTCCTTGTGGACTGATAGGAGCTCTTTCGTGTTAGAAAAAGCAGGGACATATTGCACAGAAACTATTTTATGGGGAATTTAAGGGTTAATATTTAAAGATCTCAGGGTCATCTAATTCTGAAAGCTGCCATGTATGCTAAGGGGTGATATGATTAAAATTTACAAATATATTCAACATCAATACAAATAATTCTAAGGAACTATTTACTCAAACAGCTAAGCAAAAAACAAGCTCATCCATTAACACTAGAGGAAAGTTGCTTCTGAATAAAACAAAGATAGGAATTGTTTAAAATAAGAGTAGTAAAGTTGTGGAATTCTGTGCCTTAGGAAGGCTGTGTTTGTAGATACTGTTGCTACTGTCAAAAAAGCAAGGGATATTTCTAGCTCTGAACAATATTGAGATTGATGACAGTTGGTTTCAAAGCAGATAAGATGTTGATCCAGAGAAATATCTGACTGCTGTTTGGAGTCAGGAAGGATTGGTTTTACCCACTTGAGGCTTAACTGGAAATGGCTTCATTAGGATAAAATTGGGTGACGTAGCATGGACTTAATTTGATGGACACACGCCTTTTTTCAGCCTCATCAACGTCATTACAATTTTCCTATATCAATTTTTAGGCAAACTGCCCCTGCTTGTGCTAACTCATTAGAGCATCAATCATTCAATAAACCTTTTAAAGAAAACACATATATTGCAATATGCAGGAACGCAGGGCTTTCCCTGCTAAGTACAAAAACTGTCACTCCCTGGCCATTTAGCATCTGGGAGGTATGACATAACATATAGGGTTTCCTTAAAAAAGTATTGCTCTTTTAACATGCTAAAACTACACAACTCTCACTGCTTAAACATACACAGGACGTGCATGACGTATCCCACAGCTTTCCTGTACACATGGAACGAATGTATAGACTAAGGAAGCTGTCAATAGGTGAAGACCCTGTAGCAATAGTATACAATGAAGTGTCTCGTAATAATTCTCAGATGTTGGCAGTGGCACTTCACCAGGAAACCCTGAAATATGGCTCAAAACCCTAAGCCCTAAAGCCAAACCCAGAGAGTTCCCAGATTTGTAATCACTGCTAAGAACTTCAGCTACTGGGGTAGTCAACTGGTGGACCTCCATCTGTTGGGGACTACAATTCCAATCAACCCCAACCACTCTGGAGATGACGGGAATTAGAATCCCCAATAGCTGGATTCCACAATTGGCTAGCGCACGTTAGAAGACAGAGAAGTGTATATAATGTGATATGTTAATACTTTAAGGACCAGAGGAGTGTGCAATGCTTTGCTCACTCCGGTCATTAAACGGTTAAGAAACGTGGTGCAACATAAAATATATAAATATATATGAAAATGATGTGCTCTAATCTTTTTGCTAGTGTCACGAGTCTCAACATAATCGTAAAAACAAACTGAAATAATGCTATTACTGACTAACAAACCCAATAAGACACTACCTGCTAGGTACCTCAGCTCTTGATCTGCATGTTTCCGGGAGGGCTGCATTTGATGATGCACAGGATGTGGCGATCCGTATTCCTTCTGTCCCGGTTTTGTGTCCGGAGTTCGTTTTGTCCCCGATGGGTTCCCCTCTTCTCACCCCCAGGTCTTCGTCGACCTCCGGTTTTATCGTACTCGAGTCGGGGGTACAGCAGCAATCCAGTGAACCGCCGGGTAGTGGTGGTTGGTGTCCCTAATCCGTTCATCTGGTTCCGCAGTAAAATCTACTTCTTCCTCATACGAGCATATTTCGATCGGGACTTCAACGTAGAAGAGTTCACAGAAGGCGCAAAGCAAGTGAGGAAGGGCTGAGTGATAGAGGGCATACTTCCCAAGTGTCCTTATTTAGTAGGGACAGTCTCTCTTTGAGACCCAAATCCCTGTGTCCTTCCCCACCCTGATGTCCTCTTTTCAGGCAATCAGACGGTGTGGCGTGTGTATATAAGTGTATCGCACTGATGCGCAAAAATAAAACTCATATTGATGTTTGATTGAAGTTCAGTATATGTGTTTATAAATTTGTGTAAATAAAATACTTTAGTTTTGCTCTAAATTATTTATTCAGTTACACAAATAACTGTCAATGGGTCATGAGCTGACCTAAAAATATTGTAATGCTCTGCCTACCAGTCACGCCCCCCAGGAGCACATCCCAAAAAAAGGCTCCCTCTTTGGCAGTTTGAAATGTTGGGCAGTATGATGGGGGTCGGGGAGCATGTACGTGCATGTAGTATTGTAGGTAGACGTACATGTGAGAAGTGTGCGGATGCTAGTCTGTTAACTCTTTCATATAATGTGTTTCATTACCTGAAAACTTTTAAGTGGTTGAACCAGACTTGTGGGGGTGACATTCCCTGTAGGGGAGTTTGGCTGTTTTGTATTGTGTTCCTTCTAAAATTGACCCATCTCTTTTTTTTTTTTTTTTTTTTTTTTTTTTTTTTTTCTCCTCACCCTTCTTTCTCTCCCTCTCTAGGCTTTTATACTTGTGTCCAGGCTGTTATCTCAGAGTAAATTTGATGCACTAGAAAACCTTGTCTGTGGTGAGGTAAATAAATATGTATTTTTTTCATGCAAAACTTGTTTCTGCTTTAAACTGGACTGTCCATTCTTGGCATATATATATATATATAGAAATGCTAGCCACAGGATGTAGCATCTAAGCAAATGTCACCTTAATGTCCTTCTTAAAGTGTTAGTAATGTCTAAAAAAAACTTTTTTTGCATTTAGAAGAGCCTAAAAAGCTGATCTAAATGCAAAAAAAAATGTATCTCTCAAACCGCTATGGTTTAAGAGATACGGGCGTTTAAAATTTGATTTCTCCTACTGACAGCTGTAAAGCTGTCGACCGACACGGATCTCCTGCTGACAGCTTTACAGCTGTCAGTAGGAGAAATCAAAATTTAAACGCCCGTATCTCTTAAACCATAGCGGTTTGAGAGATACATTTTTTTTGCATTTAGATCAGCTTTTTAAGCTCTTCTAAATGCAAAAAAAATTTTTTTGAGACATTACTAACACTTTAAGCAGGAATAAGGAAGAAAGAATATTTCTTCTTCTCCTTTATTCCCAGACATGGCACTCTCTGAAAAATCCTCCCCCTCCCACACACGTTAAGCTGAAAAGGTGCAATTGTGCTGAACCTCCTTATGCTTATGTATGTAGCTCTTTGGAAAATATTCAATAACCTGAAGTAATTTAAAGGGATAGTAACACTTCGTTTTAACTTTATTTTATTTTGTAGGCATTAAAAAAACATGAAGAATGATATAAGTCTTATCGCTCAAACCTTTATGGTTTATGAGATATTCACAAGCAAAGTTCCCCTCCCCGCCCCTTTTACCTAGTGTAAACAATCTCTTCTCAGATGTGAGTCTGGTTGTATGACAGTACAGATAACAGAAGGGGACAATTTTCTTTGTATGAAAACAATGAAAGCCCTTCCCCCCTTGATAAGTTTTTCAGCTTTTTCCATTATCTTAATTGAAGATTGTCCCTCTCTGCAGTCTACCTGGGCATCTCCCTTCTGATTTGGTTGAACAGGGGGGGGATACTTTGTTTGTGAAAATCTCTTAAACCATAAAGGTTTCAGAGATAAGACTTATATCATTCTTCATGTTTTTTTAATGCCTACAAAATAAAATAAAGTTAAAATGAAGTATTACTATCCCTTTAAACTTAGCTTTTAACTACATGAATGCTAGAGAGGTCTCAAGTGCATTGCATTGAATTGTTTGGAATCTTAATTTGTCCCCTTTTGTGCAAATAAATATTCCAAACAATTCCATGCAATGCAGTGGAAACATCTCTTGCATGCAAGGTGTTAAAGGCAAAAGGTATATTACTGGGAATTTGTATGTATTGCCTATGATACAAGTGACTTGCTCCACATTTATACTTCAGGTTGTTGAATATTTTCAAGAGTGCAAAGAGCTTCATACATAGGCATAAGGAGGTTTAGCACGCATACAGTTAATCATTTGAGTGCCAGAGGGGTATGCAAAGCAATACGCTACGTACCCCTCTGGCACTCAAAGGGTTAATAGAGCTTATTTTTGTGTGGAAATGGCTTTCTGCCTCCCGCTTTATGAATCTGCCCTTTATTCTTGTCACAGGCTGGATGTCCACACAAGGATGATGAACTTGTAGAGCTGAATATAAACATACCAGTAGATATGGGGTATAGATTGTAGCCAGTAATATGCTTGAGTGGAAAAAATTATAGGGACCTGACCTGGAGAGGGAAGAAGGTGTTTACAGCACTTACTGTGTTAAAGCAGGATTTTTATGACTACTAGTAGGTGGAACAGTGGACTGCTCAAAGACTGTATATTGGAAGACTGGGCAAAGCAAGATCTGAGAACAAGCAGAGAGGTAACATTCATAAATATATACAACACACTGTACATGATACAGAGCTGGAAGCTCTGAGGCTATGGTATGATATCTGGACTGGTCAGGTATTCAGTATCCTGGTGCTACTCTGCATGGGAGATGTTAGTTAATGAAGTCCTCAAATGCCAAGAGACTAGAACCAGAACTGAAGGGAAGCTGCGTGCAAACTCAGACCCAAATGGTAATGTTTTGAATCCAAAATAACTTTGGTAGAAGTGATACAGTGGAAGAGGAAAACTGGAGATACTGAAACAGTTGTGCACATACATACAGTGCCTTGCAAAAGTATTCAACTTCCCCCCCCTCTTGGCATTTTCCCTATGTTGTTGCATTACAACCTGGAATTAAAATGGATTTTTTTGGGGTTTGTATCTTTTGATTTCCTCTGTGTACAATCCACGGCATACTTTGGGTTGTTGGCTCCACCCTCCAGCTGGTAGGACCAATTCAAATTGTATAAATTTCCTGAGTTCACCCCCCTTCTGCTGTTATTTTGGTCTTACCTAGCTGGTGCACGGAGGCTTTTCCTCCCTCTCTCTCCTCCACACATACCGTTTTTAATTTTGAGTGGTGCATTCCTCATACTGGGTTACATTGCTCCTATACATGCTGCATCAGATCGTGGAAGGATTCCCACAAATACATTGGAACTTCCTGGGGCTCATGTTGGGGGACACTGGTATCTGCACGCTGCCATACCAACCCCTCTGCTGTCATCTGCATTGGAACGCACTCTGGAAGAAGCATGTTCCGGGTCCCTTGCAATAGAGAGAAACCGCGGGTGACTTGTGGAGCCTCAGGTATTTTCAGCATTCACTAGATATTGTTATATAGTACCTGTTGTCAGTTTTGTAATATATTGCCTGTATAGCATAGGCGTATTCAGTGCCCTGTATTTTGCCTGTAACATGTCTGCCTCTAAAGAACCTAAGATGGATAAGCCCAAGGCTACTGAGCAACGTAAGGAGGACAAATCATCCCCCAAACCGAAGACTTATGCTAGCCATGACCAGCAGATAGCGGCTTCTGATCCTGCAAAATTATGTACTGCCTGTCTGAAATTAGCTGCTGGGAGTGACGTACCGATCCAGTTTCAGGATTTCCTCTCATGGATGCGATCATCAATGCAGGAAACTCTTACCTCCATGCAAGAGGCAGTAAAAAAAGATACCTAGAGCCCTGGATCTGGATGAAGGACTGTCCAGAAGACCGGAGGATGATGACGATTGCTTCATTCAGGTTGATTCTGACCCTTCATGAGCAGAAGAAGGAGAAATTCCTGAAGAAACTGGTAGTTTCAGCCTGGATAAGATTGATGGTCTAGTCAAGGCAATGAGAAAGTCCTTGGGTTTAACTGAAATCTAAAATGAACTAAATTTCATGGATGCAGCCTTTGTAGGCTATAAGAAGACTAACCCATAGTTCCCAGTACATGCCTCCATACAGGAGATAATACAATCTGAATGGAAGCAGACAGAGAAAAGGATTGCAGTACCCCGCAGATTTCATCGAATGGATCCCTTTGCTGAAGAGGATACATCTCTCTGGTACTCCCCAAAGTAGACGCTGCCATTGCTCAGACCTGACGTCGAACTACCATTCTTCTGGAAGATGGGACTACCCTTAAAGACCCTATGGAAAGAAGAGCTGATAGTGTACTAAAAAAAACAGTTACTGCCATAGGTCAAAACTTGAAAACAGCCCTGCGTATTTGGCTGAATGAATTGGAAGAGAAAATTGAATCTACTGTTTCTAGATCACGTATATTTAAAAGATCTTTCAATATTCAAAGACGCCATAAACTACTCTTTTGACGCATCCCTGGACAACATCTGTCTGCTAGCAAAGACTTCATCTCTTTCTGTCACAGCATGTAGAGCCTTCATCCAAGAATCGATTGGTGTGTCTCTCCTTTACTGGTCTTAAACTATTCGGAGATCAGCTGGAAGAAATTATCCAAAAATCTTCTGGTGGTAAAAGCTCCTTTTTGCCACAGGAAAAGAGAGCCAGGAGATCTCCCGCCAGGATGGGGCAATACCGAAAGCAGTCCTTTCGGGAGGCAAAGAGCTACAAGCCAGACAGAGCTTATGAGCAGCGACGAAGGGGCCCACAACTGCCTCAAAGATCTGGGAATCATAGAGATTTCCAGAAGAAAAGCCAGTTTCCCCAATGAAGCCAGCGTCCCCCCCCCCCCCTGCTATTCTTCCAGTTGGGGGCAGGCTGGAGGAATTCCATCACGCCTGGGAACATGTTCATCAGGACAGGTGGGTGGTGGAAATTATTTAGCAGGGATATGCACTGGAATTACAGACTGCTCATATACCTCACAGATTCAAGTCTTCAGTCCCCAGAAACTGGACATCCACCAGATGAAACAGTCCATTCAGGACCTATTGCACAACAAGGTAATCGAAGTAGTACTCCAACAAGAGAAGTTCTGGGGCTTCTACTCAATTCTTTTTTCTGTTACAAAGTCTTCTGCGGATCTGTGTCTCATTCTGGACCTCAAGAATCTGAATACCTGCCTGAGAACTCTCCATTTCAAAATGGAGACAGTGGCATCTACTCTAAAAGCTGTTCATCCACAGTCTTTTCTCACGCAAATCGACTTAAGGTACGCATACTACCACATCCAGATCAGGAGGGATCACAGGCGGTATCTCAGATTCCACATATTTGGCCAGCATTACCAATATCGTGTCCTGCAATTTGGCCTGGTCTCGGATCTACGAGTCTTCTCCACGGTAATGGCAGTTCCAATGACGGAATTAAGGCAGCGCTTTCAGGTCAGACTCATACAATATCTAGACGATATTCTGATCATAGCATCATCATTCCAGAGCTCTGTGTCTAGCACCAGCCACTGTCTAACTCTTCTACCACAGTTGGGATGGATAGTTAACCAAGACAAGTGTGCTAACCCCGTCTCAAAACCTGACCTTTTTGGGTATCCAGTTCAACACAAAGCACGACAGAGTGACATTGTCACAGGATCAACAACTGAGGATTCTTAACCATGTGAAGAATTTCCTCAGCGAGAAATCTCATACGGCTCATAGTTTCTCCAGGTTATTGGATCATCTGTCATCAACATTCCAGATCATCCCCTGGGCCAAGATTCACGCTCTCAAGACTCAGGAGAACTGTCTCATTTATTACAAAAAGAATCCATCACACTTGTTTCAAAAAATTCCACTTCTGTCTCAGTCCAGGAAGGAGCTGTTGTGGTGGGCTCAGCCACACCATCTAGCAGCAAGCTGTTCACTATCAGATCCAGAGAAACAGATTCTGTTCACAGACAACAGCAGTATAGGCTGGGGAGGCATATGGAACCAAAAGACCTTACAGGGAACATGGATGAGCCAGGAGCTTCAACTACACATCAGTGTGTTGGCACTTCTGGCAGTGTTAAAATCCCTAAGATACTTCCACCAAGATCTACTACACACTGCAGTCTTGATAAGGTCAGACAATACCACAGCAGTTCAATACCTGTTGAACCAGGGGGAAACCAGAAGCCCAAAATTAAACAACCTGGCGCTAAAAATTCTGTTTTGGGCTGAGGAACATCTTCTGTCCCTCTCAGCGGCATTCCTTTCAGGCCACCTCAACATTCAAGAGGACTACCTAAGTCGCAAAAAGGTGGATCAGGGAGAATGGAGCCTAAACAACAGTCTTCCAACAGATAGTGGCACAACTAGGTCATCCATCAATAGACCTGATGGCCACGGCACAAAACAGGACGTGCCAGGCCTACCTATCAAGATGGTATGAGCCACAAAGCCTGGGCCAGGATGCCCTCCATCTTCCATGGCAGTATCCTGTAGCCTACCTATTTCCTCCTCTTCCTCTGCTACCAGACATACTGAGAAAAATAAGGCAGGACCAGATTGAGGTCATTCTCATTGCCCCAAACTGGCCGAGGAAGTCCTGGTACACAGACCTGCTGCAAATGTCAAGCAGGCCTCCGATTCAGTTGCCAGACATCCCAGATCTACTCATCCAGGGGCCTCTAGTACATCCACAACTAGCTCTTTTCCAGCTCAGGGCCTGGAAGCTGAGCTGCAGTCTCTCTTACAGGGCAGAAGACCAACTACGACCAAGATTTACTATCGAATTTGGTCCATCTATGGTGTCAGGAGCACAACTTGAACAGAGCAGATCTATCGACCCCCAAAATCTTGGACTTTCTCCAGGAAGGTTTCCAGAAGGGTCTCAAGCCGGCCTCACTAAAAATTCAGTTGTCAGCACTCTCTGCAGTCCTGGCTACCCCTTTTGCTGACGGTTACCTCATTAGGAGATACTTGGAGTCTATATCAAAAATCAAACCTACAATTTGTCAGACCGTCCTTCCATGGGATCTCAACCTGGTCTCATCCATTCTTCGAGCCCCTGGAGACTGTTTCTTTAAAATATTTAACCATCAAGACGGTCTTTCTTACAGAAATCATATCTGCCAGACATGTTGGTGAGATTCAGGCACTACTTAGGATTCCACCTTTTATTGTTTTCCACCAAGATAAAGTGGTCCTACGTCCCAGGCCTTCATTTCGCTCTAAAGTGATATCTGATTTCCACCTTAACCAGGATATTATTTTGCCTTCCTTCTGTCCTAACCCATAGCATGACCTGGAGAAGAGATTACATAATCTAGATCTCCTTCGAAGCCTTAAAATATATCTTAACAGAACAAACCTTCTGAAGAAATCTGATGCCTTATTTGTACACTTTTGTGGAAAGTTTAAAGTTTACAGCGGCCTCTAAACCATCTATTTCCCGCTGCATTAAATATTGTATTTACCTGGCATATGAATCAGTTGATCAAATACCACCTCAGGGCATTAAGACCCATTCTATGAGGGCCATGTCTACATCTTGGGCCCAGAAAGCAGCTGCATCCCCTAAAGAGATTTGCAGGGCTGCCACCTGATTGTATGTTTCAACATCTGAAGATGCCAAATTCGGCAGGAATGTGCTTGAGGCAGCCGTTCCTGTCTGAACTACTATCTACATCCCTCCCTAACTTTGGGTACTGCTTTGGTAAGTCCTACAGTATGCTGTGGATTGGACATAGAGGAAAAGGTGAAACTTACTCACCAATATTTGTTTTTCCTCTGCATCCTTCCACGGCAACCCACCCTTCTGTTTTAATTGGCATTGGTATTGGTTCAATGTTAAAGGGGAACTTTCACCCCGCAATAACTTAACGTTTGCTTTTTGCAAAAAAAGCAAAAGGGACTGACAGCGCAGGCGCACGGACGTCACTGTGAAGAGACGTCCGTGCTTCCTGCTCCTGTCACCATCGGCAAAAAGCCGATATCTGAAGAACGGGGTAATATTGCTGGCGACTATCGCTACTAAGCAGCTAGTCGCCAGGTGAGCAACAAGCGGATGTTAAGTTATTGCGGGGTGAAAGTTCCCCTTTAAGCTACCTATTCCAGTCTGTTATATAATGTGGACTGTAGCATCACTGTACCACTTTTATTGCAAACACTAACCTCTCCTGTCTTTCAGCTTGGACAACTGTATAACTGCAGAAGGGGGGATGAACTCAGGAAATTTATACAATTTGAATTGTTCCTACCAGCTGGAGGACAGAACCAACAACCCACAGAATGCCGTGGAAGGACACAGAAGAAAAACAAATATTGGTGAGTAAATTTCACCTTTTACACAACATGCCTGCCATTTTGAAGGTGCAAAAATTTTTTTTATTGTGAAACACACAAGAAATAAGACAAAAAAAGTAGAATACTTGAGCATGCATAAATATTCACCCCCCCCCCCCCCCCAAAGTCAATACTTTGTAGAGCCACCTTTTGCAGCAGTTACAACTGCAAGACTCTTGGGGTATGTCTCTATAAGCTTGGCACATCAAGCAACTGGGATTTTTGCTCATTCTTCCAGACAATTCTGCTCCAGCTCCTTCAAGTTGGATGGGTTCCTCTGGTGTACAACAATCTTTAAGGCATACCACAGATTCTCAATTGAATTGAGGTCTGTGCTTTGAATTGGCCATTCCAAGACATTTAAATGTTTCCCCTTAAACCACTCGAGTGTTGCTTTAGCAGTATGCTTAGGGTCATTGTCCTGCTGGAAGGTGAACCTCCGTCCCAGTCTCAAATCACTTGAAGACTGAAACAGGTTTCCCTCAAGAATTTCCCTGTATTTAGCGCCATCCATTATTCCTTCAATTCTGACCAGTTTCCCAGTCCCTGTCAATGAAAAACATCCCCACAGCAATATGCTGCCACCACCATGCTTCACTGTGGGGATGGTGTTCTCGGGGTGATGAGCAGTGTTGGGTTTGAGCAAGGCATAGTGTTTTCCTTGATGACCAAAAAGCTCAATTTTAGTCTTATTTGGCCAGAGTACCTTCTTCTTCCCACATGCCTTTTGGTGAACAGCAAACATGATTGCTTATTTTTTTCTTTAAGCAATGGCTTTCTTCTGGCAACTCTTCCATGAAGTCCAGCTCTCTGGAGTGTACGGTTTAAAGTGGTCCTATGGACAGATACTCCAATCTCTACTGTGGCGCTTTGCAGCTCCTTCAGGGTTATCTTTGGTCTCTTTGTTTGCCTCTCTGATTAATGCCTTCCTTGCCTGGTCCGTGAGTGTTGGTGTGCGGCCCTCTCTTGGCAGGGTTGTTGTGGTGCCATATTCTTTTCATTTTTTAATAATGGATTTAATGGTGCACCGTGGGATGTTCAAAGTTTGGGATATTTTTTTATAACCCAACCCTGATCTGTACTTCTCCACAACTTTGTCCCTGAACAGTTTGGAGAGCTCCTTGGTCTTCATGGTGCCGCTTGCTTGGTGGTGTTGCAGACTCTAGGGCCTTTCAGAACAGGTGTATATATACTGAGAGCATGTGACACTTAGATTGCACACAGGTGTACTTTATTTAACTACAATAATTATGTGACTTCTGAAGGTAAATGGTTGCATCAGATCTTATTTAGAGGCTTCAAAGTGGGTGAATACATACACATGAACCACTTTTCCATTTTTATTTTTTATAATTTTTTAAAACAAGTTATTTTCTTCATTTCACTTCACAAATTTGGACTATTTTATGTATGTCCGTTACATGAAATCCAAATTAAAATCCATTTTAATTCCAGGTTGTAATGCAACGAAATAGGAAAAATGCCAAGAGGGGTGAATACTTTTGCAAGGCACTGTACACAAGTAATATAGTGTATGGTGAGCACCAGTGGTTATGAATACTGTGGTGCCAGTCAGCCATGCGTCCATGTCCAGCCCATGCCAAAACACCCCTGTTGACTGTAAACTTGCAAGGGATTGGGACAGACTAATCTCATCACACAGACACCAATGGTAAATACACAGCAGTGGTGAAGGGATTAGGGAAGTAACACTTAATCAAAGCAGGACCAGACAGTGGGACACAAACAGCTGGAGACCATAAGGTGATGACACACAAAAATACAACAATTTAACCCCTGCAGGCCCATGTAAAGTTGTAGTCCAAATAATTTTCTTAAAACAGGGGTCCATTATCTGTTACATGTATTAACAAATGGTCTTGTAAGGGACCAAAGGTCCATTCCAGTTTAGATGTAGCTAATGACTTGTTCAGGGGAGAATGGTCACATGGACACTTATTCACTCGACCACAGCTTTGATTGTACTTAAGAATAGAGAAATGGGGACTCTATAACGGAAGCCTCCTGGGGCTAAATGGAAACGGGGCTCAATTCCTCTTCTCTTTTTTCTTCTTTTTTTTTTTTTTTTTTTTTTTTTTTTTTTTATTGTGATTGCCGCCACTGTGTGATTCATTTTTATATAAACAGAAATCTTAGTAGTGTCTAGAGAGAGTGGTGGTGTTCATTCCCTCTCTCCAGTTCAATAAAAATATTGTGGACAGTGGGAGGGTGATGAGTACACAGGGGGCGTTGCATAGAAGCTTAGTGAGGTAGTTGCAGCCTGGTATGCTATGCAGTTGGCATACACACATACCCTGCACAGACATAAAGCTAATTTAAAAACTAAAAAAAAAAAAAAAAAAAGTTTAGACAATGTATAGGTGACTTTAATTTAAAAAAAATTTTGAGGATCACCTACATTGTTGTAGTGTGATAAGTCACCTTAATTATACACATAACCATGAAAAGATTTATGCTATGGTTACTGGTATAATACTGAGATAATATCATGTATCTTGAAAAAAATACATTGCAGTGTTTTATTCTGCAGAGTACAACAAACACTTTGACTGTTGATAGATTTTTTTTCAAAAGTAATTGACACTGATGTTTGTATTTCTTTTAGGTGTAGTAAAATTTCAGGCCAAGGAGCTACGGTGGTGCTGTTACAGCAGCCTATGGAGGATTGTCATTGACAAATGCTGTCCATAGACTGTGGTAGTAATAGATCCAGCATTAACATTTCAGGCAATGGAAATATTGCACCCCAAAACAATGCTAGTTTGAGCTGCAACAACTCTTGAGTAAAACATCTCAACAGTGGAAGTACCATTGTTGTACTCAGCAGAAGAAAATCTACAATACAATTTGCGCTGTATTATTTCTAAGTCCTCAGGTGTTGGAGATGTGTCAAAGTGTCTGAAAACCGATTTGGAAAAGAGGTTTTAGAGAATAACACAGAAGTTTGGGAGATTTTTTTTTCTATTCAGTAACGCTCCCTCCCTTATTCCCCAAACTTTTAATTTGGATGTGCTTCTAACATAATAGTGGAATTAATCAGGAGGCTGCTGTTAGTCTCAACTTATGCTTGTTTCCTACTAGACCATGTGGATAAACTTTGGAAAACAGCCATTATAACGTTCCCAAAACACAGATGGATTTGAAAAGATATAACTTGAACTTTCATTTCCAAAAGGAGTCAATCAACAACTTTTTTTTATAGAGGAACTATCACCTAAAACCAA
Source organism: Rhinophrynus dorsalis (assembly GCA_037306005.1). Taxonomy (NCBI): domain Eukaryota; kingdom Metazoa; phylum Chordata; class Amphibia; order Anura; family Rhinophrynidae; genus Rhinophrynus; species Rhinophrynus dorsalis. The sequence continues at coordinate 150,003,268 of CM074725.1, read as the reverse complement.
AGTTTTACCATGCGTTTTAATGTTTAACCCGTTCTTCAAGTCTCCTGGTACTGGAGATATTTTCCCTGCAAAATCTGGCACTTCAGCGTTCTGCGTGACTCCATGACGTCTCAGGACTTCCCAGCTGCCCCAGGGAGCGCATTCATGCAACCTCAGTAACATTGTAAACAGAGTTTACTGTAACGCTACATCACAGAAATCCAGCTTCGAAGGGTAGCGTGAACGTGCTCCCTGTGGCAGCTGGGAAGTCCTGAGATGGTACAGTGTAACGTAGAACGCGGAAGTGCCCGATTTTGCAGGGCAAATATCTCCACTGCCAGGCGACTTGAAGAACACACACACACACACACACACAGCACTAATGTTGGGTTAAACATTAAACCTCATGGTAAAACTTTGGTTTTAGGTGATAGATCCGCTTTAATATTTTAAAAAAGAAAAAACAATCCTTTTCCTTTTTGTTGAATGAAGTCTTTATTCTTATTCTTTCAGCTCATCCAGGATATCAAGGAAAAATGTTCTTCACTTTCTGACAACCACAGGAATGCTCTAGCAGCAAATTCAGATGAAATCATGTACACAACCCCTGGAGATGTTGGTATTTATTATGATGATAATGGTATGTATTAAATGTATAAACATGGTACAGAATACATATCTATACAGAAGCTTAAAGGGATAGTAATGCTTTGTTTTATCTTTATTTTATTTTGTAGGCATTAAAAAAAAATGAAGAACGATATAAGTCTTATCTCTCAAACCTTTATGGTTTGAGAGATATTCACAAGCAAAGCTTCCCCCTCCCGTCCCTTTTACCCTTATCTTAACTGAAGATTGTCCATCTCTGCAGTCTACCTGGGCACCTCCCTTCTACTCTGGCTGAGCAGTGTTACATCAGTAAAAGGGGGTGGGAGGGGGATACTTTATCATTCAATTACTCTTGAACTACAACTCGGACAATTGAAATAACATTGTCCAAAGTCCAAATACTATGATGATTAATTAGAGCTGCTTTTATTATGAAACATTACTATCCCTTTAAAGTACATGTGGAGGGGGGACACATACAATGGGATCACACTCACAGGACTCGAAATTTTGTATTTTTTTCTTGTCAGCGTTTCTGTCTGTATACCAGACCTTCTTCCTGGACAATAAAACACTGCCTTATATACCCTATCACTAAGCAAGAGGCAAGCATGTATGGACAAGGCGCATGCTTACATCAAGCCTCTACACGGCATCAGCCTAACTAGTAACCCATTATGCTAATTGCATAAAAAAGATACACTCTGCATCATAGTTATTAGCAAACATGGATAAAAATAAGAAACAAAATAAACAAAAAAGGAGAAAAAACAATGAAAAGGAAGAAAAAAGTAAAGGTAACCTTCATCTGACCAAATATCAAGAGTACCTTCATATTTGATCTTAAAGGGATGGTAATAGTTCATTATTACTATTCCTCGTGGTGTAGCCCTTAAAATTCTGAATTCAACGATACCAGCGGCATCTCTCAATACTTTATGGTTTGAGAGATATCCGCTTTCAAAGTTCCCTCTCCCCTGATGTCAGCATTCTTACAGCAGGGGAATCCTTCACTAAAATGGTCTTCTACATGTGCTTGCAATCCAAGCACACATAGAAGACCATTTTAGTGAAGGATTTCTGTTTCTATAACTCTATTTCAGGACTCCTGCAGAGCCGCCACTTGCTCACTGACTGGATTCCCCTGCTCTCAGCTAGAACTCTGACGTCAGGGGAAAAGCCAAAAAGAGGGAACGTTGAAAGCGAATATCTCTCAAACGATAAAGGTTTGAGAGAAGCCGCTGGTATTGTTGAATTCAGAATTTTAAGGGCTACAACATGAAGTATTACTATCCCTTTATATTTCTAGATGAGCTGGAATATTAGACAGTAAGATAAAGTCAAAGCCCAAATAAGTTTTGGCAAATTGTTACACTAAATCCAGCATTTCCTAATGTTGTCAGGACTAAAACCTTTAGTGTCCACACTAGTAACATTAACTCATTGATATTCATTATTCAGTGTCAGTCATTATCCACATTCCCTTGATATATGACCCAAGCTGTCAGTACAGTGGGGTATAATCCGTTGGCTGTGACCCCATCCAAAGAGTCACATACTAGACTTGTTAGGTACGAGTTGGCAAGACTGCCAATACACCTCAGGACATAGTATTTAATCTGAGTAAACCTTGTTTAATTTCAGGGGAGTCTGAATTGGGGTCTCTCTCTTGTTCTTCTTACCTTGAAGGGGAATTCTTTTGATCTTTGTGTAGATCAATTCAGATTCAGGAGAAAGCTCAAATGGAGAGATCATTTCCAACAGAGCAGTATCCATGAGGCAAATATGTTGAGTAAATTGAGAGCAAAATGTGCTTTCGACCCTCCTACGAGCAAGCTGTCTGTTGCTACTTATAACAGATTGTTGTAACAACGTGAGACCTTTGATACATTGTCAAAGGTGCATCCCAACCTGAGGCGAGTAGAAAGTTGTGCTATTAAGTCTAGTCAAAATGATGACTCTTTATAGTCATACGACATGCAGACAAAGGGGGAGCAGTTGTAATTATGGATTTTTCATGGTATTGTGAGGACATTCTGTTTCAGTTGAATGACTCTTCAACATATTTAAAAACTGAATGATGGCCCTACTGAGAGATATAAATATGTAATTGATTTATTGCACAAGCAATCCTTAATAAATTAATTTCTGTTTGTACTACACTGTTTCTAACACTACAGCATCCAGTGTGTTCTGTGCTATAAACTTAATTTATACTGCACAAACACCTGACGCGATCACCTGATTGCCCTATTATTTCTGCATGTGGTTCTTTACTGCAGCCTTTGTCTATTGAAATTGATTCTTACATTCAACTGAAGGATTCAACTGACTTTAATTTGCATGCTTTCTGAATTTTCTCTGCCTGAGGGTCCTATACTTCTTGTCACTCCTAGATATCATATACACGGTGATCCATCATGCCAGGGATAAAAAGATTAATTGGTATCTAGCTGAAAAAAAAAAATAACATACTGCTCATTTTAATAGATTCCTAAACAATCTTTTGGGTTTTGTATTGAAATTACATTTTTTTTTAAATTGGAAACTAGCTACTGCCTCAAGACTTTCTGGCACATTGATGGGGTGTAATGTGGCCCCATCGTATGCTAATTAATTCATGCATTTGTTTGAACATGAATATATATTTAAGAACTTTCACGATAAAATTATTTGTTACAATGATTTTATGATCTGCTTAATCTTCTTGATACTCTGATTAAATTTACAGTGACTTACCACTGTAAGACAGTACATTTTCTATAGAAAATTGTTGAATTTTCACTAGCCTGTATTCTAAGGACACTGACCGTAATAGTCTTTTACATTCTGCCAGTTGTCATCCAGGATTTTTAATTAAAGAATAACCTTTCTCTCCGTTAATCCAAGCTGTCAGAAACAACAGTGATTCTGTGAATGCACAAATCCAAATGGAAAAGATTGCATCCAATGTTGTTTTTAGGCCATAGGCCCCATTTAAGTTAAAACTGGAAAACTAAGAGTGTGGGTCCCTCTATCTGTGTGTGGAGGGGCTGAAGTTACTATAATAATAGTATGGAGAGAGTGCAGTTTTAAATACAGTAAACTGCAGCTTAAGTTATTTAAACTGACCTGTTTTCTGGCTGATTTGTGTATCATTGCTTCTTTTCTTTCTTCTTCCAGGAAGGAAGTTTGTCAGCATCCTTATGCGTTTTTGGTACTTGACATGTGCAGATCTTCAGGAGGATAGCCTGGAAGGAACCAAGGTCTTCCAAGTTGTATTGGGAGATGAAAATTCAAAAGATGCCAAACGCCTCCTGACTGCAAACTATGAGTAAGGGGATTATCTGGATCTAAAACACAGTATGAATCTATTGTCCAGTAGTCAAGATGATCTACTATAAGAAGGTTTTATGCTTAAACCTTGTGTGCTAGAAATGTCTGCTACATTGATTTTAAAGCGTTATCTAATTTTCTAACATCCTGGGTTCAACTAATTATCAGATACTAATCACAAGTTTTCCATGGAATTGTGAATATATAATCCCATTTTGAGGTTAAAGTGAACCTATTATGTGTAATACAATACACATATACAGGGGATGGAATAGGAAGCCTAGTAAACACAAGCTTTGCTTTTTTCTTTCTGCAATAAGTAAACCAGAGCATAAGGATGTAACCTTTCCTTCTCCTACTTTTGCATGAATGTGGCAGCAGACATTTTAGGCTGAGCTTGCTGCTCATCACTACATGACATTACAGCCAGGGATTTTTTTTCCTTTGTTTAGCAACCCAGATGTGGGCAGTTCAGATTATGACACCCTGACACTTCACACTGCCAGGAAAGAGAGCCTCACCCTCAAGACATTAACTGCATTGTGCCCTGAGGTTTTTTTTAAACACATGAGCTGGAACTCTGTGTTGTGATGTGTATATTCTTGTACATATTAAAGGTATCTCTGCAGTGCTGGAAGTAGCTGTGTGTTGTGAAGGTAGACTTCCAGGTGGGTGTGCCTAGGTCACTGCAATGAATTGTGGGACTGAATCATAAGTTTGGGAGGGGAATGGGTAGATATAAAGAGAATCCGTTACACATAATAGTGACTCTGTTAAGAATTATAAATGCTGAAGGGCTAATGTCCACAGAAAGAGCATGAATCATTAAAAAAAAAAAAATTATATATCTCTTAATCTACACATTGCAGTGAAAAATTAACAGAACTAGTATGTCGAAAATTGTAATGCTTTTTCCAGTTGTATAAAGTTTTGTATGATTGATTCGTTAAGATTCAGACAAGAATTGTTGGTACTTTCTGTTAAGGAATTCAAAAATTCCTGGGATAGACTTCGGAGCACCCAGCTCTGTATCAGCCGCGGCGCAGGCAGTCTGTACTGCGCATGTCAGGCGTTACATACAACTTAGCGAATTATTATATAGGATGAGCGCACAGTGGGTGTGATGCTTCACTGCACTTTTCTTTGTTGGTTATAAGTGCGACATACGTATCTGCAGATATACACTTCAAGAAATTCTGCATGCATTCCCAGCCTTGAAAGGTGTTACGATTTGCTGTGCAATACTCCAGTGCAGTACCAGCATCTGTCCAGATGATGGTGATCTTGTAACACCAAAACACAGTGAAATAAGTGTACAAACACCACTGATTAGTCATAAGGTCTCATAAGCCTGCAATTTATTCTCTACAATCTGAGAATCTTGAAGGGGAATTATACCCTTGGAACAATGTTATTAATTTTTCTATCAGAAGGACTAACTGGCTGCCCCTTGAATTTGGAATGCCCTTCCTATCCCCATTCACCAGTCATCCATACTCCTCGCTTTCAAGCATCTCCTAAAAACCCATCTGCTCAAGGAGGCATCTCGGTAACAGTTGTCTCCTAGTGCAAACTGACAGTCACATTAGAATCATTCTGCACTTCCTTTACTTAAGCCTTGTACTTGCACTTATGAGCCTCCTACTGTCTCTGTATTTTGTGATAATTATCAGTTGGTAAGCTCCATGAGGCAGGGTCCCTTTCTCATTGTATAATTCCCCTTGCTGCAGTCCCTCCCCCTGCTAATAGTGCAATGATTGCACTTTAGCCTGATGCACTTAATCCTGTCCTATATTTTTTTTATTGTACTATTACGATTTCTGTAAATCACTGTGTATATGTATGGCGCTATATAAATACATACCTAGGTAGATGTCATTCAAACAGCAGTCATTGATTTCTATTTACAGTTGGTTTGTATTTGATCTGTTTTAGTCTCCTGATGTTTCAGTTTCAATCTGATAGCTAGTTTCTCTTACAAGTCATTCATTACCTTTGATTCTGTGAGGTGGTGTGACCTAGAGGCAGACTCCAATAGAATTCATTGTATACAGGAAATTGTAGATACAATGCAAAAAATAAAAAATACTACATTTCAGAGAGCTGTTTGAAGAACACCTACATAGGAAGTCAGTTATTAAGCGTGACCTGCTCTTGGGTATATTTCCCCTTTAAGGCTTTATGGCACGTGCCAGATGGTTGTCCAAAGAATTGCATTGGAAACCCCCATCTGGTACTTAAACAGTTAGAGTTTCAACGTTTTTGTGATATCCCCTTAGTAAAGCATTCACAAATGAGGATAATATTGTTTCTTCCTTTAACTACTAGCCAAGATTCAGCTAGGGATTAACACTTTGAATGTCAAAGGGATGCGCAATGCATTGCATGCCTCTCTGGCACTCAAAGAGTTATAGCAAACACTTTCTAAAACTACACCCACATCATTCTAGTTTAGGACCAGTGATATCTGAGTGGATAGCCAGTGCTCAGAAATTATATTTTTTTATATTTTAACAAATCATAGTTCGTGTCCCCAAAGGTGCTTGACGCATTGTGAAGTAATGCATTGGACGTCCCTCTGGCTCAGAGCCAGATACTTGCGGCTTGCATTCTAGCCGAGAGAATAGGAGCCATTTTAAAGTTGTAAAGTTCAGCTCTTGAATGTTTTCTAAATATTCTCCCATAGTAACAGACCTAACAAAATAATACTTTTTGGGTGTTGTGATCTACTGCTTTAAAACACTAATCATTTTTGCTATAAATTCTAAAGTCTGCTTTGTGTCTTTCTAGGTTCCGCAGGGAATTCACACAGGGAGTAAAACCAGATTGGATCATCACACGCATAGAACACTCAAAACTTTTAGATTAGGATGTCTTGAACCAAATGTGACTGGACAGCAGGACATCCAGCCAAAACATTGAACTGTGTTTTACCTTTTTTATTTTTCTTCAAGCCGCCAAATACCTGTGTGATTCCAGGGGGTTCCATCTCTATAGTCTGGTTTCTTAGGTTGCCAGTAGTGATGAGCGATTTACTGTATTTGCTGGAATATAAGGCATGGTTATTTTAGGCATTTTAGCTGGGAAAGGCAACCTCATCTATATATTTGGGGTCTTCCTTTATTTGCTCTGCCAGCTGAATGAGCACAAGATCTCATCCCGCAAGTAGCCTGTTAAATCTCCTTTCCACTATCTCTATACCACAGTAATGCAAAAGGCAGTCTTCCTGGAGAGAGGTCCAGCCTCCATGCTGATATCGCAAATGCAGGAAGGTCCTTCCAAGACCTTCCCATCAGTTTGCAAACTCCATTCATTGATAGGTCCTGGGAAAGACCTTTGTGTGTTGTGTGACATCAGTGTGGAGGGGGGTGGCAAATTCAAACATGGCACCTGCTGGACCACGCTCCAGGAAGATTGCTTTTTGGATTACTGCAGTGTAAAGGTAACTTGAGGGGGAGAGAGGGTTGCCTTATATTCAGAATTTTTAAACACTTTTCATTTCAAATGCGGGCAAATACAGTAATGTTTTGCTTTTGATTTATCTGTTCATAGGAATTCAATGTGCTTAATTTAATTAACAATATTAAACTAAATAAAAAAGTCACTGTTCTGTTTTAATGCAAGTTTGGAATTTGATCTTCTATTTATGCACTAATGGCCACAAAATTCTGGAGCAAATCAACAGCATTTTAGGGAACAAATAAAAATTCCCATGGTTTTGAAGGCACATGTTTTCCTAGAATTAAATATATTTGAAAATGAAAAAAGTTGTGTATCAGTGCTTATTAATAAGACTTAAAACCCAAAATGGGAATATATAAAAAAATCTATTTATTGATCTAGGAAGAACAAAGTTGTAAAACAATGTAAAATCCAATAAAACTATTAATTTCTAATACTCCTTGTGGTATAGAACCCATATGAATGGGACTCAGAAAAAACTATGTTCAGTTTGTTCAGTGGATACCACAGTAGGTCCCCCCTACAGGGTCCAAGGGCTAAAAGTGCCCAACTGCCCCAAGGGCTAAATAAACTATGGGCCCCAGAAACACTATATTTAAAACCTCTATAGAACCCAAAGGGAGTCTGGAACCAAATGACCAAATACTACATACAATATAGATTAAAAAGAAAGTTAAAACAATTGGAAATAACTAATCACCCTATACAATGGCGCATCAGTAAAAATGGACTTGAAATGAAAAGTTATATAGATGTAGGGTATCAGTGGCTTATAGAGACACAGATAATACATAGAATTTGAGTGGTAATATATCCAATCCTGACAAAAAGGATACCGAATGTAGATGGATACAGTGTTCCTTTTTTACAATGACACTGGACCGATTCAGTACATAGCAGAGACTAGTATAGGATCTTGATATAACAACACAGCACTTGTGCCATGGGTACATGATTTTTGTATTCTCTGGATGTGAATGATATTGAAACTGCACTGAGTGGTGGAACTTACCATTAGATGAACCATTAGCACAGTTTAGTTACATTATTTGAAGTCACCTTGCTGGGTGTTCCTTTTTCTTTTGTAACTCCGCAATGCATTCCAAATAGCACCCATGATAACCTGGCCCCAGAATGTGTGGCAGGGGAGGGAGGGATTGTGATGTGCTTAAGTCAAAGTGAATAGAGGTTTGTGGCATATAAGAGGAAGTTCTTACTATGTTTAGCATGTAGTAGCTTAGCAGGACAATATTCCAAGTCAGTAAGAAGATTACTGATCTTGCGTTGTACACGTTCTTATGCATTGTGCCCCAGCCCCATTTCTGAACTGGGACAACTTGGGCCCTGTCTCCCCTTGAGGGCAGCCCAGCTGAGCCAGCATTTGACAGGAGATAGACAGTGGCCTGCCAGGCCACACTTATGACTGGCCTGGGGGACAATTATAGCATCCTGTTTTGCTACTGATGGACATATTGTAAAGTGGATCATCGTGCGTGGCTTTTGAGAGGACTGAGAAGGGGGCTCTTTGGCCATGGACCATAGTGTAAGTGGTTCAGAGCTGGTGTTTGTGTAAAGTGTAAGATTGTTTATTTGTTGTGCAGGGGGGCTTTTTGTTGAACCGTGCAGATGTTTGGCTGAGTTGTGTGTGGACATCTGTGTGTTTTTGTTTTAATAGGGGTGTGCTTGTTAAACTGTGGTGGTGATGGGTACAGTGCAAGTTTTGGCTGGCAGGAGGGGCAAGGGGTGTTTTGCCTCCCTGGCCACTCTTGTCAAAATCACACCCTAACATGGGGATGCATGTCTTAGCAGAGATTTTCACAGACGTGGGCAGGTGTTTCACTTCCCCGCCCACTCCTGTGAAATATCACGCTCACATGGCACACCCTCTTTGATTGGACCTATAGAAGCACCAGTATATAGTAGATTTGAATAACTCCTCCTTACTGACGCCACTGGGTTTGTGTGCCAGTGCTGCAGAATTTTACTCACGTGACGTTCTGCTTCTTTAATATCTATCTCATATAATGTATATGTTCTTTTCTGGACACTGTACATTAAGAGTTTTAGTTGAGTCAGGCAGCATACAGTTTTTACAGATCAGTGCAAATGAACAGGCTCGAGCTTCTGTAAGCTACAGACTGGCATATGCACATACTCTCCCAAAACTATTTATCCTTTGCTGTATATACTGCGCAAGGAATATTGAAAAGAAGTGAATGTATTTCTGATGCAGCTTAGGGTCTGATTTAGTTTTGTTGACCTCCAGTTTCCACTAAGTACTGTATTGGAATTTAGACCTAAGCAGGTTTAGGTAAGGAAGAGACAAGGAGAAGCAAAACATAAAAAAACGAACCTAATGGGCGCATTCAGAGATTACTAACACCATCAGGCAAAGGATGATGCATGTGCCAGGAGAGAAAAGCAGCACCCCAAATCCCACAATCTATCAATCCTGAACACACTATCTCCTGCAAGCACTGAAGGACCTAGCTGGCACATAAGAGGGCATAATAATGATAGAGATTCATAACACAGCATGCTAATAATCATATATACCAGACACCTGCTTGTTGGCATGCACCTATTGAGGCAAATGTAACACAAAACATGGCAGACCATATTATGGTCCCCCAAGGACTTTCACATTCTAGTTCTGTATTCTTCTTGTGCAAGAGCAGAAGAGTACTGTTAGGTGTAAGAATAAGATGACGGGAGGAAATTAGAAATATGCAGGACAATGATAGCCAAGTCACAGAATGCAGAAATAAATTATTTCTTTGACAACCTAAATATAGTATCCATATAAGAGTGGCTAATCACAAAATTGAAAACCCAGGCTTGTCATCTTTCACAGATCCACTTTAACTATATGTTCAATGCAGAAATACTAACATTTCTGAAGTGTGCTTGCCCACCAGGTCTTATATTGGTTGTTTGTTTTTTAAACCGTAAAAAGGTACCTGCAAAATTCTGTGTAGCCTCATTACAAACAAAATCTGGTTTGTTGTTTAATCTTAGGACCACCAATGAGTTAAATGTAATGATTTATTTATCAATTAACAGGTAAGTCAATTTGTTCTCTATATCACACATAGTTTATGATAATTTTGGATTACAATCTGACACAACAGCAGCGCACAATAATACTAGTAGTGCACAGTCTGTGGTTCATATTTAGGTAAGCTTGTTGAAGATATTGCCATTGGGAACCATTCACTGGTTTCCAGTAGAAAGAAGGAAAAATCAGGCAGCCTCAGTCAGCCTGTGCCCCTTCACTCTTGTGAAAAAGGGAATGTGGTCTATGCTGACACCACTCTGCATTCACTTTTCTTATTTGAGATCCAATGGATTGAAATAAGATTAAACAAATTTCTAGGGAACCAGTTGGACTGGCTAAGCTTACAGAAGACTCCAGCTGTCAGTGATGGAGTCTTAGGTCTCCTAATCAGAGATTGGGAAACCTGCCACTGCTCACAGTACTCCCAATCCATTTAAAGAGCCCCTGCTATTTCTAAACAACACCTAGAGTGAACATGCCAAAAAGTGTGCCATTTTTTAAATGGCAGCATGGATTTAAAGGGGGTTAAGGAGACTTGGAATCTCTCCTAGGGGATTATTCACAAAAGCAAGATATTGGTGCATATACTTGATTGAATAATATAGGGATTGGAGAATGTCTCTCACTGGATGGTTTATCTGACATCATACTGCATCTCCAACCCACCTTCCAGACTTGGTTGTGACCCATACTAGTGAACACCACAGAGAACTCCAAAGAATTGTTTATGATCATCTATTCCCTACCACTGATCAATTGAAGAAAAATAATTTGTGAATATCTGTTTTAAGTTTATGATGTGAAACTCGAAAGAAACAGATGAAGCTGTAGCTCCATAATGTAAAGAACTACCCAGACATTATGCCTGGGGACCATTAAAGGACAATGAATCCCTCTTAATAATACAGTGCCTTGCAAAAGTATTCACCCCCCTTGGCATTTTTCCTATTTTGTTGCATTACAACCTGGAATTAAAATGGATTTTAATTTGGATTTTATGTAACAACATACACAAAATAGTCCGAATTTGTGAAGTGAAATGAAGAAAAAAAAATGTGTGCATATGTATTCACCCCCTTTCTTATGAAGCCCCTAAATAAGATCTGGTGCAACCATTTACCTTCAGAAGTCACATAATTACTGTAGTTAAATAAAGTCCACCTGTGTGCAATCTAAGTGTCACATGATCAGTCACATGTTCTCATTATATATACACCTGTTCAGAAAGGTCCCAGAGTCTGAAATACCATAAAGATAAAGGAACTCTCCAAACTGTTCAGGGACAAAGTTGTGGAAAAGTACAGATCAGGGCTGGGTTATAAAAAAAAAAATATCCCAAACTTTGCATATCCCATGGAGCACCATTAAATCCATTATTAAAAAATGGAAAAAATATGGCACCACAACAAACTTGTCAAGAGAGGGCTGCACACCAAAACTCATGGACCAGGCAAAGAGGGCATTAATCAGAGAGGCAACAAAGAGACCAGAGATAACCCTGAAGAGCTGCAAAGTGCCACAGTAGAGATTGGAGTATCTGTCCATAGGACCACTTTAAGCCGTACACTCCAGAGAGCTGGGCTTTATGGAAGAGTTGCCAGAAGAAAGCCATTGCTTAAAGAAAAAAAAATAAGCAATCATGTTTGCTGTTCACCAAAAGGCATGTGGGAGACTCCCGAAACATACGAAAGAAGGTACTCTGGTCAGATGAGAGTAAAATTGAGCTTTTTGGCCATCAAGGAAAACACTATGCATGGCTGAAACCCAACATCTCTCATCACCCCGAGAACACCATCCCCACAGTGAAGCATGGTGGTGGCAGCGTTATGCTGTGGGGATGTTCATCATCGGCAGGGACTGGGAAACTGGTCAGAACTGAAGGAAGGATGGATGGCACTAAATACAGGGAAATTCTTGAGGGAAACCTGTTTCAGTCTTCCAGAGATTTGAGACTGGGACGGAGGTTCACCTTCCAGCAGGACAATGACCCTACGCATACTGCTAAAGCAACACTCGAGTGGTTTAAGGGGAAACACTTAAATGTCAAAGCACAGACCTCAATCCAATTGAGAATTTGTGGTATGACTTAAAGATTGCTGTACACCAGTGGAACCCATCCAACTTGAAGGAGCTGGAGCAGTTTTGCCTGGAAGAATGGGAAAAAATCCCAGTGGCTAGATGTGCCAAGCTTATAGTTATAGTTGCTGCAAAAGTTGGCTCTACAAAGTATTGAGTTTAGAGGGGTGAATATTTATACACGTTCAAGTTTTCTGTTTTTTTTTGTCATATTTCTTGTTTGTTACACAATAAAAAAAGTTTGCATCTTCAAAATGGTAGGCATGTTGTATAATTCAAATGATACAAACCTCCAAAAAATCCATTTTAATTCCAGGTTGTAATTCCACAACATAGGAAAAATGCCAAGGGGGGGGTGAATACTTTTCCAAGGTACTGTATCTCCTCATTTATCTTAGTAAGGCCAGAAAATCCTAATGGCCCTATTAATTTTGCCTTGTGTCTTTGTTAAAGAGGTAATATCTTCAGTAAGTCCTGGATGTCATATCCCTGGAGGCGGGCATGACAAATACGTTTTTCAAACTGAAGCAGGAAGAGTATGTAATCCTGCTTAAACCAATAAGAACAGAGGGGTGAGCAGAGCATCAAAGCAAGGTGTTACATATCCCTTTTGTCCTAAAAGGATTAAGATTATCAGGGGAGGGCTGGCAACTTGTGGCACAGGGGGCAAATTCAGTCCAGTGGCCCATTTCTTTATCGCTCAAGCCCAGTGTCCCAAGCCCACCCCCTTTTGTTAATTTTAAAATTGGCATTAATTTTGTGACGTAAGGCAACTGATACCACATAGCTTACGGCTGAAATGAGGCTACACTAATGCGCTCCTACAAAGCTCACAATTTAAGTAAGGCTACACTAGTTATACTATAGAGCTTACAAGGGAATGGGTTATGCTACTAGTGTAGCTCCATTTGGATTGTTCCTCTGTGGTGTCGTTTGTGTAGCTCCATTTCAATTGTAAGCTCTATGTTATCACTAGTGTAGCTTCATTTACAGCAGCAATTGGGAGATTTAGTGAGGAGCAGTGGCCCACCTGCCCAGACATATCCCCAGCCCAGGGGGCAATTGCCCCCCTGTCCCCCAGGCCAGTCCTCCCCTGAAGATTATCATATACTGAGATCAGAGTTTGAAGTCCTATAAACTTGCTAGCAATTGTGCTGTAAACCTTCACAGATTATACATTCAGAACTGATCTAAGATGTTATCTCTTGAACCAAGGAGGAAGGGAAAATCATAGGGGCCATTAAGCTTTTCTGACCATAGTAAGGTGTGTGTGTCATTAGAAGGTTTTAGTTTTCTTTTAATAGAGAGTTTATAGATTAAGGCTTTCTGAAAACAGATTTACATCTAGTTTTGTCTCCTGGATTTCCTGTGAGCAACATTAACCCTTTGACTGCCAGAGTTAATCATCGCATTGCGGTGCAATGTGTTGGAGACCTCTCTGGCACTCGAAGGGATAATAGAATAAGGGTCACTTGTGAAAGCAGAACTAAACTAATCTGGCAGGCTACGAGTAGCACATACATTAATTTCCATGAGATTCAGTGCCAATATTTGCTTGGAATCCTGATTCAAAGCCTTTTCATATTGTGTTTATAATTCTAAAATCGACTCCAGTTATTTTTATCCATACATTAACCCTTTGAGTGCCTGGGGCTCTGTGCAACATTTCTTCGCAATGCTTCAAGCACCTGTCTGACACTTAAATGGTTTGCTTTTAAACTAATTCATCATGAAAGGGGTATTTGTTCAATCACACTTGGAGCTTAACAAGGGTTAAGGAAACATGGATATGCTGAATTCCTTCCAGTCTAGAAGATCAGCGGTATCCAGTCATTCATCCACTGATCATTATATTCAATGTATCCCTTGAAAACACACATTCATGTCATTTTCTGGGTTTATCTTCAACATGAAAAAATGTGTTTTTCCTGGATGCACAAAGATTCCATTCATTCACTGCTCAGATATACATAGAATGTACAGGCTTTCAGAACTTGTGATTCTTCCATATAGGATATAATTCCAGGCAGTTCTGATACATATGTAGGTTACAGGTAGGAGAAAGGCTTACCAAATTTCTTGGATGCTATAGATGGCTCTAGCATCCAAGAAGTTAATACGAAAATTATCACCTGAAAGCAAGTGTTTTTTTCAAAATGTTACATGTCTAAAAGTGCTCAGATACCATAGTTCAGTATTAGCTCCAAACAGTCCCAGCTTTACTGAAACCTTCATGAATTTAAGAATGACTCCCAAAGTTAGTCACTGGCTTTTTAAGAAATGTACTGCTTCAGGTCTTCCTCAGTATTATTAGATATATGATATTCTGTTCCACTACAGCCTGGTAGATAGAGCCTTCTCATGACTGAGTGTCAGACAGTCACAGTGGTACAATGCTGAGTCATGTCATCAACCAGTGATCATAACAAATTACAGCAGTGGTTCTCATCCAGGGTCCCGTGGCACTTTGGTGTGCTGTGCGTACTAGCTTAGGGTGCATGTTAAATTGCAGATGCCTATTTATAGCAATTGTTGTGCACAATATGTTCGTTTTATCATTCATATTGTGGGCCCAAGAGTAACTACATATTTATGTATTAGTCCAAGATTGAAAACTGCCCATTGATATCAGAGGGTGATTCAAGTTGAAATGAAAGTATGATAAAGGTGAGAAAAATGAGTCTTTGTGATAGACTCCCCAGTTAATATTTTATTCTATGGAGCCTATGCAGTTAGGTTTCTCAGAGAGCTGAGTGCATTGGTTCCATAGAAAATTTAGGACTTGGAGAGTTTAGTATATTGGAGAGTTCATTTTATCTGTATTATACCTTAGTGCATAACTCCAAACCCCTCCCCCATGTAGAAAGTGTCTATAGTATTGGAACTTGGTGACTATTTTTGTACACCAGTCACTATATGCATATGTCATGCCTAAAGTCAGAAATGTGCATAATACCATATTTATCTACTTGTGCCTAGATAAGGGGGTATCACTGCGTTTCTTACATGAAACGGTAACGGGCAGAAGGGTTATCTTCTGTGGTTAAGGATATGTTATAGCGTTATGCTTTATTGTAAGGAATAGTATTCAATTTCTGGTTGGTGTTTGTTGATGCAGATATTAATATCACTTAGTGACAGAGTTTAGAGTTAGTGTTTAGTACTGGTGAAAGTATTAGAGATTAGGGCTGGGTTAGATTTTAAGGATGGACACTATAAGTGGTTAAGTTTGGAGCAAGTATTAGAGATAAGGTTTGAAAAAGTATTAGCATTAGGGTTATTGTTTATGAATCTGGATAACATTACAGTTTTGGGTTCGGACACTAATAATGATTAAGGTTATTGTTTAGGGTTGGGGATATACAATGTTAACCACTTAAATGCAGAAGCAATGCACTGGAGCCCTCTCCAAAATCCAAGGGGTTAACCCTCTGAGTTGCGGGGGGATACGCAAAGCATTGCAAAGCAAAGGCACCAAGACCAGATTGCTGTTCACTGCAATTCCACACATGTCCATCCAAGATGCAATGAGGTAAAGCAAAATATATTCCATTCTATGGTAATATGCCCAACTGATTATGTCAATGTCTGGGAAAAGCACATACTGGAGCATACCAGACCAGTGTCATGTTCCTCTTAAAGGATCAGTAAACTTTTTTTATGAAAATCAATATGTTTAACCTCTTAATGACCCATGACATGGCAGGGCCGTCACGCTGGTTCTGAATCTTAAGGACCGGTGATAGTCCTTGCACATCATGGAATTCCATTGGACAAAAAACAAATGATCCTGGGTCCATAATGGCCATCCGCGCGTTGGTGGGTCTTTAAGGGGTTAAGGTTTTTCCTGCTGAGAAAAACAAGGGCACTGCCACATCTATCAGGTGTTTTATTCAAAAGTATAGAAAGTGAGTAAAAGTGTCATTTCTTCCTGAAAGTTGAAACTCTCAGAAGAACACAGCAGTTTCTATCACATTCTATGGAGAACTGTTTGTCACCTCTCCCATAGACTGCAATAGAATAACTAATCCATCCATGAAAAAACAACAGTTTAAACTGTAATAACACTGTAACGATGCATCTCCCAGCAGTGAAAGTGCCTTTATTTACTAAATGGGAAAAGCCATAAAATACGTTTTTTAACCTTTTGAGTGCCAGAGGGAGCAATATACTGCATACCTCTTTCGCACTCAAAGGATTAATAGAAAAGTTTACTGATCCTTTAAGAAACACAAGACCATATTCAAGAGCTGCAATTCTGGGCCATACAAGCTGCATCCTATGAGACAAAACAAATTCTTAATATTCAGATTGTTTCAAATGGGGCTTTCGACCACTTGAATGCTTTTGTAGTGTATATGTGACCTCTCTATCATTCAAAAGGTTGAAATCTCCATTTACATCAGTGGGAATTTTTAATTCTCCCCTATGGTTCATTTGGTTTACCCAGCATTTTGTCTGTGTAGCTTCCTGAACATGTACCAAAATCCTAGATTTATCAAGTGATGAGAAAACTCTACAATATGGAAAAAAATGTACAATGGTGATCCTTATGCACAAATAAAAAAAGGAGCAATTTTGGAGGGAACCAACTATGGGGAAAAAATCTAATAAATCAGATTGCTTTAAATAAGTAATTTAAGCCTCTAAATGTTACAGATGTTTCTAAAATGTCACTTTGTGATGTATTTGAGACTTTACTAGCATTCATGGGAGTTAAAAGCCCCATGGAAATCACCTGGTAGTTTTATTTGTCCCGTTCCATTCTAGGGTAGTATGCGCAAACAATGTCCTCACCATCTAAGAAAGCTTATACTGGGAGAGACCAGACTAGTGTCATGTTCCTTTTAAGAAACAGCTGGTTTGCAGCTAGCATTTTCTCTATAATAACTCCTCTTTTGCTTTCTGCTTAAGACCCAGTGAGTGAAACAGTGTATGATACCACAAACACAATTCTAAATTGTATTCTGCCTCCCAGTAGCCCTTGTGGACCCCAATCTTTCTAACAGAAAAATATTTTGAGCCTTTTGTGAAAAGGATGATCAATAGGGATGGGCGAAATTCAATAAAAAAATGTTTCCACTGGAATTTTCATGGAAAACTAGCAATTTGCCTCAAAAAATCCCACCCACAGAAAATACATAATATTTCTTCCTTTCCATCACTGCCAGTAAATTTTCGCCTGTGCTTTCTATGACTGTAATATTAATCTCCTGAGGAAATCAACAGCTGAAAGTAAATGTTGTGACTTGAGTAGGCAGAGTCCTACAGCAACAATTGCCTTGAAAATTGTTTTAGCAGGCTGAGACCCTTTGAAAAATAATTGTGGCTTGGGAAATCAGTTCTTTAAAAACTGTTTTCTACAAAAGAAAAGGGAAACATGCCAACCTCCATCATTGTGGCAAGTTTACTATTCCACAGGTGTACTTTTGGATTATTATTGTGCAGGTTTCGACTCCTTTCTAAGAACGCAGTAAGTGTGGGATGTCAGTACATAATGGAAGTACTGTGTAACTTTATAGCTTTAACAACATGAAGTGGTAGTGGAGGTGTTTGAAGTGACAGGTCTGAGTACTCTATGAGGCTTGTAATCTCCTCCAACAAACTCAGTCATACTCCTCCAATACTGCATTATCGTCCATTGATGGCAAACAGTAGTGTATTGCTTTGTTGGTTTCATTTATTACCAAGTAAAAAAGGCCTACATCATCAGCCTGTGACCTGGCTGTCAGTCAGCCCTGGTGTATACTAATATAGACTTCCAATGCTCTGTGTAGATTATGGGCTGTGTTCAGGAAATGAGTGATGATGGATTCTGGAGCAAACCAACTGCATTATATGGAACAAATAACATTTCTCCCAATTCTCACTATGTTAAAAGAGATGTTTAACCTCTTGAATATTATAGGCCTCCAATGTATTGCTTCATTCTTCTGATGAAATGATATGTGAGGTTCAAGAAATACATAAAGAAGTTTTTCACTTGTTTTATTTGATTCTAATAATTTGTTTTATACCTACTACATCCATGGATCCATTTTTTTGATTGCTGTCTGAGTAGAGTCATACTTCCATTTCACCACAAGCAATTAACTGATGTTTTTAACCTTCTGTTGTTGGAAACTTGCTGATGAGGCCTTCAACCTGCAGTGGATCGACAACAGCTGAAGATGATGATGATAACCTCCTGTAAGTGCTTGCTTCTGTACAGACTGTAATTGTATAAATGTTGTTACATTCTAGCACTTCTGGTTTTCTTTCAGTTTGAATTCTCTGACATGGTCTATGCAGAGATGAGACATATATTCACTCTTTAAATGCCAAAGCTTTATGCTTCAGTAAGCTTCTGCCACTACTGCCAGTGCTGGTTCAGTTTCCATCTCCCTGCTAGCATTAACTGGGTGGAGTTGGAAAGGGATGCACTAAGGTGTGGTATTAAAAGTATCCCTGGTGTGATAAACTCTCTAGCTCCTATGTTGTTTCATAAGCCTTATTCATTACTATCTCTTAAGTTGGAGATATCTTACTATATAGACACCATAGAATAACATAGGCAATGCAGAGAGTTTATCGCAATGAAGATGTTACTTTCTTTTTATCCCACGTTTACCATACCATACCCCCTCCCCCTGTGTAGTAGTACAACGCCAGTATTCATTACATTGTAAGTACCCCTGTATTATAGAGTATGTCTGTATCTTTATGATATTTCTCATGAATAAATATGCAGGTGATATAATTTAAAGGTACACTTACTCCTCCTAATGATACACCCGCCTCACTTACCTTAATTTGGTCAGAAAATCCTAATGGATGCTACAAATCAATTCCCTTTGCATTGTTCTCCAAAATGAATCTTTAATTAGAACCAGATTTCATGTCATTTGAGGCAAACAGGATTCTTTGCTGCAGAAGTCCTAGAAGCCAAATACATCCCATGTAGGGATGGGGGAAAACTTTCGCCTCAAACCAAAATTGGCGAAAAATGGCCAATATAATAACTTCCTGCGAAAAGTGCTTTTTTTCAACTTTTTTCGCTTAGCTCATTGCATTGAAACCAATGGGAAGAAACAGTTTTCCCCACCACATGAAAGTTCTCTCTTCTGTTCTACGGCATATAAAAGGGTGTCAGGCTCTCACAGCATGCTATTTAGTTTGAGAAAGAAGCATGATTTAGAGCAGCAGTAGCTTACAGCATCAGGTGACAGCCAGTAATCATGCCTCTTGTTCTAGCAGTGTGATTGAAAGACAGCAGCAGCGGGATAGCTGATACCATCAGAACGCCACCTTGAGCATGCAGAGTTTTGAGAGACAATCCCACAAAGTCATAGATGTTTTGAGTAAGCTAGAGCAGGTAATAGAAGAACGGCTTGTATCCTGCTCCTTAAAAGCTGGTTTTGTGTTTGCCGATAACGGCTCCAACATAATCACTTCCTTGAGAATATGTGATATGGTGCATGTGCCCTGCTTTTCCAATGTGCTAAATTTAGTTGTGACGAGATTCCTGGCAGAATCCAAAACCTCAGTGAGATGCTCACTATTGCCCCCAAAATCTGTGCCGATTTTAGTCAATCCTACAGTCCATGCAATGCTCTATATTCCATACAAGCGTGTAACAACCTGCCTCATCACCAGATGAAAATGGAGTTCTCTACCAGGTGGAATTCCACACTGTACATGCTGAAGCCTTTGTACAAGCAGAATAAGGCTATTAGTGAGTATACCATGTAATACTTGAAGGCTTTGGAAGGAGCCTCTTTGTCACCTGGCCAATGGCAAATAAAGTTCGATGTATGTGAGCTGCAACCATGCTGGTGAGCCGCATACAGGAAGGAATTAGTGAAATTCTACCACTGATATTTTAATTGCAGAAAAAATGAGGAGCATGACTCAGGAATCTTACCATAATGACAACACAGACATGCACCAGCTGGTAAAGGACATCTGGCTTTTAACAAGATCCTTGCATAGTGTCCATTAAAAGCAATGAGGAATACATTCTTGTCACTTTGCTGGACCCCCACTTGAAACACAAAATGTAAGAATTTCTGCAGCAGTTTGTCACAACAAGGAGTTATAACAATCAGCAGCGTCTCTCTGAGGAATCAGATTCTGTCAAAGAATATTGAGATATGCTTATTGATCGAGTGGAGGGTTGCATTGTGGAGGATGACAGGGAGAAAGCGAGGGCACAAAAAACAGCATAGTGAAAAAGGCGGTAGCAAAGACTTTCAACCAGCAGAAGCACCAGAACATCCCATTCTGAACACAGAGCAATTCATGGGTCTCAGCAAGGGCAGCAAAAATGCAACATTGGTGGTGGGGGTGGCACTGGTGGCCGCATGTGTTTTAGTACTTGCTCCCTGAGTATGGGTTGGTAACTGGCACATGGGAACACCGTGTAGCTACTAGAAGTGGTCCCACTGTATGTGAGATGGTTTCTACATACTTGCAGGATAGCTATGTTCTAGGCAGAAACAATAACCCCATGGACTACTGGCAAGCAAAACAGTGTGTGTGGCCAGCATTGGCACATACTGCAGTGGAAACCCTTAGATGCCCTCCACCAAGTGTTGAGTCTGAGCAGGTTTTCAGTGGAGCTGATTACATTGTTAATAACTGTAGGATGCTGCTATCAAGCAGCACCTAAAAATGAACCATCATCTCCAGGGGAGGGCTGGCAAATTGTAGCCCAGGGGGGCAAATTCAGTCAAGTGGCCCATTTCTATATCGCTCAAGCCCACTGTCCCAGCCCACCCCCTTTTGTTAATTTTAAAATTGGCATTAATGTTGTGAAATAAGGCAAGTGATACCACATAGCTTACAGCTGAAATGAGGCTGCACTAGTGTGCTTCTACAAAGCTTACAATTTAAGTAATGCTACACTAGTTATACTATAGAGCTTACAAGGGAATGGGTTATGCTACTAGTGTAGCTCCATTTGGATTGTTCCTCTGTGGTGTCGTTTGTGTAGTTCCATTTCAATTGTAAGCTCTATGTTATCACTAGTGTAGCTCCATTTACAACAGCAATTGGGAGATTTAGTGAGGAGCAGTGGCCCACCAGCTCAGACATATGACCGGCCCAGGGGGCAATTGCCCCCCTGCCCCCCAGGCCAGCCCTCCCCTGATCATCTCATACCATCTGAGTATCAGGTAGCAGAAACCTCACATGATGACAGAGAAAGCCAGGCCAAATGTATTAACAGCAGCACAGATGAGGAGGACGAGGAGGGATGTAAAGAAGGGTTTCTACCATCTACCACATTTGGGATGATTGCTATGACAAATAAGTAATATGTATCATTAATCTGAGAAGAAGGATTGCTTACATTTGACACAAACATCATAATGCTAAAAACTGCTGTAGGAATCTATATACACATACATACACACATCAATCACACCACACCAGTCGCCCACCACCACTACCATACACATCTGCCACTGTAGGTTGTACTTTTTTCATCTCTTGACATCATCATGAATATGTGCCAGTGTCACTTAAAGGGACAGTAATACTTTAAAATTACTTATCCCAATATTTTAGTAGTAAAAAAAGAAATTATTTGCCCCCAGTAACATCTCTCAAACCTTTATGGTTTGAGAGATATTCCCTCCAAAGTTCCCCCCTCCCTCCCCTTTCCCTGAAGTCAGCGTTGTAGCTGACTGCAGGGGAAGCCTGTTGTACGACCGTCCGGCGGCTCTGCAGCCGCAATCTTGTTAATAAAAAAAGAAATCATTAACTTAAAAGGTCTTCTACGTGTGCTTGGTTCTTTTTTTATTAACGTGATCGCGGCTCTGCTGCAGAGCCGCCGGACGATCCTAGGACAGGCTTCCCCTGCAGTCAGCTACAACGCTGACTTCAGGGAAAGGGAAGGGAGGGGGGAACTTTGCTTGTGAATATCTCTCAAACCACAAAGGTTTGAGAGATGTCAATGGGGGCAAATAATTTCTTTTTTTACTACTAAAATATTGGGATTAGTAATTTTAAAGTATTACTATCCCTTTAAGTAAGAAGTTAGTGTTGTGGGTAATGGACAAAGGCACTCTGCATGCTAACAAATTTTTCAAGGCAAATGTTGCTGTAAGTCTTACAACTTTGACTTTCAGATATTTATTTCTCCTCTGCAGCCCTCAGAAGTAATGTTGTGGTGGTAAATGTTGCACCATAGGCAATATAAGCAAAAAATGTGTTAAAACTGGTGAAAAGGAGGAAAAATGTGCATTTGCGAAAAGGCAAAAACGTTGCGAAAAAAGAGAAAAATCATCTGTCTTTCGTGAAAAGTCATGCTGGAAATTTTTCTCACTTTTTGCCCACCCCATATATCATGGAAAACTTCCAAAAATGACTTCAGAGGGGGGAGATGAGTCCAAGATTCCTGAACAAAGAAACATGTCTGTCTCAATAGGCATGATATCAAGTACCAATTAAAGATTTATGCTGAAGAATCAGAATAGTTTCATTGTGGCCATTAGAATTTTCTGACCAGCTTAAGATAAGAGTGGGTTTATTACTATTAATAGGAAGTGTTAGTGTTCTTTTAGCAAGGCTCCAGATTTATACTGTACTGCATTCATATGACCATTATGAGTGCTGTGAAAAATGACTGTTGAATGAAGAGTAAGGCACGTCTACCTATTTCTGATATAATCTGAGCGCAAAACACAAAGGGAGACTTCATCAGGGGTTACAAAAAAAAAAAAAACCCTGATAAAGTGGAGTTGAAACTCCACGATATGCATTGAGTTAGCTTTTGCACTCAGACAGAGTTGGGTCCCTCCCACGCCCCCTGTGAGAACCTGCCTCCCGCTCCCGGTTGTTTGATCCACCATCCCGCCGACGGTGTCGGCGTTTACACGTGCACTCCAGTGCTTCACATCTCCAGTTGCTTCAGATTTGGGACCTTTTTCCTTCTTCAACACACGGAGCGGTCTGTTCGGCATACGAATAAGGATATCATACAAAGAGTCACAGTGACTATTCTGACACCGATTACAGCGGGAGAAGACGGACACAGCGCGTCGGCTAGAGGGGTAGGGACCCCGATACGCACAAAGCCCAAGATGGGCATCATGTGAGTGCATCTTATTGTTTTTATGCTTGTTTTAATACATTTGCTGCACTTAGATATTATTGCATCTTGTCTCCCTTTGTGTTTTGCGCTCAGATTATATCAGAACTATTGACTTTACTGGTGAACAAGGCCATTGGATATCTGTAGCAGCATCACCAATTGGAGATTTATCATCATCTACATCATTCCTCCATCATTTCATCATTATCATCCACCATTATTTCATTCATCATCTCCATTATCCATTTCATCCGCTTATCTCAGCCTCTTTTGACTTTGGACTGCAACTTTTTTTATCATATACATATTATATATTTGTCCACCTTTTAAATATATTTTTTGGGACCAGAGATTTTAGTCCTTCTTGTTGTATCTATTCATTTGCACAAGTGTTGTGTGTGTTTCCACGTCTACCTATTTATGCGTATTTCATTAGGTTTCTATCAGGTATAGTCACTGCATTATCTCCTATCCCACTGCCTTCATTAACACAATATTTAAGAATTTTCTCCTGGAGAAAGAATATTCAGAGTTTCCTTGTTCCAATTATTTTCAGTACAATGGCAGCCGAGCACTGGGTTGGGTAATATAGTTGTTGGGAAGTCTATGGTGAGTGTAGTTGATTATCAAAGGAAAACAAAGAGGGGGTGTCCAGTTGACCAGAAATCCTATTGCACATTATTGCTCCTATCAGATCAAAGAGAATCAATGGTTTAATAGTAATTATTTTTCTGCTGTTATATGTATGTCTTTACCATAGGTGTAAAACCTGTAATTTTGGACTACAACTCTCATAAACTAGAAGACACAGAGGTTAATCTCTTCTGTTCTATGCTCATATAGTTGTAATGACTTTTGGATGCAGAATCATGCAAAAGTGATTCTAGCTATTGTAGTTGCATCCTTATTTTATTGTTTTGGAATCCTCTCTCTGGAAATCCTGGGTTTGCACCTGGTGGTTTAGGCTCACAGTTTTGCAAGGTCAGATATTAACTATGGAGATATGAAATAGGCTCTGAAACAAAGAAGAGCTTCCATAGTTCTTCTTGGTGTGACTGGTGTTATGAGAGAAGCTTTGGAATAGTGACGATGGGACTCTAGATTAGATTGGTGGTGACAGGAGGTAATGAATTAGAGAAGTGTTATGATAGATGTTATGGATTAGAATGGTGGAGTGGAGTGAGGATTTAATGTATAAGAGTTGTTGTTATGAATCTATGGCTTTGAGTGGTGTTGTGAGAGAGGCTATGAATTACAGTGGTGGTGTAAGGAGGTAATGCATTAGAGTGGTGTTATGTGTCTATGCATTAGTATAGTATTATGATAGGGGCAATGGATTAGTGTGGTCTTAGGAGGCAATGAATTAAAGTAGTGTTGAGAGGCTATGGATTATAACGTGTTGTGAGAGGATATTGATTAGAGTGGTGGAGTGCAGAGATAATGTATTAGAGTATAGTTGAGAGGTTATTGATTAGAGCAGTATTGTGAGGTGAGGCTATGGATTAGAATGGTGGTATGAGAAGTTAATGGATTGTGGTGATGTTCAACTAGCGACAAACTTGACAAATACTATAGCAGTTTCCATATAACCTTATCTGGACCAGAGTGCAATCTTTTTTTTAACTAACTGGTGCCATACACAAAGAAGAAATATTAAAAAATACATTATACTCAGCCTGCCCAGAAATGGCAATCCAGCCAAAAAGTGTCAGTCAGGTATCAGAACAAGAAACACAGCAAACCTGAGAAAAATGTTTCTTCTTTTTGTGTCTTATCAGTGAAATCCATATACAGTATGTTCTTTCTAGGAACCTGAGAAAAAGGGGTCTTTATATGAATTCACTTATAATCCTATAAAGCCTGCTACATTATTTTGCAGGCTTGTCCTTAGCTGAAGATCTCTAACTGACACATTGCATATGCAAATAACCCATGGGTTTGTCTCTCTAAGTGTTATAGGGGAATGCAGATGTAGACACTTGCTTTCAGGTGCCTACAGAAGACAGCTTTACCTCAATTATCAAGAACAGTGAAAAGTACGCCTGGGGTTAGTTGCTTAGCAGTACTCATTCAGATGAAACTACCTTGTAGTTTGTATATGGACATGATCAATATGATGTGTTTCAGAATATTTCTTCTGTACGTATGGCACATGTGAGAGAATATAGACTGAACCTTGGGTAGCATAAGGCCCTATATAGTACTCAGCAGGCTCATCCTATCCCTAATTGAGCATCTTTGACACTTACTTTGCTTATGGTTAAAGAGCCCCAGGTCTTGTTGTCAGTTCTGAGCATGTAATGGTACTAAACTGCATACTAGTAATGGTGCAACTGGGCTGCTATTAACAAAATGGTTTGGTCGAAGCCCTTTCTTTTAGGATGCTATCAACCCCCTGGGGAGAAGTAATGATGGAGATTTGGATTAATCTGCAGATTTATAAAGGATGATGTATATTTATGAAGGAGGTATGATTGATGTAGTGATTTAAGAGAGATCCATAATTCATATGGTGTTTTCACGTAATTTAATGAAGTCCTTTGGTCAGAATAGTGGTGTGAAAAGGACTCTGGGTTGATTTGAAGAAAATTATTGGTTGATGGAGAGCTATGACAGAAGATCTTGTGACTGGGAAGCTGAAAGAGGATCTTGGTCCTACTTCATAGGAGGATAGCATTGGTTTGGCTGAAGAATGAATAATGATGTAACCTGGGGGATACTCCATGTTTTAGTATTGATTTGTATGGTAACTGCCTTAGAGGTGGTATCCTGGATAGAAGGTGTAATTATAGAAGGATTTGGAAACTGGAATTGTGAATGCGACTTTGAATAATATGCAATCAGGGAAAATGGTCTGTGTTGGAGTTATGAGGCTCTCATTGGGGTGTGGATTGAAGAGAGCCTCTAACTGAGTAGACTATGTGTATTAGAGTGGAGTCTAAGATGTGATATGTTAAGTACTGTGCTCTTTCTTTGCATTTCAGGGTAATCTGAGGACATGGAATAGATTAGTTTCTTGGAGCCAGCCTCCAACCTCATTCTAGCATCAGCTGAGTCCACCCCCTCCAGCTCTCTCTAGCCTTTTGCTCAGTTGTGAATCCTGCCCTTCTAACATCCCAAACATTTGTACCTAATTTTTTCCTTTTTCCTCAGTGTTTTTCTTCCTCTCTCTGGTGACATCGCCTGTGCCAGGTAAGAATTACTTTTGCAGTCAGTTTAACACAGAACATAAAATGTGTAGTTATGTATGCTTTAATGTAAGTGCAAAAAAGTCAGCAAATGTCAGAGAGTAGACAGTTCTATCCTCCAGAGTGAAATAATCCTGCATTACTGGAGTTCTCAGTCCTGCATGTGATAGAAAAAAATCATCCATGTGCCATAGAGTTAGCTATTTAAACATTTCCACACTGGTTGGCATCAAAATGAAACCGTATCTCATTATTTAACCATTTAAGGATCAGAGGAGAGGGATGATCCTTATAGGATTACATCACTTTTGTTTTTGTTTTTTTCTTGGAATGCAGAAAAGTGGTAAAGGACCAGAAGGGTGTTTTTTTTAAGGACTAGAGCTGTGTGTGCACCCCTCTGGTCATGGAAGGGTTAATTAATACCTTTTTTTTTGTAAATGTCATTTTCAACTGTAGACAAACATATTTTTTGGGAAATTACTGTTAAAGACAGTCTGGGAAAATTACTATTAAATACAGACAATTTGCAGAACTTAGTGTTTAAACAGTTGAACGTTTTATATCTTGGATGCTGGAGATATGTCCAATGCCACTGCAAAGCATTTAACCCTTTGAGTGCCAAAGTAAAGCATTACACACCTCTCTGGCACTCAAAGGGTTAAGGGCGGGGTTAAATCATGTAGAATAATCAAAATAAAATAACTAGAAAACGAAACTGAAATATGGAGATATAAATATATTCAGTTAATAGAAATTAAATAAGCACAAGGTAAAATATAGCAATAAAATAATAAAAAATATACTGCGGATGGCAGGACATTTTACATACTTGCGTCTCTTTAAAGGGATAGTAATACTTAAAATGTAAAAAAAAAATATGTTGTAGGGTTTATCCCCCTGAGTAAAACAATAGTACTCCCACTGCTGAAAGGTGTTTCATTCAAAAGTTATTAATTTTCAAAGTTGAATTTTTTAGGTGCAATATCACAGTGACCTGAAATTGTACAGTGGCGCTGTTGCTACACCATCCTATGGAGATTTATGGTCCCGGGACCAGAGCTGTCCATAGGATCGTTTTACTCAGGGGGATAAACCCTACAACATATTTTTTTTTACATTTTAAGTATTACTATCCCTTTAAATCTTGCAAATTATAACAGTTTATTGAATGCATTTTCCCCACACACAATAAACTCTGAGATTCATTTTATTATTAGGGCACCAAATATTAAGTTATTATCATAAACTCAATACTTTACATCTTTAAGGACCAGTTGGGAATGTATCACATTACAAAGCACCCCATTTAATCCTTAAAGGGTTAATCAGTTTCCATATGTTGCAAATTGCTAAAATGGATATTGATGAAACCATATAAATGAAATTGCATCTGAATTTTATCCTTTTGTATGCTTCATGGTATCAAAGAGGTTAAGCATTGCCACATTGCTAGATGATCACTTTGTAACCCTTTCACTGCCAAAATATATTCTTTCGAAGAAGGGGCATTTCTAATGTACATTGAGAAGTGTCTTATAGTTTTCAGAATTAGTCATTTGGCATGCAGTTATCTTAACTCTTTGCATGTTGGGGTTGGCATGCAATACCTTGTGAAGTAATGTGAGACACTCCCTTCTGGCACTCCAGGGGTTAAGAAGTCTGGCACATAACATTGTGTGAGATTTGCAATGTGGCATGGAAATTCTCCAGTGAGTGGAAGCTCTCAAATTACTATGTTGCTCTATACAGCCTAGTTATGAAGAGGAGGGAGTTATCAGGCCCCAAAAATTCCAGATTTTAACCAATTCAGCGTGTTCCCTCATTTAGTACATCTCCAGTTAAATTCAGGATTTATAAAACACAGTGAGGCTGGTGCACTAAGTAAAAGTGATGCAATTTTTTGTGTAAATCAGCTGCACCGTAGGGTATAAACATTCTTCATGAGTTATGAGGCAAAGGTTGAACTTGATGGACTTGTGTCTTTTTTCAACCTAATTTACTGTGTTACTATCACCATTGATTAACCTTTTGAGTGCCAGAGGGGTATACAACACATTTTATTTAAATAAAAGTGAATGGTGCAAATGGTTTGCTCTACACCTGCACTACTGTCCCTCAGCCCTAGGGGCCAAATGCTTTTAGTGCCATATGAACTAGGAAAGAGGAACAAATCAGGAGCAAACGAAATGCCCCAAAGTGGACACTTGAAAATTACCATTGATGTTAATTTGGGTTGTAACCCACTGATTTCTAAAGAGGTCTTTGCAATGAGTTGGAGACTACTTTAGCATTTAACCCTTAAAGGGATAGTAATGTTTCAAAATAAAAGCAGCTCCAATTAATCTTCATAGTATTTGGGCCATAGAGAGTGTTATTTCAATACTGTCAGAATTGTAGTTCAAGAGTAATTGAATGATAAAGTATCCCCCTCTCACCTCTTTTACCTAGTGTAAGCCACCTCCCCTCAGATGTGGAATCTGGTCTTAAGACCAGACAGCTGACAGCGAGGGACAATCTTCTTACTGTGATTATAATGAAAACCCTGCCCCCCTTGACAAGTTTTTCCCATATGCTATTTGAAGATTGTCCCTCTCTGCAAGCCATCTGGTCACCACCTTGCTGCTCTGCGGTGAGCAGTGTTACATCAGTAAAAGAAGGACGAAAACGAAAGGGAGGAAGAGAGACGAAAGGGATCATGTACCCTTCCGTCACCACCTGTAAAACCCATGGGTCCGCCACTCAACCCTCCCAGATGCTGTGATGGTGTCGCAGACGACCACCCACAGCAAAGTGTGGATCCGGCTTTAGGAAGTCATGCCGATGAAGGCTTGGAAGCCTTGGGCTTGGAGGAGATCTTGGGCTTCCATTGTTGTTTGGGCTTGGAGGAGGTACGGGGAGCTGAGGGAACCGTCTGGTTCGCCAGACATGTCTCATTCTGAAAGGAACGAAAATACTGATTACGTTTAAGCGGCAATTTCTTCCTAGGAACCAAAGGTAGAAGAGTACTCTTACCCCCTGATCAGATCCTTAAGATCTGGCCCAAACAAGGAGGTACCCTGAAGCAGTGTCAGCAGACCAGATCTTGAGCCAAAGAGCTGTTCAGTCCAGACCGCAATGGCCCGGTTAACCCATGCAGCAGCAAATGCTGGACGCATGGCAGAATCAGCAGTGGCAAAAATGGACTTGAGGGAGACCTCAAGTTTCTTGTCAGTCCAGTCCTTCAGAGCAGAGGCATCAGAGACTGGTAAGGCAGTAGACTTAGATAGCTTGGAAACAGGAGCATCCACTTTGGGTGGATGAACCCACTGAGTAAGCGCGGCTTCAGAAAAGGGATAAAGCCTGGCAAATTTCTTGGACACAGAGTGTTTCTTGTCCAGGGATTTCCACTCCTCAGACACAAGGTGGTCAAGTGTGGGGTTAGGTGGAAAGTAAGTAAGGGACTTTTTAGGCTCCTGGAATACATCAGAGGGGTCAGAAGGAACCTCCTGAACTAAGGGAATGTTAAGAGTAGTTAAGACAGCCATGATCAGGCCCTCAGGTTCAGGATCAGCCTCTAAAGGATCCCCAAAAACTGAGAGGAGCCCAACACAGAACATTCCTCAACATCCACCAGCAGTTCCTCTTCAGAGGAATCTGACACGTCAGGTACTCCCTGAGGTTTTGGCAGGGAAGACTTGATGGAGGAGGGGGCCTGCCAAGAATGAAAGACCCCCTGTAACTGGGATGGAAAGAGTTGCAATGTGGACCTAAGGTCCCTAGTGGCAGCCTTGAACTCTTGCACCTAAGCTGGCTCTAATGCATGGCTGGAGGTCCCTGGAATGATGTCAGGGACATCAGAACATGCTGGGCATAAGTGACCTGAGAATTCTCTAAGTAGCCCTGAGTGACAGGAAGAGCAATGCACAATGGGTGATACAGAGACCCCAGCCTCCTTAGTCTTAGGTCTGGCCCCAAGCTCCAGCGGTATAGACATTCTCACAGTGTCAAATAACCTTACTGTATAAGAAATCACCCAATTTTAGTGTGTAGGATTAAAGTTTCACCCTAGAAATAGCTAAAATAAACTCATCTGGCAGGTGAAGGATTAATCAGCAGAGGAGAGAAGAAGAGTCCAAGCCCTGTGTAGGAGACTCGTACTGGAAGGATCACAAAATGCCTGCCGCAGCAGGAGCCAATCAGAAACGAGCGTAATGCAAGTGCTCATGGGAAATTTAGTTTTCCCAGAAAAGTACCCCAAACAGTGCCCGAAGCCCCCTGAGTCCCCCAACACACTAGAAACACGAACCGGATGATAGAGCAAGGGCAGACAAGTAACATGAGCCATCTTAAACGCAATAGCACTTACTCCTTCTGTATCAAACCTACCTTCCTCTAGACTGTAAGCTCTCACGAGCAGGGCCCTCCGATCCTCCTGTTCTCCACATCTGATTGTACTATTTAATACCTCTGTATGTCTATTCCCAATTGTACAGCGCTGCGGAATTAGTTGGCGCTATATAAATAAAGAATAATAATAATAATAATCTCTGAAGGCACTAGGTTAAACAGCTGCAGAGATATGTCCCAAGCAGTACAGGCCCATAGAAGTGAATAGAGTAATGGCGTCTATGCGGTAAAGTGTGCCTCAAATTTTACAAAATCTAAAATGCCTAAAACAGCATTAGAACATGATAGGACACCCAAAAAACACTAAACCAGTAGGAAAAGTGTTAGAAACACCCCTAAAAAGTGCCAATCCAGCAGCTAAAGGGTTAAGTTACCACATAAACCTGTTCCAAAACACCCAACAGACATACAGATAGACCCAATGAGTGCAGGAGTGTGCAATAGGAACTCCAAATGAAAACACCCCTGTGCGGAGGGGCACTGTGGGACAAGTGGACCTGCAGCACTCAAAAGGTTGCTCACATTTCCTGCAGATCTTCTGTCTTCAGATTACCACGTAGTAAGAAGTAACCTCAGTGGGTAACTCCTGGGGAAGCACTTGGAATCAAGATTTTCCCCCCAGGGCTTAAAGGGATAGTAATACTTCATTTTAACTTTATTTTATTTTGTAGGCATTAAAAAAACATGAAGAATGATATAAGTCTTATCTCTGAAACCTTTATGGTTTAAGAGATATTCACAAACAAAGTATCCCCCCCCTGTTCAACCAGATAAGAAGGGAGATGCCCAGGTAGACTGCAGAGAGGGACAATCTTCAATTAAGATAATGGAAAAAGCTGAAAAACTTTTCAAGGGGGGAAGGGCTTTCATTGTTTTCATACAAAGAAAATTGTCCCCTTCTGTTATCTGTACTGTCATACAACCTGATCCACATCTGAGAAGAGATGGCTTACACTAGGAAAAAGGGGCGGGGAGGGGAACTTTGCTTGTGAATATCTCATAAACCATAAAGGTCTGAGAGATAAGACTTATATCATTCTTCATGTTTTTTTAATGCCTACAAAATAAAATAAAGTTAAAACGAAGTGTTACTATCCCTTTAAGGTCCACAAAAAGCACCTGGATACTGAGCTAGCCACATCTAAGGGCATTGTCATTTATGGTAATCTGCCTAATGGTGGTATTCCATATCTAACAGAAAAATAAAAACGTTTCTAAAACTATAGCAGAACTGTTCTCTTGCCTGTGTTATCTTCACCAAGGAACAACTCTTTCTGGAGCTGGTTGGCTAGCTGCAGCCAAGGAGGGAAGGTAGGCTCCACCCCCTGCATACAATTCTAGAATTGTTCCTGCCTACTTAAAGGGGCGGATCGCCTACCCAGAGTTACCAGTAACCTGTATTGGACAACAGAGAAAATAACTTTTTTATTCTGTTCACAGACAATTTCAGTTACCATCACTTTCTGAACATCTTACCCTATATGCATATATATTAATAAAGTGAATGGTATATGGCGTTACCCATACAATGCAGAGGTGAGTCTCTCTGCAGCGATTTTCACAGGAGTGGGCAGGAGGCCTTGCCCTCCTGCCCACTTGTGCAAAAATCGCCACCCCCTGATTCGCTACCTGCAGCCAATCTCCACCCCCACCCCACCACGCAGGGGTGACAGTGAACCAGAAACTAAATTTTAGATACATATTTATAGATATTCTGTACATAGGTGTTGTATGAAGGACATATATCTATGCCCATCCTTCTCTTAAATTAATCCAATAGATGCTTTAGAGGTCTCTAGCTTGGCAATGTACTGGAGACCTCTCTGGCACACAAGGGGTTAATAGCTGCTTTTTACTATTGGTATACTCCTTTAAATATGCAGTAAAATAAACAGATGAGAATCTGCAAAATGTCTAACATGAAAGCAGAACTGTCATTTTGTTACATAACAAACACATTAATGTTTGAGTCTGTAAATAAGACAAAACTGTATTTTTTTCAAGCCGTAATAATACTAATCTTCTTCTCTGGAATGCAAGAATATTTCTGAGAATTCAGTAGTTTAGGCCAGTAAAGTAGATTTATGAATTTTACTTTACAGCATGTTAAGAAAATACAGCTGCTCCATTTTGCACACACCCAAATATGGACTGTAAAAACAGAGTTTTACAGGAAGAAGCACATCTGGATATACCAACATGGAACAAAACCTATCCATTTCTTTTTATTAATGACTGCATTAGGATTTGTGGACACATTGTAGGAGACCTGAGGGGAGATATGCACTAAACAGTAATAAAACTCTCCTGAGAAAAACACTTTACTACCCTGATAATTTCCTATGGAGCCTCTTTTGCAAAGTATTTTCCTTGAAAAAATAAAAATGATTCATAAGCAGGACCAGATTTACAAGGGGCCCCCTAACCCTGCAATTGGTCACCTCCCCCACTACCTTGCTGCCTCTGCCCCCAGACCATTTTCTCTGGATACGTAAACAGACATAAACATTCATAGATTAAGCTGACCAGACATTCCCTTTAACTGATGGAACCTATGACGTATGCATATTTCAGAGCTGCACTGAAATCAAAGCAGTCTGACAGTATGCATTTTTCATATGTATCTCCAGCTAAATATATGTCTGGCCCAGAAAGACATGCACACAAATACAGACAGTTATAGGCAGGCTCACAGAATGCACAGGAAAATATTCCAACCTAGTGTAAAAGCCCTTGTACATGGGTCAGCATTCTGTGTGGTCAAGCAGTCTCATATAAAAGAAAACAAAAACAGGGAGCAAACTCTAAGAGCGAACTATATTAAAAGGAGTAAATGTCCCCGCATACATCAAATGCACTTACTCAGTGGGTACTTGGAATGCAGAACAAAATCAAACAAATGGAAAGATGTCTATTATAGCGGATCCCCATGTCTTTCAGGCTGATCCAATGTATGTTAAATTAGACACGGCCTCTGTTGAATAGGTTTACCCGCGGCTTCTTCTGCAAAACTGTATCAATAGACAAGACACAAAGAGTCCTGTAAGGGTAACCCGTATCAATAAAGTGCAACAAAGTATCACCCCAAGAGGGATTGCACTCACTGGATCACCACTTTTATGGTAAAGCTCTTTACATATAGAACTCTTTGTGTCTTGTCTATTGATACAGTTTCATAGAAGAAGCTGCAGGTAAACCTATTCAACAAATTTTTCTATTAAAGACGACTATGGTAAGACCGCTTATATATGTATATAATTTGTTCAGGCAGTCTCTACTGCGCAAGACTGCAAAAGCCTGTGTACACGGGTCAGCATTCTGTGCATTTGGGCAGTCTCCACTGCGCATGACTGCATCGGACAAACATACATCTGGCCTTTTATATTACAGGATTTTAAATTATAGGATAAGCAGTGTTAGAAAGAAGTAGGGGCGGGGGGCATTGTTAATGCATTGGCCACATACAAAACTGCTTGTTGCAGTGTTCTTGGCCAGCACAGCTGATGTGCTTCTCACGATTATGCTCCCCTACCAACTGGGAACTCATATGCTGTTTATAGAATATCGTAGGAATTAGAGAGCTTTTGTTCACTGTTTATAGCAGCAATTTTCAACTCCAGTCCTCTAGGCACTCCACCATGTCAGTTTTTAAGGACTTCCTTAATTAAGCACAAGGAGATCAATTATAATGACTCACCCTCTAATTACCTACCTGTGATTAAGGACAGGGATCATGAAAACCCAACCTGTCAGTGTGTCTTGAGGGTTTTTTAGAAACACTGATATAGTGCCCCTTACCCATACTATGTACATACCTGGGACCTCTCTGGATCTGGCCTGGAGACTCTGGGTTGTAAGACTTAATTATGGAGTCTTCAGAGACAGAGGTTCATTCTCTATCTTCTGGAGTTCCTTGGTAACCCTGCCCACTCCCCTCCTGGTTCTGCCTACTCCTGCCCTGCTCCGCCTATTCCCCACCTGTTTCTGACCAGTCCTGCCCTGCTCCTCCTACCTGTACCACCTACTTCCCTGCCCACAGTTTCTCAGTCCTGCCCATGTTATGAAACCAGTTGTGCTATGTGGAAGGCCCATCACCATCCAAACATGATTCTTCAGGAGGCTTACACTTGGAAGTTCCCAGGTATATCATGACAGAATTGTTTACTTTTTACCCCTTGTATGCTAGAGACATCTCCAACACATTATAAAGTATTGTGTCTGAGATGTCTCTAATACATGAGGATTAAAAGAGAGGCATTTTCCAATCTAGGTGTCATTACTAGTCATTACTATCAGTGCATCAGTGTTTAGTTAACTGAGTTGCAAAGAACTGAATCACAGTTTGAAGGTCAACAGGGATTAAAACACTGTGGGGAGGAGATATGTAAGAAAACAGGCAACATTTTTTATACTTAAACTTGTCCCTTTATTAGCAGCTTGCTTGTCTTTTATGTGAAAAAATGGTGGGGACGTTTTTTCATTTTCAAAGCTTTGTCTTGCAGTGTTCTGGATACATCAATCAATATGGCACAAGCTGATCAGAGAAAGAATACTAAAGAATATGTAAGAAGTGGTATACCTGTAAGTTTATGTGCTTCCACCTTTTGGTGACCAAATATTATGGTTCTGCCTTATTTTAGTAGTAATAATTTGACTGAAAAAGTGATTTTGGCAATGTGCTTGAAATTTTACACTATAAAGCCCAAACATTTTAAACAAGCATGTGAGTGGATTTGCTATCCCTGCTATGAAATGTCTGTTCTCATTGGGTATAGATGTAAAGGGACCATTAATAAGAGTGATTCACTGTAAATCTTGTGTGCATATCACCAGGGCTTATAATTTTAAGTACTTTGCTACTAGCCAGACCTGAAAAGTTACTCGCCACTGCAAGCCAAAACATACCCACCAGGGCTGAATTTCTACTCGCCAGGGCTAAATTTTCACTCGCCATTGGCTAGTGGCGAGTGGAAATTTTGAGCCCTGCATACCACTATCCAGAATCCTTAGCTAAAGTGAAATCAATGTACACTGTATACCTGCCAGCTGTCCCTGATTTCCAGGGACAGTCCCTGGTTTTGGTTCACTCTACCAGGATTTTGCTGTCCCAGGTTTCTACGTGTTTTTATAATTGAATTGTAGGTGATGGCAAAATTTGCTGCTCTTTATTTGAAAATTCCAAGACATAAAAACATAAAAATTCTGGAGGCCTGTATATGTGATTCTAGGGCTACCAGTGCAGTGTGACAAGGCTGGGGGGGGGGGGGGGGTCAGTATGTGAACAATGTAAAAAGTGGACTTTTCATGGGAATTCCCATGGAAGGTCAAAAACTGCAGTTTTTTTCAGACTTCTCTCTGTTGAGGTAAATTTCTTCTCCCATCCCTAATTAAACCCCATATTATATGTAAATATTAAAATGATGCTCCGTATTGTGTTTTCCCAGTGAAAAAATCTCCCTGGAGATTTTTTGGAAATGTTAACATGTATGACACTGTTAATGTTTTTTTTATGCTCAAGTCAATATTGTTATATGTTTACTTTCATGTACATACATTTTTTCCTTTTTTTGCTATTTTGGTTTTTAATATTTCAAGAGATATAATAAGAGATTTTTCACTCACTTTTTATTTAATGAATACATTTATGAAGCTCACAGCACTACTTATTTAGGAGTTCATTATATCCCAGCCAATGTATTTGTTAATAAATACGTGGGAATATGCTCTTTCTTTTCAACAGAACTGCAGCAATGTAAGTGTATTTATACCAACACCAACTACTAAATCCCATTCTAATGGTGGCTGGAGAATGGAGATCTAAGTAGACTGCAGGAGCTGTCAAGGCCATACTTACATCTCATGTGCACCTATCTCCATGGCCACAACTCTACTTCTCACTGATCCCCAACCGTTGCTCCATCCACTGTTACCTGGCACAGAAAGTACACTTTGCATAAACTTAACCCTTAGAGAGAAGTTTCCAACACATTGCTTTTTTCCAGTGGTATTGAGATTGTGCTGTCCACACCATAACTTAGGGTAACCAGACCTCACCTTTATCCGGGGACATGTACAAAATATGCATACTGCGGGGCTGCTTTGATTTCAGTGCAGTCCTGAAATATGCCTATTTCCTATGTGTCCCCAGTTATAGGTGAGGTCTGGGCAACATACCTCAGTGCGGTTGGAGTATAGTTGGAGTGGCCCTCACAACTGAGGATCCTTTCAAAACTAGGGACAGTAGACAGATGCCTTCTCTATCAAATGGGGAATAGGGACGTCTGTTGTGCTAATTAGAATTGGTTTTGTTTCTTGAGGATATCATACCAAGAAATTGAAATAATTCTAGAGCAAACTTGGGGAAAACTAATAGTTCTCATTGATTTAAATTTAGTTTTTAGCTCTTCAGTACTAAAGAGTTCTCCATGCATTGTTTTGCAATGCGTCAGAGATCTCTCAAGTTAAATGTTTCATTTAAATGAAAGGGAATTGAACTTTTTATGTGTCTGCAACAGGGGGTGTCACTACAGGGGGTACAGCTGTGATGGGGTCCAGAATCCAAGGGGAGTTATTGGCCACAGGGCCCAATATGTTCTAGTTATGCCTCTGGGAGAATATCTTTGTGTTAGGTCCAAAAATGTTAGCAGCGGGGCCCTCCAGTGATCCCACTGGTGCCCTATATTGCAGTTGGTTAGGGCCAGAACTGCTCAATTTCTGCTTAGTATATCAGCCTCCTTGTCTATTTTGCTCTCTCCACTTTAGTTCCAGAAGCGCAGGAGAAGTAAAGCAAGATCTGACCATGAGGTTACCAATGGGGAAACAAAACCAAATGCAACAAGGAAGTCTGGATTTCATCACGTATCTGCCTCTATTCTCACCAAATGTAATAACTATGTGGTGCTGCAGGAATCTGAGGAGAGCCATGACAAGATAACACATGAAATAGATAAAGATGTGACTGAGAAAGAGATGAAGGAGAATCGTGAAATCTCAGGTCAGCACTGCAATTGGAACCCAGTCTGTTTCACTGTATGAGATACAACTTTAGATCAGGCAATTATTATTATTGTTGTCATTAATGTAATCCTATATAATAATTCACTAAAACGTGTGTAACAACACAGTCATGCTCATGCACAGTAGAGACTGCCCGCACGTCCAGCTCTGTATCAGCCGCGGCGCGGGCAGTCTCTACTGCGCATGACTGCCCCGCGACCGGCTGGCAGTGGCATTGTGGCCCGTGTAACGGGCTCTTGAACTAGTGTAATTATATAGTGCCAAATATTTCTAGAGCTTTGTATAATAGGAGCATGCTGAGGTTGGGCTGTAGTCTAGCAACATCTAGGTTTGCAGAAATGTCCACATTTTCCAGATTCTCAGCTACAGTCCCGATTTTCCAGATTTTCTGCTACAGTCACTCTTTGGTTATAAACTTTAGCTCACTTGAGTAAATCTGTGTCAAAAAGTGGAAATGCAGGTTAAAGTGTTAGTAATGTCTCCAAATAAATATTTATCATCTTGTAGTGCTAAATAAGTTGAGCTAAATGCAAATAACCCTATCTCTCAAACCGCTATGCTTTGATAGATATTCCCTGTCAAAGTTTGACGTTTCCTACTGTCAGCTGTAAAACTGACAGCAGGAGATCCATGTCGGCTGACACGATGAGGCTCTTCAGTAGAGCCGCAATCGCGTTATTTGAAACAAATTACATCATTGGAATGGTCTACAAAGTGTGTTTGCAAACCAGGCACACTTAGTAGACCTTTCCAATGAAGTCAATCGTTTTAAATAATGCGATTGCGGCTCTGCTGCAGAGCCGCCAGTTGATCCCTGAACAGGACTCCCCTGCTGTCAGCACAGCGCTGACGTCAGGGGAAGGGGAGGGAGGGGGAATTTTGAATAGGAATATCTCTCAAACCATAGAGGTTTGAGAGATAGGGTTTTTTACATTTAGCTCAACTTATTTAGCACTACAAGATGATAAATATTTATTTGGGAACATTACTAACACTTTAATGAGCCATTGATGTATTCATGTGAGTGTGGTTATATGTTAATTATACCACAACACCACATGCGCTAAGCTCTGATAGCAGCCTCTGCTGTTGGAGTTCACAATCCCAACATTGCCAATCTCAGGTAGAATTCACCCGCTTGCTGCCACCTTTCACACCAGGAAAGACCAAGATGGTAGCGAGTGGTGTCAGCCTAGCTGTCACGGTTCCCAGAGAAGTTCAAGAATCAGTACGGTATAGTTAAATGCAATTTATTGACAACCGAAAGGTAAGCAAAATATATACAATACATACAGCAGGAAAAAGCAGATGGTTACAGGCCAGCGAACTCTGCTATCAGGAATAGTAGGCTGCCGAGCCTGACCAATCTGCTGGAGACTAGGCCTAAGCCACTGGTAGTCTCTGCTGGAGCCAGGAGCAGGAACAGGAACACAGGATCTTGATCCTACGTAGCGGGTGTACCGACTCAAGTCTGCAGTCAGTAGGGAGTGATATCTGACTCATGCCTGCAGTCAGAATGGAGCGAACTCTGACTCACGCCTGCTGTCAGAATGGGAAATAGATAGGTGACTTGTCTGCAGTCAGTATCAGAGCTGGTCTACCAGAGCCCCAGGTCAGCACTAGTTTGGGTGTCTGCTAGTTACAAGGAACAAATGTAAGAGTAGTCAGACAAGCCAGGTCATACACAGTTCAGGTATTGAGCCAGAGCCACAGGCCTGCACCAGGTTGGTTGTCCACTATAGGGATAAGCAAAAGAATAATCAGACAGAGCCACAGGTCAGCACCAGGTTGGATGGAAAACTAGCCAGGTCATACACAGAGCCCAAAGTAATAGAACTGCTATGAACATCGCAAGGGCAACGGAGTCAGGACTCAGACTGATTTTTAAACCCCTCCACATGTAGTAGGTAGGAGGAGGAGCTCAGAAAGAGGAAGTAGGTAGGAAGAGACTACAGGAAGCAAACACATAAAACAGAGGCCTGATGCATGCTTGAAGCCTCGCGTCTGTAGATGACGCTGAAACCAAGGTAAGCTGTAACACTGGGTTTGCACTGTGCACCCCAGCTGTTAAGCTAGAATGTTAATTCTGGGATAAGAAACTGAACCCTGCACCTGTCTGGGTGATTCTGTGATAAACCTTATCCAAGAGCCTTGGTTCCAGGGGCTAGACACCCAATCATCAACATTTTCTACAAATGGAATGTAAGCGCACACAGTGAAGCTGAGCAACTGGGGTCAGATTTCTGCCCCAAAATTCATAATAGGAACAGTTTTGGGGCTGCACTGTACAGCCCCTGGCTTTTTATTAGGTCTGCTCTCAGTTTCCTTTAATGGGAAAGTATCCCCTGATAAGAGTGATTTTAACACTTTACATTAACAATCTTACCTTGAAACAAAAGTATACTATGTCACAATATTTGCCTTTCACCGGGACCCAGGACATCAACTGAGCATGCTGTACTAGAAGAAAGAGTACATGTTGCTCCAGCTCTTTTGCTCCATGGATGTATCTGTGATATGAACTGAGCTTCATTTGGGTGCTTGTGCATGTTTCTAAAAATCAGCCATCTTCCTGATCTGGTGACACACATTTTCCCATTTGACTGATTCTGAGAAATGATATGTGTACAAAGTTTAGGCCAGTTTTCAATCCATCTCCACAACTGGATCTGAGATGCAAAGAGATAGACCAACATGCACACTCTGAGTGCAGCATGCCCAGCTGGTGCCCTGTCCTTCTGGGAGATGCAAAGTTTTTTTTAACATACTCCATTCGTGTTTCAGGGTGCATTAGGACATATATTGATTTATGTACAATAGAAAAGAAGGGCCATTCTGGGGCAAGCCAACAGTTTCATAGGGGACAAACAGATTTACCTGACTATTGCACAAATAACACCTACCTAGGTAAATTAATCTGTTATACAAATTAAGAGCCACTAAATCCCAGGGTAAACTTGCCCTTGAACAGAGCCAGTTACACAGGAAGGAGTCCTTGATACAGTGGTTAGATATGTTAATATTTTTTTGCAAAGAATCTACAGTTGCCTGTATTTCATGAGTGAAAATTTAGGTCTATATTCGGACCTCACATCCTCATAATAAACCAGGGGTGGCAAACTGTATTCCTTAAGGAAGGGCCAAAATAATATGGGTTTTTGAAATATTACTGATTTTGCACAAATGACAGTCATTAGCCCTGTCATTTTTGACTGCAACTCCTTTGAAAAATCAAGAGAATCCCAAAGTGTGCACTGTCTCAGCTCTTAGGAGTACAGTTTGACACCCCTACAACAAACCATAGACTTTATTGTTGAATGAGATTAGCCATAGAACAGAAACTCCACAGACGGTTCTAAACTGTAGTGTAAACATTCTCAAGAAAGTAAATGTCTCTTCCTAGTTATAGACTACAGCAGTGTTCAAAAAGAGTAGTAGTAGATAGATATACCAAACTGACTGCTGTATGAATAACACCTACCTAGGTAAGTCCTTCTGTGACCA
The DNA here is from genome assembly GCA_037306005.1 of Rhinophrynus dorsalis. Lineage (NCBI taxonomy): Eukaryota > Metazoa > Chordata > Amphibia > Anura > Rhinophrynidae > Rhinophrynus > Rhinophrynus dorsalis. The sequence continues at coordinate 149,961,597 of CM074725.1, read as the reverse complement.
TTAAGAAACACCTTCCCTTAAAACGTAGAATTATGATCCCAATAACCAATGGCTGGTTGAGGATAATGGACACTGTAAATCAACAACAGCTAGAAGGCAGCAGATTGTGCAACGTTGGCATTATCATATACATAGCAAGCCTCTGTCATTATTGGGATGCTGATGCTTTTGTGTCTTTCTGTCCTGGTTGGTGACAGTAGAGTACAAGGTTGGGTTTCTGAGCAACTGATGTTTCTCTGTTGGTTTGCCTAATAGTTCTGTTTGAAAACTGCAATTACATTTCTTTTAGGTTTAAACACTGAGAAATCCACCAAGGATCTTCAGCGCTGCTCTGTCTCAATTACCAGATACCGTCTAATGGTTAAGAAAGAGGTAGAGAACTCTGTGAAGAACATCAAGAGTACTTTTGCTGAACTATACAAAAGGTCAGTGTTTGTATAAAATACAGATTGCCTGTTGTGCTAGTTTTGTTTGACAAACTAATTTACGTAGCTCATACTAACCTAAAGAAACAGGGCCAAAATCACATTAGGCAGAGTAGGCAAAGTCTAGTAGTACCTAATTGTACTGAGTTGTGGGTGTGACTAGTCATAACCCCCTGCTTTTACACCAGACATCTGCTCCTATTTTATGGTGACTAGTTTATCGATTGTTCTAATGTTCATCTTATATACTAATTTGGTTAGTTTATTTACCAGTATATTTACTCCCCCCTATTGACCTGCTTATTTAAACCCTCCAACACAGAGAGTCTGATATACGAAGAAAAGTGGTGCATCACAAAGTCTAAACAAAAATTCTCAAAAAATGGAGGCCTCTCTAGCATTTCAAGGATTAGAAATCCCATTTCAGTCAGTTCCTTGTCATTTGTTCACTATGGTGCTGCTACTTTACCCCAGAATTACACATCTCTTCCTTAGCATCTCAGTCACATTTCACAATGCACTGTAGACCTGTCTAGCATTCAAGAGCTTAAAGCCCCCAGTTAAATCTTTAGAATATATTGTCATTTTTATTTGCTGTTACCATGCAGTTGGTTTGAAGCAGAATAATCCACTTTGTCTTTATATATAGGTCTGTGGGAAATGTACAAATATTATCGCGGTTATTTATGTTTTTAGCATAAAATTGCCCACTTCACACTTATATACAAATATCCTTTTGTATGTGTCATGTGTCATGCAATGGAAAGATTGGGAATGCCTAGGTGTTTTCTGGTGTTACTTTTCTGTGCATGAACTTTATACTACTTCACTGGTGGCCAAATGGGATGTGTGCCTGGATCCGTTGTGCTGGTTGTGTGCCTGTATGCACTAATGCACACATGCAATTGTGCAGAGCACATTACATGCCTCAGTAATTCTAATTTTTTAGCTTTATCAAATGTTTAAAATGTAATTGCAGTCAATTTTTGCTTAATGTTTTTCAAGCTTAGTTTTATTAAATTCATCCCAGAGAGTATAAAATGTATGTATATAAGAAATATGTAGCCATAATATTAACAATAGCACTACATCTTGGAACAGAGGTAGGAAACTGCATCCCTCCAGTTATTGTTGGTCTACAGCACCCATCATCCTGTTGGCCAATTGTGGGTCATGTTGATACCTGGAAACTTTTATCTTTGAGCCCCCTGAGAGGCGTAATTAAAGAGATGGGGGTTTACTCATCTGTGTGTGTAATAAAGTGGGAGGGAAGTGGGTGGGAATTGGAAGTAACATGGATGGAATGAGGAGAAGTGGGTGGGAAGTAGGAAGAACAGGGTGGGAGGGAGAAGAAACTCACCACCTCCGGAGAATCAGTCCCTGTCCCTGGAGACCTGGTAATTCAGTCGGAAAAATGGAGTCTCCAGGGCAGATCCGGAGAGTTCCCTGGGATGGTCATGTTTGTAAGATGGTGGCCCTGGTTGAAATCCCCTTTCCAATACCCATGCTTCCTGATCTTTGAAATGATACTGAAAAAATGAGTGCAATTATTAAAAAGAAGCAGTAAGCAACTTGCATTTTGTAAGGTCACTACGTCTTCTCTTATTTTCAAAAAGTTGTCACCAGTGCTGGATTTACATCCCTGGGCCCTTAGGCAAGACACTCAAAGAGCCCTTCGCTACACCTATGGCCAAACCCCCACTCCTCTAATGATCCCAACCCCTAGTCCCATCCACTGTTTCCTGGCACAGAAAATACCCTTTGCCTATATCAAGCAAGAATGAAAAAAGAGGATTTTAGTCTTACCTTTTAAATCCTTTTCTCTTAGTCTATATGACATACAGGTACCATGGGGAGGTGGCAGCTCCTCCCTGTAGGCTGGAACATTTCTAAAAAAGAAGATGTGGGTGGAGCCTCCCCTCCTCCTTATCAGGCTATTCCACTAGCCCCGCCCCAGTTAGACTTGAGACAAGCCTACTAAGTAGGAAAGCAAGAAAGGAAAACACATGTGAGCAACAGACCCAAGCGGACTCCCACGTCCAGCTAAGTGAGACCGAGCTTGGTCCCTTTCACTGGGTGGGAGACATGTATATCATATGGACTAAGAGAAAAAGATTTAACAGGTAAGACTAAAATCCTCTTTTTGTTGTCCAAGATGACATACAGGTACCATGGGGATGTACCAACATTAAGTTAGCAGGGTGGGAAAAGAAGGAAAGGATCAAGTGCCGGTCCCCATGATATCAGAGTTCAGAAGGACTATACAGGCCAAGGAACAGACCAAACATAACTGTCAACAGATACTGAAAAACAATATCACAAACAATAATAAAACCCAACCGGTCTCAAACAGTTAAAGAATGGTATGGCACAGAAAATAAATGCCTTAAACAGGCAGAACTGCCTCCAGGACCTTCCTGCCAAAGCTGGCTTAAGTCGAAGCCAGAACATCAACACGATAATGTTTGGCAAAGGTGTGCACAGAAGACAAGTGGCCACCTTGCACAGCTGTTCAGAGGCCTGATTCTTGGAGACCCCAGCAGACCTGGTGGAGTGTGCTGTATTACGGAAAGGAACAGGTTTCTTTCTGAGCTCGTAAGCCTTGTGAATGGTAGACTTAATCCAAGATGCAATAGTGACATTGGACGCAGCGATACCTGTCCTAGGACCCTCAGGGATCTCAAACAAGGCATCAGTCTTACCTACAGACTCAGTATGGTGCACATAGAACTTGAGTCAGGACAAAAGGAAGTCACAACAATCTCCTGATTGATTTGAAACTCAGACCACCTGGGAGGTACGAAGAACAGCCTTATCCTTATGAAACACCAGGAAAGGCGGTTTGCAGGACAAGGACTGCAGTTCAGCTACTCTGTGCACAGAGACCACAGCCAGGAGAAAAGCCATCTTCCACATCAGCAGGAGCAGAGGAATGGTAGCCGAGAACTCAAAGGGAGGCTGCTGCAAGATTCCCAAGACCAGATTAAGGTCCTACTGAGGAATGGGAGCCTTGTAGGCTGGGAAGGCATGAGCAACGCCCTGAAAGAAGACCTCAGCATCAGGCAAGATGGCAATACATCTCTGGAAAAAGACAGAGAGTGCTGAAGTCTGAACCTTCAGGGAGCTGAGACTGAGCCCCTTGTTCGCTCCATCCTGTAAGAAGGACAGGATCACAGGAAGATCAAACTCCTGTGAGGACAGGTCCCTGTCCACACACACAACAAGACTGAAAAATAGGCCAGACCCTGTGGTAAGCCTTGGAAGAGACGGTTTTCCTAGCTTGGATCATAGTGGAGATCACCTCAGGAGAAAACTCTGTCCTCCTTAAGATGGAGGCTTCAACAGCCATGCTGTCAAAACCATACCCTCCATATCCTCCTTCCACAGGTAACCTTGAAGGAGGAGATCCAGTCTGAGAGGCAGCGTAAATTGATCCCGAATGGAGAGGGCCACTAGTTCTGGGAATCAAGGCCTCCTGGTCCAGTAAGGGCCAATCATGATGACCACCGGGACATCCATCTGAATATTCCTAAGCACCCTGGGGATGAAAGGGACTGGAAGGAATAAATAAGCTAGATGAAAGCGCCATGGAATCGCCAGAGCGTCTGTTGCAAACGCCAGAGGATCCCTCCAACAGGAGCAAAACAGCTGAACCTTCCTGTTGTCCATGGTGGCCATCAGGTCTATCTGAGGAAGACCCCACAGGTACACCAACAGGTCGAAAACATCTGGGTGGAACTTCCACTCTCCTGGGTCCACCTGTTGGCAGCTGAGGAAGTCTGCCAGGACATTGTCTACCCCAGAAATATGCACAGCGGAAATAGCCGGAACATAATCTTCTGCTCAGGTCAAAATAGACTTGACTTCGGATTAAACCAGTTTCTCAACTCCTGTCCTCAGGGCCCACTAACAGGCCAGGACTTTCTCTGCTAGAGCACAGGTGTGGTGATCAGAGGCTCATTCACATTGATTAACTCAAGTGTGCTCTAACAAGGAAATCATCAAATCCTGGCTTGTTAGTGGGTCATAAGGACGAGAGTTGAGAACCACTGGACTAAACGGAAGCGCTTCTTGTGCCTCCTTGCTTGTTGATGTATGCCACCGCAGTGGCGTTGTCTGACTGGACGAGGCCTGAACAACCCCTCAGTGGAGAGGACCAGTATGCCTAAGCATGTTGAATCGCCAGGAGTTACAGAACATTGATGGACTGTAGGGTCTCCTCTGCAGTCCATTTACCCTGAACCCCCAGGTGACCCAGGATGGTTCCCTAGCCCCGCAGTCTGGCATCCGTCATCACAAAGGTCCAGTCCTGAATCACAAAGGGTTTCCACTTCTCCAGTTTGGACCTGTCTAACCACCAGAGCAGATCCTGACTGACTTCCAGAGGGAGAGACTCTGAGATCTGGATTCTCATGCCAAGCACGGACAGTGAATCTCTGGAGCTCCCTGGTGTGAGAGATGAAGTAAGGAACCGCCTCCATAGTGGACACCATGCGGTCTGTAATGGTCAAGAACTTGCGGACCTTCCCTTGGTAGGTATCAAACCTGAGTCCAAGGAAGTCCAAGACCTGAGAGGAGACTGGAGCAGATTTCTCCATATTTAGAATCCACCCATGGTGGAGGAGAATCTGAGCGCAGTCCTGGATGTGCTGGTCTAGGAGTTCCGTGGAATGAGCCTTCAGCAGAAGGTAGTCCATATAGGGAGTCACTTGAATCCCCTGGGTATTCAAGAAGGCAATTAAGACTCCTAAGACCCTGGAAAATACCTGAGGAGCTGAGGTAAGCCCAAAGAGCAGAGCCGTGAACTGGAAATGCCCCAAGTAGCAGGCAAAACCGAGGTACTTCTGACTTTTCGATTAATCGGGACATGCAAGTATGCATCCTGCAGATCCAGAGAGGCCAAAAATTCTCCTGGAGACACAGCGGAGACGACAGAGCTCAAGAACTCCATCTTGAAGCGTGCAATCTCCACAAAAGAATTGAGATCCTTGAGATCCATGATAGGGTGACTGCTGCCGTCCCTCTTGGCCACCACAAATAGGTTTGAATTAAAACCTAAACGTCTTTCTTGAGGAGGAACTGGAATCAGGACTCCCTTGTCCAAGACAGCCTGAACCGCCTCATTGAAAAGATGCAGCTTTTCCAGGCCCAGAGGGGTTCAGGATTGGAAGAATCTGAAAGGAGTAAGCATTTGAAGGGAATCCTGTACCCTTCCAAAACCACCTGCAGAACTCACTGATCCTCAACTGACGCTGCCCAGGCATTTGAAAAATGGTACAGACGCCCACCCACAGGCAGCTGTGGACCAGGATTCTGCGAGTCATGCAGAGGCAGACTTGCCAGACTTGGGGTTGGTGGTGATGTGCTTTCAGTGCCAATGCTGTCTGGGCTTGGTGGTCGGGCGTGGGGTGCCAGCTTGAAACACGCTTGGATTTGGCCTTTGCTCTTTGTTTTGGCGGGGACAAAAAAAGACACTGTTTCCTTGACATGTTAGGGCATTTGGAGACCTGAGGCTGTTGCCTCTGGTGGCCTCACTGATAATCTGCTTCAGTTCAGGCCCAAAAAGAGATATGCCCTGAAAAGGGAGAGAAATTAGTGACTTCTTAGATGAGAGGTCTGCAGACCACAATGTCACAATGTGCGTCTAGCAGAAACAGCGAAGGCTGAAGTCTTAGCTGTAAGCTTGACAGCATCAAAAGGAGCATCAGTGACATATGTCTGAGACTCAGAGATGTTGGCTAAGAGGTCCTCCTTAGGACACCATTTCTGACAACCTCGGTAAGTTGTTCACCCCAGATGTCAGTAGCTCTGGGGACCCATACAGTAGCCAAGGTAGACCACAGGGCAGCACCAATGGCAGCAAAATTAGACTTTAGGATAGCCTTCAGTTTCTTATCAGTCATATCGTTGTGCGCTGCAACATCAGCAAAAGGCAGAGCAGTAGACTTAGAAAGTCTGGAGATAGGGGGGTCAGCCTGAGGAGGTGAAGCCCACTGAGCCAAAGCAGCTTCACAAAAGTGGTACAGCTTTGAAAATCTCTTTGAAAAAGATAGGCACCTGTCAGGCATCTTCCACTCATCCAGAATAACCTGGCCCAGAGTGGGATTGAGTGGAAACACAGTGTATGATTTCTTACGCCTCTGAAAGACGTCAGAAGAAGACTGGTCCTCAGCAGGTGTAGTAGTGACTTGCAGGGTCATTAACACTGCCTTAATGAGACCCTCAGAAGAGGGCATGGGGTCATCTTTGAAGGGGTCGCCATAGGCATATGAAGAATCCCTTTCCTCACGCTCCACTTCCTCCGTATCTTCCTCAAAGGGATCCTCCTCAGAGGTTTCAGTGAGGTCAGGAATGCCAGGCACTTTAGGGACCACTAAACAGTATAAGAAACCCAAATACTGTAACCCAGATTAAAAAATCACCTCAGAAAACTCAAGATAGTACTTATCTGGCAGGTGAATGGTTAACCTGAGGGGGGGGGAGCAAAGAGAGACAAGCCTCTGCTTATGATACTCCAGCAAAGAGAGAAAATGGTGTCTGTAAAAGTAGCAGCCAATAGGAAGAAAGCCCGCAAAATGGGCATTCTGAGAATTATAGTTTTCTCTTTCTGATGTTATCTAGCAATTCTTGAATTTGCAGTTGCGGGGCCCTAGGTGACCCCAAGACAGGATGTGAACCAGATCATAGGGCAAGAGGAGACAAGAAGAACGAGCCCTCACTCAACTCTGTAAGTCAAACGGTTGCAGAGATATGACCTAAACAGTTTGTCCCATAAAAGTCAATGGACCAAGTGTGGCCACGCAGTGACTGAAAAATCATAATCTTAACAAAGGTGAATACATTTACCCAAATACCCAAGAGAATATGTAGGGACAGATCAAAACAGACAATCCTGAAGGGAAAAGTCAAAATAAGCACCATAACCTGGGAAGGGTTAATTACATAAATACAGAAAAAATGTGTGAAATGGTAGAATGTTTAACCCGATGAGTGCCAGTGTGTATGCAACGAGTAGCAGAGCATTACATTCCCCATTGGCACTCACATGGTTAATCCGACAAAACTTAACAACATTCCCTGAAAATAAATACTTACCTGTAATCCTGATGTCCGGCGGGGTCTTCAGCACCTTGGTCAACTACTGTAAGTCTTCTTTAATCTACTGCCTTCCATCGTCTTCTTATTTTCTCTCTTCTCTTCTTCAGGCTTGTTTCCAAAAACCGGCACTGTAATAGAAGACGAAAAGGCCACATTATAGATGCCCTACAAAAAATGCTACAAAGATATGATATCAGTGTAGTGAGCCCAGGCAGCACTGCAGCATATGAAATGCTTGGCACGACTGCCTACTTGGCCTGTTATTTATAGATTGTTTTCTGAGGTATGCAATACTATGCATTGCGTCCCCTTCATCACTTGCAACAGTGCCAAGGCCCCCCTTCTTGCCCTGGCCCAGGACACCAACCCCCCCTGCACACATCCTTGATGGTGGCCCTTCCTCTACTTAATCAATACAGGAAAGTGAGTCACTCACTACTAGTAGTGCTAAAACTCTTCTTATTACCCCTGGCCTCCAATCCACACTAAAGGTGTTGTAAGATTCATATAGGAAATAACCATGCAGAAACTTCCAGTGTCTTTAATTAGTACTATCTTTATGAACAAATTGTTTTACAGTGTATTGCTCAACCCTCCAGCCTCCACCATAGTAATTGTAATACATAAATGAATATGCCATATAACTACATCTTGGTTTTATTCCACTTTTTTATTGCTACTCTAGAGCACTGACTTTGGGTTTGTTTAGTCCACTGTTTCTCAACCAGGGTGCCGTGGCACTTTGGTGTGCCGCGGGCATCCACTTAGTGTGCCCCTTCTTTTTTTTATAATGACCGACAAAAATAGGAATGCTGAGTTTCAGTTGTGAATTTACTGAAATTTTTATGCACAACATATTTGTTTTTGTTATTCTGATTGAGAAACCTAACTATATATATATTTATGTACTTGTAACCTTAATTACTCCTTGTCAAATGATCTATAAAAGGTTAGGGGTGTCTCGAAAATTCTAGACTGATTGTTAGGTGTGCCTTATGCAAAATAAAGTTGAGAACCACTGGTTTAGTCTTTGTTTTTATACAGGCTACTATTGCTACTTGGTAGTTGTGAGTAGTCATGAATTAAATGGGGGCAATTCAGAATGCCATACTGTACTGGTAAATCAGTCTAGCTTTGGTGCACTTTGCATTAGTATTTAACCCTTTGAATGCCAGACAGGTATCCAACACATTGTGTTGCAACGAGTTGGATAGCTCTCTGGCACTCATAGGGTTAAATGTTTGAGAAACAACTCCCAGAACCATAGTTTAGTGCCTCTGTCAGCGTTCCTTATCCTCTAGCCTAGACACTTATGGGAATGGAGCACTTCCAGGAAAACACTCCTCTTGTGGGACTGCAAATATGCAGAGCATATACAATGTGTTGCACACCTCTTTGGCACTCAAAGAGTTAAGGGCCATATTCAGTAAGCTAAAGAAAAGCTATTGTGGAGTAAACCAACTGCGCCGTTGGTACAAAATACAAATTCTAAGTGATTTAAATGAGGCTTTTGATCCCATGAATGTTAGAGAGATCTTCAATGCATTCAGGACTTCAGACTATACTAAGGTGGACAGAAAAGTGATCATACACCTGATTAGTGGGAATGTAAGCTAGTTGTGATTCTTTGCAAACACCAAATTTTCCCTTTCCTCTCCCATATGGAGGGGTAATATTATAGTCTTTAGTCTCTACAGAGATAAAAACACAGTGACAATCTCAATAAAGTTACATTCAGTACCATACCTGTAATTCATACATGGTCATTTTTAAATATTTTGAAATTCCTATTCTTTATTTCTGTGTTTAAAGGGATAGTAATACTTAAAATGTAAAAAAAATATGTTGTAGGGTTTATCCCCCTGAGTAAAACAAGAGTACTCCCATTGCTGAAAGGTGTTTCATTCAAAAGTTAATTTTCAAAGTTGAATTTTTTAGGTGCAGTATCACAGTGGCCTGAAATTGTACAGTGGCGCTATTGCGACACAATCCTATGGACAGCTCTGGTCCCGGGACCATAACGCTCCATAGGATGGTGTAGCAACAGCGCCACTGTACAATTTCAGGCCACTGTGATATTGCACCTAAAAAATTCAACTTTGAAAATTAATAACTTTTGAATGAAACACCTTTCAGCAGTGGGAGTACTCTTGTTTTACTCAGGGGGATAAACCCTACAACATATTTTTTTTTTACATTTTAAGTATTACTATCCCTTTAATAACCTCTTGAATGCTACAGAGATCTCTAAAGCATGACCTCACTAGCATGCTAAGGAGTTAAAAAATAGAAAGATATATTTCCAAGAAAGAAAGCAGAAGATTATGTCTATGGCAGATGTCCCACTCCTGGCCTTAATAATCTACTTAAGTACCAATTTGGCAAAACTAGAACTTTAGACAAGTAATGTTTATTATTGACGTCAATATTAATGTGTTTTTTCAAGCCATCTGGCAGGAAACACATCATCTTTTCACAAGCTATGTATATTAGTTTGTGTGATTGTTAGCCTGGAAGTACAAACATTCTAAACCAACATTTGGCAGGTGAATAGCGAGTCTAAGGTGTACAAGGCACACAGGAGCTTATTTATTAAGAAGACTAGTCATCGAGGCCTATGTAATCCCATTTTGGAATTTAAATGGCTGCAAAAGTGTGCAACACAATAAGATATGCATAATAGAGATAAGTTATGGTGTACAGCTGCACAGCTGTTAAGCTGATTTTCAGATGCATAACTGCCAACATTTCCAAACAAACTGAGTTACATTTCTCCCAGTGCAATCACATTTTACAGAGCATCACTAGTGGTCCGTAACACTTTGTAGTATGATACAAGCAGTAAACATTTTACTACAGACTTAGGGCTGGATTCTATTGCAGGTGCTAATTTTATCACTGCTTTCATCTCAAGGTGTCCCCATAGTCTTCAGTAGGAAAATGTTTGATTAAAATGGGTGTTAACATTTAGCAAATGCAATAGAATCCAGCCCTTACACTTCTGCAGCAGAAAAGACATTGCTCACACCACAATACCACATCACATAAATAAGCAATATTAACATGTTGGGAAGCTCATATCCTATTTAACTTTTAATGACAATGGAATGGGGCTTTTAGACCAATGAATGCTAGTGAGGTCTCCAGAGCATTGCAAAGCAATATGGTTGAGACTGCTCTAGATTTCAAGAGGTTGAACACCTAATTTAAATCTATGAGAAATTTAGCAATCATTATTTATCCTCTATGTGCGGTCCAATAATTGCATCAGTTTGCACTGATACATAAAGCGCTATAGTAAAAAAAAAAAGCAACAGTTTCCCTAAGGCTGATGTTATTTGTAATTAGCTGGAGAGCTGCAGGTTTCTTTGGCGAAAACTTATATGATGCTATGATTCAGTAGACAATTAATTCACTCCTATGAAGTAATTTACATTTTATTTGCTAGTTTCAGTACCTGGATTACCCTTCACTCTAAATTGCATGAGCTTACTTATCCTAATTGGAAATCCAGCTCTGTGAAATCAATGTGTCCGTGTTTTTTTTTGTCTGTTGTACAATCTAATTCATGTTTCTTTTCAGCATCATCGACAGAGAAATTCAGTTGATGCTGGAAGCTGAGAACGTTAAGGCTGAGGCCTGTAAGTTAACTTTTTATTGTATTATTTTATTGAGTATTTTGTTATAATTATCATGCAGAACAAAGGTAAGGGGAAACAAGTTCCAGCCATTGTTGAGTATACAGCCCTCCCTATGGAGAGTCATTTGTCAAACTCAAATGTATTTGAGGACAACAAGTCCTCAAATACATTTCAGTTTGACATTCCTGCTCTAAAGCTTTTGTTGCTTCTGCCCGGTGGATATCCATTGACTGTGAGAGAAGTCCTCACTGACTGCTATTATCGATCACTAAGAAGCATATACATGTCACATGATTTCCTACAATAACATACTATACCCAAGAAGAAAAAAAGAGACTATAACCTATAGGATCAGTACAGTTATTTTAATGAATAAAACAGTAGTCCTCTCACTGCTGGGAGATGATTCATTCAAAAGTAATTACAGTTCAAATTGTCTCAAAGTGGTAGAGTTGTTATTACCACAATCTCTGGAGAACAGAGTCTGAGGCTCACCTGGGCATCAGTCTGGGCATCAGTTTGCACTACAGAAACAATTGAATGTAAGAAGAAATTTCAGCTGTAGTAACTTTGGAATGATCATGATTATGTGAAAGTACTCTTGTTTTATTAAGAAGGAAAATCACCAAGTATATAGCCACAATTAAATTAGAAAAATATTTTTTACAACAATAAACTGTTTTGCTTGAGGCTACACAATGAATACAGCCCAAAATAAACACATGTTTTCCATGACAATTTTCCTGTAAGGTCTCAAATTTATTTTTGATTACTGTGATGGTTAACCCCCTTGGAGGCTAGAGATGTCTCCAAATGCCACTCTGACATCCAAGGTTTTAAAAACTAAAGATACAAATATTAAAATCAATAACCTCTAGCAAGGACAGAAATGTCTAAAATTTGAAAAAAGTGAGAAAGATGGGGTGGAAAAGAGAAGCAAAAAGTGTAAGAGGGAGAGAAGAAACAAGCTTATAACTGGAGAAGGATAAGAAAAGAAGGGAGTGACGACATTAGAGCAGGGAAAGGGAAGGACTGTATAGAAGTATATGAGATGGACGAAGGAGAGAGACACAGACAAGGGTAGTGCCATATTTACATCTCAAGGGAACTAGGGAACTAATATTGGTCTCTATTAGAAACAACTTTAATTACACATTGTCACCTCAAATGACTCGGCACCCAGCCTCAATAACTGTTGTCTGGCAAAGAAAATACCTTAAGCCTGGAACATACAATTAAATTTACTGGCGAGTATAAGTGGTATATAAACGGCAATATATGAATTCAGAGCTCATACAACTGCAGTGAATTTCTAGTGCAGGAGCACTGGCATTGTGTTAGTCACAACCACAGCTCAAGTCAATGGTTATGTTCTGCACAGCTGAGGCGACCTTCATAACTTACCTCCTTGCATGGCTGTCTACTCTGCGTAATACAAAAACTGTCTCCAGACACAGGTACTGTGACACACACACATACACACACACTGAAAATAGATAGGTCAGACAAAAGACAGAGAAATAAGGTAAAACTGATCAGAATCTCAGAAATGATGCACTGGTCCAGTTTGAAATGAGCACAGTGTGATGTTTCTTTGACAAAGGTGCTTATGTTTCCACACACTGGTGTTTACATTCCCACCATTGTTTAAATTCCCACTAGTTTGTTTAAAGGGATAGTAATACTTCGTTTTATCTTTATTTTATTTTGTAGGCATTAAAAAAACATGAACGATATAAGTCTTATCTCTCAAACCTTTATGGTTTAAGAGATATTCACAAGCAAAGTACCCCCCCCCCGTTCAGTCAGATCAGAAGGGAGGTGCCCAGGTAGACTGCAGAGAGGGACAATCTTCAATTAAGAAAAGGGAAAAACCTGAAAAACTTGTCAAGGGGGACAGGGCTTTCATTGTTCTCATCGAAAGAAGATTGTCCCCTGCTGTTATCTGTCTGGTCTTACAACCACATTCACATCTGAGAAGAGATAGCTCACACTAGCTAAAAGGGGCGGGAGGGGGAAACTTTGCTTGTGAATATCTCTTAAACCATAAAGGTTTGAGAGATAAGACTTATATCATTCTTCATGTTTTTTTAATGCCTACAAAATAAAATAAAGTTAAAACGAAGTATTACTATCCCTTTAAGAAAGAGCCAAAGGAACAAAGGGGTGCCACATAGGATATTATGTCTATTAGAAAAATATATTGATCCCGCCTCTCATTCCTCGACTGGGTACTCACAATTTTGAATATATATATATATATATATATATATATGTTGTATAAGTTATAGGTTGTAACTTCAATGCAGTTTATTAAACAGCAACAACAAAAAAAAGTCTCTTTCCAATCTTAGGGTATGCTTCCCCTTTAAATCAAACAGGTTTTTGACACCAAATAAAAAGTACAGAAATAAACAGGCCTACTCCTTTCAGGAGGCTAACTCCCAGTAGTTCCCTCACTACCAGTTACTGGCCCAGCTACTCTGGGTTCCAGTACAAAACAAGTAAAACAAGCAGACATGCAATCTTTTCAGTTCAGAAGCTTGCTCACCATTCCTTGGTTTCAGAGGCAGACAGACAGCTTGCGGGTCTCCAAACACACTATCCCAGTGCAGTCTGACCACACCCTGCTCTTTCAGACCTACTATACAGGTCTGAGCTAATTAACCAAGAGCAGGAATGCTAGCAGAGGCAAAAGACAAAACTTAACCCTTTACTCGCTGGGATAAACTGCTTGTTGTAGCCTATGGCTGATGTATACATGGTCCTGGACTCTGTCACAATACATATGCAAGATACTCACAAAATTGGTCTCACCGGCGTTAAAATCCACAGCGGAGTTATTCATCTATACAGCCCCTCCTTGCTCAGGCTGCAGTAATCCTTGCACAGAGTAGTAATAAAATATAAAAACTGGGCATAAAAGAACACACTGAAAAATATATATCTAATATAAATGAATATACATGAAAACATTAAAATTGCTACATTCTACACATATCTTTGCTTTTCCCCATCCACTTTTTCAAAAATGGACCTGCAAAGAATCAGCACATTGACTTCCCTCAATCTTTTCATACTTCACAGGAATCCGAAGATGCCACCCACGGGGCTAATTTTAATTACCTCCCCATTCAATAACAGATTTCTGTACAATTATCTCACCTCCATAAATAATATACCCGTTTTGAAACAAAATTAAAATATGGATTGATATCTCTATATTATTTTTATGCTTAAAGCGGAACTTTCAAATATTAATAAGTCGCCCTTCAATCATTAAATATATGGCGACTAGCTTGATAATACATGTATTACCTATCAAAAGTGGCAGATTCTAGAGAAGTCTTTAATCTGTGGAGACTGGTGGCCAGGTTAGTGCAATCTGCACTCCTGTGCCGTCAGCCCCTTCCGGTTACCATGTGGCACACTGCAAGATGTCTGCGCTGGTGCCTGGCTTCCGGTCTCTGAAGATTAAAGATTTCTTTAGAATCTGCCACTTTTTATAGGTAATACAGGTATTATCAAGCTAGTCGCCATATGTTTAATGATTGAAGGGCGACTTATTAATCTGTGAAAGTTCCGCTTTAATCTAAACTTCGATATATACAAATGAGGATGAAGAACAGAGTTTACTTAGCAAGATATATATCTACACATATAAATTCCTACAATATATGTATCTATATCTAATCTATCTTCTAGGTACACTTGCACACAGTTTGTTAAGGAACTCGGCAGGTAGGTTGTTCTGAACATCTTGGAGAACCACAGTTCTTCTGTGGATTTAGGCAGCCTCAGTGATGTTGAGATCAGGGCTCTGTGGGGGCCATACCATCACTTTCAGGACTCCTTGTTCTTCTTTATGCTGGATATATTCTTAATGACTTTGGCGGTATGTTTGGAGTCTTTGTCATGCTGCAGAATGCGTTTGGGGACAATCAGATGCCTTCTTGATGGTATTGCATGATAGATAAGTATCTGCCTGTGCTTCTCAGCATTGATGAGACCATTAATTCTGACCAAATCCCCAAATCTATTTGTAAAAATGCAGCCCCAAACTTAGGAACCTCCACCATACTTCACTGTTGCCGGCAGACATTCATTCTTGTACCACTCTCCAGCCCTTTGGCGAACAAACTGCCTTCTGCTACAGCCAAATATTTCAAATTTTGACTTGTCAATCCAGATAGCCTGATGCCATTTTTCTGCACCCCAGTTCCTGTGTTTTCATGCATAGTTGAGTCGCTTGGCTTGTTTCCACGTCAGAGGTATGGCTTTTTGGCCACAAGTCTTCCATGAAGACCACTTCTGACCAGACTTCTTCAGAAAGTAGTTGGGTGTACCAGGATCCCACTGTTTTCTGCCACCTCTGAGCTGATGACACTGCTGGACATCTTCCAATTGTGAAAGCAAGTAAGCATAATGTGTCTTTCATCTGCTGCACTAAGTTTCCTTGGCCACCACTGTGTCTACGGTCCTCAATATTTCCTGTTTCTTGGTGCTTCTTCAAAAGAGCTTGTACAGCACTTCTGGAAACCCCTCTATGCCTTGAAATTTCTGCCTGGGAGAGACCTTGCTGATGCAGTATAACTACCTTGTGTCTTGTTGCTGTGCTCACTCTTGCCATGGTGTATGACTTTTGACATTAAACTGTCTTCAGCAACTTCACCTTGTTTGCTGAGTTTGGCTGTTTCTCACCAGGGGAGGGCTGGGAACTTGTGGCCTGGGGGGCAAATACAATCTACTGGCCCATTTCTTCAGTCGAGCCAGCCCAGCGTCCAAGCCCATCCCCTTTAGTTACTTTTATTATTGACTTACAGAAACAGAGTCACTGCCTTATTGATCAGATGTTTAAAAAACGGTGGTGTTCTCCTGAGGTGATGGCAAATGTTGTGATGTAATGCAGAATATTTTTTTAATTTTTAATTTATGGTTTTTATAAATAAACATTTTTAGAGTTTGCACAACCATCTGTTTCTCTTACTGTGAGACAATAGTCTAAGACCTGATAAGGGACTGGTTGAAACCTTCTCCTGAAAGTGAGTACATTGTTAGGAATGTAACTACCTATGTTAATTGAAACAGGAGTACCTATGCCCTTTAATCATCACACTGTACTCATTTCAGACCAGACCAGTGTGCCCTTTCTGTATGTATCTTGTGTATGTTCTTGAATATATGATCTACAAACAGAGATCCAACTGTTTGAGGAGTTGGCATCTTTCGAGGTGTAGCATGCCTATAATCTACTATAGAACAGTGAAACCGCAGTTGAAGCAGGGAATTGATTCTCTACCAGCTTGCCTTCTCTTCTGCATAAATGCGTATGTTAGATCACTTCACTTGTGAGTACCCTTGTGTGGACTGGGATGTGGGTATTATACCTGTGATTCATACAGTATCATCCTATGCGGGACGCCCAATCTTTTTCTTCTCATCTAACTTTATCATTTGTTGTACTTCCAAGTTTCCCTATAGACAAATTACTTTATCATTAGTTCTTCCAAATGTCCCCACAGACGTCAATAGGAACTTGTGAGTTAGAACAAGTGAGAAAATGTATCACTTGGAATTCAGCCCAGTGTGAGATAAACAGAAAGAAGTGACAGAGAGTTGGAATAAAAAAAAACAAAACAAAAAAAAACAATTGGACCCTACATTTCCTTCATTAACCAGATGTTGTTTATCTACATCAGTGGAAGCATTGTTGGCAAGACAGAAGAGATCTGAAGAGCTGAGGAGAACCGCAGAGCTCTCCAGTCACAACACTGACCTGCAGATGGTGGAACTCAGAGCACAAATTAAGGTTTGTTTGTATCTAGAATGCTTCAAGTGTCTCTCCATTATTTAGACATAGACACTGGTGTGTTTTACAGCTTCATCTCATAGCTCTGCATGTGGTACAGTGATATCATCTCGAAGCATCAGAATGTATTGATAACCCACTGGATTCTAAAGAGGACTCCATTGCATTGTTTCTCTATGTGTGAAGAACCCTCTAGAACCCAAGGGGTTAATTATTCAAACATTTAAAACATTAATGGCTGTATTCAGGAATCTAAAGATTAGCAAACCTACTGTACTATGGTGACATATATCAAATCCTATTATTAAAATTTGCTATTTTAACTCTAACGCTACAGAGGTCTTCAATACATTGTTTTGAAATGTGATGGATATTTCTCTAGCATTCAAGTAATTAAAAGTCCCATTATGGGAAATGCTTTTGTCCCATAGGGTGCCGCTGGTTTTCTGTAGAATTGGTCTTCTTTAGTTTTCTGAATAATATCAGAGGTTCCCAATGTTGACCCTAAAGTCTCACCTATAGTACAAGTGTAAAAAAATATCTGTCTTCACATGTGTTCAGGAGATCTTGTTTTTGACAAATGGCTCAGTCAAAATTATTTGGCCACCGATTCATTCCTCTCTGCTCACGTAAGCATGTTGTTAATCTTCTGGCTACAAAGATCCTGTTATGTACATATGTGCTCAGACCTATTGCAAGCCATACACTCCCAACCCCCAATCAGTTCAGGTTTTCAGGATCTTAATTGTACACCAATAAATGTCAGTAATGCATGTAGATCATTCAGAATGACTGAGTCAACTGTTACAAGTTTTGAATATAACAACTTCCAGAAGCTGGAGGACCCTTGTTTTATTCCACAAGAAACATATGTAGGTTTCATAGAAAAAATGTACTCCTCCTTTAAATACTTTCCACCTTTTCCAGTTATCTTACTTGACATTTCGTCTTGATCTCACCAACATCTAAATAGTGAACCCCTTGATTGCTAGAGAAGTCTCCAATACATTGAGAAGCAATGCACTGAAGACTTCTCTAGTATCCAAGAGGTTAGACATTCGTAGACTGTATACCTTCCCTTTCTGGTCAAAATATCTAACAGAGCATTTATTTTATTCTGCCTTTAAGCACTTTGTCAGTGAGCGCAAATATGACGAGGAGTTGATTAAGTCCGCACGACTATCCTGTGATGCAGAAAACCTGAAGAAGCAGATCCTTGTATGTGGAGAGAGTGAGTTTTAGATCTGTACCTGTTTATCTGAACCACTAGAGACAGTTCTGTTAATTCAATGCATTTATTAGTGTAAAAAAGAAGCTATCAGTGCTACAGAAATAGCACTATTAACTTAGTACTACAACAGGAGAAAGAGCAATATAAAGTGCAGTGAGAAATATCCAGCACAGACCAATGTGCTATAAAAATGTTGAAAAAAATTATAATAATCTACTTTTAAGTCATTGTGATTTGTGCTAATAAGTATTATAAAAATCATCTATTGAAATGTGTTTCGGCATTCTCATAAATCACTGTTATACGCAAAGTCTTTTTAGACCATAAGTCTTTGGACTAGACATCATCTGGACTGAAAATCACCTCACAGCTGTCCACCTTGATACCGGCCTCACTTTGTATTTTGTTAATGGGCCTTGAATATGCTGAAAAACCCATCAAACAAATACCAAGTGGGACTGGCATTGAGGTGGCCATTGGAAGTGACCTGTTAGGTGCTGTGGGATCTAGATCACAGACTTCAAGTCTCCACAGGTACAGTGGTTAGCACTGTTGCCTTGCAGCGAGTTTGTATGTTCTCACTGTGTTTGCGTGGGTTTCCTCTGGGTACTCCGGTTTCCTCCCACACTCCACAAAACATACTGATAGGTGAATTTAGATTGAGAGCCCCAATGGGGACAGGGACCAATATGAGTGTAAAGCGCTGCATAATCTGTGTGCGCTATGTAAAAATAAAGAATTATTATTATTTATCAGAACTCCAGCCCATATTGGTTGCTTTCTTAATTACTTTGACTTAACAGTAACACATTATCACTTTTTCATAAGGTATTTATTAGACCTAATACATATAGAGTAAACAGGCCTACAAAGTCCTTATGTCTGCATCATGAAAGTGCCTTGGACAAACTTAATGCTCTTTTTCTCTCCTTTTCGGTGGCTGTAGTCTAGGGTTTCCTAAAAGCAGACCTTAATACTTGAGTTTCTACAGGGTTATGCACTGAATTGTTCACTCCTTTTGGCATGCAAGAGGCATGCAACATTCTCAATTTGATTTAAAGAACATTTTTATATTTAACGCACAAGTCTGCTCTTGTTGATTATTATGGGAGCTGTAACATAACAGCTTGTGGGTACCAGTTTGCCCATCTTTGTTGTAATACTATGCCACCCTAGACTCCTAGAAACACAAATTCTAAGGGTGGGCAACACAACAACAAGGAAGTCCACAGGAAGGTGAAGGCAAGGGTATGACACTCAGGTGCGGGGCTAAAGTCCACAGACTACTCCTAGCTGGATTTCGCTGCATTGAGGGCTGTACTAAAGATGCCAGCCTCCAGGCTGGATAGCATCTACCAGAAGAGCTGGTAGTATGCTCAGGATGAACCTATGGGCAATGGTTGAGGCTAGGGAATGGCACTAGAGCACAATGCTAGGAAGCTAAGGTAGCAATAAACAAATATTCTCAAGGACAATCTCCAATGAAATTGACAGGCAGGGATTTAAGTTCAGGCAGGGGTGACAACTTGAGATAAAGGAAGATGTAATTGTCAGACTATGAGAAGAGTCAGAATCCAGGCAGGTTCAGCAACAACTGATCAAAAACACTGAAATCGGCAGGCAAGAGGAAGGCCTGTCTCCAGGCAGGGTTGGCAACTAAATCAAGAAACAAACTCAACTAGGAATAGACAGACAGAACATCCCCCCATAAGAACCTACCACGGACTCAGAAAAGTAGGCTTAGATGGAAAGGACCAAAGAAATATGCGAACCAAGACAGGGGCAAGAACGTTGGAAGAAGACACCCAGGACTGCTCCTCTGGACCAAACCCCCTTCCAGATCACCATGTATTGCAACAAACCATGAAAGACATGGTAATCAAGAATGCCATAGATCACAAATTCCTCATGCCCATGAAATGTGACTGTCACTGGAACTGACGTAAGGGGGTGATGGAAAGAATAGGAGGGTATGTAAGGCTTAAGCAAAGCAACATAAAACACAGGGTGAATCCGAAGTCCCTGGAGAAGGTCTAATCAATATGAGACAGGGGCATCTATTGGTCGACCTTGAATGGACCCAAGTAGTGGGGACCCAGTTTATCTAATGGCTGCTTTAGTCTCAGATGCTTGGTCAAAAGCCACACTCTGTCCCCAGGGCATATAAGCGGGGCTAAGAGCTATGCTGATCTACTGCCACCTTCTGTCAAAACTGGGCAGTCATCAAGGAGGTTTGTAGGGAATGCCAATGATCAACCAAGTAACGTACCAAAACTTTTGCAGAAGGAACCAAGGCAGTTGCTGGAGAGAGAAGCAATGCCCTAGGATTATAGCTAAGGCTGCAGAAAAAGGGGAACATCCCAAGGAGGAATAATGGAAAGAGTTATAAGAGAACTCTGCCAAAGGCATTAAATGGACCCAGCTGTTTTGTCAGAGTTTGTTGAATCTTTTCAGGTAATGTTCAAGTGACTGTTTCAGTCTGCCCATTGGCTGAGAATGATGTATGAAAGAGAACATAAGGCTCTCCAAAACCTTGAGGCAAACTGGATGCCACAGTCAGATGTAATATGAAGTGGTATACCATGAAGGTGTAAGATCTCTGAGACAAACACGTCCGCAAGTTCAAAAGAAGAGCGTAGCTTGGAAAGAGGTAGAAAATTATTTTGTTAATTGACATCTAGTATAGCTGTCAAGCCAGAAAAGATGGGAATGTCCACAATGAAGTCCATGGAAAGTTGTGTTCACGGTAGAGTTGACACAGGCAATGAATGAAGTAGAACTATGGGTTTAATGTGAAGAGTTTTCATGAGGGTACAGACTGGACAAGAGGGAACATAATGGATAAAATCCTGTTGAGATGTAGGCCACCAAAAGGATCTGGAGAGAAGCTCAGAAGTCCAATCTGCGCCAGGATGTCCTGCAGCCAAAGAACGATGAGACCATTGAAGAACCTCAGAGTGAACTGTTTCGGGAACAAACAGCTGAAAATGATGGGAGTAACACAGGAGGAACTGAAGGCTGAGCCATCTGTATGTGTTTTAATGTCTTGGAGGATAAAGTAGCTAGTACACAAGAGGAAGGAACAATGCTCAGGAGTGGGGCTAGAGTCCAAAGACTACTCCTAGCTGGATCTCGCTCCAGTGAGAGCCATATTAAAGGTGCCAGTAGATTAAACACACATTATTCAAAATGTAGATTCCTGGTCCATGCCCCTCATATTCGATTGCTGCCTTGTCCTACTGTAATGTTCACTGAGGAGAGATCACAAAATCCAACATGAGAATTGTCAGAAGATTTAGATCAGTGACAATCGCTTTGAAAGCAGAGCCAGACACAGGTCAAGGTCAGAGGCTATTAGCTGGTAAGGAAAAGTAAGTGATAAAACTTTGTCAGAGGCAAGCCAGAAACCAATAGTTGTTGTATTAATAAAATTTTTTATAGGAAGCTGGGCTTGTGTAGGCCAGCCAGTTAGGAGGTTCTTGTGTACAGGCGCGGATTGTCCTATATGGGGATCAGGCATCCCCCGGTGGGCCAAGCAATCATGGGCTGGTTTCCACTGTCTAGTCTATGCTGTTTATATGAGGGATTGGAGAAATGTCTGATTAAGGTGTGACTTATGAGCCGAGATGATGAGAGTTTACTGAGTAGCAAGAGCAGTGTTTTGCATGAGGGAGATAGCATACACTCTACATTCCCCTCCGAGTAATTCTGAGTTACAGGTTGTCACTTCTGAAAAAAAAAAAATGTACGTGCAACTTCCCTTACAATTTATCTTGATGGCTTCGGTACCTGACCTTATGCAGCAGCCACCACGAAATGAGGTTGGAGAAGGGGGAGGCAAGTTATAATGCAGTCCTGCCAGCAGTGCTTATTTATGGTCCTCAGATCATGGTAAAGCCTAAAGAGCTTTCTGATAATTGTTTAGAAAAGCATAAGTCGCTCTCATATCAGCAGTGTGGGGACCGGCACATGTCTAAAAAGTGTGTCACTAACATGAGAAGCTTGGAAAGCTCTGCCTTAAGGGGTTAAATGCTTAAGTGGCCCAAATGCTTTCAGAAGCCATGTATTAGAGACCTCTTTAGCATTCACAGGTTAAAAGCCCAATTTCACTCTTTCAGCGCCAGAGAGGAACGTCAACGCATTGCAACGCAAAGTGGCTACATCTCTGGAGCTAAAATAGTTAAACAACTGGGGAAATGTTATTTGTCCTCTACAGTGCAGTTAGTTGTCCCCAGAATGACCCCTCTTTTTATTTGTGTATATGACCCTTATGGCTGCATGCACAAAAGAAAAGAGCAGAATTTCTGGGGCAAACCAACTGTTCCGCATAAAAAAATCCCTTCACATTAAAAGGGTATTTTAGCCCAATTTAAATTAGTGGTAACTTCGTGAACCTTTATTTATGTCCTATAGTGTACATAGTTTGTGCCCGAATTGTTTCAGTTTTCTTCTGTGCATATGTCCCGTAGGGGGAAAACCCACTGCTCCATTGGGGTGAATTTAATGTTCTTGATATGCTATCATGTTCCCTGACAGAAAACTGTCTGCAAACAGATCCAAGCAGCCTACTGTCAAGGACAAAAAAAATGTAAATGAATAAAACATTATATAGGTAACTTGACTACATGTTATTTATTTTCAGAATATGTAAAGTCTCAATAAAGGATTACTGTTCCTTTAACAGCATGGATGCTAGACAGGTATCCGATGCATTGGACTTCTCTAGTATTCAAGAGGGTTAACCCTTTGAGTGCCAGAGGGGTAGGCAGGTCATTGCTTTGCAATGCTTGGCACACTTCTCTGGCACTCAAAGGGTTAACTCCTTGAGGACCAGAGGGGTGTGCAGGTCATTGCTTTGCAATGTGTTGCACACTTATCTGGTCATCAAGAGGTTAAAATGCCATTTATATCAGCCGGAATTTTATATATCTTCCCTACGGTGCAGCTGGCTTGCCCCAGGATTACGCCACATTTATTGTTTATATAGACAATTATGTATTAACTTTTATCATTTCAGTCACTGAACACATATAACTCTCTTTATTCTTTTAGTCTCCCATCCCAAGAATAATTATTCGGTAAGGAAAACAAGCAGCTTAGCCTTGCCATCTAAGAATGAGAGAGGCACTGAAAATCTGCAGCGACATCGCATGCGAAAACCACCAAACAGCGGCAAAGACTATGCCAGGAATGTAGTGGGGTCAGACATCGCTAGTGATGTTTGTAGGGAGCCAAAGGATTCTGCCAACCAGATAACCCGAAGTGCTAAGCAGGTAATGCACAAAAGATATGGAACTACTATACCAAACCTTTTTTAATTCTTGTATACTAACCACATCTTTAAAGTGATAGTAATGTCTGTTTTTTAACCAATTGTTATATTGTAGATATTAAAAAATACATTATTTGAGGTTAGTCTGGTCTCTCAAACCTTTATAGTTTGAGAGATATACGATGTTAAAGTTCCCCCCTCCCTCCCATTCCGCAGATGGAGGAGATTCGGGTCATGCAACCTGACGGCAGCTCTTCAGCAGAGTTGAAATAGCTCTGTCTAAAAATAAATACTTTATTGGAACAGTCTACAAAGTGTCCCTGGTGCAAGCACACTTTGTAGACCATTCCAGTTAAAGGGGATCTCTCACCTAATTACACTTAATGCTCTTTAGTTAGAGCATTTATCTAGAACACTGAAAATAGTGTTCATTAGATTTAAAAAGTAGTTACATGCGCAAAATGTAAACTTTAAAAAGTGTCTGGCAGCCTACTTCCGGTTTGCCGACCAGAGACAGCTCCATCCCACTACCCTTCATCCTCGCATGACGGAGGCTGTCTGTCACTAAAGTGGAGCGATCGCATTGGCTAGATATCGATCTCTCAAGAATACACTTACCACCCAATACTGGCTGGTGTGCAGGCTCTCCACTCCTTCTCCCCTTCTTTGTGCGACACGGACAAGCAACCTAATAACAAGGCTGTCTTCACTATTCTTACTGACCTCTGCCCCTGGCTAGCCAATCATCATGCTATTATATTGACTGGCTGAGGTCACTTGCCTATGGATGTGATGCCTCAGCCTCACTCCAGTACAGGAGCCTATTTTTTTCCCTTACAATAATTATAAGCTGTGCAGAATCAGCAAATGCTTGTGTTACCCAGGAAACGTAACGATTCATCCGGAGACCTAGAGACAATGCCCTAAATCCAGTCACCTGGCAAGTTCTCAGCTACGTTTCTAAGTTAGTGTGGCTATTTTAAATATGCACTAAGCTCCAATAGCTGTCTGTGGTGTTTGAGTGATCTTCACATAGTTTGCTATGTAGCCACAGACCTCAAATGCCCTCCCTTAACCCTTTGAGTGCCATAGGGATTGTGCCTTGCTCATCCCCTTTGTCACTGTATTAGAACATTAAAAATGGAGTGTCTGGCTTCACATTTCATTCATAAACTGAGAACCAGCAGAGAAGCATGATTAAATCATTAACACTGTCGAGGAATATACAAGAAAAATGTATATTTGCCTCTATCAGCAATACAGGCAACAATAGAGTACTGGAGACCAACAGTAATTAATAAAATATAAATCATTATTTTGTATATCTCACAAAAATAGAATAAATTTGCGCATGATTAAAGCATTAACACTGTCGAGGAATATACAAGAAAAATGTATATTTGCCTCTATCAGCAATACAGGCAACAATAGAGTACTGGAGACCAACAATAATTAATAAAATATAAATCATTATTTTGTATATCTCACAAAAATATAATAACACATTTGAGATCATTTCACAAACTTGGTTGAATATGCTATTTCACAGCAAATAAATTGATTAAAACCAATTACACATACTTGTGTAAAAATATAAAATGTTATTGATATAACATAAATTGAGCATAAAGAGAGTGAAAGGCACTCACCAGTCTTAGGAAATTTCCAAAGCTTTATTCATATACTTGAGTATAACATTCAGGCAGAAATGCACCCAGGCCACAAGACGTTTTGGGGGAATCCCCCTTCCTCAATTCGGCCACTATATAACATAAATTGAATTATTAAAAATAATAATTTGCGCATGATTAAAACATTAGTTGATACAAAACTACAACACATAATGTATCTCACATATATGACAAAAGTCATAGGATATATATAAAATTGAAATACAATAAATATATAACAATATGGAATAAGAAAATCCTACCGTTCAGTCTGCTTTGCCAGTTCTCTCAGTATCCTCCATTTTCTCTGTGAAAAGACAAAGTTTTGCAATACTAATGAATAAATTAGTGTTAATGAGGTTTGATCAACAATGATATTGCATGCATGTAAGAAATAAAAAAAACTTACTTTCCTCTTTCCTAGGGATTAGTCTATCCTCAGCATAAAAAGTTTGCCAACAAATCTCAAAGTACAAGGCTTAAAGGACAGAGCAACTTCTCCCAAATGGATGATGGAGGGGCTCAGAATGCTGTGACTACAGGTGAAGAGAAGAGAGGACAGAAGAACAGCTACAGGAGTAGTAACAGGAGTGCTATACAGAATCACAATAAGACAACATAGTCAGGCTAAGACAGCAGAATAACAGCAGGGGTAGTAACAGGAGTGGTGCATAATGTATTACAATAAGACAATATGGTCAGGCTAAAAGAGGACAAACTAAGACCCACAGGAGTAGTAACAGGAGTCGTCCACAGAATCACAATAAAATGGCCAGGCTAAGAGAGTACAGCAGAACAGCCGCAGGGCAGACGTAGAAAACAGGAGTGGTGTACAGAATCAAAATAAGACAACATGGTCAGGCTAAGAGAAGACAGGAGAATGGCAGCAGAAAGAGAAACAGGAGTGGTGTACAGAATCACAATAAGAAAACACGGTTAGGCTAAGAGAAGATGGAAGAAAAGGTACAGGAGTAGTAACAGGAGTATAAGACTGCATGGACAGACTAAGAGAAGACAGCAGTACAGCCACATGAGTAGTAAAAGGGGTCTTACACAGAATCACAAAAAGGACATCACGGTCGGTTTGAGAGAAGTCAGCAGAATTGCCCCAGAAGAAGAAACAGGACTGGTGTACAGAATCACAATAAGAAAAGAAGGTCAAGCCTTCAGACACGTTTTAAAGAGGACGCCATCTCTCAATGTCTCTGCTGACCATATCACCAAAGTTATCTCATGATCCCATCATCTGCTACCTTAGGGCCATTTTACAGCTCATGGACAAATTGAGGCTGATGAAGAACTGGAGTAATTTGGGGCAAAACAACTGCACTGTAGGGGACAAGTACAACTCCCCACTGATTTAAATCCTTGAGTGCTATAAAAGTCTTCATGAGTTTGCTTCTCAATGCAACGGAGCCTGATGTAGATCAATCAGAATTTGGGAGAGGGGTGTTTGTTCCCTGTGGTGCAGAAGATTTGGTGCTAAATTGTTCCAGTTCTTAATACCTCAGCCTCTAGTCACATGCAAGAAGTCACAGAGAAGGTCCCACAGTCCAGTCATCTAATAGAACTGTCCCCATCACCACTAGATGGAGATCCATTCCATGTATACATGACTGGGCCTGAAATGCTACTTTTCTGCTCTGTGACTGCTTTGCACCAACAGGGATGATTTTCTAAAACATAAATGACCTGGTCATCTCATTCTTAGCTACTGAATTGTGACCCCCCCCCAACCCGCAGGATTTGTTGAACATGATGCATTATAATCCATGTGTGTGACGTGCTAGGATATAAGTCACATAGCAGGGTAATACCCCATTACATTACATGAAATCAAAAGGGCGATAAAGCTTCAATTTAGTTTAATGGTGTATTGTCCTACTGTTCACATGTAATGTCAGAGAAAAAGGGTACCATGTCATGAACCTGGCATGATGTGGCTGAAAATCAGTACTGCACCAATGTATTGCAGGCTCCTCCTAAGCGGTAAGCCTCATGTGAACATAATCAATTTGTAACTTACGTCACTCCCTATGTCCCTACTCTAGGAACTGTGGTGCTATGTTCCTGACTGGTGTGTCTGTGTCCCTCATGGATTCTTAAATGGTAAATTATTCCCTTTCTTATGTTAAATACCAATACATCTTGATTATATCTACCTGGCTGTTACTGAGCCACCTTGTCACAAATAATGACATATTTGCATATGGTGAAATCACTCTGATCTTTCACTTGGTGCTGTATAATTATGCATGCTGCTGAGAAGTCTCTCAAACAAACTCAAATAACTGATAAGGTTAATTGTAGTTTAAACAGGTGCTATTGGCCTGAAATATATTTTAGGCAGATAAACAGGGCCTTGTTTCTCCCTAGTCAAAGTAGTCTATGGACAAGGGTGAATAAACTGTGAGGGAAGCCTCAGTCTTTTCCTTCTTTTATGTGGTTTGTTCCTCACCTATAATTCTTATATATGCAGCCAGGGTGGAACTTCTGCCTGGGAATCGAGTGCAGTGCACCAGGGGACAAGAGCTAAAGGGTTCCCACTTACCTGTCTACACATACATTGACTTCCCTTCACTTTAGCAATCAGGGCAGCTTGTGGTTGCACTAGGTGACTATCAGTGGCCCCTTGTGAGTTTTATCAGAGTGCGCCCAGAATTTGGTTACCCTTTCTGAAACAAAATAGTCCTATCTCAGTGCTACCATGAGTGAACTATGGTGGGATGATGATACAGTGCTCCAATTCAACCATTGTTTTTGGAAACTATAATATCTTTTCTGCATGCTGCAGAGAAGCAGTAACCTTTTGCTCCCTGAAAGGAAAAGTTGACCCGGAGCAGTGTATCACCCCGGTGTGGCTCATTTAAGCAGGACTGAGATGAACAGTACACTCTGATGCATTTTGTAAATCAGTTGATGCCAAGTGACTTCACTTATCATGGTCTGGGGCAGTACAGATGTAGCTCTACTTTGTTCATGATTTTTCTCTCTTATCTGTATCTTTCTGTGTTAAGTAAACAAGAATTCCCATGCAAGTCAATGAAGCTGATTATCAGATTAAGAAGTCTTAACTCAGAAAGACAGCAGTTAAGTATGGCATTGGCTACATCTCTGTGTTTGAGGGGTAAGTCCTGAGGCACTGCACTGCACTGCATTTTGGTGCTATAAGGGAGTTCACAGCCAGGGAGTTTTCTGTTGCCTGGCTTACATCAGGGATGTGACACTTACTGAGCAAGTCAGTAGGGGACACAGTCCAGTCTACAGAAGTAGTTAGGTGAACCTGAGCCCTTTAATGTCAGTGGTATCTCTTGCCATTCATTATTAGCCATTCTTCTTTGTTTTAACACAGCAGATTCAGTCATACCAGTGAAAATACAGAGATGTTTTAAATAATTGATAATATAATCTATTGCTCTCTTTGTACTAAATCATTCTCACTTAAGATATTTATCATATTTATCTGAATTATTTTTAATGAGTATATACAAAAATAATTTTAATTGTAGTACATTAAAACCAAAAAGACTCAGTATAAATATGTAAATCTATTTCAATAAAGTTTTATAAAAAGTATTTTTTTATTTGTCACTCAAGGCAAAGGAATATTTGGTGCACTTAAGAAATGGAATGAAGGAGAATTCTGAATTCATTCAGAAATTAATACAAAATATTTGTGACATATATATTAAAACTATGAATGAATGGCACATTCAGTATATTTGATCAAATCTATTTGTTCATTTTGTTCTTTTGTTCATTCACACTCTTACTCACATGCTTGTGTTTACACGATTCATAACATGATGCTGGAAGTCCAGCAGTGTCCTCAAAGCCATGGTCCTTCTGCATTTTATGTCCAAAAACAAACATCAAAAAACCAAATACCCTGCCACCACCGATACTGCCTGTACAAACTAAAATAACAATCTCCCTTAATTTTGCCCAGGCCCTAGCCTGAATGAGAAAACACAAATTAACAGGGATTGGATTGGCTTTTATATGGCCATACCTGTTCAAAATATTTCCCACGCTCTAGTTGTCTGGTATTGTGGGGTAACCTCCCCTCCCAGCCAATCAGCATCTAGCTGGAGGGGTCATGGATGCACGTAATGTCAGCCCTCCAGCTAGCCACATTTCCAGCCAATGGCGGCATGGAAACTAATTTGAACAGGGTTAGCCATATAAAAGCCAATCACTGTTCATTTGTTTTTTCTCATTCTGGTAGGGTAATGGCCAGAGCAAGATTAAGGGGGTGGTTATTTTAATTTGTATAGGTGGTGATTGTGCAGTATTATTCATTTTTTTATATCTATTTGTTTTTGGACAGACGATGCATGAGGGCTTCAAGGACACCGCTGGACCTCCGATATCAAGTGTTATGACTTGGGGGGCCTACTCAGAACATCAGTGAACAAATTTCACCATAAATCTAACTAACCAAAAGGGAGGGGGGGTGCAAAATCTACCTAAAAATAATTATTTTTGCTGTGAACAAGTCTAGTATACTACAGAAACACATAATTTTCCTGCACTCTAGTGTGGTGTATTTTAGGAGAAGAGCATAGTGGAAGGAGTCAGAGTGAGTGGTTACTTAGTGGATCATAGTGCTGGCTGACACTATGACCACAATCGCTGTTTTTATATAAAAAAAAAAAAAAAAAAAGATAAGCTGGATAAGTTAGTGACACTGAGAAGGAGGAGTCATTAGCAAGAATGCATGAAAAGTCCCATTTTGTTCCACAGAGAAACCCAAAGATATTATGGTGTTTTGCTATGACCACAGAAACTCTTGTGAAAATGCTTCAATTTCCCACCTATGTTATTTGATGGGACAGAATGTTCTGCCCATATACTACTTAAACTCATAATGTCAGCACTGTAATGTGGTGCTTTTTTAGGAGAAAAGCAGAGGCAAAGGTGACAGTGAGGGAGAGAGAAAAAATGTAAATCAAATATTAAAAAAATAAAGTGGTTACTTAATGGTTTTTAAGCTTTTTCTGGCACTAACTTTCTCCCTCGTCCTCTACAATGCAACCTTCCACTCGATCTATAAGCATATCTTTATATTTCTTGACAGAATTTCATTCCTCAAAAAAATGCTGGTGATCATCATGATTCCTTGTTGTGGCAAAGTGATCACGTTTTGGTAGAAATTCTGTAATTTTGTGTTTAAAGCCAGGGGTCCAGCAAAGTGGCAAGAATGTATTCCTCATTGTTTTTAAGGGACACAATGCGAGGATCTTTCTTAAAGCACCCTGACATGTGCTTGACCAGATGTTGCATATCTGTGCTGTTATCATGGTAAGATTCCTGAGCCATTCTCCTCAGTTTTTTCTACAGTAAATATGTGAGTTGAAGAATTTTACCAATTCCTGCCTGTACGCAGCAGTTCACGTACATTGCACATTAGTTGCCATTGTTAGGGTGACAGAGGCTTACTTCATAGCCTTCCAGTTTTGCATTGGTTACTCGCTAATGCCTAACTGTGCTCGAAGAAATACTCTAGAATTTGCTATGTGGAATTCCACCTGGTAGGGACCACCATTTTCAGCTGGTGATGGGGCAGGTTGTTACACTCTTGTATGGAATAGAATTCATTGTGTGCATCGTAGAAGCTAAAATGGGCACAGATTTTGTGGGCAATATTCAGTATATTCAGTACATCCATGGCTTTGTGGGACTGTCTCTCAAAACTCTGCATGCACATTGTAGTATGCCAATGGTACAGGCCATCCTGCTGATGCTGCCTTTTAATCACACTCCTAGAACCAGAGGAAAGATTACTGGTTATCACCTGATGCTGTAAGCTAGTGTTACCCAATGGTAGTGAGAGGGAAACCCAGTAAGCAGTCACAGTCATTGAGTCTGCGATCTGCCCACTTGTCCACATATGTGTTGTCAGATAGATATCTTGTCGTATGAGCTTTCCAGCCCATTGCCCACCACACTTAAGTTCTGTCTGTACATTTCTGGCACAGCCCACCTGAAAAAATAATTGTGGCTTGGGATATGTCAAGGACAAGCTACACATGACAGTTCTCTAAATCCTCGGTTTTCAACAAAAGAGTAAGGCAGTATGTCCTCTGTCAACATCTTGGCAACCTTGCCATTCCACGTGCATACTTTGGGATTGTTTTTGTGAAGTTTTTGAGTCCTTCCCAAGAACTCACTAAGTGTGGGTTAGCAGTACATGGCAGAAGAACCTTGTAACTTGATTGCTTTAACAACATGACTAGAGGAGGGGGTGGAGGATGAGGCAGCATGTGTGGACAGTCTATGATCTCTTGCCATCTCTTACAGCAAATTCAGTCATACTCCACTGCAGCAGCCATAGGTGCTATTTCAAATGAACAAACTCTTGGTACACTTTCTGACACATCATTTTTACTACTACTATTATGTGCCCAACAGCCCCAGGAACTTTTCGGAGTGCTTTTGCTGCTGCAAGTTGTGGCACCCCTGACATTTTGGTAGTATATCTCCCAGTCAGATCTGTGATTGTGCTTTAGGTGGGATCTCAGACCTAGGTGTGAGCCTACAACCCCCTGCTCACATGCTTTTTTACACCGACAATCGATAGCAACATACTTTGGATCATGAGTAAAATATCTCCATACTGTGGACTCCATGACTGAGGGGTTCCTGAAGGATTGCTACTACTACAGAGGCTAGATGTTGCTGCCATTGGTCTACTAATAGGTGTCACAGGTGCTTCACTTCCATGAGCAGCAGAGGCACGCATGATAGCTAAGGTTGTGGATGTTGATAACCTGTGTTGGTTCTGCTCATTACTCAACATTAGTAGTGTGTGTGGCTGAGTGGGACTTGGACTTTGAAACAGTGACAATGCTGATAATGACTGAAGGATAGCAGTGTATTGTTTGACATATTTGCTTGTCCAGGGCCAGACCTTCCATTTATTTTCTCAAACAGTTTATAGACAGGCACAATGTTCCTTTCTAGTGGTGGAATCACAGCAGAAGCCTTTGCCTTTAGGGTAACCTTCTGGCCATGTCATCATCTCTCTCTCTCACTCTCAACTTCATCTGTATCTGAAGAAGAGGAGGATGCTTGAGAGATATATTCTAGATCTACATCATCAGTCAATAGGTCATCCTCAGCATTGCCCACCACTTCCTGTCCACTACTTTTATATTCCTCTAGGTTTTTACAGATCTCAAGCAATTTCTTTTTATTTTTACAATGTTTGCTACTACTTTCAGGACAGGTGTTTTTATGCTTGTTTGTCTCAATGTCAGATGCAGCAGTTGGCTGAGCTGCTACACCCTCTTACATTATACCATCAACACTAGAATGTGACTCGCCATATTCAGTGTTTTTTAGATGGTTTATTAATAGTACTGTAGTACTGGTGCTGGAACTTTTGGTAGGAAAAACCGCATCATTCTTGGGAGGAGTGGGATCACCATCATTTATTGCACACGATGCAGCAACCATATCTGCGTTCAGTTTTAGGACTACCACTTTACTCACACGTCCATACACTGCTCCTAGCCCTTTCTCCCTTTTCCTTATGCTTTTTCTGGACTTTACTCAACTACTGTGTGTGGTTTTAATGTGAAGTACACAATAGAACTGATTGTGTGGGATGTCTTGCCTTGGCCCTCAACAAAATACTCTGTCTCGTCTTGTATCAGCTTGCCTCAGTCACAGCTCAAGTCAGGTTCCCTGCCTCTGTCATCTATCAATTTTTGTATTTAATATTTTTTAATTAACTGCCCCCCATCCCTATCACTGTCAACAAAAAACAAACTCACCCCCACCACACTCTCTGTTCAACTACTTCTTTCCCCAGACTCTCCTAACACAGCAATAACAGCTAGATCAGGAAGGAACTTGGATCATGGCTGCCTCTGTCTTTCCAATCAGTCACAGAGATCAATTTTTGTACTTTGGGCAGGTAATGAAAAATAGGGACAATATGGTTAAATAACCTAATGGCATCTGCTTTCCATTTATTCAATGAAACTCCTCTATCAATTAAGGCATGGATCAACACCATGAACTCCTTTCTTGGGTAACTTGCCACATGCCTCCTGATACTCAACCTACCTCACAGCCTCTTGCTGATAATATTTAACACCCATCACCATCCCTGACCCTCTCTTGTCTGCATTTTTGATGACAATATCATCAAATTCACTAAGATGTTTCAAAGCCACAATTTCTTGTTTATTTAAATTAGAAATGTCTTTTGTTTGATAAACTAAGACACAACTCAATTAAATCCTTTTCTACCAATTCTTGAAAGTTATCAAGCACTGAATCTCTACAGCTCACAGGGTAAAAATATGACTTCAATGACAAATCTACTCTAAGTTTCAGTATCATGATCATTTGTCTCATCTGAACCTCATGTTGGATGTTCACTAGATCTGCCAGACAACACAGATCCTTGAAAGACAGATCAGTAATATCACATGTATCTCTAAAAACCAGTAACACTTGTTGGTAAATCTTCCTCTTCTTGGTTTATATCATGAGGATCTCTTTACAAATATTTTTTGGTAGCGCCAGATGTGGTTGTTATATGCTAACGTTTCAGATACCTTAAGTTCTATGGCATGTATGAAAGAATACAAAATTAAATCCTATGTAAATTGTGCAACAAGGGGAGTGGTGTTTGTTAATTTGTCAAACATCTAAGATACCATATGTAGGGAAAACAATCAGAACCCTAAAGGAAAGCATGAATGAACAGTTTAGTGATATCAGGAGCCCCAATTTTAGATCTAATATAGCCTCACGTTTTAAATAGATTCATGGTGGCAGTTTTGATATGTTGTCAATACAGGGAATAGAAAGGGTGGCCTTGGAGCGAGAGGTTGAGATCTGGACAACAGAATATTGAGGCGTGAAGTATTTTGGATTTTCATAGTGTGTACTAGACATACATCTGGTCTGAATAAGAGTTATGATGCCACTTGCTTCACTTAATCTTTTGTTCAGTATCCCTTAGTAGGGCTTCTGAAGTTTTGTTCTCATATATTGACAGCAGAATATGTTTTTTTATTATTATTTAAATTTATAGGCCCTTATATGTAATAAAAGAGGATTTTAGTCTTCCCTGTTAAATCCTTTTCTCTTAGTCCATACAGGTTACTGGTAACTTTGGGTAGACGATCAGCCCCTTTAAGTAGACAGGAACAAATCTGAGAAGTGAATGCAGGAGGTGGAGTCTACCTTCCCTCCTTGGCTACTGATAGATAGTGTCTCAAATCTTACTGGAGCAGATTAACTATTGACTAGGTAGTGAGAAGGAAAATAAGACTCCTGTGACCCCCATGTTCTGCCACAGCAGAGCCAAGCATGGTTCCTTGACAGGGTGGGAGACCAGTAACCTGTATGGACTAAGAGAAAAGGATTTAACAGGTAAGACTAAAATCCTCTTTTCTCTGTCGTCCAATATAGGTTACTGGTAACTCTGGGATGTCCAACCATTGAGTTTCCCAGAGGTGGGAAGTAAGGCAAGGACCAAAAGCCAGGCCCCCAAAGTCACCAGAGCATATATGAACCATCAGATCAGAGATAGCCGAACGAAAACAAATGAAGTATCAATGGACACTGAACAGGGGTAACAACACCCCATGAACTGTCACACAGCACACTGAACTAGAGCCAACAGGGCTCAATAGTGAAAGAAGCATCAAGAACCGAAGAACATCCTAGACAGGCAAGACTTCCTCCAGGATCTTCCTCCCAAAGCTGGCATCAGATGATGCCAGCACATCAACACGGTAGTGCTTTGAACAGGTGTGCACAGATGACCAAGTGGCAACCTTGCACAACTGATCAGCGTAGGGCTGATTCTTGTAAGCCCAAGAAGCCCCAACAGATCTAGTAGAATAAGCTGTGACCCAAAAGGGAACAGGCTTCTTCCTTAGCTCGTAAGCCTTACGAATAGTGGACTTGATCCAAGATGCAATAGTCACTTAGATGCAGGTCTCCCTGCCCTTGGGCCCTCAGGAATGATGAACAGCGCGTCACATTGTCTCATGGACTCAGTGCGATGAACATAAAACTTGATACAACGCACCACATCTAACAAGTGGAGATCCTTCTCATTGTCTGAGGAAGGGTCAGGGCAGAAAGAAGGAGCCACAATCTCCTGATTAATGAGGAACTCAGAAACAACCATTGGGAGAAACTCCTGTGAAGTGAGAAGCACCACCTTGTCTTAGTGAAACAGCACAAAAGGGTGGTTTATCAGACAGAGCATGCAACGCTGTGACACGGCGAACAGACACGATTACCAGGAGAAAGGCCAATGTGCCATGTCAGCAGACGTAGAGGAATAGTAGCCAAAGACTCAAAGGGAGGACGCTGAAGGATGCCCAAAACCAAGTTAAGATCCCACTGAGGAGAGGGAGCCTGAAATACAGGACGAGTACGAACAATGCCCTGGAAGAAACCCTAGACATCAGGAAGAATAGCAATGCGCCTCTGAACGAAAAACAGAGAGCTAATGCCTGAATCGTAAGGGAACTCAACTGAGGCCTTTGTCCACACCTTCCTGTAGGAAGGCCAGGACCGTAGGAAAATCAAAATCCGGAGACGGGTCCTTATCAGCACACCAAGAAAGAAAGGAAGACCAGACTCAATGGTAAGCCTTAGAGGAAACAGGCTTGCGTGCAACAAGCATAGTCGCCACCACACCAGATGAAAACCCTTTCTACCACAGTGGTGAGGATTCAATGTCCAAGCTGTTAAAGCTAGATGATGGACATCCTCCTTCCACAGTTAACCCTGTAGAAGAAGATCCGGACAGCTAGGGAGCCGGAAAGGCTCCACCACCGATAGATCCAGAAGCTCTGGAAACCAAGCCTGGCGAGGCCAGAACGAAGCGATCAGGAAGACTGGACAGTGCTCAAGTCTCAGTTCTCTTATCACCTTGTGCAACATGGGAATGGGAGGAAAGATGGAAGCCAGAGGAAACAACCAAGGAATGGACATGACATCCACTGCTAGAGCTAGTGGATCCCTCCAGTGAGAGCAGAATGGAGTCTTCCAGTTGTGTCTTGTCACCATCAGGCCGATGTATGGAAGACCCCACCTCTGAACAATGAGGTAGAACACCTCAGGATGCAGTTTCCACTCTCCGCTGTCCACTGTGTGTCGACTGAGGAAGTCTACCATAATGTTGACTACGTCAGGAATGTGAACTGCGGATATGGCAGGAACATATTCCTCTGCCCAGGACAAAATAGTCTTTACCTCTAACCAAGCTGCAAGACTTCTTGCTCCGCCTTGCTTGTTGATGTAAGCCACTTTCGTGGCGTTGTCGGACTGAACCCTGACTGGGCAGTCTTCCAGCTCGCGTCCAGTGGCGAAGGGCATGTAATATCACCAGAAGCTCCAAGACCTTGATGGGAAGGAGATATTCATCCTGAGACCACCATCCTTGAGCCTTCAGGTGACCCAAGACCACTCCCCAGCCGGATAGGCTGGCATCCGTCGTCACCGTGGTCCATAAGGACATCAGGAAAGGCTTACCCTTCATCATATTGGAGAGGTTGAGCCACCACAACAGACTCAGTTCCACATGAAGAGGAAGGGACACTGACATCTTCAGGAGGTCCGGCTGACCCCTGCACACTTGGGTCACAAACCTCTGGAGTTGCCTGGTGTGAGCCATGGCAAATGGGACTGCTGCTATGGTGGAAATGAACTTCCCCATTAGAGAGGACAAGTTCTTGGCTGGAAACCCTGTGTGCGATCTGGTGAGCCACCTCGTCCGTGAGAAACACCATGCTCTGCTGAGTGTTGATGAAAAGGCCCAGGAAGACCAGTCGCTGGGATGGGACAAGATCCGACTTGTCCATGTTGAGGATCCACCCGTGATGGGTGAGTGCATGAATGCAGTCCTGAACCTGCTGCTGAATGAGTTCTGGAGAAGGGGCTTTCAGAAGCAGGTCATCCAGTGGAGGACAGACGCTAAGGCTCCCAGGACTCGATTGGAGACTTGAGGAGCTGCAGTCAGACCAAAGGGAAGAGCAGAAAACTGAAAATGCCTGTGGTCACAGGCAAATCTGAGGTACTGCCGGCACTCTGGATGAATGGCGATGGGCAGATATGCGACCTGAAGATCCGGAGAAGCAAGGAATTTCCCAGGGAACATGGCAGCAATCTCCATCCTTAGGGACTTGATAAACGAGTCTTCACCACAAAGGAACTGAGATCTTTCAGTTGCAAAATTGGACGACAGCCGCTGTCCTCCTTTGAAACCACAAACAGGTTTGAGTAAAAACCCAAACCCCTGTCCTGAACAGGAAATAGCTCCAGAACCGCCTTGTCCAGAAGGGCCTGGATGGCGCCATTGAACAGACAGCGTTTCTCTACACCCTGAGTAGTGCGAGAAGGGAAAAACCCGAAGAAAGAAAGAGGTGAAAGAGGTCCTGTACCCCTCTGCCATCTGTATAACCCAAGGGTCCACCACGGAGTCCTCCCAGATGCTGCGGTAGCAGCGCAGACGACCACCCACATCAGAGTGGGGTCCTGGGTTCAGCGAATCATGCTGAAGAAAGTGTGGAAGCCTTGGACTTGGTGAGACCTTAGGCTTCCATTGTGGTTTGGGCTTGGAGGAGGAGCGCGGAGCTGGGGGAACCACCTGGTTCACCTGGCATGTCTCAGTCTGGAAGCACGAAAAAAACGATTACATTTGATAAGCGTCTGCTTCCTAGAAACCATAGACAGGAGGGTACTCTTACCCCCTGTGGCCTCACTAATCAGATCCTGAAGATCTGGCCCAAACAGAGAAATACCCTAAAAGGGCAAGGAGAGCAATGTTTTCTTAGAAGCAATGTCAGCAGACCAGATCTTGAGCCAAAGAGCTCGTCTGGCAACCACAGACATGGTGGAAACCCTTGCCACCAACAGATGTCATCAACAAGGCAGCAGAGACCTAATGTTGGGCTTCAGAATGTTGGCAAGAAGTCTCAACATGGCAGAAGCAGGAGCTCTCAGACGAACTGCAAGCCGGAGCTGTTCAGTCCAAACTGCAATGGCCCTATACCCAGGTCGCAGCAAATGCTGGATGTACGGAAGTACCAGCGGTGGCGAAAATGGATTCGAGGGAGGCCCCAAGTTTCTCGTCAGACCAGTATTTAAGAGCAGAGGCATCAGCAACTGGCAAAACAATGGACTTAGAAAACCTAGATAACAGGGGCATCCACTTTGGGGGGGTGAACCCACTGAGCTAGCTCCGCATGAAAAAAAGGGGGTAAGGCTTAGCAAACATCTTGGAGACAGAAGGCTTTCTGTCAGGAGACTACCACTCATCAGGAACTAACTGGCCAAGAGTGGGTTAGGTGGAAAACAAGTGTGGGGCCGTTAGGGCTCCAGAAGTACATCAGAGGGGTCCGAAGAAACCTCTTCAACCATGGGAATGTTTAGGGTGTTTAATACGGCTCTGATCAAGCCCTCAGCAGAGGGATCAGGGTGAGCCTCAAAGGGTGTCTCCAAAGAACTGAGATGAGACCACTGCAGAATATTGCTCAGCATCATAATCCACCAACAGTTTATCATCAGAGGAATCTGATACATCAGGTCCTCCCTGCAGTTTCAGTAGGGAAGATCTGACAGAAGTAGGGGTCAACCAGGAGCAGAAGACTCCCTGTAACTGGGATGGAAGAGTTGTGTAAACTAGAGGTCTCTAGTAGCAGCCTAAAGTCTTGCACCCAAACTGGCTCTAATGCATGGCTGGGGGAAACTCAGACACAACAGAACCTGCTGGGCATAAATGACCTGAGAATTCTCTAGGCAACCCTGATAGACATGAGGATCACTGCGCAATGGGGGACAGAGACCCCAGTGTTCTTAGTCTTAGTCCTAGCCCCAAAGGAATAGACATTCCCACAGTGTCAAAACGTTCAAAGTGTAAGGAAATACCCAAATACAGTGTGTATGATTAAAATTTCACCCCAGAAATCGCTAAAATACACTTATCTGGCAGGCGAAGGGTTAATCTGCAGAGGAGAGAAGGGGGGGTCCAAGTCCTACATAGGATACTCGTTCTGGGAAGGCACAAAATGGCTGCCGCGATGGAGCCAATCAGGAACGAGCATGAGATGCAAACTCTCAAGGGAAATGTAGTTTTCCCAGAAAAAGTACCCCAATAGTGCCCGAAGCCCCCTGAGCCCCCCAACACACATTAAAAGTTGACTGGATAGTAGAGCAAGAGCAGACAATTAAAATGAGCCATCTCTGAAGTCGCTACATTGAGCTCTTGCAAAGAAATGTCCCAAACTTTACAGTCCCATAGAAGTGAATGGAGCAATGGCATCTATGCGGTAAAAGCGTGCCTTAAAGGCAGGGAACACAATGTTTGCAAAGTTGTAACTGTGAAGTAAATTTGGACTAAACATCACTAAAACATGTCACTAGACCCAACAAACACTGAGCCCAGTAGGGAAAGTGCTCAAAACCCCCCAAAAGATGCTAAACCAGCAACCAAAGGGTTGTTACCACAGAAACTTGCTCCAAAACACCCAACAGACATACAGATAAACCCAAAGAGTGCAGGAGTATGCAATAGGAACTCCAAAGGAAAACTCCTGTGCGGAGGGACAACTTGGGACATGTGGACCTCAACACTCAAAGCGTTGCTCGTCCTTCCTGCAGATCTTCTTTCTTCAGACTACCATGTATCAAGAAGAAGCCTCAGTGGGCAACTCCCGAGGAAAGAACTTGCAACCAAGATTTTTCCCCCCAGGGATTAAGGTCCACAAAAGCACCTGGTAAACTGAGCTGTCCACATTTGGGTGATGGGAATTGTCAGTGATGGTAATATGCCTTATGGTGGTATCCCATATTTAACAGAAAATAATAAAAAGCTAAAACTATAGCAGAACTGTTCTCTTGCCTTGTGTTTTCACCAAGGAACAAATCTTACTGGAGCTGATTGGCTAGCAGCAGCCAAGGAGGGAAGGTAGGCTCCATACCCTGCATTCACTTCTCAGAATTGTTCCTGCCTACTTAAAGGGGCTGATCGCCTACCCAAAGTTACCATTAACATGTATTGGATGACAGAGAAATAACTATTCCCCTATTTTATCTTCGTTTTTCAATTCTCTCCATTCTAATATTTTAGATTTTCTGTTTTTATATTGCTTAGGCATTCACCCTCTTTCAAAGAATATAATGTTTCAATAGGATGATTAAAAAGTTATATATGTTGGTTTTATAAAATATTTTTATTTGATCTAAAACTTCAAATTATTTGATTCTGCTTATTGAGATACAAATATGAGAACCCTGACATAACTGAGGAGCATTGTATTTAAATCAAAGTCTGATGAGGTTAGCTTCTATTTTTTGTCATTAGAATTAAATGCTAAGTGGCTTTTATAATCCTTTTTTAATCCCTTGAACTCAAAAATCGCTTTGCTTTTTCTTGGACAACCTTGCAAGCTGATAACGTTTAAATACTAGAGGAATTACTGTGGAGAATGTTTTCTTCTCTTAACCCCTTAAGGACCGGGAAAATCTGAGTTAGATTTGACTTAAGGAACGGAGCAATTTTGACTTTTTTGACTATGTCTTTGTTAAACCATATTTTCTCTTTCATTCCTTTTGTGCACCCACATAAATTATATACTGTTTTTTTAAGCACAAGTAGGGCTTTCTTTTGATACCACAATTATATGAATACCTCATTGTTTAATTTGATTAAAATAGAAAAAAAGAGGAAAAAAATTGAAAAAAAACAACATTTTGCTTACATTTTTCTGTCAGGATTTGCATACTATTAGTTAATGGAAAAAAATACCCCTAAATATATTCATTTGCTTCTCCTGAATATAAGAGTACCCCATATGCCTAGTATTTTAGTCCTTTACTCACATTTACAAGGTAAATATTACAAGATGGCTGCTGTTATTTCCAACTTGTGATGTTTCAACAATTGGCATGTGAGCATCATAGCTTAGCTGACGGTGCCAGAACCAAAAATGTCCCACAAAGGTATATGTTTCTGAAAACTACACAACATAAAGTAAATAATCAGGAGAATTTTGGAGTTTTTCATGCAGCTATTTTTCCAGAAAAAAATTTCAAAATTGTGGTAATATTTTGTTTTTTTGCAGTTTTCACACTTACATTTCAATACTACTGTTGATATCAAGCACATGATAGGTGAAGATTTTTAAAAATGCATTGTTTAGTGTTCAGCTCCTTCTTCTGAGTACGGCAATACCCCATATGCATAGGTTTCTCAAGGTTTGGGAGAGCTACGGGGCCCAAATTGGAACATGCGCGTTTCCAGTTTCACACTTTGAATTTTCACAGCTTGCATCACTGGTGCCATGTCTCATTTGGGGCTGTGTAACAGTGCTCCACTCTAAGATTTCCCCACAAAAGTATATATTTTTGGAAAGTAGACACCCCAGGCTTTCATTTTATGTATGTTTTCAATTTTTTTACGCAGCCATTTTACCACCAATCGCTCGTAAATCTTGACGTAAGTTAAAAAAACACAGTTTTTCACACTTGCACTTCAATGTTGATGTGAATTTCAAGCACAGGATAGGTGAAGATTTTTAAAAATGCATTGTTTAGTGTTCAGCTCCTTCTTCTGAGTACGGCAATACCCCATATGCATAGGTTCTTCAAGGTTTGCGGGAGCTATGGGGCCCAAATTGGAACATGCGCGTTTCCAGTTTCACACTTTGAATTTTCACAGCTTGTATCACTGGTGCCATGTCTCATTTGGGGCTGTGTAACAGTGCTCCACTCTAAGATTTCCCCCCAAAAGTATATATTTTTGGAAAGTAGACACCCCAGGCTTTCATTTTATGTATGTTTTCAATTTTTTTACGCAGCCATTTTACCACCAATCGCTCATAAATCTTGACGTAAGTTAAAAAAACACCGTTTTTCACACTTGCACTTCAATGTTGATGTGAATTTTAAGCACAGGATAGGTGAAGATTTTTAAAAATGCATTGTTT
Organism: Rhinophrynus dorsalis; assembly: GCA_037306005.1. Taxonomy (NCBI): domain Eukaryota; kingdom Metazoa; phylum Chordata; class Amphibia; order Anura; family Rhinophrynidae; genus Rhinophrynus; species Rhinophrynus dorsalis. The sequence goes on along the minus strand of CM074725.1, from coordinate 149,919,481 downwards.
AGTGTTCAGCTCCTTCTTCTGAGTACGGCAATACCCCATATGCATAGGTTATTCAAGGTTTGGGGGAGCTACGGGGCCCAATTTTGAACAAATATTGAATTTTCACATCTTGGTTAACTGGTGCCATTACTCATTTTGGGCTATGTTCCAGTGCTGCACTTTAGAATTTCCCCCCAAAAGTGTATATTTTTGGAATGTAGACACCCCCAGCTTTCATTTTAGGTGTGTTTTCAAGTTTTTTACACAGCTATTTTGCCACCACTTTCTCATAAACTTGACGTAAGTAAAAAAACAGCGTTTTTCACACTTTGCCTTCAATGTTGATGTGAATTTCAAGCACAGAATAGTTGAAGATTTTATAAACTGAATTGATTAGTGTTCAGCTCCTTCTTCTGAGTACGGCAATACCCCATATGCATAGCTTTCTCATGGTTTGGGGGAGCTACGGGGGCCAAATTGGAACATGCTCGTTTCCAGGTTCACACTTTGAATCTTCACAGCTTGTGTTACTGGTGCCATGTCTCATTTGGGGCTGTGTAACAGTGCTCTTTTTTAAGATTTCCCCCCAAAAGTGTATATTTTTGGAAATAGACACCCCAGGCTCTCGTTTTAGGTGTGTTTTCCAATTTTATACACAGCCATTTTACCACCAATCCTGTGAAAATTTGACGTAAGTAAAAAAAAATCAGCATTTTTCACACTTTGCCTTCAATGTTGATGTGAATTTCAAGCACAGAATAGGTGAAGATTTTATAAACTGAATTGATTAGTGTTCAGCTCCTTCTTCTGAGTACGGCAATACCCCATATGCATAGCTTTCTCATGGTTTGGGGGAGCTACGGGGGCCAAATTGGAACATGCGCGTTTCCAGGTTCACACTTTGAATCTTCACAGCTTGCGTTAGTGGTGCCATGTCTCATTTGGGGCTGTGTAACAGTGCTTTTTTAAGATTTCCCCCCAAAAGTGTATATTTTTGGAAAGTAGACACCCCAGGCTCTCGTATTAGGTGTGTTTTCCAATTTTATACACAGCCATTTTACCACCAATCCCTCGTAAACCATGACGTAAGTAAAAAAAAAAAAACAGCGTTTTTCACACTTAGGGTTGGCGGCAGTATACTGGGCTGCATACAAATTGGTTTGGGACACAATTTCACCTAAAATGTCTTCCCCCAAAACCAAATCAAAAAAATTATCATGGGTAAATCCTTCCACATCAATTTGAATCCCTGGGTTGACTGTGAATTCTGAGATTTGTGGGCATAAATTGATACCCATTCATTAGGATCCGGAGTGGCAGGTGTTGGGGCATTTCTTTGGGCAGGTCTTTTGGCAGGTCTTTGGGCAGATCTTTTGGCAGGTGCTGGGGCAGTTGCCAGGGCAGCTCTTGGGGCATTTCTTTGGGTAGGTATTTTGGTAGGTCTTTGGGCAGTTCTTTTGGCAGGTGCTGGGGCAGTTGCCAGGGCAGCTCTTGGGGCATTTCTTTGGGTAGGTATTTTGGTAGGTCTTTGGGCAGTTCTTTTGGCAGGTGCTGGGGCAGTTGCCAGAGCAGCTCTTGGGGCAGTGCGTCTTTTCTTGACAGAAGGCCCAGCGTCATCACTAGAACTGCTCTCACTTTCTGAAAACTGCGCTATGTCACAATCTGACGCAGTGTCTGTTGCCTCAGAGTCAGACGCCAAAAAGGCATATGCCTCTTCAACGCTGTACCTGCGCTGCATTTTGCCCACTAAAAAAACTTTTTTTTTTTTCTTACGCTATCCCTAAACCTAAATCTAACCCTAAAACTTACCCTAGCCTACGTATATCCTGAACCTACCTAACCCAAGTGAACTACCTATCTAAAATGCACTTATTATATTTTTTTTTTTTTGGGGGGGGTTTGGGGTTTTTTTGGGTTTTTTTTTTTCTTACGCTATCCCTAAACCTAAATCTAACCCTAAAACTTACCCTAACCTACGTATATCCTGAACCTACCTAACCCAAGTGAACTACCTATCTAAACTGCACTTATTATATATATTTTTTTTGGGGGGGGGGTTTGGTTTTTTTTTTTTCTTACGCTATCCCTAAACCTAAATCTAACCCTAAAACTTACCCTAACCTACGTATATCCTGAACGTACCTAACCCAATTGAACTACCTATCTAAACTGCGCTTATTATATATATATATATATCAGGGCTCAAAATTTCCACTCACCACTAGCCAATGGCGAGTGAAAATTTAGCCCTGGCGAGTAGAAATTCAGCCCTGGTGGGTATGTTTTGGCTTGCAGTGGCGAGTAACTTTTCAGGTCTGGCTAGTAGCAAAGGACTTAAAATTATAAGCCCTGTATATATATATATATATATATATATATATATATATATATATATTTTTTTTTTTTTTTTTTTTTTTTTGGGGGGGGGGGGGTTGGTTTTTTTTTTTTCCCCTAAACCTAAATCTATCCCTAAAACTTTCCCTAACACGCGTCTACACTAAACCTACCAAACTACCTACCTAAACTATATTTACTATTTAAAAAAATAAATAAAAATAAAAATAAAAAAAATTTAAAAAAATTTTAAAAAAAATCTAAAAAAATTCCAGGGGGATGGGGGGTGTCCCACAGATCAGAAAACACTGATCTGCAGCAAATTGATCACTCCAAGAGTGATCAGATGGGGGGAACTTATTGATCACTGCAGAACAGTGATCAAAGGGTTAATTTTTTTTTATTTAAACTTTTTTTTAACTTTTTTTTTTTTTCCAGGAACACTGGAACACCATCTCTCTATGTCTCTCTCCACCTCAGCAGTATGCAAGGTGGAGGGAGGCATGGAGATCTGACAGGGACAGTATTTACAAATACTGTCCCTGTCATTCAGCATTTGCAACATGGGATTCGCTTTTGAAGCGAATCGCATGTTGCAACAATGTTTCTGCCGCTTGTTACTAAGTGTCCCGATACCGGGACACTTAGTAACAAGCGGCTTGAACTCTTCCATCGCTCCGTGCGGCCGCGATGGAAGAGTTTAACCCTTGACGTACTGGGACCGTCAAGGGTCGTTGGATCGCTTTTACCCTTGACGGTCCTGGTACGTCAAGGGTCCTTAAGGGGTTAATATATGCTAGAAAAGTGTGATGTTTACATCACCTTTAATTGCCATTCATCTTGTGGGCATTGTTACAAGTCGTTAGTAGACAGGGTTATTTCCAATTTTGACATGGACAACATAGTGAGTGTAATCTGCCTCTCTTGTTGATTGGGTGGCTTAAAGGAGCAGTAAACTTTTTTTATGAAAAAATATATATTGTAGGGATTTTCCTACTGAGTAAAATAAGGGTACTCCCACTGCAGAGAGATTTATATTTCCAGAGTTATTACAGTTTAAACCCATGTTTTTTTACACTAGCAGTGCCCTCTAGTGGTCAAATTCTAATTAGATTTCCTGTTAAATTCTAATGGAGAGGAAAGTCAGAAAAGTCAGAGACATACAGTTCTCCATAGAATGTGATAGAAACTGCCTGTCACTTCCTGTCAGTTAGAACTATCAGGAAGTAAACACAGTAAATTCGCTTCCTGATTATTTAAACTGCTATAAATTTTGAATAAAACACCTGACAGCGATAGGAGTACCCTTGTTTTATTCAGCAGGAAAAGCTCTATAAAATATGTGTTTTCATAAAAAAAGTTTACTGCTCCTTTAATTTTTAAATAAGCGGAAACAATATGGAAGCCGACCTTGCGATCATGATTAAGTGTTCAACATGTGAAATGCGTTGATTGGGCAGAATTTACACTTACTCATGCACATTATTGCTGGTTTGTAACCTCTATTTCACACCTTACAAACCAAGTACATTATGATGTATTTTTAACTTCTTTTCCTTTTGCAGCCATTCTAGTTTGTTTCCTTGAATGAGATAATAAGGTCTCAGGCCAGCACACTACAGTTCTGGCATAGGCAGTACATTTAAGTGAGATATGCAGAAGATTATTATGTTATCTTTGAGGCTGCTATGAAGCAAACTTATTTGTTTAACCCTATAAAGACCAGAGTTGCCTCACCCCCCCCCTTTTTTTTTTTTTTTATAGTTTTGAACAAATTCCCTTATCACACCTCCAGACTCCCCTGAAGCAGAAATAACAGCCAGATCAAGAAGAAACTTGGATTATGGCTGCTTGTGTCTTTCCAATCAGTCACACAGAATTTTGGTTAAACCTCCTTTGTTGCTTTCTCACACCTCCAGTCCCCTAGCAAAGAGATAACAGCCAGATCAGGAAGGAACTTGGATTATAGCTGCCTGTGTCATTCCAATCAGTCACTAAGAATTTTGGGGTATTTGGGGTAAACCTCCTTTGTCGTCTTCTCGCACCCCCAGACTCCCCTAGCACAGAGATAACAGTCAGATCAGGAAGGAACTTGGATCACAGCTGCCTGTTTCTTCCCAATCAATCACACAGAATTTTGGGGTATTTGTGGTCATCCTCCCATCTCCCTTCCTGTCCCCCAGACTCCCCTAATACAGCAAACAAATGCCCTTCCTACAAAAATTCCTAAATTATGCTTCAACTCCATTTTATTAGCCTGTCTTCTCTAGTTCAAAAATGTGCTACTTTCTCTTCCTCTCACAAACACAAAATGGCATGCAGTGGGAACCTGACACCCCTTTTATACTGTGCCTAAGGAAAAGAAGGGAATTTGGGCATGTGGTGGGGAGAAATTCAATCATCCCACTGATTTCAATGCAATGAGCTAGGCGGGAAAAAAACAATACTTTTTACAAAAAATTTGCCGCTATGAGAAAACTGCTATTTTTCTCGTTTCTCTTTTGAGGTCAAAACTTTCACCCATCCTTAGTTTCTAGATGCAGAAAAATAATTTGGATTATGTGAAAATGCAGTTATTGAACATGTAGAACATATGTATAGACCTACTTAGAAGTGGGGGGGTTTCTTAAATGGACAATATAAATATGTATTAAGATATTTAATGTTGACCTGCAACCAAGATAGGTTCTGTGAAGTTAAAGAGAAGTAAAAATTATCTTATGCTGTACTGACTACTTGTTTGTAATAATAATAGGTTTTATTGGTAACACTGGATAACTCTTTATGCTAATTTGTTTCTGTGCTGCACAGTGTGCTAAGAGTAAATTGAAGCAGAGCCCACAAACTGGGGCTATGTCTAACAGCACAGCAAGTGATACGTTTGGCATACTTTGCCTGGACTTAGCATAAAGTACCACACTGTGCCACCAAAATATACAGGGTAAATTTTCAAAAACAATTTAATTTGTATGCTGTTAACCAGTACAAGATATTGGCAGATTTTAATTATCTTTAAAACAATCTAAACATGCCTTAAGGTGACACACCTATTTTAAAAAGCAATCTAGTGTCACCCTCATGTTGATGCTTTACCTATCTCGCGGCCTGCCCTTGCCACTCCATTTTCTCAGAGCGGCACGCCACACTTCTGGGTTTATGAACCTATCCGGCTCTCGGGCGCTATTTCACAGTGTTCCCAGAGGACATGCTTAATGTTTATAGTAGCTCTGTGTTTCTACCGAGTACCTTGTCTAGCTTGACCTGAATTACTGTGTATGACCCTTGGCCTGCCTCTGACCATCCTATTGCCTGCTGTTTACTCCTGCCTATCTGAATTACTGTTTATGAACCATGGCCTGCCTCTGACCATCCTATTGCCTGCTGTTTACTCCTGTCTAGCTGAATTACTGTGTATGACCTTTGGCCTGCCTCTGACCACCCATTTGCCTGCTCTTACTCTAGTTATCAGAACTCCTGTGTATGACCCTTGGGTTCTCTGTGACCATTCTTTTACCTACTGACATCTACTCTATTGACCTATCGTGCATGACCTTTGGCCTTTCCGATTTATTCTTAAGCCTGTTTCTCTAGGAGAGTTCACACTATTACTCGTAGCACCCGTACTCTATCCTTGAACCCTACTCTGCGTACTCTAGTCTTCACTCTCCCCTGCAGAAGAATAGGTGCTGTCTGTGTATTCACATCCTGGGCTCACTTCCAGCTTTTCTGGGGTTTGTTATCGGCCTTGCGGCTGGCACCTTTAGTTTGGCCCTCGCCACAGCACGGGTCTACTATTTCAGAGAGCCTACATACCCGAGCTACGTAGAGGTAAAGGCAGGTGGAGTTATTTCAACTCAGGTCCAAGCCAAAGTTTAGGGCAGGTGGAGGTCAAAAGGTGAAGTCAGAAGATAAAGTCATGATCAAATTCAGAAATGCATTGCAACAGCGAAAATCAGTTAGTGGAAAGGGGTAGAGGGAATAGAAAATATATCAGCTTGTTACAGATAAAGTAGTGATTTATTAGGTACTAATATTTTAATGCCTATATGTAGCTATGTTAGTAGTCTAATGTATTTTGTGTACTGTTGCATGCTAAATTGTTTGGATTATTACAGACATCTGTCTAAGTTTCTGAACAGCGTGGATAGTTAGATTTGAATATGTAATACTGTAAAAACCCAATATTAAAATTGTTACATATAAATAACCTCCTCTGTGCATTCTACCTTTAATATGCCTATAAACATAGGATAGAAAACATTTCTAAGAAGGTGCTTACAGGGTAGTGATTAATAACATATAAAGAAAAAAAGCATATGACCCCGCACACATCAGACATGAAGAAAGAAAAAAAAATGCCTCTATATCTCCACCAGATATATGGCGTGTGCTGCTTCCTAACATTCAGGAAATCTTCACCAATCCCTCCAAACATCAGATACAAACGAAGATATGTGGGTGGTGATAATAGTCCAGCCAATATAAATATGAATAGAAAAAAAAATTACTTAAGCACAGTATATCATTGGCAGTAGAATCAAAGGTGGTTTTAGAGCAGAGACTTAAACCCATCCATCCTTATCAATTAAGATTAATGGTGTGTTCAATAACTTATTAAAAGTTACTATTAAATTATAATTACCAGCTCAACATGTTTCAGAACATTATGTTGTTTCAGACTTCCTGTGTGAAAATGCTAGTAAATTTACAAACTATCATTATAGATCTTGCATATAAACCGAACTCCTGGATATTATTTCAAAAAATAGATGTGTTACCAATAGACAATGATATTGAATCACTTTACATGTCCTTTGAACACTTGTTTGGATTTTCAGCTACACAAATACTTCATGAATCAAGATGAGAGGTTTAGGGCTCAAGCCAAATTTTGGAGATAAAATGGATACTGACCGGCAAAAGAAAAAGGTCTTGGTCGGTATCCAAATGTCCTACCGGCATAAAGCCCAACAGAAGGTAGGCCACAAAAATGGTGGTGTGGCCAAATGTGCATTTTGGGAACTTAACAGTAAAAAATGCTAACGATCGGTGCCTGACATACTGCCAAGCACCTCATTCACATAGGTCACTGTTCCTAAAACTGGAAGAACTCTCTGGTTAGGACACCTGATGTCAAGATGACAAATATGGAGTGGGTGAACAGTGGCTTTAGCGGTCAGAAATTGACAAACGGAGAATCTCTTGGGGAGAGATTGTGGAGGCGATTGCCCTTGCACAATATACATAAAGGAATCAGGTTTTAAAGGTCAGGTAGCCAATCAAGAACAAGGGGCGGTCACAATTCTGGGAGACAGTAGATGGAGTGAAATAATCACTGGGAATACCATTATTTTACTGAGCAGGTAAAGCCTATGTCTATGTATGAATTTTTATAATAAATGTTTACATTCCGGAATAAATATACCAGGATATTCTTATATGCACTAAACAAAATAAAAACAGTGCCACACACACATTTCTCCAAATCATGTTATTCAATGAAGTAGGTTTATCCCAATGTTGGAAAAAAACATCAGCTTCCTATTTGTCAGAGTAAGTTTGTGATAAGGCTACATGAGAATTAAGAAGGCAGCATGCTTCCAGCTACCAACCTTAAGGCTGTGATTTTTCATCAGGGAGACCTGTGAAACATATTTGAAATCGGTTACTCAAATGTAAGTGTTTTAAAATACTTTCAGATATTTTTAAATGAACAAAAATATTACCCTGGCTAAAGCATGCTAGTTAGGGCAGTGCCATTAACAAGAAAGTATCATTATAATGGCTGGAGTGCAGCCATAGTTAAGGTTCAGATGGCACTTCTGTGCTAAATCCCAATTCAGTGGGAATCTAGGAATCCAGGAGCCATTTCCTGTTCCCACAAACTCTACAAATTTGGCACACGACTGTTAGAAAGTTGAAAAATGCAAAAGGTTCCAAAAAATGTAGTACTTTTTGCATTGTTAATTTGGATGCCACAAACAGAGTGGAAAATGGGAGCTCAGCTAAAATTATTTGCACAATATACTAGTATGCACTCGGCCCCCAAATATAAGCAAGCTACAATGCAAACAAGACTAGTGTGCATAGTCCATAACATGACAAACAAAAACTAGAGCAATAGGAGAGCGTTATCTTGAATAACCCTGCTAAAAGGGGTAAACCTATAAAGCATTGAGGCATAAAAACTAATAATAATAAAACAAAGGGACAAATAAGGTATAAATAAAATGTACTTTACTTACAATCTAATCTACAAATAAAAAGTTAAAATGAAAACACCTTATCATATAATAAATACCATATAGATAATATGATGTAATCAGTCCGTATAAGTCAAAGAATAATGGATGGAAAATAATTGGAACTATTGATGGATAAAAATACTTCTTATATGCTCTGTTATTTAATAAAAAATGTCATTTGTTGATATAGATGCATGTATATGGATTACCTCTCCCATATGTATATGACGGTATGTGCACGGCTTGGCTTAACTCATCTCTTGCCCTCCTTAGACCCCTGATGGATGTTAACGGTAATAATCGCTAATGACAAGAGGAAACAATCTGCTGATAAATGGAATTCCCTTGTATTGTGAATCTCAACCAGATTTCAGCTCGGTGGACAGTGCTTCAAATAGATGTAACAGGACTGTGGGCCGAAGTTAATTCCCGTTGCCACTCTAAACACGTAGTGGACTGTAGGCTGGCAGAGATCCCCTCAAATTAAACAATGTAAATCCTGATGGTGGTGGCTTGTCTGCTTCACAGAGTATGCTGCTAGTAACTAGTCCTCCATTGATAAAACAGTTCTCCAGATGGATACACGTCGATATCTCCAGGTGAATTATGATGATGATGATATGATATTTATTATGACAATCTCTCTAACATATTTTGGATCTTACAGAGTATCAGTATAAACAAAATATATTTTTATCCAGCAATAGTAAACACTTTCCAATTATTTTCCATCCATTATTCTTCGGACTTACATGGACTGATTACATCTTATCTATAAGGTAATTATTATACAAGGTGCTTTAATTTTAACTATTTTTATTTGTATATTAGGATTTCTCTATCGTCCAATATGAACACAAGTACCATGGAGTGGAGATCCTCCTCTGGAGGGCAGAACACATTCTCAAAAAAGACTCCCAGCCTCTTCTGCAGCTTAACACTAGTCCGCCTCCAGTTATGATGTGTTCTCTGAGGTGAAATCATTGCAAGAGCACTTCACTTACTTTTAGATTTTTTTTTTTATTATTTTTCTATTAGATATGTTAAAATTCCCCCTTTAGGCAGGGACAATTACTGGGCTTCCCCTGGAATGGATTGACCAGTGTGCAGGTCCTGTAAGGACCCTTGCAGCTCGGTAGAGAGTATCTTGCAACCCAAGTTTTCCCTCCCAGCAGAGTCACCTGGAGTTTTGATTCCCTCACAATGGTACCCTGAAGAAACTGAAGATTGGTATGTAACACTTTAAGTGCCTTGGTCCACTTTGCCCCTACTTGTACCTCTTTTTGCATAGGTATTCTCTGAGCCCCTGGGCTCTTGCATGCATTTGGGTACTTTATTTAACTGTTATTAATCCCCCTAAGTTCCCTGGGGTCATTAGGTATTTTGGGGTACCTCATAATTTGCCTTTTTTTTGTTTTTGAGTGTGTGTCTCCTTTAAAGGGATAGTAATGTTTCATAATAAAAGAAGCTCTAATTAATCATCATAGTATTTGGACTTTGGAGAGTGTTATTTCAATTCTGTCAGAGTTGTAGTTCCAGAGTAATTCAATGACAAAGTGTCCCCCTCCCGCCCCTTTTACTGATGTCACACTGTTCAGCCACAACAGAAGGGAGGTGCCCAGGTAGAGTGCAGAGAGGGACAATCTTCAATTAAAGGGATAGTAATACTTGAAAATAAGTTTCTTTTATATTGTGGCCCTTAAAAAAACTTGAAAAATGGCATAAGTCTTATCTCCCAAACCTTTATGGTTTGGGAGATATTCAGAAGTAAAGTTTCCCCTGGAGTGACATCATTGCTCCACCCTTCAGATTTGGAATCCGGTCCCGGGACCGGCTGTGCCTCTCCAGATCACGATCTTTAAAAATAATTTCTTAATTGGAATGGTCTACAAAGTGTGCTTTCAAGCCACGCACACTTTGTAGATAGTTCCAATTAAGTAGTTCTTTTCAAAGATCGTGATCTCGGCACTGCTAAAGAGCTGCCGGTTGCTCTGTGGACCGGATACCAAATCTGTACAGTAGATGGCAGACTTGGCTGAAACAGCCAGGAAAAGAGCATTTTACTGTGTTTTAAATGTGAATATCTCCCAAACCATAAAGGTTTGAGAGATAAGACTTATATCATTTTTCATGTTTTTTTAATGGCTACAATATAAAATACGCTTATTTTCAAGTATTACTATCCCTTTAAGATAAGGGAAAAACCTGAAAAGCTTGTCAAGGGGGGCAGGGATTTCATTGTTTTCATAGGAATAAGAGTGTCCCCTTCTCTTATCTGTTTGGTCTATGGACTGTATTCCACATCTGAGAAGAGATTGCTTACACTAGGTAAAAGGGGTGGGAGGGGGAAACTTTGCTTGTGAATATCTCATAAACCGTAAAGGTTTGAGAGATAAGACATATCATTCTTCATGTTTTTTTAATGCCTACAAAATAAAATAAAGTTAAAACGAAGTATTACTATCCCTTTAAGAAAGAGTAACGCGTTGCCACGTTTGCTCTATTGACTTCTATGGGCGAACATCTTTGGGACATAATCTCTGCCACTGTTTGACATACAGAAGTCAGAGTGGGCTCCTCATGCCATTTCTTCCGGTTCACACAATGGCTTGTCCTTTTTAGGATGTCTGCTGCAGTATGTCTTCATAACACTGTGGGTCCTGCAATGGACTCCCCCTCCCCCACATCAAGTCTGACAAATACACCGCTGGCCCACTTTCTGACTCAGCGGACTTTACGGACCAGGCTATGACAGGCAAGATTCCCTTCTCAAGGCCTCCACTAAAGTTACCAGGACGGTGCTGAGGCCTATTTCTGCTTCTGACTAGTTCAACAGGGCTGTAGCTGTTTGGGGTGAGTAACTATCTGATGCTCTGTGTGCCAAAGAGGACTTATTGGTTCTGATAGCAAACATCAAAAACATCAGTAGCTATGCTTCTGAGGAGATATTTGATGCAGCCAGGTTATTTTGGTTGAGGAGCACAGCACCCTGTGGCTTAAGATTTAGTCTGCAGACCAATCTTCTAAGAAGTCCCTGGTTTCCTTGCCTTTTCATGGCAATCTCTTTTTGAGCCTGAACTGAAACAGATCAGCATTGATGTTACAGGTGGTAAGAGCACCTTGTTGCCTCAGATCTCAACCAAGCATTCCTTTCTGCAAAGAAATCAGCATATTTTTCATCCCCCTCCCCAGCCAAATGGGGATGGAGTGGACGCAAAGTTTACAAACCTCTCAAGTGCACTCCACGTGAAACCCAGCAATCCTGGCAGCCCATACAATCAGCTACAATGGCTAAGTCGATAAACCTACCTCTGCAGGACGGAATCCTGCCTTTAGGGGAGAATCTCTTATCTTTTTTTCGACCCCTGGACATCCTCTGTGATCCCCAGGTGGTATCGGATGAGTACCGCAGAGATTTCAAATCCTTTCCTCCATATCGATTCTTTTATCAAAGGATCCATACAAAGCAAGACTGTTCCAAGAGGGCATGGACTCTCTGCTGGAAAAACAGGTGCTGGTGCCAGTTCCCGTCCCCAAGTGCCCTTCAGGTTTCTACTCCCACCTGAACATGATCTGGAGGTGTTTTATCTAATACTCCAGCATAAGAGATGCCAGAGATAGGCCTCATGGCAATCAGAGAGAACAGGATGGTTCTGACATTCTGCTCTCAAACAGGGGATCCCCTGGCCTTTGTGACAGATACAATGACCATCCTGTGTAATTTTCATCTCTCCTGTGTTTCCTCTAATTCCTCTCATCCCCAGGGATCCGGAAGATCAGAATGGACAGAGCGTTAGTCAACCTGATTGCTGTCTTTTCTTCAAGATGGCATGAACAAGGGTTTCAGCTTGAGTTCCCTTAAGGTTCAGATTTCAGAACTCTCTGTTCTCTTCTAGAAACGGATTGCCATTGTCCCGTATGTCAATGTTTCCCCCTAAGGGGTAGCTCATGCCTTCCCCTCCTTCAAGGACCCTACTCCTCCGTGGGACCTTAACCTGTGGGTCTTGCAAAGACCTCTTTTTGAGCCTCTTGCCTCATTCTCTTTGCACCAATTGATGCTCAAGATGGCTTTCCCCTTGAAGTTGTCTCTGTACTGAGGGTAATGGAGTTACAAGCTCTGTCTTATAAACCTAACTGGCCTTTCATCAGGACAATGCAATACTTCATCCCTCTCTGCCATTACTTCCCAAGGGGGTGTCAGAGTTTCACATCAATCAGAAGATTGTTGTGCCTACATTTTGTCCTGACCCTGCATCCGATAAGGAAAGAAATCTCCATCTCTTGGATGTGGTGTGTTGCCTTAAATCAGTGCTTTCCAAACTGTGTGTCGCGACACGTTAGTGTGTCGGCTGCAGTGTGTAGGTGTGTCATAGGCAAAGGTGCCATTTACACAGAGCAAGATTGTCATTCAACCCAAGCACGAGCTACTGATAAAACACTACTACTTAATGGTCGCATTTACACAGTGGGAGATTGCCTCCATGTGCTGCATACAGCTGGAGTGCCACAAAAGATTTGTAACAGCTGCTGTGCCTCTGTGTGCTGCATACATAATATGTATGTTATGTGCTATCTATTTAATAATGCGACATGAGCTCTTATATGTAGCGAAACATTCTCATGTCGCCCTTTTAAAAACCACACAACACGATTAATGCCTTCCGCAGTATGAATGAAAGGTTTTCATGAGATATATTGTGTCCCCATACATCATCTTATTACAATTTATGTATGTGACTGTATATCTTATAAGGGATTATTAGTTTAACCTCCGGTTTGCTAGCAAAACTGAATTACTGTGTCACAAAATGATGCATGTCTAAAAACTGTGTCACCAACATGAAAAGTTTGGAAAGCTCTGCCTTAAATTCTATATGCACTCACTAAGTATTTAGGAAGACTCTCTCTTTGTCATCCCGAGTGTCCCAGAGCCGGTCAAGTCACTTCCAAGGTAGCCATTGCATCTTGGTTCAAAGCAATCATACGTCAACTATATGAGATAAGGAAGAAACAGGTTCCAATTAAGATCACAGCACATTCCACTAGATATGCTGGTGCTTCCTGGGCCTACAAGAACAAGGCCTCAGCTGAACAGGTATCCAAAGCTGCGTCTTGGTCCTCCTTGCATATTTGCACCAAACACTACCATGTCAACGTATTGGCCTCAGCTGAGGCCAGCTTTGGCCGGAAGGTCCTGGAGGCAGTTTTGCCTGTTTAGGGATCTGTCTTTTTTCTTACTGCAGTTTGTTGTTCAGTAGTTTCTGATCTCTGTTTGCTCTTGTTTGGTGCGCTGTGCTAGTTCAGTGTCCATTGACACTTATTTTTTCAGATCTTGAATAGTCCTAGGAAACTCTGGTATTATGACAATGTGTGAGAGGGCTTTTCTCCTTTCCCTCCTCGGGAATCCTAGCTTTGGTATAACCCCAAGGTACCTGTGTTCCATATTGGACGTAAGAGAAGAGAGGATTTTAGTATTACCTGTTAAATCCTTTTCTCTTAGTCTGTACAGGTTACTGGTAACTTTGGGTAGGACGATCAGCCCCTTTAAGTAGGCAGGAAGAATTCTGAGAAGTGACTGCTGGGTGGAGCCTACCTCCTCTCCTTAGCTTACAGCTAGCCAATCCCCATCCAGTAATATTTGAAACTAATTATGGACTAGGTAGTAAGAAGGTAAAGGAAGACTACTGTGAGCATGAACCCGAAAGGAACTCCACGTTCTGCCACAGGAGAGCCAAGCATGGTCCTTTGACAGGGTGGGAGACCAGTAACCTATATGGACTAAGAGAAAAGGATTTAACAGGTAAGACTAAAATCCTCTTTTCTCTGTTGTCCATTACAGGTTACTGGTAACTTTGGCATGTCCAACCATTAAGTTTCCCAGGGCGGAAAGAAAGGCAAGGACCAGGCGCAGGCCCCCAAAGTCACCAGAGCACCAATGAACAGATCATGAATAGCTCAACAATAACCACAAAGTGTCAACGGACACTGAACAGGGGTAAAACAGACCCCAGGAACTGTTACACAGCACACTGAACTAGAGCCAACAGGGCACAAAAGTGAAAGAGTACTGAGAGACTAATAAAATCCTAGACAGGCAAGGCTGCCTACAGGATCTCCCTCCCAAAACTGGCATCAGCCGATGCCAGCACATCCACTAGGTAGTGTTTCGAGAAGGTATGCACAGACGACCAAGTGGCTGCCTTCTACAACTGATCAGCTGAGGCCTGATTCTTGTAGGCCCAAGGTGCCTCAATAGACCTCGTAGAATGAGCCGTGACCTGAAAGGGAACAGGCTTCTTCTTAAGTTTGTAAGCCTTACGAATAGTGGACTTGATCCAAGAAGCAATGGTTACCTTGGAAGCAGGCTTCCCTGCCCTGGGACCCTCAAGAATGACAAAAAGAGTGTCCGACTGCCTCAATGGCTCAGCGCGATGCACAAAGAACTTGAGATAACACACAACATCCAACAGGTGAATATCCTTCTCCTTGTCAGAAGTAGGGTTAGGACAGAAAGAAGGAACCACAATCTTCTGATTAATGTGGAACTCAGACACCACTTTCGGGAGAAACTCCTGCAAAGTACCGCCTTGTCCTTGTGAAACACAAAAAAGGGTGGCCTACAAGACAGGGCATGCAGATCCGCAACACAGTGAACAGACACGATCACCAGGAGAAAAGCCATCTTCCACATCAGCAGACAGAGAGGAATAGTGGCCAATGACTCGAAGGGTGCGTGCTGAAGAATACCCCAAAACCAAGTTAAGGTCCCACTGAGGAGCGAGAGTCTTAAGCACAGGACGGGTATGAGCAACGTCTTCGAAGAAAACCTGACATCAGGAAGAATAGTAAGGCGTTCTGAAAGAAAACAGAGAGAGCAGAATTCTGAATCTTAGGAGAACTCAGACTGAAACCCTGATCCACACTGTCCTGGAGGAAGGAAAGGACCTTAGGAAGATCAAAATCCTGAGACAGGTCCCTATCAGTACACCAAGATAGAAAGGTACACCAAACTCAGTGGTAGGCCTTAGAGGAAACCGGCTTACAGGCACTAAGCATAGTAGCCACCACACCAGAAGAAAATCCATTCTTCTTCAAAATTAAGGATTCAGTCTCCATGCCGTCAAAGCCAGACGATGAACACCCTCCTTCTACAGGTAACCCTGTAGAAAAATATCAGGACAGGAGGGAAGCCGAAGAGGTTCCGCCACTGAGAGATCCAGAAGCTGCCGAAACCTAGCCTGCCGAGACCAGTACAGAGCAATCAGAATGACTGGGCAGAGCACCAGTCACAGTTTCCATAGCACACTGTGCAACAGGGGAATGGGTGGAAAGATGTATGCCAGAGGAAAATTCCACAGAATCAACAAGGCATCCACTGATAGAGCTGGGGATCCGCCCAGCGAGAGCAAAAGTTGGAATCTTCCTGCTGTGTCTTGTTGCCAACAGATCAATGCACAGAATACCAAACAACTGGACAATGAGGTCGAACACCTCTTTATGCAGTTCCCACTCTCCACTGTCTACTGTGTGTCGACTGAGGAAGCCTGCCAAAACGTTGTCTACACCAGGAATATGAACTGCGGAAATGGCAGGGACAAGCTCTTCTGCCCAGGACAAAATAGCCTTGACCTCTAGTCAAGCTGAGAGACTTCTTGTGCCGCCTTGCTTGTTGATGTAGGCTACCGCTGTGGTGTTGTCTGACTGTAACCTGACCGGGCAATCCTCCAGCTGTCTAGACCAATGTTGCAGGGCATGAAAAATTGCCCAAAGCTCCAGAACATTGATGGGAGGGGAGATGAAGGGGATCCTGTACCCCGTAGCCACCATCTGCAAGACCCACGGGTCCTCCACAGAGGCCCCCCAGGCCGAGAGGTAGTGGCGTAAGCGTCCACCTACCTGCGTGTGGGGACCCGGATTCGGCGAGTCATGCAGAAGGAGGTTTGGAAGCCTTGGGCTTATCGGAGGACTTGGACCTCCATTGCTGCTTAGGCTTGGATGATGAGCGCAGAGCCTGAGGCACTGCTTGGGTCGCCTGGCGCGAGTCAGCCTGAAAGGGACGAAAAAGCCGATTCCTTTTGACAGATGCCTTCTTCCTCTGGGCCACTGGCAGGTGAGTACTCTTCCCTCCAGTGGCTTCACTGATCAGATCCTTGAGATCAGCCCCAAACAGTAAGGTGCCCTGAAAGGGCAAGGACAGGAGAGCCTTTGGAGGCCGTGTCAGCAGACCAGATCTTGAGCCAAAGAGCCTGTTTGACTACCACAGACATAGTTGATGACCTGGCTACCGTGCGCACAGCGTCAAACAGGGCAACAGAAACATAATGCTGAGTCTCAGAGATGTTGGTGAGAAGTCACAACATGTCCGTAGTAGGAGCTCCCTGATGGACAGCTGAAGTGAGCTGCTCAGTCCAAACAGCCATGGCTCTATTCACTCAGGCTGCAGCAAACGCGGGGCGCAGGGCAGAACCAGCCATCGCAAAAATGCCTTGAGAGAGGTCTCAAGCTTTTTGTCAGTCTAGTCTTTCATAGCAGATGCATCAGCCACAGGCAAAGCAGTGGACTTAGAAAGCCTGGAGACAGGGGCATCCACTTTGGGGGTGGGTGAACCCACTGAGTTAGAGCCGCTTCAGAGAACAGATAAAGCTTAGCAAATTTCCTAGAGACAGACAGTTTTCTGTCTGGAAACTTCCACTCCTCAGACACCAAGTGCTCAAGAGTGGGGTTAGGTGGAAAGCAAGTATGGGGCCTAACAGGATCCTGAAACACATTGGATGGATCAGAAAACACCTCCTGTACCAAGGGAATGTTCAGGGTGTTCAACAAAAGCACCTGGTAAACTAAGCTATCCACATTTGGGTGATGGGAATTGTCAGTGATGGTAAACCTCCTAATGGTGGCATCCCATAACTAACAAAAAAATAATTAAAAAAAAAAAAGCTAAAGCTATAGCAGAACTGTTCTCTTGCATTGTGTCTTGACCAAGGAACAAATCTTACTGGATGGGGATTGGCTAGGTGCAATCTAAAGAGAAGAGGTAGGTTCCACCCAGCAGTCACTTCTCAGAATTGTTCCTGCCTACTTAAAGGGGCTGATCGCCTACCCAAAGTTACCAGTAACCTGTATTGGACGATAGAGAAAATAGGATTTTAGTAATCTTATCTATTAAATCCTTTTCTCTTTAGTATATGTGTAACACAGGTCTCCCTCCCAAAGAAAAATACTTTCATGTTGTTGCCTTCCTAGGCAGAGAAGACATTTTAGGGTGTTAGTCTTGGGAGATTTTCTTCTCATCTTTCCTGCTTACTTCATTTCGTGTGGCTTTAGTCACATGAATTCTGGAATTAGTAGGTGGGGGGACGGAGCTGGAGAAGGAGGAGGGATTCTCTGCCCAAAACAACCTATCTTTTGTGATGTGACTTGACCTTCAAGAGGAGGGACTCAACCCCCATGGTACATGTGTTCCATATGGACTAAAGAGAAAAGTATTTAACTGGTAAGAACACTAAAATCCTATTTTATACATACAGCTGCATGGGACTTTTCTTTTGTTTTATTTTTTTTATTAACAGCACTGGCAAAGTTAAAAGTCCTACTTAAACAAATAGGAAATTGTTTTAGTCCCCTATGGTGTTGTGTGTTTTTACAATTATTTTTCAACTGTTATGTTGTACATATGGCCTTATGAGCATTGACACCAAACAGACAATTAGCATTTTGCACATAAGGCATGTCACGTTTGAATCAATAATAAAAGGCATGAAGCCCTGTATCCATTATCTTTTTTCAATCTCTATGTACTAAATATGTGTTCAGTCTTTATTACATCATTAAAACAAATTATTTGATAGAAATCCAGATTAAACACTAAAATAAGTGTAGTTGTTCACATTACCTGTAGTTCTGCTTACTGCCCTTCTTAACACCTTTACTGATAGAAACATCTCCAGTCTACTGCACTGTTACTACAGTCCAAAAGAAAGCTAAAAAGGTGCAATTCTGGAGCAAACCAACTGCACCATGGCTTGGAAATGCGTTGGAGACCTCTAGTATTCATGGAATTGAAAGCCTCATTTAAATCAATGCTCATGATGCGATTTTTTATTTGCCCACTATGGTGCAATTGGTTGGCTCTAGAATTGTTCTGCTTTAGCTTCCTAAATACGGGTCAAAGTTACTGTATTATATATATCCGGCCAGGCAGTGCGTTGGAGGTGGTTAAGGGGCTTTGGAGCAGTCAATTTCAGACCCTGCTAGTGCTTACAGTGCTCCTGCAAGAACACTATAAGCACAAAATACATGATATGCAAGGGCCATCAGCAGTCCTTTAGGCAAGTTTACCTGTAAAAGTCCTGACAAGTCACCAGTTGTTAAGGGGTTACCAGGTAAGTCACCAATAGTCTATTTACACGAATAGTTATGCCCTCATCCTGTCAACAGAGGCTAAGATGGAGGAGGTGCCCATGGGATTGTCTACCTAATGCAGACTAGATAAAACAGCACTGATCTTGGTAGCCCTTAACTTTGACTGAAAGATAACACTGCAGCCATTCTACCTACATTATGAGGAAGTACACAACGGTTATTTGATCATTGCTTCTTCACTCGTAAACTGTTTATGTCCAGTCCATAAAGTTGTGTAATTTTCCACAACCACCTCTAGAACTTAATTCAGCACATAGATGCGTATAAAGATGGATCATTACCCTGAATTTCATAGCCTTTAAAGCAGCACCTTTATAATGAAAGACACATATAGCAAGGCTTTTCCTGAAGTAAAACAAAGTTATGCCCACTGCTGGAAGATGCTTTGTTTCAAAGTTATTACAGTTCAATATAATATAAACTCTCTCCAAGTTACTGGATAGTTTTTCTATTGCATTATATGGGAGCTGTGAGTCACTGGCTACTTTTCTAAATAGACTGTGATAGTAAGAGCTCCAACACTTCATGACAGTAAACTGTTATCATGTTTGAATAGAGTATCATACACCAGGAAAAGCCCTTCCATATATACTAAAACTTTACTGATCTTTTAACAAGATATGCCTAAAATGAGTTAAACCCACCTTCACTATCTCATACCAGAGAGTATAAAGTTTGCTAATCCAACTATGCATATCTGTCAAAATTATATAGTATGGCAGCAGTTCCCATTGTTTTTGCTCTGTAATACCATACCTGTGCTGCAGTAACCCCAGTCTATTCATCTACTTCTTCAATTCTACTTTTACACTCCACCACTCACTTTACAGGTTTAATTATGCTATCTGCCCATAAAGTACTACAGTTTGGAGATACCATATTTTAGATTCTGTTCCTACTCATTAAATTTTTTTTATTCCGATTCAGTAAATGATTTTGATGTTTTTGCTTCATCCAATACTGGGGGTGCAGTTGCAGATGCCCGTGTCAGATTTAGAGAAGTCCTTTTCAGCTTTATTACACGGCTAGTTGATATCTTTTCTGATGAGACCTTAGAGGTAAGCTGGCTATCCTTACCATTACTTTCTGACTCCACTATAGAAGTTGCACATGGTTTTTCTTCCTGGGTGGATGGCACTGAATCACAACTTAAACGTTTAATTTTCAGCTCTGTCCTTTTTGGGTTTGATTCACATTTACTTGTTCTCTTAAGTACAACCCCTTTTGAAGAACCTGATGTTGATCCTTGCCCATCTGATTTTAAAACACCAGAGTTCTTGATTCGAATGTGTGTATTTGTAGATGGACCAAAACATCGGATTGGTTTTGGACTGGCCTTAGAAGTTGTAGAATTGTCCTCTCTCTCTTCTGAATAGTCTACCAGTCTCCTACAAAACAAGAAATGGCTGTTGGGTAAAGTAATAACACATGCTATTATAGCAGATCAAATGTGCTTGGGAAAAAAACACGATTATCAAGAAAATAATGACAAAGAACAACAACTATGGAGGTGTTAAAGGGATAGTAATACTTCGTTTTAACTTTATTTTATTTTGTAGACATTAAAAAAACATGAAGAATGATATAAGTCTTATCTCTCAAACCTTTATGGTTTATGAGATATTCACAAGCAAAGTTCCCCCCTCCCGCCCCTTTTACCTACTGTAAGCCATCTCTTCTCAGATGTGGAATGCAGTCTATAGACCAGACAGATAACAGAAGGGGACACTCTTATTCCTATGAAAACAATGAAATCCCTGCCCCCCTTGACAAGCTTTTCAGGTTTTTCCCTTATCTTAATTGAAGATTGTCCCTCTCTGCAGTCTGCCTGGGCACCTCCCTTCTGCTGTGGCTGAACAGTGTGACATCAGTAAAAGGGGCGGGAGGGGGACACTTTGTCATTGAATTACTCTGGAACTACAACTCTGACAGAAATGAAATAACACTCTCCAAAGTCCAAATACTATGATGATTAATTAGAACTGCTTTTATTATGAAACATTACTATCCCTTTAAAGGGAATCTAACATCAAGAAAAAGTTTTAAACTTAAGGGCAATCTTGACATTTATATGGTTCCACTAACACTTAAAGAACAAGAGGGGTAAGTAATGCATTGCAAAGCAATGTGCTAGGAACCTCTCCGGAACCCAAGAGGTTAAGGTGACACAGCCTTAGTGTAAAGGGAGGTGTCCTCTGAGGCAAAAGCATGGGGGGTGTACTTTTTGGGTCAAAATAGGATGTGCGAATGTGAGCTGTGGTAAAGGTGAATTATCTCTCTTCTCATTGTAGAGAAGGTAGGCATTTAGCTCCTGGGCCACTTGTTGTCCACCAATGTGTTAAAGGAACGGAATCATCAAAAAAATATGTAAAGCTTACTTAACATATCCAGCGGTATGCCAAAGTTTGACCACCCCAAGCAAAATGACTTGTTTTGTTGATTTTCTAAGTGAAAAGAAGATAACACAACCTCTGTGGTGAAGAAACTTAAAGGGATAGTAATGTTTCAAACTAAAAGCAGCTCTAATTAAAGCGGAACCACCACCCGACACAATCTTTAGCTTCACTAAGTCCCCATCTGGCGAATAGCTGCTTAGTAGCGCTAGTCGTCAGAATAATTACCTTATTTAATAGATTTCTGCTCTCCTCCATGGGTGACAGGCAGGACGGAGCGCGGACATCTTGCCATTGTGACGTCCGCGCGCCTGCGCTGTCAGTCCCAGCCGGGCCTAGGAGGCGTTGCTAGGAGCCATTTGGCTCTGGCTGGGACTGACAGCGCAGGTGCACGGACGTCACAATGGCAAGATGTCCGCGCTCCGTCCTGCCTCTCAGCCTGGGAAGAGAGCAGAAATCTATTAAATAAGGTAATTATTCTGGTGACTAGCGCTACTAAGCAGCTATTCGCCAGATGGGGACTTAGTGAAGCTAAAGATTGTGTCTGGTGGTAGTTCCGCTTTAATCTTCATAGTATTTGGGCCGTGGAGAGTGTTATTTCAATACTGTCAGAGTTGTATTTCAAGAGTAATTGAATGATAATCCCCCTCCCACCCTTTTTACTGATGTAACACTGATCACCTTACAGCAGCAAGACTGTCTGGATGGATCACAGAGAGGGATAATCTTCAGTGAGCATAAGGAAAAACCTGTCAAAGAGTGCAGGGTGTTTCTTATGCTCACAGTAAGAAGATTGTCCCTTGCTGTGACCTGTCTGGTCAAAGGACCAGATTACACATTTGAGGGGATACGGCTTAAATCAAGTAAAAGGGGTGGGAGGGGGATACTTTACCATTCAATTACTCTTGAACTACAACTCTGACAGTACTGAAATAACTGTCCATGGCCCAAATACTATGAAGATTAATTGGAGCTGCTTTTTTGTGAAACATTACTATCCCTTTAAATGTTTCATATTTCTGCAAATTTTAATGCACAGTTACTGTTGATTTGCTGAATTTAACCAATTGAAAAAATAAAACAGAAAATATGTTACATCAAAAGTTTGGCACCCCTCCAGTTTATCCCCTTTTTGTTAGGTCTCAGAACTTAAACTGAATTGTTAATCCTTAATCTAAGTTAGGTGATGACAATTCCAGAGGTTAATAAATTCCCAGACTCTTCAAAACTGTCAGGCTGTTGTGCTTACACTCAACAACCAAGGGCTCGGGGGATCAGCAAATAAAGATAACTGACTCTTACAAAGCAGGGGAAAGATATATAAAAAAAAAAAAAAAAAAAAAAAAAAGATATCTAAACACCTCCAGCTTGGAATTTCCACAGTCCACAGAGAAAAAACTAAAGCTGAAAAGAGGTTGGATATTAAAGCAAGACGATCCAAACCATACCTCAAAATCAATTATGAACTACTGTAACCCCTTAAGGACTGTCCGTGCACGCATGCGGCTGGCACTTAAGGACCACGGACCATTTCTTTTATTTTGTGCAGTCTGATTCAGGGATCCCCGAACAGCGTGCAGCCGCTCGGGGAGCCCTGAATTTCATGACATACATGTACGTCCTTTAGGGACCAACACTCCATGAGCTATATATACACCATGGGTCGTTAAGGGGTTAACAAACAAAAGCTTAAGGTTTTGGAATGGCCTTCATAGTACCCAAAAATAAATATTACTGAAAATCTGTGGGTATATCTTAAACATGAAGTGCATGCAAGATGACCTAAGAATATTTCTGAACTAGAAACATACTACAAGGAAGTGGGGAAACATTTCTAAAGAAATAGTAGAAAGACTGTTAGCTGGCTACAAGAAAAGATTGGATGCCTACATAGCCCTCCCAACAGCCAGACAGTTTAGTTTACGTTTAGCAAATCCAAGATAAGGAGAAAAATCAAGAAAAAAAGAAAGAAAAAAAAAGAAAAAAGAAAGGCATCACAAACCAAGATAATGAAACAAGTTCTCTCAGGGTGAGATACCCTGCATCCCTCAACTGGACAAAAAGAAAAGTATTTATTAGTAAATAAAAAAGGGAGACATTTGTTTTCTGATATTTTCTCATCTTCTGTGTCCCTCCATATGGGTAATGTCTTCACCCTCCTGCTGGGGGACCAATGGGAATCTTCAAAAGGGCATTTTGGGCTTGCAGACCCTAGTTTCAGTTCTGTCAGAGATATGAAAAAAGCAGATACAATTAACAGCACCATACACCAAATGATGGGAAGTTAGGAAGAGCTGTAAGGAAGACCAAACGGAATCAATGGAAAAGAAGAGAGTCTAGCTACAACTACAGGGATATATTTAACTCCCAGGGTAGGAAGGATACAACATGAAGGGATTCTATCAGTTATGTGGGAACTGCTACTTGAAGCACATATCTCCCATACTTTGCTTCAGCTGAGGCTGAACAGTCAGCTGGTAGTGTCTTGTAAAGGTGGAGATTTAGGCCCAGACAGCTGCCTTGCAGATTTCTGTCGACTGGCTATTGACTTTCTGGCCCACAATATAGATACTTTTTCTGATGGAGTGGGCTTTGACCTTTAAAGTCCTGCTTATACATTGTGTATTGATGGCTACATTCTTGATACTGATGGCTTAGAGACTATTAGTCCCTTAAACATTCCTTAGTAATAGAGGAAAAGGTTTTCTGACTTTCTGAAAAAAGTGACAGCCAAAATAAGATGCTTAAAGGAACTCTTTTCTAGAGGTTCAAATAGACCAGGTTTGGATAACTGAACCAATAGTAGATTAAGATCCTATGGGGCAACAATATGCTTAATGGGGAGTGTAGCTTTGGAGATATCCTTTAGGAATCTTTTAAAGCGGAACTACCACATCAACTAAAGTTGCCCTGCAATACTTAGGCAGGTGGAGACTAGCTTAATAATCGTTAGTTTACCTCTTAAAAGTGTCACCGAGTAAAGTAATCAATAATATTCCGAGACTGACGGCCAGGTTAGTGCAGCCTGCACCGTCAGTCTCTTTCGGTGCTGATCGGGCTAGTGCAATGCCTCTGAAGGGTGACGGGGACTGAAAGCGCAGGCACGCAGACAAGAAGTCTGCACTAAAGCCTGACTTCCGGTCTCGGAAGCTTAAAGATTACTTTACTTGGGAGCACTTTTGAGCAAAAGTAAAGTTAAACCCCAAAAATTACCCATCTGGCGACTAGCTGAACAATAGTACTAGTCGCCAGAATAAACCTCCTTACAGAGAAATTCTATTGCTCCTGGGATTGACAGCCAGGAAACATTGCAGACATCTTTGCATAGTGACGTCTGCGTGCCTGTGCTGTCAGTCCCAGTCTGCTCTAGGAGGCGTTGCTAGGTATCGATTCTTTTAATTCGCTGTTGCCTGGCCGTCAAGTCTCTGGAGCAGTAGAGTTTAGCTATAAGGAGGTATTATTCTGGCGACTAGGACTATTGTTCAGCTAGTCGCCAGATGGTTAATTTTTGGGGTTTAACTTTACTTCGGTTGGTAGTTCCACTTTAACTAGGTTCTCCTCAGCTTACTGGACTGCTAAGATGGCTGAAAGGGCAGCAAGTTGAACCTTGACAGATGCTGGTCTTAATCCTGCTTCAGAACCTTCTTGCAAAAATCAAGAACTGTAGCAGAGGTAATAAATTCTCTGATGAGACCCTTCTTCTGGCGCCATTTGGTAATGGTAGGCTACAACCTGCTATATATCTTAGACGTTGCCTGAAACTCCCCTTAATTTTAGTAACTGCTGTGCAGCCTCCATGCCATCAGTTTCAAGATCTTTGAGTTGTGATGGACAGTAGTACCCCAAGTTAGAAGTTCCGGTGATACTGGAAGTTCCTACAGTTGGGCTACTGACATTTGAATCAGATGTGAAAACCATATCCTTTTTGGCCTCTTTTGGATAATGTCTGCCCTGTGCTTTCTTATCTTCCTGAATTGGTAATTATCCTCCACTTCTGAATACCTCAGGAGCATCTGGAGACAGGGTCTTATGCTGATATGGTAGTAAGCATCCTAAAAGTCTATAGTTGTGAGAAACATGCCTGAATGAACAGCCTTAATCATGGAGGTGATTAATTCCATTCTGAAATTCCTCAATCTTATGAACTTGTTCACTAACTGTATCATATTACTTGCTTGGCTGGTATAATGTAGTGTCTCAAAAGCACTGGTTTCTTGATCTGAAACTTGAAGAATGTGTTGAAGAAGATTTGCCCCTTCTTTTTTGTGGTAAGAACAAACTCTTGCCTCCTGAAGCCTTCTTTATTTTATCCTCCAGTTGAAAGGCAGGGACACCAGCTTACCTTTAGAGGATGAATCTTTCCCCCCACAAAGCCCATCTAATTGCAATGGAAAAGGGAGATTACATGGATATCAACTTGACATTGCATAGGGAGGCAGGATATGCAATGTTGCTTCCTTAAAGCGGAACTTTCGCCTAAACACGTTTGCTTTAATCCACATACATTACTGATTCAAACTGTGCTGGGTTTTGGGTTAAAAAAAAAAACGCAATAGAAATTAAGTTTGAGGGTTAACTTTTTCCCTCTTCTCCTCATTCTGATCAGCACCATCTTGCTGATGAGAATACAGGAGATCCTCCTCCCCGCTGGTCTGTCAGTAAGCTGGAGTACTCTCATTGGCTAGATATCGATCTCTGCCAATGACAGTTCTCCAGCTTACTGACAGACCAGCGGGGAGGAGGATCTGTTCTGTATTCTCATCAGCACAAATTGTGCCGATCAGAATGAGAATACGTCAAGAGGGAAAAGGTAAACCCTCAAACTTAATTTCTATTGCGTTTTTTTTTTTTTTTTTTTTTAAACCAAAACCCAGCACAGTTTGAATCGGTAATGTACGTGGATTAAAGCAAACGTGTTTAGGTGAAAGTTCCGCTTTAATAACTGCAACCTCGTTCACAAGCATGATACAGAGGATCCAAATCTTTACTCTAATTTAAAGCGGAACTACCACCTCTTCAACAATTTAACTTCAATAACTCCCCATCAGGCGACTAGCAGCTTCGTAGCGCTAGCCGCCAGAATTATTACCTTATTCAAAAGAAATATGCATTCTTACCGGGCTGACAGCAAAGAAGACATCTTGCTATAGTGATGTCCACGCGCCTGCGCTCAGTCCCTTTTGGAGCTGGTCAGCTCCTAGAAACACCTCCAAGACCCAGCTGGGACTGACAGCTCAGGTAATAATTCTGGCGACTAGCACTACTAAGCTGCTAGTCGCCAGATGGGGAGTTATTGAAGTTAAATTGTTTAAGAGGTGGTAGTTCCGCTTTAATCAGCCATATGTGCACAGTATAGGCTACACAGGCCATAGCAGTGGAAAACTTCCAAGTTTTGCCCAGTTATGCCAATCCACCTTACATTCCATAGCATCTTTTAAAGAAGTACCATCATCTAGGGGTAGCATAGTTCCCTTTGCTAGATATGAGATGGCTGCATCTATCTTAGGAGGGGTACCCTTAAATTTAAAAAAAACTATGTTGTAGGGTTTGTCCCCCTGAGTAAAACAATGGCACTCCAACTTCTGAAAGATATTTTATTCAAGAGTTATTTTACAGCTCAAACTTGATTTTTTTAAGCGCTATATCAAAGTGGCCTGAAATTGTACAGTGGCGCTGTTGCTACAACATCCTATGGAGATTTATGGTCAAATTGACCAGATTTGTCCATTGGATGGTGTAGCAACAGCACCACTGTACAATTTCAGGCCACTGTGATATTGCACCTTATAAATTCAAGTCTGAGCTATAATAACTTTTGAATAAAACACCTTTTGGCAGTGGGACTACTTTTATTTTACTCGGGGGGATAAACCCCACAACATTTTTTTTTTTTTACATTTTAATTATTACTATCCCTTTAAACCTTTGATTGCCAGAGGTGTATCCAATGCATTGCTTCTCATTGCATTGGATACCCTTCTGGCACTCTGAGGGTTATCTTCCTCCTCATTAAAGGGGTACACCCTAAGAAATCTTCAAGTAGTCCTTTTTCTTCTCTCCCATATTCTATTCAATTTTTGCCAAGTATGAAATGTAATACAGGAATAATGGGAGAGGATTTCCTGAAAAGGCTGTATCCATAACTCAAGCTCCTTAAGGGATTCGCTAACTCCTAGGTTTTACACATATTCCTCAAGGAGTCATCCATCCTTTCCATATTGAAGGAACCTATACTTTCAATATTATCACTCATCATCAGAACAGACTTCAGAATCTAGATCTAGGCTTGGATCTATGTCCTCCTCACCCAGGAGTAATGGTGGGTCTTCTTTTGGGTCTGACCTCTGTCTTTCCAGGGATTTTCAAACTCCTGCATAACCTCAAAGGTTTCCTGTATTGGAACTTAGAAGGCCTATTTCCCCAGGTTTTCCACAAAACAATCCAGGCATAACTTGGAAGAGTCAGAAGCTGGAAGCCTGTTCTTGCATCCAGTGCAAGCCTGTCATGTTTATTTCCTGGGGGTTTAGCCATGCCTTTTTTCTTGGAGAGTAGAGCCTTCTGAGGGGATGACATAGTAGATCATGGATGTGCTAGTTAGAATAGCACACTGAATAACTGCTAACAGTTTCACATACACTGGTATCAAACCATATAATAGTCTGTCTCCCCTTCAAATAGAACAACCTCTGCTGGTGCACACACTCCTCCTGCCCCACAACTTAATAAAGAAGTAGGAAGTGCTTAGCAAGGCAAACAGAATCTGGGTAAACTGAAGAGAAGCACCATGAGGAAGTGATGCCAAAATAGATAATTGTGATGCATTCCAACCATGGAATGCAAGACTGCAAAAAGTACATCAGAGAGGGAAAGGCGCACACACACACACACACACACACACACACACACACACACACACACAAACTATTTTTGCCCCAGAGTGTGGTCGTTTTTCTGTCTCAAAGTGTACTCCACTGCACATCTGAAATGTCTGAACTCAAAGAGGAACTTTAACATATTAATAAGTTGCCCTTCAATCATTAAGCATATGGCGACTAGCTTGAAAATACGTGTCTTACCTAGCAATAGTGGCAGATTCTAAAGAAATCCTTACTTTTTGGAGACTGACGGCCAGGTTAGTGCAGTCTGTGTGCCTGTACCGTCAGTCCCTTCTGGTTACCTTGTGGCATACGGCAATGCTTTACAAGAGACCGGGACTGATGTCTGCTCTGTTACCTGGCTTCCGGTCTCCAAAGGATAAAGATTTCTTTCGAATCTGCCACTTTTGATAGGTAAAACACGTATTTTTAAGCTAGTCGCCATATGCTTAATGATTGAATGGTTACTTATTAATACGTGAAAGTTCCGTTTTAACCCCTGGTGTGCTAGGGAGGTCTCCAACACAATGTGAAGCAATGCACATGAGCCTTATTTAAGATCCAAGAGGTTAATAATTTTTCATCTCCTATTTATGTGTGGCTTTTTGGCAGTGTTGAGGGCACCAGGTGTAGCCCTTAGAGCGAATAGGTTTGCTTATATAAGATATATAAGATGACACATTTAAGTATTCTGTACAGATTCCATATATATTTATTTTCTAAAGTATAGTATAATTTCTTAATATTACTGCAACATTTTGTGCCTTTGGAGTTCCTTCCTACCTCTGTATGGCAAGCGGATATGTTTGTGGATCAACAGATTAGCTGCACTGAACCCAAAATGTCATAATTATCTAAATTGTTCTGAGCTAAAAAAGGTATCCAATTCTCTTCTGAGATAACCTACATTACCTGCCAAAGCAGTCTCACAAGGTAAAGAACTATATACAATCATACAACAATTTGATTAGCGGAGGATGATGGGAACTGTAGACCACAACTTTAGGGTTGCAGATTGCTCACCCAGGTATAGATGAAACAATGTTTTGAGTGGGTCATACATTTTGTAGCCCAATACTTTCCAGAGGTTATAAGAGGAGTATAAATCTAAATGAGTTATGTGTCAATAATTTCCTAATGGTATTTATATATATATATACTAGCAATATGTGACGGCGTTGCCCGTCATTGTAGTAGGGTATGTGTTATGTAGCATTTTTTGTTTGAAATGTTGTAGGTGGCATGCTGAAGGTATTTTGTAAGAATTTTTTCATTTAGCTGTATTGACTAATGATTTTTTTTTGTGTACTGTGTGAAGCAGAAAGAATCATATTGCACACATACATAGACACACACAGATACAGTAACATATACAGACATTGATCATATATACACACACACACATACATGCGTACACACACACAGATATTATTACGGTCCTGTAAGTGCCAGAGGGGTAGGCAAGGCATTGCTCATTGTGTTGCTTAATCCTCTGGCACAGAAAGGGTTAACCAGCTGTCCCAGTATGTAGTGAGAGTCATGGAGTCCACAGTCCCTGAAGTGGACTCTGTACATGCACACTCAGAGGCTGCCAGACATCCGCCGGCCCGGCTCCCTGACCAGGAAGACACCTCCTGCTGCAGGCCTCGGCCAAGAGCGTTACTAGGGACACAGCCCGGGTACCGAGAGCGGGAACTGAGGAGGAATGGTGTGTGTGGTTGGAGCAGGGATGGTGTGTGTTGTTGGAGCAGCTATAGTGCGGCATGTATATTTTTTGTGCCAGGGTACTTACACAGTGCAGGTGTGTGACAACGGGCAGAGAGAGGCGGTGAAGAAGCTTGTGTGTAAGAGTGTGTACTACAGAGTGGCCCCAGCATGGTCTGTCTCCAGACCAGCTGCTGCTTGCAGAGAGCTCCTTGAAGGGCCGCATGACTGGGCTGTTGCTGGGTGGAGTGTTGAGCTTCATGAAGGGGGAACATGAAGGCTTCCTGCAGCAGAAGCACATTGTGCACCAAGAGCCAAAAGCAATGTAGTGTTGCAGATACCAGAAATGAAGGTACACTGGAGCCGATCCCGCCCTCTCTTTGATGGATCAGCTCATTGTGTGCCTCAGGTTGGTGGAGGGACCCCTGGGTACTCTGTGTGTGTGTGTGTGTGTGTGTGTGTGTGTGTGTGTGTGTGACTTGTGTGTGTGGCTTCTGTGTGTGTGTGTGTGTGACTTGTGTGTGTGGCTTCTGTGTGTGTGTGTGTGTGACTTGTGTGTGTGGCTTCTGTGTGTGTGTGTGTCTGTGGTGTAGGAGTGAGTGGCAGCAATTTTGTTTTTTCAGTCACTTAGATAGTGGTGGACGGGCTGGATAGTGGGGGCAGGCCAACTCCCTGAGTGATTTAAATCACTCCTCCATTGAATCACCCAATGGGAACAGTAACTCCTTACTTAAGCTGAAGTAACATAGCAATATAACACACAGTGGCTCTTCAGTTGAGGCAGAGTAGCATTATGCTGAGGGAACAAATAGAAAGTGGTGTTTGAGGCTTGCCCTCTGTAACATACAGCAAAGCATCTCTCTCCCTTTAAGGAGAAAGGGTGGGAATCAGGAAGCAGGAAGTGGAGGAGTGACAGTTGAAGACAGACAGTTAGTGAGGTGACTGAACAGATGAAGAGTTAACCCTTTGAGTGCCAGAGGGGAGTGTGTGTTTGAGAGTGTGAGTGACAGTATGAGTGTGTGTGTTTTGTGTGTGTTTTTTTGTGTGATGTGTTTGTGTCTGTGGTGTAGGAGCGAGTGGCAGCCATTTAGTTTTTTCAGTTACTTGGATAGTGGTGGGCGGGCTGGATAGTGGGGGCAGGCCAACTCCCTGCATGATTTAAATCACTCCCCCATTGAATCACCCAATGGAAGCAGTAACTCCTCCTTACTTAACCCTTTGAGTGCCAGAGGGGTATGCAACACATTGCAAAGCTGGCACTCAAAGGGTTAAGTTATGGTTACATAGCAATATAACACACGGTGGCTCCAGGGACGGCCCTAACATGAGTCCCGGGGGGTCCATTGACCCAGGCGGCACTTTGACTGGGGTGGCATTTTGCCGCCCACTGTATGTCAGCCAGCCGCCAGGTCTGTGTCCACACGGCACAGGACAAAGAGTTTTGACTCCCTCCTGCAAGCGGCGCGCCTGCTGTGATAGTAATTAGTGTGACTCAGCCTCAGTCTGTCAGCCTGACTGAGGCTGAGCCAGACTAATCACTGTCACAGCAGGAGCGCTTGGCAGGGTGTCTCCTGCAAAAAAAAAAAAGCTTGCCGGCAGAGGCGCTGACTTAACAGCCACTCTGTGGGTGGGCTGTCAGCTTGCGCACAGACATCCTCCCATGTTGCCTCTCTCGCTCCCCGCTCTGTACTGAGGTCAGAGCGCCGGGACTCACGTGACTTGCCGGCGCTCAAACATCAGATCACGCGGGGAGTGCGAGAGGCAGCATGGGAGGATCAAGCTGCCTGCCATTAGACACCAGGGAGCTGGACAACTGTGGGTGCTGGCGGGGGTAAGTCCTGGGTGGGCAGTAGGGCATGTCCTGGGGTAAGTCCTGGGTGGGCATTGGGGCATGTTCTGGGGTGCTGGGGTACGTCCTGGGTGGGCATTGGGGCATGTCCTCTGGTGGGCGTGTCCTGGGGTGCTGGGGTACGTCCTGGGTGGGCAATGGGGCATGTCCTGGGGTGCTGGGGTAAGTCCTGTGTGGGCAATGGGGCATGTCCTGGGGTAATTCCTGGGTGGGTAATGGGGCATGTCCTGGGGTGCTGGGGCAAGTCCAGGATCGGCAATGGGGCATATCCTGGGGTAAGTCCTGGGTGGGCATGTCCTGGGGTGTTGGGGTACATTCTGGGTGGGCAATGGGGCATGTGCTGGGTAAGTCCTGGGTGGGCAATGGGGCATGTGCTGGGGTAAGTCCTGGGTGGGCAGTGGGGCATGTCCTGGGGTGCTGGGGTAGGTCCTGGGTGGGCAATGGGGCATTTTCAGGGGTGCTGAGGTAAGTCCTGGGTGGACATAGGGGCATTTCCTGGGGTGCTGGGGTAATTCATGGGTGGGCAATGGGGCATGTCCTGAGGTTCTGGGGTAAATCCTGAGTGGCCAATGGGGCATGATCTGGGGTGCTGAGGTAAGTCCTGGGTCAGCAATATGGGTGCTGGGGCATGTTTTAATGGGCATCTGGCAGTGGCATATTTAATGGGCAAACTGGTTGTGGCATATGGA
Source organism: Rhinophrynus dorsalis (assembly GCA_037306005.1). Lineage (NCBI taxonomy): Eukaryota > Metazoa > Chordata > Amphibia > Anura > Rhinophrynidae > Rhinophrynus > Rhinophrynus dorsalis. Next base: position 149,886,991 of record CM074725.1, on the reverse strand, counting down.
GGGAGAAGAGAGACAGACAGAGGTTGGAAGAGGAGAAAGACAGACAGACATGGAGGAGAGAAAGACAAAAGAGGAGAAGATACATGTCAAAGAGACACATGGGGAGAGGAAAGACACATGTATGACATGGTGAAGAGAGAGACAGACATGGGTGGGATGGAGGGAGAGAGAGAGAGAGACAGACATGGGTGGGATGGAGGGAGAGAGAGAGAGACAGACATGGGTGGGATGGAGGGAGAGAGAGAGACAGACATGGGTGGCATGGAGGGAGAGAGAGAGACATGGGTGGCATGGAGGGAGAGAGAGAGACATGGGTGGCATGGAGAGAGAGAGACAGACAGACATGGGTAGCATAGAGGGAGAGAGAGAGACAGACATGGGTGGGATGGAGGGAGAGAGAGAGACAGACATGGGTGGCATGGAGGGAGAGAGAGAGACATGGGTGGCATGGAGGGAGAGAGAGAGAGACATGGGTGGCATGGAGGGAGAGAGAGAGACATGGGTGGCATGGAGAGAGAGACAGACAGACATGGGTAGCATAGAGGGAGAGAGAAAGACAGACATGGGTGGGATGGAGGGAGAGAGAGAGAGACAGACATGGGTGGCATGGAGGGAGAGAGAGAGACAAGGGTGGCATGGAGAGAGAGAGACATGGGTGGCATGGAGGGAGAGAGAGAGACATGGGTGGCATGGAGGGAGAGAGAGAGACATGGGTGGCATGGAGAGAGAGACAGACAGACATGGGTAGCATAGAGGGAGAGAGAGAGAGAGAGACAGACATGGGTGGCATGGAGGGAGAGAGAGAGACGGGTGGCATGGAGGGAGGGAGAGAGACATGGGTGGCATGGAGGGAGAGACATGGGGGAGACAGACAGATTGTATTTTATAACTATTTTTTTACATCTGCAGCAGAGTTAGATAGCAATCTTTCACACAGGACACCACTTTAACAATTCCATAACCAGGGATGTCTGCTCCTCTCTGTTAGATTTTATAACCCTTTGAGTACAGGAGCAGAAAATTCTAACCCTTTGAGTACAGAAGCAGACATCCCTGGTTATGAAAGGGTTAAAGTGGTGTCCTATGTGAAAGATTGCTAAAATTGCAAAAAAAAAAAAAGGACAGTTTTAAAATATAATCTAAAATGTTCAGTTCTTCCATTTGTCTTCACATTATAGTAACTGCACAGGGAATGTAACCAGGGGAGTTGGTTGGCTTTGAAAGACCTGGGGCTTAACCCTTAGTGTGCCAGAGGAGGTATGCAGCGCATTGCAATGCACTGCATACCCCTGCATTCAAAGGGTTAAATTTGCTTAGAGCAGCCATATGGGCGTGTTTTGGTGGGTGTAGTTTGGGGGGGGGGGCAGCATTTCATCCTTGGACCCAGGCAGCACAATGTGTTGGGCCGGCCCTGGGTGGCTCTTCAGTTGAGGCAATGTAGCAATATGCTGAGGGATCAAATAGAAAGTGGTGTTTGAGGCTTGCCCTCTGTAACATACAGCAAAGCATCTCTCTCCCTTTAAGGAGAAAGGGCAGGAAGCAGGAAGTGGAGGAGTGACAGTTGAAAACAGTTAGTGAGGTGACTGAAGAGATGAAAAGCGATAAATAAAAGAGTTGCTATTAAGTTTATCCCTGAGTGTTTGTACTTTATGGAAACATTACACCCTCATACTGAAACAGAGTATGGAGGGTTACAATTGCCTGTGGGAGGTGAAACAGTGTGTTTGTGGGGTCATGATCCTGAGTGAGAGCGTGAGTGGACCAGGAGAAGTTATTGATATCCCCTACCTCAGGAGCGAGTGGCAGTTATATTTTTTTTGTCAGTTGGATAGTGATGGGAGGGCTGGAGGGGGTGGGCAAACTCTCTGTATGATAAACACACCCCCATTGAATCACCCAATAGGAGCAGTAATGTCCCCATTGAATCACCCAATGGGAGTTGTGTCTCCTAATGAGACATAAATTATGTAATGAGACATTCTGTTCAATGCGAGTTTCTTTTCTGAGGAGACATAAATTATGTTCTGTGTGTGGGGTACCATAAATTATGCAATGAGGCTTATTCTTTTATATATATATATATATATATATACATATATATATATATATATATAGAAAGTCTTTAGGTTGTTGGAATGCACTCACTGTAAGTAGATCGAAGTGACCTGGGTGCTCATCGGGTGAAGAAAATAATACAGGAAATCCATATGGAATGACGGCACCCTCAGGATCTTTTTTCAAAATTCAATATACGTTACATTTATTTAGAATCGACGTTTCGGCTGTCACCGCAGCCTTTCTCAAGATTACAAAGTTGTAACAAACAGCCTGTTTAAAAACCCTCTCCCAGTCCAAGAAGGCGCCAAACAGAAGGCGTTCTAATTGGAACACATGTAACACCCATTATTCAATTAGTGTGGAAAATAAAGCATTAACCCAAAAGTGACAGTTAAAAACTCCACCTGCATGCCGTGCCTCAGTGAGATACAACACACGCACATATATACATCTACAGTACTATCCACGGCACGCATGTGGTTAAATCATCTATTACTCCCATAATCTAAATATCACACCATTTGAATTTTATATCATGAGACATCAAGCTAAAGATAGGGTAAAAGTACCGAGAAAAAGACATTGCCTTATAAGGTCATCTATGCACTTTGAAATAATATCAAGTCGCAGATCTCAATGTAACAAAATTGCTTAACAGTATTGAGTCAGATGGTTATATTCAGATAATTTACTTATTATCAAAAAGAATTTTATATGAGGTATTTAACTAAATACCTATATTACCGAAAATCACTAGACAATAAGATTCCCAACTAGGGATAACATCAGTTACATGCTCCTGATATTAACGAGTATATAAATGATATCTCACATATACTTAAATAAGCCTGATCACATTATCAAGTCCTTTGTCTTCAAAGGTAATGGCACAATAAGCGACTTATCACAATGATTATGTCCTTCATACTCCCAAGATGTATGTCATTTATTGTATTATACATATGATTATCGATCCGCTTAAGTCATGGAGTAGAAAACAAAAGTGTATTTAAGATGATACCTTATATTCCAAATTCGTGCGTCTCAAACACTCCACTGTAATACCAACTTTAGCTGACAATAATTAGATGAGAAGCTGTGTTTTGTAATCCAAATTCGTGCGTCTCCAGCACTCCGTCTGTACCTCGTACAACTTAGGCATCTCTTCAGGTTTCATCGCACATTACATGAATAATTGAACAGCAACTTAAATCAAGGATAAAATTGTCAAATTATGGCATCTCAGTCCAGAGTGTTATCCATAATGATTCATATAGTAATAATAATCCTGAATTTCAGAGTAAATATTCATAGGTAATCAGCAGGATCTAGTTGTAATATTGAGTCCTTGAGAGTAAGACCTATTAGAATTTTTCATGTACCATTTCAGTGATACACCATTAATGGACTTAGCACAAATATCCACACCATATCTGTAACCCGGGAGAATGTACATTTACCGTACATCATACTCTACCGATCCCATAAACTTGTGAAGGGGGGGATATCCCTATCCCCTCCTTGCACATTAAATGAGTATCAATGGAGAGTATATAATGTATGTACTTCTAACTTCCCAAAGTTTATGTGTGGGTCACGGTGGAACAACATCTACTAGTCCTGGTATCACATAAGATGTAAAAACATGAATTCAACTGTTGAGGTCTATACACCGAATTAATTCTCAAGTTTAGTAACCCATAAATCTTCCATTTATGTTTATACACCTAACATTATTGTCCATGGATAAGATGTGACTTATAAGAACATTACTATATACAGAGATAGTCAATTATACATAGACTCGAGCATATAGGAATTTAAGAAGTTCAAATATCCTCTCTGAGAGTATTAGGCTCACCATAATCAGTTTTAGTAAAAACACGCATAGGACACCATTTCATTGAGTCCATTAGGAGCTAATGTCCCCAATTTGCGTATCCACTTAAATTCTCTCTGATGTAAACGTTTAGCACGATCTCCTCCTCTCGAGAGAGGTGGTATATGATCAAATCTGATCCTACACATTGTTATGATACTGCATCCAATACATGGTTAGGAAAGCCCCAAGCAGGCTGCTTCAAATGCTTGGACTGTACAACCTGTAGGAGTATGATGACTGGTAACCATTTTACCAATCCTATAGATCAAGCCAAAATCAACATCAAATATAGATTGACATGTACCAGTACATTTATCGTTTATTGGATACGATGCCCATGTGACAAATTATATGTTGGACTTACTACCACAACATTTAGAGAAAGAATGGCGAATCATCGGGCCACTATTCTTAAAGCCCTTGCTGAGGGCAAAAGTGATAAACCGGTGGCTAAACACTGGCTTGAATATAAACATACACCATCTAGCTTAAAATGCATGGCTTTTGATCATATACCACCTCTCTCGAGAGGAGGAGATCGTACTAAACGTTTACATCAGAGAGAATTTAAGTGGATACGCAAATTGGGGACATTAGCTCCTAATGGACTCAATGAAATGGTGTCCTATGCGTGTTTTTACTAAAACTGATTATGGTGAGCCTAATACTCTCAGAGAGGATATTTGAACTTCTTAAATTCCTATATGCTCGAGTCTATGTATAATTGACTATCTCTGTATATAGTAATGTTCTTATAAGTCACATCTTATCCATGGACAATAATGTTAGGTGTATAAACATAAATGGAAGATTTATGGGTTACTAAACTTGAGAATTAATTCGGTGTATAGACCTCAACAGTTGAATTCATGTTTTTACATCTTATGTGATACCAGGACTAGTGGATGTTGTTCCACCGTGACCCACACATAAACTTTGGGAAGTTAGAAGTACATACATTATATACTCTCCATTGATACTCATTTAATGTGCAAGGAGGGGATAGGGATATCCCCCCCTTCACAAGTTTATGGGATCGGTAGAGTATGATGTACGGTAAATGTACATTCTCCCGGGTTACAGATATGGTGTGGATATTTGTGCTAAGTCCATTAATGGTGTATCACTGAAATGGTACATGAAAAATTCTAATAGGTCTTACTCTCAAGGACTCAATATTACAACTAGATCCTGCTGATTACCTATGAATATTTACTCTGAAATTCAGGATTATTATTACTATATGAATCATTATGGATAACACTCTGGACTGAGATGCCATAATTTGACAATTTTATCCTTGATTTAAGTTGCTGTTCAATTATTCATGTAATGTGCGATGAAACCTGAAGAGATGCCTAAGTTGTACGAGGTACAGACGGAGTGCTGGAGACGCACGAATTTGGATTACAAAACACAGCTTCTCATCTAATTATTGTCAGCTAAAGTTGGTATTACAGTGGAGTGTTTGAGACGCACGAATTTGGAATATAAGGTATCATCTTAAATACACTTTTGTTTTCTACTCCATGACTTAAGCGGATCGATAATCATATGTATAATACAATAAATGACATACATCTTGGGAGTATGAAGGACATAATCATTGTGATAAGTCGCTTATTGTGCCATTACCTTTGAAGACAAAGGACTTGATAATGTGATCAGGCTTATTTAAGTATATGTGAGATATCATTTATATACTCGTTAATATCAGGAGCATGTAACTGATGTTATCCCTAGTTGGGAATCTTATTGTCTAGTGATTTTCGGTAATATAGGTATTTAGTTAAATACCTCATATAAAATTCTTTTTGATAATAAGTAAATTATCTGACTCAATACTGTTAAGCAATTTTGTTACATTGAGATCTGCGACTTGATATTATTTCAAAGTGCATAGATGACCTTATAAGGCAATGTCTTTTTCTCGGTAATGTGATAATGTGATCAGGCTTATTTAAGTATATGTGAGATATCATTTATATACTCGTTAATATCAGGAGCATGTAACTGATGTTATCCCTAGTTGGGAATCTTATTGTCTAGTGATTTTCGGTAATATAGGTATTTAGTTAAATACCTCATATAAAATTCTTTTTGATAATAAGTAAATTATCTGACTCAATACTGTTAAGCAATTTTGTTACATTGAGATCTGCGACTTGATATTATTTCAAAGTGCATAGATGACCTTATAAGGCAATGTCTTTTTCTCGGTACTTTTACCCTATCTTTAGCTTGATGTCTCATGATATAAAATTCAAATGGTGTGATATTTAGATTATGGGAGTAATAGATGATTTAACCACATGCGTGCCGTGGATAGTACTGTAGATGTATATATGTGCGTGTGTTGTATCTCACTGAGGCACGGCATGCAGGTGGAGTTTTTAACTGTCACTTTTGGGTTAATGCTTTATTTTCCACACTAATTGAATAATGGGTGTTACATGTGTTCCAATTAGAACGCCTTCTGTTTGGCGCCTTCTTGGACTGGGAGAGGGTTTTTAAACAGGCTGTTTGTTACAACTTTGTAATCTTGAGAAAGGCTGCGGTGACAGCCGAAACGTCGATTCTAAATAAATGTAACGTATATTGAATTTTGAAAAAAGATCCTGAGGGTGCCGTCATTCCATATGGATTTCCACACACACACACACACACACACACACACACACACACACACACACACACACACACACACACACACACACACACACACACACACACACACACACATACACGCAATGTCATTCAGTGTACCTTCTCTTCACTGGAACCATATTTTGTTCATTCCCTTGAATTGGACGCTCTTCAAGGGTCCAGCACTCAATTAGTTCCTGAGGGACCCTCCAATAGCTGAAACCTGCAGAAAAAAAATCATTATCAGCTGGTTTGTCAAAGGCTAGGAAAGCAGGAGGCATTACTATCATTCGCAACAGATGCCTAGCAGAGGACCTAAAGCAGTTCTAAATTACTGAGGCAAAACACTTAGAACGCAGAGAAGCTGAATACATAGACTCAACTCTTGATAATAGCAGCTTACAAATTATATGGAATGTATCAAATTATGAAACAGCCCTACAAAAACCCAAAAAGAACCACCCAATAAAAAAAAGTAATGACTATGACCTACTAATAGTGCTTTTATATTCAACATAAAGATAATGTTGATAATTGTCACCATACTGTATCTACAACTTCATAAAGATCGAATGAGTTTAAAGTACCTTAAATTTCTTTTTGGGCCATACCCCTTTGAGTGCCAGGGGGATACGGAACGTATTGCAAAGCAATACGTTCCGTACTCCTCTGGCACTCAAAGGGTTAAAGGGCTGATTCACACTTTGACATATTCCATATAATTTGTAAAGCATTACTTCAAATGGGGTACAGATGGCTGATGGCTGGCATTCGTTATCACCGTGGTCCAGGAGGATACCAGGAAGGACTTGCCTTTCAGCAGATTGGAGAGGTCGAGCCACCATGACAAACTCCGTTCCACATGAAGAGGGAGGGACACTGACATCTTCAAGAGGTCCGGCTGACCCCTACACACCAGAATCACGAACCGCTGGAGTTCCCTGGTGTGCGTCATGGCAAATGGGACCACTTCTATGGTGGAGATGAATTTTCCTACTAGAGGAGGACAGCTTCTCTGCTGGAACTGGATCCTGATCCAGAACCACAGAAAGTCTGTGGGCGATCTGGTGAGCTGCCTCATCCGTGAGAAACACCATTCTCTTCTGAGTGTCAAAGAGAAGGCCCAGGAAGACCAGACTCTGGGATGGGACAAGATCTGACTTGCCCATGTTGATGATCCATCCATGATGGGTGAGAGCGTGAATGCATTGTTGAACCTGCTGATGAAGAAGTTCCGCAGAGGGGGCCCTTCAGAAGCAGGTAGTCCATGTATGGAGTAACTCTGAAGCCGTCCAAATGGAGAACGGACACTAAGGCTCCCAGAACATGGTAGAAAACTTGAGGAGCTGTAGTCAGACCAAATGGAAGAGCTGAAAACTGAAAATGCCCTCGGCCGCAGGCAAATCTGAGATACTGCTGGCTCTCTGAATGGAGATGTGTAAATACACATCTTGAAGATCCAGAGATGCAAGGAATTCCCCCAGGGACATAGCAGCAATCACTGTCCGTAAAGACTCCTAGTGATAATGATCACAAAGGAATTGAGATCCTTCAGGTCCAAAATAGGACGACAACCTCCGTCCTTTTTGGAGACCACAAAGAGATTTGCGTAAAAACACATACCTCTGTCCTGAACTGGAACCGGCTCTAGAACATCCTTGCCCAGAAGAGCCTGAATAGCGTCAATAAACAGCCGGCGTTTCTCCGCGCCCTGAGGCGTATGAGAAGGAAGGAAGTGAAAGGGAGGAAGAGAGACGAAAGGGAACCTGTACCCTTCCATCACCACCTGTAAAACCCACGGGTCCGCCACTGAATCCTCCCAAATGCTATGGTAGTGACGCAGACGACCACCCACAGCAGACTGGGAACCTGGGTTAGGCGAGTCATGCAGAAGGAGGCTTGGAAGCCTTGGGTTTGGAGGAGAGACCTTGGGCTTCCATTGCTGTTTGGTCTTGGAAGAGGCACATGGAGCTGAGGGAACCGTCTGGTTCACTGGACGTGTCTCATTCTAAAAGGAACGAAGATACCGATTACGCTTAAGCAGCGTTTTCTTCCTGGGAACCAAGGGCAGAAGGGTACTCTTACCCCCTGTGGCCTTACTGATCAGATCCTTAAGATCTGGCCCAAACAAAGAAGTACCTTGAAAAGGTAAGGAGAGCAATGCTTTCTTGGAAGCAGTGCCAGCAGACCAGATCTTGAGCCAAAGAGCCTGTCTGGCAACCACAGACATGGTGGAAACCCTAGCCACCAAACGGATGGCATCAAATAAGGCAGCAGAAACACAGTGCTGTGCCTCAGAAATGTTGGCAAGAAGGAGCAACACATATGGAGTAGGAGCACCCTGATGGACAGGCAGGGTGAGCTGTTCAGTCCAGATCGCAATGGCCCGGTTAACCCATGTTGCAGCGAATGCTGGACGCATGGCAGAACCAGCAGTGGCAAAAATGGACTTGAGGGAGACCTCAAGTTTCTTGTAAGTCCAGTCCTTCAGAGTGGACGCATCAGAAACTGGTAAGGCAGTAGACTTAGATAGTCTGGAGATAGGAGCATCCACTTTGGGAGGATGAACCCACTGAGCAAGCGCTGCCTCAAAGGATAAAACTTGGCACATTTTTTGGACACAGAAGGTTTCCTGTCCAGGGATTTCCACTCTTTGGACACAAGGCAGTCAAGAGTGGGGTTAGATGGAAAGCAAGTAAGAGGCTTTTTAGGCTCCTGAAACACATCAGAGGGATCAGAAGGAACCTCCTGAACTAAGGGAATGTTAAGGGTATTCAAAACAGCCCTGATCAGGCCCTCAGCCGAGGGCTCAGGATCAGCCTCTAAAGGATCCCAAAAAACTGAGAGGAGTCCACAGCAGAACATTCCTCAACACCTGAATCCACCAGCAGTTCCTCCTCAGAGGAATCGGATACATCAGGTACTCCCCTGAGGTTTTGGCAGAGAAGACTTGACGGAGGAGGGGATCTGCCAAGAATGGAAGACCCCCTGTAACTGGGATGGAAAGAGTTGCAATGTAGACCTAAGGTGCCTGGTAGCAGCCTTGAACTCTTGCACCCAAACTGGCACTAATGCATGGCGGGCGGTCCCTGGGAGACTCTCAGGGACATCAGAATATGCTGGGCATAAATGACCTGAGAATTCTCTAGGTAACCCTGACAGACAGGAAGAGCAATGCACAATAGGGGATACAGAGACGCCTGCATCCTTAGTCTTAGGTCTGGCCCCAAGCTCAATGGTATAGACATTCTCACAGTGTTAAATAACCTTATATTATAAGAAATCACCCAAGTACAACGTGTAGGATTAAATTTTCACCCAAGAAATCGCTAAACTAGACTTAACTGGCAGGCGAAGGGTTGATCAGCAGAGGAGAGAAGGAGAGTCCAAGCCCTGTGTAGGATACTCGTTCTGGAAATGGTACAAAATGCCTGCAGCAATGGGAGCCAATCAGAAAAGAGCGTATGAAGCAATCGCTCATGGGAAATGTAGTTTTCCCAGAATAAGTACCCCAACAGTGCCCGAAGCCCCCCAACACACTAGAAACATGAACCGGATGATAGAGCAAGGGCAGACAAGAAAAATGAGCCATCTCTGAAGTCGCTAGGTTAAGCGGTAGCAGAGATATTTCCCAAACTGTACAGTCCCATAGGAGTGAATGCAGCAATGGCACCTATATGATAAAGCGGAACTCAGATTTTACAAAACTGAAACATTCACTTGACCGTTCCAATGAAGTATTTCTTTTTACATTGAGCCATTTCGGCTCTGCTGAAGAACCACTTGCTTGTCCCTGAACCAGGACATCCTGCTGTCAGATCACAGCTGACGTCAGGGAAAGCGGAAGGAGGGGGGAACTTTAACCTTTTATATCTTTCAAACCATAAAGGTCCGAGAGAAGGGACTGGGTTTTTTTAGTTTCATTTTCTAATAGCTGCAATATTATCTTTTTAAGTTATCGAAATTACTAATCATGATGAGTAGATTATTGCACAGAGAGTCAACTGGATTTAGGGGAAGTTCTTTTCGAACATTCCCTTCAATCATTAGGAGAAGACTGATATATCAAAGTCTATTAGACATTTATATGGGTGGTGTTTCTTCTTGTCCACCCTATCATATGAATTTACCTACTATTTAAATAGCCTTGATTGGGCTGCTTCTCCCTTTTAGTACGGTATTACCAGATGAATCTTGATAAAGCGGCAGTAGCACCACAGAACGTGTTGATTCATGTTGGCATATGTATTAAGCAGAGTGTTTAATTGTATATATTAATTTAATTTGTATTAAAATTTTGAATAAATCTTTTTGGAATCTATACTGTCTTTTGAAGAAGCAGTTACTCCTGAACGTGGTATCCTCGAGCAGAGATGCAGTTAAATTCTCTGCATGCTGTGTTGGATTCCCGTTTGGGGATTGTGATGAGGAGCAGCCAAGCCAGCCCACCTGATATGTATACTGCATGATTGGGGCAGTTTAAATGCACCATGAGCATGTACTCTGGGACACATAAGTGTTGGATCCCAGAAATTATCCTCGTGAATATCTTTCCTCACAAGGGTGTTTGATGCTGTTTTTTTATATTAGCGCTATTGCATTAGGAGTGCCCCGTGGGGATGTTCTTTTTGTTTAGCTCCTTATCAGTGTATCCTTTAATTAAGTGGCGATGGACAGAACGTCTAATATGTAGATCCTGCCACTCTGTGACAGGAGGGTGAAGTTAATCTATGGAGATGGTACCGTCAGGTTGTACCAACACAAAGTGCATGAGGTAGGTGAAGGGAAAGAACTGTGGAACTGCTTGTTGTGCCCAGTTGGGAAGCTAGAGTTTCCCTGAAAGGCGATCAGGTGAGAAGGAGAAGAGATAACCAAAATTGTTTTGCGTAGCGGAACCAGGTTTGTAGGAGGGTATTTAAAATAGGATGAGATCTATAAGGACTGGGGAGATCAGGCAGGTCAAGGAAAAGAAATTGGCCAAGATCAGTCTGAGGTAACAAGTCTGTCATCAGTTGCAGCCAAGCTCTTTGATGGCAGATTTGGAACTCCAAGATTTTCGAGAGGTTAGCTGCACAGTAGTAGCGTTTGACATCTGGCAGGCCCAGGCCACCAAGCTTTTTGGTTGCACAACAGATTCCCACTTTAACCATGGGCCCATATAGGCCCAAACAAATTTATTCAGTGTGGATTGACAAAACTGAAACCAGCGTGAGGGAATATATATCAGTATCGCCTGAAAGAGGTACAGTAGCTTAGGGAGGATTACATTTTAAGAAAGTTTACCCTACCCGACCATGAGCTAAAAATCGGAAGCCTTAAAGCAGAACTACCACCTGAAAAAAACTTTAGCTTAAATAACTCCCCATTTGGCGACTAGCTGCTTAGTAGGGCAAGTCGCCAGAATGATTACCTTGTTAAATAGATGTATCCTTTCTTCCCAGGCTGACAGCAGGACGGAGCGCAGACATCTTGCCATTGTGACGTCTGCACGCTTGACTTGTCGGTCCCAGATGGCTCTAGGAGGCATTGCTAGGAGCCATTCGGCTCTGGAAGGGACTGACAGCACATTTTAAGTATTACTATCCCTTTAAAAGAGTCAGAATTCCAGATGGTTTTAAGAAGTAAATCTAGCGCTAGGATGAAGACGATAGGAGATAAGGGGCATTCCTGCCTAATTCCTTTTGAGATGGGGAAGGGTGAAGAAACTAAGCCATTGATCCTAACCCGGGCAGAAGGGGAGGAATAAAAAGACATAATGGTATGTAAAGAGGTTGTTCCAAGACCAGTGTGATGACGTACTTCTTCCAGATAAGACCAACCAATTCTACCGAAAGCCTTTTCGGCATCTGTAGATGGGAAGATAGTAGGGAGCAGTACAGACATGATGAAGACTACTCTGGGCATGTGCAGAATTGTGTCTAGTTTCCATGTGGGGAAAACCCAGATTGGTCATAGGAGATGAGACATGGGAGAAGGGGCTTCAGTTTATTAGCTAGCAACTTGGCAAATAGTTTAGTATCCACATTAAGGAGGGAACTAGGGCTATAATTACCAAAAAGGGAAAGACAGTGTTGTTCTTACCTCTTCCTTTCCAGGTATCAAAAGCATCCATCATACTTTTCAGTTCTGATACACTGTAGTAGCTCAGGATATACTGAATATTACCACCAGCTTCTCTGGCAGAACAAGAAAAATAGGACAATTGATCACACACTGTCTAGTTACATTCTGAGCACTCTTCAAATGTATATTAATAGATTATCATGCAATCTCAATTGAGAAACAAACTACTATGATGCTGATGCACTAAGAAACTGAAGTAATCCAGGTGCACCATAGAGGACAAATAAAAACGCATTCAAGTCCCTTTGAATTAAATGTGACATTGAACCAGTTCAATGATAGAGAGGCTTTGGCATGCATTGTAGAACTCTCTACCATTCAAGGGATTAAAAGACACATTTAAAATCAAGGGGGATTTTTTTATCATTTCCCCATGATGATGCAGGAGGTTCGCCCCAGAATCACCCCAGTTCTTCTTAGTACATCAGTCTCCTTGTCTCTGGAATAGTTTTTTTCACCATTGTTTGCCTAATGACTGGAAACAACTTGGGGCTGGATTCAACTGCAAGTTGATAAATCCTTTTTCTCTTGTATCCAGTGGGGAACACAGACACTGTGGGGATGTGCCATAGCAGTTCCAAAAACTCAGGGTGAGAGAGGAAAAAAAGATTTAAAACAACTGTACCCGAGATAAAGGGGGAGCTCATGGATGTATATATGTACACATACAAAATCTAGTCAAGCACATATACACAACATATTTTATATATTATACATATAACATCTAACTTGGATGTTTTATTTTTAGATTCAGTATGCTTTTGAATTGATAAAGTTAGGCTGTTGGTCTCAAAAGCTTATGCTGAAAACTGAATATTAGTCCAACAAAAGAGAAATGATTTCTCCCTACGATACTCATTCATTTGGCATCTACACCACTGGACTAACACAGCTAACCTAAAATATGATTCATCCACCGGTTAGGTACAACAGTAGAGGGATACATCCATACTCCATGACTGATGACCAAAGTGAAAAGAGGTGGGCATTACTGTGTTATCAGAGCAACAGAGGAGTAAAAGCAATAAATAACAAATTGCATAGAAAGAAAGTATATGAAATAATCAGTATCCGAAGAATTATACAGAGCCTTCAGAAAGCAATGAGCAAGACGATAAGCAGTAATACAGCCACAGAACCTATGGAATCAATGGAATTAAGGTAATGGCATAGCGCCCACAGCATGTTATCTAACTAATAAGCATCAGACCTTTTGAGTTTAATCAATAAGACACAAAAAGCATATAAGTTAAAGAGCATACAGGCATACATTTCACCTAAAACTGGTTTTCTGGTCTTAGCATGATCTGTATAGCACTGCATGAGGGAAGCTTCAAGTTACAAACCATTAAATCTAGATAGGACTAAGTTGTGTAATGCAAGGGACCTTCAGTGGGCAGATTTGAAGACATCAGTACACGTCACCCTGTTTTTAGTTCCCTTTAGCACAGAATTTTTTTTGTTCTTCTAAGAGAGTCTACTTTCTAATTTTCCACAACAAAGATGTAACTGTCCGACATGACTAGAAGGGGTCTTTCCACCTAGCAAAATATCTTCAATATCTAGCCAGCCTTCCTTTCGGCTGGTTCTTGTTTGGTGGTTTATGTAAGTGGCCACTGTCATTTTGTCTGAATGAACTCCTTGTCTACTTGTTATGAGCTCTGGATCCAGATAAGTGCATAAATGGAGCATGTAAAGTGCTGGTTTTCCATAGAATACTATGTCCGAGTCACATTTTATGTGATGCAGAATGACAGCAACAGGCCTCCAGAATACATCAAGAAGCTCTGGTAGCAGCTTAACCCACTGAGTGCCAGAGGGGTACACAATGCATAGCTCTGAAAGGCGTTGCATACACTTCTAGCACTCATAGTGTTACGCCATGCACCTATGCAAAGCCAAATTCCACATAAAGTATAAAAAAAAAAGTATTTTGCAAGTGATATCTCAGTTTCTCCCCCTTTCCCCACATGTTCCATTCTTTTTCTCCTTGTGTTAAATAAAGGCATTTAATTTTTCCATTTACATTGTTTGAAACAAAGAAATGAAAAATGCCTTCACAGTTGTATGCGGGGCAACAGTGCAGAGAAGTCTGCCTTTACTTGGAGCATATTTTTAACCATATTACTAAGGTAATACTAATGAAACTAACACACGTTTCGCTAAGCCGGTTGATCACAGTTTCATTATGTCTGGACAGACATAACACATAACACGTTAGACAGACTACTCGGCAATCTGGATCATGCCCCAGTAACATGTTAACCAGGGTACAGATACATTAACATACATCTGTCTTTATACATTTAGACTTTAATATTTTGACATACTACACCATATAGTGTTTTAGATAGTCATTATGGCAATCCGGATTATGCCCCAGTAACATGTTAATTAGGGTACAGATGAAGAGACACGTACTTACAACTTTAATAGCTTAGAAAATCGACAACTGTTGAGTGGTATATTAGTTTAATCTATATCGCTCTGTTCACTAAAATATATTGACCTTACTGGCGGTAATAGAAGAATAGCGTTATAGTAATGAGTCACAGATATAATTTTTTATTGATCTCCAATATAGGATTTACATCTAGCATTTCAGTGCTATAATATCTACTATTTTTGTTTTCAAATTCATCCAGATTAGGATGATTTTAATATTTAGATAGTAAATGTTAAGTTTTAAGATTTTCTTCTTTTCACCAATAGTATTACATATGAACAGAAGAGGTGAAAATTAGACAGTGTGCTTAGATTTGCAGGGCTCTCTCTTTCTCTTTTTTGGTCAATTAGTTAACCCTGTGAGCACCTTCTTCTCACCATTATGTTCTATTAAATGGGTTTATAGTGTGCATAGGGTTATATTTATTTTATATGAGGAAAGATATAAGACAGAGGAAATAACCAAGGAATGGACATGGCATCCACCACTAGAGCTAGAGGATCCCTCCAGCGAAAGCAGAACCTCGGCACCTTCCGGTTGTGTCTTCTCACCATCAGGTCGATGCAAGGAAGACCCCACTTCTGAACAATGAGGGAGAACACCTCTGGGTGCAGTTCCCACTCGCCACTGTGTGTCAACTGAGGAAGTCTGCCATGACGCTGTCTACACCAGGAATGTGTACTGCGGATATGGCAGGAACGTGTTCTTCTACTCAGGACAAAATAGCCTTGACCTCTAACCAAGCAGCGAGACTTCTTGTTTCGCCCTGCTTGTTGATGTAGGCCTCGGCCATGGCGTTGTTGGACTGTACCCGGACTGGGCATTCTTTCAGCTGGGGAGTCCAATGACGAAGGGCATGAAATATCGCCCAAATCTCCAACACGTTGAAGTGAAGGAGATATTCCTCCGGAGACCACCGCCCTTGTGCACTCAGGCGACCCAGTACCGTTCCCCATCCGGAGAGGCTGGCATCCATCGTCACCGTGGTCCAGAAGGATACTAGGAAGGACTTGCCCTTCAGCAGATTGGATAGGTCGAGCCACCAGGACAAATTCAGTTCCACATGAAGAGGAAGTGACACTGATGTCTTCAGAAGCTCCAGCCAACCCCTGCACACCTGGATCACGAACCTTTGGAGTTCCCTGGTGTGAGCCCTGGCAAATGGGACTGCTTCTATGGTGTAGATGAATTTCCCCACTAGAGAGGACAGCTTCTTGGCTGGAACTGGATTGAGAGCCAGAACAGCAGATACTCTTTGGGCGATTTGGTAAGCCACTTCCTCCATGAGAAACACCATGCTCTGCCGAGTGTCGAAGAGAAGGCCCAGGAAGACCAGACGCTGATATGGGAAAGATCCGACTTGTCCATGTTGATGATCCACCCGTGATGGGTGAGAGCGTGAATCCACTGCTGAACCTGCTGATGAAGAAGTTCCACAGAGGGGGCTTTCAGAGCAGGTCGTCCATGTATGAAGTAATTCTGATGCCGTCCCAATGGAGAACGGATACTAAGGATCCCAGGACACGGTTTAAAACTAGAGGACCTGTAGTCAGACCAAATGGAAGAGCTGAAAACTGAAAATGCCCTCGGACGCGGGCAAATCTGAGATACTGCCGGCTCTCTGGATGAATGGCGATGTGTAAATACGCATCCTGAGGATCCAGAGATGCAAGGAATTGCCCCGGGGACATAGCAGCAATCACTGTCCGTAAAGACTCCTGGTGATAATGAGTCTGGATCACAACGGAATGGAGATCCTTCAAATTCAAAATGGGGCAACAACCGCAGTCCTTTTTTGGAGACCACAAAGAGGTTTAAGTAAAAACCCATACCTCTGTCCTGAACTGGAACAGGCTCTAGAACATCCTTGTCCAGAAGAGCCTGAAAAGCACCGTTGAATAGCCAGCGTTTCTACGCGCACTGAGGCATATGAGAAGGAAAGAAGCGAAAGGGAGGAAGAGAGATGAAAAGGACCCTGTACCCTTCCGTCACCACCTGGTGGTGACGCAGACGACCAGCCACAGCAGAGTGGGGACTTGGGTTTGGCAGGTCATGAGAAAGAAGGCTTGGAAAAGACCTTGGTCTTCCATTGCTGTTTGGGCTTGGAGGAGGCACGTGGAGCTGAGGGAACCGTCTGGTTCACCGGTCGTGTCTCATTCTGCAAGGAACGAAAATACAGGTTACGCTTAAGCTGAGTTTTCTTCCTGGGAACCAAGGGTAGAAGGGTACTCTTATCCCCTGTAGCCTCACTGATCAGATCCTTAAGATCTGGCCCAAACAAAGAAGTACCTTGAAAAGGTAAGGAGAGCAATGCTTTCTTGGAAGCAGTGTCAGCAGACCAGATCTTGAGCCAAAAAGCCCATCTGGCAACCACAGACATGGTGGAAACCCTAGCCACCAAATGGATGGCATCAAATAAGGCAGCAAAAACATAGTGCTGTGCCTCAGAAATGTTGGCAAGAAGGCGCAACATATCCAAAGTAGGAGCACCCTGACGGACAACCAGGGTGAGCTGTTCAGTGCAGACCGCAATGGCCCGGTTTACCCATGCTGCAGTGAATGCTGGACGCATGGCAGAACCAGCAGTGGCAAAAATGGACTTGAGGGAGACCAAGTTTCTTGTCAGTCCAGTCCTTCAGAGCTGACGCATCAGAAACTGGTAAGGCAGTAGACTTAGACAGTCTGGAGATAGGAGCATCCACTTTGGGAGGATGAACCCACTGAGCAAGCGCTG
Organism: Rhinophrynus dorsalis; assembly: GCA_037306005.1. Classification (NCBI taxonomy): domain Eukaryota; kingdom Metazoa; phylum Chordata; class Amphibia; order Anura; family Rhinophrynidae; genus Rhinophrynus; species Rhinophrynus dorsalis. The sequence goes on along the minus strand of CM074725.1, from coordinate 149,869,102 downwards.
CCTCAGAGAAGGGATAAAGCTTGGCAAATTTCTTGGACACAGAAGGTTTCCTGTCCAGGGATTTCCAGTTTTCAGACACAAGACGGTCAAGAATTGGGTTAGTTGGAAAGCAAGTAAAGAGCTTTTTAGGTTCCTGAAACACATCAGAGGGATCAGAAGGAACCTCCTGAACTAAGGGAATGTTAAGGGTATTCAAAACAGCCCTGATCAGGCCCTCAGCTGAGGGCTCAGGATCAGCCTCAAAATGATCCCCAAAAAACTGAGAGGAGCCCACAGCAGAACATTCCTCAACATCTGAATCCACCAGCAGTTACTCATCAGAGGAATCTGATACGTCAGGTCCTCCCTGCAGTTTCAGTAGTGAAGATCTGACAGAAGTAGGGGTCAGCCAGGAGCAGAAGACTCCCTGTAACTGGGATGGAAGAGTTGTGTTAACTGGAGTTTTGGCAGGGAAGACTTGACGGAGGAGGGGGCCTGCCAAGAATGGAAGACCCCCTGTAACTGGGATGGAAAGAGTTGCAATGTAGACCTAAGGTCCCTGGTAGCAGCCTTGAACTCTTGCACCCAAACTGGCTCTAATGCATGGCTGGAGGTCTCTGGGAGACTCTGAGGGACATCCGAACATGCTGGGCATTAATGACCTGAAAATTCTCTAGGTAACCCTGACTGACAGGAAGAGCAATGTACAATAGGGGATACAGAGACCCCAGCAACCTTAGTCTTAGGTCTGGCCCCAAGCTCTAACAGTATAGACATTCTCACAGTGCCATATAACCTTATGGTATAAGAAATCACCCAAGTACAGTGTGTATGATTAAAGTTTCACCCCAGAAATAGCTAAAATAGACTTATCTGGCAGGTGAAGGGTTAATCAGAGGAGAGAAGGAGAGTCCATGCCCTGCATAGGATACTCGTTCTGGAAATGGCACAAAATGGCTGCCGCGGCGGGGGGCAATTCAGAAACGCGCGCGCGAAGGAAGTGCTCATGGGAAATGTAGTTTTCCCAGAAAAAGTACCCAAACAGTGCCCGAAGCTCCCTGATCCCCCCAACACACTAGAAACATGAATCGGATGATAGTGCAAGGGCAGACAAGAAAAATGAGCCAGCTCTGAAGTCGCTAGGTTAAGCGGTTGCCGAGATATGTCCCAAACTGTACAGTCCCATAGGAGTAAATGGAGCAATGGCGCCTATGCGGTATGCGCGCTGAACTCAAATTTTACAAAATTGAAACAGTAAAATAAAACATCTCTAGAACATGTTAGGATACCCAAAAAAACACTGAACCAGTAGGAAAAGTGTCAGAAACCCCCCCAAAAGATGCAAAACCAGCATCTAAAGGGTTAAAGTACCACATAAACCTGCTCCAAAACACCCAACAGACATACAGATATATCCAATGAGTGCAGGAGTATGCAATAGGAACTCTAAAGGCAAACCCCTGTGCGGAGAGGCACTGTGGGACATGTGGACCTGCAGTACTCAAAGGGTTGCTCACCTTTCCTGCAGATCTTCTGTCTTCAGACTACCATGTATTAAGAAGAAGCCTCGGTGGGCAACTCCCAAGGAAAGAACTTGTAGCCAAGATTTCCCCCCCCCCAGGGCTTAAGGTCCACAAAAAGCACCTGGATACTGAGCTAGCCACATCTAAGGGCATTGTCAGTTATGGTAATCCGCCTAATGGTGGTATTCCATTTCTAACAGAAAAATAAAAAAGTTTCTAAAACAATAGCAGAACTGTTCTCTTGCTTTGTGTCTTCACCAAGGAACAAATCTTTCTGGAGCTCGTTGGCTAGCTACAGCCAAGGAGGGAAGGTAGGCTTCCACCCCCTGCATACAATTCTAGAATTGTTCCTGCCTACACTAAAAGGAGCGGATCGCCTACCCAAAGTTACCAGTAACCTGTATTGGATGACAGAGAAAGCCCCATTTGAATTAAGGGGATTTTTTTCTCCCTTATGGTGTAGTTGTTTTCCCCAGAATTTCTCCTCCTTCCTGAATAAGACCCTTAATACTTTGTTAACAAAACACATTTCTTGCAACAAACAATTTTCACCGGTTATGAAAAGAGATAACTATAAGAGCCAATACAAGTTCTGTGCACACTGCAAAGTTTCAACTTTCAACCTACAACTTATATTGGAAATGTTTCATCATAAATATATAAGAATACTGCAATGGCACACACCAAGAATAATATGAGCAGGAATTGATGTACTTGTCAACACTGCGGCTGGGTGCAATTGCATGAGATAAATGCTACGACTGGTTTTATCTCACAGATTCCTATTGAAGTCTAAGGTGGGATTTGTAGATTAAAAAAAAAAAAAGTGAGAAAGCCATCAACTCTAATGGAATCCAGCCCAAATTAGGCCAAACTTATGGTCAGTGCACTTCCATTAAAAATCTACTCTGTTTCTGCTTCACATGAAAGTGAACAAAAGTTTAGAATTCTCCATTCAAAGCTAAAGACTGAAAATAGGATACAGTACAATACAACTACAGGTCACTTGGAAGATTTAACTTATTTATACCTTTTATACATGTTTTTATTATGTATTCTGTCTCCCAACTCTTTCTCAAGAGCCAGTTTTCCATCCTCCTTGGTGGCATAGACTCCAATCACTTTATTCTCACAACTAGAGCCACTTGTGTGTAAGTAATGCAGCACCCACACGGTAGCACTAGTGCATATAAGGCCATAGGAATCACAGAAATCAAGCAACACCTAACAGAAACAAAACATACAAATATTGTTAGCAATTTTGCAATGAAGCACTCGCTCTAGATAAAAACATTTTTATGGTAAGGCAAAATGGAGTTACTTTTGGGCAAACTAACTGCACCAAAAGGGAGAAATAAAGACACCCATTGATTAAAATGGTATTTTAACCCCTTAAATGCTAGAGGTTTGAAGGCATTGTGAAGGAATGAGCTGGAGAATTCTAGCATTGAAGGGGTTAAAAGCACCATTTAATTCTGTGTAAATTTGTATAATGTTTTCCTATACAGGGGAAGGCCTCCAGAGTGGTGTGGTACAGCTGAACTGAGGGACTGAAAGAGATCGCTCCGGTCTTGGAGCGATCAAATTCAGTCCCCGGTATTACTCACCGCGCTCCTGCAGGAGCGCGGTGAGTAATAGTACGTGACATACCAGGACCGTCACTGGTCCTTAAGTGCCGGACCAGCGTGACGGTCCGGGTACGTCACTGGACTCTAAGGGGTTAAAGATATTCTCTCTCTTAAGGTATTAAATATATATTTTTTAAAAATTACATAACAGAGGCAGTTTTAATAAATCTATTACTTGGGATAATGTTTGCTGAGTGTGAAAGTTCCACTTTAAGAAGTTACAAGCCCCATTTAAATCAATGGAGATTTGTATTTGACCCTATGACGCAGCTGGTTTGCTCCATAATTATTTCAGCTTTCTTTTGAACGTAGGGACCATAGACTAATACAAAATACAGTAGATTAGCTTCTCTGTATTTAATATTGGGTGGTATAGTAGTTTTTCACACTATCTGGCAAAGCGGATACTTTGCAGACCATTCCAATGTAGTCATTCTTAAAAAAAACAAAACAAAAAACGTTATTGCGGCTCTGCTGAAGAGCATCTGTGTCGGCCAACACGGATCTCCTGCTGACAGCTTGAAACATCAATATTTGAATGCAGATATCTCTCATACCATAGCAGTTTGAGATATAGGGTTTTTTGCATTCAAGTCAACTTTTTAATCCCTACAAAAACGCAAAAAAAAAAATCTGGGACATTACCATCCCTTTAATAGTTACAGTATTTAGCGAATAAGAGTAAAACTGTATTCATTTTGTTTTTTAAAATCTCTATTTGGCCGAAACTGAAGTAATAAATGCTGCCCTCCACCTACTTCCGGATAGCCTGCGGTTACCAGCTCTGTTACAGCAGTCTGTCACGCTGCCTCGGCTCCCCTCCCTCTATCCAGCATCTTCCAATGACAGAGGCTTTCTTCCTGTAAGCTGGAGTGGTCTCGTTGGCTAGAAATCGATCTCTGCCAATGAGACCACTCCAGCTTACAGGCAGAAAGCCTCAGTGATCGGAGGAGGCTTGATAGAGGGAGGGGAGCAGAGGCAGAGTGATAGACTGCCGTTACAGAGCAGGTAACCACAGTCTATCTGGAAGTAGGTGCAGTGCAGCATTTATTACTTCAGTTTCGGCCAAACAGAGATTTTAAAGGGATAGTAATACTTAAAATGTAAAAAAAAATATGTTGTAGGGTTTATCCCCCTGAGTAAAACAAGAGTACTCCCACTGCTGAAAGGTGTTTCATTCAAAAGTTATTAATTTTCAAAGTTGAATTTTTTTAGGTGCAATATCACAGTGGCCTGAAATTGTACAGTGGCGCTGTTGCTACACGATCCTATGGACAGCTCTGGTCCCGGGACCATAAATCTCCATAGGATGGTGTAGCAACAGCGCCACTGTACAATTTCAGGCCACTGTGATATTGCACCTAAAAAATTCAACTTTGAAAATTAATAACTTTTGAATGAAATACCTTTCAGCAGTGGGAGTACTCTTGTTTTACTCAGTGGGATAAACCTTACAAGATATTTTTTTTTTTTACATTTTAAGTATTACTATCCCTTTAAAAACAAAATTAATACAGTTTTACACTTATTCACTATATACTCTAACTATTAAGGCTAACTTGTATAGCGGTGATAGATCCCCTTTAAACAACTCCCACCATTACAATAAGACTATATTTAGAGAGACTTTTTAGTTAATTGGCTCTTCTTTTAGACTATATTTATGAATTAATTTATATAATACACTACAACATATTATAGTTACACTGTTTATCTCCTTTTTCACTAGTGCACTTTATGATCCATGCTGCACAAGTGTGAATGTTCACGGATGTACATTTATGAATTTATATTTGTATACTGACATACATTTTTTTTTTTTTTTTTTTTTTTTTAACAGATATTGTATTAGCTGGTAGTCTATACATAATTCAGTTTTCTCAATTTTTCAGTTTAAAGAAACACAATTCCTAATAATATAACCAAACTTATTTTATTCTGGGGGGAATCCTAAAGGTAACCAATAATAATAAACTGTACATGTGTTGGCCCCCCAAAATGAATCTTTGGTTAGTAATGATCTCAGTCCACTGAGGCAGACATTATTCTTTGTGGCTGAACGCCAAGATCCCCAAATCCTCCTACTGAAGTCTTGCATTCCACAGAAGCCTTCAATGGGAAGAGTTTGGGGTTCTTTAATCTGAAACAACTTGTACTAATTAAAGTTTCATTTGGACAATCAATCCATACCTATTCATAGTATCCATTAAGAGTTGTTAATGTTCCTTTAATTACAGTTCCACATCCACAACACAAAAGTGCATCATTTCTGGGTTAAGTCAACTACACCACAGGGAGCAAATACAAATTCCCACTGACTTAAATGGGGCTTTTAGATAGTCAAATAATCTACAGATTTCCAACATTTAATAGGTTATAATCCCTACTTAAATCAATGAGAATTTAGGGAACATATGTCTGTCTCCTTTGGTCTATTTGATTTGCCACAGAATTGTTCCACCCTTTTTGCATATGGCCCTTTGCTTGTTTCAGTCACATATAACTGGATTAACAAATTCATACATGAGAAATATAAATTACCCTTTTAAGCTCCACATTTTCCTTTAAAGAGTAATTTTCCATTTCATTTGCTAAGTGATCTGTCAGATTATAAGGATATGGAATTCCAAAGTAATCCGCCTCCTCCTGTAGAGCAATTCGGGTTTGTTCATCTTCTGGAAAGTGCACTTCTCCATGTAGATAATCTAGTAGGTATTTAAAAAGCTCCCCATTTCTATCAATAAGGCAAGAACCTGTAACACAGGGAAAGAACATATATTTTTTAGAAAGCTCTATTCCAATAATTAAAGGGATAGTAATACTTCGTTTTATCTTTATTTTATTTTGTAGGTATTAAAAAAACACAAAGAACGCTATAAGTCTTATCTTTCAAACCCTCCTGCCCCTTTTACCTAGTGTAAGCCATCTGTTCTCAGATGTGGAATCTGGTTGTCAGACCAGACAGATAACAGCATGGGACAATCTTCTTCCTATGAAAACAATGAAAGCCCTGCCCCCCTTGAAAAGTTTTTCAGGTTTTTCCCTTATCTTAATTGAAGATTGTCCCTCTCTGCAGTCTACCTGGGCACCTCCCTTCTGATCTGGCTGAACAGTGTTACATCAGTAAAATGGGCAGGAGGGCGATACTTTGTCATTGAATTACTCTTGAACTACAACTCTGACAGAACTGAAATAACACTCTCCAAAGTCCAAATACTATGATGATTAATTAGAGCTGCTTTTATTATGAAACATTACTATCCCTTTAAACTCTTGGATGCTACAGACTTCTCCAATGCACTGCAAAGTAAGGAGTTAGAGAGATCAGACTAAAAAATTATTCAGAGTATTAGTCTCTACTTAAAAATAACAAACTCCTGGTGATAATGAGTCTTGATCACAAAGGAATTGAGATCCTTCAGGTCCAAAATTGGACGACAGCCGCCATCCTTCTTGGAAACCAAAAATAGGTTTGAGTAAAAACCCAAACCGTGGTCCTGGACGGGAACAGGTTCCAGAACATCGTTGTCCAGTAGAGCCTGGATAGCGCCGAACAGACTGCGTTTCTCTGCGCCCTGAGGTGTGTCAGAAGGGAACAACATGAAGGGAGGAAGAAAGGAGAAAGGGAACCTGTACCCTTCCGCCACCACTGAGTCCTCCCAGATGCTGTGGTAGTGACGCGGACGGCCATCCACAGCTAAATGGGGATCTGGGTTAGGCAAGTCATGCCGAAGAAGGTTCAGAAGCCTTGGGCTAGGAGGACGACTTAGGCTTCCCTTGTAGTTTGGCTTGGAGGAGGAACGCGGAGCTGGGGGAACCGCCTGGTTCGCCAGATGTGTCTCAGTCTGGAAGCACAAAAAAAACGATTACGTTTGATAAGCGTCCGCTTCCTGGAAACCATAGGCAGGAGGGTACTCTTACCCCATGTGGACTCACTAATCAGATCCTTAAGATCTGGCCCAAACAGAGAAGTGCCTGGAAGGGACAAGGACAGCAATGCTTCTTGAGCAGTGTCAGCAGACTAGATATTGAGCTAAGGAGCTCGTCAGACAACCACAGGCATGGTGGAAACCCTTGCCACCAACTGTTGGCATCAAACCAAGCAGCAGAGATCTAATGCTGGGCTTCAAAAATGTTGGCAAGTAGCCGCAACATATCACGAGTAGGAGTTCCCTGATGAACAGCAAGTGTGAGCTGTTCAGTCCAACCCAGGCAGCAGCAAATGCTGGACGTAGGGAAGTACCTGCGGTGGCAAAAATGGACTTGAGGGAGGCCTCAAGTTTCTCATCAGTCCAGTCTGTAAGAGCAGAGGCAACAGCAGCTGGCAAAGCAGTGGACTTAGAAGTCCTAGAAACAGGGGCATCCACCTTGGGGGATGAACCCACTGAGCTAGCGCTACATCAGGGGTAAAACTTAGCAAACTTCTCAGAGACAGAAGGCTTTCTGTCAGGAGACTACCACTCATCAGACACTAACCGGTCCAGAGTGTGGAGAGGTGGAAAACAAGTATGGGGCCACTTGGGCTCCTGAAATACATCAGAGGGGTCCGAAGAAACCTCTTGAACCAAGAGAATGTTTAGGGTGTTTAATATGGCTCTGAACATTATTCAGCGTCAGAATCCACCAACAGTTCCTCATCAGAGGAATCTGATATGTCAGGTACTCCCTGCGGTTTCAGTAGGGAAGATCTGACAGAAGTAGGGGTCCACCAGGAGCAGAAGACCCCCTGTAACTGGGATGGAAAGAGTTGAGATGTATACTGGAGGTCTCTAGTAGCAACCTTAAACTCTTGAACCCAAACTGGCTCTAATGCATGGCTGGAGGTGCCTGGAGAAACTCAGGCACAACAGAACCTGCTGGGCATAAATAACCTGAGAACTCTCTAGGCAACCCTGATTGACATGAGGATCAATGCGCAAAGAGGGATGCAGGGATCCCAGCATCCTCAGTCTTAGTCCTAGCCCCAAGCTCCAAAGAAACAGACATTCTCACAGAGTCAAAACGCTCAAGGTATAAGGAAATACCCAAATACAGTGTGTATGATTAAAATTTCACCCCAGAAATCACTAAAATACACTTATCTGGCAGGAGAAGGGTTAATCTGCTGAGGAGACAAGGAGAGTCCAGGCCCAGAGTAGGGTACTCATTCAGGGAAAGCACAAAATCAATCAGGAATGAGCGTGCAATGCAAGTGCTCATGGGAAATGTAGTTTTCCCAGAAAAAGTTCCCCAACAGTGCCCGAAGCCCCCTGAGCCCCCCAACACACACTAAACATTGACTGGATAGTAGAGCAAGGGCAGATAATTAAAATGAGCCATCTCTGAAGTCGCTACGTTGAGCAGTAGCAGAGATATATCCCAAACTGTAAAGTCCCATAGAAGTGAATGGAGCAATGGCGTCCATGTGGTAAAAGCGCGCACACACAATTTTCGCAAAGTTATATTTTTCATGCTATGGATATATCCATAAAATGAATAATATCCCCCATAACTCCATAAATTTTGGATACCTCTCTAGCACAGTAGAACTCAAAGGATTAACTTACTCATAACATACAAATATCCTCCATAATGCTTTGGATACCTCTCTAGCACAGTAGCACTCAAAGGGTTAACCTACTCATAACATGAAAATATCCTCCATAACTCCATGTTTTAAATACCTCTCTAGCACAGTAGCACTGTTAACCCCCACCTCGTGCCACATCGTTGTGCCATTCAATGGGAGAATACATTAAATTCCATTCCAAACAGACAGTGACATGCCGACGGCAAGCTGCCTTGAACTGAACTTACTAGTACTACTGGAGTGTCCAGCGATGGCGACACTCAACAGAAATGAATGACACATGTGGCAGCGGAGCAGCACCATTCTCCTCAGTACAGGCTTTAGCAGCCAGCTCTGCCTGCTCCCTCAATACATATGTGCCCTAGGCCGGCGCCTGCCTCGCCCATAGGTGGCGGTGGCCCTGCTCGTTTAACCCTTTTGGGTATGTCTCTGTGACTCTAAGTGGGCAGATCTTCAGTGCAGTGTCTGAATGACCATGGTGACGTGGTGAATTTCACACATGAACCACTGACAGGGAAGCTATCGGACCGGCTCTGCTTGCCCGAAACAAAAATGTACCTGTCCGGCACCCGAAACTACATGTCCTGGGCATCGGTCAATATAAATTCCGCAACCCTGTAATGCCAAGATCATTATCAAACACAGGGTCAAATGTACTAGTGACTACGTGGTATATATACGGATATGTCCGTGTGGTCTCTACTGAGACCACTTTTCGCAAGCAAATGGCCAACCATCGCTCATCTATCAGAGCAGTGACAAGCCAGTTCCTCGGAACTGCCTAACATTTCAACATCAACTACCATCTATTAAAAGCATGAAAACGATCATGTACCAGCTCCAATCAGAGGAGGTAACCATAAGGTTAAACTACTACAGTGTGAAACTTTCTGGATAAGTCACCTAGACACAGTTGCACCTAAGGGTCTGAATGAAAAACTATCATATGCCGCTTTCTATTGATGTATGTAAATATCCTTTATGATGTGGGCCTTTATGTAAAGTGGGAATACTGTCCAGCATAGTCGACACCGCGGGATCTGCATTACATGACAACATGGTATCAACCCTCAGGTATACACATCCAAGGAAACCAGCAGAGCACAACACAACATTTCCATCAGAAACGGACCATGATGCACAAATAGGACAATATAGTCAGCATGATTGGTACCACCGGATTATCAATAATTCTGCTCTAGACCACTTCTGGTTACACAACTGATTTTGACTACACGCCACATGCCAGCATAACGTTATGGTGACCTCATATCAACTAGAGTTTCCTTTAACTCCACACCTACAGAAAACTTGATCCAGCACTAGAAGTGAGTTGTACACAGAGACAGTGTGGAGAAAACTTTGACAAAACTCACTCTAAATATTGGTTGGAAGCCAAAGTACATTTGTACTTGTTATAACAAGACTTAACTTCATCTTGGCCAACTACGCGAGGACTACATCTGATGTGATACTGTTACCATGAGTACCAATAACCTGAACTTTCAGTTCGTTATGCATTTCAATGGCATTTCATTACATACATACAGTTTCAACTTGTGAACTGCATATGTTAAAACACATACAATGGTATATAATGTTGCACTTCATCTGATCATCAAACTGATACAAAACACTTATGGTGCGCCCAAAATTATGCGTTAGTGATGGAGTTGATTTCTGACATATATCCTTATTAATAACTACACCCACAATACTACACGTTATACAAAGGAGATTATCTAAGTTTGTTTTTCTCCGCCTACTTACATGCTGTATACACACAGAATACAGGAACCTAGCTTACTGTTCGCTGATTTTACATTTACCACTTAACGGGGTTTTACTACTCTTAATGCACCCTACACAAGAAGATAGTAAATTGACCACGTCTAGCCGACAGATGTACCCACATTTCCCCGAAACAACAGCACTTAACACAGTTAAGAGCGCATGTACACCTAGTATCCTTATGTTCTGTTCCATTCCGATATTTATCTATTATCCAAGCGATACAAGCACCATAGGGTCATGATTTTTCTATCTAAACAGAGAACCTATCCTGTCTCTAGCTGCATCAGTATGGATACACAATAACGTTTATGAACTTCTCAATGTATGTACCAGTCTATCCATAGCGGGACTCCGCAGCATCCCAACGCTCCATATGGTGGACGCTATAACATTAACGATATTTGGGGCCCAGCAGTACATGCCGAAGTGCAACACTACACCATGATTCTATATATACTTTATTTGTCTCACTAGTTAGGGATATTAGTGCATAAAGTCACAATCAGAGTTTCCACACAGTGCCCGATGCGCACATAGGCATTCATTCTATGATAAAAGCGGAACTACCAGCCCAATACGATCTAGTCTCAATCAATGTATTTTCACTCGTTCTATTGTGCTGTGCATTCAGTTTTTGTTTTTTTAAATACAGTTTTAAAGCATAAACTGTACTCGAAATGTGTATCTGATGACGAGTTTCCCAGTCCAAAGCACAGAGAGCATGACCGCTCTGGAGCCGTTTGGCTTTGCTGTAACGCCCACAGGCCACGTCAACATCGTCAGAGAGCTCCTAGACTCAAGCGCCACAAGACTGTGGGCAGAACCTAGATCTTTGACGGACAGGCACAGGGAGACTAAACACATGTGCAGTAAGCAAATAATACACAAGATGGCTGCAGCCTGCTGCATAACGAAGCATACACAAAAGGTCAGATTGTATATTATAGATATACTTATTGGGTGTTATACATATGTTAACATGTACACTTGGGTGATATCTATGAGACTAGCTTAAGTTCTTCATGCATGATAGTTCCACTTTAAAGGGATAGTAACACTTCGTTTTAACTTTATTTTATTTTGTAGGCATTAAAAAAACATGAAGAATGATATAAGTCTTATCTCTCAAACCTTTATGGTTTATGAGATATTCACAAGCAAAGTTCCCCTCCCCGCCCCTTTTTCCTAGTGTAAGCCATCTCTTCTCAGATGTGGATCAGGTTGTATGACAGTACAGATAACAGAAGGGGACAATTTTCTTTGTATGAAAACAATGAAAGCCCTTCCCCCCTTGAAAAGTTTTTCAGCTTTTTCCATTATCTTAATTGAAGATTGTCCCTCTCTGCAGTCTACCTGGGCCTCTCCCTTCTTATCTGGTTGAACAGGGGGGGGGATACTTTGTTTGTGAATATCTCTTAAACCATAAAGGTTTCAGAGATAAGACTTATATCATTCTTCATGTTTTTTTAATGCCTACAAAATAAAATAAAGTTAAAATGAAGTATTACTATCCCTTTAAGATGGTTATATGGTTACTCTCATTGCATATTACACATCTATATACACATTAACTTATACAGAGAACAAATGTGTTTTATGTATGTTATATAGATAGTATTCTCATTGTTTTTATGCTTTCACTGTATGTAATCACTTACACCAGGCAGTTCACTTGATTGATCATTTGCCCTTAATTGAATAAGTCTGGTTTTTGGCACTTAAACACTGTGTGGGGGAGGTAAATAAAGTGGATATCTTTGTTTGCTACATATTATCCTGACAAAGGCTGCTGATAATGCAGCCGAAACGTTGATTAAATAAACACCATCGTCTGACACAATCTCCTTTGAAGTCCTGTGAGTGCTTGCAACATTTTCTGAATTTTATATATATATATATATATATATACTAGTTGAACAGCCCGTTACACGGGCCACAGTGCCTCTGGCAGCCGGTCGCGGGGCAGTCACGCGCAGTAGAGACTGCCCGCGCCACTGCTGATACAGAGCTGGATGCTCCTTCAGAGCGCCCAGCTCTGTATCAGCCGCAGCGCGGGCAGTCTGTACTGCGCATGACTGCCGCACGCGCAGCAGTGTCTACTGCGCATGTCGGGCGTTACACACAACTTAGCGAATTATTATATACTAGTTGAACAGCCCGTTACACGGGCCACAGTGCCTCTGGCAGCCGGTCGCGGGGCAGTCACACGCAGTGGAGACTGCCCACGCCTCGGCTGATACAGAGCCTCTGGCAGCCGGTCGCAGGGCAGTCACACGCAGCGGAGACTGCCCGCGCCTCGGCTGATACAGAGCCTCTGGCAGCCGGTCGCGGGGCAGTCACACGCAGCGGAGACTGCCCGCGCCTCGGCTGATACAGAGCTGCACGCTCCTTCGGAGCGCCCAGCTCTGTATCAGCCGCGGCGCGGGCAGTCTCTACTGCGCATGACTGCCGCACGCGCAGCAGTCTCTACTGCGCATGTCGGGCGTTACACACAACTTGGCGAATTATTATATAGGATATATATATATATATATATATATATATATATAAAATTATTGATTCCCCAGAAGGAGAAAGCTTTGTGAACCAAAGATTTCAAAATTTGGACTCATTGCTCTGTAAGACTTGTTGCCTTTAGCAAATTTCAATAATATTTATTTTTGTAAATTCACTTCATAGTGAGGCACAAATAAATGACTATGTTGTCTTGCACACTGACGAAAATATTAACCCCACAAGGACAGGAAGCGAGTGTAACACATTAATTCACAATACATTGTGCAACCCTCTGGTCCTTAAAGGGTTAATATACAAAAACTTGAGCGTGGGGGGCATAAAAATGAGTAAATAATATTACATGAAAGTAAAAATATGCACAATCAAAAATGAAAAAAAAAAAATGCTAAAAGTAATAAAGTATTGTCCTTTCAAAACATTGAAAGAAAAATTACTTATCCACAATGTATTATTCCCAAGGCATATACTTGTATTAAACTGACAATTATGTGTAAAATATGGAGAATTTTGCATAATGTGCCTTAATGAATGAGAAATCATTCTTTAATATATATGTTTGGTTTATATGAACTCTGCCAGATCACTTACAACTAAGTTTTCTTGCACCCAGATGAACTTATATATATGCAATTTTTTGTTTTAATAAACATACACATATAATTTGAACTTACAAAGTACAAATACATTTACTCAAAATCACACAAATACACAATTTAGGAAGCATGACCACAAGTCATAATTTAGTCTGTTACATAATAGAAAGAAAAATATTTACCAGATTCATCAAGTTTCAGAGGAAAACGACCACTGAACATGGATGCCAGCATTGAATCTTTGAAGCGGCAGAGAGATTCTCGCCTAGCTGTGAAAATACAGCCTCCCACATTTAGTCGAAGCACATCTGACACCTTCTCAGGCATAGTTCCTTCATCCATAATAACAGGAATTTGTCTTTATGCTGAAGTGGATACTGTGAATGGCAAATTTAAAAATACAGACAGTAAGCTCCCCAGAGCTGAAATTTTTTATTTTTCTTTATAAATTTGGGCATTATGCTGTACTAGTTTGTAAACACTTTGATGCATAAACCCCAGTGGGTTAAATTATTTGCGTGTGTAATGAGAGAAAGAATACACCCACAGTATATATATATATATATATATATATATATATATATATATATATATATATATATATATATATATATATATACACATATACACACACGCACACACACATACAGTACTGTGCAAAAGTCTTATACCACTCAGAAAAATGCAAATTTAAGCCATTTATCAGAGCAGTAAGCAGTGTTTATTTGTTTAAAAAAAGAATCGTACTTGCTGAGTGGTTGGGGTCATTACCGTGCTGAAAAAAACATTTATTTCCAATCACTTGTTTTCCTGAAAGTACAGCATGATGGATAAAGATCTGTTTATATATCTCAGCATTCGTAATTTTATCAATTTTGAAGAGATCCCTACACTACTGGTTGAAGTGCACACTCAGACCGTAACAGAGCCGCCACAATGTTTCACAGAAGGCTTCAGACAGGCATCAGTGTACCTCTCGACAAACCTTCTGCTGACATACTGGTGTCGTTGTGAACCAGAGATTTCAAAATTTGGACTCATTGCTCTGTAAGACTTGTTGCCTTTATCAAAAATGGCTTCTAAGCTGCAACACCCCCTACATAAGACTACTTCTCACAGTAAATATGTAGGTTGGTGCCACAAGAGTTGAGCAAGCACTTCCATGGATTTCTTTCTGTCCCTCAAGGTAGTAACCTTAAAGGGATAGTAATACTTCGTTTTAACTTTGTTTTATTTTGTAGGCATTAAAAAAACATGAAGAACGATATAAGTCTTATCTCTCAAACCTTTATGGTTTATGAGTATTCACAAGCAAAGTTCCCCTCCCCGCCCCTTTTTCCTAGTGTAAGCCATCCCTTCTCAGATGTGAGTCTGGTTGTATGACAGGACAGATAACAGAAGGGGACAATTTTCTTTGTATGAAAACAATGAAAGCCCTTCCCCCCTTGACAAGTTTTTCAGCTATTTCCCTTATCTTAATTGAAGATTGTCCCTCTCTGCAGTCTACCTGGGCATCTCCCTTCTGATCTGGTTGAACAGGGGGGGATACTTTGTTTGTGAATATCTCTTAAACCATAAAGGTCTGAGAGATAAGACTTATATCATTCTTCATGTTTTTTTAATGCCTACAAAATAAAATAAAGTGAAAATGAAGTATTACTATCCCTTTAAGTACTGTTTATTAGATGCAGACAGCCTTTTGGATCTTCTACTATGTTTTCTGTCTTCAACTTGCCCAGCTTCTTCAAATTTCTTTATGACAGCTTGATCACCACATCTACAAAATCTTTTAGGTTGGCTGTTGCTGACAGTTGCCATGTTGATGGAAAACTATGATTTTATGTCTGTCAAACTGTGTTAGCTTAGCCATTTCCAAATCTCTCCTTGAGGCACCCAGCCATTTCATGGACAGCATTTGTTAAATTCCACCGCCAGCACACTTGGTTCAGATAACCAATTCTTGACTAAAGATGAACCAGGTATGCTGGTGGTGGTATTTCACAAATGCAGTACATAAATGAAACTATGAATGGAATGGCTGGGGGGCATTGAGGAGAGGTTTGGGAAACAAACCTGCATTCTCCTAGTCATTTCACAAGATATAAATAACTTTCTTGAAAACACAAAAAATTCCAGTTACTTTTAATTGTATTAATGTTTACTTGTATTTACAGTATTCATACTAATCATATACAGTGTTCTTCCAAGCAAATAAACTTACTTCTCAGATAAATAACTTTAAACATAATTTTTTGAGTGACCTAAGACTTTTGTTTGTGCAACACAGAACCCATGGGGTTAATTTGCTAATATGAAGAGGCAGGGCACTTGTAAATTAAAGTTCTCTAAAGACAGTGACTCCCTTCCCGTCCCCAATTAAATCCTTTCCAGCAGTTGCAGCAGCCTTCAGTTTTAACATATAGCAAAGATGCAATGTAAAAAAGATAGTAGAGCAGGAAGAAGACACCTCTACCCCAAACTGAAATAACACATTGTTTTCCAAGAGTTCCACAAGAGAAAATTATTTATTTGTAAGTATACAAAAATCTCCCTCTCTCCTTTGTCCATTGTGTAACACATTAACCACGGGGATATACCAAAGCTGAGCCAACCAGGATTCCAAAAGGGGGGGGGGGGAACTCCCCAAAATAAAACCAGTCTCAGAGACAAACTAGATAAAACAATGAGATAGAACCCTGGACACCATCACACAAAAAAACAAGTAACAGTAGAAAGGTTCCTGGAAAAGAAGGAAAAAGAGACCTACACAGGCACTACTACCTGGAGGATCTATCTCCTAAAACAGACCTCTGCTGAGGCCAGCAATTGGACTCTAATGTTTACTAAACAAGTTAAGCAACAACTATGTCCCTACCTTACACACCTGCTCCACAGAGGCCTGGTTCATGTAGGCCCATTAAGCTCCACCACTTGATCATGGTGAAATTATTCTAAAAAGTAGTGGTCTCTTTTTAATGTCATAGGCCTGGCAAATAGTTACATTTATCCAAGAGGCCACTGCCACCATATGTGCCTCTTGGCCAGCATGTGGCCCCTTGGGGATACAAAAAACAAAATGGGAAAGAGGTTCAAAGAGATTAATGTAGTATTTAAGACACCCAAATACATCCAGGAAGCAAAATGTCCTCCATAGAGGACCCTAAGGCAAGAAGTCTGGAAGAAGAGAGAGAAGCCATGGCTCTGCTACTGACAAACTGATCAGATGAGAATAATGCTAAGAGAGGCGGTGTGATCAGAATTACATGTGCCCGGTCCATCCTGACTTTCCTAAACAACCTGGGAATCAAGGGGAAAGGAGGAAACACAGATGCCAGAGGGAAATGCCACAGAATGCCTATTACATTTATTGTGAGAGCTCCAGTATCCCAGGACCTAGGTTCATCCAAGACACCATTAGGTCCATAACCGGCAGACCCAAATCTGAATTAAGGAGTCGAAAACAGACTGCTTCATTTCTTATTCCCCCCAGATCCACTTTGTCTACCACTGGATTGTGAATGGCCGAGAGAACTGAAACATGAGTTTCCACCCAAGAAAGAATCAGATAAATCTCGGACCAAACAGCTGCTCTTCAGATCCCTCCTTGACAGTTGACATAAGCCACCTCTGTTGCATTGCCGAATTGAATCAGGACTGGTAGGCCACAGAGACTGGGATCAATGCTGACGAACCAAACAAATCTCCTGAAGCTCCGGCACATTCATCGAAAAACAGACAGTCACAGTCAGGCCAGAGATCCTGTGCCACCTAGAAGCCAAAAGTGACTGCCCAACCAGACAGGCTGACATCCATTCTAGCTATAGACCAGTCCACAATGACAAACAGGTGACCCAATGTCAGGTGGGTTTCCTGAAGCCAAAAGCGAATATCCAACCTTGTCCAGGGCCGGGATGGACATCACACAGAAGAAATGGCACCGCTGTACAGACTAGTCCTGGAGAATATCAAACTGAAAGATCCGAGTGTTGAACTGGGCACATGGAGACGAGAGGAGCAACCCCAACACTCCCATACAATTACAGTTTGTCACTGATGGAGAAACCAAAGTCTGAGACTTACAGTGGGACAAAGTCTGAACTTAGTTCCCTGGCAGTAAGACCCGTTAGTGAAAGGTGTCAAATCTTACACAGGGAAAGAACAGAGATTGGGATGGAGCTAAAAAAGGACTTTATGAAGTTGATCATCCAGTAGTGTTCCAGAACAGACACACGTCTGGAGATGGAGTCAAAAAAAGCTCCGCCAAAGGCAACTTCAGCAGGAAATTGTACAGGTAAGGTGTAAAGGAGATCCTAGATAAGCCGTTGTAACTTTTCAGAAAACCCATGGAGCAGATGCCAGCCCAAAGGGAAAGACCATGAATTAGAAATGGTCATCCTGAAAGGTGAAGCAAAGAAATTGCTGATGTTGTTAGCGAAAAGTTATGTGAAGTAATGCATCAATTATGTTCAGAGAGGCCAAAAACTCCCACAGACAGATAGTAATAATGACAGAGCAAGGACTTCACCTTGAACAGTGGCACATGAACAAAATGATTAAAGGGATAGTAATACCTGAAAATAAGTTTATTTTATATTGTAGCCCTTAAAAAACCATGAAAAATGATATAAGTCTTATCTCCCAAACCTTTATGGTTTGGGAGGTATTCAGAAGTAAAGTTTCCCCTGGAGTGATGTCATTGCTCCACCCTTCAGATTTGGAATACGGTTGCCCGACCAGCAGTGCCTCTCCAGAAGTGCTGAGATTGTGATCTTTAAAAAGAATTTCTTAATTGGAATGGTCTACAAAGTGTGCTTTCAAGCCAGGCACACTTTGTACACAGTTCCAATGAAGAAGTTCTTTTCAAAGATCGTGATCTCGGCACTGCTAAAGAGCTGCTGGTTGCTATGTGGACCGAATTCCAAATCTGTATCTAAGTATGCCTCACTGATAAAAGCATTAGCCTCAATGATGTGGGAAATTATATAGAGAACATCCTCCTTGGAAGACTCTGCTTCCAATATCTGCTTATGCCAAATAGCTATGGCCCTTGCCACAAAAGATGTGGCAAGTGCTGGGAGCAAGGTGGCCCACAAGAGCAAAAAATTCCTTTTAAGAATAGATTCCAGGTGTCTGATCCTATTTAGCGGAATCAATAAACAGGTAAAGCTGTGTGCTTGGAAAAGTAAGAAATAGGGGGATTGTTTACCAGAGGAGTGGCTCACAGCTGCAATGTAGCTGGGGGAAAAAGGATAAAGTACAAAAAAGGCTCCTTGAAAAAGACCTTCTTATCCAGCAACTTCCATTCCTCAAGGACCACCTGATCAAGAGAATCATTAGAAGGGTAGTTTGCAGCATCACTTCTATTTCTTTTAATATTACCTGGAGAAGATGACTCAGAGAAGCCTCAGAGAACTGTAGCATCTCTAATACAGCCCGGATCATTTCATCTACTGAACACTTAAAATCATCCTCAATGGAATCCCCAGATGTAAGGGAAGAATAATCCATGTCTTCCTCCCCTGTTTCACCTTCATTCAGTAAGGAAACTTCCCCAGTGGGAAAAAGGTAATTCTCTACTGAAGAATAGCTCCTCATCTTGGGGAGACAGGGGACTCCTGATCTAGTTTACCAAAGACACAATGAATAGACACTGTGGTATGAGGCACAGTTGAGATATGGTATTTAACCCATGCATGTTATTGATCAGAGGAATTGGGTCCTTGAACAGACTGAGTAGGGTCAACAGTACAAGAGAGACACAAATGACCTATTTAACGCTTAGGGAGATTGGTCTGGCAATATATACAGTTGATCACTGCAGAAACAGCCATGGCATTTCTGGAAGACTTGAGATTTTCCTTGTATTCTAACATGGCTTACAAACCCCAAAAGAAGAGACACAGAAAGAGTGTATCTGCAGAAAGAGCAGAAAAAAAAATAATAAACGTATTTGCACCACTAATGGGAGACTTAATAGTCTCTAGAAGTCTGACTGGCCAACTGAGAGGACAGCCTCCTTGTTGAGCCCAATGGAGAATAAGGAAGGGAAGGAGAAATAACTCATCCTTCCCAAAGCACCAGGTAGGAGTGGGCAGAGTTGGCAAATCCTCTCTCACATGAATGAGGGAGGCTTTCCCTCATTGGTGTAAGAGTGTTTCCTGATTGTGCCCACGCATACACCATAGTTCGGGTAGGACAGGAGCAGGAGAGCTCTCTTGCTCCCCTGTGTCGCCTCTATCGATCTCCCAACCAAATTAAATGGGAGATCAGTAGCTGGTGGGCATTAGGAGTGGTCCTGAAGGCCCACCACGAAGTTTACATTTTTTTTTTATATATTACCTTGGCCACAGTGAAGGGTATTAACCAGCCAAAGGCTACCTCGCCTCTATTGATCTCCCATGCAAATCAGCTGGGAGATCAGAAGCTGCGGGCATCAGGAATGATCCCAATGTCCATCCACGAGGGACTGACAGCGCAGGCGCACGGATGTCACTATGGCAAGATGTCCGTGCTCCCTGCTACTGTCAGCCTCCTAATAAGTTGAAAATCTTTTAAACCATGCAATATTTCTGGCAACTAGCGCTACTAAGCAGCTAGTCGCCAGATGAAGACTTAATCAAGATAAAGTTTTTGCTGGGTGGTAGTTCCCCTTTAATTACTGCTGGTAACACAGTTCATCCCAGGAGGCATTAATAAGTAGTTTATCAGCAGCCACATGTGGAAGAAACACTGCCTTGCTGCACCTCTGTGTGTTTTGGCCTGCTGTTTTCATGTAATAGTGATTTGCTTTTCTAGTTTCATGCAAAAGCATATTGTCCTGCTGATTGCATGTAACAGTGTACACTGCCCTCCTGCAACTGTGTGTTACTCATGTAAAGGTATGTTTTGTATATTGTGAATGTTTACATATGGTAAACTTGCAGACAATTTTAGTTATATGCCAGCATTAGGTTTTTGAAAATGGCTCCCAAGTCTCGGCAAATGCGTCAAAGTAGTGTCATATTTCTTTGTAATTCTATCCTTGGAATTAGATACCTGTAACAGGTTTATGGGTCATTCCTTCCTAGTGATGACAATGAACTGATGGCTGGGCCATTCAAACATATTTGTGGGTGTGTACCTCTAAATCCAAAGGGTGGTAATGACAGTGATGTTTATGGGGTAATTCGTTCGTAACACAATAGTGTATTAGTGACATATTTTTTGTTTTTATATCAGCCCTTTGTAAGGCCAAAGTGTGCTACTAATTGTAACATCTTTATTATTCAGTCATTCATGCAATCAAAGTGTGCTACGGACATGTCTATAACTTGCGTACAAAATTGCTGACATATAATCATACCTGGGAACTTTCAGGGTTTGACCCTGAGACTCAGGATTTTGACCCAAATCTCAGGGTGAAGGGCCAAAATATCAGGGTGAGGAGAGTTCAGGGTTATCTACTCAATGATCTGCACCATATAACTGCTTCCATTGTCTTTAAATTGGTGCTATTTCTAACAGAAAAGAAGAGAGAGAAGTCCTGGTTGTCTTATGTGTGATTAGGCAGTGATGTCTTTAATTTGAAGCACGTTAAAGGTTCCTTCTGGACTAATTGTATCACCTCTGAATTAGAGCATATATGGGCATATTGCCGAGATGTACTTTCTGGAGAACGTAAAGGGTTATAATTTCAATTTCTCAGGGTCAGCCCATTTTGAAAGTTCCCGGGTATGCATATAATTTATACAGCTTAAAGTTTGGTCTGCATGTAGATGCTGGCAGGAGCAAAAAGGTGGTAACCCTAAAATATATAACACACGCACGTATACTAAAGGCAATGTAGTTTAATAAAAGAATTGTTCATGCTCAATAACCTTTTCACTACTAGTACAACGGTATGCTTTCCAGGCTGGCATAGAAGTAAACAGGTTCTCAGTATATTTAACCCTTTAAGAACCGAAAGTTTATGCAACGTATTTTTCATTATAGGGTTAATGATTTAACAGACATAAATAGCACAATGTGCCCTAATATCCGTTTAAAAATAGATCGCATTGGTTTTCATAAGTCATGTTTTTGAATGGTTAGTGCGTCATATGAGGCTAAAACTTACGTACTTTACTGCGGGGATAGGTAACCTATTGTTGGCCTGCAACTCCAATCAACGATGGCCGACAGAGAATGAGGAGTCGTAAAATAGCTTTTGAGGAGAAAAGTAGTATCCCCCGTGATTTATGATGTGCTTATACTAACTTTTTATTTCGCACTGTTCATTTGCACTAAAAGTCCTAAGTAAGAAAAATATAACAATAAAACAATCCTTTTGAAATATGTGTCGTTCATAACGATATTCACAAAAACACTCACACACTAAATCGAAACCTCCATACTGTTTCCTGTTCCGTGAAGCCTACGCCTACATGTTCCTCCAATCAAATCAAAACGCTAACGATTCTGACAGAAGAGTAGCCAGTAGGTAACTCCAAGCTCTTACGACCAACCTATAGGAAGAATGCTCAAAACACAACGAGATGTTGTCCTGTAACTCCAGTTTCCATAGTAGCATTTCTTGTGGAATAACTCTTTGAAGCTGAGGAGTTTACATTTTTTTGGGGTATTGATTTATCACAGGCTTGTTGGGGGGGTATGGGACGCTTGGGCGTTTTGCAATGTTTCAAATGACAAGAGGTACACTTTCGTGTTTTACGTGGTGGTGCGTGTTGGTGGGGCTTTATCGATATTTCGTAGGTTATTTTGTGACATCTTTACGCTTTTTTTTGTACCTGAATAAATGATTCAATACAAGACGTTATTTACGCCGACTTATGTATAAACACATATCCTGATGTTATTGTTTATACGAACAGTAATGTGAGTTTTATTGTTGGGAAGAAATGTTATACACAAAGATACACAACACAGCCTAATCTCAAACACAGGGACATCAGAGTAACTTTTCATCTCCAAATAATGGTTATTTGCTTACCGTTGTTTAGGTTAAGCAAAACATAATTTTAACCTTCAATTTAGTGGAGCAATTTTTTTTTGGCTACTGATGGCCAAGCAGGAAAACAAAGTGTATAAATCACAGTCACAACAATCGTATGTATAAAACAACAAAACACTCTTCTTTTTTCACCCTCCTGTTTCTATCAACAAAAGAAATATAATAAAACAGGTCCACATCAATATGTTTGAAATGCCTGTCAATTATATATGGCATGACGTGAGATTAGCAATTAATTTGCAGAATTAAAAAAAAATGACATGACAATTAAAAACATTTATGAAAAGACAAATAAAACCATTGTTTACAGATGGTGCATCTGTATGCTATATCAGACCTGTTGAGCAAGAGAAAGGAAAAATAACCTTTAACCCCTTAAGGACCAGCGCAATCCCGTGCGTCCAGCACTTGCGGACCACGGGGCATTTTTTTTAAATAGCGCTTCCGGTTCCGGACTTCTGGAGCGGTGTGCAGCCGCAACGGGAGCCCTGAACTCAATGCCGTGCCAGGACCGTCATTGGTCCTTAAGTGCCAGACAGCCGTGACGGTCCTGGCACGGCAATGGTCCTTAAGGGGTTAAAGCCATTTCCAGAGAAGCCCCAAGTGGGCCAAAAAATTACTTCCCTGACTCCAAATGGCAGTTGGATATTTCCTTTTAGATCAACATCCTATTTAACCCCTTAACGACCCTTGATGGTCATAGTACGTCATGGGTAAATCTGACTGAACGACCCATGACGTACTGTGACCGCCATGGAATTCCGGGCTCCCCCCGCGGCTGCACTCCATTCGGGGAGTCCGGAACTGGAAGCAAGAAACAAAAAAAAAAAAAGCTCCATGGTCCTTAACTGACCACGCAGCACCAATCGGCCGGTCGTTAAGGGGTTAACAATCCATTATTGCTATATTATTAATAAGCACTAATCCGTCATTTTAGCAGTGGTCCAACAGTGGTATATGGTAGCAACCCCCCCTCCTCCTCAGGCCTGCTACACAAGGACTGTTTTGCAGCAGCTGATTAGTGTGGGGGGAGAGGGATTGGATGAGGTGAGAGGGGAGCGGATCAATATCACGGTGTCCATGATTCTACGCGACATTCCTACTTCCAGGTTTGTCTTGGCTGCCTCTTATTGGTTCTAGCTGGCTGGCCCCTCCCAGGGCTTGTCTTTATATACGCCCTCCTGTCACTAGGCCGGTGCCCTTTCGTGGTGTTCCTGACCTGATGTTTGTATCTGTCTTCCAGTTCTGTGTATGATCCGGTTTCTTCTAACCTTGCTCCTGTCTCCGCGCTCAGTGTACTGATCCAGGCCTTAGCTGACTACCGCTCTCTACTGATCCAGGCTTTGGCTGACTACCGCTCTCTGTGTACCGTTCCATGCTTTGGCTGACTACCGCTCTCTGTGTACCGACCCAGGCTTTGGCTGACTACCGCTCTCTGTGTACCGATCCAGGCTTTGGCTTACTACTGCTCTCTGTGTACCGATCCAGGCTCTGGCTGACTACCGCTCTCTGTGTACCGAACCAGGCTTTGGCTGACTACCGCTCTCTGTGTACCGATTCTGGCTTTGGCTACTCCGCCTAGCATCCTAGTGTCGCTAGTGCTTCCGTTGTCCCGTTGTGCCTATGCCTTACCTCCTCGGTAGCTACCAGCCGGTATTTCTCTGTTGCCTCCGGTTGCGCTTACTCTCAGCCTGTGCCTAATTGTAGCCTCCGTTACATGCCATATGGCCTGTGCCCTCCAGTCACTAGCGGTGTACCACTTGTCAGTCTATTCCAACTGTTGCCTCCGGTTGTGCTTACTCTCAGCCTGTGCCTATTTGCAGCCTCCGTTATGTGCCATACGGCCTGTGCCCTCCGGGCACTAGCGGTGTACCACTTGTCAGTCTATTCCAACTGTTGCCTCCGGTTGCGCTTACTCTCAGCCTGTGCCTATTTGCAGCCTCCGTTACGTGCCATACGGCCTGTGCCCTCCGGTCACTAGCGGTGTACCACTTGTCAGTCTATTCCAACTGTTGCCTCCGTTTGAGCTACTCTCAGCCGGTGCTCTCCGGTCACTAGCGGTATTACCACTTGTCAGTCTGCTCCTACTGTTGCCTCCGGTTGCTGAGGTGCCTGCCCTGCAGTATAGTTCCCTCCTCAGGCCTTTCCGGTTCTGTACTGCTGAGGTTTCGTTCCTGTCTACATTCCAGTCACATTTGCATATTGTGTCTACTGTATTGCCCTGACCTGTGTCAGACCATTATCTGTCCTCTGTGTATGTCTGGAACCGTGTAGGGCCTTGTTGTGCTTTATACTGTTTTAATAAAGCTTCACTATTTTATCTCACCAAATTGTCTGAGTGTTCATTAAAAAACCATGACAATCAAGTATGCATGTAGTGGACGGAGCGGAGGATAGTAGGTTAGTCAGTTCCTCCTCCGTGACTAGTGAAAAAGAGTCCAGAGTGCCAGGAGGGGAACTAGGGAGGCTAGGAAGAGATATACAAGGTGGTATATTATCCCGGATGGAGTCCACCTTGGCTTTGAAATAGTCAGCAAAGTCTTGTGGCTGTATGGAGTTAGTGGAGGAAGCAGACGGAGGTCGAAGGAGGGAGTCAAAGGGAGAGAAAAGTCATCGGGGGTTGGATTTATGAGTGTTGCTTAGTTGTGAGAAGTAATGTTTTTTGGCGAGGGACAGAGAAGGGTTAAAGCAGGAAAGGAGGAACCTGTAGTGGAGAAAGTCTGCCAGAGAGCCAGACTTTCTCCACAGTCCTTCAGCTGAACAGGTACAGGAGCGGAGGAAGCTGGTGTCCTTATTAAGCCATGGCCGCGGGTTAGTTCTGCAAGCCGATCGGAGAGACAGAGGCGCATGCAGGTTCAAAGAGGAGGATAGGACTGAGTTGTATGTTTTGACAAGGCTGTTAGTGTCAGGATTAATGGAAGTCCAGTAGCCAGGGAGGACTGTAGGGCCATGAGATTAAGGGATTTGAGGTTACGCGTGAAGTGGGGAGAGGAAGTAGGGATTGCGGAAGGTGTATAAGTAGTGCTGAAAGTTAGAAGATGGTGATCTGATAGTGGAAGAGGAGAGATATTAAAATCTGAGAATGCAAAGCCTCTAGTAAACACAAGGTCTAGGAAGTGACCATCCTTGTGAGTACTAGCATTCGTCCACGGGGTTAGTCCAAATGCAGATGTTAAAGAGAGAAAACAGGATGCCCAGGAGATGGAGGGATCATCCACATGACAGTTGAAGTCCCCCAGAAGAAGTGAAGGTGTGTCTGATGAGAGGAAGAAGGAGAGCCATGATTCAAAGTCAGATAGGAACTCTGAAGATGTATATGTGGTGGTAGGTGGGCAATAGATGACTGCAACTTGTAGAGAGACTGGAGCAAAGATACGGACAGCATGCAGTTCAAAAGAGGAGAAGCGGAGTGAGGAAGGGGGAGAAATTGGTTTGTAATGACAATGTTCAGAGAGCAGCAAACCCACACCTCCCCCAAGTCCAGTTGAGCATGGAGTGTGAGAGAAGGAGAGGCCACCGTAGGAGATTGCTGCCTCTAAAGCAGTATCAGACTGAGAGAGACAAGTTTCAGTAATAGCAAGTAAATTGAGGGAGTGGGAGAAAAAGAGATCAAGAACAGTGTTATATTTGTTAGTAATAGAGCAAGCTTTCCACAGAGCACAGGAAAAGGGAAGAAACTGAGGTTGAAGGCAGGGAATGGTGATTAGATTTGAATTGTTCCTATGCTGACTGGAGGTAGAGTGTTTGTGAATGGAGATGGAGCCAGGGTTTGGAGAGATATCTCCAGCTGCCATTAACAGAAGAAAAGAGAGAGACAGGAGATGAGAGAGTGATTTGTGTGTATTTGGTTTTTGGTTTGTATGGGGTCGGGGAGTGCAGGAGCGGAGAAGAGTAAGGAGTTGGTGTGTAGTGATGAGTGTGGATGATAGAAGTGAAGGAGAGATATAAACATAGGGTGGAGGAGATGGTGGAGGGTAGAAGGAACCAGATATTTTAGTGAGAACTGCAGCCATAAAGAGAATGAATATTAGGTATTTAGATACTGTTTGCAGAGGGCATAACATTAAAAAAGTCCGAATGGGCCGAGTGCACCTTCTCATGATGGAAGAGTTTGTTTTGTAAACAGAGTCCAGAAGCTGGTGTTGTACAGAGAATCTTGAAGTTTAGTAGAATTGCAGAACTTCCATTTAGGTGTTTGCGTCAAGTCCTTTGTAGCCTTGCTTTGGGAGGTGTTCTTTTTCCAGTGGAATCTGTTCTGTCTATTGCTCCACTCCTGCTCAAATCCTGCTTAAGTCTTCTTTCACTTAAGATGGGTCACTTTAAATGGGAAGCCCCTTAGTGTGTCACCCTATACTTATGGTATTATATAGCAGTTTTATACACATGAGGCTTATTTAGTTTAATTAACAAAGGCTGACCAAATGACTATCAGAGCTGATAAGCAAGTTAATTCACACCCATGTGAAAGGAATGACCAAATCAGACCTCAGTAAGAACACAGGATGAAGGGGGGGGAGGGTTGATCAAACAGAAATGAGAATAACAACAATAGTTGCAGAAAAACAGATGTGGGGTGGTAAGGGTTAATATTATACCCAGTAAACAGGAGTTTAGAAGTTAGCAGGGGTGCAGAGAGACAGATGATATGGGATGTGAAGAGTTAATACCATACCCAGTAAACACCAGCTTGGTGTAGCTGGTGTCTAACACACCAATGTAATTAGTTGACAGCTAACTGGATATCCCTGCTTCAGAGTGCACACAAGAGAGGCGGGCAATAAGTGTGCACAGAGATTGGCAGCAAGGAGAAACAGATAAACAATAAGTATGCACAGCCGGGATAGACAGTCAGGCAAGAAATAAAAGTGCACAGCAGAGAGAAAATGCCTGACTATCCTGGCTGTGCATGCTTATTGTTTATCTGTTTCTGTTTACTGCTGATTTCTGTGCGCTCATTGCCTGTCTCTCTTCTGTGTGCTCTGAAGCAGGGCCATCCAGTCAGCTGTCAATTAATTACCCCGCCACCCAGCTCGTCATACGTAGAGAAGCCTGGAAACAGGAGACATGGGGTTTCTCCGGGGGCTCAGCAACACTATTCAGGCCCTTCCACCACCCTCGCCTCACATCCAGCCTCCATTCCTCGTCTATCACTATCCCCTCCATTGAGCAGTTGGTGGTCACAGCAGTGATCCTGGGTAATCCAGCTCAGTCACAATGCGCTCTGAAGCAGGGCACCAGCTGCACGGGCACATCACGCAAGTAAAATCAGGTATGCGGCATTTAATGAGGCGGCATGAGAATGTCACGTTTATATGCAGCGCGACATTCTCATGTCTCCCTTATAATTCGGGCAACATGTTTAATGCAGCCTTCAGCTATGCAATATTTAAAATGCGCCCATTTAAAAGGATACCCTTTACTAACATGTCCCTGCACTGCTACTTCTCCTTTCCCCTATCCCTGCCAATAGTATATTTGCTGGACAATATTTAACAGTGAAGCACACAACAGAACTGATTGTGTAAATATAAAATAAAACGGAGCAAGAGACCAGGATATGCCTGAAATCAAATCACCACAGAAAACCAATAGGTAAAAGCAGTCAAATAAGTAGTATAGTATCCAAAAGAAAATGCAACTATAAAATAAGATAAAAAATCACTACTCCTAGAAACACCTCAGTAATATAATAAGAATGACCATGTCCATAAAAAGTTTTACAAATTTCGAAGTAATGTCTATTTGTTAAAATTGTACCTTATAATATTGTAGAAATGGTCTAAAGGTGTATAAAATCAAAATATGAGATTATCAAGGGATAATGATCCAAACCAACATGGAGATAAATATCTCTCTCCACGCAGCTCAATCCAGTGTCCTTATGCACTGTAAAATGATTCTAGTAGAAAGGATAAAAGCACAGGGAAGAGAGACACTTCCCATCTAAGTGTAGTAGCATTTGTAGGAGAGCAAAGTAAAAACGCCAATACATGCACTCACATTTTGCCCATCTTAGGCAGAGGGCATCTCAAGGGTCCCAACCACATAGCAGCTATCCAAACTATGTCCAACGAACTTGTCCTATATGGAGCAGGTGCCTGCTGTTGTGGTTCAGTATCCAGCTAGTCGCAATACATGTGTTTCTGGATGCTGTAGCAATGGATTAGCTCCTACTGCTTCACAGGACAAAGGAATATTTTTCTTTTATTCTTTTTGTCACATCCATTGACACATTTTAGCTGTGATTTTTTTCATATATTTTTATTCATTTGAACTAGTTTTATGAAGTTTATTTACATTTCTGTCTTTTACTATAATTGAGGGAATTCAAGTATTTTTAATGATAGTACGATTATCATAAGGTTCACTATAAATGAAAACCAGGAATTATGTTACACCATTTCCCTGATGAAGTGGGGTGGTTACTCCACGATATGCATAGGGCTATTCCCACCATAGAACTCTAGCTTGGTACCGGTGCTTTCCATGCCCCCTCTGAGAATCTGCCCCTTTATCTTGGGAAGTAGTGGAAGCTAGCCCATTGCTACGGCATCCAGAGACACATGCATTGTGAGTGCTGCACCCTGAGCATCTGTCCTTCATTTTTTAACATCACCAAAAGGACAAATTATACAAGACTAAATGGATACTGGTCCACAACACCAATGACCTGCTCCATATAGGACAAGTTTGGCGGACACAGTTAAGATAGCTACTATGTGGTTGGGACCCTAGATATGCCTTTTACACAGGATGGGCACCATTTGACTGCATATATTGGTGTTTTTACTTTATTCTGCTTTAATAAATGGTACTACACTTAGATGGCATGTTTCTCTCTTCTCTGTGCTTTCATTTTTTTTTCTACTAGAACTGATTGTGTGTGATGTCTTGCTTTTTATAAAATATTATAATTCTTTTAGTATCAGTCTGCCTCATTCACATCTATCATCAGTCAGCTATCTGCTGAACTATTTTTTTTTTTAATTAACTGACCTTATCACTGTCCACAAAAAAACACATTTCCCTGTTAATGAGGACTGGATAAAAGGCATGAATGGTCATTCATTCCTCCCAGATGTCTTTTTATAGGGGGTGCTGTCTCTCTGCGGCACAAAATTCATATGTCCCTATTTCCTTCTCTGGTGTCCCTCTTTTAGACAGACTATGTAGTGTGTTTATATGTGTTTCACACTGCTCCACAGTAATAACACTCACAAAACATTTGTTTAAACTTAAGTATATATGTTCTAAAATTAGTCTATGTAAATAAAATCCTTTGGTCTTGCTCTAAATCAAAGAGGTGGTAGTAGGTCATAAAGTGATCAAACCTGCTCTACCCCTAGCTCTGCCCCAGCACCTAAAATTAATTTAAAAGTGCCCCCCATTTTGTCCGTTTCCCCTGTGGTGATGTGTGTTCTCTGCTTCTCTCTTCCTGATGATCACAGTGAAGAAGA
This sequence comes from Rhinophrynus dorsalis, assembly GCA_037306005.1. NCBI lineage: Eukaryota > Metazoa > Chordata > Amphibia > Anura > Rhinophrynidae > Rhinophrynus > Rhinophrynus dorsalis. Next base: position 149,839,053 of record CM074725.1, on the reverse strand, counting down.
GAGACAGAGAACACTGGCAAAGGCATTGTATACTTTACATTGCCTTAGTCATTGGCTCCACCGGCACATGAGATCGCTATAGCAGTGATCACATAACTCAAACCACTGGGGAAAGGCTAAAACTGACTTCTCCAGTCTTGGAGCAGTCAGTTACAGCCCCCCCAGCATGATTACAGCATGCCCTGAGGTGCGTGCAATCATTTTAGCCATGACATGCCAATACCATCATTGGTCCTTAAAGGACAGAATTCTGTGATGGTCCTGGCACATCACTGGTCCTTAAGGGGTTAAGATATGCAGATGTACTGTATGTGTAAGCTGTTTGCAGTTTTAGCACACATCATTGGCTTTCTAGGGCTTATAGTCCCATTTAAGAAACAAAGAAGTGCAAATAAAGGTTTTGTACAGTCTGTATTAATTGAAAAACCTCAAAGCTTGAACAGGCTAATATGACAAGTGACAAGTAAGTGACATAAGGGAAGGCTTGGCAGGGAAGGTTTGCTTGTTTGCTGATGACACAAAAGTGTGTAATAGGGTTGATGTTCCAGGAGGTGTCTGTAATATGGAGAATGATTTGGCACTATTAGATAAGTGGTCAAAACAATGGAAACTTCAGTTCAATGTTTCCAAATGTAAAATAATGCACTTGGGGACAAGAAACCCTCAATCTGACTATCGTATTGGCAGTTCTGTGGTAGCAAAGACTTCAGAAGAGAAGGATTTGGGGGTGGTCATCTCTGACAGCCTCAAGATGAGTAACCAATGCAACCAGGCGGTGGGGAAAGCAAATCGTATGCTTGGCTGCATAGCTAGAGGTATAACAAGCAGGAAGAGGGAGATTGTGATCCCTCTGTATAGAGCTCTAGTGAGACCACATCTGGAATACTGTGTACAGTTCTGGAGGCCTCATCTGCAAAAGGATATAACTAAAATTGAGCGGGTTCAAAGAAGAGCTACAAAAATGGTGGAAGGTCTAAAGCACAGAACTTATCAAGAACGACTCAGAGATCTAAATATGTATAGTCTGGAGGAAAGAAGAGAAAGGGGGGACATGATTGAAACCTTTAAGTATGTTAAAGGACTGAACAAGGTTCAGGAGGGAAGTGTGATTAATAAGAATCTGAATACAAGAACAAGGGGGCACAATCTGAGGCTAGTTGGAGGAAAAATCAAGAAAAACATTAGAAAATATTATTTCACTGAAAGAGTAGTAGAAACTTGGAACAAACTTCCAGCAGAGGTGGTTGATAAATCCACAGTAACACAGTTTAAACATGCCTGGGATAAACATGTATCTATCCTAAGATAACAATAAAGGAATACTAAAGGGCAGACTAGATGGACCAGGTGGTCTTTTTCTGCCGTCAATCTTCTATGTTTCTATGTTTCTATGACAATGTATCTAAAACAGCATATGGATAATCGACTAAAAAATAAATAACGAACCTGCAAATAATACATGCATAAAATTATATGTAGTATAAATGGTAGACTGTACTCTAGGGGTAAGATGCTCAATTTCACAGAAATACCTTACCTAGGTACTTGCTTTTCATATAGCTGTCAGTCATCTCTGTCTATTTATTTGTTGCATTATATCTGCAGTTTCAGTATACAGTGATCTCTGTTCGAGTCTCTCTAAGTCATAACCCCTCACACAGCAAAAATAGGCTTCCATAGATTAGACTGGACTGTAAAGGAATAATACATCAGTTTTTATGCAAAAATGTATTAAAGCCAAATGAAGATGAAACGTACTTCGGGGCTAAGGACCACATACTATTGTGGTCTGCATTTTATTTCCGACACAGTGCTGATTGATCTTTTGACTTTTTGATCTTTTTTTGGCCATTTGCTCGTTGGCACCTATTACCAAATGATTTTTGAGACATAATCGTTCCAGCAAGTGAGGCGTGTATATCCACTTAATGAATGAACCTTTTTTTATATAAGTGTGCTCTGTACTTAAAGTTCAAGCAAGAGAGCTGGTTGGCATTTATTAACAAATTATTTCTGAGACAATAATCATACCAGCAAGAGAGAACTTTTCAGTCAATGAATGAGCCTTTTTGTTATAGAAGTGTATTCTATACTTAGAGTTCAAGCAAGTATAATATGCATTAGTAGCTGGACACCTAAAATTTCACTGTTCTTACTTAAGTGAATTATAAATATACTAATTGAAGAGCCCATGTTAACACGTGCAAAGAGTTAAATTCATTCCAGTTAAAGCTGGTGGCATTAGAGTTTAGTGAAAACCAGCTCATTATACATCATTTTCGTTGCTGATCTAACTTCATCCAGTCAGTGAGCGTGTGGGAAATGAGAGAGTTAATTCGGCAAAGTGTGCTGGAACTGAAAGGGTTAATAATATGTGTTGATATTAAGCATATGTTATCTGGAGCTGAGATATTTTGGTCCGGAGGGAAGAGACAGTAAGTGCTGCACAGAGGAGAGTATTATGTGCCAGTGCTATACAAAGCACACACACCTAGAATTAATCAAGATAGAATTAGAAATACCCACGGAATGCCAGAGAGCTATCCAAAGCACTGGCATTCAAGGAGTTATATTCCATTGCAGGGGCTGTTTAATGACGCTTTTAGGCAGGCGTCATGAGAATGTCACTCTTTTGATTATTGATACATTCGGATATAGCCCTTTTGATTCAGGTGACATTTTTAATGCACCTTTTTGCTGGTCACCCAATAGATGGCGACAATTCAATAGTGAACTAGATCTCCCTATAGCTTCCTATGCAGTAACAGGCTAGGGTTGTCATACTGCTGGTGATGTGGAAGGGGTGCCCTCCCTTACACATACACAGCAGTATGACAACCCTGAAGTCTGAGTGCATTCTCTCTGTTCCCCACTTGTCCACTGAAGTAGTGGACAGGATCTGCTCAGAATTCAGCACCACAAACAGCATCACTCCCATAACCCTTTATTGAATGGGAGGGAAAGAGACAGACTGAGTGGCAAAAAGGAGGAGGGGGCACAGAGTGGTGAGAAGACTGAAGAGGGACAAAATGGCAAATGGAAAGCAAGGGGTGAATGGGTGTGAGGGAGGCAAGAGGTGAATGGGAATGAGTGAGACAAGAGGTGAGTGTACAGAATTCAGAACTGTACATGTTAATTCTTTGAGTGCCAGAGGGGTATGCAACACATTGCTTTTGAACGTGTTACATACCCTTCTGGCAATCAGCAGGTTAAACCCACATAGTCCATGATCCAGTTGGCCCTTTTGGCCAAAAATGCAGCCGACTGTATTTTTTCAAACACGTTAAGCCATGCAATTACTTATGCTATTAAAAATTACCGGATAACCCCCCCTCCACCTCAGGCGATAAATGTGCATGTATTTTTGCCCATTGACCAAAAAAAACCACCAAAATATGCCATTCTATTTCATGTGTTTGGTACTAAGATCAGTTACGGGACTCGGGCAACGGCCCTGAAGGAATGGAGGGGGGTCTGTACCACTAGATATTCCTGCCGCTGCCAGCACAAATACATTTATCCCTTTGAAGCACTTTGAATTATTTAACAACGGAATAACTTATTTTTAATTCTGACTGGAATGGCAGCATATACTTTGAGCAGATGTGCCTGAATGCATTTAACCCTTTGATATTCGGAGGGGTACCGCTCCAAAGGGTTATCTGGCATATCTTGGGGGTATTTTTACTTTTACTTGCATTGATGAAGAAGACAAGGAAGAAAGATTGCAGAGAACAGAAGAAGGAAGATTGAAGAAGAAGACAGTGGATGACAGGTAAGTGTTACACAGATCTGGGTTTTAGGCTAGTGTTAGGGGTAATAGAAAAAAGAAAAAGAGAGAACAAGAACCCTGCTGAAATAGCACTCAAAAACATCTAAATATTCCTCAGCATCCCTAAGTCAAGACACTATAAAATATCACTTTTATTCCATATTAATTAAAAGGAAAATATCAAACTGAGAAACCCAGCTTTGTCAAGAAAGTCATCCAATTGAATAAAAAACACTTAAAAATGTTCGCCAAATTCTCAAAACACTCCTGTGACGTCTCACTAGGATACTATTGAGAAATTATAGCGAACAAAAAATCATTGGAAAAGCTATAAACTTGATCTCTCAAAAGAGAACAAAGAAATCATCCGATTTCATCCTGTAGGTGATCTCCTGTACAGCGCAGTACAGGAGATCACCTACAGGATGAAATCGGATGATTTCTTTGTTCTCTTTTGAGAGATCAAGTTTATAGCTTTTCCAATGATTTTTTGTTCGCTATAATTTCTCAATAGTATCCTAGTGAGACGTCACAGGAGTGTTTTGAGAATTTGGCGAACATTTTTAAGTGTTTTTTATTCAATTGGATGACTTTCTTGACAAAGCTGGGTTTCTCAGTTTGATATTTTCCTTTTAATTAATATGGAATAAAAGTGATATTTTATAGTGTCTTGACTTAGGGATGCTGAGGAATATTTAGATGTTTTTGAGTGCTATTTCAGCAGGGTTCTTGTTCTCTCTTTTTCTTTTTTCTATTATCATCTGTTTCCCTGTAGCACCTGTACATCTTTATTCCTCATTGACATCCTTTTTTGTGTCTTTTGTGATTAGATCAGTGTGCATGGGTATTTGTGCGTAGTGTTAGGGGTAGTCTTGTTGCACTTTAATGTTAGGGGTAGCATAGGGTTAGTGTTTGGGGCATCTGACTGTGTGTTTGAGCTAGCGATCAGTGCTGGACATTGTGTCAGGCACCAATTGCTAGCTTTTCTTCTTTGATGTTCCCATTATTCACGCTATTTAGCATGCGCTTTGGGAACTTAACACACAAAACGGGCGTTTGGCCGCAAGTCTTTTTCTGTTGCCTAACATCCATTGTGGTTTCAGCTGGTAGGACAATTGAATACGGACTTAGACATTTGTTTTTGTCGGCCTGTAGCCAGTTTTGCCCTACTGGCTGTTTTAGGTCAAATATTTGAATCAAGGCCTAAATGTGTTCAATTGAGGTGAACCTGCAACCATATTTCAATCCTTGTGGTCTGAGAACAGGCCTGACCACCCCTGCTATTGATATACCAACAGGTCAGGTTTGCTGTTCTTTAGCCCTGATTGGGCACAGGTGGATCATCAGTGTCACTGTCATTGTGGCTGATCCACCCAAGCACAATTAGTGGTAGCCTGTATAAGTGAACTGTAACAGTGTTCTATCGCCTGAAGCTGAGTATACATGTGTGACAAGCTCATGACATGAACAAAGAACATGTCATGATATTTGTTCATGTTTTGATATTGTCATACATCTGTGACATCACAGATCACTACAGGGACTTTGGTGTTTTGGTAAAGGAAGATGAAGCAGGTGGAACACACATGGGGCAACAGATTTAGTATTTTATTTACCATGCCTTTCCTCTTCCATAGCTTCAGGAGCAGAGGCAGATGCCTCCAGAGGTGGTTTGTCAGCCTCATCATCAGACGCAACCTATGATGACCCTGAGTGGGTTCAACATGGTTCAACATCCTATCTGCTTTGCCGCCACCTATCATCATTTTCAGTATTGATCTGTGCTAAATAGGTATCCATTACTTTTTAAAGTAGTTACAGTATCTGCAAGCACAGCATTCCGAGACAAAGAACTTTATTGCCCTTACTGTAAAAAATCCCTACCTCTGTGTTAGTCGAGAGCACCTTTCATCTAGTTTTAATGGATGACCTCTCATTCTTAGCTCAGCTCTTTCAGTAAATAGTTCCTTGGTGAGGTCTTTGTATTGACCTCGAATATATTTGTAAATGATATTCATATCACCCCTTAGATGTCTCTTCCTTAATGTAAACAAACCCAGTTATACATCTCTGCACTTTTTCCAGTTCAATAATGTCTTTTCTCTGTCATACAGTACAGGTTACTGGTAACTTTGGGTAGGCAATCAGCCCCTTTAAGTAGACAGGAACAATTCTGAGAAGTGACTGCTGGGTGGAGCCTACCTCCTCTTCTTAGCTTACAGCTAGCCAATCCCCAACCAGTAAGATTTGTTCCTTGTTCAAGACTCAAGGCAAGAGAACAGTTGTGCTATAGTTTTAGCTTTCTTATTATTTTCTATTAGAAATGGGATACCATCATTAGGCGGATTACCTTTACTGACAATTCCCATCACCCAAATGTGGATAGCTCAGTTTACCAGGTGCTTTTGTGGACCTAAGCCCTAGGAGGAAAATCTTGGCTTCAAGTTCTTTCCCTAGGAGTCGCCCACTGAGGCTTCTTCTTGATATATGGTAATCTGAAGACAGAAGACCTGCTAAAAAGGTGAGCACCCCTTGAGTGCTGAGGTCCACATGTCCCATGCTTCCTCTCTGCACAGGGGTCTCATTTGGAGTTCCTATTACACACTCATGCACTCATTGGACTTATCTGTATGTCTGTGAGGTGTTTGGAGCAAGTTTCTGTGGTAACATAACCCTTTTGCTACTGGTTAGCATCTTTTGAGGTCTTTTTGGGCACTTTCCCTACTGGGGCTAGTGTTTATTGGGTCTACTGACTTGTTTTAGTGGGCTTTTGAGTAGTTCTTACATTTGGTTTTCACCTTGTAAGTTTGTGTAAAGGCGTGTGTTTACCACATAGACGCCATTGCTCCATTCACTTCTATGGGACTTTACAGTTTGGGACATATCTCTGCAACAGCTCCACGTAGCGAGGTCAGAGATGGCACATATTGTTGGTTTGCCCTTGCTTTATTATCCGGTCAACATTCTGGGCATATTGGGGGCCTTAGGGGGCTTCAGGCACTGTTGGGGTACTCTGTTAGCGAAACTATGATTCCCATGAGTGTCAGCTTCGCGCGCTCATTTCTGATTGGCTCCCGCTGCAGCAGCCATTTTGTGTGTTCACAGATCGAGTGTCCTAAACAGGGCTTAGACTCTCCTTCTCTCCTCCTCAGTTTAACCCTTCGCCTGCCAGATAAGTCTTATTTAGAGCTTCTGGGGTGAATTTATTTATCATACACACTATTTTGCGGGTGTTCTGATAGTCTGCTCCGTTAGACCTTGGGGCTAAACCTAAGACTAAGGACTCTGGGGCGTCTGTGTTCCCTATTGCTCATTGCTCCTCATGTCACTCAGGGTTAACTAGAGAATACTCAGTTCATGTTTGCCCAGCATGCGCTGGTGCCCCTGAATCCCCTGCAGGGACCTCCAGCCATACACTAGAGCCAGTATGGATGCAAGAGTTTAAGGCTACTACCAGGGACCTCAGGTCCACTTTACAACTCCTTCCATCCACTTTCCAGGGGGTCTTCCACTCGTGGCAGACACCCGCCCCTATCAGATCTTCCCTGCCTAAACCGTCGGGTGTGCCTGATGTGTCTGATTCCTCTGAGGAGGAACTATTGGTGGATTCTGCTGATGATCACTGTTCAGCTGTTCCTTCATCTCAGCTTTTTGGGGGCCCCTTTGAGGCTGACCCTGTCCCCTCAGCTGAGGGCCTGATCAGGACTGTGTTGACCACCCTGAACATTCCCTTGGTGCATGAGGTTTCTTCTGACCCCTCTGATGTGTTCCAGGACCCTGTTATGCGTTTGCAATGGTTGGTTCTGCCCTCTGCCCTGCATTTGCTGCAGCATGGGTGAATAGGGCTGTGGCTGTTTGGACTGAACAGCTCACTAAAGCTGTCCGTCAGGGGGCCCCTACTGCCGACATGTTGCAACTTCATTATGTTTCTGCTGCCCTGTTTGACGCTGTCCGTATGGTAGCCAGGGTATCTACCATGTCTGTGGTAGCCAGAAGTGCTCTTTGGCTCAAGATCTGGTCTGCTTACACGGCCTCCAAGAGGGCTCTCCTGTCTTTGCCTTTTCAGGGTACCTCCCTGTTTGGGCCTGAGGTCAAGGATGTCATCAGCGAGGCCACTGGAGGGAAGAGTACTCACCTACCAGTGGTCCTGAGGAAGAAGGCGCCTGTCAAGTGGAATCGGCTTTTTTGTCCTTTTCAGGCAGACTGGAGCCAAGCGACCCAGACGGTCCCTCAGGCTCGACGCTCCTCATCCAAACCTAAGCAGCAATGGAGATCCAAGTCCTCCACGAAGCCCAAAGCTTCTAAACCTTCTTCTGCATGACTCACCGAACCTGGGTCCCCACCCGCAGGTAGGTGGCAGCTTACACCACTACCTCTCGGCCTGGCAGGCCTCTGTGGAGGACCCGTGGGTTCTACAGGTGGTGGCTACAGGGTACAGGATTCCTTCCACCTCCCTTCCTCCTTCCAGGACCTTCTCTTCTCATTCTCCCTTGAGAGCAGAAAAGTGCTGCCTTTTCGAGGAGGCCATTCAGGTCCTTCTGGACAAAGCAGTCCTGGAACCAGTTCCTCCTCAGGAGAAGGGCGTGGGATTCTACAACAACCTCTTCGTGGTCTCCAAGAAAGACAGGGTGTAACGGTTTTTCAGACACTCAGACAGCAGGTTTGAATAAAACACTGTTTTATTAAAAAAAAATAAAGAACAAAGATTGCCCTCTATAGGCAACACAGTATATAGCGGTAGATAGGCTACATATGCCTTCACAGGACCAGTATACAGAAGCAAGGATAATACATATACTGTCACAGGACAGGCACAGAATAGCAACTGGTACTCAATGGTTAAATACAAATGAACAGTCAGTCTCTGTTGTGGTGTTTGGCACGCCCAAGGTGTAAAAAGAGGCAGCAATTGGTGTTAGATGATGCAACACCTTAAGTTCATCAGGTGTAGAGAGCTGCTAGGCAGTACAGGAACTGAGGCAGAACGCTGCAGAGTAGTTTCAGCAAATAGCCCCCACAGGCATATACCAGAGACAACTTGTACTGCAGGAGCGTGAGCCAATAGCCCCCACGGGCGTAACCACGGAGATGCCTACACTGCCAGAGCTTGCTGATAGCCCCCACGGGCGTAATAACGGAGACCAACTGTACAGTGATAGCTTGAGCCAATAGCCCCCACAGGCGTGTAATGGAGACAACTTGCACTGAAGAGCGTGAGCCAATAGCCCCTACGGGCGTAGCAACGGAGATTGAGTACAGCAAGAGCTTGAGCAGATAGCCCCCACGGGCGTAGTAACGGAAACCACCTGCGCTGCAAGTGCTTGAGCCAATAGCCCCACTGGGCAGTAACGGAGAGTAACACAGATAGGGCTAGAGCCAATAGCGCCTCCCGTGGGCGCAGTAACGAAGACCGACTACTCTGCTTGGTTGACAATGTGAGCCGCCATCTAACTAAGGCACACAACGCGGCCGTCTCAGCAGGAGTAGCGGATAACTGCAACGGCTCTGCAAGTGTTAAGAAGGCTCAGGTCAGGGAGACAGTAGCACTGCAAGAGTTAACGACAGCACAAGGGTAGAATATGTAGCTCTGCAAGTACAACTGGAGGCTCAGCGTGTGAAGGTATCGCTCTGCAAGTGCCAAGGAAGACTCAGCTATGGAAGCATAGCTCTGCAAATGTAAAAGGAGATTCAGCTCTGGAGACACGGCTCTGCAGGAGTAAATGGTTGCAGTCTCGATCAGCCCCGTCACAAACACAACGGGAGTCAGAATGTCACCAGAGCGACATCAGCTGCAGGAAGCCGGAACGGTGGCAAAGGCTGGAGCAAGCCGGTACAGGTCACAGAGCAGGAAGTCAGCCAGGCCGGGTCAGATCACGGAGGAGATTCTCAGACAAGCCAGATCAGCCACGAGCAGGAACATCAGCCAGGCCGGGTCAGATCATGGAGGAGATTCTCAGACAGTGATAGCAGCCATGTCCCCTGGGGAATTTCTGGCTTCTCTGGATCTCCAGTATACCTATCTACACATCACCATTCATCCAGAGAGTCTGCAATATCTCCGCTTTACCTGCAACCAAGAGCATTTCCAGTTTTCTGCCCTCCCCTTTGGCCTGACCACACTCCTGAAGTCTTCAACAGAGTCCTGGGAGCATTGATCTCTGTCCTACAACGGAACGGCATCAGAGTTACTCCATATATGGACGACCTCCTTCTGAAGGCAGGTTCAGGACTGCATTCATTCTCTCTCCCATCACGGGTGGATCATCAATCTGAACAAGTCAGACCTTGTTCCTTCCCAGAGAATGGTCTTTCTGGGCATCCTCTTCGACTCTTAGAGGGGGATGGTATTTCTCACGGACGAAGTGGCTCATTAGATAGCACTGAAGGTCCAGGCTCCTGTCTCAGAATCCAGTTCCAGCCAAGAAGTTGTCCTCCTTGGTGGGGAAGTTCATTTCCACAATAGAAGCAGTCCAGTTCGCCATGGCCCATACCAGGGAACTTCAGGGGTTTCTAATCCTGGCATGCAGGGGTCGACCAGATCTCCTGGAGAGATCCCTATCTCTCCCTCTTCATGTGGAGCAGAGCCTCTCTTGGTGGCTCAACATGAACAATCTCCTGAAAGGCAGACCCTTCCTGGTGCCCTTCTGGACAACAGTAACAATGGATGCCAGTCTGTCCGGATGGGGAGCAGTACTGGGGCACTTCAGTGTTCAGGGTCGGTGGTCCCAGGAGGAATCTCTCCTTCCCATCAATGTCTTGGAGCTTCGGGCGATATTTCATGCCCTGCAACACTTGACATGGCAACTGGAGGATTGCCTGGTCAGGGTACAGTCGGGCAAGGCCACAGAGGTAGCCTACATCAACAAGCAAGGTGGCACAAGAAGTCTCGCAGGTTGGCTAGAGGTCAAGGCTATTTTATCATGGGCAGAGGAGCATGTCCCTTCAATTTCTGCAGTTCATATTCCTGGTGTAGACAACGTTCTGGCAGACTTTGTCATTCTGCACACGGTGGACAGCGGAGAGTGGGAACTACATCCAGAGGTGTTTAACCTCATCATCCAGCAGTGGGGTCTTCCTTGCATCGACCTGATGGCAACCAGGCACAACAGGAAGGTTCCAACTTTCTGTTCTCTCTGGGCGGATCCCCTGGCTCTAGCAGTAGATGCCTTGTCGATCCCGTGGACATTTCCTCTGGCATACCTATTTCCTCCCATTACCCTGTTGAACAGGGTGCTACAGAAACTGAGACTGGAACGCTGTCCAGTCATTCTGATTGCTCCATACTGGCCTTAACAGGCTTGGTTTCCGGAGCTTCTGGATCTCTCAGTGGCGGAACCTCTTCAACTTCCCTCCTGTCCAGATCTTCTTCTACAGGGTTACCTCTGGAACAAAGACGTTCATCATCTGGCTTTGACGGCATGGAGGTTGAATCCTCAGTTTTGAAGAAGAAAGGCTTTTCTTCTGATGTGGTGGCTACTATGCTTAGTGCCCATAAGCCAGTTTTCTCTAAGGCCTACCTTCGAGTTTGGTCTACCTTTGTATCTTAGTGTGCTGACAAAGACCTGTCTCAGGATTTTGACCATCCTACAGTTCTCTCCTTCCTACAGGATGGTGTGAATAAGGGTCTCAGTCTGAGTTCACTTAAGGTTCAGACTTCTGCACTTTCTATCTTCTTTCAGAGGTGCCTTGCTATCATTCCTTATGTCAAGGTATTCTTCCAGGGGGTTGCTCATACCCATCCTGTGTTTAAGTCTCCTGCTCCTCCGTGGGACCTTAACTTGGCTTTAGGAGTTCTTCAGCATCCTCCTTTTGAGTCATTTGCTACCGTTCCTCTATGTATGCTGACATGGAAGATGGCCTTTCTCCTGGCAATTGTTTCTGTTCGCCTTGTTGCGGAGCTGTACTCCCTATCTTGTGGGCCACCCTTTTTGGTGTTCTACAAGGACAAGGCAGTGCGTCGCACTTCACAAGAGTATCTACCGAAGGTGGTGTCTGAGTTCCACATTAATCAAGAGATTGTAGTTCCTTCATTCTACCCTAATCCTACTTCTGATAAAGAAAAGGATCTGTATCTTTTGGATGTTGTTCATTGTCTCAAGTTCTATGCGGCAGTCTTACACTCTTTTTGTCATTCCTGAGGGTCCTAGGGCAGGGAAGCCTGCTTCCAAAGTAACCATTGCTTCTTGGATCAAGTCCACGATTCGTAAGGCTTACAAACTTAGGAAGAAGCCTGTTGCCTTCAGGGTCACGGCTCATTCTACGAGGTCTATTGGGGCATCTTGGGCCTACAAAAATCAGGCCTCAGCTGATCAGTTGTGCAAGGCGGCCACTTGGTCATCTGTGCATACATTTTCAAAACACTAGAGTGTGGATGTGCTGGCATCGTCTGATGCCAGTTTTGGGAGGAAGATCCTAGAGGCAACCTTGCCTGTCTAGGATCTCTTTATTCTCTCAGTACTCTTTCACTTTGGAGCCCAGTTGGCTCTAGTTCAGTGTGCTGTGTAACAGTTTCTGGGGTCTGTTTTACCCCTGTTCAGTGTCCATTGACACTTTGCAGTTATGGTTGAGCTCTTCCTGATCTGTAGGTTCATTGGTGCTCTGGTGACTTTGGGGCCTGCGCCTGGTCCTTGCCTTTTTTCTCACCCTGGGGAACTTAATGGTTGGACATCCCAAAGTTACCAGTAACCTGTATTGGATGACAGAGAAATAGGATTTTAGTGTTACCTGTTAAATCCTTTTCTCTTAGTCCATACAGGTTACTGGTCTCCCACCCTGTCAAGGGACCATGATTGGCTCTCCTGTGGCAGAACGTGGGGGTCCTTTCGGGTTCATGCTCACAGGAGTTTTCCTTTTACTTCGACTTGTTCCTGCCTACTTAAAGGGGCTGATCGCCTAACCAACGTTACCCATAACCTGTATGGACTAAGAGAAAAGGATTTAACAGGTAAGACTAAAATCCTGTTTTTTTAAGAACTGGTGGCCAAAACTGAGCTCCATATTCTAGATGAGGCATTACCAAGGATTTATATAGAGGTAGAATAATATTTGCATCCTAGGCCTCTATACCCCTTTTTAAGCAGGATAATACCCTATTTGCTATTGCAGCAGCTGAGTGACTCTGCACACTGTTGTGAAATATATCGTCTATCAATACCCCTAAATCTTTCTCTAATGAGGATTCCCCAAGTATTTTCCCATTTAGTGTAGATGTAGTATGTTTGTTTCTACAGCCCAAATGCATAACCTTACATTGTTTATGTTAACCCCTAGAGTGCCAGCTACATACGCCGTACGAGTGGACACAGCTGTACCTGCTGTGCCACGCTCGTACGGCGTAAGAGTGAAATGCGGTCACTGCATGAGCCGGTATAACCGGCATGCAGTGGCCGCATTAAAAAAAAAAAAACCCCTGGCACTCATGGGGAGGCATGAGGATCACTCCTCATGCCTCCCCAGTTATTGATCTCCCAGCCGATCGGGCTGGGAGATCAATAAGCACAAAGAAGAAGCACAGTTTCTCCTTCCCCCTCTCTCCTACCCGAACTTCCGGGTAGGAGTGGGCGGGACCGGGGGAATCCTCCAAACGTCATCGGTGACATGGTCACCGATGACGTTAGGGAAGTTTCCCCGGTCCTGTTCACTCCTACCGGTGGTAGGAGAGAAGGGCAGGAGAGCTCTTGCTCTCCTGCGATCGCACCATTGATCTCCCAGCCTATCGGCTGGGAGATCAATGACTGGGGGGACACCAGGAGGGGTCCTGATGTCCCCCAGGAGGTCTGAAATGTATAAAAAAAAAATAAAAAAAAAAAATAATAAAATTAAAGTAACCCTGTGAGTGCCACAGGGTCCCAGCACATTGCTTTGCAATGTGCTGGAGACCCCTGTTGCACTCACAGGGTCAATTCTTTGGGGGGGGATTTTTTTTTTTTAAAGACCTCATTGGGGGGATCAGGGGGGATCCTGATGCCCCTCAATGAGGTCTATAATTAGGAAAAAAAAAAAAAATTTAACCCTGTGTGTGCCACAGGTGGGGGTCCAATGCACCCCCCCCCCTCCTGTGGCACACACAGGGCTTTTATCATTATTTTGTTACCCGAGATTGTTGGGGGGCCATCAGGATTGCTCCTGATGGCCCCCCAACAAGCTCTGATTACAAAGTAATGATAAAAAAAAAATCAACCCTCTGAGTGCCACAACGGTCCAATGCATTGCTTTGCAATGCGCTGGAGACCCCGGTTGGCACTCACAGGGACACTTTTTTTGATAACTTTTTTTTTTTTTGTAAGACCTCATTGGGGGGATCAGGGGGGTTTGTATACCCCTCAATGAGGTCTATAATAAAAAAAAGTAAATAAAAAAAAAATTAACCCTGTGTGTGCCACGGGGGGGGGGGGGCTCAATGCAGCCCCCCTTCTGCGGCACACACAGGGCTTTTATCATTACTTTGTTATCAGAGATTGTTGGGGGGGTCATCAGGATTGGTCCTGATGGCCCCCCAACAAGCTCTGATTACCAAGTAATGATAGAAAAAAAATTAACCCTCTGAGTGCCACAAGGATCCAATGCATTGCTTTGCAATGCGCTGGAGACCCTTGTGGCACTCACAGGGTCACTCCGTTTGTGGACATATATATTTTTTTTTTTACTAAGACCTCATTGGGGAGGGATCAGGGGGTCCTGATGCCCCTCAATGAGGTATATAATAAAAAAAAAAAAAAATTAAAAAAAATTTAACCCTGTGTGTGCCACTGGGATAGGGGTTCAATGCAGACCCCCTTCCTGTGGCACACACACAGGACTTTTTATCATTACTTTGTGATCAGAGCTTGTTTGGTGGCCATCTGAATACAAAGTAACGATAAAAAAATTAACCCTTTGTGTGCTACAGGGGCCCAATGCATTGCTTTGCAATCCACTGGACACCCCTGTGGCACCCAAAGGATTATTTTTTTTTCCCCTTTTATTTTTTATTTAGACCTCATTGTATGGGTTCTGATGCCCCCAACGAGGTCTACACAAAAATATTGGGGGAAAAGCCCCAAAAAATGCATGTGCCACAGGGGGGGTCCGACGCAGTGCTTTGCAGTACGTTGGACCCCCTGTAACACACACACACACACTTTTTTTTTTTTAATTATTCTGTTTTAGACCTGGATGGGGGACACCAGGAATGTTCCTGACACCGCCTCCCCAACGAGGTATGAATACAAAATAATAATTAAAAAAAAAAACTCTTTGTGTGCAACAGAGGGTCCAACGCATTGCTTTGCAGTGCATTGGGCACCCTTGTGGCATGCACAAAAAATGCCTCCGATTCCCCCCCACACATACACATGTACCGTATTCCCCTGCCTGGTTCCACAGCCAACTGGCAGTCCCATTCCCCAGCCTGACCCCCAGCCTGTTTCCACTGCCTATTGGTAGACTCAAAGTACCAGCATGCACTAGATTCAGGCTGGGAATCAAACTTTGTATGAGGGGGACATACAGTGCACACTGGTAGTCACAGATCTCCCATACACACTCTCAGACACTGCCCCACCATCTCCACCATCCTTGCTCCTCTGCTCATACCCACACACACTGCCTAATCCCTCACCCTTCCACACTGTTACACTGGTAGTCACAGGTCCGCGCGTACACTGGCTGACGCCCTAGCTTCTTTCATCTGTTAGCCATAAAATCACACATACACTGTTTGCTTTCCCATTCCTATTTCACTGGTAGCTACACTCCTGTCACTCAAATTGGTATGTCAACCCACAGCAGTTGAGTACCATTTTTCTTAGGCTGGCAAGAAGTCCTCCTAGGAAATCCCACGCCATTGAACCATTTTAGTATCTTTGAAGTGACTGAAGTGTAAAAGAAATGTTTGTTTGTTTTCCTGTAGCACCACATTCTGGAAATAGTTGTGCCAACTAACTTAGGGGTAAAAAGGCAAGTGACCCCTCATTAGATGCGGCATGTTGTCTTCTTTCCAAAATGGTATAGTTTATCTACCTTTTCTTCACTTCTGAAGGTGTTATAGCCATTTTCGTAGAGGCAAGTCAGGTTTGAGAAAATGTTAGAAACATCAGTTTGTAGTAGGTGTAGTTTTCTACTTCTAGCACTCCCTAAGGTAGTTCAGCTCATACCAATGGGGTGTCGTTTGACTCCTAAGAGCTTTAGCTAACGAATGCAGTTGAAAATTCCATGGTTTTCACAGAGCTCCATACATTTGAAGGGGCAGAAATGTAAGAAAATGCCTTTTTTTTCATTAGTGCCACCTCCTGGAAGCATTTGTGCATGCCAGCCTTTGGGTATGAAGGCAAGTGACCCCTCATTAGATGCGTCAGGTTGTTTTCTTTCCAAAATGGCATTGTTTTCTACCTTTCCTGCATATCTATTATGGTTATAACCATTTTAGTGCAAGCAGATAATTTAAGAAACAAAAGTGTCAGGTTTACGTACGTGTTCCTAGCACCCACATATTGTATGTTAAGCCACACAAATGGGCTACCATTTTTCTCATGTTGGTAGCAGGTACTGAATACAGCAGGAAATGTTATGGTTTTCAAAGATTTTAGTATCTTTGAAGTGGTGGAAATGTAAAAAAAAACATGTATTTATTCCCATAGCGCCACCTTTTGGAAATATTTGTGCACTTCAGCCCAGGGGTAGAAAGGCAAGTGACCCCTCATTTGATGCGGGAGAATGTCTACTTTCCAAAATGGTATACCTTTTATACCTTTCCGTCATGTCTCTAACAGTTATGAACATTTTAGTACAAGCAGCCATTTTCGAAGAAGCAAACAGGTAGGTGTAGTTATGCTTTTCTGGCACCCCTAAGGTATGTCGATTCATTCCAATGGGGTGTCATTTTTCTCCTAAGAGCACTAGCTAATGAATACAGTTGGAAATTCCATGGTTTTCACAGATTTCCATACAGATGAAGGGGCAGAAATGTAAGAAAATGCCATTTTTTTCCTATAGTGCCACCTTCTGGAAGCATTTGGGCACAACAGGCTTGGGGTAAGAAGGCAATTCACCCCTCATTAGATGCGGCAGGTTGTCTTCTTTCAAAAATGGTATGGTTTGTGTAGCCTTTCTTCACTTCTCTAGTTGTTATATCCATTTTTGTACAGACAAGTAATGTTTGAGAAAATGTTAGAAAAATAAGTGGTTGCAATAGGTGTAGTTTGGTACTTGTAGCGCCCACTAAGGTAGGGGAACTCATACCAATGAGGTGTCATTTTTCTCCTAAGAGCACTAGCTAATGAATACAGTTGGAAATTCCATGGTTTTCACAGATTTCCATACAGATGAAGGGGCAGAAATGTAAGAAAATGCCATTTTTTTCCTATAGTGCCACCTTCTGGAAGCATTTGGGCACAACAGGCTTGGGGTAAGAAGGCAATTCACCCCTCATTAGATGCGGCAGGTTGTCTTCTTTCAAAAATGGTATGGTTTGTGTAGCCTTTCTTCACTTCTCTAGTTGTTATAACCATTTTTGTACAGACAAGTAATGTTTGAGAAAATGTTAGAAAAATTAGTGGTTGCAATAGGTGTAGTTTGGTACTTGTAGCGCCCACTAAGGTAGGGGAACTCATACCAATGAGGTGTCATTTTTCTCCTAAGAGCACTAGCTAATGAATACAGTTGGAAATTCCATGGTTTTCACAGATCCATACAGATGAAGGGGCAGAAATGTAAGAAAATGCCATTTTTTTCCTATAGTGCCACCTTCTGGAAGCATTTGGGCACAACAGGCTTTGGGTAAGAAGGCAATTCACCCCTCATTAGATGCGGCAGGTTGTCTTCTTTCAAAAATGGTATGGTTTGTGTAGCCTTTCTTCACTTCTCTAGTTGTTATAACCATTTTTGTACAGACAAGTAATGTTTGAGAAAATGTTAGAAAAATTAGTGGTTGCAATAGGTGTAGTTTGGTACTTGTAGCGCCCACTAAGGTAGGGGAACTCATACCAGTGAGGTGTCATTTTTCTCCTAAGAGCACTAGCTAATGAATACAGTTGGAAATTCCATGGTTTTCACAGATTTCCATACAGATGAAGGGGCAGAAATGTAAGAAAATGCCATTTTTTTCCTAAAGTGCCACCTTCTGGAAGCATTTGGGCACAACAGGCTTTGGATAAGAAGGCACTTCACCCCTCATTAGATGCGGCAGGTTGTCTTCTTTCCAAAATGGTATGGTTTGTGTAGCCTTTCTTTACTTCTCTAGTTGTTATAACCATTTTTGTATAGACAAGTAATGTTTGAAAAAATGTTAGAAAATTTAGAGGTTGTAGTAGGTGTCTTTTTGCACTTCTAGCATCCCCTGTGGTAGGTGAACCCATACCAATGGGGTGTCATTTTTCTCCCAAGAGCACTAGCTAATCAATATAGTTGTAAATTCCATGGTTTTCCCAGATTTCAGTACTGTTGAAGTGGCAGAAATGTAAGAAAATGCCATTTTTTTCCTATAGTGCCACCTTCTGGAAGCATTTGGGTACCACAGGCTTGGGGCAAGAAGGCAAGTTACCCCTCATTAGATGCGGCAGGTTCTCTACTTTTCAGAAATATATAGTTTTATATAGTTATTCCACTGTTTTAGGGTAGTTTTACCACAAAAACCCTAGAATGTGCATTTTAGTTTATAAAGTTGAAAATGTCATTTTGCGCTGCTGGTGATTAGGGCTCTACGCTAGCCTTGGACTTAGGTAAAACTATACAAATTTGGTATTTTTTTACTCGGGGGACTCTGGGCTTTTTCAAATAATTGAAACTTTTTCAATCAAGGTAAATGTTTTTGATACATAGTATGTGATTTTAGCAAAATGAGTAAATTTTCACTTTTTTTGTCATTATGACATCATAGCTTTTTGCACGATGTAAAATTCTCTTCATGTAAGGTATCACGAGAAAGCTCAATTCGTTCTGAAAAAAACAATATATAGTTTTCCATATTTAACTAAAAATCCCCAGAGGAAATCAAGCCTAAACAGAAGGATAGCAAAAATGTTGAAAAAGTGTCTGGCCTGCAGGGTTCAGAAAATGGCCCGAGCCTCTGGCACTGAAGGGGTTAACCGTCATCTGCCACTTTTCTGCCCATTCACTCATTTTATCTAAATCCTTCTGCAGAGAAAAACGTTCTGCTCTGTACGTATTTCCTTACACAGCTTAGAGTCATCAGGAGACATGGCTTTCAATTCCCACTTCTAGATCAATACTAAACTAATTAAAAAACATTGGGCCCTGGACTGAACCCTGTGACACACCACTTACAACTATAGACCAACTTGAAAAGGTTACATTTACAACAACTCTCTGCCATCTATCATTTAACCAGTTCACTATCCGTGCACAACTATCACCTCCCAAAATGGAGCACTTTAATTCATGCAGTAACCTGTTGTGAGGTACTGTATTAAAGGCTTTTGCAAACAAGTATACTACTGTACATCAACAGTAATTCCCTTGTCCAAATTACAACTTACCCTTTCTTAAGATGCAAGTAAATTAGTTTGCCATGATCTATTCTTCATAAAACAATTTGGTCTCCTTAATCCATTTGACTGCCAGAAGGGAACAAACACATTTCTTTGAAAATGCATTGCATACCCCTCTAGCATTCAGATGGTTACACCAACTACCAACACAAAACATAGAACCCTTCCCACACACACACACACCACCAACACACAACGAGGGATTAGACATTGAACAGGTGTACATGTAGTGGATGGAGGACATATTTCAAACAATCCTTACCTACCCTTTCCACATGGTGGTCCCCAAGCAGACCTGCACATGCCAGCTGCCTCTTCACTGCTCCCCTCCACAGCAGGATCAACAGATGGACCTGTTTTGGTTTTGGAAAGAAATAACATATGAGAAGAAACAATGATTTCCTGATATGCTTCAGTCAGATTGAACACAACTGGGTATGAACAGATGGTTTATTAATTTACCAACAATGTTAAAGCAGAACTACCACCTCTAAACAACTTTGTTTCTAATAATTCCCTATCTGGCTACTAGCTGCTTAGTAGCGCTAGTCGCCAGAATTATTACCTGGTTATGGAGAAATATGCATTCATCCTCGGCTGACAGGCAGGACGGAGCGCAGACATCTTGCCCTAGTGACGTCCGTGCACCTGCGCTGTCAGTCCCAGATGGCTGTAGGAGGTGTTGCTAGGAGCCATTCGTCTCCAGAAGGGGCTGACAGCGCAGACGCGAGGATGTCACTAAGGCAAGATGTCCGCGCTCTGTTCTGCCTGTCAGCCGAGGATGAATGCATATTTCTCCATAACCAGGTAATAATTCTGGCGACTATCGCTAAAAAGCAACTAGTCGCCAGATAGGGAATTATTAGAAACAAAGTTGCTTAGCGGTGGTAGTTCCGCTTTAAATTTACACATATCAGTCTATTCCCATCATTTTCATATATATTCCCATGGATATATTCTGCTGCCCAAATCCACTTATCCCAACATATTAACTCCCCAATTACCCCATTTGGGCCATCCCACACCAGCTCCAATGGGTAACGTCACCTCCCATGACCAAAGTCCGGGGCAGCCTTCCCTGGTGTTTCCTCACTAAGGAATAAATCATTTATTTCCCATTTAACACTTAACTATCCAAACAACAGGCAGTTATCACACTGCCTCGCCATACCTTACTGCAGGGAGGGTGGGTGCTCACTTTTCATGTCTCCCTCGAAAATGACCCTCTCTTCCTGTTACTTTTCCTTTAAGCCCTACACTAACCCACCACCACGCTACCTCACTTCCTACCCTTCCCTTCTTCATGCCTCCCCTTCTCTATTTTCTCTGGGGAGTTACTCAACAACTGCACCATGGAAGAATGACATAGTTAATCAAACAGTTTCTATTCAGGATTTAATCAACAACAGGGAGGCAAATTTGGCCTAGGAAGTATCAATGCAATGCGTTGCAGGACTTCAGCATCTCGAGACATCCATCATGGTGCATTAGCTTGTCTTCATCATCCCTACATTGTTATTATGTGCATGGCAGGAGTATGACAAACATTTGTAACTTATGTTCCATATGTGTGTGTTAGTATAGTATTTAACCCTTGGAGTGCCAGACAGGTAACCATCGCATGCTTAGCAATGCAATGCTCGTCCCTTTGGCAATGAAAGGATATGGTGAAAGCAAGCAAGGGTTGCTAATATACACGTGAAACAATTTAACATGACTATAAACACGTGTACATTAGCGATATCTGGAAAACAACTTATTAGCCTCCTCTACCTCCACAATGGCAGGAGCAGTGGCAGTAGGACCAAAGTGACAAACTCTCCCCGACAAAAGCTGGTTACTCCATCAGAGCCATCTGTAACAAGAAGTAAGCAGTCAAGCAACATTCCTTTGCATGGGGTATGCTGGACAGCCACAGGTTCAACATTTTGGGACCATGGAGGGAGGGGGGAGTACGCAAATTGCTTTTGAATACATGGCATGCTTAGCTGCTCCTTGAAATGCATTACATTGAGCAGACGGGTGTACACTGCATTGTAAAGCACTAGATAGATGGCAGAGAGTTGTAAATGGAACCTTTGCCGTGAGCACATTCATGGACACTGCATTGCAAAGTACTACATTGCAATGAGCACATACATGGATTAGGGCTTATAATTTTAAGTCCTTTGCTACTAGCCAGACCTGAAAAGTTACTCGCCACTGCAAGCCAAAATATACCCACCAGGGCTGAATTTCTACTCGCCAGGGCTAAATTTTCACTCGCCATTGGCTAGTGGCGAGTGGAAATTTTGAGCCCTGCATGGATAATGCATTACAAAAATCACTGAATTACATGGAGCAGGTAAATGTGCTATGCAGTGCTTTATCGTACACTGCACTCCTGTCTGCTCAGCGGAAGATGATTACTAACATTGTTTGAACAAATCCTATATAATAATTAGCTAAATTGTGTGTAACGCCGCGACATGCGCAGTAGACACTGCTGCGCGTGCTGCAGTCATGCGCAGTAGAGACTGCCCACGCCACGGCTGATACAGAGCTGCGCGGGCAGTCTCTACTGCGCGTGACTGCCCTGCGACCGGGTGTCAGTGGCACTGTGGTCCGTGTAACAGGCTGCTCAACTAGTATTTCATAATTCAGTTATTTACCAGAGAAAGAGACATATTGGTCCAACTCCTCAAACAAGGGGCGATCTGCCTCTGCTGTACCCAACTCTGAGGCCTGTAGGGAGGAGGTGTCACTGCCACTGCTCCTGGCAAACCTGGTGCATATAACCAGTATGGAGGAAGATCGTCTTGCATGAGTATCTGCTACACTTATGTTATTCATTTTTTGATATTCTGCTCTTTTCTTTAATTCCTTGGTCAAGTTGTAATTCACTTATATTTATTTATAGGTCTCATTTGTAGCACTTGCACTTTATTAACAAATATGTAGTATTCTGATACCATGTGTCCACCTATCTTTGCTTTATTCTTATAGGGGAACATTACTATTGTTATCCTGACCAGTTTGATATTATTAGATTCAGAGTCTGTTTTCTCTGGTTGGGGAACTTGAGGTGACAATATATTATTTTGGGACTATATTGTCTCTCCCCTGTGTTTTTTTAATATGACTGTGTTTTTAGTTGATTACACAGTCACAGTTTTGTACATTTGTCACTAATAAAGGATATTTTGTTATTTTTTTATTTTGCTATTATTGTATTTCTTCTTTTTTGAGTACCTCTATCAGATGGGTTAATTTTGGTCTTTTTGACACTCTTCTCTTAGAGAGTTTCATTTTGACCTTTCTGTTTAGAATAGGACAGAAGAAAGGTCGCTACCTCCAACAGAAGGAGAATGGGTCCTGGCATCAACAGCAGAAGCGGGCATCCTGACATCAGGGGAGACAGGTGCTGGAGGGGCAGGGGAAGACACAAGAGCTGAGTCATCCTTAGCATCTGAGGAATCCACTGCTCCTGCTACAGGGGTGATAGGAACTGGTCCAGCATAGGATGGACCAACAACATCCTCATCACCTCCAGCAGTGGGAGCAGCTTCTTCCTCAGATCCTGGAAGGAAGTCATCCTTGTTCACAGTTGAAATAATGAACAGGTTTCATGGAGGCCTCAGATGACTGCTCTTCCTGCATCTTCACCCTTTTCTACAGTACCTGCCTCTTGATGTCAGACACCCTCTTTGTGCACCGCATCCTGTGCATGGAGATACTGCCAACTCATTGATAGCTGGCACCACAGAAGCCCATATTTCCTCCTTGTCAACTGCTGAGATGACAGCTGCCAATGTGCCAAGTTGCTGCTCATAGCAGCTCTGCAGTGACCCCACTAGAGCATCAGTCTGCTCCATGCTGAATGCTAGTTTTCTTCCTCTGGCCTTTTGCTGCTGTCCTCTGATAGGATGGCTGCTGGGGGTCATGTGGTATTGTCTCTTCTGGAAACTTGGGCAGTTATGAGTTTATTTTTGAATTTCCCACCTTTTTGTACAGGTCATAGGATCATACAGAACTTTTTCGGTATTGTTACTAGGACACCTATGTTTAACCAATCAATTATGAGAATCTCCAGGTTTCAAAACTGGGGGTAAACTGAGATTGAAAGCAGGTAGGGGAATGGGCAAAGCCATCTCAAGATCCAGTACATGTTGAAGAGGATCCGCTGTAACATCACAACCTATGCATGGGTAGGTGGTGACAAACTTGGGTAAGCAATGTTTTTCAACCTATGCAGGAGTTGGAGGTGCCAGACATAGGCTGCATGGGTTGGTAATGTTTACCAACCTATGCATATCCCCCATCATTTTGAATGACCAATAAAGACACTTATTTGAGGTGGTGTTTCTAGGGGTGGGATTGGTGGGTAGGATATTCCATATTCCATAGACTTTGTAGTTTACTTCATTATCTACTGACACCTCTTTGATAATGGAGTGAATGATTTAGAGCAAGATCAACATATTTGCTTTACACTGACAATTTTAGACAAACATATACTGAAGTTTAACATAGATTGATGTGAGTTTGATTGCTGTGGAGCAGTATGATACATATATATATATTTATATATATATATATATATATATATATATATATATATATATATATATATATATATATATAAATATAAATATATCACAGACTCATCTAATGTGAAGGATATCAGGGTGGGAGGGAGAATCAGAGGAATTTGGTTCTCAAAGAAGGATAGTCCCTCCTAAAGAAAGACAGTTGGAATGTATGCCTATGCTAGGGTAGGAGACTGGTAGGTTAAAATTAAACCTTTACCCTTTTGCTAGAATGTGACAAGCATGGCTTGGCTATGTTCACAAACTCATGCTGAGTAGACTGTGACAGACATGGGTAGCAATATCCACCAATGCAGGGGTAGGCGGTGACAAACATGGGTTATCCATCTGTGCCAACCTATGCAAGGGTAGGAGATGACAGACAATGGTTGGTGATGTTCACCAATTTATGCTGAGTAGAATGTTGTCGCCTCCTCGGGGGGGGGTAGGGACCAGAGTGGTGCCGACACTGGTACAGATGCTTGGGAGCGATGCTGGGGAGCGAGGCTTGAGAGCGGTGACGGTGTGCCAGGTACACCTGTGCTGCAGCCGAAGCTGGGTTAAAGGTGCTGATCACGAAACCAGATTGTTCCACCCCAGTTGAACCGAGGTGCAACCAGGATAGAAGTACCCTGGGAACCATACAGAACCAGGCCGGCTGGACAGGCTGGAAGTCTGGCTGAATGGAAACCAGGAGCAGCGGCCAAGTGGTGGTCATGAATGGAGCCGATTATCAGAGCCAAGAACTGGAGAGAGTGGTCTAGAGCAAGCCAAAGGTCAGGTGCCAGACATAGGAGACAAGCCGTGGTCAGAGGGTAGCCAGTAGTTAGAAACGGGAATCAAATCAAAGCAATGTGGCAGATAAGGAGAAAAGTCAGGACAGGCCAAAGTCAGCAACGGGTATCAGTTCAAAGCAATGCGGCAGACAAGGAGAGAAGTCAGGACAGGCCAAAGTCGGCAACAGGTATCAGCTCAAAGCAATGCGGCAGATAAGGAGAGAAGTCAGGACAGGCCAAAGTCAGTAACGTGTATGGATCTAGATAATGTGGCAGGCAGAGAAATGTCAAACAGGCCAGGGTCAGAATACCAGTATTCAGCAGAGAACACAAAGGCTATAACACTAAGAAGCTCGTGGAACGAGCACCCTAGACCTGGGGTAGCCAGTTCAAATAGAGGACAGTGGCCAATGAGAAGGGAAAAGGATGGGGGCCCGCCTGGGAGCCGTGCCAGATAGGCAGAGACAAATCCAATATCAAGCTGAGCGGGGCGCATGCGCGGACACCAGAAAGGATGACAGCGGCGTCCTCCGCATGCGCGACCGGACAGCTTCCGCAACCCGGAAGCAGCAACCTGCCATGATCGTGAGGCAGGCAGGAGCGGGCAAGGTGAGTGGTGACAAATGTGACAGGCGTGGGTTGGCCATGTACGAATACAAACAAACAGATTGGTGGAGGCTGTTGCTATCTTGTAGGCAGGACATTTGTTCTCTGTATTAGGGGAGTTTAGGGGACAGGAAGAGAGAAAGGAGGTTCACCACAAATACTGGTATGACGGATTGGATAGTTCCTTCCTGATCTGCTGTTATCTCTGTACTAGGGGAGTCTAGGGGTGTGGGAAGGGAATAAAGGAAGTATACCCGAAATACCCAAACATTCTGCCTGACTGATTTGAAAGATATAAGCTGCTGTGGTCCAAGTTCATTCTTGATTTTGCTGTTATTATCTGTGTGTTAGACATGCCTGGTGGGGTGAGAATGGAGCAAAGTAGCTTGACCCTAAATTCCCCAACATTCTGTCTGACTGATTTGAAAGACACAGGCAGCTGTGGTCCAAGTTCCTTGTTGATCTTGCTGTCATTATCTCTGTGTTGTAGGAGTCTGGGGAAGGAAGTTGTTGAACAGGTTTTTTTTTGCAGTGAAAGTGATATAGGGACAAAAAAATAAATATATACACATATATATATATATATATATATATATATATATATATATATATATATATATATATTAAAAAAAATTGATAAGTAACAGGGACCCTGACGTTAGCTATGTGACTGAGGCAGACTGATAGCAGACGAGATTGACTATTTTGTTGATGGTCAAGGCAATACATCACACACCATCAGTTCTATTGTGTAGTTTTATAGTAAAAACACACATACACAACAGTTGTGTGATGTCTAGCAAACACACAAGAGGCAGGGGAAGGGGGAAAATAGTAAGAGCAGTGCAGGGACATGTGAGTAAAGAGGTAGTCCTAAAACTGACTGCAGCCATGATTACTGCAGCGTGTGCCATAAATGATGATGATATCTCTTCTCCTGAGGAGGAAGCAGTTTTTCGAGGTACCACTAAATGTTCCACCACCAGCAGCGCCAGTGCTATATCAAAAATAAATGTAAAAAAACTGAAGACAACATTGAGTCAAATTATAGTGCTGATAGCATAATGGAAGAAGGTATAACAGCTCAACCAACTTCTGCATCTGACAGGGAGACAAACAAGCAACAAAACACCTATCCTCAAAGTAGTATCAAACTTTCTGAAAATTAAAGTAAAGATAAATTGTTTGAGACCTTTAGCAATATAGAGGTAGTGGGCAGGAAGTGGAGGGTGATGCTGAGGATAACCTAATGATGATGATGATGATATAGATCTAGAATATATCCCTCCAGCATCCTCCTCTTCTTCAGATACAGATGATGTTGAGAGTGAGAGAGATGATGGCAAGGCCAGAAAGTTAACTGAAAGTCACAGTCTCAATCTTCCAGCACTGAAAAGTAGTACTGGACCTGTTTATAAACTAAGTGAGAAAACAACTGGAAAGTCTGATCCTGGACATGCAAAGATGCCAAAAATAGTATGATTTGTATCATCATCGCTTCCAAGTCCAAGCGCCACTCAGCCACACACACTACTAGTGTTGAGTAACCAGCAACAACAACAACACAGGTTATTTTCATCCACAACCTTAGCCATGATGAGTGCTTCTGCTGCTGCTGGAAGTGCTGAACCTTTGGCACCCAGTAGTAGTAAAAAAATGTGCGATTGCTGTTCTTGCTGCTGCTGAGTTGTTTAGGCAACAGGCTGATTAGGCAGCCCAAAGGAAATGGGATCAACAACAGCAGTAACATGGTTAATGAAGGTTCCACTTGCCACGACTAGCTTCAGTGATGCACCTGAGGCAGTAGCAGCACCATAACTAGCTCCCACCACTTTAGGTACATGTGGAGAAAAGAAATGCTTCTCCAGCTTCCTCTCCTCCAAAATCATGGGTGTGTTGAGTTTAGAAATGTTTCCCTTGAGAGCAGGAACTGTGCCTCTCACATCATGAACTGCAATGTGTACAGTGTAAATAAGGGAAGGACTATGAAGTGGAACAATAGGTACATCTGAACTCACATAAAACACCTGGCGCAATTCTATCCAAACACCATGACACTTTGAGTCCCCAGTGTGAAATCCCCCCACCAGAAACCAAGTACTGCTGCTGTCACTATGCCCCTTGTCCACACCCCACTGAGGACACATGACAACTTGCTGACAGCTTAGCATATTCTGAGGGATGGAATCTCCTCAGATGCTGTTTGATGCCCTGCTTGCGATTCTCCTCCACCACACTGCCATGTGTGGTCAGTGCACCACACAGTGTGCAATGGGTGGACATGAAATGCCACTTCGTAACATTTACAGAGTGGCTATCACTTGCTGGGGGAGGTAACAATGAATGAGGTGGATTGGCAGAAGATGTCGTTACCCTAGAGCAAGAAGGTGATGGAGGGCAAGTTGTTTCGCTTGCCATCGAACTTCCATCCTCTGGCTGGGTTGCTCTGTTCTTCCTCCTCCTTGATCTCTGTCTTTCCTCTTGTTTTTCTGTAGAGTCAGGGGGTACAGCAACAGTGGTGCTTGATTTCTGTGGTGGGTGTTTGGCTTTAAAGTGACAGTAATGGATCATTTTAATAAAATGTATTATTGTAGGTATTAAAAAATAAAGTAATTGATGCCAGTCCGATCTCTCAAATATTTTATAGTTTGACATATATACAATTAAAAAAGTTCCTCCCTCCAGGCCGTTTCACAGAAGTCAGTGCTGTAGCTGACAGCAGGAGAATCTGGTCCCGGGACCGGCCGGTGGCTCTTCAGCAGAGCAGAAATAGTGTGATCTAAAAACAAATGCTTCATTGGAATGGTCTACGAAGTGTGCTCGCAAACCAATGATCCATTACTATCCCTTTAACATGTATCAAATAAATGTCATGGTTTCTGTGTTTCATGTGTGTTATCAGGGCGGTTGTGTCAAGGTGTGTTCCCTCCTTTACCCTTTTCACTGACTTATCACAAATTGTGCACAGTGCTGTTGTTGATGACTGCACTGTGCCTGCCCCAAGAGAAAAATAGTCCCAGGTGGAGAAGAATGGCCTTTTTCTGCTTCTCCTCCACAGTCCCCTTCACTGTCTGGGGTAGAAGATGATGTTGCTCCTGTCACTTCTACTGCCTCAGAATCAGCACTGCAACTAGGACCAGGAGTATTGCTGCTGCTGGCAAGGGGAACCTGTCTTAGTCCTGAATCACTTAATGACCCCATTCCCACTGTGTCCACAGTGGTCTGTAGCACACTAGCCTGCTCCTCAGCATCCTGCTGCTCTTGCAACTCAGCAGCAGCCGTAATTAGAGCAGTTGCAAACTCCGCAAACTCCAAAAGCTCACTGATGGTGGTGATGCCCATCCTCATCCCTGTCTCCCATCCCTTCTCAGTTTGGGCTAAAAGCGTCATCAATGTCTCTTCCACCCCAGCTTCTCTACCATCATCATCACCAAAACCACCATCTCAAGGTGATGAGAAATGTGACAAAGGGTCCCCTAATGTCGCACTTGCCATTTTTTGACCTGAAGAAGGCAGATTGGCAGCTCTAGTAGTAGAAACAGGCTGCTGATCTGTGCTCCTGGTGGTGGTGGTGTTATTGCTGCTAGGCAGCAATCCTGCCTTCTTCAGGATCATGTTCCACCTGGACAATGCCAAGAGGGGAAGGGGACTCCCAGGATCAGGGGAATGGTGTGGGCCACCTTGACTGCTAGTCTAGATGCTCTGCATTGCTTCCCCTACCACTCCCCCTAAAACTAGTCCCACCTGCTGCTTCGCCATCACTGTTGCTACCACTAACACCCAACCACATCAATTTCAGCGCCTGAATCTTCTCCTTCTCACAGTCTCCAGTAATATGATGATTACCCCTTTCTTCACTTCTAACACTAACAAGCTGCTGGACCTTCTTAGTAGTAGTACTAGTGGCAGGATTACTTGGGGATGGCAAGTGTGACATAGGGTCCCCTGCTGTCACACTTGGCATCATCTTCTCCTTCCCCCTCGTCCTGAGATTTACAAGACACACTGGCAGCAGGTTCAGCACTGGCAGCAGGCACAGCACTGGTGGCAGCAGGGGCAACACTAGCAGCAGGCACAGCACTGGTGGCAGCAGGGGCAGCACTGGCAGCAGGCGCAGCGCATCCAGCAGCAGGCGCAGCGCATCCAGCAGCAGGCATAGCATGTCTGGCAGCAGGCACAGGCAGCTGACATGTCCTGTTCTCACTACTACCCTCTTCTTCTTCCCTTGAGGTGAATTTCCCCAAGATTACTCAGTGGACACATAAGGGCCCTTCCAGCTCCTCTTTTTATTATTCTTAAACTTGCTCATAGTGATTGCAGTCACTATGAGCCTCTCCTGCCTCAATATTCCTACTAATTCACAGCAGAACAGCACAGCACGTTTCTCTCGCTCTGTAGCTGCTTGTATTGTGTTTCACTTTCTGGAAAATGGCATGTTTTTATGGTGGAAAGGCGAAAAAATACATTAATCAAATGGCAAATACTGTCTAGCCATTGGAAAAATGGCTAAGAACCTTTACCAATTGCCAAAAACGGCAAAGATTTTAATTGCTGTTTTTAAAGCAGATTTTCCTGAGAAAAAGCATACAGCAACATGGTTTTCGCAGATTTTTTCACTGGAACACGATGGGACCTTTTTCCCACCCCTAGTAACAGCCTCTCAGGAACCCTGCAGTCCATGAAGTCCACAGTATAGAGATGTTACTGATGTATCAGTGAGTGTGCCAAAAGTTAGTTCAGTCAAATAGCACCTATAGCACCTGCTGCAGAGGATATGATCACTCTGAGTTTGCTGTAGGAGATGGCAAGCATCATAGACTGCCCGCACATGCTACCTCCACCCCTACCACCTCCTCTAGTTATTTTGTTAAAGCTATCAAGTTACAGGGGTCTTCTGCCAGGTACTGCTAACCCACACTTACAGAGTTCTTGGGAAGGAGTCAAAAAGTCACAAAAACAATCCAAAAGTACGCCTGTGGAATGGCAAGGTTGCCAAGGTGCTGGCAGTGGATATGCTTCCATATTCTTATGTCATCTTCATGAAGTAATGTGTAGGGATGGGCAAAAATTTTTGCCTCAAACCAAAATGGTCAAAAAATGGCACTTCCCGACTAGCGAAAAATTTCCTGCGAAAAGTGCCGTTTTCCCACTTTTTTCACTTAGCTCATTGCATTGAAATCAATGGGAAGACTGAATTTCTCCCCACCACATTGTAGTTTCTCTTCTTTTCCTGCAGGCATATAAAAGGGTTTCAGGTTGTCATAGCATTCCATTCTGTGTTTGTGAAATTAAGGTGGAGCAGCACATTTTGAGCTAGAGAAGATAGGCAAATAAAGTGGAGTTAAAGCTTAGTATAGGGAGTCTTTTACATAGGACATTTGTTCTCTGTATTAGGGGAGTCTGGGGGCACTCTGGGGGGAGATGAATGGAGAAAGGAGGTTGACCCTGAAAACTCCAAATTTCAGGGGAAGACACAAGCAGCTGTGATCCAAGCCCGTTCCTGATTTTGCTATTATTATCTCTATTACCTCTGTGTTTGACATGTCTGGAGGTGTGAGAAGGGAGCAAAAAGGAGGTTGACCCCAAATACCCCAACAGTCTGTCTGACTGATTTGATTTAAAGACACAGGCAGCTGCGGTCCAATCAGTTTCCTTGCTGAGTTTGATGTTATTGTCTCTGTGCTAGGGAAGTCTGGGTAAAGAAGTTGTTGATTTTGTTTTTTTTAGTTATAATTTCATGTTTGGACAGTGATAAGTTAGGGAAAAAAATAATATATGTATTAGGTGACAGACAGCTGACGTGAGCTGTGTGACTGAAGCAGACATGATAGATAGCAGACGAGATTGATAATTTTGTTGAGCACCTAGGCAAGACATCACACTCCATCATTTGTTTTGTTTACATTAGAGTAAAAACACACACATTAATTGAGTACAACACACAAGGGGCAGGGGGAGGGTGAAGGAGGAGCAGTGTACGGATGTGGAAGTATAGTGATAGTTCAAAAACTGACTACAGCCATGGTTGCTACAGCGTGTGAAATAAATGATGATCCCTCTCCTTTTGGGGAGGATGCAGTTTGTCAAGGTCCCACCAAAAGTTCCACCACCACTTGTGTATAACAAAAAAAAAAATCCTCCTGACAACAAATATGTGGACAGGTGAGCAGAGCACAGACTATATGACTGCGATTGCTCGCTGGCTTACCTTCCCATCACCACCAGTGGGCAACATTAGCATGCAGCATCTGTTGACAACCAGTAATCGTGCCTCTGGTTCTGGCAGTGTGATTAAAAGGCAGCAGCAGCAGGATAGCCCATACCTTTGAAACACCACGTTGAGCATGCAGAGTTCTGAGAGACAGTCCCACAAAGCAGTAGATATTTTAAGTAAACTAGAGCTGGTGATAGAGTAATGCTTAAAGAACGTATGAACAATCACAGATCTGTGATAATAAAGACCTTAGAAGGCACTTTAGATATAAAAGATAAATCAAATCAACCAGTGGCTAGACATTCTGAACTCGCTCAACATTCACTTAATGATTTTTGTTTCATGCTTATTAAGCAAATATTTTTTGCTAATTGTGTTTATTTCTTTATTTTTTTTTTTGTTTTACCTAATTGGAGAATTTGTGGACCCAGTGTTGCTGTGAACTGCCTCTAAGTCATTTTATGGCATCCATTCATCACTTGCTGTAGGTTGCACACTTGATGCTTCACAAGGTAAATATGTTATTTATCTATGCATAGTTCTGGGACTGATTCTGGGCTCTGGAGATTGTGTGTGACATTTATGTTCGTATTGGATGCATTATTATGGGGCCTCAAGATGCAGCACTGAACATCTGGGGTATTCAGCTATGGCCCTTTCCTGTGGGGAGTCCCACGGAAAGTAGTGCCTAAAACCCCTCAATATATGATTCCATGATCTCCATTTATCACCGTTGGGGATCTTAACTGTTTACCTTTAACAGCCCTAGTAAAGGTTTGATGCATGGATCATGAGAATTCAGTTCTATCATCATGGAGTGCTAACAGGAGTATATGTAAGCTGGCATTCCGGTTCATATTGACCTCCTATCCGATTTGGATTTCATGCCATTCCAGACCATGGGTATTTATTATTTATCATGGATTGGATTTTGGAACAATATGTTTAATGATGTTGCTTATGGATTAACTCTCTATCGGATATTATCAGGACTTTTATTAAGAATATGCTTTGGGAAGTGGTGGAGTCGACGCATCTTAAGAACTTCTGTGCTATTATTTGCACCCAATTCAACTTATGTTATATTCTGGATTGGCATGACTCTTATGGCAAGTGGACGATGATTTGTTCCTGAAGCTCGGATGCGGGGTTATTTAACTCTATGGATGATCTGCTATGTTCTTACTGGTTCACCTCCTGTCATCATTTTTTTAACCATATTTCACAGCAGTCATTCCGTTTTTGGCACTCCACGGATAACACCGGGCCACTGTGTGACACTTGTTAGGGGTGTTATACAATCTCCGATAGGTATGAGGGCAGATTGTAGTTTCCCTTGCTGTCAGCTAGCAAGGGAAACTAGCAGAGGTTTTTTGTTTATTTGGTTGCATGGCAACCGGTAGACACATGCTTGCGTCATTGAGCCATCAGGTGCAGATTGCTGCCGCTGCATTTTGGCGCAATTTGGACCACGAGGATCGTGGGGTAAGGGGTGTTTTTTTCATTTCTTTTTTGTGTATGTATATATATATATATATATATATATATATATATATATATATATATATATATATATATGGGTTTTTGCTGTTGTCAAACCATTTGCCCTGAGGAAGGTCCTGTATGGACCGAAAGCGTTTGGCTCGATGGATGCAATCAATTGATTTTTCTTTAGTCTTTTTCATTTGAGTGCTGTCTTGTACGATGCTTGGAGTTTCCTGGGCTGAGTATACTTTTTGACTACCTAATCTTTATGGGACGTGCACCAATTTATCTTTGTGTTGGTTGTTTGTTTCAGTGAGTGCTGCTGTCTATCTATATGGGTGCAATATTTCTCTAAGTCAGTCAAGCACCACTTTTTTGATATTGTGTAATTTTATTATCATTCTTCATTCTGTTTTCTCAAGTATCATTTTGTCTTTTTTCCTTCCATCATTGGTTTTGCTTCCATATTATGGAAGGTTATTTGGAGGTTGGTAGCGCTAATAAGGAAACATCTAGTATTCCTCACCTTTTGATATCAGATTCTGGACATACTCTATTCAAGGATGGCTTGGACCTAGCTCTTGGCCCTGACAAACCTAGTGATATTTACAATGATCTACTTAGATTAAAGAAAAAAGAGGTTGATTTCTACCTGCATGGTGTGACACTATCGCATCACTATAAAGAAAAAATAATTCCTAGGGGATTTAGAATTAGGAACCAACTGTTACGGTCTTCTGACACTCAGACAAAGGTTAAAAGTAAAAACACAGTTTTATTGAAATAAAATCAAAGGAGAGCGCCCCTGGTGGCCAGGACAGGCATTAACAGTAATGACAGTAGACAGACTCAAATACGATGAGCAAAATATAATGATCAAAAATAAATGACTGGTCAAGGGTTAATGTGAGAGCAACTGTTCAGTCTCTGTGATGCTGATTAGCCAACGCCCAGCAGTTAATATCAATCTCTTGATGGTGCAAAGGAGGGGTGTAGTAGGCAACTGAACTGAATTACTCTCAGGTAGCTGTAATACAGGACGCCCAAGTGAACAGCAAAGACAAACCAGAGCTGAGCTAATACCTGCCTAGAGGAATGTACAGGATGAAAGCCACTGCTGGAGCAAATGGAATTAGAACCTGAATAGCCCTTAGTACTCGCAACTGGAAGAAACCCTGCGTGCCAACGGAAACAGAGCCAGAACACCCCTTGGATGTCAGTAAGAACCAACACTTCACAAGCAATATTGAGCCAACGCACTGGTAGTGCGATAGATAGCGTAACACAGTGAGCACTTGGAGACCAGAGCCGAGACACCCTTCCGGTGCCTTCACGGAGCAACACACTGCAAGAGCAATGGGAGGCCACTAGCACCGGGAGGTGCAACCACGGTGCAGACCGAGCACCGGAACGGAAACTGCTCTGCTTGTGTGAACGGATAGGCTAGGTCTCTAAGGCACAGGCTCAGTAGTGTAATAGGCTCGGATGAAACGTACAGGCTTGGCAAGTGTATGGATGCAGGCTCGATAACGGAGGCAACCAGCACAGCAAGGGTTAAGGCAGGTTCGATTACGGAGACAACAGCTCAGCAAGGCTATAAGGCAGCTCGGTGACGGAAGCCACAGCTCGGCTAGCAGAGAAGTGATTAGTCAGAGCGATACTAAGCAAAGTTCAGAATGTCGCCGGTAGGCGACCAGGAACACAGGAACACAGGATGCGATCACGGAGCAGGAAGCATCAGCCGGAACCGGGACAATCAAGAATCAGGAATGTCAGCCAAAGCCGGGTCAATCACGGAACAGGAATGTCAGCCAAAGCCGGGTCAATCACGGAACAGGAACGTCAGCCAAATCCGGGTCAATCACGGAGCAGGAACGTCAGCCAGAACCGGGTCGAATCACGGAGCAGGAACGTCAGCCAAACCCGGGTCAATCACGGAGCAGGAACGTCAGCCAGAACCGGGTCGAATCACGGAGCAGGAACGTCAGCCAAAGACGGGTCAATCACGGAACTGGAACAGAGAATGGTCAGGCGAGCTGGGTCGGTACACTGGAAACGCAGGAACACAGCAACAAAGCGCAGGATCAGGAACACCACGAAAGGGCATCTGACAGGTGCCATAGCCCCAGTATATAAAGGAACATCCTGGACAGGCCAATCAGCCTCCTCCAATGCACAGGTATCATCACAGAGATTGACAGGGAATCACGGGGACCGTGATACCAACCCACTATTGGAAGAGGAAATCCAGAGTTCTGTAGCAAATGGTGTAATATCTTAAACAATTGTTTATTGGAGTTAATGTTATTAGTGGTTGATGAATCTGCTAAAGAGTTTGAGAAGACGAAGACTGAGATATTAAGTATCGAGAATAAGCACAAAGATACTTTTAACATTAAGAAATGTAAAGATTTGCTCACCAAATCTGATAAAGCTATAATTTCATATAAAGAAGGTGTTGCTTCAGTCAAAAAAGATAAACTAAAACAAGTTCAACTAGATTACAAAGAACTAAGGGTTTATCCCTGGCTTCTGGGCATCAATGATCGACGCCCTAGCTATAATAGGCGTTTCAAACAACGCTTTGGCAGAAGCAACACTGATTTTTCAACAGAATCAGATTCCTGTTCCCAATCTGATAGTATTGACACTAATACTGAGGGTGATTTTTTAGGCAGACACAAACCCAAAAAAACAAAGGGTACAAGGGGGAGGACACAGAAAAGGAAAGATCAGACATGGAGGTAGGAAACACTCAAATAGAATCAAGGACCCTAAGAGCCAGGGCAAAATAACGGTATTGAATTTATCTTCACGGACATTATCTGACATTGAGATGGCAGTTCTTAGTAAAGGATTAAGCTTTGTTCACACCAACAAACAATCGTTATTCCAGTGGGAGATTGATTTGTACAAGATGCACAGACAGCTCAAACTCAAAGACTTTTTTTCTCATAACATTGGTATTATGGAAGATAAGATTGGTAACTCTTTGAAAAAGAAGAGTACGTTTGATCCTATCTCTAATAATCCACATATAACAACCTTCATGAATTTGGTTAGTAAAGAAACTAGAGAGGTCATTTCAGATAGACCATTAAGTTACAGTAATTTCTCTAAATTTGAACATGAAGCTCTGAGAAATCTAGCAGATGACAATAGCATAATTATAAAAAAGCTGATAAAGGTGGAGCTATAGTATTAGATTACGATGCATACAGGAAAGAAGTCCTGGGACAGCTTTCAGTTGCATCGTGTTACAAACAATTACCACGTGATCCTACAGCCAATTATAAGAAAGAGATTGATGGGATTATTAACTTAGGATTCCATAATAGGTGGATTTCGGATGAAACAAAAAAATTCCTTACACAAGAACATCCAGTTACGCCGGTATTGTATACTATTCCTAGTCCACAAGTCCATAGACCACCCCCCAGGTAGACCCATTATCTCGGCTCAGAACTCACTTTGTCAGCCTTTATCCCAATATGTAGAATTTTTCTTCAAGCATATATGTGTAACTTCCCCAGTTTTATTAAAGATTCAACTGATTTTATTAAACAATTACCTGAAAAGATACCTGAAAACACATTACTGGTTACTCTTGATGTGCCAAGTCTCTGTACCAGCATCCCACATGATTTAGGAAAAGATGCGATTCGAGCAGCTCTACAGCTGTAAAATGCATATGCGGGGCCACATGTGGAATTCCTTATGCTATTGATTGATGTTATTTTAAAGAAGAACTATTTCAAATTTGAAAATAATTTTTATTTGCAACTGCAAGGGACCGCTATGGGTTCCAACATGGCCCCCGCACCTGTTTATGGAGATGTATGAACAGACTCACATTTTACTGATCTGAGATTTTCGGAGCATATACAATTCTTTAAACGATACATCAATGATATTTTCCTATTTTGGGATGGTGGTGAGGATTTGTTATGTAAGTTTGTAGACTCCCTAAACAATATACCCTCCATCATCAGATTCACATTGGAATACAATTCTTTACGGATCAATGTTTTGGCTATGACTATATACAAATGTAGGGATAGACTTGAGACGTGTATTTATCAAAAACCTAGTGATCGAAATACGTTACTTCATGCAGAGAGCCATCACCCAGCACCTTTGAAGAGAGGCTTACCTTTCTCTCAGATGCTTAGGGTGATAAGGACCACGTCTGATGTACAAATACAAAAGTTATCTCTTGAAAAAATGAAAGAGAAATTCCTTGAAAGGGGTTATGCATATACAGAAGTACAGATGGCTGTCGATAAAGTTTCTCAACTTAGCAGAAATGATGTACTTTCTCTACCTCCTACAAGTCTTAAAAAATCTGATAGATTTTGCGTTCAGACACAATATACCACCCCGTCACCTGCCCTTAAATAGGTTTTTCACAAGAATTGGCACATCTTAGAAGGTGATAAAAAGATTGGTCATTTATTTAAAAATCCACCACTCTTTTGTTATCAAAGGGGCAAAAATCTAGCTGACTGGCTTATGTGAAATGACCGTATTTCTAAGTATGATTGTTGCACTCACTGGCTTAAACGCCCCACAGGTGTCTTTAAGTGTAAAAGTTGCTCTAATTGTCAATACATCATAACAGGCAAGCACTATAAACACCCAAAAACGGGTAAAATGATACATATTAAGGACTAAATGAACTGTGAGAGCAAGTTCGTTATTTACATGATCGTTTGTCCTTGTGGATTATATTATATTGGCAAGACTATCACTATGCTTAAAGAATGTATGAACAATCACAGACCCGTGATAAAAAAAGAACTTAGAAGTCACTTTGGACATAAAAGAAAAATCCACTCAACCAGTGGCCAGACATTCTGAACTCACTCAACATTCACTTAATGATTTTCGTTTCATGTGTATTAAGCAAATACAGAAACCTCTTAGGGGTGGTGACCAACTTCTGTTACAATGGGAAGCCAGGCTCATATACGAATATGAAACTTTGGTGCCCTATGGTCTTAATCATGAATTTCAACTGTCTTGCTTCCTCTAAGTGTGCTTTACATTTTTTTATTTTTTGCTTTTTAGTTTTGGTTTATTTTTTGCTGTTTATTTTTTGCTAATTTTATTTCTTTTTTTGTTTTACCTAATTGGAGAATTTGTGGACCCAGTGTTGCTGTGAACTGCCTCTAAGTCATTTTATGGCATCCATTCATCACTCGCTGTAGGTTGCTCACTTGCTTCACAAGGTAAATATGTTATTTATCTATGCATAGTTCTGGGACTGTTTCTGGGCTCTGGAGATCATCTCCCCCGTGTGTGACATTGGATGCATTATTATGGGGCCTCAAGATGCAGCACCGAGCATCTGGGGTATTAAGCTATGGCCCTTTCCTGTGGGGAGTCCCACGGAAAGTAGTGCCTAAAACCCCTCAATATATGATTCCATGATCTCTATTTATCACCATTGGGGATCTTAACTGTTTACCTTTAACAGCCCTAGTAAAGGTTTGATGCATGGATCATGAGAATTCAGTTCTATCATCATGGAGTGCTAACAGGAGTATATGTAAGCTGGCATTCCGGTTCATATTGACCTCCTATCCAATTTGGATTTCATGCCTCTGTGCCATTCCAGACTATGGGTATCTATTATTTATCATGGATTGGATTTTGGAACAGTATGTTTAATGATGTTGCTTATGGATTGATTAACTCTCTCTTGGATATCATCAGGACTTTTGTTAAGAATATGCTTTGGGAAGTGGTGGAGTCGCACGCATCTTAAGAACTTCGGTGCTATTATTTGCGCTCGATTCGTATATTCTGGATCGGCATGACTCTTACGGCAAGTGGACGAGGATTTGTTCCTGGTGCTCCGATGCAGGGTTATTTAACTGTATGGATGATCTGCTATGTACTTACTGGTTCACCTCCTGTCATCATTTTTTAACCATATTGCACAGCAGTCATTCCGTTTTTGGCACTCCATGGATAACACTGGGCCACTGTGTGACACTTGTTAGGAGTGTTACACATTCTCCGATAGGTATGAGGGCAGATTGTAGTTTCCCTTGCTGTCAGCTAGCAAGGGAAACTAGCAGAGGTTTTTTGTTTATTTGGTTGCATGGCAACCGGTAGACACCTGCTTGTGTCACTGAGCCATCGGATGCAGATTGCTGCCGCTGCATTTTGGCGCAATTTGGACCACAAGGATCATGGGGTAAGGGGTGTTTTTTTCATTTCTTTTTTGTGTATATATATATATATATATATATATATATATATATATATATATATATATGTGGGTTTTTCCTGTTGTCAAACCATTTTCCCTGAGGAAGGTCGTGTGTGGACCGAAAGCGTTTAGCTCGATGGATGCAATAAATTGATTTTTCGTCAATTTTTTTCATTTCATTTGAGTGCTGTCTTGTACGATGCTTGGAGTTTCCTGGGCTGAGTATAGTTTTTGACTATATATATGTATGTATAGCTCTTTGTCCCCTGGGAAATGACAACTTATGTGCAAGGTATGTGATGTAGCAACTAGTGTTGAGCGAGCATGCTCGGCCGATGCTCGGATCGGCTCGAGCATCGCTCTGCTCGGCACATGGCGGTACTCGTACGAGTACCGCATGTGCTCGCCCGCCATGTTCGGGTCTCCTCCCCGCACGTTTTGCGGCTGCTGCGCAGCCAATAAACGTGCAGGGAGGCTCTGACATCGGTGTAATGCCAGCAGCCATGTTGGCTGCTGGCATTACACTGATTGGCTGGCCAGAACCCGTGGTCAGGTGCTGTATAGCACCTGACCATCGAGTTCGGCTCAGTCTGAGCCAGGGAGAGCTGAGGATAGGAAGGGAAAGGCAGTGTAGGGAGGAAAAAAACAAAAATTGTGAAAAAAAAAGAACCAAAAGTCCTTTTTAGGACTACTGTGTGTGGGGGCAGCAGGTTATTTGGTGTGGGGGGAAAAAAACAAAAAA
Organism: Rhinophrynus dorsalis; assembly: GCA_037306005.1. Classification (NCBI taxonomy): domain Eukaryota; kingdom Metazoa; phylum Chordata; class Amphibia; order Anura; family Rhinophrynidae; genus Rhinophrynus; species Rhinophrynus dorsalis. The sequence goes on along the minus strand of CM074725.1, from coordinate 149,799,185 downwards.
AAAAAAAAAAAATATATATATTCTGTTTAGTGTGCAAAGTTGCAGATTAGAGCACATTCTGTTTAGTGTGCACAGTTGCAGATTAGAGCACATTCTGTTTAGTGTGCAAAGTTGCAGATTAGAGCACATTCTGTTTAGTGTGCAAAGTTGCAGATTAGAGCACATTCTGTTTAGTGTGCAAAGTTGCAGATTAGAGCACATTCTGTTAAGTCTTCAAACTAAAATATCAAAGTCACGTATTCCATTCAGTGTGCGTCGCCGCAGTTTAGCAGCACATTCTGAGTACTGTGCAGAGTTGCAGAATAGGAAGAAATACTGTTAAGTCTTCAAACTAAAATATCAAAGTCACATATTCCATTCAGTGTGCTTCGCCGCAGTTTAGCAGCACATTCTGTGTACTGTGCAGAGTTGCAGAATAGGAAGAAATACTGTTAAGTCTTCAAACTCAAATATCAAAGTCACATATTCCATTCAGTGTGCTTCGCCGCAGTTTAGCAGCACATTCTGTGTACTGTGCAGAGTTGCAGAATAGGAAGAAATACTGTTAAGTCTTCAAACTAAAATATCAAAGTCACATATTCCATTCAGTGTGCTTCGCCGCAGTGTAGCAGCACATTCTGTGTACTGTGCAGAGTTGCAGAATAGGAAGAAATACTGTTAAGTCTTCAAACTAAAATATCAAAGTCACATATTCCATTCAGTGTGCTTCGCCGCAGTGTAGCAGCACATTCTGTGTACTGTGCAGAGTTGCAGAATAGGAAGAAATACTGTTAAGTCTTCAAACTAAAATATCAAAGTCACATATTCCATTCAGTGTGCTTCGCCGCAGTGTAGCAGCACATTCTGTGTACTGTGCAGAGTTGCAGAATAGGAAGAAATACTGTTAAGTCTTCAAACTAAAATATCAAAGTCACATATTCCATTCAGTGTGCTTCGCCGCAGTTTAGCAGCACATTCTGTGTACTGTGCAGAGTTGCAGAATAGGAAGAAATACTGTTAAGTCTTCAAACTAAAATATCAAAGTCACATATTCCATTCAGTGTGCTTCGCCGCAGTGTAGCAGCACATTCTGTGTACTGTGCAGAGTTGCAGAATAGGAAGAAATACTGTTAAGTCTTCAAACTAAAATATCAAAGTCACATATTCCATTCAGTGTGCTTCGCCGCAGTGTAGCAGCACATTCTGTGTACTGTGCAGAGTTGCAGAATAGGAAGAAATACTGTTAAGTCTTCAAACTAAAATATCAAAGTCACATATTCCATTCAGTGTGCTTCGCCGCAGTTTAGCAGCACATTCTGTGTACTGTGCAGAGTTGCAGAATAGGAAGAAATACTGTTAAGTCTTCAAACTAAAATATCAAAGTCACATATTCCATTCAGTGTGCTTCGCCGCAGTGTAGCAGCACATTCTGTGTACTGTGCAGAGTTGCAGAATAGGAAGAAATACTGTTAAGTCTTCAAACTAAAATATCAAAGTCACATATTCCATTCAGTGTCTTTCACCGCCGTTTAACAGCCTATTTTGTGTACTCTGCAGAGTTGCAGAATTATAAGAAATACTGTTAAGTTTTCAAACTCAAATATTAAAGTCACATATTCCATTCAGTGTCTTTCACCGCCGTTTAACAGCCTATTCTGTGTACTCTGTACAGTTGCAGAATTATAAGAAATACTGTTAAGTTTTCAAACTCAAATATTAAAGTCACGTATTCCATTCAGTGTCTTTCACCGCCGTTTAACAGCCTATTCTGTGTACTCTGTACAGTTCCAGAATTATAAGAAATACTGTTAAGTTTTCAAACTCAAATATTAAAGTCACATATTCCATTCAGTGTGTTTCAACGCCGTTTAACAGCCTATTCTGTGTACTCTGCAGAGTTGCAGAATAGTAAGAAATACTGTTAAGTTTTCAAACTCAAATATTAAAGTCACATATTCCATTCAGTGTGTTTCACCGCCGTTTAGCAGCCTATTCTGTGTACTGTGCAGAGTTGCAGAATTATAAGAAATACTGTTAAGTTTTCAAACTCAAATATCAAAGTCACATATTCCATTCAGTGTGCTTCGCCGCAGTGTAGCAGCACATTCTGTGTACTGTGCAGAGTTGCAGAATAGGAAGAAATACTGTTAAGTCTTCAAACTAAAATATCAAAGTCACATATTCCATTCAGTGTCTTTCACCGCCGTTTAACAGCCTATTCTGTGTACTCTGCAGAGTTGCAGAATTATAAGAAATACTGTTAAGTTTTCAAACTCAAATATTAAAGTCACATATTCCATTCAGTGTGTGTCACCGCCGTTTAACAGCCTATTCTGTGTACTCTGTACAGTTCCAGAATTATAAGAAATACTGTTAAGTTTTCAAACTCAAATATTAAAGTCACATATTCCATTCAGTGTGTTTCAACGCCGTTTAACAGCCTATTCTGTGTACTCTGCAGAGTTGCAGAATAGTAAGAAATACTGTTAAGTTTTCAAACTCAAATATTAAAGTCACATATTCCATTCAGTGTGTGTCACCGCAGTTTAGCAGCCTATTCTGTGTACTCTGCAGAGTTGCAGAATAGTAAGAAATACTGTTAATTTTTCAAACTCAAATATTAAAGTCACTTATTCCATTCAGTGTGTGTCACCGCAGTTTAGCAGCCTATTCTGTGTACTCTGCAGAGTTGCAGAATAGTAAGAAATACTGTTAAGTTTTCAAACTCATATATATTAAAGTCATATATATCGTGTAAGATGAAGAAGGCGGGTAAAAAGGGACGGGGAAGTGGACGTGATCCTGAAAGTTCAGGGCGCGGGTCAGGACGCGGAGAAACTGTGCCTGGTGCCAGAGCACAAGAAAGAAAGACATCCACCATACCTAGCTTCATGTCTGATTTCACAGGGCGTCGCAGGACATCACTCTCGAGGTCCGACCAGTGCGAACAGGTGGTCGGTTGGATGACAGCTGATACTGCTTCCAGTCGGTTAAGCACCACCCTGTCTTCCACCAAGTCCACTCTCAGTAGCCAAGAGTCTGGTCAACATAATCCTCACTCTGATCATCCTTCCTCCCACCATACACGGTCTGGTCAAAGAAGTGATCCCACACTGGGATATAGTGATGAGCTCGTCTCATCACCAATCCTTCATTTGACCCTCTCTCCAAGCACGCTTGCAGAGGAACATGACATCTTGTGCCCTGATTCACAACCTCTAGAGGCTACCCAATCACAAGAAGATGACAGATGTGAACGGCATTTAAGGTCAAAGGAAGTAGTGGATGATGATGATGATGATGATGAGACACAGTTGCCATTAAATCAACCACTATTTCCGTCTCAAGACCTTGTTGAGGAGAATGTTATACAGTTGTCAATGACTGAGTATGTGGTGGGATCAAGACTTGAGGAGGATGATCAGAGTGAGGAAGTGGAGGAGGACTTGGTGGACGATGAGGTGACTGACCCCACCTGGGAAGGTGTAGAGCCGAGCGATGACAGCAGTCCTGAGGGTGAGCCATCTGCAGCACCGCAACAGGCTGGAAGAGGCAGTGGTGTGGCTACAGAAAGAAGGCGGACCGCACCAAACCGGCCCGCAAATGTTCCACGGAGCACCCCCTTGCGTAAATCTACCTTGCCAAGGGGTAGGTGTTCCGCGGTATGGCGTTTTTTTAAGGAAAGTGCGGACGACAAAAGAATTGTAGTTTGCAACCTGTGCCACACCAGAATGAGCCGAGGCATGAACACTAGAAACCTCACCACCACCAGCATGATCCGACACATGGCATCCAAGCACCGTAGTAAGTGGGAGGAACGCCTGGATCGCCCATCTGTGTCTGCAGGCCACACCACTGCCTCCTCTTCCCCTGTTTTCGGTGCCGGCCAATCGCCTGTCGAAGGCGCAGGCCCGCATACCTCCCGCCCTGCACCTGTACCATCTGAAGCACCATCAGCGACCACATCCACTTCCCTGTCCCAGCACAGCGTCCAAATGTCGTTACCCCAGGCATTTGAGCGCAAGAGAAAGTACCCAGCCACCCACCCACAGGCCATAGCACTAACCTCACACCTTTCAAAATTACTGGCCATCGAAATGCTGCCATTTAGGCTTGTGGACACTGAGTCCTTCCGCAGCCTGATGGCAGCAGCTGTCCCTCGGTACGCGGTCCCCAGCCGCCACTACTTTTCCCGGTGTGCCATCCCCGCATTACACCACCATGTGTCCCGTAACATCACCCGTGCCCTGACCAACGCAGTTACTGGGAAGGTCCACTTAACGACTGACACATGGACAAGTGCTTGTGGCCAGGGACGCTACATTTCCCTGACGGCACACTGGGTGAATGTCGTGGAGGCTGGGAGCGACTCGGACCCTGGGATGGCACGGGTGCTACCCACGCCGAGGATTGCGGGCCCTACCTCCATCAGGGTTTCCGCCAGCACCTACGTTATTGGCTCCTCCTCCTCCGTTTCCACCTCCGAATTCTCTACACGCAGCGCCACTCCCCCATCAGCCAGTAGCTGGAAGCAGTGTAGCACTGCAGTGGGGAAGCGTCAACAGGCCGTGCTGAAGCTGATCTGCCTTGGGGACAAACAGCACACGGCCTCAGAGCTGTTGCAGGGGATTAGTCACCAGACCGAGCAGTGGCTCTCGCCACTCAACCTGCAACCAGGCATGGTTGTGTGTGATAATGGGCGTAACTTGGTGGCGGCTTTGGAGCTCGGCAAGCTCACACACGTACCATGCCTAGCGCATGTATTTAATTTAGTGGTGCAGCGATTTCTAAAAACCTACCCCAATGTGCATGATCTCTTGACCAAGGTGCGCCGCGTGTGTGCACATTTCCGTAAGTCATCTACAGCTTCGGCCGGCCTGTTGAAGCTGCAGCAGCGCTTACAATTGCCAGCTCACCGGCTGCTGTGTGACGTGAGCACGCGCTGGAACTCCACCTTCCACATGTTGGCCCGGCTTTGTGAGCAGCAGAGGGCAGTAGTGGAGTACCAGCTGTTACACGGTCGTCGCCTCTCCGTTCAACTTCCTGTAATCAGAAGTGAGGAGTGGGAATGGATGTCAGACCTCTGCGAGGTTTTACGCAATTTTGAGGAATCGACACAGATGGTGAGCGGCGATAACGCTATTATCAGTGTAACCATCCCACTTCTGTGTCTACTGAAACGCTCGCTGCTCACAATTAAAACCGACGCTTTGCATGTGGAAGAGGTGGAAATGGGGGAGGAAGAGCTTACACAAGGTGATAGCCAGAGCACCCTCACTTCGTCTTCTCAGCGACAATTGGAGGAGGCGGAGGAGGAGGAGGAGGAGGAGGAGGAAGACACGGTTGCCTCCGCTACAGAGGGTAGCCATGGAACTTTAGTTCCATCTCTTCAGCGTGGGTGGGCAGAAGAGGAGGAAGAGGATGAGGATATTGAGAGTCATCCTCCTGGTGAGGACAGCGAAATCTTGACTGTTGGTACTCTGGCACACATGGCTGACTTTATGTTAGGCTGCCTTTCCCGTGACCCACGCGTTATATGCATTTTAAACAACACGGATTACTGGGTGTTCACCCTTCTGGACCCCCGCTACAAAGAGAATTTCTCATCTCTCATTCCTCCGGTGGAGAGGACAAGCAAAATGGTGCAATACCAGAAGGTTCTTGTCGAAAAATTGCTCCAAAATTTTCCATCTGACAACGCTGGCGGCAGAGTACGTGCTACCTTGGCCAACAGAGAAGGGGAGAAAAGGGGAGCACACAGCAGTTCCGAGAAAGGCAGGGCAACACTCTCCAAGGCGTGGGACACCTTCATGACACCCCGCCAGCACCCTCACCCTGATGCGCAGCCTAGTGTCACAAGGAGGGAAAAGTTTTGGAAGATGGTGAAGGAGTACGTAGCAGACCGTGTCAGCGTCCTCAATGATCCCTCTGTGCCTTACAACTACTGGGTGTCCAAGCTGGACACGTGGTATGAACTGGCACTCTACGCCTTGGAGGTGCTGGCCTGCCCTGCCGCCAGCGTTCTGTCTGAGCGGGTATTTAGTGCTGCTGGTGGCATCATAACAGATAAGCGTATCCGCCTTTCCACCGACAATGCTGATAGGTTGACACTTATAAAAATGAACAAGGCCTGGATTTCCCCTGACTTCTCCACTCCACTGGAGGAAAGCCCCGGGGGAACATAAACTCACTTTATATATGTTATTTACAATGATGGGAATACTCTGTATTCCCATTCACCCCTTCCACCCAAAAAACGGGTATATGGTTGACTCTTAATCTTCTCATCCTCCTCCTCCTCTTCCATATGCCCTGTGCTATAATTTTTATATAGGGCCAGCTCACCAGCGGGCCCTGTGATATAATTTTTATATAGGGTCAGCTCACCAGCGGGCCCTGTTTGACAATTTTTATATAGGTCAGCTCACCAGCGGGCCTTCTCATATAATGTTTTATTGGGTCAGCTCTCTAGCGGGCCCTCTCATATAATGTTTTATAGCGTCAGCTCACTAGCGGGCCTTCGCATATAATGTTTAGGATGGTCAGCTCTGCAGCAGACCCTCACCCATAATGTTTTAGATGGTCAGCTCAGCGCACGTTTCCCTCTTAATCATGGCCTCAGTTCTGAAAATCAAGGAAATTTTTGGGAGAATTTGCCTCTGCGCACGTTTCCCTCTTAATCATGGCCTCAGTTCTGAAAATCAAGGAAATTTTTGGGAGAATTTGCCTCTGCGCACGTTTCCCTCTTAATCATGGCCTCAGTTCTGAAAATCAAGGAAATTTTTGGGAGAATTTGCCTCTGCGCACGTTTCCCTCTTAATCATGGCCTCAGTTCTGAAAATCAAGGAAATTTTTGGGAGAATTTGCCTCTGCGCACGTTTCCCTCTTAATCATGGCCTCAGTTCTGAAAATCAAGGAAATTTTTGGGAGAATTTGCCTCTGCGCACGTTTCCCTCTTAATCATGGCCTCAGTTCTGAAAATCAAGGAAATTTTTGGGATAATTTGCCTCTGCGCACGTTTCCCTCTTAATCATGGCCTCACTTCAGAAAATCGATGAAATTTTTGGGAGAATTTGCAGATGATATACAAGTAAATATACAGCAAATACTGTTTGGTAACAATTTTTCGCCTAAAGTCGTTTTTATTTTCCTTTTTGTGTGTTTTACGGTCAGTCTGTAAAAATGGCGTACTACGGGCGAAAGATCGTTCCCAGCAGCGATGTTGGAGTCCAAGGTGCATCCAGACATCCTCCCTATGCTGTCCCTGAACCATTTCTGTAGTGTTTCCATCTTTTTCTGCCCTTTTCCTATGGACCAGGCACCCTCCCCTCATCAGAGCAGGGGGTGCCTGGTGTAATGCTCGAGTCCTCCCATTGACTTCAATGGGGCTCGGGTGCTCGGCCGAGCACTCGAGCCTCAGGGGGTGCTCGGTCAGAGCACCCGAACATCCGAGCATTGGGGTGCTCGCTCATCACTAGTAGCAACCATGCTGCTTAGTCGCATAGGGGCAGGAATTAGTGAAATTCTATATTTATTTATTTATTTGTTTGTTTGTTTATTTATTTCAGATAAAAAAATTGAGGAGTGCTGCAGAGGAAACTTACCATAATGATAACACAGACATGAACCAGATGGTCAAGGACATGGTATTATGCTTTGAATAAGATCCTCGCATAGTGGCCATTAAAAGCAATGAGGAATACATTCTTGCTACTTTGCTGGACCCCGCTTTAAAAACAAATTTTCAGAATTTCTGCCAAAGTGTCATCAGCAGTTTGTGACAGCAAGGAGTCATGATGATCAGCAGCATCTCTCTAAGGAATTGTATTCTGTCAAGGAATATAGAGATATGCTTCTTGATAGAGTGGAGGGTTTGCATTGTGGAGAATAAGAGGGAGAAAGTTAGGTCCCACAAAAACTGCTAGGCAGCATAGTGAAAAAGAAGACAGCAAACAGTTTATACCAGCAGCAGCAGGACAGGCAAATATCCAACATTGGTGGTGTGCTGGCACTGGTGGGAACACAACTATATGGGATTTGCTACTTGAGTATGGGTTGGTAACTGATACACAGGAACACTGTGTAGCTCCTAGGAGTGGTCCCGCTGCATGTGAGATGGTTTCAGCATACTTGCAGGGTAGGTATATTCTCTGCAAAAACAATGATCCCCATAGACCAGTGGTTCTCAACCTTTTTTCATTCAAGGCACCCCTACACACTGTCTGGAATTCCTGGGGCACCCCTAACTTCTAAAAAGTTGTATAACAGTGTGTAATGAAGAAGATATGTATAAGAGTAGTTACTTTTACCTCCCAAATTCAGAATAACATAATTGAGCATAGCAAAAATTTAGGGTTGCACCGATACTGGTATCGGTATCAGTACCGATACCGGCATTTGTGCGAGTACTCGTACTCGCGCAAATGCAGCCGATGCCAGCACCGATACCCTATGTCAGGGTCAGTGCTGCAGAGAGGGAGCCCGGGGAGTTGCTCACAATGCTCCCCAGTCGCCTCTCTCCCTCCTGCAGCGTCAGAGTGTTGCCGTGGGTTACCATGGCAACGCTCAGACGCTGACCTTTGCTGGGGGCTCGCGAGAGAACATCGAGCACCCGGCAGAGGAGGTTAAGGCAGGCAAAGGGGGATCAATAGAGGCAAGATGGGGCATCAAGAGTGGGTGGTGAAAGAGGCAGAGAGGGGGGCAAAAGGGACTAAGGGAGAAAAAAAAAGAGGCAAAAGGAGGAAGGATCAGGAGACAAAAGGAGGGGGGCCAAGAAGAGGCAAAAGGAGGGGCGATCAGGAGGGAGAGAGAGGCAAAAGGGTGGGATCAAGAGTCAAGGAGGGGAGAAAGGGGGATCAAAAGGAGAGAAAAAGCCAAGGTAAAAGGAGGGAGCTCAAGAGGGGGAGAATGAAGCAAAAGGTGGGAATCAAGAGGGGGAGAAAAAGGCAAAAGGGGAGAAGCAAGAGTCAAGACGTGGTGTGTGTATGTATGTATGTGTGCGTGTGTATATATATATTTCAAGTACTCACCGATACCAATTACCGATACTTTTTTTTGCGGCCATTTGCCAGTTTTCCAAGTACCTAAAGCATTATATATATATATATATATATATGCTTTAGGTACTTGGAAAACTGGCAAATGACTGCAAAAAAAGTATCGGTAATTGGTATCGGTGAGTACTTGAAAAAAGTATCGGTGCTCGTACTCGGTCTTAAAAAATTGGTATCGGTGAATCTCTACAAAAATTAGTTATATATTGGAGATAAATATAACAAAAAAACTCCTGATTTACATTGGGCTTTTTAACACTTGAATGCTAAACAGGTCTCCAAAGCATTGCAAAGCAATGCTTTGGAGACATCTTAGCATTCAAGGGGTTAAAAGCTCAGTTTAAATCAGCTGCAATTTTGGGAATATGTATTTGCCCCAATGGTGCAGTTGGTTTTCCCTAGAATTTCTCAATTTTTTTCTTTGTATCAGAGCAAGTGAGACAGAGAGCTAGAGCAGTAATGACCAGTTCATGGTTACTTTTTTAATTGATTTTTTTTTTATTCTACATTTCATAAGTCCATTTCGTTCATGAGTGGCACATGGGTAACCCACTGACTCCATGTGTAACTGATACTCCAGAGGTGTACACAGGGGCATCAGATGAGCCACTCTGGTGTCCAAATGTACCCCTCTGGCCCTCCAGAAAATGGTAGGTGGGAGAATAAATTTGTGCACTAGATGGGCTCATCTGATGCCTCAATATACACCTCTGGGGCATTATAGAGGCACTGGGCTACTAATGTGCTTTTTAAGGGCAACAGTGGGGAACGGTTAATATTGCTAATTGGCCATTTGAGTGAGAGGGACACAAAGGGCAACTAAAAGAAGAGGGGGGTATTAAAATGTAAAAGTATTTACCCTACCAGTTTAAAGCAGGATGCTTGCTGACTGTGGTCTTCTTGTAGCTGCAGCTGTTGAGCAGAAACAACACTGCCCCCTGATGCTGTGGGTGCCACTGTGTCTCTGACGACAGGGAATTGCCACCAGTACAAAATAAGAGGTAGGAATGTGATATGCAATCACAGCTGTCTCCGCCTCCATCCAACAGCTCAATCAGGATGCGCCTCAGCAATGGGCTATCTTCCTTGCCGGTTCCTACCCTACATAGTGCCTTGATGGACGCACCATTGATACAAAAGCATTGGTGGTGCTTCAACATAAAATGCTGCACCCTAACTACATCTGCAATAGCGTGGTGTAGTTAACGCTATAAATTCCGCAACACCCAAGAGGGTGTCCGCGGCACACTGGTTGAGAAACACTGCCATAGACTAATGGCAAACAAAACAATGTGCGTGTCCAGCACTGGCACGTACTGCAGTGAAAACCCTTAGGTGCCCTCCAGCAAGCATTGAGTCTGAGTGGGTTTTCAGGCAGCAAGTTATTTTATAAATGGCCGTAGGTTGTGGCTATTAAGCAGCAATTTTGGGAGACTAACATCCTTAAAAATGAAATTGAGATAGAAGTATTGATTGCAGAGCTCACCAGTGCAAAAAATGCTATGTACTATACTTAATGATACAATCTACTAGATCTGGATAGACCTAACTTTATGGCTACATTCTTTATAACTAAAACATTAATTTATGTAGTTAACACCTATGTGATGAACAATACAGGATAGATAAAAAATCACTGATCAATTATAGACACACCAAGGAATATTCAAGAGCCTAATTTCAAATTAAACCTATTTTTGGTTGTATGCATATAGTTTCTCGTCTAGTAGTGCAGATGATAAAAATAGTAAGCCAGTAACTATAATAAAATAATTGGTACAATGTGCAAACAATAATATATAATAAGTCTGTAACTGTAAATGCTAAATACAGTATACTGTTCCAACCATAGATATTGACTCACTGTTAGACCAGTCCATAAATCGATTAAAGTTGATATTGCTTTATGAAAGTGATTGAGGATAATGAATGAAAGATGCATTAGTGATGAATACAGAGATGAAATGTGAAATCGTTAGGATGACAATAAACTGGTCCTATCTCTTCTGTTGTTTTCCTTCATGTCAATACACCAGGATCCCCAGGTGTTGTTTAAAAGCAAACAAAAGAAAAGTTAAAGGGATAGTAATACTTCGTTTTATCTTTATTTTATTTTGTAGGCATTAAAAAAACCATGAAGAACGATATAAGTCTTATCTCTCAAACCTTTATGGTTTAAGAGATATTCACAAACAAAGTATCCCCCCCCCCCTGTTCAACCAGATCAGAAGGGAGGTGCCCAGGTAGACTCCAGAGAGGGACAATCTTCAATTAAGATAAGGGAAAAAGCTGAAAAACTTGTCAAGGGGGGAAGGGCTTTCATTGTTTTCATACAAAGAAGCTTGTCCCCTTCTGTTATCTGTCTGGTCTTACAACCAGATTCACATCTGAGAAGAGATGGCTTACACTAGGAAAAAGGGGTGGGAGGGGGAAACTTTGCTTGTGAATATCTCTTAAACCATAAAGGTTTGAGAGATAAGACTTATATCGTTCTTCATGTTTTTTTCATGCCTACAAAATAAAATAAAGATAAAACGAAGTATTACTATCCCTTTAACTAGAGTGCTCAAAAAGAGAATAAAACAGATATTATGCTTACTGTCTGTCTTCCTGATACCAGTATGTTATTGGAGATGCTCCTCCAGAGATTCCACTTGTGGTCCGATGATTTTCCGTATGTTGGCGTTCTGTCCTGTTCCACTACTTTACTCCGGTGGGCTTCTTTCCTCGTGTAGTCTTCTCCAATGCATTTCAAATCTAAACTTGTCCACTTCCTCAGGGAGAATACAATATTGTAAAGAGACCTCGAAGAAATGCTTTAGCATGTAGAAACTGGAATTCCATCTGGTAGGGACCTCCATTTTCAGCTGGTTATGGGGCAGGTTTGTACACTCTTCTATGGAATATAATCTGTTGCTCTCACTGTTGGAGAAGCTAAAATGTGTACAGATTTTGAGTGTGATATTATGCATCTCTCTCTGAGCGTTTCAGATTCTGCCAAGAATCTGATCACTACTATATTTATCACATGAGTAAAGCTGGGCACATGCACCACATCATCTATCAAGCAAACTATTATGATGGAGCCAGCAGACACAAAACCAGCTTGCTAATGATGGCTGACAAGATGATTTGTATTTTTTTGTTTTTCCAAGATCAGCCTTTCAAATAATTTTCTCAAACAGTTTATAGACTGGCACATTCCTTTTCAGTGGTGGAAGATTGAACCTTTTCCTTTCAGCTAATATTCTGGTCATGTTGACATCTATCTCACTCTCAACTTCATCTGTATCTAGAGAAGAGGAGGATGCCAGAGGGATATATTCTAGATCTACATTATAATCCTCAGTAATTATAAGGGCATCCTTTGCATTGTCTGCCACTTCTTCCCTACTACTTTTATATTCCTTTATGCTGTTAGAGGTCTCACACAATTTCTTTTTGCTTTTCCTCTTAGAGGGATTTTCACAATATTCACTACTACATTCAGGACAAGTTTTTTTGTGCTTGTTTGACTCATTACGAGACACACCAGTGAGTTGAGCTACTACACCTTCTTCCACTATGCCAGGACTGTCCAAGTTCAGTCTTCAAGGGCCACCAACAGGCCAGGATTTAAGGATTTCCCAGATTAAGCACAGGTGAATTTATCAGTCACAGAGATTTTTTCGAGAATTTGTGGTAAATCTCATTTGCACCCTTCTCACACCCCAGACTCCCCTACCACAGAGGTAACAGCCAGATCAGAAAGGAACATGGGTCACTGCTGCCTGTGTCTTCCCAGTCGGTCACACAGAATTTTGGGGTATTTGGGGTGATTCCCTTTTGCTCCCTTCTCACAGCTCTATACTACCCTATCACAGAGATAACAGCCAGATCCATGACTGCTTGTTTCTTTACAATCAAAAATACAGAATTTTGGGGTATTTATAGTAAATCTCCTTTGCTCCCTTCTCACACACCCAAACTCCCCTAGCACAGATATAATTACTGCCAGATCAGGAAGGAACTTGGATCATCGCTGGGATATTTGAGATCAACCTTCTTTCTCTCTTTCTGTCCCCCAGAGTCCCCAAGTCTCCCATAACACAGAGAACAGTTTTCCTGCCTACAAGACTCCTTAAAGGGATAGTAATACTTCGTTTTAACTTTATTTTATCTTGTAGGCATTAAAAAAACATGAAGAATGATGTATGTCTTATCTCTCAAACCTTTATGGTTTAAGAGATATTCACAAGCAAAGTTTCCCCCTCCCGCCCCTTTTTCCTAGTGTAAGCCATCTCTTCTCAGATGTGAATCTGGTTGTAAGACCAGACAGATAACAGAAGGGGACAATCTTCTTTGTATGAAAAGAATGAAAGCCCTTCCCCCCTTAACAAGTTTTACAGCTTTTTCCCTTATCTTAATTGAAGATTGTCCCTCTCTGCAGTCTACCTGGGCATCTCCCTTCTGATGTGGCTGAACGGGGGGGGGGGGGGATACTTTGCTTGTGAATATCTCTTAAACCATAAAGGTTTGAGAGATAAGACTTATATCGTTCTTCATGGTTTTTTAATGCCTACAAAATAAAATAAAGATAAAACAAAGTGTTGCTATCCCTTTAAACTAATCTTCAGCTCTACTTTATTAGCCTGTCTTCTCTAGCTCAAATATGTGCTGCTCTCTCTTCCTTTCACAAACACAGAATGGCATTCTGCAGGAACCTGACATTCCTTTTATACTATGCCTGTAGGAAAAGAAGGGACACTTGCCACATGGTGGAGATAAATTCAGTCTTCCCACTGATTTCAACGCAATGAGCTAGGTGTAAAAAAAACCCTGAAAATCTTCAGTTTTCAAGGAAAATTTCACACTCGACAAGAAGTGCCATTTTTCTCCTCTTTAACTTTTGAGGCAAAACATTTTGCCCATCCCTAGATATACGTACTAAATTAAACTACACTGACCAGACCAGGAATGGTTAGGAAATATGCATATTTCAGGGCTGTCCCAAAATCAATGTAGCCCTTGCATTTTTTCTTTTTATAATTAAAAAATATTATTGTGTATAGTCTGGTATAAAATGTTGGCAATTGATTTAACTATTTATATTACTTGTAATATATTTGATGGATGCCTCTTATCTTTATACAAATCTAACTAATATCCTCAATCGAGCTTCTTTCAGGGCCCCATCTACATCTTATGAAATCCACTAGTACGATTTCCATCCTATCCTATTTTCTAAATACTATAAAAATGCCAAAGATGGACCCAATGCATTGTGCATGAAAGACTGAAAACCCTTGTAAAGTACAGTTAAATACAGCGGCCAAACCCCTATGCACATTTATTCTTCACAAACATCAGAAACATAAGTAGGCTATGCGATCTGACTGTTTTTTTAAGCATGACTCAGCAAAAATCAATTTTATGCAATCTTTCCTGCTGGCATATAGACAGTAAATGTTTATCTTTGTTTTGTAATTCAGCTGTTTTGACATATTTGAGGCTGATATTTGTTCTGGTGCTAAAAGGGTGAACATTGACCCTTGAAATTCCAGATGCAGAAATTACCTGCATCCTGTTTGCCTGTCCTGTCTCATGGATCTCTTACATGCGTGCAAATACTTTCAATTATTTTCTATAGATACATTTTCCTGTGGCAATCACATAACAGATCATCACTATTTGTATAATCTACTACAACACTAGATTTAGAGGTGCATTTTTACAACAGAACAGACATTATCCACACCAGTGTTTTTCAACCAGGGTGCTGTGGCATTTTAATTTGCTACAGACATTCAGTTAGGGTGCCCAGATTTACAGTGGCGCTGTTGCTACACGATCCTATGGACAGCTCTGGTCCCGGGACCATAAATCTCCATAGGATGGTGTAGCAACAGTGCCACTGTACAATTTCAGGCCACTGTGATATTGCACCTAAAAAAATCAACTTTGAAAATTAATAACTTTTGAATGAAACACCTTTCAGCAGTGGGAGTTCTCTTGTTTTACTCAGGGGGATAAACCCTACAACATATTTTTTTACATTTTAAGTATTACTATCCCTTTAACCCATGGGCTAAACATGGTGAAACAACTAAAAGCAGAGAAAATGAAAAGTTTTTAAGGTTTAAAGAGAAAACCTAACAAAGAGTTCCACTGATCTTTTTTTTCATTCTGGAGTTGTAGGTATTGGGTTTATCTTCTTCTCCAGCAAACCTTGAGCTGAGAAACAGGGACCTAAACATCAACTAGTCTAGGAAACTGTGAGGTCAAGAAAATTACTTCAACTGTCTGAATCTCACCCCCTATGGAAGATGTGAGACTGAGTCTTAAGATATGGTCTAAATCCAATATAAATCCTGTTCTCCTCTGAGCTTTAGGCTCCAAAGTTCTGTGCTGTTTAAACAACAATAGGTTTGGAGAAGAGATTTGAATGGCAGGTATAGCCTCTGGAGTCTAGCACATCCTAGCAAAGCCCTCACACTTAAGAGAAAAAGAGGAAGCACACACCCAGTGCCTGCAACTCAAGGCCTAAAACCACCTAGCAACAGAGAGAGTGTATAAATATCTCTATAGAACATACAAAGTATATTAAAAATGAAATAAGTAAAAAGACTAAAGAGCAATGTCACCTGTATGCAGTTGATCTGACACTTCACCAATGGGATAAAGTTTATAGATTTTGTAGATTCAGCCCTTATTAGACTAAACAGTATACACACAAAAAATTCTTAGCGATTCTAAAATCTATATACTTAACAATGTATACATAACACCAAAAAGTCAGATGATTATAATATTCCCACAGTTAATATCCGAGATTTTTGTCAAAGTCACAGTTTATCTTGGATTCTCCGTATCAATTCGATTTCCTCCGATACAGTATATGAGAAGATATATGGAGACACTCCATCAATAATACTGTAAAATAACAACTTTCAAAAACATAAGTATCCACTTACTGGTCAAACTCTTTATGTCCAGCACAGAACAGATCTCTTAAAAGGCAGCTCCCTCTTCTCCGTTAATGCCAAACTACTCTATTTTCTATACAGTGGTTCCGGATGGTAATTCTTCTTCGCTCACTGTGTAAAAGTAGGGGATACAAGAGTTAAATCCCAATCTTGTAAAAAGGCAATCAAATAACAATATCTGAGAAATAAACTTCTCCAGCAAAGTGGTCGTTCTTTATCCTTTAACAGGTCTCCTCCAATCCTAGGTATATGGTCCACAACTTTTTATGTCCAGCGCAAAACAGATTTCTCAAAAGATGACTCACTCCTCTCCGTTAATTGTGAACTCCTCTATTATATACCTGGTGGTTCTGGATGATAATTATTCTCCGTCCACCATGTAAAAGCAGGGGATACAAGAGTTAAATCCCAATTTCATTAAAAGGTAAGCAAATAAAAATATCTACTCACACAGAAAGATGAACTCCTTCAGCGAAGTGATTGTTCTTATCCTTTAACAGATCTCCTCCTGTATTGGGTATACGGTCCACAATTCTCCAATTTCCTAATAAGGTTAAAGTTAACAGACAAAAGTAGTGTTGGAGTTAACTCGGATCAGACAAATCTCCCACACCCAATCCCAATTACACTTCCATTTCAGTCCTCTTTATTAAACTTAAAGCATAACTTCTTTCTTCATATAACCCAAACTAAATACTTTTATATATATATATATATATATATATATATATATATATATATATATATATATGAAGTTTAATAACAGACACAAACTTATAAATCCACAAATACATTTATATAAAGGTCTGCACACACACTGCAGGGCTCCTGCAATAGATTGAGATACAAATATATAGCCATCAGCCAATGCACTATATATTGCACAGAGCTCTCCGCTGTGAAATAGGCAACAGTCAAAACGTTAGCAGACCACCTATCCATACCCTTTTGAGTTGCAGGATGATAGAACTGAAGGGGGAATAGTTTCAGCAGATCATCCACAAACCACAGTGGCTTTGAGATCACTGTTTCAAAAATATTGTTTTTTCAGGAATGATGAGGACAGGCATAAAGGAAACTCTGGGGATGCACAATCTGGGAAACTTGTGGATGAGTGGTGAATCATGGAATGGCCACATTACCAAAGAGGAGAAACACAGTGGCTACTGCAACTAAAGTCACCCGTCATCCCTCGTAGTCATCACAAGAGGTTCTTCCACTAGGTGACCTGTCTGAAGAAGGAGGCAGTGGGAACCAAAGTCTTACAGAGAGCCACAAGATTTATATGCCAGGCTTACTGCATCTCGCTCCGTGTTTTTTTTTTTTTTCAAACTCTGCTCGTATTACAAGACAATCGTAAATAAATAAAGAAAATATATAGCACAACTTATAATGTGTAAGTTGAAACTAGCACAATTATTTTTAATTAAATGAAAGGGAATAGGAACTGTCCTTTTTGAAACAATGGTAGCTTGAAAAAATATGGTATAAGAGTAGTGATGGAAGATGAAAACAATGTTTGTTCATTCAATTGTCAAAAAGTTAATTTCACTGTCGTCCAATACAGGTCACTGGTACAATGGGAGGTGATCCGCCCCTTTAAGTAGGCAGGAAGATTCATTCAAATGTATGCAGGGGGTGGAGCCTCCCCTCCCTCTTAAGCTGGCCTCAGCTAGAACAAGCTAGATTGATTTGTTCCTGTGTGCTGTGCACACCAGGTGGAGAACATCTCTCATTCAACTTTAGTTTTTTATTGTTTTTCTTCAAATATGGAATACCACCATTAGGCGGGTGACCATGGCTGACAATTGCCCTCACTAAAGTGGCTAGTGCAGCTTCCAGGGATTTTCTGGTGGACCTTATGCCCTGAAGAGGGAACAACTTGAGTCAAGTAGCTTCCCTGCTGGGGAATTTTCCTCTGGTTAATTCCCTTTTAACATGGTTACCTGAAGACAGAAGTCCTGAAGAAAGGTGAGCCACCATTTGAGTGCTGAAGGTCCACTTGTCCCACAGTGTCCCTTCTTTGGGGCATGCATTTGGGAGTTCTCATTATGCACTCCAGCACTCATAGGGTGTTCTTTCTTATATTGCCTGTATTTATGCAATGTCTGTGGTATTCCCTGGGTTTTGGAGCTTTGGGCTATTGTTTTATCATGTTTTACATGTGTTTGGTGTATGTTTGATAACTTTTTTCTCTCAGGGTAAATTTATTAATAGTTAATGTTCTGCGCCTTTAAGCGCTCTTTTCCCGCATAGACGCCATTGCTCCTTTACTCTCTATGGGTTTACACAGTGTGGGATGTATCTCTGGAACCGCTTGTCACAGCGACTTCAGAGAGGGCTTATTTTGTTGGTCTTCCCTTGCTCTATCATCCGGTTGCATGATTCGGTGTGTTGGGAGTCTGGGGGGACTTCGGGCACTGTTTTGGGGTACTTCTGAGAAAAACTACGATTCCCAGGAGCGCCCGTTTCGCCCTCGTTTTCTGATTGGCTACCGTCGCGGCAGCCATTTTGTGTGTTATTCTCAGTGAGTATACTACGCAGGGACCGAGCCTTCCTTCTCTCCTCAGCAGATTAACCCTTCGCTTGCCAGATAAGTTCAATTGTAGACATTTCTGGGGTGAAATTTTAATCTTTCACACTTAAATTGGGTGATTCTTCTTAGTGGAGTATATCTGAAGCTGTGAGCATGTCTACTCCACTGGAGTCAGGGGCTAGACCCAAGACTAAGGAGGCTGGGGTGTCAATTTCCCCCATTGCGTTTTGCTCCCCTTGTCACTCTGGGCTGCCTAGAGAATTTTCTGGTCATTTATGCCCAAAATGTGCAGAAAGTCATGACAGCAACCCTGGGCTTTCCAGTCACGCTATTGAGCCAACTTGGGTGAAAGAGTTTAAAGCTGCCACTAGGGATCTCAGATCCACTCTCCAACTCTTTCCCTCTCAGGTTCAGGGGGCTCTTCAGGTTTGGCAGACCCCCTCCACAGTCAGAACCTCCCTGCCTAAGCCACAGGGGGCTCCTGACATGTCTGATTCTTCTGAGGAAGAACTCTTACAAGATTCTGATGCTGAGGAAGGCACTGTTATTGAATCTACCAGGTCTATTGGTGACCCTTATGAATGTGACCCTGAAATCTCTGCTGAGGGTTTGATCAGAGCTGTGCTAACCACGCTCAACCTTCCTCTGACTCAGGAATCTACTCATGATCCAACTGACGTTTTTCAAAAACCGTCTAAAGCTGTTGTATGTTTTCCTACTAACCCTACTCTTGCTCGTTTAGTCTCTGATGCGTGGAGGAATCCTGAAAAATCCTCTTCTGTGTCCAAAAAGTTTGCTAAACTTTACCCTTTTCCTGAGACTGAACTGGCAAAATGGGTTCATCCTCCTAAAGTGGATGTTCCTATTTCTAGGTTATCTAAATCTACTGCCTTAGCTGTATCTGATGCCTCTGCCCTGCAAGATTGGACGGACAAAAAGTTAGAAACTTGTCTTAAATCTATTTTTGCCTCTATTGGCACTACCATCCGGCAAACATTTGCAGTGGCGTGGGTTAACCGGGCTATTGCAGCCTGGACTGAACAGCTTACTGAGGCGGTTCGCCAGGATGCGCCAGTGTCTGAGCAGCTACAGCTTCTTGCTAATATATCAGAAGCTCAAAATTATGTTTCTGACGCTGCTTTTGATGCTGTGCGCATGATGGCGAGGGCCTCCACTTCCTCTGTGGTGGCTAGACATGCTCTTTGGCTGAAAATTTGGTCTGCTGACACCGCTTCTAAGAAAGCCTTGCTTTCATTACCCTTTCAAGGCACCTCACTGTTTGGATCTGAACTTAAGGAGATGATTAGTGAGGCTACTGGTGGTAAAAGTACTCTTCTACCATCAGTCTTCAAAAAGAAGTTTCCAGCTAAAAGCAATCGGTCCTTTCGTTCCTTCCAAACTGAGACACGCTCTGCGTCCCAGGCGGGTCCGTCCTCTGCGCGCTCCTCCAAGCCCAAACAGTCCTGGAAGCCCAAAGTTGCCCCCAAGGCCAAGACCTCCAGGACTGCTTCGGCATGACTCGCCGAACCCGGGTCCGCATCCGGCTGTAGGTGGACGTCTCCACATCTTTCGCCGGGTTTGGGAGGAGTCAGTGGCGCACCCTTGGGTTGTTCAGGTGGTATCAGAAGGATACAGGATCCCTTTCTCTTCCCTTCCTCCATATCAGTTCCATTTTACTCGTCCTTCTCAGGAGCCTACAAAAAGACGTCTGTTCGACGACGCTATTCAGGATCTTTTGGACAAAGAGGTCCTGGAACTGGTTCCATCAGAGGACACAGGTTCAGGATTCTATTCCAACCTGTTCGTTGTGGCCAAAAAGGACGGAGGTGCTCGTCCTATTTTGGATCTCAAGGATCTCAATTCCTTGGTTGTGAGTTCCCACTATCGTCAGGAATCCCTGCATTCTGTGATAGCCGCAATGTCTCCAGGGGAGTTCCTTGCCTCCCTGGACCTTCAGGATGCATATCTTCACATCCCTATTCATCCAGAGAGCAGACGGTATCTCAGGTTTGCCTGTCACAAAGGCCACTTTCAGTTTTCAGCTCTTCCCTTTGGACTGACTTCAGCTCCTCAGGTCTTTCAGAGGGTATTGGGAGCTTTGATAGCTGTGCTTCATCGAGATGGTGTCAGGGTGACTCCCTACATGGACGATCTGCTCCTGAAAGCTTCATCTGCGGAGATTCTCCACCAGCAGATGCAGTTGTGCATACAGACACTCAATCGCCACTGCTGGATTGTGAATCTGGACAAGTCAGACTTGGTTCCATCTCAACAGATCCTCTTCTTTGGTCTCCTGTTCGACACTCAGCAGTGCATGGTGTTTTTACCGGAGGAAGTGGCTCATCAGATTGCTCTCCGTGTATCCAAGATCCTGGAGCTCGACACTGCCAAAGTTGACTTCTCTGGTGGGGAAGTTCATTTCCACGATAGAGGCAGTGCCATTTGCTATGGCACACACCAGGGAACTTCAGAGGTTTGTGATCCAGAAGTGCAAGAATCATCCAGATCACCAGCATCTGTCAGTCTCTCTGCCTCCTCATGTCGAGTTGAGCCTGGAATGGTGGTTGGACCTGTCTCATCTCCTGAAAGGGAGATCCTTTCGGGTTCCCTATTGGACCACAGTCACGACGGATGCCAGCCTCCGGGGATGGGGAGCAGTGTTGGGTCATTTCAGTGCTCAGGAGAAATGGGGACTGGAAGAATCTCTTCTCTCCATCAATGTTCTGGAACTTCGTGCCATCTTTCTTGCCCTGAGGCACTGGGAATCTCAGCTGGAAGGTTGTCCAGTCAGAGTGGAGTCCGACAACGCCACCGCAGTGGCCTACATCAACAGACAAGGCGGCACAAAAAGTCTCACCGCTTGGTTAGAGGTCAAGGCCATTTTATCTTGGGCAGAAGCTCATGTGCCCGTCATCTCAGCAGTACACATTCCAGGCGTAGACTACGTCATGGCAGACTTTCTCAGTCGTCACACAGTCGACAGTGGAGAGTGGGCGCTTCATCCAGAGGTGTTTCACCTTCTAACCCAGATGTGGGGGGTACCTGTAGTGGATCTGATGGCTACCAGACACAACAGGAAGGTTCCAGTGTTTTGCTCTCGGTGGAGGGACCCTCTTGCTCTAGCAGTAGATGCTTTGTCAATCCCTTGGGAGTTCCCTCTGGCGTACATCTTCCCTCCTCTCCCTCTGTTGATCAGAGTCATCCAGAAGCTGAAGATGGAGCGTTGTCCTGTCATCCTAATCACTCCAAATTGGCCTCGTCAGTCCTGGTATCCGGAACTGCTAGCCATGTCTGTGGCGGATCCCTTTCCGCTTCCTGCCCGTCCAGATCTACTTCTTCAAGGCTATCTGTGGAAGGAGGATGTTCAGCATCTCCATTTGATGGCTTGGAGGTTGAATCCTCAATTTTGAAGAAGAAAGGGTTTTCCTCTTCAGTGGTTTCCACGATGCTTAGAGCTCGCAAGCCTGTGTCTTCCAAGATCTATCATCGCATATGGTCCACCTTTGTGGCATGGTGTACTGATAAGGATCTATCACTTGATTTCCATCTTCCCACGGTCCTGGCCTTTTTGCAGGATGGGGTTGAGAAAGGACTCAGCCTGAGTTCTCTCAAGGTTCAGACTTCTGCTCTGTCTGTATTTTTTCAGGAACGGATTGCTATTCTTCCTGATGTTAAGGTTTTCTTCCAAGGTGTGGCTCATGTTCGGCCTGCCTTCAAGAGTCCAACTCCCCAGTGGGACCTCAATTTGGTGCTGGGGGTTCTCCAGAGACCCCCGTTTGAATCCTTGGCTTCTATTACTTTACGTCTCTTGACCTGGAAAATGGCCTTTCTTTTGGCTATTGTCTCAGTTCGCCGGGTAGCAGAGTTACAAGCTCTGTCTTGTAAACCTCCTTACTTGGTGTTCCACAAGGATAAGGCAGTGCTTCGCACTTCTAAGGAGTTTTTACCCAAGGTTGTCTCCGAATTTCACATCAATCAGGAGATTGTGGTTCCCTCTTTCTGCCCTAACCCTTCCTCTGACAAGGAAAGAGATCTCCATTTGTTGGATGTTGTGCGTTGTCTTAAATTTTATGTTCATCGCACTGAGTCTATCAGGAAGTCTGACGCCCTGTTCGTCATTCCTGAGGGGCCTAGGGCAGGGAGACCGGCATCTAAGGTGACTATTGCATCTTGGATAAAATCTACCATTCGTGAAGCCTACAAACTGCGGAATAAGCACGTTCCCTTCAGGGTTACTGCTCATTCCACCAGATCAATTGAGGCCTCTTGGGCCTACAAGAATCAGGCGTCTGCTGATCAACTGTGCCGGGCGGCCACTTGGTCCTCTGTGCACACATTATCGAAGCACTATCGTGTTGATGTACTGGCCTCAGCTGATGCCAGCTTTGGGAGGAAGGTCCTGGAGGCAGTCTTGCCTGTTTAGGATCTTCTACTCTGTGGTTCTTAGTGCTTCCTTGCTGTTGAGCCCTGTTGGCTCTAGTTCAGTGTGCTGTGTTAGTTCGGGGGTTCGTTTTTCCCCCTGGTTGGTGTCCGTTGACACTTCTGTTATTGGGCTCTATGATTAATTGGTTCATAGCAGTTCTGGTGACTTTGGGCCTTGCACTTGGTCCTTGCCTTACTTCCCGCCTCTGGGAAAGCTGAATGTTTGTACATCCCATTGTACCAGTGACCTGTATTGGACGACAGTGAAAATAGGATTTTAGTCTTACCTGTTAAATCCTTTTCACTTAGTCCATACAGGTCACTGGTCTCCCACCCTGCCAAGGGACCATGCTTGGCTCTCCTGTGGCATTCAGTGGGAGACCTTCGGGGCATGCTCACAGGAGTCTTCCTTTTCCTTCTTACTCTGGTCAGGTTAGTGTCTCAAATCAATCTAGCTTGTTCTGGCTGAGGGCAGCTTACGCGGGAGGGGAGGCTCCACCCCCTGCAGACATTTGAATGAATGTTCCTGCCTACTTAAAGGGGCGGATCGCCTCCCATTGTACCAGTGACCTGTATGGACTAAGTGAAAAGGATTTAACAGGTAAGACTAAAATCCTATTTTTGTTTTAAGACAGGATGTTTATCTGCTGCCTAAACAAAAGAGGATGTTGCATGGATGCAGACATTTTTTACATTTTGTACATATGTTTTTTAACTCCATTGGAAAGTAAAGAAATATCCCATGCATGTAAAGCTATGAGTGGAGACGTCTCTAGTACCCAAGGAGTTGATGTATGTATTAATGTATATTTGTGAGTAGCGACGATGCATATAGATTGTATTCAACCTTTTTTAAGTTAAAAGAGAGCTAACAACTTGCTCCTTTAAATAACGCCCTACTTATCTTACTAATGTCAGAACCCCACCCTTGTTCTCCTGGGAGTGCATAGCATGTATCATATATGATACATAGCTAAGGGGATAATTGTGTAGTGCTTGTTGTACTTTTTTTAACCCTTTGAATGCTACAGGGGTGAGCAATGCACATCCCTATGGCACTCAAATGTATAATGGAGTAATGCTGTTCATGGTGCTGAAAGTATTCTATTCACTCCCCTACTGGCCAAATAGGGAAGCAGAGAGCATGCTCTTCAACTTCAGAATTGTCGTATTGTTGGTGATGTGAAGGGAGGAAATCCCTTCCACATCGAAAACAATTTACAACCCTCCCTGTTTGTGATTGATTGAGGTCTGTTACTGCATAGGAAAGTATAGGGATGTCGGTGTGGGCATATTTTTGTCAGAAGCATGGTGATGTGATGTCATAGGCACTTTAATGAATACTATTGATGTACCTTCAACACTGCTTCAACAGGACATCAACATTTTCAGCCCTCTTTGAACTTTAGTGAATCTAGGCCATCATGTCTGAATTTAGAAGTGAAGCCAGTTAGACAGTTAACACACCTAGGGCTCAATTCAATTACCTCCGTTAAAGAAAAAAATAGGCGACTGTAGTTTTGCTAGCACAGTTTGGTATTCTGTTACCCGTGTTTTGAACTGATAATGATAACTTGCGGTAAAAAATTACAATGTCCATTAAGATTTCCCCCATTCATATCAATGCAACAGCTCAAGCCATTTGCTTTTCAGTTCTGTGAGGTGAGTGCTAACGCAAGGTAAAGAGATACATTTATTGATGGGAATTCTGTGGCTACAATCCCAAGCATAGAACACAGAACAAAGATTAAAACCCCCATCAAACAACAGAAGAAAAAGCTTACACAGCAGTTATGACATATCACTGTGAGAACAACTGCAAAAATAACCCCTGAAGTCCCAAGGAAGCACACTTGAATGTACATTCCATCCATACAAGACCTGGACAACCAACATGAACCCAGCAATCCCCTGAGTAACAAGGGATGTGCATATCAACATCAACCAATCCGTTGCACACTCCCTCCACACACCAGGGGTTAACAAATACCAATATGCCATGTCCAGCCAAGATAATATGCACACCTGTCAACTGCAAAGCAACGTAAGCCTGGGTAGGCAAAAGTAGCCAATAGAAAACCAAGGTGCACCGGCATCATCAACCACAACAGACAACGTCACACACGCAGCTGACAGGTAAACAGCAATCAGACCAAACACGCTCAGACAACAACATCCACACTGGCATGCACTCACCTGGACAAGACCCTCGTTCTGACTGGTCTCTTGTTACCTGATGACCGAGCCTGGCTGACACCTCAACTCTATCTTAAAGGGACATCCCTGTGAATGTGAAGTGTTTAAAGTGAGTCCACTCAGACAGTGATTACGAGCATCATGTTTCCACTGCAATACCTGCAAAAACATCAGTGGAGGGGTCATGCAAAGGGGTAAGGAGCTCCCAAATAAACCTGCACATCTGCCGCTGTTACAAGGTTGGTTGCTCCCATTGGTGAAACACCCAGAAGGCCATTTCAGGGTGGAGGACCAGGCTAGGCAGCAGCACATGAGCTTCATGAACCAGATATCCCCCATGCACGGATGCTAGAGGGACCTGTGGAGCATCACACGGAGGCCATATGCCTGTCAAGTCCTAGAATTTACTGGACAAGGGTCACACTCTTCAGAATGGTGGAGGCTGAGGTCAGAGACCAGTACATGAGGAGATCAAAGATGGAGTTGACCCCATAGCCAACACCAATCATGCCCTATCTAACATGGAGAAGCTGCTGTGTGCCATAGATTTCATGGCAACTGGATCATTCCAGTCCACCAAGGGATATGCATCTGGGATGTCCCAGGCCACATGTCCCAGGGTGTTGGGTCAGATGCTGACAGCCCTGAAGAGGAAGGACAGGCAGTTGTCATGATGACTCCTATATCCTCAAGCACTTCTCTGTCTACTGTGACTTTGAGAATTAGACCTTTACAGGAGGATGGCTGTTGGGTGAGTGACCAATGCACACATCAAAACAGATAACACAGAGGCACTCACACAATAAATGAAATCCCTAGCTTTGTATGGTCATGAGACACAATAACTAGGTCCAATGGTTGTGATCTCTGTGGCTTACCAATGAGGTTGAGATGATGGTAATACAGTGGCCATGGGTCGTACTGTAGCCACCGGGATGTGTTCCCTTCCCATATGGGTTGTGGCTGCAGACTGCTGTTGGCATAAAGCTGTGTGCCTGTGGAGGTGGTGTAAGGACCAATGACTCGTATTGTTGTGTGGTGGACATCCAGTTGCATACCATTGGTTTTGGTGGCATCCAGTACTGGCCAGATGTTGGTGGCATCCATCGTTGGTGTATGAAATCCACTGCTGGGACTCCTGCATCATCCACTGTTGTACTAGTCGTGGTGTCAGTAAGTACTGTAACTGTGGGGGTGGTGTTAGTGGCATCCAGCTGGTGCCCTGTGCTGGCTCTTGATGGGGTGTGTCACTGGGGGTCATTGTGTGCTTCACCTTACTGCTCTACTGCAGGCATGGATGCTGTGTGAGGAAAATGATATTGTAACCTGGTCAATGACAAGAGGGTTGCAAGATGATGACATTAACATCTAACCCTTTGAGTGACAGAATGGTATCCAATGCATTGCACTGTAATGCATGGGATACCTTCCTGGCAATCATTGATTCAACAGCTTGACATTGATGGAAGCGACCTACTGTGGTTGACCTTTAGTTATCATAGGTATCAGGAGCACTGTAGGGATGCATGCATGTTGAGGACGTATTATGTAACATAGACAACACATATATTTGAAGCCAGGTATAGTCAACTTTGGCTACATGGATATTGGAACCACCATTACCATTACCCACAATCATTTGCTTGTTAAGATGTGTGTGTGTTGTGATTCCCTATGGATATGGTTCCCCAGTTTGGCTAATCCTAGTTTGAATGTTTTTTCCAGCATCATATTTTGAATGTGTGTTTGGCATTGTTATACTTGTGAATGAAATGTGTTCTCCAACTGCTTGGCTTGATGTGTTCCCCCTTCAATGTATGTTTTTAAACTTGCTTTGCCTGTGCAAGTTACTGCCATTGTCTCAACTTTGCTGTTATGGTTGTGGCACCAGTTCACGTGTCATTTGAGGCCATGGGTGTACT
This sequence comes from Rhinophrynus dorsalis, assembly GCA_037306005.1. Classification (NCBI taxonomy): domain Eukaryota; kingdom Metazoa; phylum Chordata; class Amphibia; order Anura; family Rhinophrynidae; genus Rhinophrynus; species Rhinophrynus dorsalis. Next base: position 149,772,112 of record CM074725.1, on the reverse strand, counting down.
GCTCACGCTGGCATGTATGTTGGACATGCAGTTAATTTGTGTTTGTTCAACTATCAGGAGTGTGCCAACCCCTGTTGAACTCTGCAACATGACTCTGCTGTACTGTGTTTGTCCACTGTTTAGTGTTGATATCTAACTTTGTCCAAGAACAGATGTTTGTATTACAACATGATGGCAAAGGATCCCAGGGCTATGGCTATATATGCAATGGCAATTCCATGTAATTAAAAAGCAGCATATCTATTTCTTCCAGTAGTCATGATTCCCAGAGTCCTTGAAAAACTAAAATGGAAGAAAGCATGTTTTTTCTATATAACTTTGTCATGTCATTTTTGATCATGGTTTCACCCTTGATGGAAAATTTTGATACCTAAACTGTATCCCCTTTCAGTGATTCTTATGTATTATCTAAGGACCATCTTTTTCATCCCAATCTTGCCAGTCTATCCTTATTGGCATCAAACTTGAAGCCTCAGTCCCTAAACAGCAAAAGGCTGTTTCTTCTGTTGTCTTCTTTTCAAACAGATCTAGAGAAAGGTTTAAAATGAATCTCGCTAAAAGTCCAGATTGCCACCTTATTGGTCCTATTTCAATGCAAAATTGCAGACATTCCAGATGTTCATTCATTTCTGCAGGGCGTAACACATATGGTACCTCCTCATAAGGAACCCACTTCATCCTTGCAATTCAGATCTGGTTTAGAATTATTGCAGGGAGCCATTTGAGCTATTATCTTTAGTATCTCTCAAACATCTAACACATAAAACATTATTTTATTTGCAATCTCTTCATGAAGAAGGATTTTGGAACTCATTGCCTTGTCATGCTTATCCCCTTACCTACATTTTCATCTAGCTAATTTAGTTTTTACTGTTCCATAATTCCAACCTAATGTAATTTCAGACTTTCAAACCAATGGGCAAATAATATTGCCATCTCTGTGTCCTAATCCAACTAATAATAGGAATTTAATACTTTAGAGGATATTAGATGTCGCCAGTCAGCACAATCACATAATACAATCTTTCAGACAATCTACAGCTCTGTTTGTCATTCCAGAAGGTCCAAGGAAAGGCTTATTGTGTTAAATAGGCTGCAAGTCTAAGTATTAAAGTGATAGTAATACTTCGTTTTATCTTTATTTTATTTTGTAGGCATTAAAAAAACATGAAGAACGATATAAGTCTTATTCCTCAAACCTTTATGGTTTGAGAGATATTCACAAGAAAAAGTTTCCCGTCCCACCCCTTTTACCTAGTGTAAGCCATCTCTTCTCAGATATGGAATGCAGTCCATAGACCAGACAGATAACAGCAGGGGACAATCTTCTTCCTATGAGAACAATGAAGGCCCTGCCCCCCTTGACAAGTTTTTCAGTTTTTTCCCTTATCTTAATTGAAGATTGTCCCTCTCTGCAATCTACCTGGGCACCTCCCTTCTGCTCTGTCTGAGCAGTGTTACATCAGTAAAAGAGGCGGGAGGGGGATACTCTTGAATTACTCTTGAACTACAACTCTGACAGAATTGAAATAACACTCTCCAAGGTCCAAATACTATGATGATTAATTAGAGCTGCTTTTATTATAAAACATTACTATCATTTTAAGATCCAAACCTGTTATTTTCCAAATTACAGCTCATTTTACCAGCAGATACACTGTCCTCACTTCATATATTTACTAGAGTCTACCAGCAGTTGCCAGTGTTGTGTGAAACATTATGCAGGCAGCCATATAAGATGCCCCCCCCTCTTATTTCTGGGAATGCTTTAGGATGTCTACATGGTCCCTCTGTCCCCCATTGGATGGATTAATCCTTTTATCTTAGTTCACTGAGGAAACAGACCAATCCCAACCTCTGAAAAACAACACCTTGAGTTAAGGAAGGCCTATTTTTTATTTTTTACTTTATAGGAAGCTCTGGTTACCATAAAATATAACTAACACCCATGCCTCCCAACATTTCAAATGGCCAAAGAGGAGGTGTTGTTGGGGGTGTGACTGGTGGGAGGGGCATTACTGAGATGTTTTATTTTATTTCATGACCTATTGACACCTTTTTGACTAATTTATAAACACATATACTGAAGTTTAATCAAACATTAATATGAGTTTTATTACTGTAGAGCAATGTAATACACTTATATACACACCACACAGTCTGATCTTCTAAGAAGAGGGACACCAGGGTGGGAAAGAGCGACAGAGAGGATTTGGGTCTCAAAGAGGGACTGTCCCTCCTAAAGAGGAACACGTGGGAGGTATGAACACATCCTAATAATTCCCCCCACTTGCTATGGTCAAAAACTACTAACGGCCAGTATGAATTCCGACCTTGCACTTTGGTTAGGATTTTACAGATCATCCCTTTAAAACTGGACACCTATGAAAATGCTTGCTGCCTTGAATGACTGCAGCACAGTGATGCCACTACAACACCCATTTTTATGTGTGTTCAATTTTAACCTCTTGAGTGCACCTCACTGGCACTGAAAGGGTTAAAGGGATGATCTGGCAACCCTACGTAAATCAGAGGTCACAACTGCATTACTAAAGGACTGCAACTAAGCAGGTTTTGAGATAATCCTAATTCTGCACGGGTTTTACAGTTATTAAATCTTTGAGGCTGACATACTAAGAAATTGGTGCAGTTCTGAGGCAAACTAACTGCACCACAGGGAACAAATAAAAATTCTAGTTGATGTAAATGGGGATCTCTTTCTAGCATTCAAGCGGTTAAAGTCCCATTTAAAGGGCTTGAGCGTGATGACGTAAGACGTGTCACGCGGGAGGAGATGGAGACTGTGAACGCCGGGAGGATCACCGAGCACCCCGAAGGCGCTGCGGGCGATGGTAACTCCATGACAAGGAAGCGGTGGAGGATGGATGGCGTGCGGGCGGGTCTGGCCCCATAGAAGACGGGGAAGACGGCATGCGGTAGAAAAAGTACGCAAAACTAATAGGCTGGCCCGTCGCCTGGTATTGGAGCTTGACGGATGGAAGCGGCGTTAGCAGGCCGGGGCTGGAGGTGGAGGCTCCCGCACCCGCAGGACTGGCTGGCTGGAATCGTTGATGGCCTGGTCTTGTGAGTACCTCAAGATAGACTGGATAAGTCACTGGGGGTGTAAGGAGGTTGGTGGAAAACTGGCCCCAAGGGCAATATGTTATAGCAAACAATGAGCAGGTGATGGCCAGAGCCGCTGACAAGTTTAAGCTTTCATCAGGAGGTTTTGGTTTTTTCTGGGGCCAGACCCGAGGTCCGCTGTAAAGTATAAAGGTGTTGCAGGGGGCAGTTGTATCGCCCGCAGTATTGGAAGATGTCTTCAAAGAAGGCTTCCACGAAAGATTTGCACAAAAAGGATAAGAAATCACAGAAAGAGCCCCAGGGGCCCAGGGTCTCTGATTTTTTTGTATCCACCCCGGATAAAAATGAGGGGGGAATGACTGGAATAATACAGGGGACTCCTCAGCAAATAGAACCTGGTTTAAGCCCTGCTTATACAGTGTCGCAGGAGTATTTGAGAAATGAATGTATGGAGATTAAAGCAGAAATTCTGAAGAGTTCTATGGATATTAAGCAGGAGCTAAAAGCTCTGACATCTAAGCTGATATTAATGGAAGAAAGGATGGAGGATTCGGATAATAAATACAGGTCCCTCTGTAAAATTACTGAGGGATTGGTCCAACATGTTCCTGGTTTGGATCGGAAGATCAGAGAATTGGAGGACAGATCCAGGAAGTTGAATCTCAGAATTAGGAATATTGATGAAACTTTAAAAGATGAAGCGTTGAGAGATTATTTGCTGGAGTTATATAGAGACTTGGGACTTAAATTTTTGGACTCTGAGATTATAATGGAAAGATTCCATCGGATAGGAGGGCCTAGGGGGGAGGGAAGGCCCAGAGATGTCTTGGTTTGCTTTCATTCTCTCGTGTTTAGGGAACAGGTTTTCAGAGGTAGATGGGAGTTGGTTAGTATGTCCCCTAGATACGAGAGAATTCAGATTTACCAGGATTTATCATTTCAGACCAGGAGTTGGCGGAGGGGTTTTGCTGCTGTACTGGGGCTCCTGAGGGAGAAGAATGTAAAGTATCGTTGGGGGCTTCCCTCCTGTATTAGGGTGTGGTGGCAAGGGCAGGCAAAAGACTTTGAGGACCCCGTCCACTTGGAAAAGTGGTGGGGTGCTCAGCATGGGTAGGGGAATTGTTTGCTTGTCCTTGCCCCAGGGGGATGGTTGCCTCGAACCTGGTCGGGGGATCCCGATTGGGGGCGACGCAGAGGTATCTGTTATGGGATCTGGGCGGGGGGGAGTGTAAAATAGAGAGAATATTGTGCATTAGGTATATTAGGGATGCATTTTAGATCCCCTTTGTTAATAGGTGTTTATGACCACCCGGGGGGGTTGGTCTTGGAGGGGTGGATGCTCTGATTAGGAGAAGAAGGGGGATTGGGATTAGGGGGAAGGTGGGAAGGGTGGGGCGGTGGTTTTTTTTTTTTTTTTTTTTTTTTTTTCTTCCCCATTAATGATATGGGTGGTATACACTTAGGTGGGTATATTGGATATTATGTTTTAGGGGTGGTAAATGGACCTTGATGGTCCGGATATTATAGAATATGGGGTATTGTGTGGTTAATTAATGAAAGGTATTATATGAAGAATTATGAGGGTTTTTTTTTTTTTTTAGGGAGGTACACATATAGGAGGGTATATTGGATATTATGTTTTAGGGGTGGTAAATGGATCTTGGGTTTGGATATTATATTTGAATTTGTGTGGTTAATTAATGAAGCTATTATACGTAGATTTTTGAGGGTGTTTTCATTGGTGTGTGTTTTTTTTTTTTTTTTTTTTTTTTTTCCCTCTCTCCCCATCTTTGCCCTCTTTGGGTGATAGGGGGATCCTCTTTGGTGTTCAGAACAGTCTCTACCACATGTCAATGGTGACATGATCAACGTGGGTGGAAGGGTATCCACGAAGGGTGGGCTACGAGGGGATGTTCGGAGGACCCATCCAAGTGAGAATGTGGGTGGGTCATTCCGAACGTCCAAAGTGGAGCTTGGAGTGAGTAGTGGGTGGGAGTGTTTGGTTGATATGTTTGTGTGTGTTGTTGGCGAAGGGGATGTGGGCCTCAAATCTGGATCGGAAGAGTATGGTTAGATTACTCTCTGTTAATGTGCAGGGATTGAATTCCCCCCACAAACGGGAAATTATTCGTAATTTTTTTGTGAGAGATAGAGTTGATATTGGGTTTCTTCAGGAAACTCACTGGAAGTATACGGATAGAAGCTGGGGTTGGGGTAGGAGGTTCCCGGTGATGATACACGCTTCCCATGCTATAAAGAAGAAAAAAGGGGTTGCCATCATTTTTTCTGAAGCTGTTGCGGTTGAAGTTAAATATTCATTTAGTGATAAGGAGGGACGGTATTTGATAGTTGTCTGCTTAGTTAATGGAATAATGTATACATTGGTAAATGTGTATTTGCCAAATAAGAGACCGATGGGGTTGTTGACCCAAATTTTGGAGGAGGTTGATAAGGTAAAGCAGGGATCGTGTATTATAGCGGGGGATTTCAATTGTGTGGTGGACCCCAGGTTGGATAAGAGGAGGGGTAGGGGAGGGGAGACAGATAGGGGTACGGAGACTCAAGCTAGGGCTTTGAATAATATATTGAATAGGTATACTTTGTATGATATCTGGAGGGTATTGCATCCCGTAGAAATAGATTTCACTCATCTTTCAAGGGTTCATTTGTCATACTCTCGGATTGATTTGATCTTGGGGGATTGTACTTTTTTGAAAAAGACAGAACGGATAGAAATCAAAAATAACACTTGGTCAGATCACAGTATGGTTATTGTAGATTTTACTGTGGATAAGAGGATGAATTGTAGGACCACATGGAGACTAGAGGATTGGCTGCTTCATAGTACAGATAATGTAAAATTTATTGGTAGTATGATAGATCATTTCTTTGAGGAGAATGTCCCTGATATAACTTCTCCAATTAATAATTGGTGTACTTTTAAGGCAGTTATGCGGGGTTATTTTATTAAATTAAAATACGAGGCAAGACGGAGGGCGGGGAGGGGGTTGGCAGAATTGTACGTTAAGTACTATGAAGCGGTCAGGGAGAATAAGAATTCTCCGTCTCCGGGTAGAACTAATGTTGTTGTAGAAATCCAGCGGGAAATTAATGATAAGGTGATGGAAAGGACAGTGTATAATTTGGAAAAATTGAAAATGAAATTCTATGCTAGAGGGAATCGGGCAGATAGGATGTTGACTAATCGATTGAGAAAGAAAAGGGCAATAAATAGGGTACATAAACTGGTGATCGGGGATGAGGTGTGTGTGTCCCCAGAGAAAATAGGAGAGTGTTTTAAAGGGTTTTATGGAAAGTTATATAATCTATATCAAGATGTTACACAGGAAGAAGTTCAGGAATACGTTGCGAAAACGAAGTTGCCCCAACTGAGTGTTGAACAACTGGCCTTTTTGAATAGACCTATAAATGAAGGAGAGGTAAATAGGGTGATTTGCGATCTGGATAAACAGAAAGCTCCTGGTCCCGATGGATATGGGAATTTGTTTTTTAAGGTATTTAGATCTCAGCTAGTGAAACAGATGACCGAGGTGTTTAATTGCATTGTGGAGCAGGGTTTTTTTCCAGAAGAAATGGTTCAGGCAAATTTGATCCCTATACTTAAAGCAGATAAGTGCGCTTCGGAGGTGTCTAATTATAGACCGATCTCACTGATTAATGGGGATACAAAAATATACGCAGCGGTTTTGGCTAATAGGCTGAAGGTTGTACTAGGTGGAATAATACATAAAGATCAAGTTGGATTCATGGAAGGAAGATCTTCTACTGTTCATTTAAGAAGAATTATTGATGTTATGGACGTGGTTAGTAAAAAGAAGTTGCCTATGGTGGTTATGGCGGTCGACGCCGAGAAGGCGTTCGACCGGGTCAGTTGGTCCTTCTTGTCTTGCGTGTTGAGAGGATTTGGGTTTCAAGGTTGGATTCTCAGGGCTATTATGTCCTTGTATCATAATACTACAGCTAGAATTATTGGGCCGAATGTATGTTCAAATTGGTTCCAGTTGACTAATGGAACCAGGCAGGGGTGTCCATTGTCCCCCTTATTGTACAACATTTCTATAGAACCGTTGGCAATTAATATTAGAAAGAATTTGTTGATAAAAGGATATTCCGCTAGATCATGTGAGGTTAAAGTAAGCTTGTATGCGGATGATGTGTTATTAACTCTTACGGATCCAGTTGTATCCATACGATTTTTGATGGAGGAGGTCCAGAGATATAGCAGAGTGTCAAATTACAAGATGAATATAGACAAGACTAAGATCTTGGGACTTAATTTGGATCCGGGAATAAAGCAAGAACTGAAATGTCGGTATGGTTTTTCTTGGGTCAAAGAGGCCTTTGTGTATTTAGGAATATTTGTTACGAAGAAGATAACTGGGATCATGGAATATAATTTTATGCATTTATTGAAACAGACAAATCAATGTTTGAGAGAGTGGAGGCAGTTGGAATTGTCTTGGTGGGGCAGGGTAAATGTATTAAATACTTATATAATTCCCAAATGGGTTTATTTGTTTTATATGGTACCGATGGGAGTATCAGAAAGCTGGCTCAAGATGGTTCAGCATAGCTTTGCAAATTTTATTTGGAAGAATAAGAAACCCAGATTGAGTCAGAAAAGATTATCCTATCGGGTGAAAGAGGGAGGGCTGAGTTTCCCGCTGGTGAAGGAATATTATATGGCCTGTGTAATCTCACATATATATAGGATGCAGTTGGATCAGTCTAAGACAGAAGGCTGGTATGCTATAGAACAGGAAGTTTGTGAAGTGGAGGATTTAGAAGTTCTTTTGTGGAGAGCGGGGTCCGGGAGGTATAAACCATTGAAAGAACAGATAGCTAATAATCTGATAGTGAGTCAGTTGATGAGGAACTGGGATAAAATTAAGAGGTGGTTAAAAATAAATCGTGTGATACCGCGGTCTGTATCCATGACATATTTGGAACATCATATACAGGATATGGATTTAGCTGTATGGAAGCAGAGAGGGATGAATAGGGTAGAAAAAATGGTAGGTTTGGGTAAAATGAAGACTTATTCCCAGTTGGCTCAGGAATTTAATCTGCCTAGTGCAGAAATCTTTACATATTTAAGGGTAAAGAATTTTGTGGAGAAAGAAATTCTGAGTAATGAAGTAGAGCTCTCTGGATTTATGAATGGTTTGTTTAAAGGTGTGGAGATTAAGAAGGTAGTTTCCAATTCTAGGAAACTATTAGATCTGGTCAGGCCCAGGATTAAATTTTCAATAATTACAGTTTGGGAAAGAGAATTAGGGATTGAGATTGAAATAGGAGCGTGGAATCGGATTATTATGGATGTGGGTAGGATGGTCCACTCATTAAATTTAATGGAGTTACAATTTAAGTTGATTAACAAGTGGTATTTGGTCCCGACTAGGTTGAGTAAGATGGGTCACGGTTCGAGTATTTGTTGGAGATGTGGGGAGAATACGGGCTCATATCTACACATGTGGTGGAATTGTGGTGAGATTCGGATAATTTGGGATAGTATTTTTAATTTGATTACTGGGATGACGGGGATTAGAATGGAGAGATCGCCTGGTATAGCTTTATTACATGTGGGATGGCCTCAAATCAGGTTGGAAGATAGAGGTTTTATAATTCATTGCTTGCTGGCAGTAAAAATGGTAATTGCACGAAAGTGGAAACAACTAGGACCAATTCCGTGGAAGGAAGTAATGGCTCAGTTGAGGTATCAATTGAGGATGGAAGAACTAGTAGGAAGGGGGAAAGGGGGAAAACCCAAGATGAGAGGGGGGTGGTTAGGTAAGTTGCATGTATATGTGGGGGGGGGGATTCTTTCCCTGTGCAAGGGGTGGAAGTGGAGGAGGATATTACAGTGGAGTAGAGGCCCATGTCCCGCTTCGTCAACGGTGAGTTTGTGTGTGTGGATGTGAGGGGGTTAGGTAGGAATGGGATGTATTAAAACTATGGATAATTTTAAGAGGTATGAAGAATGTCTATTGTATGTATTGTGTATGGTTGGTATTCTTTTTGTAAACATGGAAAAATTTGAAATAAATACTATAGAAACAAAAAAAAAGTCCCATTTAAAGGGATAGTATTACTTCAAAATTACTATCCCTCATATTGTAGCCCTTAATAAACTGAGTTAAATGACACCAGCGGCATCTCTCAAACCTTTATGGTTTAAGAGATAGCCGCTTTCAAAGTTTCCTCTCCCCTGCTGTCAGCGTTCTGCTGCCAGCAGGGGAATCTGGTCCCGGGACAGGCGGAGGCTCTTAGAGCCGATATCTCGTTATGGAAGGAAAAATTATTAATTGAAACAGTCTTCTACGTGTGCTTGGTTACCAAGCACACGTAGAAGACTGTTTCAATTAATCATTTTTCCTTCCATAACGAGATATCGGCTCTGCTGAAGAGCCTCCTCTTGATTCAGAGACCGGATTCTCCTGCTGGCAGCAGAACGATGACAGCAGGGGAGAGGAAACTTTGAAAGCGGCTATCTCTTAAACCATAAAGGTTTGAGAGATGCCGCTGGTGTAATTTAACTCAGTTTATTAAGGGCTACAATATGAGGGATAGTAATTTTGAAGTAATACTATCCCTTTAAACCAATGAACATGTTTTATTATTATTAGTTGTTCCCTATGGTGCAATTGGTTTGTTCCAGTATTACACCATTTTACACAACTAGTATGCATAATAATTAGGGTTGCCACCTTTTCTTCAAAAAAAATACCGGCCATGGCATTCCCTCCATAGACTTAACATTGGACAGAAGCCAAATTTTTACCGGCCTGCCGGTAAAATACCGGCTGGGTGGCAACCCTAATAATAATAGATGTGTGGTTAAATGTATACACACACATATGAACATGATGCACTGCCTTGGCAGTGGTTGTTAACTACAATAAAATAACTTAGCTTGAAGTTCATAGTTATCACTGAACAGCAATGAATGTGCAACCTATGTTTCATAGCATAAATTGCATGCTATAGATGGGAACCAGCCTCCTTGTGTACTTTGTACTGTCCACAATCTTGTCCAATCACAACAAAGGGGAGGAAACAAATATTATGTCACTGATGGCTCTCTTCCTGAAACTTTTAGTTTATCCATAGTTGTGCAGAAGAAAGATGGCAAACCCTGCAGATCCAGATAAACTTATATTTTTTGTGAATGGAAGGAAGGTGAGTTTGAGCTCTCTCTTTTAACATGCACTGGTTACTTTTTTTTACTTATTAGCCTAGTGCATTAATCCATCAAGTAAAAACTGCAAATACTTGAGGAAAACAACATCTGGGAATGTTTGAAATGGCAACTATTTTCATCTAAAGTAACCAAATGTAAGATATTTTAACTTCTTGGATGCTAGAGACCGGAGATGGCTTTAGGTTTTAAAGAACCCTAACAAAAATTCAGATGGGACCCCACCTTGTGTAATAATATAGGTTAACCCTTTGAGTACTAGAGGGGTACACTACCCAATGTAAAGCAATGCTTTGTGTACCCCTCTCACTGAAAGGGTTAAATAAATTGACACTTATTCTTTGGGTGTAGCTACATATGTGTGCTTGAATGATAACAATTTCAGAAGTTTTTATTGTCCCTTTCTATCCCTAGGGTAGATAGAAATATTAACCTAACTCCTTGTTACAGAAATCTCTGTAAACCCATTAGATTTGCTTTCATAATCCTTAAAGGAACTTAATTTACAATGCTTTCTTAAACATTACTTGAATATACTGTTTTCTGCATTATCTCATATTAGAATTTATAATAAGCTGACCAGACCTCACCTTTAACCGGGGACACATAGGAGAAATGCATACTGCAGGACTGCACTGATTTCAGTGAAGTACTGCAAAATGGCTATTTCCTACGTGTCCCCGGTTAAAGGTGAGGTCTGGTCAGCCTAATTTATAATCCATAGTCAGTAGTATTTTTTATTAAAATGCCTTTCAATATTCTCTTTCTTTGCTTAAAAAATATTTTAGAATTTATATAATAACTGATTTTTAGCAAACTTGCAATAAAGCAGCTGAACCCCCCCCCCCCTCTCAATTTGTGGTTGAACTACTGCTTGTCTCAAAGGGGTTACTATTGGGATACTATCTTGCATACATCTCTGTTCTCTTCTTGGGCTGAATTGTATTGGGTACTATAGCTTTAATGACTGTTGGCCAGGCTCCAACTGAATTTGGCTCAAAGATCTGGAACAGAGCCTTTGATTTTTTTTTTTTTTTTTTTTTTTTTTTTAACTACAGTGTGTTTCAGAGCTGTAGTGAAGCCAGTGCTGGATTATCTTATTTATTTACTAGTTGAACAGCCCGTGTATACGGGCCACAGTGCCAGGCAGCAACGGCCGTGGTGCAGTCATGCAAGTACAGACTGCCAGCGCCGCATAGTACGGTCTGAAGTCAGAGGGCCCCGCTCTGTTATCAGCCGCGGTGCGGGCAGTCTGTACTGCGCATGACAGCTTCTGACAAATATACATTAGCAAATTATTATATAGGATTTGTTTGCTTTTTTGGATCTAATTTTACCTTGCACAGAAGTATCAGAGTTGGTCCTTATTCAAGCTAATGGTGTGCAGTTCTGGCGAAAACTACATAATAGGGACTATATGGGAATATCCGCAAATTCCCATTTTACCCCCTTTAGATTATTATTTCCCAATGTTAACAAGGGCAAACCAACCATGCAGGATTTCAAGAGATCCTTGCTTGTTGATAGGTGAGTAATCAGTTGATCAGTATGTGATTGCACCACCTGTGTTTAATCAGAAATATCTTTTAAAGCTTTAAGGACCCATGACATGCCAGGACCGTCATGGGTAAAATGTGCGGTAAAGACCCATGACCATCCTGGCATATCTTGGATTTCAGGGCTCCTCGCGATACTGCACGCTGTTTGGGGAGCCCTGAATTGGTTAGAGAAAAAAAAGCTCCGTGGTCCTTAAGTGCCATCCTTAAGGGGTTAAAATGTAACCTGCTGATGTGCCCTGAGGACAGGAGCTGAGAATCACTGCCTTAAAGACTAGAGAGGCCTCGGATGCACTCCAAAGCATTGGCAGCCTCTCCAGCATTCAAGAGGTTAAAAGCCCCATTTGATGGGAATTTTAATCTCCCCATTGTGCAGTTGGTTTCCTCCTGAATTACACCTTTTTTTTTAACGTCCTTTATATGGCCCTGGTTGGAAATGTAGGAGTAGAGTAGGGTTGGTCCAGCTATTGTAAACTACAACTCCCATCATGCCCAGCCATCCAACAGCCTACACTAGAACAATGCTTTCTCAGCTCTGGTGGGAGTCAATGGTGCTAACCTAGAAGCCAAGCTTGAAAATGTTGAACTCTGGAAGCCTTGTTTGTAGTTGTGAGATGAGAGCAAGACATCAGACAGGTCATGGTTGGGAAGGACTAGACTCCCATCAAGGCAGAAGTCTGTGTTTGGGGAAAATGACAATGAGTATGACAGACATGACCTAATCTTCAAATTCAGACATTGATTTGTTGGAGAGGATGGGAGTTGTAGTCACCAGATCTGGATATCCAGATACTGCTCAAATACTGTTCTATACCAAATCAGTAGGTCACAGCTGGGCAAACTGACTCTACATTTGCTGCTGGACTATCAATTCCAACTATGAAATCATGATGGGAAATGTTTTTCTGCATACATCAGATTGCCCACCCCTGACAAGTTTCAGGGAAAAGCTATTCGGGAATAATAAGAAAAGCTTATCTGAAACTAGACACCAGTCATGGTAATGGTTAGTCCTACTTATCTGTCCATAATTGTATGAACGGAATTGCTGGTTCATATTACAAATATATTCAAGGTCAATACAAAGAACTATGCAATGCATTATTCATACAAAGAGCTGAGCTAAGAACTAGAGGTCATCCATTAAGACTAGAGGAAGGGTGCTTTCGACTTAAACAAATACAGGGATTTTTTTACAGTAAGGGCAGTAAAGATATGAAATTCTTTGCCTCTGGATGTTGTGCTTGCAGATACTGTAACTGTTTTCAGAAAAAGCAATAGATACCTATCTTGCACAAAACAATATTGAGAATTATGAAAGATGGCTTCATTTCAGATAGGTTGTTGATCCAGGGAACTATTGACTGCCATTTGAAGTCAGGAAATAACTTTTTACCCACTTGGAGCTTAATTGGAAATGGCTTCATTTTTTTTTTTTTTTTCTTTTTTTTTCTGGATCAACAGGGGTGTTTAGACATGGGCTGGGCTTGATGGACATATATCTTTTTTTCAGACTCATCAACTTTGTTACTGTGTTTATTTTATAAACTGTATTTGTAACAATAAAACAATATATTTTGGGTCTAATACACTGCAGTTACACCGGGATGCCCCCTCTCCCCTGTTAGGATTCTCAGATCATCCCTTTAAAGCGGAACGTTCACATATTAATAGGTCGCCCTTCAATCATTAACCCTTTAAGTGCCAGAGGGGTACGCAACGCATTGCAGAGCAATGCTTTGCGTACCCCTCTGGCACTCAAAGGGTTAAACATATGGCAACTAGCTTGATAATACCTGCATTACCTATCAAAAGTGTCAGATTCTAAAGAAATCTTTAATCCTCAGAGTCCGGAAGCCAGGCATCAGCATCAGGCGCACAGAGTGCACTTACTTGGCCCTCAGTCTCTGAAGATTAAAGATTTCTTTAGAATCTGCCACTTTAGCTTGATAATACGTGTATTGCCTATCAAGCTGACATATATTTAACTAGTGTAAAAGCTCGTGTACATGGGCCAAGGTCCGGGTGATGTTAACCCTTTGAGTGGCAATGCGTTGCGTACCCCTCTGGCACTCAAAGGGTTAAGAGGCCGGCCCTGCTCTTCGTCCTGCCGCTGACAGTCATGCACTGTAGAGACTGCCAGAAAGCATAGAACTCCCTTCATTCTGTGCTCCCAACATTCATTCTGTGCTCCTAGCCTTCTGTTTTCCCAGCATTCTGTGCGTTTGGGCTGTCTCTACTGAGCATGATGGCATCTGACAAACATCCTTGGCGAATTATTATATAGGATGATTGAAGGGCGACTTATTAATATGTGAAAGTTCCGCTTTAAACTTGTAAACATATGAAAAATGCTTGATGCAGTGGTACTAGTGTCTCTATGCAGCACCCATTTTTTTCATATATATCCTGATTTAAAGGGATGATTTGGCAACCCTGCCTCCAATTGTGCTGGTAATTTTATTCAAAATGTGAACATCATATTTTAATAAGATTTTAAGGATAAGTCATATCTCCTAATAAATACTTTCCAGTTAACTTACTAAGGAGAGAAAATCCTAATGGCCCCATAGTTGCCTGTGTTCAAGAGAAAACCCCTTGAGTCCGTCCTGTATGTCATGTCCATACAGGAAGACTTGACCATCGCTTTCAGTTCTTCCAAGCTTGAACAGACAGAGTGCATGAGGCCCCCTTCCTTTCTCTCGCACTCAAAGGGTTAATGGAATGGGATTCTCTTTGTTTATGAGGACAATTAATGGAATTGTTCTTGCATGTGCCCTTCATATAGCTGTCCTATATCTAAACATACTTTATTTTTTCCATTTGCATTTTAACTCTGTTGTAGTCATCTGCTAACGGCTTCAGTGTACTCACATAAAATACTAGTGACCCTTGCAAGTAATTCAGGACTATTGAAGCCTTTTATTTGTGACTAGTGTAAAAGCCAGTGTACACGGGCCAAGGCCCGGGTAATGTTTAGTGGCCACTACCTCACTGCGCCACGCCATGCAATCATGCTCAGTAAAGACTGCCCAAAGGCGGACAGTCTCTACTGTGCTTGATGGCTTCTGGCAAACATCCTAGGGAATGATTATATAGGATGAGGTGTGATCTACAGGAAGACTGAAGTAGAGAGTACTATATACAAGTAAGTGCAGATACATGTTTACCTCTAGTTAGATATGCCTGATAGCTGTGTAAGACTAAATTTACACTGCTGATTTTTGATGCACTAAATTGCATTAAAAATAACTAAAAAGTAAGTCTCCCAGAGATTTAAAATTTCTTCTAAATCGTATAACCTCTAAACCATCACACTTGTCCAAGAAACTTGTACATTAGCATACCTCACAACATTTTAAATGGCTGAAGAGTGACATGTTTTAGGTGAAGTTGCTGATGGGCAGATGCATTCCCCAAAAATGTAGGTTATTTTATGACCTGTTTATGCCTCTTAATGAGTTTTATTGCTGTGGAGCAATGAGATACAATTTTATACACATCACACAGCCAGATCTCCTAAGAAGGATGGACACCATGGTGGGAAAGATGCCTTTTGGCCTTAAAGGGGAACACTTGAGAGGTATAGGTTAAAGTTTAATTTTAGCGCAAATACTCAGATATTCAGGTCTCTGCCCTGAACAAATATAGAAACGTCATCTCGAAAGCTAAGATGTTAATGGGCAAGTCCCAAATTAAATAAGTCAGGTATATACAGTTACTGTTACAACAACAACCTAAGTAGTTTCAAGTAAGCAAACTGTTTTATGCAGCCGCAGTACATTGCATCTACCTCCGTGCTGCCTCCTTGTCACTAATAGGCCAAGCACAGAGTGAGGCAGTCTACAGATCTACAGCTTCCCACCCCATCCGTGAACACCACATGTGTGCCGTGGCCAACCTCCCACTGAATGCAATTCAGACGGTGCTGAAGTAACATGTTTACCAGAGTCAGCTTATGGGTCTTAGTCATAATTGTACCTGGTCAAACAGGGGGGTGACATCAGGACAAGAGACTTAGGCCACAGTTCTTCACAGGTGCATCAATGGCATAATTGAGTGCTGCTCAGAAAGAGCACTGAAGACTTGCTAGTTGCTCAAAGACCTGGAGCATGGATCAAACACTGCATGTGTTCGCATATATGAAGTGCGACGCGCATGTGCAGTAAATTAGGCATCTTGCCATTCGCACAAAACGGCTAACATGGTGAGCTGTTATGTAAATAAGTATTAAGGCTGACTGAGTGGTATGGGGCATGCTTAGGAAGTGGGGAAGAGGCCAGGAATGCGGGACATAATCTCATAATCTAAATGCAGCAGGACAGCGGGTTTGGCCCCCCAAATCAGGGCTGTCCCGCTTAAATCGGGACAGTTGGCTGGTATGCTTAGCATCATCTAGCCTCTGAGGTGTCAAGTTCTGGATGACCCACTTAAGAAGTCAGTGGAGAAGAAGAGGGGACATGGCTCTTCCCCTGATTAATGGGATAAGTAGTATCAAAAAGAACACCTAATAACCACCCACTTTTCTCATTATGGGCAGAAAATCCTAATAGGTCATATGAATTTTGCCGTTGTGTCGATTCATAAATTAATCTCTTCAGTCAACCATAGAAGTTATGTCCGTGGATGCAGACATGACAGTTGCTGGCAGTCTTTTTCAAACTGTAGCAAGCAGACTGCATTAGCCTTTAAGCACCAAATATGCATAACTCTTTGCCAGGCAATGTGATGAACTCCCTTTTGATTCTGTGCATTGAGCAGTGTTTAAAGATCTGTGATCCTGCTATCAACAGTCATGTCTGCCTCACATACATGTTCCAGTACCTCTAACTGAACAATTGCTGTGGGTTCTGGGATAAGAGGTGACTTTCACTTCCGAGCCCTTTATCAAGGCACCTTAGGTAGCATTAGCATTACCCTTGGCTACAGGTCGCTACCAAAATTACTGTACAATTTCCTTTTTAAGAAGAATCTTTCCATTCTGGATTCTCATTTTTGAACTTGCTTAGAGGAGAATTACATTTTTTTTTCTGCTAGAAGACTTTCAATTCATAATTCACTACAGGCCACTATATTTTCCTAACCCTTTAAAGACTAGAGGGGTGTGTAAAGCATTTGAAGCAATGCACTGCACACCCATCTTGTTCCTTTAAGTGCTAATAAAATGTCATCTGGTTTCTAAGGATTTTTTATAAGTCATAATGGAATAGCAATATAAATATACATGTATCTTTTTTTTTTGTTTGTTTTTTTGTTTTTTTTGTAAAAAAAAAAAAAAAAAAATCACTGCCCTTTTAAAGAAGCAGCACAGGGTCCACACAAGAGCTATGATAACGGAGTCTCCATGCTGTACAGCTGCTCTGTTAATGCCCTCCCCCCCCCCATTTGCCTTGAAGGGCTGGTGACATCCAGTCTGAGGGAGGCATTTATCCTCTCATTCACGTTGAATCCTACACAAACCACATATTGGTGAATTCCCAGTTAATGGCCTTTTACAATGAAAAGAGAAATTTCCCATGTCTGTCTTATGGGGTGCTGATGTCACCCAACATTATATGCAAGGCCAACAGGAGATGAACACAGCAGCTTTGAGCTATGGGAACTCTAATCCATAGCTGTTTGTGACATAGTCAATGACTTAAAAGGGTCGCGTGTGAACCTTTTGCTGCTCCTTTTACCTCTTGTTAACAACTTCTCCAATGCATTGCTTGTATAGTTGGACTGTTCTAGCAACCAAGAAGTTAGAAGATATATACTCTAAGGATAAGACACAGTGCTCTTAAGTTATCAAAAGGATTTTTCTAGGTAGGTGTCCTTCAAACAGCAGTTAGTAACTTTTTCACTTATAGTTTTTGTTTGGATTCAATCTGTTTTAGTAAACTAAATGTTGTTTCAGTTTGATAAGAATTTGTGACCCTTACAGCCCATTCAAGTCAACTGCAGCCCATCATTGTGAGGCAATGTGATCTAGAGCCAGACTTCAGCAGAGGTCACTATTCACAGAAAACTGCAGATATAATTAAAAATATAGATACTGTGGGGCGTGAGGGAGGGGTATGACGTGATGCTGCACGCCGCATCTTTATGATGAGCCGGAATGCTCGTTAGCTTGTAGGCCCGAGGAGGAGATGCCTACCCCTCATGGAATAAGGCTGGAGCTGTTAGGCTGCTCCCGGGAGACGCCATCGTGCTGATGTGGACGGCTGTATAGCTGGGAAGTGGAGGCGCGGAGTTGGACTCGGCTTTTCAGAGGCGATGGGATATGCGTGTGATGTTCTGTGCCAGTTTGGGGTATGAGAAGGTTGCTAGCTCCGTATAACTCCCCCTCTCTCTCGAAGAGGATAATATTCTGGAGAGATGTACAGATTATGGGTTTAATGTGCCGTGTTGATTCAGGAGGTGGGAGTCTTGTCAGTGACAAACGGCTGAAGAAACCTTTATTCAGATGGTGATAGATCTGGGACTGTGAATACTCTGGTGGTAACTAAACACGATTTACCCTGCATAAATTGCTTTTTTCTCCTCAACAGGATAATAACACTACCTTCTTTTTTTTTTCCCCTTGGAGGCATCCGATTGAGGTATGATATTATATGGAGATAGAAGTTGTTTGTTTTTTGCCTTGTATTTTTGAATATTGAAATGCTGAGCTGAGTGGAAATAGAGTGGAGAAGGTTTCTACTGTAAAGCTGAAGCTAACAGAGATGTTATGAGATTATACTCAGACTGTATAAAGAGATAAGGGATGTGAAGGCATATAAATGGAAGGTAGCATAAACTGTCCTGAAAAGGGTGAGAGGAGAGGGGGAGAGAAGCAAAAGAGCTGGGAATAGTATTGGATTGAGGAGAAGAAGGAAAAACAGTTCTACCCTGGTATAATATAACTGCAAATAAGGTAAAATATAATTGAATAAATAGACATGGCAAATAGAAACCCTCAGGAACAAAAGTCCCTCTCCAAGAAGGAAAAGGAAAAAAGGAAGAAGCAGGAGAAGATGCGTTCTAATTTTTTCTCGCCCCAGGCAGATAAGAGTGTGGTGGAAGGATGGCAGAGTATTACCCCAAGTCTGGATAAGGCCAATAAGGAAGTTAGAGAAGTGTCACAACAGCTGGTATTACTGGAGACGGTTGAGCAGAAAATTGTTACTCCAGAGTATATTAAAATGTGTTTTGAGAAGTAGCTGGTTCAAATAAAACAGAAAATACAGGAGAGTATGGTTGGCTTTAAGGAGGAGTTGATGTCTGTATGCCAAAAAGTAAAGATTAATGAGAAGATGGAAACCTTGGAGTTTGATATGGAATCACAGAGAGAGATAGACAATGATGAAACAGCAAAAAAGTTTTCAAGCTTTGGAGATTAAGATGGTGGAGACTGAGGACTGATCTAGGAGAAATAACTTAAGGCTTTGAAACATCCCAGAAGATATTATACAAGAGGATATGGAGGGTTTCTTGGCTAGGAGTAATTTTGTATGAGAAGGAAAACTTTTTGGAGAGATAGCATAGGTTGCCCAGGCCAAGATCCCTCCCAGCGGACACTGTTAGGGATGTTATGATATGTTGCCATACATTCAAGTTAAGGGAGAGAATTGTTAGAGCTATTAGACAACATACATTTAAAGAAGAGATGTATTAGAATATTAAGATATTTCCAGATCTTTCATTTCAGACAAGAGGGGCTAGAAAGTCCTTTTTACCTGTGATGGCTCTTTTAAGAAAGCATAATATTAGATATAGATGGGGGTTTCCCACTACGCTAATTGTAATATTGGAGGACTGGAACGAAAGTTTTGAGTCAGTGGAGTTAGCCATGCAGTGGTTAGTGCAGAGCTCATATAATTGAGGGGGATAGGAGAGGGGGATGAAGAGGGGAAGGGGGGAAAGGAAGGGTTAAATAGGGGATTTAGTTAGGTTAGTGGAATTAAAGGTTTTAAGGTGGAGCTGAAAATTGATAGGATGTGGTATATAGTTGCATGAAGGTTTAAAAAGAAAGGTATATAATCACTAAAGTTAAAGTGGGGAATTAATGATTAGTTGAATTTAAGATACTAGAAAGGAGTCTAGAACAGACAGGAAGGTGAAGGGATTCCACAAAGGTGTAAAGTAAAGGTATTAAGCACAATAGTTAATGGGGGGAATCATTAAGAAATTTGATTCACAGAGATTAGTATTGAGTTTTAAAGGAAGTTGTAGAGATTTCACTAAAGATTATAGATGAAAATGGGAAATTTAAGACGGGAGTTTTTTTTTTTTTTCTCCTCTCTTTCTTATCTCCTCTTCGGGTAACACGGGCGGGGGTGAAGGCTCAATTTTCTATCATCCAGTGGTAGTTTTGCTGGATGGTTTATGGGCCCTGTGTGAGGGGGTACTGTACACGGGACTCTGAAGGAGGGCATGGGGGGCTCAACCCTGGAGGTTAACGTCCAGAAATGGGCAAAGGGTTTTATATGTTTTAAATGTTAATGTATGTGTCGTGATGTGTGTAAAAGAAAAGTTAGAGATTAGAATCGATCTTGATAATGGTTAAAATCATATCAATTAATACCCGGGGCCTAAATTCCCCATTTAAACTTACTATACTGTTTGATTTCCTCAGGCGGGAGAGGGCACAGATTGTGTTTCTGCAGGAAATGCAGTGGAGGAAATCAGATAGTAAGAGGTTTATTCCAGATAGGTTTAAGCATGTTTTTTGTTCCTCATTAGAGAACAGTAAAAAAAGAGGTGTTGCTATACTTATTAGTACTGAGTTAGAAGCAAAAATAACATATCAGGAGGCTGATGAGGAAGCACGGGTTTTGATATTGATTGTTGATACACAGGGGGAAAGATATACTATGACCAACATATATGCACCTAATGGATCATCTAATGTTTTTTTTTTTTTTGAGCGACATTTGGAGAGAATTGGTCGAATAAAACAAGGAAAGTTATTATTGGCTGGAGATTTCAACCAAATTCTGGAACCGGAGTTGGATAAGAGAACATTTAATTTGGAGGGTAAAAATAAATATTTGAAGCCTCAGGCAGCTCAGTTTAGAAAAATAGTAAGGAAATATGATCTTCTGGACATATGATGTATATTTCATCCTGAACAAAGGGATTATACATGTTTTTCGAAAATATACTGCTCATATTACAGGACTGATTTATTTTTAGGAGATGATGCGATAGTAAGTAAGGGTAAAAAAGTACTTATCCAAGATATCAACTGGTCGGACCATAATGCTTTGATTCTGGAACTTTGTACAGATAATTATAAAGGTAATAGAACAAGCTGGAGGTTAAATGAACATTTATTATTTAAAAAAGAAAATAGACAGTATATAGTGGATGTTTGTCACGGTCTTTAGATGAACACTCAGACAGGATGGTAAGGTTAAAATGACTTTATTGAAAGAGAGCAAACAAAGAATAAGGCCCTGGGGCCCACAAGGCAAATCACACAATGATATACAAATACACAATAGCAATAAGTCTGCAGTACTAAATAAGTGGACTGGAACAACAGGTTAACAGCTAGTAGAGAGACTCCTGACAGGATTAGTGAGGTTGAGGGCAACCCGTTGGAGAGCTGACCAGGTGAACGTACACCGGGGGTGCTCATGAAACGGAACTGACACTGCCCAAACACCTGGGCACCAAACCCTGAGAAGCAAAACCACACTGGCCCAAACTGTTGGAAATGGCAACGAGGCAACTTTGACCCAGACTCGGTCCCAAACTACTGGGCAACCATGGAGTGGCAATGCTACCCCCAGGAAGGGTAACTGAGACCAAGGTAGCTGCTAGAGACAGACCCTAGAACGCTAGGGGTGGATTGAGGCGACAATAGGCAACTGTAATACAACCAGTGACCACACAACCTGCAGTATGGAATGTGGAACGCTGGCTCTAGCTCGAGGTACTGCAGAGAGCAGTGTAAGCCCTTCCCTGGACTATCCAGGTATCCACGGGGTTAATGGTCAACGCCCAGCGACTTACTGAAAAACTCCCAGAGGGAGTGAGCACAGCGTAACAGGTAGGAAGGCCACAGAAAGAGAGATCAGAATAACAGTCAGTGTTAGAACACCTGTACTGGTACTTCAAATGTGCACACCGCTAGCAGCGGTTATAGGAGCAGCTTAAGCCCAAGCTTAGCCTTTGGTCGACAAGAAACAGCACCACGTGGCACACCACCACAGACAATGCAAAGCCCAGTATCACGATGGCCGCCAGGGGTCACCCAGAGCACAAACGGACACAGTTGGTACCGGAGCCGGTTAACCAAACCGGAGACAGTAATCGAACTGAATAGAGCCACCAGCGGTCAGCCCTGGAACGAGTCCATTGGCCAGATACAGTCGACAATGGAGCGTGTCTCAGTCTGAAGTGGTCAGACAAGGAGCAGTACACAGCCAGATGTAGTCAGCAACGGAGCGGGTTCTTCAGCCAGCAGCAATCAGCAACGGAGCGGGTTCTTCAGCAGGATACGGACAGCTACTGAGCGGATTCTTCATCCAGATCCAATCAGCACGGAACGGGTTCTCAGCCAGGATACAGTCAGCAATGGAGCGGATTCTCGGCCCGATACGGTCAGCAATGGAGCGGGTTCTCAGCCAGATACGGTCAGCAATGGAGCGGGTTCTCAGCCAGATACGGTCAGCAATGGAGCGGGTTCTCAGCCAGAATACGGTCAGCAATGGAGCGGGTTCTCAGCCAGAATACGGTCAGCAACGGAGCGGGTTCTCAGCCAGAATACGGTCAGCAACGGAGCGGGTTCTCAGCCAGAATACGGTCAGCAATGGAGCGGGTTCTCAGCCAGAATACGGTCAGCAACGGAGCGGGTTCTCAGCCAGAATACGGTCAGCAACGGAGCGGGTTCTCAGCCAGAATACGGTCAGCAACGGAGCGGGTTCTCAGCCAGAATACGGTCAGCAACGGAGCGGGTTCTCAGCCAGAATACGGTCAGCAACGGAGCGGGTTCTCAGCCAGAATACGGTCAGCAACGGAGCGGGTTCTCAGCCAGAATACGGTCAGCAACGGAGCGGGTTCTCAGCCAGAATACGGTCAGCAACGGAGCGGGTTCTCAGCCAGAATACGGTCAGCAACGGAGCGGGTTCTCAGCCAGAATACGGTCAGCAACGGAGCGGGTTCTCAGCCAGAATACGGTCAGCAACGGAGCGGGTTCTCAGCCAGAATACGGTCAGCAACGGAGCGGGTTCTCAGCCAGAATACGGTCAGCAACGGAGCGGGTTCTCAGCCAGAATACGGTCAGCAACGGAGCGGGTTCTCAGCCAGAATACGGTCAGCAACGGAGCGGGTTCTCAGCCAGAATACGGTCAGCAACGGAGCGGGTTCTCAGCCAGGATACGGTCAGCAATGGAGCGTAGCAGCAGGAACTCTGGAACAAACTCGTAGTCAGGCAGGCCAGGTCATACACGAATCAGCAAAGCGTAGAATAGACTCAGGAACTCGTACACCACGAAAGGGCGCCTAAGGCAGGACATCCCAGGGTATATAAAGGCAAGCCCAGTGTTAGCAATTAAGACCAGCCAATCAGAAAGCTGCAGAGAATTAAGAATGTCGCCGCTCAGCAACAGAAGCACGGGCACCGTAATAGTGTTACAGAGAAGTATTTTGAGGAAAATCAAAATGGAGAAGTATCTTTGCCAGTAGTATGGTGTGCATATAAATGCGTGATTAGAGGACATTTCATTAACTTAGGTACTATAGAAAGAAAAAAAGGGGTCTTTCCATATCAGATTTATATTTAAAATACTATAAAATATCGCAAGATAATAAGGAATCTCCTAATAGAGATAAAACAAGATAATTAATGGAGATAAAAAACAAAATTAATGATTTGCTTATAGAGCAATTGTTTAAAGGGATAGTAATACTTCATTTTAACTTTATTTTATTTTGTAGGCATTAAAGAAACATGAAGAATGAAACCTTTATGGTTTAAGAGATATTCACAAACAAAGTATCCCCCCCCTGTTCAACCAGATCAGAAGGGAGATGCCCAGGTAGACTGCAGAGAGGGACAATCTTCAATTAAGATAATGGAAAAAGCTGAAAAACTTGTCAAGGGGGGAAGGGCTTTCATTGTTTTCATACAAAGAAAATTGTCCCCTTCTGTTATCTGTACTGTCATACAACCAGACTCACAGCTGAGAAGAGATGGCTTACACTAGGTAAAAGGGGCGGGGAGGGGAACTTTGCTTGTGAATATCTCATAAACCATAAAGGTTTGAGAGATAAGACTTATATAATTCTTCATGTTTTTTTAATGCCTACAAAATAAAATAAAGTTAAAACGAAGTATTACTATCCCTTTAAAGTTTTTAATTTGTATTATAGAAGTAATAGAGTAGATAGGATCTTATCTAATAGGTTTAAAAGGAAAAAAA
This sequence comes from Rhinophrynus dorsalis, assembly GCA_037306005.1. Taxonomy (NCBI): domain Eukaryota; kingdom Metazoa; phylum Chordata; class Amphibia; order Anura; family Rhinophrynidae; genus Rhinophrynus; species Rhinophrynus dorsalis. The sequence goes on along the minus strand of CM074725.1, from coordinate 149,747,861 downwards.
ACAGACAAGGAGGGTAAATAGGATTAGAACAGAGAGAGAACTATGTTTGACCCCAGAAAAAATAGGGACTGCCTTTAACGAATATTATAAGGCTTTATATAACTCAGGAACAGGTATAGATCAAGATCAACCACATAAATATTTCCAGAATAGGGATATGCCAACGGTGTCTGATTATCAACTGGCACAGATTAGTAAACCTATTTCGGTAGAACAAGTAAAAAAAAAAAAAAAAGGCTATAATTAAATTGAAAATAAATAAGGCTCCAGGGCCGGATGGCTTTGGCAATAAATTCTATAAAGTATTTAGTGATGTACTTGTTTAAAGGATGATGGATACTTTTAACGAGGTTATTAGAATTCGTTCTTTTTCTGCTGATGTGTTAAGAGTGAATATAGTTCCCATACTCAAACCAGATAAAGATCCGGAGATTCTTGCAAATTATCACACCATTTCCCTTTTAAGCGGGGATGTTAAGATCCTAGCGGAGAGGATTAAGAGGGTGGTGATGGATTTGGTATCCCCGGATCAGGTGGCTTTTGTCCCGGGAAGAAAAGCTGCAGATAACATCAGAAGAGTGGTGGACATCTTTGATGTCGCACGTAGATCTGGGTTGTCCCTTCTGGCTGTAACTGTTTGTTCAACACTCAGACACAGTGGCTTAGGATAAAACACAGTTTTATTGAAACAAACACAATAATAATTACCCTTACCGGGCTATAGCGTATCTCAGCAGAATTATACAGGTGCAATGCAGGACTTAGATACATATGCCTACACAGGCCCAGTATAATAGGAAGTGAGAGCGTTCATATACTGTCACAGGTCAGGCATGATAGGGTGAGTACCCAGAGTAGCAGCACAGCATGAGTTAAAGTCCCAATAGATATAATCAGTCTCTGTTGTGGTGAGTTCTCAGTAACGCCCAGTATGATGGAATAACAGCGAATAGGAGACTGTAGTGCTAGAATGGAGACAGAGCACTGGGTAATCTGCCGGAGCAGAGCTGAGACTTATACCTACTGCCGTAGCAGTAAATGGAGGCCACAATAATACTCTGCAAGAGCTGAACGGAATAGAGCCAATGGCACCCTGCCGGAGCAGTAACTGAGGCAACAGTACTCTGCAAGAGCTGAACGGAACACAGCCAATGGCACACTGCTGTAGCAGTAACGGAGGCAACAGGGTTTTCTGCAAGAGCTGAATGGAAACGCAACCAATGGCGCACAGTCGCAGCAGTAACTGAGGCAACAAGGAGTACTGCAAGGGTTAATGGAAGGCTCAACCAATGGCACACTGTCGTAGCAGTAACGGAGGCAACAGTGAAGCTCTGCAAGAGTTAACGGGAGGCCCAGCCAATGGCCCACTGCCGTAGCCGTAACGGAGGCAACAGTAAGCTCTGCAAGAGTTAACAGAAGGCTCAGCAATAGGTACACTGCCGTAGCAGTAACGGAGGCAACAGTGTGCTCTGCAAAAGTTAACGGGATGCTCAGCAATAGGTACACTGCCGCAGCAGTAACAGAGGCAACACAGAACACTCTGCCAGGTAGGCCCAGTCAACCAGAAGTCAGAATGTCGCCCAAGCGACACATCGAAGCAGGAACAGGAGAGCCGGGCTGGATCACGGAGCAGGAACGTCAGACAAGCCGGGTCAGGTCACGGAGCAGGAACGTCAGCCAGGTCGGGTCGAATCACGGAGCAGGAACATCAGCCAGGTCTGGGTCGAATCACGGAGCAGGAACGTCAGCCAGGCCAGGTCGAATCACGGAGTAGGAATGTCACACAAGCTGGGTCAGGTCACGGAGCAGGAACGTCACACAAGCTGGGTCAGGTCACGGAGCAGGAACGTCACACAAGCTGGGTCAGGTCACGGAGCAGGAACGTCAGCCAGGCCGGTCGAATCACGGAGCAGGAATGTCACACAAGCCGGGTCAGGTCACAGAGCAGGAACATCACACAAGCTGGATCAGGTCACAGAGCAGGAACGTCAGCCAGGCCAGTCGAATCATGGAGCAGGAACCAGAAGCAGAGTAGTCTAATGGGCCAAGTCAGTACACGAGAACACAGCAACTCAAGTCAGCACTGGTACAGGAACACCATGAAAGGGCAACAGACAGGTGCCAGAGCCCAGTATAAAAAGGCCATACTGGGCGGGCCAAAACATAGCTCAGCCAATAGGAGCGCATCGCACAGAGACTGACAGAAAGCACGGGCACCGTGATACTGGCCCTGTCACTGGACGCAGAGAAATCTGCAGATAACATCAGAAGAGTGGTGGACTTCTTTGATGTTGCATGTAGATCTTGGTTGTCCCTACTGGCCCTGTCACTGGACGCAAAGAAAGCCTTTGAGAGGGTCAGATGGGACTTCCTGGGACAGGCATTGAAGGCTTGTGGGTTGAGGGGCAGTATATATGATGCCATTATGGCTCTGTAACCTTATCTGTCAGCCAGGACAGTTGGACCTGGAATTGACGCAGAAAGGTTCTCGATCGGTAATGGCACATGGCAGGGGTGCCCTTTGTCACCCCTGCTGTATGTATTGTCGATCGAGCCATTGGCTAGAGACATCCAGGAAAATCTGGATGTTGTCAGTTTTAGATTAGATTCAGTGCAGTGTAAGATTAACTTGTCTGCGGACAATGTCTTTATTCTTTTGGAACAACCGAAATTTCCTCTGATAGGACTGATGAGAGTAATAAGACACTATTGTAAATACTCTAACTATAAATTAAACATTAAATTTATAGGTAGTGCTATCATTTTTTTAAGTCAGGAAGAGATATTGGATATAAAAAAATAGTTATGATTTTGTTTGGGCTAAGGATAGTATTATATATCTGGGGATTAAGATCGCTAAAGATCCCTGTAAGATTGTAGAGTTGAATTTTCTGCCATTAATAAAATCTACAAATAACCCATTATCTGTATTAGTTTTTTATCAAGCTTGACAATAAATGTAGCCACTAACCACCCTACATATTCATAAGGGGAGCATGTTTGATAGATTTTGGAACTTTCTCGCTAAAGAAAAAAATAGCTTGTACATATTTTGGCTAAGAGTGCAGTAAACAAAAATTTTTTTTGAGTTGTAACATTCTGTATTGTATTGCAGGAGAACAATGTTATTCCTGGTTTGATCTCACAGATTATTAACGTGAATAAAGGGAATTTGGAGATAAAACCAGTTACAAATTTTGTCATCTGCAATGAAACCGGCTTAAATATAGGTCCTAATGCATAACAGAAACCTGATTCTGGGTTAAACCAACTGCAGCATAGGGAGAAATAAAAAATCCTAAAATTTGCATTGATTTAAATTGAGCTTTTAACCCAGAAAATGTTAGATGTGTCTAATATATTGCAACCAGATTGCTTCCGGGGCTCTGAGCACAGATTATAATTGGTATGTGCTTATCCTTGACCTCCCAGTAGTTGATATCTGGAGGGAATGGCATCCTTTTGCCAGGGAATATAGTTTCTTTTCAACTCTCCCCAAGGATCAGACTCTAGACTGTATTATTTTCTCCTAGATGAGGTAATCAGATATACTGGAAATTCAGTCTCTTATGAAACCTAACCATGAACAGATCAGTTGGCAGCAATCCTTGACTTTATAGGAGCAGTAAACTCTCCTACACTAAACTAATTAAATGTTTGCTATGTGCCCCTGACTACTGTTAACTTACTTTAGTAGCTTGGGGGTTAATACATAGTGTTGCATGGCTGGTCCTACAGCCTCGTCTCCCTAAGATTAGGGAGAAGGAGTCTCCATTTCCTGTGTGTGATTGCTGACTGCTAACTGGTGCAATGGGAGTTGGAAGTGGCTTCTTAAGCTTCTATAGAGTCCAAATTCCATGATATTTCAACTCCGAAGCACTGACACAATGGTGGGTTGAGAACATCATTCCTAGCTCCTGTAGTATCAGTTGCTATTTAGATACAGGAAGTGGAGGCACCTTCTCTCTAGTCATAGAGAAGCACCGCAGGATTGTTAGTTTGACACTGTAAGTATTAACACCTGAGATACAGGAACAAGTTAGTGGTAGTCAAGGGCACATAGCAGTATTTTAATTTAGTTTATTGTAAGAGCGTTTACTTTAGTGACCCTGAGAGCCCAATATGGGGGTTGAATAGTACATACTATTAATGAATCAAGATATCAAGGAGACAGTTATCAAGCACTTTTTTTTTATTACTGCTTGGCCAAAGACAACACTGAACTAGACAGACCATAAGGCCACACTCCACAGAATACATATCTCTCTCAACCCAATGTAACTGAAACAGTGAAGTAAACGTAAAAATCTTCAAGGACCCCCTTGAAAATGTGCATGCCAGGAACTAGTGGCATAGCAAGTCATTGGAGGGCCCTGGTGCAAACATCACAAAAATATATTCAGAGGCATAAGTACAGCCTATTGGACTTTGGAGCAGATGGGGCCCTCTCAGATGCTGGGCTCAGGTACCACTGCACCCTCTGCACCCCTTGTAGTAAAGATTCTGCCAATATCAAAGCTGTACCCAGCAAAGAGTTCATGAGACATATCCTATATAATAATCCGCTACGATGTTTATCAGAAGCCGTCATGCACAGTAGAGACTGCCCGAACGCACAGAATGCTGGGAGTTCTGTGCTGGGAGCATTCTGTGCTTTTGGGCAGTCTCTTCAATGCATGACTGCATCGGCGGCAGGACGCAGATCAGCACAGGTCTCTTAACCCTTTGAGTGCCATAGGGGTACGCAACGCATTGCAAAGCAATACGTTGCGTACCCCTCTGGCACTCAAAGGGTTAACACCACATGGACCTTGGCCCATGTACACGGGCTTTTACACTAGTTGTAGCAATAAGTAACCAATGCTAGGAAATTACTACTACTGGTTCTTTTCCAGATTCTATGAATTTGACAGTCAACCATCAACCAAGTACACTACTTGTATATTTTATATTAAAAAAGTTACTTTTCCTTTAAATTGTACATACCTTATCATTAATTCAAAGTTAACTAACTTATTCTATATATTCTGCTCATGGCAGCCACTGAAGTATAAGATTTTGCCTTTATTTTATATTTTTCTATGGTTGGATGACTGTTCTTCCAAATCTCCACTGCAGGTTGTTGAGAAAAATGTTGATCCGGAGGTCTTGCTGCTACCTTACCTGAGGAAGAACCGTATCCTTACAAATTTGCATGATGCTGTCTGTTTTTCATATTTATATAATTCCCAATATGAAAGATCCAATTTCTCTTACTTCACTTGATGACAAATAAATAATAAAAACTTACTGTCTTGCATGTTGGTGGCTAGTAGAACTCCAGCTATGAGCATTGCCGATAAACTCACAAACATTAAAAATTGCAGTTTGTTTTTTGATACTTCTCTGGGTCTGGTAATTTTTGTTTCTTCTGCCCAAATATTCTTCTAAACCTCCATATGATGATCAAACAAAATTCATCTGAAAATGCATCATGAACAGAGAATGTTGGTTCTGCTCTGTAGCATGGGAGAGCGGAAAACAAGGACTCTTCCCAGATGACAAGAAACGTGTTAACCCTCTTTGCTTTTCATTTATTTGCATGTAAGTAAAACATGTGAAGATAAAAACAAACAAACAACAATAAAAAAAGAGAAACAAAAACCTATTTTATTTGCATACATTACCATACTATTACGTTTTTTCCTAGGAGGCACTGCCCCATGCAAGTAAAGCAATATAACTGCAAGATATTTTGAATTTGCCAACGTTATGTAAAAATAAACACAAAACGATTAACGTTTTGCATTTGTTTAAAATATTAGATTGAGTTGGCCATGATTTTCTTGATGCATGTCAGTTCTTAGACCTGTGGTCAAAGTAGAATTATTTAATGTACATTGATTGTCAATATTCTCTCTAGAATCTGTAAATGTTTTCCTTTAACTGTGTTCCTGATAGTTCTTCTCACGGGAACTAAATATGGCTGTGGAGGTGGCGGATGTGGTGCCTGTACAGTGATGGTATCAACCATCCATCCAGTCTCTAAGAAGATCCTGTATCCTTAAATTGCCTTCCAGGAGGGAATGTATTCCTATCACTGCAGTGACTGTATTTTCTATGGGTAATATCCAATCCAATATATATGTACTAGTTGAAGAGCCAGTTAAACCGGCCACAGTGCCACTGCCAGCCATCGCGGGGCAGTCATGCACAGTAGAGACTGCCCATGCCGTGGCTGATACAGTGCCAGCTGGTCGCATTGCAGCCATGCTCAGTAGAGACTGCCCGTGCCTTGGCTGATACAGAGTCTCTGTATCAGCCTTGTTACTGGCAATCTCTACTGCACATGACTGCAGCACACGCAGCAGTCTCTACTGCTCATGACTGCGTCATTACACATGTTTTAGCCAATTATAATATAGAAAAAGGATATATATATTAAATATTATAGAGCGAAACATATTTATTTCTGGAGAGGATGCCGTCATGGCACTTGGTACACAAACCCAGGTGCCAGATCAGCCTCATCCTCTGTTACCATACCTGCTTAATCACAGACAGGTAATCAGCAGCTCAGTTATTGTGAATTATATACCTGTGTTTAATTAGGGATATCCTTAAAATATGACCTGTTGATTTTCTTCGGAACTGGAATTGGAAACCACTGCTTTAAATAACATCCCCACCCTTTTTCTGTTGCTATTATTTAAACACAGCACAAGACAGCAGATCATTATATGGCACAAGTGAAGTATACAGTAATCTAGATCAGGGGTATCTAAGTGTGTTTTAAGATATTTCCTGCTTGAGCACAGATCTGTCAGAATCCATAACTGATTAACTCTACTTAGTCAGGAAATCCTTAAAACCTTACCTATTTGCATCCCTTGAGGACCACACTCAAACTCCCTTGCTCAAGTTTTTGAGCATGCATATATACAGGGTATTTGATAATGTAATTCTCAATGATTCTTAACCCTTCCAAGGCACTACTCAGCCAATGCCTGCCTTCTGCCCATCTGCTCCCTGCATGGTGCAGCTGTAACCACTGTGGAGGGGATTGGAAGCACAACCACCAGACTACACCCAGTGCAGGTACTGAAGCAGTGACTGAATTCAAATGTAATGTAAATCAGTGGGAGTCAATTGCTGGACCTCCATCTGTTTGGACCTACAACCCCCATCATCTCTTATGGTCATTGTAGTTTCAAACAGCTAGAGGTCCATCAACTGACTACCCCTGATGTAAATATTAGTACAGTCTTTAAAGGGATAGTAATACATCGTTTTATCTTTATTTTATTTTGTAGGCATTAAAAAAACATGAAGAACGATATAAGTCTTATCTCTCAAACCTTTATGGTTTAAGAGATATTCACAAGCAAAGTTTCCCCCTCCCGCCCCTTTTTCCTAGTGTAAGCCATCTCTTCTCAGATGTGAATCTGGTTGTAAGACCAGACAGATAACAGAAGGGGACAATTTTCTTTGTATGAAAACAATGAAAGCCCTCCCCCCACTTGACACGTTTTTCAGCTTTTTCCCTTATCTTAATTGAAGATTGTCCCTCTCTGCAGTCTACCTGGGCACCTCCCTTCTGATCTGGCTGAACAGGGAGGGGGGGGATACTTTGCTTGTGAATATCTCTTAAACCATAAAGGTTTGAGAGATAAGACTTATATCGTTCTTCATGTTTTTTTAATGCCTACAAAATAAAATAAAGATAAAACGAAGTATTACTATCCCTTTAAAATCTGAATATCTTACAAATTATACATGTTTTTGCTTCTATTGTAGTAGCAATCTTCCTATATTTCAATGCAAATTATTTATATAGTTTTATGGCTCATATACCAATGCAGTTACCTACTTCAGTAGTTAACTCATGCAGTAGAACTATGTTTTGTGTGAAATCTATGTGGAACCTTAGCCTTAAGGATAGAAGGGGTGTTCAGTGCATTGAAAACATGGTGTTACAAAAGGCATATAGGCAATAGGGGAATTGGTAATGGTGAAATGATGTTAAATCACACTGTGAGTGCTATGGGACAAGTTTACGGAGCTTGCTGGCATGAGAGTTTTTTTTTACTGGCGGTGTCCAAGTTCAATCCTCAAGGGCCACCAACAGGCCAAAATTTAAAGGGATAGTAATGTTTCATAATAAAAGCAGTTCTAATTAATCATCATAGTATTTGGACTTTGGAGAGTGTTATTTCAATTCTGTCAGAGTTGTAGTTCAAGAGTAATTCAATGACAAAGTATCCCCCTCCCGCCCCTTTTACTGATGTAACACTGCTCAGCCAGAGCAGAAGGGAAGTGCCCAGATAGATTGCAGAGAGGGACAATCTTCACTTAAGATAAGGGAAAAGCCTGAAAACTTGTCAAGGGGGGGCAGGGCTTTCATTGTTCTCATAGGAAGAAGTTTGTCCCCTTCTGTTATCTGTCTGGTCTATGGACTGCATTCCACATCTGAGAAGAGATGGCTTACACTAGGTAAAAGGGGCGGGAGGGGAAACTTTGCTTGTGAATATCTCTCAAACCTTAAAGGTTTGAGAGATAAGACGTATATCGTTCTTCGTTTTTTTTTTTAATGCCTACAAAATAAAATAAAGATAAAGCGAAATATTACTATTTCTCTGATTTAAGCATAGGTGAGTTACCATACTCAGTAGTTCATTTATTTTTATTGGTCCCCTCTGCTCAAACTGGAAAAGCCTTAAATCCTGGACATTTTGGTAACTCTTGAGGACTGAATTTTGGCTCCTCAACTGTATCACTTACTCTGACTTGCAGCTGTTGGCATTAGAGGCTAATACTGCACTAGTCAATTTATACAGTCCCCACATTACCGAGACGAACAAGTGCAATTTGTGGTCAAACAAAGTGAACCATAGAGGACAAATAAAACATCGCATTGACTTAAATGAGACTATTAACTCCTTCTCAATACATTATAAACTTCTGGGGGTTAAAGACTTATTTAAATTAATGGGAATTTTGGTATTTTTTATTTGAGTCCCTATGGTGTTCTTGTTTTGCTTCAGAATTGCTCAAGTTTTCATCTAAAAATACAACCCTTAGTGAAATGGTTGGTGGGAATTGGAGAGTCAGCTTGAGAGTCAAAGCTGGTAGGACATGATGGGTGTTGTAATGAATGACCGAATTGTACTTTGGTAGAAATGTCCTGGAAACCAACAGTTTTGGAGAGATTCTTGAGGACTGGAGTTGGGAATACCTTAGTTACTAGTCTCTGACAACCAAGGGTTTAACAGTTTGGGTGACAGAAGATTGCCTAATACATTGATCCACTGCCTGTTGGACAGCCCTCTGGCACAGTTAAACCCTTGGTTGTCCGAGGACGCTAATAAAGGAATTCCCAACTCTGCTGGATCTATAGCTGTTATAGACTTCAACTTCATCCTCTTCCATTACACAGTTTAGTATTTTAATTTTGCAGACAGAAGAGTTAAAAAAAAAAAAAAAAGTTCAAGGCAAACCTTTTCACTGTCATTTTACTTTACTGCCAGCATGTTTTTCACCATTCACCCATATACACAGATCTGGGTAGAACATGTTAATTATTACATAACCACACAAAGTTAAATAATGAAAGCAAATGGGATTTGTTTTAGCTTATGCATACATTATGGCATCTACAAGTTCAGGTAAAAGTGGCCAACCAATTAAAAGCCAAAAGAAGCATATTTAAATCTGTATTTAAGAGGAACTATCAAGACAGGACCATATGCAGAAGGCAAAACATCAGAAAAGTATCTGAACCATGGAGGGGGGGGTTGCAATATATATTTTGATTACTTTTTATAGGAGAGGGAGCCCTTTCAAGTCAGAGTTCATTTTCCTATTTGTAGTGAGACTGTGTGCCTAAACAAATCAGACTTGCTTTAACATGCCTGTAGATAATTGCAAAGAAGAAAGAGAAAAAGGCACTGCGCACCAAAATGGATGTACACTATATGGAATAGAGGGGGTGATATGTACAATAAAAATAATGTAAACCTGACAGCTAATTGAAATAGAGATTCAGAATAGCATCTACATACATGCACTCCAGGATGGTTTTATTACAAAATAACAATATTTGAAAAGCTGTCCCTATATCTTATAAACGGGTAGTAACTCCTCATTCTTATGCTGCTAGTCTTTTAGTCAATTCATGCACCCAAAGGTTCACTGAAGACTCCTCATGGTACATGCAAAGCAAGAAAAATAAGGAAGGGGTAGACATTGCATATTATAACTTACTACACTTAGAGGATATACTTTGTGCTGTCTACCCCTTCCTTCTTTTCTTGTAGATAATGGCACACAGCTACTTTATGTTAAAGGGATAGTAATGTTTCACAAAAACAGCAGCTCCAATTAATCTTCATAGTATGTGAGTCATATAGAGTGTTATTTCAATACTGTCCAAGTTGTAGTTCAAGAGTAATTGAATGATAAAGTATCCCCCTCCTTCCCCTTTTACTTAGTGTAAGTAGGGTTGCCACCTTTTCTTCAAAAAAATACCGGCCATGTCATTCCCTACATAGACTTAACATTGGACAGAAGCCAATTTTTTACCGGCCTGCCGGTAAAATACCGGCTGGGTGGCAACCCTAAGTGTAAGGCACCTCCACTCAGATATGGACAGCTCATAGCAAGGAACAATCTTCTTACTGTGAGAACAATGAAAACCCTGTTCCCCTTCACAGGTTTTTCAGCTTTTTCCCTTATCTTAGATGAAGACTTTCCCTCTCTGCAATCTACCTGGACACACCCTGCTGCTCTGAGCTGAGCAATGTTACATCAGTAAAAGGGGCAGGAGGGGGGTACATTATCATTCAATTACTCTTGAACTACAACTCTGACAGAATTGGAATAACACTCTCCAAGGCCCAAATACTATGATGATTATTTAGAGCTGCTTTTAATATGAAAAATTACTATCCATTTAAGGTGTGACAGCAGTTCAAGGTCTAAACTTGGAGAAGACTGTTTCGATGAATATTAGCAGTTCTCATCTTTTTGCTATTTTGAATACTTGAAGTGGTGGATTTACTTCTGAAAAAAACATGCTACCTTTTACTTTGCTCTATAGGTGTGAGATATTGAACATTTTAGGGACTGTATTCTATTGCAGGTGCTAAAATGTTACCACCCATTTTATCAAGTATTTTCCTATTGAAGACTATGGGGAAATGTGGAGATAAGCGTAGTGATAAAATTAGCACCTGCAATAGACTAAAAGTCTATTCTTTTGAGACCAGTTTTTGGGAAGTCATACTGAGGTGTGAGAATAATTAATTCCATACTTCTGATAAGGTTTATTCCATCATGCACTTCCAATAGAGGGTACAGGGTTGGATCCAAATGCAGGAGATAAGCGTTAGGCTGTTTTCTAAAAAAAACTGGACCATCTGTTACAATATCCTCACTTTGATGACTTTGATTGGACAACTATACTATCAATTTCAAATTCTTCTGCTTCTTTTATGGCTCCCAGGGGAGGTACTTGACACCCATGGCTATATATATTCGAGACCAATTTAATTTTCTTACCATCCCAAAGAGCTCCTTGTGACATAGAGTATTGGTTTGTAGCCCATTCGTGCTAGCAAACTTGGGAAGCAGGACATTTTGTAGCAGCTTTATTATAGAATGCTATGTTCTGGAAGTGGTTCTTACTAGGGGACTAGCATCATTATAGTGTGATAAAGGTTGGAGGTCCAGAATAGGCTGAAGCAGCACATTGATTCCACTAGTGAGTGGTCAAGCTTATTTCAGGTGATCCTTGTGCAGGAGCTCCACCATCTGTGCCAGTGTAGCTCTATAACATTGTTTCTATGAGGATACTGTCAGAACCTCTGAGGATCTACCACAATATTTGTGCCCTGAACGTTTGCTCACGTGACATTTTCAAATGAATCTCATTATATTGTATTCTAAACCTCCTGATGGCTAGAGAGATCTGCAGTGCATTGCTTTACAATGCATTAAATACCTCTGTCGCATTCAAGGGGTTAAATGTCATATTAAATCGGTGGTAAAGTTGGTTTCCACCAGAATGTCTCCTCTTTTGCTCTTTGGATTCAGGGAGCTAAAGAACTGTGTTTCTGTGACAATCCAACTGCACCATAAGGTGTAAATGAAAATCTCCATGAACTTTAAATTGGCCATGATTATTATGTAGGTGTCCAACAATTGTTCTACAATGTGTTGGAGACCTGTCTTGCTGTGTTAAAATTCCTGTTTAACTCGGTGATAATTCAGGGTATTTTTGTTTGTCCTCTATGGTGGACTTGGTTTGCCTCACAATTGAATCTCTTTAGCTTCCTGAATATGGCCCTTAGAATGAAATAAATGCTGTTTCCAGCAGCATATTCATAAACAACTGTTGTGAACGCTGTTAAGTCACTTGTAGCTAAGCTGTTTATCTGTAACTAAATCATACTGCTCTCTACAGGAGAGGATTGCCAAAGCTCACGGGTCTCAGTGCGGGTTTTGTACCCCAGGGATGGTGATGTCTGTGTATACATTACTGAGGAACCACCCAGAACCCACAATGGAGCAGATATATGAAGCCTTGGGAGGTATGAGATGGTTGCTTTGAGTCATTGATGTCAACAACACAAATTCAAATGTTCTGTTGTGTGGTCAAACATGAGATGTTAAATTTAGTCTGCAAAGGTCAAAACATTTTCAGATTTTTATAATAATGGTAACATTCTTTGGTTTAGGAAGATTTACTGGCCTGATTTAGTCAGAATTTTATCAGAAAACAGACTGATATTCTAACAATGCAAAGAGCGACAAAAGCGAGCAACAAAACAACATTTTCTTGTAGCAGTAACTGTTAAATTAGAGAACTAGTGCATGATCAGCATGGCTGGTAACTTGCCTGGTTTCACCTAGAGACTATTTTGTTTCTGATCTTTGCCATCCTAGATCCCCCTACAACCTCACCAAAGGAACAATTCCTCCCACACACACACACACTAGTTCCTCACATCACATATCATAACAGATAAGGTGTGAAGAAAAAATGCTCTTTGGAGAAATATGATGAGAAAAGTGAGGTGTTATGGGTAATGTGATATAGGGAACTAGAGTTTGTCGGAGGAATTGTTTATTTGCTGAGGTTGGAGGGGGATATAATCACTAGTTTCCGTTATATAAGTGACTCCCCATCATGTCAGTGCCATTTCACATAACTACATTTCCAGGAATAAGTTGCCACATCCACATGTTAAACACTTGTTTTTAAACACTGTGGCAAAGGTGTTTTTTTGTCTTTTTAGTCTTAGGGTGAGCTATTTCTTAAAGTACCCAGGTATGGTGATCAGAAGCACAACAATCAGCCAGATGCAATAATCCTTTGTCATTCATATGGAATGGTACACCAGAAAAGTCTTACTTAACTGAAAGATTTCTCATGTGTCCCTAACCACCTGTAGCATTGTTCAGTAGCTTAATACTTAACCAGTTGCATGGCCAATCCAATGGTGTCAAATGAGTTGGATGAAGCAGCTTCCACTTCTGGCACTGATCAGCAACTGGGAGCTGAGCCAGTGTGCATGCACATAATTCACCACTAAGAAGGCATTAACACCTTTGAGTGTAAGAGAGGTATCCATTACATTGTGACACAATACGTTGGATACCTCTCTGGTAATCAACACTTTAAATAACTTTTAGCCTTCTTCAGCTCTCAGATTTTCAGCATCGTCAATAACACTCTGCTTCAGAGCTTCACCAGCCTGGAATAATCCTTAAAAATAACTGTTTTTTAATATTTAAAAACAATGTATAACTGTATATACTTGTTTAGTTTCTCTAATTTTGTAAAAATGTAACTCTTTCCTATAAAATCTCCAGGAAATACTCCGAGAAATCTCAGTATGTTCTTCCTGGTAAAACATATTTTCTAAATAAATATCAGAGCATTGAGAGAAAAGCAGAGCTGTTATATTCAAGGATGGTGTTTTAGAGGAGCATTTGGGGTAGTTGATTTATTGGAGGAACATCTGACATTTTCTCATCTTTGGTTATAGTATCAAACAATGCATGAAACCGTGGGCCAACGCAGAAAGAAAATATGAGCAATTCTGGAACAAATCAACTGCACCATAGGGGACACATAAACATTCCCCAAATTACCATTGATTTTAAATGGGCTTTTAACACCTTGTATGCTATAGATGTTTCCAAAACCTTGGTGCAGCTGGTTTGCTTCAGAACTGTTCTTTTAATTCCTGCTTAAAGGGATAGTAATGTCTTATAGAAATAAAGGTAATATTGTAGCTCTTCAAAAAAACCTTTTATGGTTTGAGAGATATAAGGTGATAACGTTCCCCCTTCACTGATGTCAGCTGTAAAGCTGACAGCAAGAGATCTGTGTCGGCTGACTCGATGCAGCTCTTCAACAGAGCCAAAATACAGCGATCTACAAAGAAATACATAATTGGAACGGTCTACAAAGTGTGCCTGATTTGCAAGCACACTTTGTAGACCATTCCAATGAAGAATGTCTTGGCTCTTCTGAAGAGCCGCCTGCCGATCCTGGGAGCAGGATCAGCTTCTGACATCAATGAAAGGGGAGGGAGGGGGGATTTTATCACCTTATATCTCTCAAACCATAAAGGTTTGAGGGATCGGAGTGGCATTGATGGACTTATTTTTTTTAATACCTACAATATTACCTTTTAGATCTATAAGACATTACTAACCCTTTAATGCTCTTAGCTGTGTCCAGTAAGCTGATATTCTCATTGATTTTAAATGAGGCATTTTAACCCCTTGAATGCTAACGCTATCACCCATTGCATTGTAATGCAATACACTGTACAAAACTATAGTATTTGAAGGGTTAAAAGCCCTTTAATAAATTGGAATTTTTCATTTGTCTCCAATGGTGCAGATGGTTTGCTCCACAATTCCACCTCTTTTTAGCTTCCTGAATATGGACCCATATCAGATAAATAAAAGTAAATGAATAACAGAAATGTCAGTATAAAGGTAGCAGAACTTCACTAGAATTGATAAAAAAAAAAATATATAAACAGGTTGAGCCATGTTGGTTTAAACTTTAACTTTCTAATACTGTTCACAATGTATATCTACCAAAGCTATAATCATTTTTCCCTCTGTGGTAACAGTAGTTTATTCCCTTTTATAATGCAACCAAATTGTGTTCTACTCCGGTTAATATACCTTCCAAAAGTTGTAAAGACCAATGAACCCATTTACTAAAGATGCAACTCCAGAAAAATTAAAGTATTCTGGTTTATTTTGTATATTAATACTTACAAATGAGCTTCCGTATTATTGGGATCACGCCAGTGAATGAGCTTTCAAATATGCCGTTAGACTTTGCCAAGTCTTAGTAGGTGAAAGTAATGTTGTCTAATCTGAAGACATGTGCGTATGCAAACTACAGAAAAAATTGATAATACCACTGGTGATAAGCAGACTAAACAGACCCTTCATGATAAAATCAATAAAGCTTTATTTCAACATGATAAAAACGATCATACCTGCTGCATCTTGTTTATTAACTGTATCGGGGAAAGTCTTAAAGAGTGGCTTGATGTCAAAGGTGCAGGTACAAGGTCAACGTGTTTCACACCTCAGGGGGTGCTTGATCATCTCCCTGCTACAGCTAACACACAAGATGCAGCAGGTATGATTTTTATTGTGTTTAAATAAAACTTTATTGATTTTATCATGAAGGGACTATTTGATCTGCTTATCACCAGTGCGATTATCTTTTTTTTTTTTTTTTTTTTTCGTGATCAGCACGGTGAGGTGTTGTTGAAGCATTTCCCATGAAGAACATTGGTGTTTAAGTTACTAAGCTATAATTTCTCCTTTGAATACATATATGCCTATGAAGTCCGTTTTAGCCTAACATCACAGTTGGAGCAGTCTTATTTGTTGTTCCAGCATATGCAAACTACGTATGAACAAATAAAGTCCTGTTAATGCACACGTGCATATTTTTGGGTGTACTGTATGCAAGTATACAATACACTAGAATGAGAACTGCCACTGATAAATACAAGTAGGATTTTTGTAGTGATCAGTAGTTGACTGCTTTCTTGTTTACTTCGCAAATAAATCCCACAATCTTATTTGAGTCATGCAAATTGCCTCTATACTGCATTTTGACAGACTTGGCCCCCCTGGCCACTCCTGTCAAAATCTCTGCAAGGAGATGCAGGGGCTGCAGTGATCACACACGCAAAGCGCTCACTGCAATATGCTACATGCACGACAATATATGCAATACGCAAAATGCACAATGCAATATGCACAGACCACAATGGTATACTCTAAGGGCGAGATGTTCAGAAAGTGGTGGTAACTGAAATTTTCTGTAATCAGAATAAAAAAGTTCTTACACATGATCCGTCAATTCTCAGACATGTTTACGTCTTTTTTTGCATCCAATTCCGCCATCTCCGTCAAAGGGAAAAAGCCATCTTAAAAGTTGGTGTGGTTTAATCTTCCGTCATAATGTAAGGTATTTTCAGAAAAAAATATTTGTTTGAACGTCATTTTTTTGTCTGATTAACGTCATTTTTTTTCCCGACATAATAAAAAAGGTCTAAACTTGGAGAAGAAAAATTCAAGTACCGAGAAGCAATTTTTCATTTCAAAGACAAAAAATATCTTTGTTTCTTTGAAAATTTTAGTTTCAAAGACAAAATCAAAGACAATTTTTAAGATCAGAAGTTTTAATGGCAATGTTCAATGAGATCTTCTTACCATCAGTTTTAATTCTTTATATGTATTTTCAAACATGACGGATTTTCTTCTGAAAATATGGTCCTTCTTTTACCACCAACTCATTATCAGACAAGTGTTTCATTATGACGACTTTTTGAACATCTCGCCCTAAATGTACATACAATACGCTATATGTAAGACAATATATGCGAAATGCAAAACCACACACGTTCACACACTACCGCTCACACATGCTCGTGCATGCACCCACTCACATGCTCACACTCGCACACGTGCTCACTGTTGGACAGGGCTTTGCAATGAGTTGCACGCCTTTTTGAAGCTGAAAGGGCTAAGTACTGAAAATCCAACAAACCATTTATTAAAAACATTGCCTCCTTTCTGGATTCACCTGGAGATCAGGAGAAAATAGTCCTACATGTAAATCAACTTTTTAAATTTTCTAACCCTGTTGGTGCTAGACACGTATCCAGTGCCTTGAGTGACAATGCGGTGTCTTCTGTAGTGTCTGTCTTCATAACACGCTTCCTTTATAAAACATTCTACTTTTATTTAGTCCTACATACAACTGCATGGGACTTTTCTTTTGTATCTTGTTTTATTAACTGCACGGCCAAAGCCGTGTGTGTGTGTGTGTATATCCTATATTCTAATTCGCTAAGGATGTTTGTCAGAAGCCGTCATGCTCAGTAGAGACGGCTGTGCGTGCTGCACTCATGCACAGTGCAGACTGCCCGCGCTGCGGCTGATACATAGCAGGGCACTCCGAATTCAGACTGGAGTCCTCTCCGCAGAGAGGACTCCGGTCTGAATTTGGAGTTCCCCGCTCCGTATTAGCTATGCCGCGGGCAGTCTGTGCTGCGCATGACTGCAGTGCCGCCAATGTTGGCCCGTTTACACGGGCTTTAAAACTAGTGTGTGTGTGTGTGTATATATTATATATTATATATATATGTGTGTATGTATGTATGTATGTATGTGCGTGTGTGTGTATATATATATATATATATATATATATATATATATATATATATATATATATATATATATATATAATCTAGTAAGCTAAGTACAGTGCTCCCCATAAGAGAGGGAGAAGAGAGAGGGAGATTCCTTTGGAGCTTACAGACTTACATATACACTGTGCTACACCCCAGCCTTGTTGCACTGTCCACTGGTAGAGATCTAACCTGCATTACTGACACTCCCAGCCTTGTTGCACTCTCTCACTGGTAGATACAGATGCACACATATCCCAACTTTGTTACACTGTCTTCTCGTACTGATCCCAGAACTCCACATACACTTCCTGATACCTCAGCCTTCTTCCACTGTCTGCTAGTAGCGACAGAATCACACGTACACTTCATGCCAGCTCGGGCTTTTTCCATTGTCCCATTGGTAATCCCAGAACTCCATATACACTGTCTAACACACCAGCCTTGTACCTTGTCAAAGGGAAGAGAGAGGGAGGGAAGGGGGAAGAGAGAGGGAGCGAAGCAACAAATGAAATCAGGGGGTCAATTGTAAATGGGAGGAGGAGGGAAGATGTAAACAAGGGAGGGAAAGTAGCAATAAACAGGGGAGGGAAGGGAACAGTGAACAGGTGAGGGAAGCAAGGACGTTGTGCGAGGGGGGATTGACAACATGAGCCTCTTCAGCTATTGCTTGACTACACCCTGAACTAAACACATTGGATCAGACATGTGGGCATAATACAAGTGTACACTCTGTGTAGAATCACAGTGGGTAATAGCTGTGAATGCTCTCTACTGTGCATGCACCCTCTAACTTTAGATCACTCCCTCTTGTTCTGAAAAATGCTTACCTACAGAACTTTTATTTATTTATTTATTTATTTAAATATAATCTATTATTCCTGTTCTCCTCTCTTCGAAACCATACATACTAAGGTCTTTGAGTCTGTCCTGGTAATTTTTACATGAAGAACTGGCCCTGTTTTAATTTCTTCTTTGAATTACCTCCAGTTTATTAATATCCTTCTAGAGATGTGTTCTCCAGAATTATTTCAAAGCAATCTATATTCACATTGTAAACTTACTTTTTGTGCCCTTTATATGTTCTGTGTTTTCTTAGGTAATCTGTGCCGCTGCACTGGATACAGACCAATACTGGATGGATACAGAACTTTCTGTAATGTAAGTAACTGAAAAAAATTAAAATGATACAAGCTTACAATAGATCTATGATCCCCTAGTAACCCCCCCCCCTTAGCTTACGATGTTCAGAAAATTGTAATGAAATTTCATTTTGTGCCTTGTTCAACAATTAACATCTTCACTCTGTCCTGGATGTCATGTCCATGGAGGTGAACATGACAGTTGCTGGCAGTTTTTTCAGACTGAACCAGGCAGAGTGCATAAGCCTCTTTAACCCCTTAAGGATGAGAGAGGTATGCAATGCTTTGCAATGTATTGCACATTACTCTTGTTTAAGTACAGTGAGCAGAGTTTGAGGGCATCTGCTAGCAATTTTCATGTGTTCCTCCATGGATGATATCCGGGACTGTCTGAAGATGTTCTCCCTTGAAAGAAGGCATATTGGCCAAATTCATAAGGGCCATTTGGTTCATTTTTGGCCATATTATGATAGCTGGTTATTATTGGGAGATTTTAGTTTGCCTTAAATCAGTGGTTCTCAATCTTTTTTTTTTTTTTTTTTTTTGTTCAGGCACTCCTAACATACTTTATTAAATGTACTTCATCAAGGGCATAATGAAGGATACAATACATAAATATTCAGTTATTGTTAGGTCTTACAATCATAATAACCAGGGCTGGATTTATATCTCAGGAGCCTGTAGGCACAGATATCTGAAGCGCCCCCCCCCCCCGCTATCTCCACAATGCTCCAAATCTTCATATTGCCCTCACATTACCCCCCATCACCTTCACATTGCCCCATCATCTCAACTTTGCCCTCACATTTACCCCCATCAGCTCCACACTGACCCCATCACCATCAGCTCCACATTGACCCCCATCAGCTCCACAGTGACCTCACATTGCCCCCCCATCACCTCCACATCGCTTGCCCCCCATCATCCCCATATTGACCTCACATTGCTCCCATTATCTCTAAATTAACCCTTTGAGTGTCAGAGTGGTACGCAACGCATTGCTTTGCAATGCATTGCGTACCACTCTGGCACTCAAAGGGTTAAGCCTCATTCTCCCCCCCACATCCGTTTCTTACCTCCCTGGTGGTCCAGCGGCTGGAGAGATCTGTACTTCTGCATAGACATGGAGCTGCTGGAGCTCCCGCGCGGCTTTCCCTTTAGTAATGCAGAGCGTTGGGAGATTTTATCTCCCAGCGCTCTGCATTGCTAAAGAGCCGGGAGAGCTCACAGCTTACAATGCAGCGGCTGGCGGCTCAGAGCAGCATGTCAAGCCGCACCAAGTAAAAAAAAAAAAAAAAAAAAAAAAATTCAATTGTAGTGGCAGGCACCCCTCTGTAGGGTGCGCCTGTAGGCAGATGCCTACTCTGCCTTACGGAAGATCCGGCCCTGATAATAACACAATTAAACATAATGTGCATTACAATTTCTTTAAATCTTTATTTAAAAGTCCATTTTTGTTAGCCTTCATAGAAAACATGGGGCACCCTAAGTTGATGTCCGTGGCACACCAAAGTGCCTCAGCTCCCTGGTTGAGAATCACTGCCTTAAATGTTCAAGAAGGCTTAACTCAACAAGCTAGGTATTGCAGATATCTAGCACAGAACAGTAACATATTTTAACTATGTGGAACAGGGGGTAGGCAACATAAGGCCCTCCAGCTACTGAGGACAGCAAATTCTTTTAATTCCAAATAAGCCTTTGGCTGTCTGTCTAACGATGGGAATTGTAATCCTCTGCAGATGGGGTGTTGGTGGTCCTACCCAGGTTGTCCATCATTGATCAAGGCAATGTACCATGTACAACTGTTTGTTGTCTTCCTGAAGATGATGAGAATTGTAGTCCTCACTAGCTGGAGGGCCCTCAGGTTGCCCACCGCTGTTTTAGACAATGCCTTTCAGTTTTTATTTTCCACGCACTTGTTATGGAGATGGTTTATGATAATGACTTTAATGATCATTAATATTAGTATCCATCTTTCAGACTCAAACATGTATATTCTTATTTTAGAAAAATGATTGCTGCCAAGTGAAGGAGAATGGATCATGCTGTAAAAATGGCTTGGACGAGCCCCTGAATTCTGTTACAGGAGATAATGTAAGATCTTTTGACATGCACAGAATTATTTTTCATTGCCTACTATGACTGTCACCCTTTTTTAGCCATTGAATGCTAGAGACCTCCCTAGCTCTTTGTGGATTGCGATGAAGAATCCTCACGCCCTAGGGCAGTGTTTCTTAACTCCTGTCCTCAGGACCCACTAACAGGCCAGGATTTGATGATTTCCTTGTTAGAGCACAGGTGAGTTAATCAATGTGAATGAGCCTCTGATAACCACACCTGTGCTCTAGCAGAGAAATCCCTAAGTCCTGGCCTGTTAGTGGTTCCTGAGGACATGAGTTGAGAAACACTGCCCTAGGGTTTGGTATAGGCTGTACTGTTTCTACTGATGATTCTAGAATCAATACAACTGTTTGGTGGTAAGAGCCCAATAAATAAAGTGAAGTAATTATGGGGGAACCAACAGCATGCAGATGCATGCCACACGGGTGCCCCTACTTCCATCTCAAGGAAAAAAAAAGCTCTGTGTTCCTTATCTGGCGGACAGTCAGTAAGCATATAAAATGTCACTGGAAACATTCACTATCAAATTACAGGCACTCTCACGTCTTCAAATTTATTTAAAAATATCATATATAAATTATTCCTAAAATAGTATCAAGGTAGCATTGTATAATATCGTCACATACCCCCAAAAAAGCCCCCACTACAGAAATGAATCTCCATAAAAACATAATAAACTGAAAACATATTACACCCTACTACAAAAAAAATCCTAATTTCAGGCAAAGTAATAGCTGGGCCCAAGCTACCAAAATTAGTATGCATACACTGAAAAAGATCTAAAGTCAATCAAAATTTGATTGTATTCCTTCTCCTTAATATGGTGTATATATAAAAGTCTTCAGCCACAAGGATCACAGTGCAGTGTATAGCCAGTCAGCATAGAAATAGCAGCAATATATAAATGCAGGCTTGTTGAGCAATCATTAGGGAAGCCAGTAAAAAGCAAGATGAATTAGTGCAGGCGTGTAACAGGTTAATTCTTCACAGCTTTTTAAGCAGGTAGCTCCATAACAAGTTGAATTCATGCAGGCATGTAACAAGTTAATGCTCCACCACTGAATAGGCAGATAACTCCATAGCTCATATGAATGCATAAAACATTGTGCACTGTTCTCTGTAAAGAAGAATCCAGAGAACAGAGTTCTAAACACTAGAAAACCCTTGCTCTTCTCAATATACCCCATGTCCCTTGGCAAACTAATAAACGCCTTTGGGTTTCACCATCATCTGTATACTGATGACACCCAAATCTATCTTTCCTCCGCAGACCTCTCCCTTCCCTCCTGTCCCAGGTATCTGACTGTCTGTCTGCTGTGTCTTCCTGGATGTCCTCCTGTCAACTCAAACTTAACCTTGGCAAAACCAAACTAATTATCTTCCCTCTACAACCAGCCTTACCCCAGACATAACCCTCACTGTTAACAACCCTATCATCATACCAACCCCTACAGCATGCTGCCTGGGGGGAGATCACATTTGACTCCGCCCTATCCTTCATTCCTCACATCCAGTCAATCTCCAACTCATTGTCACGGTAATCAGGCAAATAAGGACAGACACAAACCTATTTGTGGTTTCCAAGAAGGACGGTGGCCGTCGTCCAATTTTGGACCTAAAGGATCTCAATTCCTTTGTGGTAAAGACTCACTATCACCAGGAGTCTCTACGGTCGGTGATCGCGACCATGTCTCCTGGGGAATTCTTAGCTTCTCTGAATCTTCAGGATGCATACTTGCATATCATCATTCATCCAGAGATCTGGAAATACCTCAGGTTTGCTTGAGACCAAGGGCATTTTCAGTTCTCTGTTCTTCCCTTTGGTCTGACTACAGCTCCCCAAGTCTTCAATCGAGTCCTGGGAGCTTTAGTGTCTGTCCTCCATTGGGACGGCATCAGAGTCACTCAGTATATGGACGACTTGCTTCTGAAGGCACCATTTCCAGACCTTTTTCATCAGCAGTTCAAGAACTGCATTCACGCATCATGGGTGGATCCTCAGCATGGACAAGTGGGATCTTGTACCATCTCAGAAGCTGCTATTCCTGGGACTTCTCTTTGACACCCGGCAGGGCATGGTGTTTCTCACGGATGAAGTAGCTCACCAGATCGCCCACAAAGTGTCGGCTGTTCTGGTTCACGATCCAGTTCCGGCCAAGAAGTTGATCTGTGTGGTGGGGAAGTTCATCTCCACCACAGAAGCGGTCCCGTTTCCCATGGCTCACATCAGGGAACTCCAGAGGTTTGTGATCCAGATGTGCAGAGGACAGCCAGACCTCCTGAAGATGTCTGCGTCTCTCCCTCTGCATGTGGAACTGAGTCTGTCGTTGTGGCTCAGTCTCTCCAATCTGCTGAAGGGCAAGTCCTTCCTGGTGTCCTTCTGGATGACAGTGACGACGGATGCCAGCCTGTCCAGCTGGGGAGAGGTTCTCGGCCACATGAATGTTCAACGACGGTGGTCTCCAGAGGAATCTCTTCTTCCCATCAGCATGTTGGAGCTTCGTGCGATCTTTCATGCCTTTCGCCACTGGACGCACCAGCTGGTGGGATGCCCAGTCAGAGTCCAGTCCGACAACACCACGGCAGTGGCTTACATCAACAAGCAAGGTAGAACAAGAAGTCTCGCAGCTTGGTTAGAGGTCAAAGCTATTTTGTCCTGGGCGGAAGAACATGTTCCTGCAATATCCGCAGTTCATATTCCCGGCATAGACAACGTTCTAGCAGATTTCCTCAGTCGACACAGAGTGGACAGCGGAGAGTGGGAACTGCATCAAGCAGTGTTCAACCTCATTGTACAGAGGTGGGGACTTCCATGCATCGACCTGATAGTGACAAGACACAACCAGAAGGTCCTGATGTTCTGCTCTCGCTGGAGGTATCCTCTAGCCCTAGCAGTGGATGCCATGTCAATTCCTTGGCACTTTCCTCTGGCATACATCTTTCCTCCCATTCCCATGTTATACAGGGTGCTGCAGAAACTGCGACTGGAGCGCTGTCCAGTCATTCTGATTGCTCCCTACTGGCCTCGGCAGGCTTGGTTTCTGGAGCTTCTAGATCTCTCAGTGGCGGAGCCCTTTCGGCTTCCCCGCTGTCCAGATCTTCTACAGGGATACCTATGGAAGGAGGATGTCCATCGCCTGGGTTTGATGGCATGGAAATTGAATCCTCAATACTGAAGAAGAAGTGTTTTTTTTCTGGTTTGGTGGCTACTATGCTTAGTGCACGCAAGCCTGTTTCCTTTAAGGCCTACCATAGAGTCTGGTCTACTTCTCTCTCTTGGTGTGCTGATAAGTACCTTTCCCAGGAATTTGATCTTCCAATGGTCCTGTCCTTTCTGCAGGACGGAGTGGATGAGGGCCTCAGTTTGAGTTCCCTTAAGGTTCAGACCTCTGCTCTCTCTGTCTTCTTTCAGAGACGTATTGCTATTCTTCCTGATGTCAAGGTTTTCTTCCAGGGCGTTGCTCATACTCGTCCTGTGTTTAAGAATCCTGCTCCTCAGTGGGATCTTCACATGGTTTTGGACGTCCTTCAGCTCCCTCCATTTTAATCCTTGGCTACTATTCCTCTACGCCTGCTGACTTGGAAAATGGCTTTTTATCACAGTGCCTGTGATTCCTGTCACTCTCAGTTGTGGCTGTCACTGATTTGCTGAGTGGGTTTGACCCGCCTCCTGATGACCTTTTTATACCTGGCTATCACATCTGTCAGATGCCCTTTCGTGGTGTTCCTGAGCCAGTAGTGCTGTTGCTGTGTTCCTGTATTCTGAGTTCCTGTGTACCGATTCGGCTTGTCCTGACCATTCTCCAGTGTTCCTGCTTGTGTATGACCCGGCTCGTCTGCGTACCACCCTTGGATCCTGACCCGGCTAGGCTGACGTTCCTGCTTGTTTATGACCCGGCTTGTATGACTGCCTCCTACGTGCTCCGACCCGGCCCGGCTGACTTCCTGCTCCGAAGATAGACTTCCAGCTTGTTCCAGTGACCTGCGTTCCAGTTGGCGCCGCTGCGACATTATCAGTCTCTGTTGCCCGCTTCAGTGTGACTGCCTTGCCTGGTATTACCCACGATTAAGTGCTGTGCCTTGCTACCCATGCAGAGCTGTGTTTGAATCTGTGTGCCTTCCTTTCATTGCAGAGCCTTCCAGTAGCGCTGAAGCCTCGAGTAAACGTTCTTTTTAACTCTTGCAGTGCTTCCTCGATTTCACTCTCTCTATCTCCAGTACGAGCCTCGATACCCGTGATACTGCTGCTGAGTTGGCCACTCACCATCGGCAACTCTAATCCTCCATTGCAGAGTAGTCACATTGTTTGGGTCGTTTGGGCGCCTAAGGCTCTCCGGTGTCGATTACCGGCGATATCCATAATACAGAGTGGTGGCAGTAAGGCTTCAGTGTTAGCTTATCCGGTACTACGCCCGAGGGGGCTAGTGGCTCTTGCATTCATATTCCAGCATTCAGCTAAGTCTGAGGAGGCTGTTAGCTCTTGCACTGCCGGCCGGTTCCCGTTACGCCCGTGGGGGCTATTTGCACTTGCACAAACCAAAGCAGTTCCAGTAACTACGCCCGTTGGGGCTAAGTTGATTCCTATTCTGCGTAATATCCAAACACCTTGGCGAGGCAGTTCGGTCTTCAGTACTTGATGAACTTTGTCTATCCAGCACAGCCTTTTAACATCAAGGGCGTGTCAAACCTCCACATCTGAGACGGACTGTTATCTAGGCATTAACCCCTTGGGGGTTCATATCACCCTATTGCATACTGTCTTGCATGTATATCTATTGTGCTATTACTATTGTAATATCTCAGTTTACTTGATCTGTGTATTACCTACCGCCACTAGAGGGCAAACCTGAGCATTATTTTACTTTAAAAATAAAGTGTGTTTTATTTTCACTTACTGGTCTGAGAGTCCTAAAAACCGTTACACTTTTCTCCTGGCAATCGTGTCTGTTCTCCCAGTTTCGGAGTTGCATGCCCTATCTTGTAAACCACCATTTTTGGTGTTTCACAAAGACAAGGCGGTGCTTCACACTTTGCAGGAGTTTCTCCTGTAGGCGGTCTCTGAATTCCACATTAATCAGGAGATTGTGGTACCGTCTTTCTGTACTGATCCTACATCTGACAAGGAAAGGGATCTTCACTTGTTAGATGTGGTGTGTTGCCTTAAAGGGATAGTAATCCTTTGTTTTATCTTTATTTTATTTTGTAGGCATTAAAAAAACATTAAGAATGATATAAGTTTTATCTCTCAACCCTTTATGGTTTGAGAGATATTCACAAGCAAAGTTTCCCCTCACTGACCAAAACGGTCAAGTCTTCCATCTAGCTGTCAGATTTGGAATCGGTCTTGGCTGTACAGCAGAGCTGAGATTGCGAGATGTAAGAAGAACTACTTCATTCGAATAGTCTAAAAAGTGTGCCTGGCTTGCAAGCACACTTTTTAGACCCTTCCAATGAAATAGTTATCTTTATATCTTGCAATCTCGGCTCTGCTGAAGAGCCACTGGTTGATCTGCGGACCAGATTCCAAATCTGACAGCTAGATGGCAGACTTGACCGTTTTGGTCAGTGAGGGGAAACTTTGCTTGTGAATATCTCTCAAACCATAAATGTTTGAGAGATCAGACTTATAACGTTCTTCATATTTTTTTTAATGCCTACAAAATAAACTAAAGATAAAACTAAGTATTACTATCCCTTTAAGTTCTATGTGCACCGCACTGAGTCTATTCACCAGTCTGATGCTTTTTTTTTGTCATTCCTGAGGGTCCCAGGGCACGGAGACCCGCATCCAAGGTGACCATTTTGTCTTGGATTAAGTCTACCATTCGTAAGGCTTACGAATTGAGGAAGAAGCCTTTTCCCTTTCGGGGTCACGGCTCATTCCACAAGATCCATTGGGACATCTTGGGCTTACAAGAATCAGGCCTCAGCTGATTAGTTGTGCAAGGCTGCTACTTGGTCGTCTGTGCACACCTTCTCTAAACACTTCCGTGTTGGTGTGCTGGCATCGGCTGATGCTAGCTTTGGGAGGAAGATCCTGGAGGCAGCTTTGCCTGTCTAGGATCTCCTTCATCTCTTCAGTACTTCTTAACTTTTGAGCCCAGTTGGCTCTAGTTCCGTGTGCTGTGTATCAGTTTCTGGGTTGTTTTCCCCAGTTTTGCGTCCGTTGACACTTTGTTGTTATTGTTGGGCTGTCTATGATCTGATGGTTCATATATGCTCTGGTGACTTTGGGGGCCCTGGGCCTGGTCCTTGCCTTACTTCCCACCTCTGGGAAACTCAGTGGTTGGACATCCCAAAGTTACCAGTAACCTATATTGGATGACAGAGAAAAGAGTATTTTAGTCTTACCTGTTAAATCCTTCTCTCTTAGTCCACATAGGTTACTGGTCTCCCACCCTGTTAAGGGACCATACTTTGCTTTCCTTTGACAGAACGTGGGACTCCTTTCAGGTTCATGCTCACAAGGTAGGTTCCAGCCAGCATTCACTTCTAGAATTGTTCCTGCCTACTTAAATGGGCAGTCGCCTAACCAAAGTTACCAATAACCTATATGGACTGAGAAAAGGATTTAACAGGTAAGACTAAAATCCTCTTATATATGTTTCATACAAGAACATGCAGATTAACCCTTTGAGTGCCACATGGGTATGCAACGTATTGCAAAGCAATGCGTTGCGTACCCCTCTGGCACTCAAAGGGTTAACCTTTGTGATGATATAGAGGCCTCAGATGCTTTGTGAATCAATTAATTGGAGACCTCTCCAGCATGTAAGGAGTCAGGCCTTTCACTGTGTAGAGACGTTTGCAGCTACTATGGTGTTGGATCCCATCACAGGGAAAAAATATTTAGTGAAAATTTTTAATCTGCTGTCCTTTGGTTGACACTACCTTTTGTTTTGCAGATTTGTACAGGATTGTTTAAAGAAGAGAGCTTCTTACCACTTGATCCAACACAAGAACTGATCTTTCCACCTGAACTAATTGTAAGAAAATGTCATGACTCTGTCCACCCCCCGCTGTTGTTTGTTTGTTTGTTAATTCATTTATGTAATGCATTTATATTACATATATAAATGAAACTGGAGATGAACATATGGTTCTAATACATTCCGCTACAGAGCATTTCATGCTCTGTTTGCTGTTTAATTTGCCGCTTTGGTGTCCAGCAGACGTCATTTTTGATCTGTGGGGGTCTCCTTTATTCAACACTATACCAGGGAGATCTACAATATCACTGTCTTCTTACAGCATGTGCAGCTTGTCTCTTCCATAGAATTTGTATAAGTGATAAAGTGGAAAAATAATCTTTACTTTATCATCTCTTTATCATCTCTTATTGAATCTCTCCCAAGTTGTTTTATAACAGTGTGCTCTCTCTCCCCCCCCTCTCTCTCTGTAGTTAATGGAGAATGAAAACAAAGCAAAACTGGTCTTCCAAGGGGAGCGTATCACTTGGATAACTCCTTCTAGCCTCCAGGAACTACTGCAGCTCAAAACTAAATATCCAAAGGCCCCACTTGTAGTCGGAAATACCATAGTGGGTAAGTGGTTAGGTTAAAGAAATGCTACGTATGAAAGGAATTCATATTACCAACCACTATATACAAGCATTTGTGGTAAATGATTTAATGGTAATAATTTCCTGCACCCGGACCCTACCACAGGAAGATGATGATGCTGGTGTTATGCTCATCTTCTAACTCCCAGGCTTGGTTTCTTTTCTTTTACTCTGGATTTTCACCCCCTTTCTTTGTGCCATTGGGAAGGGGGACACAGTAACAACAGCTCTTGATCTCTCGTTTGGGGGTTTGACTTTAACATGCTTAATTTAAATGTTGTCGTGTATATGTTGCATGTGCTTTGAGGGCAGATGTACCAAGGTGTGACCCCTCTTTTCCCCTTTTCACTACCTAATCCCGCAGTGCACAGTGCAGTTGCTGATAACTGAACTGTGCCTGCCCCAAGGGAAAACACTACCACACATGATTTCTTTGAGTGGAGAGGTGGAGAAGAATGGCCTTCTTCTTCTCCAGAATCTCCGTCACTGGCTGGGTCAAGGGATGTTTCTTCTTCCTCAGTGTCGGCAATAGAGCTAGGACCAGGAGTATCGGTGGCAAGTGGAACCTCTCCTAGTCCCCCACCAAAAAACTCGCTCATACTCTCCTCAACACCAGCTACTCCACCATCATCCTCACTCTCACCACCACCAGCAGTCTCTGGCTGCTATTTTACACGGGTTGGGGGTGACAAGTGTGACAGAGGGTCCTGTGTGTCACACTTACCATCTCCTCAGAAGAAGGCGCACTGGCATCAGTAGCAGCAGGCACATGCAGCTGACGTGTGATGCTGCTCATACTTCTAGCTAGTTCCGCCTTCTTCAATATACTTCTTGGGTAAGGCTTATGTGAGCTCCCTTTACCACCGCTGCTGCTCATTTCCACATAAGCATCTGTACTGGCAGCATCAGGGTCCATTCAGCTTCTCCTGCTTCTTATCATAGTGATAATCAGCACACCAAATAACTTCATTTTTATTTTAACTTTTTATTTATTTCTCTTTGTCTCTCTGCCTGTGTGCACTTTGTCTGCGTGGAGGGAAATTCTGGGTTTTTATAGTACAGAGGTGGGAAATTTTGTCACAGTGGGAAAACATTGGCAGGAAATTCTATGGTGTTGGTGAAATGGCAGAAAATTTATGGGTTACTCTGTGAGCGGGAATTCCCAAAGGAATAGCAGAAAATCATACTTTTTTCATGAAAAATGTATGTGGGAACAAAATAGAACTTTTTGGCCATCCCTAGTAGCTCTGGCTTCATGACTGCAACATTGCGATTGTTGCAAATTGCTGCCATTGCCATTGCTGCCAATAATGAAATAGTTTCATTACAAATTGAAAATATTAAATTTTTAAGTGAGTGACTGGATGTGACTTTGCATCCATAGATTCAGCATTTTTCAATAGATGCAAGCAGACATGAAGACCTTTGTCAGCTTCCCCAGTCCCACTTTCCTAAGGTTTGCTGAAGAAGCACTGCACTGAGGTAACTGGAACTGAGTCTAGACTCAGAACACCAACACCTCCTAGTAATAAACCCTCAGTTACCTTTAATATTGGTAGAAAATCATAATGGACTCTATGAAACAACTCTGCATTAGTTGGTTCTCTAAAATCAATCCTTAATATTTAATGTTGGTTGAAATTATTTTGGGACTCTCACTGAAGTCATATTTGGAAGGAAGATACAATGGGAGGAGTTTCTGGTTCTGGAGTCCTGAAACAAAGAAACTTATCCAGCTCTAAGGACTAATATAGGGGAATCAGTGCACATAGAACTAAGAGAAATGGGGCTTATTAGGAAGTTGTTGTTCCTTTAATGAAGTTAATGTGGTCCAGGAAAACAGTCTGGTAAAGGGCCCGTTTCATGTGGTATCCTTTGAAAATGTTGCACGCAAAACAGCGTGTGGCATAAAAGCACAATAAACAAGTTGCCATAATGAGAAGGGCGACATGAGAATCTCGCCCTGCATCAAGAGTGGGAGAAACTCATGTCGCCCAATTAAACGTTGCTTCAAATGTGGCAAGATGCGAGCTCCATCTGAAGCACTCACTGACATTCCAACAGTCTCCATACTTAACTAACTTTCTACATTTACTTGGAGGCTGAAAAGCGATGTTTAATGGTACGACACAAGAATCTTGCACTTTTGATGCAAACCATTTCTTGATATAGGTTGGTATGGTATTTGTAGTTCTTCTGGTGTCTTAACCTTCTCTTTCTTTAACATTTAGGTCTTGAAATGAAATTTAGAGGCGTTTTTCATCCAGTGATTATATTTCCTGCAAAAATATTGGATCTCAATTTCGTGACTGAGAGTAATAATGGTAAGATGCAGACGATCTTCACTTTAGCCTATATTATCTTCTTTCTGTTTTTCTCACAAATAACATATGTTTCAGGGATAACGGTAGGGGCAGCCTGCAGCCTGACCACTCTTAAAGACACCCTAAAAGATGCTGTCTCTCGCCACCTGGAGGAAAAGACTAAAGTATTCCGTACCCTCCTGCAACAACTTGGAACACTTGGGGGACCACAAATAAGGAACACAGCGGTACGTTTACGTTCAGCACTCAGGTTGCATGAGCAACTGTGAAAACAATTGCTCCCTTTTCAATGAATGCAAACATGATTTTCTTTCAGTCTCTAGGAGGAAACATTATAAGTCGATCTCCAACATCTGATCTGAATCCTGTTCTGGCTGCAGGAAGCTGCATCCTTAACATAGCATCAATAGGTACAGTTATTAATAAGACTGCACTCCTGGTGCTACTATTTGCATTAGTGACCTGTAAAATATGTTTAACTTTTCTTGTAGTCATTTTTCATAATTTCAACCTCTAATAGTACAGCAGTCACAAACACATTGCTATAGCATCCTGTAGGTCAAAGAAACATAGATAAGTGTGATGCTGGCTTCAAAATATATTCTATCTATCTATCTATCTAATATAAAAGAAAACTTTGTGTCTGGCAAAACACACCCAGGGGCGGCAGTAAGGAGGCATGAGGAGTGGGGGCGTGATTTTCAAAGGAGTTGCATTGGCCTTAGGCCACTGCTACTCCTATGAAAATCATGCAGGGAGTTGGCCCGCCTCCACTATCCAGCCCACCCCCCCTATCCAGCTGAGGAAATAAACAAAATGTCTGCCACTCCCTCCTACACCACAGACACACACACACACAAGCCCCACACACTCACACACAAGCCCAAGAAACAGATACAAGCCCCCCACACACACACACACAAGAGAGACACACACACACCACACAACTTTGTACTCACTTTATTTAGCACCTACATCACCCACAGACACAAGCCACACAACTTTGCACTCACTTTATTTTGCTTGCTCAAACATCGACTGTCACAAGCCTCTGCTGCAGCAGTAATCCTGCCTGCCGCCTCACACGACATTTTGTTCGACAACTGTTGTGGCGATACACTAGATGAGCAGTCCTCTCATTTCTCATGCCCTGTCACTCACTATAACTACTCCTACAAGTATTAAATATGCATATTTTACTTGTATAACACACTTTCTCTGTTGTTCAATACAGGTTACTGGTAACTCTGGGTAGGCGATCCACCCCTTTAAGTAGGCAGGAACAATCCTAGAATTGTATGCAGGGGATGGAGCCTAAATTCCCTCTTTGGCTGCAGCTAGCCAACCTGCTCCAGAAAGATTTGTTCCTTGATGAAGATAACACAGGCAAGAGAACAGTTTAGAAGTTTTTTATTTTTCTGTTAGAAATGAAATACCACCATTAGGCGGATTACCATAACTGACAATGCCCTTAGATGTGGCTAGCTCAGTGACCAGGTGCTTTTTGTGGACCTTAATCCCTGAGGGGATTGTACTGGGTACAAGTTCTTTCCTCAGGAGTTGCTCACCGAGGCTTCTTCTTTAAACATGGTAATCTGAAGATAGAAGATCTGCAGAAAAGGTGAGCAACCCTTTGAGTGCTGCAGGTCCACATGTCCCACAGTGCCCCTCAGCACAGGGGTTTTTCATTTGGAGTTCCTATTGCACAATCCTGCACTCACTGGGTCTATCTGTATGTCTGTTGGGTGTTTGGAGCAGGTTTATGTCATATTTAACCCTTTAGCTGCAGGTTTGGCATTCATTTGGGGGGTTTTCTTACACATTTCCTACTGGTTCAATGTTTTTTGGGTATCCTAAAATGTTTTAGTGATATTTCATGTCTTTTAACATTACACCTTCAATTTTGTAAAAATTGAGTTTTAAGGCGCACTTTACCGCATAGGTGCCGTTGCTCCATTCATTCCCATGGGACTGTACAGTTTGGGACATATCTCTGCAACTGTTTAACCTAGCGACTTCAGAGATGGCTCATTTTACTTGTCTTCCCTTGCGCTATCATCCGGTTCATGTTTCTAGTGTGTTGGGGGGCTCAGGGGGCTTCGGGCACTGTTTGGGGTATTTTCCTGGGAAAACTACATTTCCCATGAGCGCTTGTTTTGCGAGCTCCTTTTGATTGGCTCCAGCCACGGCAGCCAATTTGTGATCCTTCCAGAATGAGTATCTACGCAGGGCTTGGACTCTCCTTCTCTCCTCTGCTGATTAACCCTTCGCCTGCCAGATAAGTCTATTTTAGTGATTTCTGGGGTGAAACTTCAATCATACACACTGTAATTGGGCGGTTTCTTATACAGTAAGGTTATTGACACTGTGAGAATGTCTATACCATTGGAGCTTGGGGCCAGAGCTAAGACTAAGGATGCTTAGGTCTCTGTATCCCCTACTGCACATTGTTGTTCCTGTCATTTATGCCCAGCATGTCCTGATGTCCCTGAGAGTCTTCCAGGTACCTCCAGCCATGCATTAGAGCCAGTTTGGGTGCAAGAGTTCAAGGCTGCTACTAGGGACCTCCGGTCCACTTTGCAACTTTTTCCATCCCAGTTACAGGGGGTCTTCCATTCTTGGCAGACCCCCTACTCTATCAAATCTGCCCTGCCCAAACCTCAGGGAGTACCTGACGTGTCCGATTCCTCTGAAGAGGTACTCCTGGTGGATTCATATGTTGAGGAATGTTCTGCTCTGGCTTCTCTCCGTTTTTTGGGGATCCTTTTGAGGCTGATCCTGAGCCCTCTGCTGAGGGCCTGAGCAGGGCTGTCCTAAATACTCTTAACATTCCCTTAGTTCAGGAGGTTCCTTCTGACCCCTCTGATGTTTCAGGAGCCTAAAAAGGCCCTTACTTGCTTTCCACCTAACCCCACGCTTGACCGCCTTGTCTCCAGACAGAAAACCTTCTGTCTTCAAGAAATTTGCTAAGATTTATCCCTTTTCTGAGGCAGCGCTTACTCAGTGGGTTCATCCTCCTAAAGTGAATGCTCCTATCTCCACGCTATCCAAGTCTACTGCCTTGCCAGTGTTTGATGCATCTGCTCTAAAGGACTGGAGGTCTCCCTCAAGTCTATCTTTGCTACTGCTGGTTCTGCCATGAGTCCAGAATTCTCAGCAGCATGGATGAACCAGGCCATTGTGGTCTGGACTGAACAGCTCACTCTTGCTGTCCATCAGGGTGCTCCTACTTCGGATAAGTTGCGTTTCCTTGCCAGCATTTCTGAGGCACAGCACTATGTTTTTGCTGCCCTATTTGATGCCATCCATTTGGTCGCTAGAGTTTCCACCATGCCTGTGGTTGCCAGACGGGCTCTTTGGCTCAAGATCTGGTCTACTGATACTGCTTCTAAGAAAGCATTGCTCTCCTTGCCTTTTCAAGGCACTTCTTTGTTTGGACCAGATCTCAAGGATCTGATCAGTGAGGGTACAAGGGGTAAGAGTACATTTCTACCCTTAGTTCCTAGGAAGAAAGCACCGCTTCAGCGTAACCGGTATCTTTGTTCCTTTCAGAATGAGACCCGTCCGGCGAACCAGACAGTTCCCTCAGCTCCGCATACCTCCTCCAAGCCCAAACAGCAATGGAAGCCCAAAGTCTCCTCCAAGCCCAAGGCTTTCAAGCCTTCTTCGGCATGACTCACCGAACCCCGGTCCACACTCTGCTGTGGGTGGTCGTCTGCGTCACTATCACAGCATTTGGGAGGATTCAGTGTCAGACCCATGGGTTTTGCAGGTAGTGACGGAAGGGTACAAGATCCCTTTCATCTCTCTTCCTCCCTTTTGTTTTCTTCCTTCTCATATGCCTCAGGGTGCAGAGAAGTGCCGTCTTTTCGACGACGCTGTTCAGGCTCTTCTGGACAAGGACGTTCTAGTGCTGGTTCCAGTTCAGGAGAGAGGTATGGGTTTTTACTCAAAACTCTGTGGTCTCCAAGAAAGATGGTGGTTGTCATCCCATTTTGGACTTGAAGGATCTCAATTCCTTTGTGACCCGGACTCCTTTTCAGCAGGAGTCTCTGTGGACGGTGATTGCTGCCATGTCCCCGGGGGAATGTCTTGCACCTCTGGATCTTCAGGACGCGTACTTACACATTGCCATTCATC
This sequence comes from Rhinophrynus dorsalis, assembly GCA_037306005.1. Lineage (NCBI taxonomy): Eukaryota > Metazoa > Chordata > Amphibia > Anura > Rhinophrynidae > Rhinophrynus > Rhinophrynus dorsalis. Next base: position 149,712,847 of record CM074725.1, on the reverse strand, counting down.
CAGAGAGCCGGCAGTACCTCCGGTTTGCCTGCTTTTCCATTTGGTCTGATGACAGGTCCTCAGGTCTTCAACCGTGTCCTGGGATTCTTAGTGTCCGTCTTTCATTGAAACAGTATCATAGTTACTTCATACGTGGACGACCTGCTTCTGAAAGCCTCTTCTGCGTAACTTCTTCATTACCAGGTTCAGCGATGCATTCATCCTCTCACCCATCACGTGTGAATCATCAACTTGGACAAATCAGATCTTGTCCCATCCCAGCGTCTGGTTCTCCTGGGCCTCCACTTCGATACCCAGAAGAACATGGTGTTTCTCACGGACGAGGTGGCTCACCAGATCGCCCACAGGGTTTCTGCGATATTGGCTCAAGATCCAGTTACAGCCAAGAAGCTGTAATTTCTTGTGGGGAACTAATTTCCACCATAGAGGCGGTACCGTTTGCCATGGCACACACCAGGGAATTCCAGCTGTTTGTGATCCCGGTGTGCAGGGGTTGGCCGGACCTTCTGAAGACGTTGGTGTCACTTCCTCTTCATGTGGAACTGAGTTTGTCCTGGCGGCTTGACCTCTCCAATCTGCTGAAGGGCAAGTCCTTCCTAGTTTCCTTCTGGACCACGGTGACAACGGATGCCAGCCTTTCCGGATGGGGAGCGGTCTTGGGTCACCTGAGTGCACAGGGTCGGTGGTCTCCGGAAGAATCTCTCCTTACCATCAACGTTTTGGAGCTTCGGGCGATATTTCATGCCCTTCGTCATTGGACATCTCAGCTGGAAGACTGTCCAGTCCGAGTAGAGTCCAACAACGCCACGGCTTACATAAACAAGCAGGGCGGAACAAGAAGTCTTGCCGCTTGGTTAGAGGTCAAGGTTATTTTGTACTGGGCAGAAGAGCACGTTCGTGCCATATCCGCAGTGCATATTACTGGCGTAGACAACATCATGGCGGACTTCCTCAGTCGACACACACAGTGGAGAGTGGGAGCTGCTCCCAGAGGTGTACAACCTCATTGTTCAGAAATGGGGACTTCCTTACATCGACCTGATGTCGACAAGACACATCAGGAAGGTTCCGAGGTTCTGCTCTCGATGGAGGGACCCTCTAGCTCTGGCGGTGAATGCAATGTCCGTTCTTTGGTTATTCCCTCTGGCCTTTATCTTTCCTCCCCTCCCCATGTTGCACAGGGTGTTGCGGAAATTACGACTGGAGCATTGTCCAGTCATTCTGATTGCTCCGTACTGGTCTCACCAAGCTTGGTTTCCAGGAGCTTTTGGATTTGTCAGTGGTGGAGCTGTTCTGGCTCCCCTGCTGTCCGGATCTTCTTCTACAGGGTTACCTGTGGAAGGAGGATGTTCATCGGCTTGCTTTGACGGCTTGGAAATTGAATCCTCAATATTGAGGAAGAAAGGTTTTTCTTCTGGTGTGGTGGCTACTATGCTCAGTGCCCGCAAACCTGTTTCTTCCATGATCTACCATCGTATCTGGTCGACCTTCCTATCTTGGTGTGCTGACAAGGACCTGTCTCAGGAATTTGATCTGCCTATAGTCCTGGCTTTTTTGCAGGACGGTGTGAATAATGGCCTCAGTTTGAGTTTCCTTAAAGTTCAGACGTCTGCTCTCTCTCTTTTCTTTCAGAGGCGCATTGCCATCCTTCCTGATGTCAAGGTTTTCTTCCAGGGCGTTGCCCAAACTCGTCCTACCTTCAAGATTCCTGCTACTCCATGGGATCTTAACTTGGTTTTGGGCATTCTTCAGCGCCCTCCCTTTGAGTCCTTGGCTACTATTCCTCTACGCCTGTTGACGTGGAAAATGGCTTTTCTCCTGGCGATTGTGTCTGTCCGTCGTGTTGCGGAGTTACATGCTCTGTCCTGTAAAACACCCTATTTGGGGTTTCACAAGGACAAGGCGGTGCTTCGCACCTCTCAGGACTTTCTACCGAAGGTGGTTTCGGAGTTCCACATCAATCAGGAGATTGTGGTGCCCTCTTTCTGCCCTGACCCCACCTCTGACAAGCAGAGGGATCTCCACTTGTTAGACGTGGTGCGTTGTCTCAAGTTTTATGTACATCGCACTGAGTCTGTCAGGCAGTCTAATGTGGTGTTCGTTATTCCTGAGGGTCCTACAGTGAGAAGACCTGCATCCAAAGTGACTATTGCTTCTTGGATCAAGTCCACTATTCGTAAGGCTTACGAGCTGAGGAAGAAGCTTGTCCCCTTTTGGGTCATGGCTCATTCTACAAGATCTGTTGAGTCTTCTTGGGCTTACAAGAATCAGGCCTCTGCTGATCAGCTGTGCAAGGCTGCCACTTGGTCTTCTGTGCACACCTTTTCGACGCACTACCGTGTTGATGTGCTGGCATCGGCTGGCGCCAGCTTTGGGAGGAAGATCCTGGAGGCAGTCTTGCTTGTCTAGGATCTTCTTCGGTTCTTTGGTGCTTCCTTTACTTTTGAGCCCTGTTTGCTCTAGTTCAGTGTGCTGTGTAACAGTTCCTGGGGTGTTACCCCTGTTCAGTGTCCGTTGACACTTCATTGTTTTGTTGGGCTATCTCTGATCTGATGGTTCATATCTGCTCTGGTGACTTTGGGGGCCTTGTGTCTGATCCTTGCCTTATTTCCCGCCTCTGGGAAACTCAATGGTTGGACATCTCAAAGTTACCAGTAACCTGTATTGGACGACAGATAAAAGATGATTTTAGTCTTACCTGTTAAATCCTTTTCTCTTAGTCCATACAGGTTATGGGGTCATGTTCACAGGAGTCTTCTTTCCCTTCAGCTATCTAGTCAATAGTTAGTGTCTCAAATCTTTCTGGAGCTGGTTGGCTAGTTGCAGCCAAGGAGGGAAGGTAGGCTCCACCCCCTGCATTCAATTCTAGAATTGTTCCTGACTACTTAAAGGGGCGGATCGCCTACCCAGAGTTACCAGTAACCTGTATGGACTAAGAGAAAAGGATTTAACAGATAGGACTAAAATCCTCTTTTATTACACTTCATCTACTTACAACACACTGCATGTTGCCTATATTAAAACGCCAAGACACACACATATAAGCACTATATTGTTACGAGTGGCCTTACTTAGAGGAGCAGTAAAGTTTCATGTTGGAATGGCTCCAGCTGAGTGGCGGGGATTGAGAGCAGAGATGCCACACAATGTGTTGGCAACATATGAGAGATAGGCCGGAGAGCTCGGACACACGGACCGGTTAGCTAAGTATGTACCACGGACTTTAACCCTTTCAGTGGCACACAGGTATGCAACACATTGCTTTACAATGTGTTGGGGTACCTCTGTAGCACAGAAAGGGTTAAAGTCCATGTTAGGTAGTTAGGTAACCCCTCCGTGTGTCAGAGATCCTCAGTCAGTGTCTCATATGTCCCAAACACACTGGGTCTCAATGCTTTGGAGAACATTTAAAGTAAATCGTTGTACAAGCAAGTAGTCTACAGAATGTTGGTTTTTTTTGGTTTTTTTTTATCGCCATACCTTAGGACAGAGCAGCTTGTAATTTTTCCAAGTGACCTCACTTCTTTTACCTGCAGTGCTAGCTGTGCTGCACAGCTCTGCAGGACGTCCCCTCTTCCTAAATTCTCCTCCCACCTCCCTCGGGAGCCAGCACAATCCACCTTCCACGATAGTATGTGCAATTACCCCATGCATTTCATCTACAAGAATGAATGCTACAGTGGAGGCATAAGCACAAACTAAAACCTTGTGATCCATATGTATGTATATGTAGCGCTTATAGCCAATACTAATAGCTGCCATTAACTCTTTCAGTGCCACGGGGGTGCGGAACGCATTGCAAAGCAATGCGTTTCTTATTACTCTGGTACTGAAAGGGTTAATCCTATGTTCACATGGCTCATTTACCATTCAACACCCACCCTGTTCTTCGGTCTTTTCCCCATGATTGGTAAGCTCCACCCCCACTCCTGATTAAGAACCGCCCATTTTTACAACTAATCGGACTCCTCCAGCCGCAGCACAGGACGATCTTACCAGGTATTCTCATGTGACAGCTGTCTTTTGCACCACAACGTCCTACTTACACCTCTACATCAAAATCTCTCAAAAGGTTTTATGGATTTTTTTACATTCATAACTTTCAACAAATAATGGACACATGCAAAAGTATGGTGCAACAGTTTATGTGAAGTCATATAAGCATGGTAAATAAGTGAAACCTGTGGTAATATACAGACCTAATGTATGTGTACCCTGGTACACATACACATTACGACTCTATTACCACAGGTTTCACTTATTTACCATGCTTATATGACTTCACATAAAGTCTTGCACCATATTTTTGTATGTGCACATTATTTAGTTTACTGCTAAACTTTTGACACCCTATTATCTTTATTAGAATTTCACTCCCTCCCTTCAGTATGCAGTATTAACAGTATATAATATATATAGATTACGTACAAAGAGGTGATTGCTCTTGACTGGTTTTGCTACTTTTTGTTTTCTTTATATACTACCAAACTCCCAAAGGTCTCTAAGTTTTTTCAGTATAAAATGCTTTCAGTTCTGACTGCCAGAGCCATCCTAGTTCTAATGACTAGCAAAAAATTGTAGCTTCATCAGTCTGTGTCTTATTATTTATGTTGTAAATCTTCCAAATTGATGTTTTCTGCGAGCCTATTATTAAATCCACTTCCTCTTAACAGATGGAACCAGACAGATTCCTGTAGATGATACTTTTTTTGCTGCATCTGGAAGCTCGGGTCTTCAAGCTGAAGAGATCCTAGTGTCTGTGTTTATACCATTTTCCAAGAAGGTATGCCATTTTTATAATACATAAACAAGAATATTGATTAAGAAACAGTCATCGTTCATGAACACATGCTCCCAATGTTAATGTAAAGGTGTGACACTACTTTATCATCCAAGATCCTTTTATACTGAATTGTACACTTTGATTAAAGCATATGCTGGGTAATGTGTCTACATCTCGGGGCATTCACTGAAAATTATTTGTTTAGTAGTAACAGCACATAGCAATTCCGTAGCAACTGCAGGATGTCCAAAAATTGAAATATGCATGCAGTAACACTACCTGTGGATTTTGTGTATTTCCATATCCAAGAGTCTTTATAGCTTCAGGAGAAAGGACAAGTAGTGGTTATTTTGCTGCTGTCCTCCAATTGTGGTTGAACTACAATTCCCATCATTTTCAGTGATTTCCTGCAGAGGATGATGGGAGTTGTATTCCAAAAACACCTGGAGGCTGGCTGTGGGTGATGATGATGATGGGAGTTCTATTCCAGTAACAACCTAGGTAGTGGCTCGTGGTGCCCACACCTGTTGTGGAGCTACAGGATAGCAGTCACCATTTCAAATTACTTGGGTACTAAAGCTCTCTCTCTCTCTCTCTCTCTCTCTCTCTCTCTCTCTCTCTCTCTCTCTCTCTCTCTCTCTCTCTCACACTCTCTCTCTCTCTCTCACACTCTCTCTCTCTCTCTCACACTCTCTCTCTCTCTCTCTCACACTCTCTCTCTCTCTCTCTCACACTCTCACACTCTCTCTCTCTCTCTCTCTCTCTCACACTCTCTCTCTCTCTCTCTCTCACACTCTCTCTCTCTCTCTCTCTCTCTCTGTTCTGTCCTGTCCTGTCAGAAGAGTGCTGGGCTGAAGGGGGGTTCTAGGCAACTAGAAAACCCCTCTTGGATTACCTTTTTAGAGGGAGAAACTCTACATGAGAGAGGGGCAAGGGTTTACATTAATTCTAAGTCATGATTATATAGTGTAAGTATATTTATAATTTATAAGTATTACTATCCCTTTAAGGCTACATTAACCAAATAGAATTTAGAGCTATAGCAGCTTGGACAGAGATGTATAATTGGTAGATCAGTTATTGTTAACCCTTTGAGTGCCAGAGAGGTATGCAACGTATTGCATTGCGTTGGATACCTCTCTGGCACTCAAAGGTCTAATGATATACTGGTCCTTAACACCTTAAGGACCGGCCACGCACGTACTTTGCGGTCCCTTAAGGACCATGGAGTATTTTTTTTTTTTTTTTTTTTTTTTTTTTTTGTGTGATTTGATTCTGGACTCCCCAAACGGCGTGCAGCCGTACAAGGAGCCCGGAATTCCATGATGGTCCAGGACTGTCATGGGTCCTTAAGGTGTTAAAGCATGACTCGTTGGTATGTACTAAAGACCGGAGCTGAGAATCACTCCTTACAAGATAAACAACTGAAAAACAATGAATTCTGTGTGTTTTCTCAGGGGGATCATATTGCAGCTTTCAGACAGGCCCAGCGACGAGAGAATGCTTTGCCTATAGTTGTTGCTGGAATGAATGTTCAGTTTGAAGGAGACACAGACGTCATTAAAGATATTCGTATTTTCTATGGCGGGGTTGGATCAACCACTGTGTGTGCAAAGACAGCAAGTCGAGCCCTGATTGCAAAGTATGACCTTGTTGTAACCATAAATAATAGTGAAAAATGTTACATTTTGCCCATGAAGATTAGATTTAGATGTTTTTCTGTTCTATGTGTGAGGAAACATAAGATGTGGCTTGTCTTTTGGAAGCATAATAAATAACATTGAAATTTTATGATTAATCTTGCCAAGTAAAACACAAACCTTGTTTGCACTATAAGAGAAACCAGTCTGTTGCCCAGTGATGCAACTTTAAAGGGATAGTAATGTTTCATAATAAAAGCAGCTGTAATTTAATCTTCATAGTATTTGGGCCATGGAGAGTGTTATTTTAATACTGTCAGAGTTGTAGTTCAAGAGTAATTGAACAATGAAGTATCCCCCTCCCACCCCTTTTTCCTGATGTAACACTGCTCAGCTCAGAGCAGCAGGGTGTGTCCAGGTAGACTGCAGAGAGGGACAATCTTCAATTAAAATAAGGGAAAAAGCTGAAAAACCTGTGAAGGGGGGCAAGGCTTTCATTGTTCTCACAGTAAGAAGATTGTCCCTTGCTGTGAGCTGTCTGGTCTATGGACCAGATCCCACATCTGAGGAGAGGGGGCTTACACTAGGTAAAAGGGGTGGGAGGGGGAAACTTTATCATTCAATTACTCTTGAACTACACCTCTGACAGTATTGAAATAACACTCTCCATGGCCCAAATACTATGAAGATTAATTGGAGCTGCTGTTTTTGTGAAACATTACTATCCCCTTAAGATTTATTTGTGTTTACTTTGTGATTTGGAATGCTGTAACATTGTCTATATAACAATAAATATGGGGTAATATGTATTGCAGTTATTCTGGAGTAAACCAACTGCACTATAGGGGACAAATAAAAATTCCTAAATTCTCATGCACTTGAATAGAGCTTTGTAACCCCTCGAACGTCAGAGAGGTCTCTATTGCATTGCTTCCCATTGCACTGGCGACAGTTCTAGCATCTAAGGGGATAAAAGCTCAATTGAATTTAACAGGAATTTTTATTTGTCCCTTATGATGCCGTTGGTATCCTCCAGAATAACTCCAGTTTGCTTTTATTAATGGGGGTCCAAGGGGCCATAATCAGGAACTATAAAGAGGGGCAATGCTGGAGCAAATTAATTTGTACACACTAGAGAAACGGCGTCTTAGAGGGGATATGATAACACTATATAAATATGTTCAGGGCCCATACAAAGGGCTCTCCAAAGACCTATTCATTAACAGAACAGTACACAGGACAAGGGGCCACCCGCTTAGACTTGAGGAAAATTTAATCTACAACAGCGGAAGGGTTTCTTTACAGTGAGGACAATAAAGGTATGGAATTCACTGCCTGAGGAGGTGGTGCTATCGAAAACATTAGATGCCTTTAAAAGGGGCCTGGATACTTATTTAAAAGAGCATAACATAGAGGGCTATGTACGTTAGTATTGGGATGAATATTTAGTTGGGGCTTGTTGATCCAGGGAGAAATCTGATTGCCATTTGGAATCAAGAAGGAATTTCCCCCCCCCCATTCAAGGCAGAATTTTAAATTGCTAATTGAGGGTTTTTTTTTTTGCCTTCTTTTGGACCAACAGTGGTAAACAGGAATAGGAAAAGGTTGAACTAGATGGACGCAAGTCTTTTTTCGACCTAAATTACTATGTTACTATGTAACTGTACCATAGAAGGCAAATTAAAATGTCAGATGATTTACATGGGATTTTAACTCATTTAAGCCTTTGAGTGCCAGATGGGTACGCAGCACATTGCTCTGAAATGCGTTGCGTACCCCTATGGCACTCAAAGGGTCATTTTAGAGAGGTAAGATAGTTGATGAGCTGGTGTTGGAGAGCCTTCAGGTTGCAGATGTCGGCTTTCCCTTTCCGGACATTTTTCAGTGGCGCAGGAAGGATTCCTCTTTTTCCCCAAAGGAATGCTCTTGATCAGATCCTTATGGATGAGAGAAAAACACCTTTCTTAACAAACCACTTCCCTTTCTTAACAAACTCTTCTGTAAGTTATAGCCTTTTATGGTTGAGGCTTTGGCACAGTAAGCTTCTCCCCCTGTTGTTGACTCCCCTATGTTGTGCTTTGCGAAGAACACTACTTTTCCCCTGGCAGACTCTGTGGGACTCAATGACCAGGTTGATAAGAGGCTTGACTCCTTACTCAAGGCTAATTTTGCGGCCACCATGGTGGCATTGAGGCCTATTGTAGCGATCAGCTGCAAAGTCTAGGTCTGATAAACAAACTTCCACATGACTTGAGGAATCCTGGTCCATCCTTACCTGTAGGAGCCCATCTTCACCTTTTTCAAGATACCTGGGCATCCCTCATCATGGGCCAGAGGGTTTTGTGGGTGGTATCAGAAGAGTACCACATATATTTCAGATCCCTTCCTCCATATCTATTCTTTTTCGCAAAGGTTCCACGGGGCCCAGAAAAAGCAAGGCTGTTCCCCAAGGCCATTGCCACTCGCTGGAAAAACAGTTTCTGGTGCCGATCCCAGTTCAAGCGTGCAGTTCCGATTTCTATTCCCACCTCTTTGCGGTTCCCAAGAAGGACGGCAACTGCCATCCTATCCTAGACCACAAATTCCTCAACCAATACATGTAATTATTCACTTCAAGATGCATGAGAGTGAGAGATTCTCAGGTCATTCTATCAAACGTTGCAAATGTAGTGTCAGATCTGCTCCTAAGTAGAAGGTAAAGGCAAAATACACCATCTCATCCAGCGTTGCTCCGGGCTCTCTCTCTGTCATGTATGCATCCAGATGTTGCTTGCATTTTTCCTACTAAATCCTTCTTTTAGGCTTGGCACAGGCTATTAAACTTGATTCATAATGCTCTACTTTTCTTCAGACACTGGGATGAGAAGATGCTGAGTGAAGCCTGCCGACTGATCTTGGATGAAATTTCTCTCCCACCCTCCGCTCCAGGAGGGATGGTAGAATACCGGCGGACACTAACTGTCAGCTTCTTCTTCAGGTTCTACCTTCAGGTGTTCCAGGAGATCAAACAGATGGTAAATTGTAATCTATCCTCTGCAATTATTTTAGTTATTGTTTGTAGGGTCAACAACATATTGTAGAGTAATAAAATAAATATGTACTCTCTCTTTTTCAGGACCCTCAAAATCCAGATATCAGTGCTCTTAATGGCCTACAAACCTCTTATTATGAAAATGTCCAAACTTACCAGGTACACTCTTTTCACAATACTTAATAAAAATATTTGCATTGTTTGGCAATTCTCAGCTAACTGGGACAAATTTCACATTCAGTAGAAATGGCTTCCACTTTGGGCACGGAACTGTGAGTGGTGCCTCATCTGTGCCTGTCACTCCCACTGTGTTTGGATGTTGTCAGTGTGCTAGATAATCACCATTTTATGTGTGACTACTATTTTGCTTTTAATGAATAACTATTCTCTTTTTTTACATGGAGCTCTTGTTTAAAGGGATAGTAATGTTTCATAATAAAAACAGCTCTAATTAATCATCATAGTATTTGGACTTTGGAGAGTGTTATTTCAATTCTGTCAGAGTTGTAGTCCCAGAGTAATTCAATGACAAAGTGTCCCCCTCCCTCCCCTTTTACTGATATCACACTGTTCAGCCTGAGCAGAAGGGAGGTGCCCAGGTAGACTGCAGAGAGGGACAATCTTCAATTAAGATAAGGGAAAAACCTGAAAAGCTTGTCAAGGGGGGCAGGGATTTCATTGTTTTCATAGGAATAAGAGTGTCCCCTTCTGTTATCTGTCCAGTCTATGGACTGCATTCCACATCTGAGAAGAGATTGTTTAGAGTAGGTAAAAGGGGCGGGAGGGGGAACCTTTGCTTGTGAATATCTCATAAACCATAAAGGTTTGAGAGATAAGACTTGTATAATTCTTCATGTTTTTTTAATGCCTACAAAATAAAATAAAGTTAAAACGAAGTATTACTATCCCTTTAAATCACTGTACTTCTATTGAAACAAAATATTGTCTACCATTCTTTCACCCATGATCAATATGGAACCTAGTTTTCATCAAGACCATAACAAGTATTTAAATAAGAGGCTTGTTCTTGCACACCTTCTGATTGATTGTATTTATTTTTCAATAAATGATACAACTCTTTTTCAGGATGTATCTCCAGAGCAGTCTTCTCTAGATCCTGTTGGAAGACCCATCATGCACCATTCTGGGCTCAAACATGCCACTGGGGAAGCTGTGTACTGTGATGACATGCCTGCTGTGGATGGGGAGCTCTTTATGAGTTTTGTCACCAGTTCAAGAGCACATGCAAAGATTGTGTAAGAGAAAGCATGTTTCGTAGCACCAAAACACAACAGATGGTGACTTATCAGTGTTTTGGCCTCAAAAATGGAGCAGTAATTGCATCAGAAAATATAATCATTAAAGGGATAGTAATGTTTCATAATAAAAGCAGCTCTAATTAATCATCATAGTATTTGGACCTTGGAGAGTGTTATTTCAGTTCTGTCAGAGTTGTAGTTCAAGAGTAATCGAATGATAAAGTATGCCCCTCCCGCCCCTTTCTACTGATGTAACACTGCTCAGCTCAGGCAGCAGGGAGTGTCCAGGTAGATTGCAGAGAGGGACAATTAAGATAAGGGAAAAACCTGAAACACTTGTCAAGGGAGGCAGGGCTTTCATTCTTCTCATAGGAAGAAGATTGACCCCTTCTGTTATCTGTCTGGTCTTACAACCAGATTCCACATCTGAGAAGAGATGGCTTACACTAGGTAAAAGGGGCGGGAGGTGGAAACTTTATCCTTCAATTACTCTTGAACTACAACTCTGACAGTATTGATATAACTCTCTCTATGGCTCAAATACTATGAAGATTAATTGGAGCTGCTGTTTTTGTGAAACGTTACTATCCCTTTAAAGCAAAAATACCCCAATCTTGCCTTACTGTGGTTAAAAAAATCTTAACCCGAGGTTTGCCCTTATTTCTTGATTCAGGACGTAACCTTTTTAATTAGTCCTAGATGTTATGTTCAGGGAGGTTGATATGACTTTTGCTGGCAGGGCTACTGGAACTTAAACTCTTCTTTGAACATTTCATCTTCTGCAGGCTCATGCATCTGTAGGTTAGAGAAAATGTTAATTCCAGGAGACAGGGTTTGGGAATCTAGTAATAATAACAATCATGCCCAGTAATGTGGACATAACATCCAGGACTAAGTGAAGATGTCTTCTTTTGAACAAACGCTAAAGGGCAAGATTCATAGTGGACATTAGTTTTTTGGACCTAATAAGATAAATGGGAGGTCCATATTTGGTGGTGTTAAAGGAACCCTTAAATCTAACATTTTAATCTAGTGAAAAGACTTGCCACATGCCCCTGATTACTGCTAAATTGCTCAGATAGCATGGGGTTAATATATACCGAACTTCAAAATCTGATTGGTGGCTGCAATTATGGTATCTAGGGCTGACTTCTCAAAGCCCCAGAGGATCAGTGCTTTTCTGATCTAAGCAAGCAAACTGCTTAAGATATCAGTTCCAGCTCCCACAGCACAGTCAGTGATGAGAGGTGGAAGCTGGAAGCTGCTTCCCCTTAATTTTCAAAATACATCGTGGATTGGCCATGTGACTGGGTAAGCTACTGGAGCACAATAGTGGTAATCGGGGGCTGATTGATTAGTCTCTTAGATTAGAATTTTAGAGTTTACTGTTCCTTTAAATATTTTTGCAGTGTTGTTTGCTGAAGCTTGCTAATTAAAGCCATATCAGTACCCTTTTTAGCATTGTACTGGCCTGGAAAAACAGCCTGATCTTTTTAAGAATAGAGCAAATATAGGGCCATAGGCATCAAGTCAAAATAAGAGCATTTCTAGGGCAAACCAACAAATAAAAATTTACATTTTAAATGAGCTTAAAGCCTCAGAGAGATCTTCATATAGCGATAACCTGCAATCATTGTTTTGTTGTCTTATAGAATGCATGCTGTGGCAAAATTTACATTTTAAAGATGAGCTGGGGACTTACTTCAGGACAGACTGCGGTTACAACTCTGCATCGCAACCTGTCAATCTTCCTCTGTTCCCTCCCCAAGTATTGTCATGTTCCAACAAACTTACATGGAAAAATCCTCCGTCGTCGGAAGAGGCTAGAACGTGACAATGCTTGGGGAGGGTACAGACGAAGATTGACAGGTTGCGGTGCACAGTTGTAACCACAATCTGTGCTGAAGTAAGGCCCAAGCTCATATTTAAAATGTAAATTTCGCCATAGCATGCATTCTATAACACAACAAAACAACAGTTACAGGTTATCGCTATATGAAGATCACACTGAGGCAAACTTGTACAGGGGTGGTAGTTCTCCTTTAACCCAGTGAATGCTACAGTTCTTCAATTCACTGGGAATCTTACTAGCATTCAGTGGGTTAAAAGACCCATTTAAATCAGAACATGTTTTGGATGTTTTTATTTGTCCCCTTTAATTCAGTTGATTTCCCTCAGAACTGCACAACTTCCGTCTTTATACATATGCCCCATACTGGGAAATGTCAAGGAACATCTTGCTCTTTATTACTTACTGAGGCTGATGTGCTAAACGGAGCAGTTCTGGGACAAGCAAATTACACCATAAAGGACAAGCAAAAAAATATTTATTTTAAATAGTACTTTTTTTTGTTTTGTTTTTTAAACTTTATTATAATAAATAATAATAAAATAGATACAGATATTCAAGTGAACATACATTCATAAACCATTATCCATGGAAGTGCATGTCATAACAATTACTTAAAAGAATAATCTATAAACTTAATTCCGTACCCAAGCCCCAGGAGTAGCAAGATAAGAGACTATATACATCATACTGAATCATAAGCATCACTCAAGTACTGGACCCTGGTTTCAGCAGTTAGAGAATGTTAATATCAAGCTCCCAGGTCCTTGACTGCTACTGCTAGGAATGTCAGCAACATAACCCTTTTCTTGTGAGCGTGTATGTATATGTGTGTGTGTGTGTGTGTGTGTGTGTATATATAATACATAAATATAATATATATATATATATATAGAACTGTCTGAAACCTGATTCTTCTGGCATAAAAAAGATGAAATCAAGAAGACATTTAGATAGAAAGTGAAAGAGTATAGCGAAAACATGGTACTTTTTTTTTTTTTATTGTGGGTGAAGCATGAATACAGTATGCAGTTAGCCTTTCTGTAATTGTTATAAGGATAAAAATAAATGGGCTTAGAGCAAGTAGGAATGCACCAGATTGGGCTCTATGTTCAACAAAATAGTGAAGAAATTCCGGGGCTAGTCAGCTGCCCCTTGGGGAGAAATTCAAATGCCCTAAATGTCCACATTGTTTCAGATGGGGCTTTATCAAGGTCAACATTGCATTGATTTACAGCAGTGGTTCTCAACTCCTGTCCTCAGGACCCATTAACAGGCCAGGTGTTAGGGATTTCTCTGCTAGAGCACAGGTGTTGTGATCAGAGGCTCATTCACATTGATTAACTCACCTGTGCTCTAACAAGGAAATCATTAAATCCTGGCCTGTTAGTGGGTCCCGAGGACCGGATTTGAGAACCACTGATTTACAGTGTATTGAAGACCTATGTGGCCATTAATGAGTTAAAATTCCCATTTAAGTTAAATGGATTTTTTTTCGTCTCTGCAATACAGCGGTTTTGCCCCAGAATGATTCTACTTTTCTTTGAACATAAGGCCCTATATAGAGTCTTTAACAAATCCAATATGTGCCATCAAACCCCTTGTAAGAGAACTAGGGCTGGATTCTATTGCAGGTGCTAAGTTTATCATTGATTTTATCTCCAGGTTTCCCCCTAGACTTCAATAGGAAAATGTTTGCTAAAACGGGTGGTAACATCTATCACCTGCAATAGAATACAGCCCCTAGTAGGAAAAGATGTGAACCCTAACATTTAGGACCATATTCATCAAGTTAAAGAGGTGCAATTCTGGAGAAAACAAACTGTACCTGCATTTATGGGTCTGAAAGCCCCATTTAAATCAATGGGAATTTCCATCTCCCTTTGTGGTGCAGTGTCTTGATCCACAATTGCACCTCTTTTGCGTGATGAATAAAGCCCTTTGGGTTCCTGCAGCTCAGCTCTTTGGCACAGAAGGGCTTACAAGGTAGGGGCACAGAAGGTATAAACATGGACTATATTTTGGTTTTTGTTCCCAAGATCAATGGATTTCTCAGAAGCTTTAGCTCAGCATGGAGTGGTGGATATTGTCACAGCTCAAGATTTTCCAGGCACCAATGAAATTGCTGTGGATGATGGAGAGTTGTCATTGCTGGCAAATGGAGAGGTGAGATTAACATTTTTGCATTATGTTTGGGCCCTTGGTTAGAATAGGAAACTTAAGTAACTGAGGCAAACAATCTTCACCAGAGGGGACAAATAAACATTCCTGTTTTAAGGGATAGTAATACTTCATTTTATCTTTATTTTATTTTGTAGTCATTAAAAAAACATGAAGAACAATATAAGTCTTATCTCTCAAACCTTTATGGTCTGAGAGATATTCACAAGCAAAGTTTCCCCTCATTGACCAAAATGGTCAAGTCTGCCATCTAGCTGTCAGATTTGGAATCCGATCCGTAGATCAACTGGTGGCTCTTTAGCAGAGCTGAGATCGCAAGATCTAAAAATAACTGTTTCATTGGAAGGGTATAAAAAAATTTGCTTGCAAACCAGGCACACTTTGTAAACTATTCGAATGAAGTAGTTCTTCTTCCAAATAATATGAAGATTAATCAGAGCTGATTATTTTTTTTTTTTTTAAACATTATTATCACTTTAAGGTGAAACTTTCACTTTAATTTAAGTTTGTATATTTGAAAACTGCATTAAAAACTGCCTATATGTCATGTTGGCCAAGAGACCAGAAAATGTACCCTTCTTACTTATGCTAATTGCGGTATTTGTTCAGTACTAGTGACCTTTTTTCATGCTAATTAACCTAGCCAGTGATGTTTCATATACTAATGAAGCATTTCCAGTGACATGCCAAATGCTAATGAAGGTTTAAATTATGTTTCATATGCTCATGAGGCTTTATGCAGTACCAGGAAATGTTTACTTTCACTTTGCCCAGAAATTCAAATTTGACTATATGCTACACTATACATCTGCTGGACTTTTGGATAACATGACATATGGGCAGTTTTTAACGCAGTTTTCAAATATTCCAACTTGAATTAAGGCGACTGTTCTACTTTAAAGATTTTTCTTGAGCACAGGTATAATAATTAAAATGAAAGATCACTTGTTACAAACCTTAAAGCTTGGATTGTTAGGGGCACTTGTGATCCTTGGTTGAGAAACGTATTATTATGATGATGATGATTTTTCTGTATTTATTGTGCTTTGCCATGTTTCACTGCCCTGTACACAATGGTAGAGAGAAGACAGTATAACATACAGACCCTGACTGAAAGAAAAGGTATTGGGAGGTAGGGGGACACATGTCCTGGATTTCCAAGGAGAATCCTGGATTTTAAAGGGATAGTAATGTTTCATAATAAAAGCAGCTCTAATTAATCATCATAGTATTTGGACTTTGGAGAGCGTTATTTCAATTCTGTCAGAGTTGTAGTTCAAGAGTAATTCAATGACAAAGTATCCCCCTCCCGCCCCTTTTACTGATGTAACACTGTTCAGCCAGAACAGAAGGGAGGTGCCCAGGTAGATTGCAGAGAGAGACAATCTTCAATTAAGATAAGGGAAAAACCTGAAAACTTGTCAAGGGGGTCAGGGCTTTCATTGTTCTGACAGGAAGAATA
Organism: Rhinophrynus dorsalis; assembly: GCA_037306005.1. Lineage (NCBI taxonomy): Eukaryota > Metazoa > Chordata > Amphibia > Anura > Rhinophrynidae > Rhinophrynus > Rhinophrynus dorsalis. The sequence goes on along the minus strand of CM074725.1, from coordinate 149,696,642 downwards.
TTGTCCCCTGCTGTTATCTGTCTGGTCTATGGACTGCATTCCACATCTGAGAAGAGATGGCTTACACTAGGAAAAAGGGGCGGGAGGGGAAACTTTGCTTGTGAATATCTCTCAAATCATAAAGGTTTGAGAGATAAGACTTATATAGTTCTTCATGTTTTTTTAATGCCTACAAATAAAATAAAGATAAAACGAAGTATTATTATCTCTTTAAATGTGGGTCCCATGTCCTGGGCAGCCCCCTTCTGGGACAATACAAAGTCCCAGAATGAAGACTCCAGAGCAGAGTTATAAATTCTAGAAGGAGAACTTCCCATTGTCTACTATGATGCCTGTGCTGGGCTACAAGAAAATGGCTTACAAACAGAGATCTTAACACTAGAAAGAGAACTGAGCCTTTGTTTGGATTAAACATTCAAGGGTGTCTTGACTGTAAAGTCAACCCAAAAGTTTGGTTTGTGGGTGGATGTTGATGGTAGCATGCAATTAAACAAATAAAAAATTAACATCCACTTTTGTTTGTAAATTAACACAAAAAACAGAACCACTAAAGTTATACTATAGCATTTTGCATTTAATAAAGAGTGTTCATTTTGTGGTATTTTCCTTTTATAACTTTCTCAATTTTATGAAACTATTTTAAAATACATTAACGTTTGAAGGACCAGTGGGATGATGAACAACATATAAATGTCCTAAATGCCTCTTGTCGTTAAGGGTTTAAAACATCCTAATTTCATGGAGAAGTAGAGATTTCCAGTAGATTGATATCACTGACATTTCCATTATTGCCATTGAGTGCAGCAGGATAAAAACAACTTAAACAGACCCTAATGTTGTGGATGTTAACAAGTATACTATATAATTTAGCTATTTGTTACATGTATACTTTTATATTTGTTGTATTTTTAGGTGCATTGTGTGGGTCAGATTATCTGTGCAGTTTTGGCTGACACCCCCGATCGAGCAAAGAAGGCAGCTGCCAAAGTGAAAGTCGTCTATGAGAATCTGGAACCAGTCATTCTTACCATTGAGGTTCAGTGCAATTCTTCTGCATTCTATCACAGACACAATCGTTGTCAGAGGGCTCTTATCTCTAACGGCCTTGTTCATCAAGATAGAGGTGCAGTTCTGGGGCAAAACAGACCACTGGGACAAAACAGTATTCTGCAAATTCACGTTGATTTAAATGGGGATTTTAATCACTTGGATTCCAGATGTCACCAACACAATGCAGAGTAATTCATTGTAGAATGCTCTAGCATTCATGAGGTTCAATGCCCCATTTAAGTCAGAGGGAATTGTCATCCCCCAAGGTACAGTTGGTTTGCTTTAACTTGGTGAATAAGGCCCTTTGAGTGCTGAAGGAGTGTACTACGCATTGCTAAAATGTATTCCAGCACACAGCTGGTATAGGGACCACAGTGGTCTTTTTTTTTTATTTTTTTTTTTATATAAATTTATTTTTTATTTGCGTTTAAAAGGTTATTTAAATGCAGTAGTTTGAAGACCCTTACACTGTTAAAACATCTTTTTATTGCATGTCTGTCTCACCTTGGTGCATGTGTCTGATACTGGAGAGGCACTTTTATTAAAGAAACATCAACATAAAATGATCTGGGTTTATATACACTTAATACTATACTTTTTTACCACTTTACTTTTTAGCATGGACAGTACCTACTTTGTGTCTCATAAAACTGCTTATAAAATAGACTGGAGGGGGAACACTGACTTTAGACTGTGGATAACCGTAGAGGAACACGGCCACATGAGTGATCAGCCATGTCTTTTAATGATAATTTATTTACAGGACAGAAAATATGCCTTGTAACGAAATATTATATCTGAGCATTTCTGTGACCCCCCCCCTTCTGTTTGTGTGTGTGTTTGTCTTTTGATATATCCTGTATATACAGGCTAGCTGAAGAGCCCATTACACGGGCCACAGTGCCACTGGCAGCCGGTTGTGGGGCAGTCATGCACAGTAGAGACTGCCCATGCCACGGCTGATACAGAGCTAGACGCTCCTTCGGAGCGCCTAGCTCTGTATCGGCCTTGTCACTGGCAGTCTCTACTGCGCATGACTGCATTGTTACACACGTTTTAGCGAGTTATTATATAGGATAGTGTATATTGTAGGGCAATAGCTAGGAGTGTACCATTTTTATTCTTGGAAAGTTGGAGGCTATACTTCACACATCATCTATTAAAAAAAAGTCTGTTTTCTGAGACCTAATCTTAGTCTACTATATGCTCCATGGGAGCTAACATTGTTGCCTTTTGCAGGGTTCCTCTACCATGACAATCTTCATAGGTGGCTCAGAACTGACAGGGCTGTATTGTCTGTAAATGTTATCAGATAGCTACCAACCTTGTGCAATATACATACAGTGGATAAAAATATCAATAAATTAAAGTACTTTACCGCTTACCTCTCATAAATAGTACAAACAAAACTAACGAAATGGTGTCTGAATATGACAGATGACATATGCATTAACATAGCAAGTTTAGTATCATATTTTCTCTGTTGTCCAATACAGGTTACTTTTAACTTTGGGTAGGCGATCCGTCCCTTTAATTAGGCAGGAACAATTCTATAATTGAATGCAGGGGGTGAAGCCTACCTTCCCTCCTTGTCTGCAGCTAGCCAACCAGCTCCAGTAAGATTTGTTCGTTTTAGAAATGGAATACCACCATTAGGCGGATTACAATAACTGACAATGCCCTTAAATGTGGCTAGCTCCGTATCCAGGTGCTTTTTGTGGACATTAAGCCCTGGGAGGAAAATATTTGGTTCAAGTTCTTTCCTCAGGAGTTGCCCACAAAGACAGAAGATCTGCAGCAAAGGTGAGCAACCCTTTGAGTGCTGCAGGTCCACATGTTCCACAGTGCACAGGGGTTTTCCTTTGGAGTTCCTATTGCATCCTCTGGCACTCATTGGGTTTATCTGTATGTCTGTTGGGTGTTTTGTAGCAAGTTTGTGGTAACTTAACCCTTTAGCTGCTGGTCTCGCATCTTTTGGGGGGTTACTGGCACTTTCCCTACTGGGTTCAGTGTTTTTTGGGTCTTCTAACATGTTCTAGTGATGTTTCATGTACTTTTAATTCACAGTTTCAACTTTTAAAAAAATTGTGTTGCGCGCTTTACCGCATAGACGCCATTGCTCAATTCACTTCTATGGGACTATGCAGTTTGGGACATATCTCTGCAACCCCTCAACGTAGCAACTTCAGGGATGGCTTATTTTAATTGTCTGCCCTTGCTCTGTCATCTGGTTAACATTTTAAGTGTGTTGGGGGGCTCAGGTGGCTTCGGACACTGTTGGGGTACTTTTTCTTGGGAAAACTACATTTCCCATGAGCGCTTGCTTCTCGCGCTAGTTTCTGATTGGCTCTCACCGCGGCAGCCATTTTGTGCCTTTTCCAGAACGAGTATTCTACGCAGGGCTTTGACTCTCCTTCTCTCCTCTGCTGATTAACCCTTCGCCTGCCAGATAAGTCTAGTTTAGCTATTTGTCACGGTTTATTATGACTCTCAGACACAAGTTTTAGGTAAAAAAAATCAATTTTATTCAAATAATAAATGATAACTTAGGATGGCAATAACATACATAATATATATATACAGAATATAGCACAGACAGAAGGCAGACTCTACCGGTCCTGTCAATATACCGGACAGGACAGTCTTTAGGCTCTACCGGCCTTGCCAATACCGGGTAAGGCAACCTGCAGATGGAATAGCATAACGGTTTACCGGCCTTACCAAATTACCGGGCAAGGCAGCCTCAATAGATACATAATGTAGGCTCTACCGGCCCTGCCAATACCGGGTAAGGCAACCTCAGATGGAATGTGGCAAAAGGTTCTACCGGCCTTACCAATACCGGGCAGGGCAGCCCAGAGATAATAGCAGCAGTCAGATGGAACTGGCAAATTAGCAGAATCGTTAAGCAGCAAGGCTTTGGAGCAAACCAGCGTCCGCACGCTGGAAACAACACTGAATAGTATAGCCGTTAGGCTTAGCGAGCAAACCAGTGACCGCACACTGGAGTAACAAGCGAGTAGTATAGCCGCAAGGCTTAGGAGCAAACCAGCGTCCGCACGCTGGGACCAACACAGATTTGTATAGCTGATAGGCTTTGGAGCAAACCAGTGACCGCACACTGGTGTAACAAGCGAGTTTGTATAGCCGCAAGGCTTAGGAGCAAACCAGCGTCCGCACGCTGGGACCAACACAGATTTGTATAGCTGAAAGGCTTTGGAGCAAACCAGTGACCGCACACTGGTGTAACAAGTGAGTTTGTATAGCCGCAAGGCTAGGAGCAAACCAGCGTCCGCACGCTGGGACCAACACAGATTTGTATAGCTGAAAGGCTTTGGAGCAAACCAGTGACCGCACACTGGTGTAACAAGTGAGTTTGTATAGCCGCAAGGCTTAGGAGCAAACCAGCGTCCGCACGCTGGGACCAACACAGATTTGTATAGCTGATAGGCTTTGGAGCAAACCAGTGACCGCACACTGGTGTAACAAGCGAGTTTGTATAGCCGCAAGGCTTAGGAGCAAACCAGCGTCCGCACGCTGGGACCAACACAGATTTGTATAGCTGATAGGCTTTGGAGCAAACCAGTGACCGCACACTGGTGTAACAAGCGAGTTTGTATAGCCGCAAGGCTTGGGAGCAAACCAGCGTCCGCACGCTGGGACCAACACGGAATTGTAGCAATGTCAACAACGCGACCAGGCAGAAGGTCGCCAGGATACTGAAGACAGGTGATGAGATGACAGGAACCAGCAACGATCAGTCAGGTCAGAAAACAGCAGAGAAGTTCAGCAGGAACTGCAACACCAGAGACTAGGCCGGAACCAGGACTGGAAGTACTTCAGCATGCAGGAAACACTGGAACAGTAGAGATCAGGAACTCAGGAACACATGAGATCAGGAACTCAGGAACACTGGAACAGAGGCCCAGCTATCACTAGCATAGTGATAGCAAGAAGGTCAGAAACAACACGAAAGGGCACTCAAAGGGTGCCCAATCCAGGTTTAAATAGTCAATAAGAGGCGGGCTATCTGCAGACAGCCAATAGAAGCCCCCTACTGGTGACAGACAAGTAACTGCAGCCAATCACGGGCACCGTGATAGTACCCCCCTTTCAAAGACCCCCTCTCCTAGAATAGGGTTTAGGTTTCTGCGGGTAATTGGCATGAAAGGCCCTAGTTAACCTAGGTGCATGAAGGTCCGTACTATCCACCCATGATCGATCCTCAGGACCATACCCTTTCCAATGTACCAGGTACTGTACCCTTCCTCTAAGCCTACGGGAATCAATAATGCTCTGAACCTCGTACTCCTCCTGGCCCTCGACCTCAACAGGTCCTGGCACCACAGGTGTGGTAGTATAGCGATTGCAAACCAGAGGCTTAAGAAGGGACACATGGAACACATTATGGATACGCATGGATGCAGGTAGGTCTAGTGCATAGGAGACAGGGTTAATTTTGCGAATAACTCTGTATGGACCAATAAACCGAGGAGCCAACTTATTAGACGGAACCTGCAGCTTGAGATTTCTGGAGGAAAGCCATACTCTATCCCCAACCTGAAAGGAAACCGCTGGAAGCCTTCTGCGATTAGCATGGCGCTGATGACGCTGAAATGACTGACCAAGTGCCCTCTGAACTTGTGCCCATGTGGAACGGAGTTGCTCGATATGCTCATCCAGAGCTGGAATCTGTTGCGTCTGAAATGAGTCTGGAAGCAAACAGGGCTGGAACCCATAATTAATCAGAAACGGAGAGCTCCCAGATGAAGAATTGACCGCACAGTTCCTGGCGAACTCTGCCCAAGGCAACAAGTCGGACCAATTATCATGATGGTCAGTAACGAAACAACGGAGAAATTGTTCCAAGCCCTGATTAGCTCGTTCAGCGGCTCCATTGGTCTGGGGATGGTAGGCAGAGGAGAAGGACAGCTGTATGCCCATCTGTTGGCAAAATGCCCTCCAAAATCTAGACACAAACTGGCTCCCCCTGTCAGACACCAGTACCCTAGGCACTCCATGCAACCGGAATACTTCTCTGGCGAACACCATTGCCAATTCCTTCGCTGAAGGAAGACCACGGAGGGGCACGAAATGAGCCATTTTAGAAAACCTGTCCACCACCATGAATATAAAGGAGTACCCCTTCGACATAGGCAACTCTCCCATAAAATCAATGGAAACATGAGACCAGGGGCGTTCGCCATTAGGCACCGGTTGAAGCAAGCCCACAGGGAGATGTCTCGGGGTCTTAGCGCGGGCGCAGGTGGCACAGGCATTCGTAAATTCGGCACAATCGTTTCTCATGGAAGGCCACCAAAATAACTGAGAAAGGGACCATAACAATTGGTCTCTACCAATATGTCCCGCAGCCTTAGAGGAATGGTAGGTTTCGAGCAGCCTAGTACGAAATGATTCAGCGACAAAACATTTGCCCACTGGGGTTTCATGGGGAGCGGACCCCTGAGAGGCCAGGATCTCCTCCCCTAGAGGAGAAGTGATACTCGTGCGTATAGTAGCCAGTATTCTATCAGGTTGGATGATAGGAGCTGGTGCTTCCACTCTGTCACTGTCGGCCTCAAATTGTCTTGACAGTGCATCAGCCCTGATATTTTTTGACCCTGGTAAATATGATACAATGAAATTAAATCGAGACAGGAACAGTGCCCACCTGGCCTGACGAGAGGACAATCTCTTGGCCTCCGAGAGATAGGTCAGATTCTTATGATCTGTTAGGATTAAGACAGGATTCTTAGTACCTTCAAGCAAATGACGCCATTCCTTAAGAGCAAGGATAATGGCCAATAATTCTCTGTCACCTATCTCATAGTGGCTTTGAGTGACAGTCAACTTTTTAGAGAAAAACCCACAAGGTCTGAGAGTTCCACCTTTCTCGTGTCGCTGCGAAAGTACTGCCCCGACCCCAATATCTGAGGCATCAACCTCTAACGTAAATGGAAGTAAAGGATTGGGGTGGGATAACACAGGAGCCGCAGCAAATGCCAGCTTCAAATTCTCAAAGGCTTTCTCAGCAGATACCGGCCAACAAGAAGGATTAGCACCCTTGTGCGTAAGATCGGACAGAGGTTTGACAATGGAAGAAAAGTTCTTAATAAACCTCCTATAATAATTAGCGAAACCCAGGAAACGCTGTATGGCTTTAAGACCCTTGGGTTTTGGCCATTGTAGGACAGCTGACAACTTTTCTTTGTCCATGGCAATGCCATCATTGCCAATTATGAACCCCAAGAATGGCACACTGGTTCTATGAAACTCACATTTTTCCATTTTACAAAATAATTTGTTCTCACGGAGTCGTAGCAATACTGCGGATACATCTTTGATGTGCTGTGCCATGTTTTGGGAGTAAATCAGTATATCGTCGAGGTACACCACAACACATGTCTGTAACATATCTCTCAGAACATCATTTATCAGTTCCTGGAAAACTGCGGGTGCATTACACAGCCCAAAAGGCATTACTAGATACTCGTAGTGCCCAGCTCGAGTATTAAAGGCAGTTTTCCACTCATCACCTGCTCGAATGCGAACCAGATTGTAAGCGGCCCGTAGGTCCAACTTGGTAAATATCGAAGCGCCCTTAAGCCTGTCAAAAAGCTCGGTGATGAGTGGTATTGGGTATGCGTTTTTTGCCATTAGTTTATTCAAGCCCCGGTAGTCAATGCATGGTCTTAATTCGCCATTTTTCTTTTTTACAAAAAAGAACCCAGCCCCAGCTGGAGAGGTAGATTTACGTATGATCCCTCTAGCAAGGGCATCAGAAATGTAATCCTCCATAGCCTTATTTTCATCACAAGATAATGGATAAGTGCGTCCTTTCGGAGGTACTGCACCAGGCTGCAATTCAATGCAACAATCATAAGGTCTGTGCTGGGGTAGCATACTAGCCTCTCCTTTGCTAAAAACATCGCCAAACTGTTGGTACACATCCGGCATAGCAGAGGAGGTGCACATGACCTTAATAGGCTGGATGACGCACTTGTCCATACAAAACTGGGACCAAGCAGCAATTTCACACTTCTTCCAATCGAATTGTGGGTTATGTAACTGTAACCACGGAAATCCCAATATCACCGCATGGTGCGGGGAATTAATCAGTTGAAACTGCTGCTCTTCTCTGTGAAGTGCCCCAATAGTCATAGACAATGGCATAGTTTCAAATATAACCTGAGGCGGTTCTAAGGGTCTACCATCAATCGCTTCAATAGTCAAGGGGTTTTCTCTTTCAATGCGTGGAACTCCGTGCAATTCAGCAAAGGTATTATCCATAAAATACCCTGCTGCACCGGAGTCAACCAAGGCCAAAACCTCCACAGAGCGTTGTGCCCAAGACAATACCACCTGTATGGTGGGTTTCATTATGCCCGACACTGGGGACGATTGTACACCACCTAGGGCCTGTCCCCCAAGATACCCTAGGTGTGTGCGTTTCCCGGACGTACCGGACAGGAATTTAGCAAGTGCCCTTTTTTACCGCAGTATAAACATAACACTTGTTTTTTGCGATATAGTCTCTCTGCCTTGGATAGTCTAGTGAAGCCTATTTCCATAGGTTCACTTGTTTCCCGTACTGGTTCACTAGACTTCAATGCCAAGGGAGGGATGGGTGGGCAAAACATGCTACTAGGCTCATTATTTTTTGACCGTAACTTACGATCTCTGGCAATTGATCTCTCACGTATTCTGGAGTCAATTATCATAACATACTCAATGTAATCATCTAGATCAATAGGTAGATCTTTAGCAGCGATTTCGTCTTTAATGTGGTCATTCAGGCCTTGAGAGAAGGCTGCCAATAATGCCTCGTTATTCCAACCTACCTCTGCTGCCAATGTGCGGAATTCGATGGCATAGTCGCCCACTGTACGCCTGCCCTGTTGTATCTCCATAAGGCGTTTGGCAGCAGAGGTGGTTCTACCAGGAGGCTCAAACACTCTTCGAAAGGAACGCACAAATTCACTAAAGTTCTTAGTACAAGGTTTAGCATTCTCCCACAAGGGGTTAGCCCAAGCCAATGCTCTGCCAGTGAGCAGTGATATCGTGAACCCCACTTTACTACGATCATTGGGAAATGCGTGTGCCGTCAATTCCATAAAGATTTCGAGTTGATTGATGAACCCTCTGCAGAGACTAGGGTCACCATCATATCTTAGCGGCAAGGGTGCAGAAGCCGTTAACCCTTTAAAAGTACCCCCTAAGGGTCTGGTATCACTTTCCGGTGTCTGACTTGGCGAGACCACCGGGCTAGAGCTAGATTGGGCAGCAGGTACCGTGCGTTCAAGGATCGTTTGAATTGCAACTGCCAACTGATCCAAACGTTGCTCGAGCACATCCATCCTCCAATGGATATTCTGTGCGTTACCTTCACCCTTGCTGTCTGAGGTCATGGCCCTTTCGTACTGACACGGTTTATTATGACTCTCAGACACAAGTTTTAGGTAAAAAAAATCAATTTTATTGAAATAATAAATGATAACTTAGGATGGCAATAACATACATAATATATATATACAGAATATAGCACAGACAGAAGGCAGACTCTACCGGTCCTGTCAATATACCGGACAGGACAGTCTTTAGGCTCTACCGGCCTTGCCAATACCGGGTAAGGCAACCTGCAGATGGAATAGCATAACGGTTTACCGGCCTTACCAAATTACCGGGCAAGGCAGCCTCAATAGATACATAATGTAGGCTCTACCGGCCCTGCCAATACCGGGTAAGGCAACCTCAGATGGAATGTGGCAAAAGGTTCTACCGGCCTTACCAATACCGGGCAGGGCAGCCCAGAGATAATAGCAGCAGTCAGATGGAACTGGCAAATTAGCAGAATCGTTAAGCAGCAAGGCTTTGGAGCAAACCAGCGTCCGCACGCTGGAAACAACACTGAATAGTATAGCCGTTAGGCTTAGCGAGCAAACCAGTGACCGCACACTGGAGTAACAAGCGAGTAGTATAGCCGCAAGGCTTAGGAGCAAACCAGCGTCCGCACGCTGGGACCAACACAGATTTGTATAGCTGATAGGCTTTGGAGCAAACCAGTGACCGCACACTGGTGTAACAAGCGAGTTTGTATAGCCGCAAGGCTTAGGAGCAAACCAGCGTCCGCACGCTGGGACCAACACAGATTTGTATAGCTGAAAGGCTTTGGAGCAAACCAGTGACCGCACACTGGTGTAACAAGTGAGTTTGTATAGCCGCAAGGCTAGGAGCAAACCAGCGTCCGCACGCTGGGACCAACACAGATTTGTATAGCTGAAAGGCTTTGGAGCAAACCAGTGACCGCACACTGGTGTAACAAGTGAGTTTGTATAGCCGCAAGGCTTAGGAGCAAACCAGCGTCCGCACGCTGGGACCAACACAGATTTGTATAGCTGATAGGCTTTGGAGCAAACCAGTGACCGCACACTGGTGTAACAAGCGAGTTTGTATAGCCGCAAGGCTTAGGAGCAAACCAGCGTCCGCACGCTGGGACCAACACAGATTTGTATAGCTGATAGGCTTTGGAGCAAACCAGTGACCGCACACTGGTGTAACAAGCGAGTTTGTATAGCCGCAAGGCTTGGGAGCAAACCAGCGTCCGCACGCTGGGACCAACACGGAATTGTAGCAATGTCAACAACGCGACCAGGCAGAAGGTCGCCAGGATACTGAAGACAGGTGATGAGATGACAGGAACCAGCAACGATCAGTCAGGTCAGAAAACAGCAGAGAAGTTCAGCAGGAACTGCAACACCAGAGACTAGGCCGGAACCAGGACTGGAAGTACTTCAGCATGCAGGAAACACTGGAACAGTAGAGATCAGGAACTCAGGAACACATGAGATCAGGAACTCAGGAACACTGGAACAGAGGCCCAGCTATCACTAGCATAGTGATAGCAAGAAGGTCAGAAACAACACGAAAGGGCACTCAAAGGGTGCCCAATCCAGGTTTAAATAGTCAATAAGAGGCGGGCTATCTGCAGACAGCCAATAGAAGCCCCCTACTGGTGACAGACAAGTAACTGCAGCCAATCACGGGCACCGTGATACTATTTCTGGGGTGAAACTTTAATCCTACACACTGTAATTGGGTTATTTCTTATACAGTAAGGTTATTTGACACTGTGAGAATGTGTATACCGTTGGAGCTTGGGGCCAGATCTAAGACTAAGGATGCTGGGGTCTCTGTATCCCCTGTTGCGCATTGCTCTTCCTTAAATTCAGGATTACCTGGAGATTTCTCAAGTCCTTTATGCCCAGCATGATCTGATGTCCCTGAGAGTCTCCCAGGCACCTCCAGCCATGCATTAAAGCCAGTTTGGGTGCAAGAGTTCAAGGGACCTTAAGTCCACATTGCAACTCTTTCCATCCCAGTTACAGGGGGTCTTTCATTCTTTGCAGACCCCCCTCCTCTGTCAAGTCTTCCCTGCCAAGGTGCACTTTCAGTTTTCAGCTCTTCCCTTTTGGTCAGACTACAGCTCCTCAAATATTCAACCGTGTCCTGGGAGCTTTAGTATCTGTCCTCTACCAGGTAGGCATCAGAGTTACTCCATACATGGATGACCTGCTTCTGAAAGCCCCCTCTGCGGAACTTCTTCATCAGCAGGTTCAGGACTGCATTCATTCTCTCACCCATCACGGGCGGATCATCAACATGGACAAGTTGGATCTTGACCCATCCCAGCATCTGGTCTTCCTGGGCCTTCTCTTCGACACTCAGAAGAGCATGGTGTTTGTCACGGACGAGGTGGCTCACCAGATCTCCCACAGGGTTTCTGCTGTTCTGGCTCACAATCCAGTTCCGGCCAAGAAGCTTTCCTCTCTAGTGGGGAAATTCATCTCCACCATAGAAGTGGTCCCATTTGCCATGGCTCACACTAGGGAACTCCAGAGGTGTTTGATCCAGGTGTGCAAGGTTCAGCCGGACCTTCTGAAGACATTAGTATCCCTCCTTCATGTGGAACTAAGTTTTGTCATGGGGGCTCGACCTCTCCAATCTACTGAAGGGCAAGTCCTTCCTGGTATCCTTCTGGACCACGGTGACGATGGATGCCAGCCTCTCCTGGCTGCGGAGCCTCAGTGCTCAGGGTTGGTGGTCTCTGGAGGAATCTCTCCTTCCCATCAACGTGTTGGAGCTTTGGCCGATATTTCATGCCCTTCGTCATTGGACACCCCAGCTGGAAGATTGCCCTGTCTGGGTTCAGCCTGACAACGCCACAGCCATGGATTACATCAACAAGCAGGGTGGAACAAGAAGTCTCACCGTTTGGTTAGAGGTCAAGGCTATTTTGTCCTGGGCAATAGAACACATTCCTACCATATCCGCAGTACACATTCCTGGCGTAGACAACATGACACACTTCCTCAGTTGACACACGGTGGACAGCGGAGAGTGGGAACTGCACCCAGAGTGTTCACCCTCATTGTTCAGAAGTGGGCTCTTCCTTGCATCGACCTGATGGCAACAAGACACAACTGGAATGTTCTGAGGTTCTGCTCTCGCTGGAGGGATCCTCTAGCTCTAGCGGTGGATTCCATGTCCATTCCTTGGTTATTTCCTCTGGCCTACATCTTTCCTCCGCTCCCCATGTTGCACAGGGTGTTATGGAAATTGAGACTGGAGTGCTGTCCAGTCATTCTGATTGCTCTGTACTGGCCTCTACAGGCTTGGTTTCTGGAGCTTCTGGATCTGTCAGTGGCGGAACAATTTCAGCTCCCTTGCCGTCCGGATCTTCTTCTTCTACAGGGTTACCTGTGGAAGGAGGATGTTCATCGGCTAGCTTTGATGGCTTGGAAATTGAATCCTCAATATTGAAGAAGAAGAGTTTTACTTCTGGTGTGGTGGCTACTATGCTCAGTCTCCGCAAACCTGTTTCTTCTAAGGCCTACCATCGTGTCTGGTCGACCTTTCTTTCTTGGTGTGCTGATAGGGACCTGTCTCAGGAATTTGATCTGCCTACGGTCCTGGCCTATTTGCAGGACCGTGTGGATAAGGGCCTCCGCTTGAGTTCCCTTAAGGTTCAGACTTCTGCTGTCTCTGTTTTCTTTCAGAGGCGCATTGCTATTCTTCTTGATGTCAAGGTTTTCTTCCAGGGCATTGCTCATACTGGTCCGGTTTTCAAGGCTCCCACTCCTCAGTGGGATCTTAACTTGGTTTTGGGCATCTTTCAGCTCCCTCCCTTTGAGTCCTTGGCTGCTATTCCTCTACACCTGCTGACTTGGAAAATGGCCTTTCTCCTGGTGATCGTATCTGTTCACTGTGTTGCAGAGTTGAATGCTTTGTCTTGTAGACTGCCCTTTTTGATGTTTCACAAGGACAAGGCGGTGCTTTGCACTTCTCAGGAGTTTCTCCCGAAGGTGGTCTCTGAATTCCACATTAATCAGGAGATTGTGTTGCCTTCTTTCTGCCCTGACCCTACCTCTGACAGGGAGAGGGATCTCCACTTGTTAGATGTGGTGCTTTGTCTCAAGTTTTACGTACACTGAATCCTTCAGATAATCTGACGTGCTGTTGGCATTCCTGAGGGCCCCAGGGCAGGACGACCTGCATCCAAAGTGACTATTGCGTCTTGGATCAAGTCCACTATTCGTAAGGCTTACAAGCTGAGGAAGAAGCCTTTTACCTTTTGGGTCACGGATCATTCTACTAGATCTATTGGAGCTTCTTGGGCTTACAAGAATCAGGCCTCCGCTAATCAGTTGTGCAAGGCTGCCACTTGGTTGTCTGTGCACACCTTTTCAAAGCACTACCTTGTTGATGTGCTGGCATCGGCTGAAGCCGGTTTTGGGTGGAAGATCCTGGAGGCAGTCTTGCCTGTCTAGGATCTTCTTCAGGTCTTTGGTGCTTCCTTCACTTTTGAGCCCTGTTGGCTCTAGTTCAGTGTGCTGTGTAACAGTTCTTGGGGTATTGTTACCTCTGTTCAGTGTCCTATGACCCTTCATTGCTTTGTTGGGCTATCTCTGATCTGATGGTTCATATCTGCTTTGGTGAATTTGGGGGCCTTGCGCCTGATCCTTGTCTTACATCCCACCTCTGGGAAACTCAATGTTTGGACATCCCAAAGTTACCAGTAACCTGTATTGGACGACAGAGAAAAGAGGATTTTAGTCTTACCTGTTAAATCCTTTTCTCTTAGTCCATACAGGTTACTTGTCTCCCACCCTGTCAAGGGACCATGCTTGGCTCTCCTGTGGCAGAACATGGGGGTCCATCAGGGTCATGCTCACAGTAGTCTTCTTTCCCTTCTACTATGCAGTCAATAGTTAGTGTCTCAAATCTTACTGGAGCTGGTTGGCTAGCTGCAGCCAAGGAGGGAAGGTAGGCTGCACCCCCTGCATTCAGTTCTAGAATTGTTCCTGCCTGATTAATGGGGTGGATCACCTACCCAAAGTTACCAGTAACCTGTATGGACTAAGAGAAAAGGATTTAACAGGTAAGACTAAATCCTCTTTTAGGTATCGAACCTAAATTTTATACATTTTGTGTATATTAGCTGGATTTTTCTTTCTGATCTGGTAGGGGTAGTAGAGTGTGAGGATGGGGGTTCCTGTGCAACTAGAAATGTCCTTGTCCTTTGTCTTCTGCTCTCACTTGCAACTGAACAGCAATGTTAGGCAGAAATTAGTTTTTCTATAGCTGATTTTACATCGAGCAACATTATTTTAATAGACAAGCTAAATTGTTTCTCTGAAACTGAATAGCTTACTGATCCAAAGTTTCACTTGGCATGGCTCATATCATACTTTAATTCCTCGAATGCCAGAGAGGTATCCAACACATTTCTCTCTGGTACTCAAGGGGTTTATACCCTTTGAGCACCAGGGAGGTACTCAACGCATTTCCTTGTGTTGTGCATCTCCCTGGCACTCAAAGGATTAAGCAAGGTAATCCTTTATTTTGACTTTGCATACTCTGCAAGTGTATAATGTGTGATGTAAATTGCCTTTTTTCACTTTTATGATCCTGATGGTAAGTTCCCTGGATCTGTCTCCAGACAGTTTTATGATCAGTTCACAATCAAAGCATAGTAATGATACAGTAGGGGTTATACACTAAGGTGTGATAAATAGGTGATAAATAGCAGATTAATTATTCAGTGATATCACTTGTGCAGTTGTATTGTTATTCCATGGAGACAATGCAGTAAGATCTCTACCACTTGAAAAATCTTACTGCCTTGGCTCCACAAAGTAACCTAGGAATTGGAAAAGTGATATCACTGGAGAAGTCATCTCTACCTCATCACCTCTTTATCACACCGTAGTGTATTTCCCCCAGTGTAACGCTAACTTTGCATAACTAAGGGGGAGATTCGCTAAGCGGTGATAAAGCGTTGATAAAGTGGAAATGATTTCTCCAGTGATGTCACTTCTCCAATTCCTATGTTACTCTGTGGAGCCAATGCACTAAGAAGTCTTCAGCTTTGGAGATCTCAGTGAATAGGCTCCATAGAATAACATAGGAACTGGAGAAGTGATAGAATGGAGAGGACGTCTCCAGTTTATCACCTCTTTAGCACCTATTAGTGAATCTCACCTTAAGTACTCTGTAAGCTATATTTTTTACATTGCATCTCTATACCTTCCCAAAAAAAAGTGGTGGGGGGTCTGGGGGGGAGGTAAAAAAATGTAGGCAATCTGACTTTACACATTATGCACCTGTAGAATGTTTAGTGTCAAAATAAAGGATTACCATCTATCTCTGTAATGGACTTTATTTTTAATTATGGCTAACTGAATTGTTCTGTGCTGAATCTGGCTTTGGTGTTCTTCCCCAGGAAGCCATTAAAAATAACTCGTTCTACAAGCCGCAAAGACAACTGGAGAGCGGGAATGTGGAAGAAGCTTTCAAATCTGCCGATCAAGTGCATGAAGGTAAACTGTGCTTTACTGCTTTAACCCTTTGAGTTCCAGAGGGGTGCACACTGCATTGCTTTGCAGTGTGTTGCATACCCCTCTAGCATTCAGAGGGTTAAACTGAAGAGACATATGTATAAAGCTAAAGGTGGAGCAATGCTGGAGCACAAGAGTCACACAATATTGATATCATTAACCCATAAGATTGTACAGAAGAATCTAGTGCAGTTTGCTACCATCCAGGTGTTTAACCATTGAGTACCAGAATGTTGTCCAATGGATTGGCACTCAAAATGTTAAGCAAATCACCTATCAAATAAATAAGAAATATTACTTGATTCATACACACAAACAACTCAAGGTCAGCACTCACATCATCCATTGAACCTGCCTGAGTGCATCTCTAAGCAAATTTTGATGTCTATAAGGCAAGCACTCGCAGGACTTAAAATTGCAAACATATGTATTCTAATTCGATGTTTTGGTCTGGTAGGAACCTTTTTTCAAGAAGAGCTTGGGGGTCTTAGGTTAGGGAGCAATTTCGTCCCTGTATCGGTTCGGTTATGGTAAAATAATGCTGTCCTTGTATCAGTTAGGTTAGGGTAATACTTTGGGTTAGGTTAAGGAGACTTTTTTAATGATGACCTTTTGAATGCTCTGTTTTAATTCTTACAAGTTCATGAATGCTTACTTTTGATGCACTCTCGCATTCACAAGATTTTCATAGTAAGTCCCTTTTTAAGTGGGCAAAAAAATGTTAAAGCATTCCCTTCAATTGCAATACATATGTGCTGACTATTTTATTGCACCTCTACTGATACTCTGCATAACAGTCTTTTGTGATGGGAGATTTGCTTATATGTCAGGACACAGCTTATTAAAGGGCAGTTATCATATTTTACTAAGTTTATTCCTATGAAAACAGATTTGCTAAAAAAGCATCAGGTTGTGACATGTATCTCCAAAATGGCTTATGTCAAATATTTGAAGGGGTCCGAAAACCCCCTCACCCACCTCCCTCCCTTGTTGGCAGCAGGACCAGTCACAACTAGGGGTGATGCTGTTTATTTAGGCTCCAGTTTGTTCTAACATTAACACTGACACCTAACTCACTTTCAGTTACTGTTAAGTGACCTAAATAGTAAAGGGCAATAGATAAAGGTAGAAAAGGTTCAAACAAGTTTTCTGGAGAATCTAATTTTTCATATAGGGACCTATAAATATGATGTGATATCTTTGTACTGATCACAGGTGAAATATACACTGGAGGGCAGGAACACTTCTACATGGAGACCCAGAGCATCCGTGTTGTGCCCAAAGGAGAAGACAGAGAAATGGATGTGTATGTGTCTGCTCAGGATCTAACAACTATACAGGTAATGTGAGAGAATGGTATTGGGTAGTGAGCCCCCAGGTTTGTGTGGTTGCAGCACTAGATGCCTTCAGCAAATGAATAGAAGTCCAAAGGCAGAAGTGGTCAGTCATTTTGAGTCAGGACAGGCAGATAGATCCAAAGAGAGGTTAGAAGCAGGCAACAAAGTTTTGTTGGAAGGTCCACAGAGTCAAGCTGAGGGTCAAACAGATTATCAAACTGGAACAGAAACATCAGGTGTCATGGGAGAAGGCCAGAGACTGAACAGTAAAAATGTGCACTCCTGGGCCACATGCATTCTGAGCATTGGGATGTACCATGAAAGTTCATGCACAAAACACCCATGCACAGAAGCGAGGCAAGACAGTTCAGTAGGAACTTGGGACTGCATGAACCTGTGCACATATGCTTGTCCAGGGATGTGGTTGTTACATTCATCCCCCCCCCCCCACCAAACCTCCAGTTATGATGACTCCTCCACAATCAATAATTTATCAGTCAGCAGGCTCAGCCAGCTCATCCTTAGCCAGATCAGTCTGTTATTGGCTCTGGATAGGTAGCACAATTAACTGAGATGAGTACACAGGCTTGAGCTCGTATATTTCCATATCTGATCAATGGTCATTGGAATTGTCCTCTTCTTGGTGGGCAGGCAGCTGGATCCTGGTGGGCAGGTAGCTGGGAGTAGGTGACTGTAACATGCAGTTTAAGATGGAATATGGTTAATGTAGCCATAACTCTAATATGCTCTGCAGTGGAACACGGAATTCCTACTTGGCAGAGGTGTATATAATGTTCATGCATACCACACTAAAAACAAAGCAACGTAGTTTTCCTTTGGTTCCTTTCCTCTGAAGAAACTGAAGTCCTGAGAATGAAAATTCTGCAGATTGTCATATGAGGAGAAAATAGAGAGATTGCTGGAAAAACGCATTTGGGTTTGCTACCCCTCTGTTTCCCCGTCTCTTTCACATCCTCTGTAGATCTCTCCACCCCGTCTTTTGGCATCCTGTCACTTTTTGGCATCCTATGTTGCCTTTCCATGAGGCACTGAAAAGTGTATTTATATTGCTGATGTCAGTTTAATACTGACATTGCTACATATTATCAGTATAAGAATTATTTTTCATTGTACCCTGTTTGGAAGATTAAACGGTTTCTGCCAAGACAATGCCTGGAACCATAAGACACTTAAGGACTACGCTTGGAGATTTGGAGGACGCAGATCTAGTTACTATAAGGGAAGAGACTTTTTGGACGCTTTGTGCCCAAGTAGGGCAAATATGAGGTATATATCTGTCCCTGGTGCTGTTCAGTGTCAGTCACTTGCTGAGTATCATGATTGGCTGTCTGTGATTAGCCCTCCTCACACAGCCTTTTTAAACCCAGGCTGAGCACTTCCAGGTTGCCCTTTCGTGGTGTTTCTGACTTCACTCTGCCTGACCTGCTTGTCAGGCTTCTGGGCCTGTTCCTGCTGTACTTGCTGACCCTGTGTTCCAGAGTTCCAGTGTTCCAGTATGCTATTGTTCCTGTGTTCCAGAGTTCCAGTGTTCCTGTGTTCCAGCACCTCGCGGGTTAATCTTACGGAGTTCCTGAATCTCCTGCTCCAGCCGTCACTCTGGCGACATTGTTCTTCTCGCTGCTGATGATACTTTGTTGGTTCCTGGTGGCGATATACATTGTAGGTCCCAGCGTGCGGACGCTGGTTTACTCCACTAAACCTGGTTGCGATATACATTGTTGGTCCCAGCGTGCGGACGCTGGTTTACTCCACTAAACCTGGTTGCTATATTCATTGTTGGTCCCAGCGTGTGGACGCTGGTTTACTCCACTAAACCTGGTTGCGATATACATTTTTGGTCCCAGCGTGCGGACGCTGGTTTACTCCACTAAACCTGGTGGTGATATACATTGTTGGTCCCAGCGTGCGGACGCTGGTTTACTCCAATAAACCTGGTTGCGATATACATTGTTGGTCCCAGCGTGCGGACGCTGGTTTACTCCACTAAACCTGGTTGCTATATACATTATTGGCTCCAGCGTGCGGACGCTGGTTTGCTCCACTAAACCTGGTTGCGATATACGTTGTTGGTCCCAGCGTGTGGACGCTGGTTTACTCCACTAAACCTGGTTGCGATATACATTGTTGGTTCCAGCGTGCGGTCGCTGGTTTGCTCCATTAAACCTGGTGGCGCTATTACCATTAGTCCCAACGTGCGGACGTTGGTTTGCTCCTGAACATCCCAGTGCTGTGGTCAGTCGCTGTCCACTTCCTTGCAATTGTCTGAGTATCCCTGGCTATAGACTCCTGCTGAGTAAGACTCTATACTTATGCTCTATGCTGTCTTAGTCACCTGACAGCTGGTCTACTCGCTCAGTCTGCCCTGCCCGGTATTGGTGAGGCCGGTAGAACCTTGACGATACCATCCTGTAGGTTGCCTCATCCGGTATTGACAGGGCCGGTAGAGCCTACTCCAGTACTCCTTTGGGCTGCCCTGCCCGGTATTTGTAAGGCCGGTAGAACCTTGTAATTCACCATCTTTAAGGTTGCCTTACCCGGTATTGGCAGGGCCGGTAGAGCCCACATTCAGCATTCCGTGGGGGCTGCCTTGCCCGGTATTGGTAAGCCTGGTAGAACCGGTATATGTCATCTCACGGTTGCCTTACCCGGTATAGGCAAGGCCAGTAGAGCCTGTCATTAAAACTGTCACTTGGGTTGCCTAGCCCGGTATTTAGGCAAGGCCGGTAGAACCTATTATATGTTATATTACTGTTGTATTGTTATGTATGTTTACCCTACGGGGACTGCCTTTAACTTTTAATAAAGTTAAGTTATTTTACCAAACCTTAAGGCTGAGAGTCTTCAAAAACCGTGACACCCTGCTCATTAATAATGTCACCAATTGTGGTGTTTTTTTTTTGTTTTTTTTTTGCATCAATGGATTAATTCAGAGCTACCACTAAGGCCCAAGGCCACATCAGCCTTTACTGGCCTTCTCTGATGAGTGATCTAATTCTCAGTGGCTTCTGTTTTCCACCATATATTGATAACCTGAGTTAGTGAACTGATATTTACTGTGAAAGGCATAAAAACAAGACAGTTAAGTATAACAAAAGAGAGAAAGTGATTGAAACAGTGAAGTTCTAACAAATATACATTTTATGCAATCTGGTATTCATTTGAAGCCAAAAACTAAACTTCTGCTTAAGAATGTGTAACCTCTTGGGTTTTGTAAACATCTTCAATGTATTGCAATGAAATGCACTGTAGACTCTGGCAAAGCGAGAGTGAATACCACTTAACCAGAAATCCCCCAGTGCAAGTTTTGCTCCTGTCGGATCAGAGAGATCATGCTTTTGCACCCAAACAATGTGAAAAACTTCTCACTTTTGTACGTATGGCTGTGATAAGGGTGGACAACTGCTTTCCTCCTGCTGTTGTTGACCAACTGGCTGGGGATGGAGTTGTAGCTCAACCACAACTGGAAGCCTGCCTGTTGTCCACTTCTTGGTCTGTGTACTTCAATGGATTTTAGATCTATAATTTTACAGTCTTGCCTTGTTGTTGCATTAGTTTGCCTCTGGAGACCTTCCTAGGATCCAAGAGGTTAAAGTAAAAAGGAGTCACTTGTTAACCATTGAGGGTTTTTTTTTTTTTTTTGATTACTGTAGAAGGGATAGGCAACTCCAATCCTCAAGTGTTGCGACAGTGCATGTTTTCGGGATATAACTTTGATTGAACTATTTGTAATCAAGCAAGGGTATTCTGAAAGTTTACACTGTTAGTGGCACCTGAGGAACAATGTTGCCACAATTTAAGCTTTATGCACAGTTTGTTTGTTTGTTTTTGTTTGTTTGTTTGTTTTTTTCTTTTGTAGTGTTTGCGATTTCAGGAACTGCTGCTTCAGACCAGTTCATCTTTATGTTTTCTTCAGGAGCTTATAGGTACTGTTCTGAATGTTCCATCCAGCAGGATAATGTGTCATGTGAAGAGAGTTGGAGGGGCTTTTGGTGGAAAAACGACAAAAACTGGCTACCTGGCAGCTGTAACAGCTGTTGCAGCAAACAAGTATGTATGAGTTACGTTATAAAGGGGTCTCTGGGTGTACCAGGAAATGGATCACCCTTAAAATCATGACTTTTTGGAGCGTATACATAAAAAAAATAGGAGCGCAGTGGATTTAAATGGGCCTATTAACACTCCAGTTGGTATTGATCTCTAATGCTTTGCCTCTTACTGGTTTTGGAGAGTTCAGTAATTCAAAGGATTAAATGCCCCATTTAAATCAAATGGAATTTTGATTTGATTGCCTCACTTTTTTCATATGGCCCTTGAAGAGAACTTGTCATGCTCCCAAATTCTTCTCTCAATGGCAACCTCCATCTTGGAAGGAGTTGCATGCTTATGGCTCCACACAGGTTTATTCCACCCCTCTGGTAGAATCTGGACAGTGTAAATAAAAAAAGTGAAGATGGGTAAAATAATAAGCCCCTGTATAACCAATTTGACTGTATATATTATGTTCTTGCAGAACATATAACGTTAAAAAGATCAGTTCATTATTATCTTTTAAAGCATCAACATATTCCTTGGAAACAAAAAACGGGATTATACAAACATAACCTACATGTGCAAACTGAAATAAGTGGAAAGAGGGCCCTGTTCATGAAAGCTTAAGAAATGCACACGTGGGGGGATGGGGGTAAGAACGGATTCAAAAAAAGCTTTAACATGGTTAAAAACCTTCTGTAGTTACTTAGTACTACAAAATTGGTAAAAGAACAGTATTGACTCTTTAGGATGGAGGTGTGGGGTACTGCTATTGGTTGCTATGAAGCAACAAAGCTTTCTTACAAGCAGTCAGCCTTCCAGTCTGGGATGGCTGGTAAAATTCATCCCAACAATAATATGGCATAATGTTTTAGGTTGAGGTTAGGGTTAGGTTTAACAAATTAACATATTTTTTTGTTTGTTTTACTTATAATACCAGTGTTCTTTTTCTGAAGCTGTCTTGTATGTTACAACAATTAAAGAAGCTGTGTGTTTGAGGACACAAATAATAATAAATAAAATAAATAAGCTTCTTTTGTTGTTATGTCAATTATGTCATAATTTATTCTACTGTGCTGAACGCACAACCAACCCAGTGGGGCTGGATTTTCTTTATCGAGATGTTTAAAGGTCAAAAGGGAGGAAGGAAAAGCTAGCTGACTGTGCAACACAATATTTTAGAGACTCCATGGGCACCCAGTGGTGCCGAGAGTGACACAATTGAGTACTGTAGGCTCTTTATGCACTGAACAATGTTAAAGTACAGATTTTGTTATATGGCAATTTATGGTCACCCAGTCGCCACTGTTTTATCAGGATAATCAGTTTGTCAATTTCAGGGCCAGGCGTCCAGTACGTTGCATTCTGGAACGTGGAGATGATATGTTAATAAAAGGAGGACGGCATCCCATTCTCGGGAAATACAAAGTAGGTGTAAAATGTCAAAAAGAGATACAGCTTTTATGGCTGAAGTGGCTGATCCCTTGCTCTGTTCTTTTATTATGGGCAGCTGAGCCATGCAAACAATGAGGAAAAATGCATACTAAAAGTATTATATTGGTGTTTCTGGTTAAAGTGCACCTGTCATTTTGAATTAAGCTTGCAATCTTTATTCAAAACTGCATATATATCTTATATCCCAATAACCGGTAGATCTATAGTTTAGGAGATATTGATATATGTAATTTTTTTATGTTTGTGTAGCACCTCATACTAATTTGTGTGTTTTAACAATAACTTAATTAGCTTATGCTGCTGCTCTGAGGGAGATCACTTCTAAAAATATCAATATCTCCTAAACTATAAATCTGTTGACCCTTTTGGCTAGTGTGGTGTATAAGCAGTTTTGTTTGAAAACCTAGGATTCTTTAAGAAATACAATGGATTCCATGGAACCAATGTAAATAATGACCTTAAGTAAAGAGAGACTGTAGTGGCAGTTAGTGTAAGCATGGTTCTTTGATTGTTAGTGGATGTATGGAAGATTGAAACTCTTTCCTATTCAGTTTCCCTTGTCCAAGTTTAGTCCTAAAGGGCCACCAACAGGCCAGGATTTAAGGATTTTATTGATTTAAGCACAGGTGAGTCATTCAAAATGAATGAGCCACTGATTAACTCACCTGTGCTTAATCAGGGAAATCCTTACTTCTCAGCCTGTTGGTGGCCCTTGAGGACTGAGCTTTGACAGTCCCGACCTAGTCCATCTAAGAAGAAAAAATTGCATAGAATGATCTGGTAATGTTTAATTTTAAGCTAGCAGACCAACTAGTATTTAAATACAATTGGCATTGATAATGTTTCACCTGCTGTGGGTGCTAAGGAAGTATTTAGTACATTTTGAAACAATGTGCTGGAGACCTCTTTGGAATCCCAAGAGGTTTAGGAGTTAAAATTCTATGAAAAAATGTTTATAGGATATTTTCTGCTGAGCAATTCAAGGTTACTCCACTACTAGAAGATATTTAATTCAAAGGTTATTGCAGCTCAAACTTTTTTTTTTTTTTAAACAGTTACATAAATTAGTATTGCAAATCCATTTTTATTACATCTATTGCGGGATGCAGGGAGCATGGGGTATAGAGGTGACAGGTCACTCAAAACTGAATTTCTTCTCACTTCGCACCCTAGAGGCCCTTCCACACAGCAGTTCCAGTTCACTCAAAAAAATAAACTGTTAGGCGGAACAAGACTATTTCTCTTTTTGGGAAGTGCTTTTTATTTTACTATGTTCTTTTGTCCATTGTGGAACACAGGAACCATGGTGTTGTTGCCACTAGAAGGCAGGGTACATGCAGACAAATCTCTCTGAAGGCGCAGACTGCCTACGAGCTCCATTTAACCTCCAGCACAACAGCCTTCAGTTTTAGTATCCTGCCTGGAGATTTCAGGACTTACTTTTTATTTTCGTTTTGTTATATATGTAGAATGTGGAGAGACAGTGGTGCTTGCTCCAAACCTGCCTTACCTTCCATGTTGTATTGTTTCTAGTTGTGTCCCTTTGTTTACCAGCAGAGGTCTGCCTTGCAGAAAGATACCTCTCAACTGTGCTGTAGCAATGTTGTCATGAGTCCAGGGTCGTGAGTATAGTGCTTTGTCTCTCTGTGTCTGTCTTTCTGTTGGCCAATATCTGAGGCTAGTCCTGAGGGAAGATATCCATTATGGCAATGGGCTTCATATTTTTTTTTATTATACACTAGTTGAAGAGCCCGTTACACGGGCCACAGTGCCACTGCCAGCCGATCGCGGTGCAGTTATGCTCAGTAGAGACTGCCCGCGCCACCTCGGATACAGAGCTGGATGGTCCTTTGGAGTGCCCCTCTTTGTATCAGCCTCGTCACGGGCAGTCTCTACTGCACATGACTGCGTTGTTACAAACTTTCTAGCGAATTATTATATAGGATATAATTTGTATACTTTTGGTATACCTTTTTTTGGATTATGGCACATTTAACCATTTGAGTGCCAGAGGGTTACGCAATGTATTGTGAAGCAATGCGTTGATTATCTGTCTGACACTCGAAGGGTTAAATGGCTTTGCCATCTCTGGCTGTAATATTGAAGCTGCAGCTGCATTCTCTTCTTATTCCATGGCTCCAGGTGGGCTTCGAAACCTGTGAATAGCACAATAGGGGATTGACTGTTTCTTTATGTGGGGAGTCTTGAGATTGTGGTATCCTGATACCCTAGGGCTTATACACGGAATGGCTGGAGAGCCACTGTTCCATTTTTTCCTTTTCTATGGCCCTGGTGAAAGAAGGGAGTTTTTTTCTCTTCACCTTCCTTTCCAATTTACTGCACACCATGGATGCACCTTCCAGCCAGACTTTCTCTGTAGGTGGGCAGATGAGCCATTCAGTTCTCTGCCTCTTTAGTGCATAAGGGAAATAACCATGCCAGTGCCTAAACAGGACACGTGGAAACCTAGAACCACCAGAATTGCTGCACCATCTTCTTCAGTAGTGTTCAGCTGTTTATTTTTTTGCCAGCACAGTCTCCCTACCAGTCAGCTATGCCTTTCTTGTGTTATGCAGAATGCCCAAGAATTCCCCCCAAGTATTTGGAGCCAGCATGGGCAAGGGCCATGGACACTCCTCTAACAGTCTCCATGGCCTACGCAATTTTTCCTTTACATTTTCTGCATACGATGGATCAGGGACCTCTGCTTCCTTCAGAAAGGGGGACCTGATCTTTTAAACATGAAGGGTTTCATACCATCTGGCTCTGGCAGTTGATTAAATGGGTTGGTATCATGGCAGTTTCCACTGTCCTGCATGATTCCACCTCCTTTCCCTAGTCCCTATGGTGTTGTGAAAGATCGATAGACCAAGCATAGGTTATCCTGAATGAGAAAAACAAAGCAAATTGGGATCCTCAATGACGCACTCAATGACCTCTAAAGTAGTATCAAAAAATAAGTATACATTATTAGCCAAATTTAATGTCAAAAATATAAAATTTATTGATATAACTAATAACAATATATCCAAATGCGGATACCTGGACGCGTGGTACACACCCTCCCAAATTCCACAAGACCCAGCATTACAATAGAAATCAAAACATAAATCACATAAAATTCGGAAACATAGCCTTTAACTCTTAAAGGCACATAACCAATATGAGATAATCAAAAATTCCTACACCCCAAAAACTAGTTGTATGAATACTCCATTAGACATCTCACTAATACTACTGTCCGTTAGATATTTTAATCGTTCATCTAAAGATGACACTTCATCTTAATATCAAAAATGAGATGAAAGTTAATTCACCAGATGTTTCATTTGTAGAGATGATCATGGATATTAGTATCACAGATGAAATGAAGGTTAATTCACAAACAGTCCATATGTTACCAAAGTTATTATTGGTGAGGAACAGATAACAGTACTTTCATCCACCACAATGATTGTGAGTAAATAAAAGATTACAGTCAAATGTGGTTATGAGAATGAATGATTTCCTTTTTCACACTTAATGGTGGTCCTCACTCTGAGTAGATAAATAAACATTGCATTGGAAGTTGTCTCCGTATGTCTATTAAATTTGTGTGCCGAATCCACATAGTTGATAGATAGTTAAGAGATAATAATGGAGATATCATGTTAGAAAAATGATTGATTGCTTGACCTTGTATCTATTTATGTGAAAATTGGGTTGAATAAATAATTAGGGCTGTAAAGGGTTAAATGGTGGATCGGTTTGAGTAACAGTTGATTATAGATGCCCGCATTTTCAAACTAGAGATTCAGCCTCAATAGGTTGAAATTATATCACGTGGGGATTGTATTGAGTTTAAAAAGGGGTTTGGTTTACTCCAGTCAGTCATCTTGAAAATGCCTGTAACGTGAGGGTGAAACGCATTGATGTTTGACTCTGCCTGTGGACCATAGTTTGGTCTGGAAGCTATGAGTTACTAGTTTTGAGTGGAGGAACACACTGGTGATTATATGCAGGGAAGAGTGTCCTGGATTAAATGGAGCAGTACTGGCAACAATGTTTTGGATGGAAGCGTGTTACAAGATGAAAGAGCTTCAACATACCTAGAACGGTGAGATCTTTCCATTTGTGAGGATACACAATGTAAATTGATGGCTTTTCTACACGCATCGATAGAGAAATGTGGATTCGGCACACATATTTAATAGAGATACGGAGACCACTTCCAATGCAATGTTTATTTATCTACTCAGAGTGAGGATCACCATTAAGTGTGAAAAAGGAAACCATTCATTCTCATAACCACATATGACTGTAATCTTTTATTTACTCACAATCATTGTGGTGGATGAAAGTACTGTTATCTGTTCCTCACCAATAATAACTTTGGTAACATATGGACTGTTTGTGAATTAACCTTCATTTCATCTGTGATACTAATATCCATGATCATCTCTACAAATGAAACATCTTGTGAATTAACTTTCATCTCCTTTGTGATATTAAGATGAAGTGTCTTCTTTAGATGGATGATTAATATATCTAACGGGCAGTAGTATTAGTGCGATGTCTGATGGAGTATTCATACAACTAGTTTTTGGGGTGTAGGAATTTTTTATTATTTCATAGTGGTTATGTGCCTTTAAGAGTTAAAGGCTATGCTTCTGAATTTTGTGTTATTTATGTTTTGATTTCTATTGTAGTGTTGGGTCTTGTGGGATTTGGGAGGGTGTGTACCACGCATCCAGGTATCTACATTTGGATATATTGTTATCAGTTATATCAATATATTTTATATTTTTTATATTAAATTTGGCTAATAATGTATACTTATTATTTTTTGATACTGCTTTAGAGGTCATTGAGTGCGTCATTGAGGATCCCAATTAGCTTCTTTGTTTTTCTTTTTGTATGTATATTTCTATTGGCATCTGCCAGCACCCCATGTATGATATAAGTGGTCCGTATCTGAGTTTTTACATAATAGTGTGCTATAACCTTTATTTATATTTTGTTATCCTGAATGAGGTCCGTTTTGGGGGAAAAAAGTGTCACGGTTTATTATGACTCTCAGACACAAGTTTTAGGTAAAAAAAATCAATTTTATTGAAATAATAAATGATAACTTAGGATGGCAATAACATACATATATATATATATATATACAGAATATAGCACAGACAGAAGGCAGACTCTACCGGTCCTGTCAATATACCGGACAGGACAGTCTTTAGGCTCTACCGGCCTTGCCAATACCGGGTAAGGCAACCTGCAGATGGAATAGCATAACGGTTTTACCGGCCTTACCAAATTACCGGGCAAGGCAGCCTCAATAGATACACAATGTAGGCTCTACCGGCCCTGCCAATACCGGGTAAGGCAACCTCAGATGGAATGTGGCAAAAGGTTCTACCGGCCTTACCAATACCAGGCAGGGCAGCCCAGAGATAATAGCAGCAGTCAGATGGAACTGGCAAATTAGCAGAATCGTTAAGCAGCAAGGCTTTGGAGCAAACCAGCGTCCGCACGCTGGAAACAACACTGAATAGTATAGCCGTTAGGCTTAGCGAGCAAACCAGTGACCGCACACTGGAGTAACAAGCGAGTAGTATAGCCGCAAGGCTTAGGAGCAAACCAGCGTCCGCACGCTGGGACCAACACAGATTTGTATAGCTGATAGGCTTTGGAGCAAACCAGTGACCGCACACTGGTGTAACAAGCGAGTTTGTATAGCCGCAAGGCTTAGGAGCAAACCAGCGTCCGCACGCTGGAACCAACACAGATTTGTATAGCTGAAAGGCTTTGGAGCAAACCAGTGACCGCACACTGGTGTAACAAGTGAGTTTGTATAGCCGCAAGGCTAGGAGCAAACCAGCGTCCGCACGCTGGGACCAACACAGATTTGTATAGCTGATAGGCTTTGGAGCAAACCAGTGACCGCACACTGGTGTAACAAGCGAGTTTGTATAGCCGCAAGGCTTAGGAGCAAACCAGCGTCCGCACGCTGGGACCAACACAGATTTGTATAGCTGAAAGGCTTTGGAGCAAACCAGTGACCGCACACTGGTGTAACAAGTGAGTTTGTATAGCCGCAAGGCTTAGGAGCAAACCAGCGTCCGCACGCTGGGACCAACACAGAATTGTATAGCTGATAGGCTTTGGAGCAAACCAGTGACCGCACACTGGTGTAACAAGCGAGTTTGTATAGCCGCAAGGCTTAGGAGCAAACCAGCGTCCGCACGCTGGGACCAACACAGATTTGTAGCAATGTCACCAACGCGACCAGGCAGAAGGTCGCCAGGATACTGAAGACAGGTGATGAGATGACAGGAACCAGCAACGATCAGTCAGGTCAGAAAACAGCAGAGAAGTTCAGCAGGAACTGCAACACCAGAGACTAGGCCGGAACCAGGACTGGAAGTACTTCAGCATGCAGGAAACACTGGAACAGTAGAGATCAGGAACTCAGGAACACTGGAACAGAGGCCCAGCTATCACTAGCATAGTGATAGCAAGAAGGTCAGAAACAACACGAAAGGGCACTCAAAGGGTGCCCAATCCAGGTTTAAATAGTCAATAAGAGGCGGGCTATCTGCAGACAGCCAATAGAAGCCCCCTACTGGTGACAGACAAGTAACTGCAGCAAATCACGGGCACCGTGATAGTACCCCCCTTTCAAAGACCCCCTCTCCTAGAATAGGGTTTAGGTTTCTGCGGGTAATTGGCATGAAAGGCCCTAGTTAACCTAGGTGCATGAAGGTCCGTACTATCCACTCATGATCGATCCTCAGGACCATACCCTTTCCAATGTACCAGGTACTGTAACCTTCCTCTAAGCCTACGGGAATCAATAATGCTCTGAACCTCGTACTCCTCCTGGCCCTCGACCTCAACAGGTCCTGGCACCACAGGTGTGGTAGTATAGCGATTGCAAACCAGAGGCTTAAGAAGGGACACATGGAACACATTATGGATACGCATGGATGCAGGTAGGTCTAGTGCATAGGAGACAGGGTTAATTTTGCGAATAACTCTGTATGGACCAATAAACCGAGGAGCCAACTTATTAGACGGAACCTGCAGCTTGAGATTTCTGGAGGAAAGCCATACTCTATCCCCAACCTGAAAGGAAACCGCTGGAAGCCTTCTGCGATTAGCATGGCGCTGATGACGCTGAAATGACTGACCAAGTGCCCTCTGAACTTGTGCCCATGTGGAACGGAGTTGCTCGATATGCTCATCCAGAGCTGGAATCTGTTGCGTCTGAAATGAGTCTGGAAGCAAACAGGGCTGGAACCCATAATTAATCAGAAACGGAGAGCTCCCAGATGAAGAATTGACCGCACAGTTCCTGGCGAACTCTGCCCAAGGCAACAAGTCGGACCAATTATCATGATGGTCAGTAACGAAACAACGGAGAAATTGTTCCAAGCCCTGATTAGCTCGTTCAGCGGCTCCATTGGTCTGGGGATGGTAGGCAGAGGAGAAGGACAGCTGTATGCCCATCTGTTGGCAAAATGCCCTCCAAAATCTAGACACAAACTGGCTCCCCCTGTCAGACACCAGTACCCTAGGCACTCCATGCAACCGGAATACTTCTCTGGCGAACACCATTGCCAATTCCTTCGCTGAAGGAAGACCACGGAGGGGCACGAAATGAGCCATTTTAGAAAACCTGTCCACCACCATGAATATAAAGGAGTACCCCTTCGACATAGGCAACTCTCCCATAAAATCAATGGAAACATGAGACCAGGGGCGTTCGCCATTAGGCACCGGTTGAAGCAAGCCCACAGGGAGATGTCTCGGGGTCTTAGCGCGGGCGCAGGTGGCACAGGCATTCGTAAATTCGGCACAATCGTTTCTCATGGAAGGCCACCAAAATAACTGAGAAAGGGACCATAACAATTGGTCTCTACCAATATGTCCCGCAGCCTTAGAGGAATGGTAGGTTTCGAGCAGCCTAGTACGAAATGATTCAGCGACAAAACATTTGCCCACTGGGGTTTCATGGGGAGCGGACCCCTGAGAGGCCAGGATCTCCTCCCCTAGAGGAGAAGTGATACTCGTGCGTATAGTAGCCAGTATTCTATCAGGTTGGATGATAGGAGCTGGTGCTTCCACTCTGTCACTGTCGGCCTCAAATTGTCTTGACAGTGCATCAGCCCTGATATTTTTTGACCCTGGTAAATATGATACAATGAAATTAAATCGAGACAGGAACAGTGCCCACCTGGCCTGACGAGAGGACAATCTCTTGGCCTCCGAGAGATAGGTCAGATTCTTATGATCTGTTAGGATTAAGACAGGATTCTTAGTACCTTCAAGCAAATGACGCCATTCCTTAAGAGCAAGGATAATGGCCAATAATTCTCTGTCACCTATCTCATAGTGGCTTTGAGTGACAGTCAACTTTTTAGAGAAAAACCCACAAGGTCTGAGAGTTCCACCTTTCTCGTGTCGCTGCGAAAGTACTGCCCCGACCCCAATATCTGAGGCATCAACCTCTAACGTAAATGGAAGTAAAGGATTGGGGTGGGATAACACAGGAGCCGCAGCAAATGCCAGCTTCAAATTCTCAAAGGCTTTCTCAGCAGATACCGGCCAACAAGAAGGATTAGCACCCTTGTGCGTAAGATCGGACAGAGGTTTGACAATGGAAGAAAAGTTCTTAATAAACCTCCTATAATAATTAGCGAAACCCAGGAAACTCTGTATGGCTTTAAGACCCTTGGGTTTTGGCCATTGTAGGACAGCTGACAACTTTTCTTTGTCCATGGCAATGCCATCATTGCCAATTATGAACCCCAAGAATGGCACACTGGTTCTATGAAACTCACATTTTTCCATTTTACAAAATAATTTGTTCTCACGGAGTCGTAGCAATACTGCGGATACATCTTTGATGTGCTGTGCCATGTTTTGGGAGTAAATCAGTATATCGTCGAGGTACACCACAACACATGTCTGTAACATATCTCTCAGAACATCATTTATCAGTTCCTGGAAAACTGCGGGTGCATTACACAGCCCAAAAGGCATTACTAGATACTCGTAGTGCCCAGCTCGAGTATTAAAGGCAGTTTTCCACTCATCACCTGCTCGAATGCGAACCAGATTGTAAGCGGCCCGTAGGTCCAACTTGGTAAATATCGAAGCGCCCTTAAGCCTGTCAAAAAGCTCGGTGATGAGTGGTATTGGGTATGCGTTTTTTGCCATTAGTTTATTCAAGCCCCGGTAGTCAATGCATGGTCTTAATTCGCCATTTTTCTTTTTTACAAAAAAGAACCCAGCCCCAGCTGGAGAGGTAGATTTACGTATGATCCCTCTAGCAAGGGCATCAGAAATGTAATCCTCCATAGCCTTATTTTCATCACAAGATAATGGATAAGTGCGTCCTTTCGGAGGTACTGCACCAGGCTGCAATTCAATGCAACAATCATAAGGTCTATGCTGGGGTAGCATACTAGCCTCTCCTTTGCTAAAAACATCGCCAAACTGTTGGTACACATCCGGCATAGCAGAGGAGGTGCACATGACCTTAATAGGCTGGATGACGCACTTGTCCATACAAAACTGGGACCAAGCAGCAATTTCACACTTTTTCCAATCGAATTGTGGGTTATGTAACTGTAACCACGGAAATCCCAATATCACCGCATGGTGTGGGGAATTAATCAGTTGAAACTGCTGCTCTTCTCTGTGAAGTGCCCCAATAGTCATAGACAATGGCATAGTTTCAAATATAACCTGAGGCGGTTCTAAGGGTCTACCATCAATCGCTTCAATAGTCAAGGGGTTTTCTCTTTCAATGCGTGGAACTCCGTGCAATTCAGCAAAGGTATTATCCATAAAATACCCTGCTGCACCGGAGTCAACCAAGGCCAAAACCTCCACAGAGCGTTGTGCCCAAGACAATACCACCTGTATGGTGGGTTTCATTATGCCCGACACTGGGGACGATTGTACACCACCTAGGGCCTGTCCCCCAAGATACCCTAGGTGTGTGCGTTTCCCGGACGTACCGGACAGGAATTTAGCAAGTGCCCTTTTTTACCGCAGTATAAACATAACCCTTGTTTTTTGCGATATAGTCTCTCTGCCTTGGATAGTCTAGTGAAGCCTATTTCCATAGGTTCACTTGTTTCCCGTACTGGTTCACTAGACTTCAATGCCAAGGGAGGGATGGGTGGGCAAAACATGCTACTAGGCTCATTATTTTTTGACCGTAACTTACGATCTCTGGCAATTGATCTCTCACGTATTCTGGAGTCAATTATCATAACATACTCAATGTAATCATCTAGATCAATAGGTAGATCTTTAGCAGCGATTTCGTCTTTAATGTGGTCATTCAGGCCTTGAGAGAAGGCTGCCAATAATGCCTCGTTATTCCAACCTACCTCTGCTGCCAATGTGCGGAATTCGATGGCATAGTCGCCCACTGTACGCCTGCCCTGTTGTATCTCCATAAGGCGTTTGGCAGCAGAGGTGGTTCTACCAGGAGGCTCAAACACTCTTCGAAAGGAACGCACAAATTCACTAAAGTTCTTAGTACAAGGTTTAGCATTCTCCCACAAGGGGTTAGCCCAAGCCAATGCTCTGCCAGTGAGCAGTGATATCGTGAACCCCACTTTACTACGATCATTGGGAAATGCGTGTGCCGTCAATTCCATAAAGATTTCGAGTTGATTGATGAACCCTCTGCAGAGACTAGGGTCACCATCATATCTTAGCGGCAAGGGTGCAGAAGCCGTTAACCCTTTAACGGTACCCCCTAGGGGTCTGGTATCACTTTCCGGTGTCTGACTTGGCGAGACCACCGGGCTAGAGCTAGATTGGTCAGCAGGTACCGTGCGTTCAAGGATCGTTTGAATTGCAACTGCCAACTGATCCAAACGTTGCTCGAGCACATCCATCCTCCAATGGATATTCTGTGCGTTACCTTCACCCTTGCTGTCTGAGGTCATGGCCCTTTCGTACTGTCACGGTTTATTATGACTCTCAGACACAAGTTTTAGGTAAAAAAAATCAATTTTATTGAAATAATAAATGATAACTTAGGATGGCAATAACATACATATATATATATATATATATACAGAATATAGCACAGACAGAAGGCAGACTCTACCGGTCCTGTCAATATACCGGACAGGACAGTCTTTAGGCTCTACCGGCCTTGCCAATACCGGGTAAGGCAACCTGCAGATGGAATAGCATAACGGTTTTACCGGCCTTACCAAATTACCGGGCAAGGCAGCCTCAATAGATACACAATGTAGGCTCTACCGGCCCTGCCAATACCGGGTAAG
Organism: Rhinophrynus dorsalis; assembly: GCA_037306005.1. Lineage (NCBI taxonomy): Eukaryota > Metazoa > Chordata > Amphibia > Anura > Rhinophrynidae > Rhinophrynus > Rhinophrynus dorsalis. Next base: position 149,662,553 of record CM074725.1, on the reverse strand, counting down.
GCAACCTCAGATGGAATGTGGCAAAAGGTTCTACCGGCCTTACCAATACCAGGCAGGGCAGCCCAGAGATAATAGCAGCAGTCAGATGGAACTGGCAAATTAGCAGAATCGTTAAGCAGCAAGGCTTTGGAGCAAACCAGCGTCCGCACGCTGGAAACAACACTGAATAGTATAGCCGTTAGGCTTAGCGAGCAAACCAGTGACCGCACACTGGAGTAACAAGCGAGTAGTATAGCCGCAAGGCTTAGGAGCAAACCAGCGTCCGCACGCTGGGACCAACACAGATTTGTATAGCTGATAGGCTTTGGAGCAAACCAGTGACCGCACACTGGTGTAACAAGCGAGTTTGTATAGCCGCAAGGCTTAGGAGCAAACCAGCGTCCGCACGCTGGAACCAACACAGATTTGTATAGCTGAAAGGCTTTGGAGCAAACCAGTGACCGCACACTGGTGTAACAAGTGAGTTTGTATAGCCGCAAGGCTAGGAGCAAACCAGCGTCCTCACGCTGGGACCAACACAGATTTGTATAGCTGATAGGCTTTGGAGCAAACCAGTGACCGCACACTGGTGTAACAAGCGAGTTTGTATAGCCGCAAGGCTTAGGAGCAAACCAGCGTCCGCACGCTGGGACCAACACAGAATTGTATAGCTGATAGGCTTTGGAGCAAACCAGTGACCGCACACTGGTGTAACAAGCGAGTTTGTATAGCCGCAAGGCTTAGGAGCAAACCAGCGTCCGCACGCTGGGACCAACACAGATTTGTAGCAATGTCACCAACGCGACCAGGCAGAAGGTCGCCAGGATACTGAAGACAGGTGATGAGATGACAGGAACCAGCAACGATCAGTCAGGTCAGAAAACAGCAGAGAAGTTCAGCAGGAACTGCAACACCAGAGACTAGGCCGGAACCAGGACTGGAAGTACTTCAGCATGCAGGAAACACTGGAACAGTAGAGATCAGGAACTCAGGAACTCAGGAACACTGGAACAGAGGCCCAGCTATCACTAGCATAGTGATAGCAAGAAGGTCAGAAACAACACGAAAGGGCACTCAAAGGGTGCCCAATCCAGGTTTAAATAGTCAATAAGAGGCGGGCTATCTGCAGACAGCCAATAGAAGCCCCCTACTGGTGACAGACAAGTAACTGCAGCAAATCACGGGCACCGTGATAAAAAGTCATCCAGGCAGTTGAACCACTATAGGCCTTTCTCGCTCTTTTATTTTGTTATCCTTTCTCCTGTTTTATGGTTCTGTTTGGTGCTGTCCATTTACACCTGAGGTTTCATAGTTTCATCTGGGCTTACTGTGCAACTGGATTTGTTGTCGGGATTCTTCCCCCATTCCTGGAAATATGATTGGAACAGCTTAGAAATGTACCCAGGATTCCTATGTAGAAGATTTTTGTGTACTTAATGATAACTCATTTTCCCCTAGTCCTTAATGGAACACAGGACATCCTTCGAGGAGAAAAACATATGGTGTGCATCCTTGGTAGAAGTGTCCATGGTATTCTCTGTCTTGGTAATGGTGACTGCCTTCCTGTCCTTTTTTTTTTTTTTTTTTTTTTTTGAGAGTGTCTTGGCTGTTCGTAAAACTGAAGGTGGTGTGTTATGTGGAAGCTAGGAGGGAGCCTCCTCCTCCAGAGAGCTTTGCAAGTGCCTTGTAATAGTAGCAGCTTAACTCCAACGGTGCCCTTGTTGCTCAAGCACTACAATAAAATTATTTATAAGTAAGTACACAAAAACCCCTCCTTCTTTTCTCTGCTTCTTGATGTAATCCTCCAACTTTGCTTTTGATGGTAATATAAATGATGAAGATGAATGGTACCCTTGCTGTTATGTCCGATGATACTGCTGGACAAAGTCTATGACTTGGTACCACAAAGTACTTTGAATTAGGAGTGAGTGGGGAGGCTAAAGCTTGCCAGTTGTCACCCTTTTTCCGTATCCCTGGCATTTACCACGCAATAAATATAAGTAGTGAGATGAAGCAAGCCCCACTTAGGGGGTATTGGAGCAGATTTCACCAGATAAGACCAAGAGCACAAGGGTTAAGTGGCCATCTTGATTGGTGGTTGGCTCCACCTCCTCTCTCTCTTTTTCTCTTTCTTTTTCTCTTTCTACTTTTTTGCACTAAGGGACCAAGGCGTAGCCCCTGGCTTCCCTCTTTGGAGTATGGAAGTTTGGGAGTATGGGAGTCTCCAGCAGGAGGATTTTAACTACAGACCTGGAGCTGCCTTGGTCAACTGTCTTCTTCTACCCTATTTGATCTGAGTTTCCAAGGTCTGAGTGCAACTCTATGTAGCTGTGTGTATGTTTTTTTTTTTAAGTTTTTAATTCATATTCTTTATTGTATCAAAGAAGATACAGCAAAAATTCAAACAGCAATTCGGATCAAAGCAGGGTCCATTATACAAATGGGGAATGCAAATAAAGGTACATAAGTAAATACTGAGAAAAACAATGTAAATAGAAATAACAGTCAAATGTGACTGTGTAGGAGAACTGTGGATGCTCAACTAAAAAGAGAGCACAAGAGAATCAGAGATTCCCCGAAAATGAGAACATAGTCCTATTCTAAGAAGAGAAAGAAAGATGAAAGAGAGGGTCTAAGGCAGAGAGAGAAGAAGAGGAGAAAGAAGCGATAAAAGGAAAGTTCAAGTGGTGGGGGGATAATGGCATCCCTCTATGGGAGGGGGGAGTACACTTGACAGAGCAAAGGAAAACCAGGCAAAGTGAGGTAAAGCAAGGTCAAATGAAAAGCCCAAACAATAAGGGGGTACGTGAGGGAATATAATAGTTCGAACAGGCAACACAAAGTGGCATGGGGTAGAGGGAGACAGGCCAAATACAGCAACCAAGCTGAACTGAATAGATCTCCAGCGGGACAGACCCAGGAAAGTCAGGGGAGACATGCAAGAGAGGCAGGATAAAGGCAAAAGGATCTCCCATCTGAGCCCGGAAAGAGGTCCAAGGAAGCCAAACAATCTGGTGCCTAGCAAGGGTACCACTGGACAAAGCATGCAATCTTTCTGCAGACGCCCGATCATCAATTCTCGTATAACATGGTGAGAGGGAAGGGGCACGAGGAGTTTTCCAAAGAGATGGAATGAGAAGTTTCGTTGAAATTTATCCAGGGAGACAGAGGAGAGGATAACATAAAAAATAGCAGAGGGTGCAGGGGAAAGGGTTTCCCAAAAATATCCTGCAACACTTTAACCACCCTAAACCAAAAAGGTTTAATCAGGGAACATTCCCGCCAGATATGAAACAGGGAGCCCTCACCTTCCTGACGTCTCCAACAAAGAGCAGAGATTGAGAGAATAATAGCACCGAGTGTTGCCGGGGTATAGTACCACCTCATCAACAGTTTATACACCGCTTCCTGAGTGGCAGAATCAACCGCAAGTGAAGCAAGATGCCTAAATAGGGAATACCACCTAAGAAGAGACCAATCAATGGGCAAATCATGTTCCCAATGTCTCACAAATGAAGGTTTGACAGAAGTGGGAGGCTGAATCAGCAAAGCATATAGCTTGGGCAGAGATTTAGATGAATATCGACCAGAGAGCAGAGCTGACTCAAAGGATGTAAGAAAGCGCAAAGTGGAGCCAGAGGGAAAATGAGTGGAAAGTGGGAAAGCTGGAGATATTGCCGGTGATGGGTCTGCGGGATGTCAGAAGGAGCATGGAAAGCTTCATGGAGCCCCTCAAAAGATAGTAGGGAGTGTGGAGTAGTGTCCTGGGCATCCTTCCATAACTGAAACCGACCCCCAGTCGCACCAGGCAAGAAAGCAGGGTGTCCATATATCGATAAAAACGAATTGGCAATATCCCAAACACAGCAAAACCGCAACAAGACAGGATGATTTTTAAGAAAAGGGGTAGTGCGCACCAGGCTGCAACCACAGTATGTTATAAGGGTCCATGTCAGGGAAATGTACACCAAGAGCTCGCACCCACTCTTTCTGTACATCATAAAAACAAGCTAACAAAGTTGAAATTGTAGCAGCATAACATACTTAGTAATATCTGGAATAGCTAGACCTCCCTGAGCCCTAGGCAAGGACAATAAAGTAGAAGTCATTCTTGGTTTTTTATAGGCCATAATAAAGGAGAAAATCAAGGACTTGAATGTTTGGAGCCAGGCGGGTGAAAACGGCTAAGGAATAATGTTGAAAAGGTAAAGCAATTTAGGCAAGACCATCATTTTTATCAGATTGGCCCTACTCATCCAAGATATATACAGCGAATTCCAGAGAGTCAACTCTGGCCGGAGAGACTCCATTCTCTAGTGGATATCAATCCATCCCACTTACTGGAGAGATGAGGTGAGACAAATTCCAAGAAAAGAAATCGAAGAATCTGACCAGCGAAAAGGAAAAGAGGTTTTCAAGAATGAGGCTTCAACAGACGGGACATAAATATTAAGAACCTTGGATTTTTGATAATTCACCTTGAACCGGGAAATCTCACTATAAGAATGCAAAAGAGGGGATAGAGAGGAGGTAGGAGATGAAATGGTCAGGAGAATGTCATCTGCAAAGCAGGCGATCTTAGATTCATCATCTGAGAGGGGTAAGCCAGAAATAGTAGAAGAGGATCGTATGGTATTCAAAAGAGGCTCCACAGAAAATACAAAAAGAATAGGTGACAACTGACACCTCTGGGTGGGTGCCATTGGTATTCTCGAAGCGGTCAGAGAGGAATCCATTGATAGTGAGCCTAGCACTAGGATGGTCGTACAGACACATAATACTATGTAATCCACATGGCCCTAGACCAAGATAGCGGAGAAGGTCTTCGAGATAGGTCCAGTTCACCCTGTCAAAGGGCTTCTCCACATCGATTGACACTAAAAGAGAAGGGATCCGACGGAGTACTGCCGTGTGCATAAGGGCAATTGCTTTGATAGTATTGTCTTTGGTCTCGTGATGTGCAACAAATCCCACTTGATTAGGATTGATATAGTCCGCTAAACAAGGTTTCAAGCGATTAGTGAGCATCTTCGCATATAATTTAACATCACAATTAAGAAGGGATATATAGGGCAATAACTCACACAGTCCGCCAGGTCCTTACCTGGCTTGGGTATAAGAGTTATATGAGCCTCACAAAAAAATGGATCCCCACCTAGCACAGCACTGAAAGCACGCAACAAAAAAGGGGATAAAAGCAAACAAAATTTCTCATAGTACAACAACGGAAAGCCATCAGGGCCAGGGCTTTTCCTGGAAGTTGGAGATCTGAGGGCGGCATGAAGCTCATCTAGGAAGAATGGCTGTTCCAAGGAGTCCAAGATCGACCTAGGAAGTTGCTTAGTATGTGAACGGAGTAGAAATTAATAGAAGGACGGGAAGGCGGGGGTCCATTACTCTCATTACTGTTAAGATTATAAAATGCAGTCTAGTACTCATGAAAAGCGCCAGCGATACTAGGGAACGTGACCTGATCCACTCCTCGAGAGTCCCTAATCAAAGCAATATATCTGCTGTTCTGCTTAATGCGAATAATCCTTGCCAGCAGCTTGTCACATTTATTCCCATGTAAGTATTGAGCACATTTATGTCATTGGAAGGAGCGTAAACGCATAGAGGAGTAAAGCTGAGCAAGCTCTTTCCTAGCCAAAACCAAGGCAGCCATGGTGGTATCACTCATAGTGCGTTTATGGTCCAGACGACATATATCACACAATAAAGACTGAATGAGGCAGTGTTGACATTTCTTTCTAAGCGAGCCCCACTTTATAAACTCCCCCCTAAAGACCGCCTTATGCACCTCCCATACCACGAGATCAGAGGCAGTTCCAGAGTTGAGATCAAAGTAGTTGGTCAAAAGACGCTGAACACTAGGGAATACATCTTTATCCTCCAGAAGAAGCTCATTTAATACCCAAGAGCGAGCAGAGCCACCAATCACATCAATTGAGAGATCAGTTGAAATGGGCCCATGATCAGACCAAGTAATCGGCTATATTGCGGCAGAGTGCAACATATGAGCCATATTCTGTTCCAAAAAAAGACCGTCAGGCCTGGTATACCTATTATATCTATGTGAAAAAAGTGGAGTCCCTAGTAAGAGGAAAAAGAAGCCTCCAAGCATCTATCTAGTAAGTGGTATTCTTGAAATAGATTAACCCAATGCTGTAGGACCTGAGGAGTAACAAAGGAAATGCCAGTAGAGCAATCTAGATTTGTATTGGTGGAAATGTTAAATACCCCTCCCAAGATCCGGGGGCCAATTTGGATTGAAACAAGGATTTAAAGGTTTTTCGTAGAAAACGAATCGGATGTCTTTTGGGGGAGTAGACAGGGGTAATGTATCGAAGCCCTTTAAGAAATAAATAATGTCCAGCCGGATCAGCCTGTACTTCATGTAAAACCCATGGAAAGTCATTCCGAAACAAAGTAGAAACCCCCTAGTTTTTGAGTTATCATGGATATAGGAATACCAACTAGAGGGAAATGCTTATTAGAAAGGGATGGGGGCCCGTCGCACTGGAAATGGGTCTCTTGCACTAATACAATATCAGCGTGTAAAGAGTGCAGTTTACGCAGGGCCCTAGATCTCTTTTCAGGAATATCTAAACCCCCAGCATTAATAGTGAGAATTTTTAGATGAGAACGTGACGCCGGCATCAGAGATAAAATAGAAATATAACTTAAGCAATAAGCCATGGTGACAGCCCACCAATGTGCCCACCACAAAGGAGACCTGACCCCACCACAGGACAAAAAGTGAGAAAAGAAAGAAAGGGCTAAAGGAGATGAAGAGAAGCAGAAAAGAATAAAAAGAAATAGACAGAAAGGAAAACACAGGGGGAAAACCAGAATCAAAGCAGAGAGAAAAGCAAAAGCCTTGACAGAATAAGGAGCATCCACAGATAAACTGCAGAGGCAGAGCAAAATGCATACATCAACAGCAACTGCAATATTAAAAGCACATTGGAGAAGCAGTTGAAAAAATAAAACGTTACACAAGTGTATCCTGAGAAAACCACGCTCTGTTAAGCCGTTAATATTATACCTAAGGTAAACCTCAGAACAGCATGGAACAATATAGTGCAATTGTCATCATTAAAACATGGAAGGCCCTCCTAATGAGTAGGCAGAAGAGAGCAGGTAAAGCGGGGGAGGGGGGGGAGGAGGCAGAAGCTCCATAGGAAAAGCAGACCTCCAAGAAAATACATGAAAGCCGATCCTCTGAGATGGCAAAACAATAAGAGAGCCTCAATCACCTCCATAGCCCCAAAAGAAAGACCTAGAGAAACCCCCATTTATATTTGATTTGCCTCATTCTGAGATATTCAGTCATGGGTTTTAAGGCTCTCCGCTGCTGCAATGTATATGGGAAGAGATCCTGGAAGAATTGTAGCGTACACCAGCATATTTCGCCAGCTCCATTTCTCTGCTGTGTTGCTGCACAGCTTCTCTGTCAGTGAAGTGTAAAAAAGCAGCACACCACATCCCTTGGCGGGTCATTCGGGGAACCACTAGGCCGCAGGGCCTTATGAGCATGCTCCAGCAGTATAGGTGGGTCAGAGGGAAGGCTCATAACATCCGTGAAGAGGATGTTCAATGTAGCCGGTAGGTCTTTATTAGGAACTGATTCTGGGATCCCCCTGATATGGAGGCTTCACCTCCATCCATGATTGTCCAAATTGTCAAGTTTATTAGTAAGCGTGGCAATAGGGTCATCTTGCTGAGCAAGAAGTTGCCCCAGGTCATGTTGCTATCTAAATAAGTCTTCACCCTCTTGCTCCAAAGTGGCGATACATTGGCCCAATTGCAAAAAAATCCTTATGGAGTTGGGAGAGCTCATCCTTCACTACAGACTTAATTTCCGATATCATAGCCCTCATATCATCTTGCTTTGGAAAGTTTGACAAATCCTACTTTGCAACCGGTGGTTATCCCATCCGGATAGGAGACTGGTGTAGAGGCAGGAAAGGTGCTCGAATAAGTAGTAGGCACAGGGGAAGGAGCAGCAGTAGACTGGGTGGAACAGTCAGTAATCCCTTGTTCGGTCACTTGCCCCCAAGACGCCAACCCAGTTGCTCTTTTGTGATGCACTGGAAGAAAGTCTGTTATTTTGTGACCAATACGTAGGGATTTAGATTTCGTCCTGGGTACGGACATGGAGAAGGGAGTTAGGAAGTCTTCCCATCAAAAAACAAGCAGAAATAATGTGGTTAGCTCATAAATTAAAGCTAAAAACGGCTGTGGAAGCACGGTGCACAAGGACTAATCAGCCATCTTCTCTGGCGGTCCCCTGTGGTGTGTGTGTGTGTGTGACTCCCCTTTGGGGAGTGCTTTCATTTACCTCTGTTCTGCTCCGGTTCTTTTCCGGGCAGAGCAGGGATATTACAGGTCTCTCTGGCTGAGGTCTACATAACTTATACTTCTGCCTATCTCTGCTACAGGTAGACTCCGGACTTGTGAGGCAGAGTGGAGCTTGTGGCACTGCATTCCTACCAACATTATCCTTTTTAGGTGATTCCTCTTAGAAGAGCAATTTCTATGCCTCTGCTCTGCCCCACCATTCATTAGAACGCAGAGCTTACCAGACCTTTTAAGATAGAAGAATCACTGTGGGCCCATGGTCTTTGAGGGGCAGAGTTTCCCCCTGCAGACTAGGTGCACCATTATGGCTTGCATTTTTTTTCCTTCCAGGCAGGAAGGCATGCAGTCATACTCCAAGTCTCCTTCTTATTTTGTCTGTGAAAAATGAATAAAACTGCAAAATAAAGGAAAAGGAAACACAAAGAATTGACCATCCACACATTCATATTTCCTTATCTGGCTTGTGAGGGATATTGTCATTGCCCCAACACAGGTCACTGGAAATCAGCCACTTGATCACCTACACAAAGTGGTCCTCAGGAACAGCTTGAAATAACCAGAAACAGAAAGCAAGGGTGGGGAGAGCAACCCAATGGTAGCATATATAAATACAAAAAATTTGCATTGTAATAAGTGGATACTTACAAAGTGTCCTCAGACCGGCCCACACCTTGTTATACCAGTCTAATAGCAAGCAGGGAATTTAGATGCAGATCCTCCCTGCAACAAGACCACAGAAGTAGGAATCACCAGTTCATTCAAGACTTTCACCCTCCCAACACTCAACCGTAAGCTCCCAGCCAGTGGCAGCTGGATCAGCTGTGGCCCTCTGTGTTTTCCTGCTACCTACCAATACTCACTTTACTCTGTGACCACACTGTTGCTCAGTGTACATTTTATTCACATTTCTAACTAATTACTTTGTTAGAAAAATAAGTTTCTGCAGAGGTGTTTTTGCACTATTATGATATCTGCAAGATGCTTCTACTTATAATGGTGATGCTGCCCTGGAAATTGCCAGGACAGCAACTATTCTCTGTCTCCTGTAGTCAATAGGTGTACCCTGGGGCTGAAATTGGAATGTTGACACTGCATTTAAGAAATCTTTGTATCTATTTTTTGGGCAACCTACCTTTTGGACCTGAACTGGACAAGATCATTTGTCATGCCAAGTCAGCTAACACCAAGCCCTCCTCAGTATGATGGTGGGGCTTCAGATCTTCTCCGCACTCTTCATTGGGGGGAGTCTCCAACATCATGCTCTTCATTGGACAACATGCATATCAGATGACTGCATGCTCCAAGTAATTTCCCTAGTTTCTCTGAAAGTCTTCTGTAATGATGCTTCCTCCTCATTTCACTTCCGGGTTCCCACAAACTTTGTTAGCAGGAGCTTTATATCAGACTAGGAAATCACTGCTGGATTCAGAAGTGATTGTTCTGGTATCCAGGGAGCGAAGATTTAAGGACTTGTTCTGTTACAGGATGCCTATTAACTTTTTCCAGTTACCGTTTCCTCTGGTTTACATTCCAGGACCACAGATTGATGGTTTCAAGCCTGGTCTTTGATATGGCATTTCAGAGTCCTCCTACGTTTTGAACAAGACTGTGTCCCTACAAGGCTTACTTCAGAGCATTTTAGGTCAGTCCTGGCCATCAGTCAAGGACTGTAAGAGATTGGTGGGGCCTGTCACAGTCCACATGTCAGTTACTGGATGTTTGCTAAGGAGACCAGACCTGGCTGCCAGCCCTACCTTCTCTACAGTGGATTGGTAAATGGTGGAAACTGCTGCCAACCTGTTCAGTCGGTGAACAGTCTGAGCTCCTCATTCAACGTACCCTTTTACATGTCTCCCAGCCCCATTCCAGGTTATTGCCAGGTGATTTATCTTAAAGTATGTACTGAATTGGAGAGTTTGAGTCACTATTTACAATAATAGAAAATTGCAGTTCAAGGTTTATAAATGAAATTGAGCTATAATAACTTCTGAATTAAACATCTCCCATCAGTAGGACCACTCTTGTATTTCTCAGCAAGAAAAGCCTTATAACATATTTTTCATAAAATATTTAAGCTCTTTTAACTCCTTAAGGACCAAGGACGTACATGTACATTATGGGGTGAACATCCTTAAAGGATCCATGAAATACATGTACGTCATGGATTTCAGGGCTCCCCTTGCGGCTTCACGCCATTCGGGGAGCTCTGAAATGGATTTGAAAAAAAAAAAAAGGTCTGTGGTCCTTAAGTGCCAGCCGCATGTGCAATCAGTCAGTCCTTAAGGGGTTAAATTAGTTTATTAAATAAAATAATAATGATAAATTGCAGGTTTCAGTGGAAGGTTTACAGCCTAAAACACTGCATGAGTTACATCCAGGTGAAATGTGCAGCAAATAAACCTGCTCTGATTACAAAGGCAATTCAGTTGTAGGGATGACTATGCTAAAAACCTTTTCATCCAGGTACAGTACCAGGAAATGGAGGGGAGCTAGTCTGTTTTTGTTGAACGGAACTTGGGGGTCATCAGAAACATACAAAACACAGTAATTTGTTATCATTTGAGATTAGTTATCAGTAACCTTAATTAGTATATGTCATAATGCAATGTAATAACCAAATGTAGCCCTCACTAATTCTCTCTATTCCAGGTGGGGTTCATGAATGATGGGCGGATTACAGCTGTTGATGTGTCCTATTACAATAATGCTGGATGCGCCTCTGATGACTCACTCTTTGTAAGCATAGACTATATCCACATAGGATTGCTTTCTTTAGTTCAACTGTAAATAAGCTGTGTTGGAGACTTTTCATTCAATGTGGTACGTCTTATTTAAATCAATGGGAATTTTTTTGGTCTCTATGGCGCAGTCGGTTTGTTCCATAATTGTTCCTCTGTTTCCTTTTGTGCATTGGCCCTTAGGGGCTTTATTTATGAAGCTGTGAATTAATAAATACACGCAAAAATAACCAGTATTTTATTTATTAGCCATTCACATTTATCAGTGGGAACATTTTATTGTATTTGCTTATTCGACAGTGAAAACAAACAATAATATGCCACCGAGATGAGGAAGTTCACTTCCCTATCATCTTTTTTGGCTGGCATATTGTTTTTTTCATCAACAGTGTATATAATATTGTGAACCATATGCACAAAGCATAGAGTAGCAATGTTGCAGTGATCCAAATGCACCACAGGGCACAACTGAAAATGAAAAGTATCGCTGGACCCCATTCCCTGCTCCTCAGCATCTTTCTTCCCTTGCAACTCAGCAGCAGCAGTAATTAGAGTAGTAGCAAACTGCACATTTACTGCCAGTGGTGATCCCCATACCTGTCTTCCATTCCTTCTCAGTCTGGGCTTAAAAGGCTATTACGTCTCTTTCACCCCAGATTCTCCACCACCACCATCATCATCATCACCACCACCAGTCCCTCCTTGCTGCTGTATTGTTAGGGGGTCCTCTAATGTCACACTTGCCATTACTTGTTGACCTGAAGAAGGCAGACTGACCGCACCAGCAGCAGGCACAGGCAGGTGATCTGTGCTTGTGGTGGTGGTATTATTATAACTGGGGAACAATTCTGCCTTCTTCAGGATCATGTTCCATCTGGATAACACTGTGGGGTTAAGGGGCCTCCCAGGGTCAAGGGAATGCTTTGGGCCTCCTTGAATGCTAATCTGGCCGGTCTGTATTACTTCCCCAACCACTCCCAATGTTAGTCCCATCAGCTGCTTCACCATCACTATTACTACTAACACCAACCACTTAAACTTGGTTCATTTTTAAAATGTTTCATTAAAAATCCTGTACGGCTACACGCTGCATTCAACGTGTTGCTGTGATGAACAGGGCAACATGAGAATCTCGCCCTGCATTAAAGTGCAAGATTCTCATGTTGCATCCTTTAAAAGGAGTTTCAACTAGTTTGCTAGAATATTAGTTGCCATTGTAGGGAATCCAGCCCTATTTAAAGGACTAAAAATCCTGGATATGTTTGTGCGATATGTAGCTTAACCCAATGAGTGCCAGACAAAAGATTAAATTGCGTACCGGGAGATCATAGGCAGTCCAGGAGCCATCTACAAGTCCCTTGTGGGTTCCTGTACGACACTCCTGGGTTAGTGTAATTAACCTACAGCAGCAGTACACCTTATCCAAGGAGTCTTCTAATAAATAGACATGCTTTGAGGAGGAGGGGATTTAAAGAGGGATGGATTCAGATTCAGGGATAACGAACCCTTCAATGGCAACTAATACTAGCAAATTAGCTGAAGCATCTTTTAAGGATACAACATGAGAATCTCACACTTTAATGCAGGGGGGGGGGATTCTCATGCCGCACTTTTAATCACAGTGACATTCTGAACGCTGCACAGTTTTTTAAAAGCAACGTTTTAAAAGGATACACATAAACTTCAGTCCTTGAGTCTTCCTTCTTACTAGTATTATGATCACCCCCCTCCCTCACTCCTAACACTCTATACAAACTGCTGGACCTTCTTAGTAGTAGGAACAGTGGCGGGACTGCTTAGGGGTGGCAAGTGTGACTTGGGGTCCCCTGCTGTCACACTTGGCATCATCTTCTCCCCCCCCCCCCCCCCGCACTCCTGAGAATCACAAGACACACTGGTAGCAGACACATGTAGCTGTCCTGTCCTGCTCATGCTTCTACCCTGTTCTTCCTTCTGTAATGCAAATTTTCCCAAGGGTTGACCCTTTCATGTTGGTAGTTGTGGTCACTTCCTTATCCTCAGGCTGGACACATAATGGTCCTTCCAGCTCCTCCTTTTATTATTATTATTATTAATAAACTTGCTCATAGTGATAGCAGTCACTATGAGCTTCTCCTGCCTCAATTTGGTATTATCTTGCAGCACAACAGCCTAGCTTCTCTTCTCTCTCTCACTCTCTCTTTCACTCTCTCTCTCACTCTCTCTTTCTCTTTCTTTCACTCTCTTTCACTCTCTCTCACTCTCTTTCACTCTCTCACTCTCTCTTTCACTCTCTCTCACTCTCTCTTTCACTCACTCTCTCTCTCACTCTCTCACACTCTCTCTCACACTCTCTCTCACACTCTCTCTCACACACTCTCTCTCACACACACTCTCTCTCACACACTCTCTCTCTCACACACTCTCTCTCACACACTCTCTCTCACACACTCTCTCTCACACACTCTCTCTCACACACTCTCTCTCACACACACTCTCTCACTCTCTTTCACTTACTCTCTCTCACTCTCTCTCACTCTCTCACACTCTCTCACACTCTCTCACACTCTCTCACGCTCTCTCTCACGCTCTCTCTCACGCTCTCTCTCACGCTCTCTCTCACGCTCTCTCTCACGCTCTCTCTCATGCTCTCTCTCACGCTCTCTCTCACGCTCTCTCTCACGCTCTCTCTCACGCTCTCTCTCACACTCTCTCTCACACTCTCTCTCACACTCTCTCTCACACTCTCTCTCACACACTCTCTCTCACACTCTCACTCTCTCTCTCTCACACTCTCTCTCTCTCTCACACACTCTCACTCTCTCTCTCTTCACCTCCTGGCACGTTTTTATATAGAATCGGCAAAAAAAACATATGATTTAAGGGGCAAAAACCTTCTAGCCTTTGAAAACACAGTGAAATTGTTTTGGCAATGGGCGAAAATGGCAACTATTTTAATCTCTTTAAAAGCAGACAACCACGTGGTTTTTGCAGATTCCTTTTTTTCTTCTGTATCGTTTGTCTGTATCCCAATGAAAGTCCGACAGGACCTTGAAAAGTGTTTATTATCATACAGATGTTTTTTAGAAACTTGTGGTCTCAGTATTTTTAAAATAAATTCTTATTAAATATATATATATATATATATATATATATAATACTATTTTATCCAGCTACATACCCTGTGTCCTATTTTGTTTGTTGGCTCTATCAGGGGCGAGCCATATTTCCCCTGCTGCTATATGGTGGATGGAAGGAGCCTCACCGGCATTCCATTAGCGCACGTATCAATATCTTTAATACACGACTTCCAGAAACACGATATAGCACCCTCCTTCTGCTTTGTTGCTTGATGTAAATGGATCTTTTAATTCCTTGAATGCTAGATAGGTGTCTAGTTCATTGCTTTGCAACATGTCGGGGACCTATCTTTCAAGGGATTAAAAATCACATTTAAATGAATACAATTTTTGGAAATCTTTAGCTGGCCCCAAGAGGGTTGTTTTGTTTGCTCCAGAATTGTTCCCAAAGTATCTGTATGTAGGTAGCTTGTGCATTAAGCTGGACTTTCTAGATAGGCTGATTTACTACAGAGAGCTAAAGCAATTTGTGAACAAACAAATTGCAAAATAGGGGACACATACAAATTCCTAAAATTCTCATTGATTTAAATAGGGGGTTTAAACTTTGTGATGCATAAAAGTCTCCTGTGCATTGTGAAGCAATGCATTGGAGACTTCTCTAGAATTCAATGTGTTTAAAAGCCCTACTAAAATCAATTAATATTATTTCTCCTGTATGGTGATTTGGCTTAGAGTTGCTCTACATCATCTTAGTACATCATTCTTAGAATGTCCTTTCTACTCACTGTTATTTGTAGTGTATTTTATTGACTAGCACCTGCTTATGTACACAAGTTTATGAAACACACTCAATCACTTATAATAGTTCTAAGGTTTTTTTTTTTTAAATACTGGCAGGAAAGAACAATGAAGTCCAGCATAAATGATCTGTTTTCTTCTCCACTGAAGTGGCAATGATTGCATTTCTTATGTCGCAGTCTGAGTATTTTACATTTTCAGGTGGCAGATATTATTTTGATGAACATGGACAATGCCTACCATCTGCCCAACTTGAGATGCACAGGGTCTGCCTGCAGGACAAACCTACCATCGAACTCTGCATTCAGAGGATTCGGCTTCCCACAGGCTGCCTTTGTAGCAGAGACCTGGGTCAGTGACGTAGCCATCAAATGTGGAATTCAACCTGAAAAGGTAAGAATGTGATAATGTACTAGTAGTTCTTTAAACTGTGTTCTGTAGAACCCCAGTGGAAGAACACCAGATCTGTAAGTCTGCTAAGAATCAGCTGGGGCAGGTACATGACAGAGAAGGAAATATCTGAAGAGTTGAGGTCGTTTATGCTTCTTTATATGCTCCGTTGTTGGACTGTTGATGTCTGTTACAAGATATATTGTTGCAGTTGCGTCTGGCTGCTTCTTGCTGGGATGAATAATCATTGACATTGTGTCCTCAGTAATACGGCTATATTTCATACCACTTGCTAAGCTGCTACACTTATTAACCCATGCTCTGCTGGACCTTTATTCAACTTCTGGAATTAGCTTTGATGCACTAACTTTTGCTTATCTGCCATATGAATTAACCCATTCTCTCTCGGTTTATTTTCTGCTGCTGTAACTATTGCAGTGTTGCATTTTTGCTGCTTGTTACACAATAAGAGATTCTACAGCAGGATAGACTTTAGAATATCTATTTTCTAGGCTGTTTGATTGCTGGCAGAAGATACATCTTTACATTATATTTGTTTGTTGCTGGGCCCAGCATATATGCATATAAGGAGTGTTTAGTTCCTATTCTGGATATATTGTTTTTAGGGGGATCGGGGGGAGGGAGAGGGGATGCCATGGTGATATCTGTAATATTTGTTTTATAGTTTCATACCCATTTATGGGTTTTATTTATACGATTATCTTTGTGTAAATTCGATTTATACTAATAAAATTTATACTGGTTATGAGTGCCTAGAGGAGATTCTCTTTTTCTATAGATTTATTTATTCTGTTGAAATCTTCAACACACTGGATCTGGCATTGGCCCGTAAGGTACAAAAGGGGTGGGGGGGTTGACTGTCTCCCTTCCTGCTGCCAGCGAAGGTGGCAGAGCCCACAACTTGTTTTTTTTTTTAAATCCCACAATATTTTCACTTTATGAATTAAGTTTTGATTTGGAACGAAGAATTTCTTGTTTGTGAAAAGGACTGGGGCAATGTTTTGTTGCTTGGGGGAATCTTGCCTTTCAACTAGGAAATATGTGCATTGTTTAATAATGCAAATATCCCAAGTTATGGTTTTGGGCAAAATTTAATGTTTCATGTTTTTGATAGACGAGGAGGAGATGACGGATAGTGGATGGCAGGTGTTAGACAGATCTGGGTGTTATGCTAGTGTTAGGAATAATATTGTTGCCTTCACTGTTAGGGGTAGTGTAGGGTTAGTGTTTGGGAGGGTGATTGTGTGTTTGACGTAATGGTTGGAGCTCAACAGTATGTCAAGCACTGATCGTTGACTCTTCCTTTGATGTTCCCATTACTCATGCTATTTAGCTTGCGTTTTGTGAACTTAAAACACAGAACGAACATTTGGCCATAAGTCAGATGTTTTGACCCAGTCGGGCCATTAGCTAATATTGCCCTACCTGCTGTTTTACTGACCTCAATTGAATCAAGGCCTGTATATGTGACTACCACAATGCAAATTTGTGTTTTTTAATTTGGTCCATTGTGAAACACAGGAACCATGGGGTTCAGCGCCTACTACTAGGAGGCAGAACACTTGTAGCCAAAGCTGTCTGGAAGAGGAGACTCCCAACTAGCTCTTCTTAACCTCCATTCAGCAGCAGCAGCCTTATTTTTTGTGTCCGGTCTTAGAAGGCATAAATAAACCTCTGTTTCTCCATTTTTTCCTTTAACTTTAACTTTATTTTTATTTAATTCTTCTATCTTGTGGGGGAAGCATTTACCCATATGGATTGGATCCTACTGTACCCCTTCCTTTAACATGCAGAGCTGAAGCAGACAAATAATTCATATCAACTGCAGGTTTGAGGTCTATCCCATGGGAAGCTGCTTCTCTCCACTACCATCACAACTGAGCCAGGGATCATGAGTATACTTCTGTGTCCCTGTGTGTGTCTTTATGCCATGTGGGAAGCTACTTATGTGACACTGACCCTCAACGTATTTCCCCATTATACTTCCACTTTAACTTTCACTATTGTTTTTACATTATTGTACTTTATTTATAAATGTTTAGGGTTGGGGTTCTCTTAAAGCGGAACTACCTCATGATAAGAACTTTGGCTTCAATAACTCCGCATCTGGCGACTGTCTGCTTAGTAGCGCTAGTCGCCAGAATTATTACCTTGTAAAGGAGAAATAGCCATTCTTCCCTGGCTGACAGGCAGGATGGATCGCGGACATCTTGCCATAGTGACGTCCGCATGCCTGCTCTGTCAGTCCCTTCCGGAGCCGAACGGCTCCTAGCAACGCCTCCTAGGAGAATGGCTATTTCTCCTTCACAAGGTAATAATTCTGGCGACTAGTGCTACTAAGCAGCTAGTCGCCACATGCGGAGTTATTGAAGCTAAAGTTGTTAACATGTTCTGCTTTAAGTCTTTTTGCATCTCAGTGACTTTAGCTCTTAGTCCTTCTAGCAGCCATTAAGTTGGTAGCTGCAGATGACTTCTTTATCGTTCTCTGTGGCTCCAGGTGGACCCTGGAGTGCTGGGACCTCACAGTAAGAGGGTTCTTGACTGTATATGGGGAAGAGCCCTGAAATAGGTGTCGCCCACTTCCATAGTTCCCTGGGTCTGGAAAAGGAAGGAAGGGAGTCCACCTAGTCTCCATCCAGTCTCCCTAAAAGTCAGCCAGATCAACCTTACCCCTCGTGTACTGTTGTTCGCATACAGCATGCTGAAAGAACCCCTCTTACTGATCAGGAGTCAACATGGGCTAGCTCCCTGGCCTCTTCTCTGTCAGTTATGCAGTCTGTCAGTTTTCCTTTTTCATCAATACTTATTTGCAAATATTGGAACAATAGACCCCTGTTTCCTTCAGAAAGAGAGACATATCCACAGGTAGACAGAGAGAACTGGTCCTGGGGATGAATCCTCTCTAGAACTGAGTGATACAGGGGATGAGGATGATCATTTCCTTACCCCTGGGGATTCTCTGGAGAGAGACCCCAGAAGTTATGTGCAAGGCCTGATTCAGGCCGTGTTTGATACACACCACAGGGTCCCTTGGGGGCACAACATTAAGAGACAAAAAAGTCCAGGTCTGAACAGAACCCTTTCTCTTATTAGACTCCCTCACTGCATGGGAGGCTGGCCCAGGTGATAGGAAGATACCTGTACAGTTCTAATATGTGCAAGCCATCTTGGTGGTGAACCCTTGGGTTTTGCATGTAGTTTTAGAGTGTTATTGGATATACTCTGTGCCAGTTCTTTATGTCAAGGGTTTCCTGAGACCCCCCCCCCCCTTAGGGGCTCTGGCTCTCTAGTTGTGGAAGGCAATCCAAGCCTTGGTGGACATGGAGGTCTTGATCACGGGCCCCGTTAGCAGAGGTAGCTGTCATATGATGCTTGTCAGGCCATATCTGGGCACAGGGGAGCTCTCCTATGTCCTATCTGGACAATGTTTTGCTGAAGGTGTCTTCTGCAGACTTACTTCATCTGGATGTTCAACTCTGCTTGATCACCAGTGAGTAATCGCTGGCTACATGTGCTTAATAAGGGATATCTTTAAAACCTGACCTGTTGGTGGATAATGAGGACTGGAGCTGAGAATCCCAGCGCTGCAGTAACCTCTGTCACATTAGAAGTACCTCTCATCTTTGAATCCTTCAGATTCCACCTCCACAGGGCATACGCAAGTCTAAAATTTAGGCCTCAACTTAATACGTTTTTTTGGCTGCTATCACGGAATAAAGGGTATATGTTTAATATAAATACATTTAATTTTTAGTTGTTTGTTCCTTCAGTTGATCAATTTAGTTTTTAATTTTGCCTTAATCTTCATATAACCTGGGTAATACATCAGTTGCAAAGATCACCAGGAAGCACATCTGTACACTTGTTTCTGGTACAAATGTTTTCAAATGTTCAGAGCTTGAACAAAAACTGGCATTATAAAGGACCATTCACTCTAATGTGCAATATAATATTCTGTCCTTTGCTTCTTTTAGGTCAGAGAAATTAATTTGCACAAAGGCATCATACAAACCCATTATAAGCAAGAAATTGATGCCAGTAACTTGTTGGTGTGCTGGAATGAATGCATGGAGAAGTCTTCTTACCAGAGTAGAAGATTGGCCATTGAGGATTTTAATAAACACAATTACTGGAAGAAGAAGGGCTTGGCCATCATTCCCATGAAATATCCAATCGGAACATATGCAAAGTTTTTTGGACAGGTATGTTACATTTTATCATGGTATGATTAGTTTGATGTTTCAGGAAGAGCTACCATATAAGCTAAACCAGAGGAGCCAACCCTGGATCTTAAGTGTTACCAACAGTGTATATTTTTAGGGTATCCCAGCTGGGACACAGATGGAGTAGTTAGTGTCTCAATAATTTAAATTTGACCACATGCACTAATTCAGAGATGAAAACATACATTGTTGGTAGCTCTTGAGGACCCCTGATCTAAACACCTTATGGACCAGAAAATTGTGCACACGATACAAATAAATGCATTGAACACCCCTTCTGATCATTAAGGGGTTAAGTATATGTATGCAAATTGAACATTTCTTTATACTGTGAACATAGCAGAGCACATTCCTAAAGCATTATTAGTGTAATTCACTTACCCTACCCTCATATGCAACTTTCGTTCAATAGTGTTGGCAGTGTTGGAAGAGATGTGCAGGTGAAACTGGCACTGCCTGGTGACTCCTTGCAGACTAATGGGGAGCACAACAAAGTTCTGGGAAAAAACCCATCAGCGCTCCCTCATGAAGCAACCAAACTGTGAGGCTGAACACTCAGTTCATTTCTCATCCTGAGTGATGAAGTCCCACTAGTACTTCTGTATTGGGCTTGAAAACCTGAACAGCCAAGCTGTAGGGGTCTGTGCATACAACCCAGGAGTTTGTAGTTGTGAGCTTCATATTTCCGGTTGCATCCATTTATGGGGGGACAGTTTTCTTATCCCCCACAAATGGATGAGAGGAGCCATTTTGAGGCTTTTTACAAGGTCTATTCCATTAGGTTCAGATCATAAACATGATGATTACCATTTACGTCCTAAATTCTGGACGTAGATTTTGATTTGTCATTGCATAGACTTTAATTTTATTTGTAGCCATCTATTTTAGTTTTGGGCCTCTTCATTATGATTTGATTGCACAATATCATGTGTGAACATCCAAATCTGATATTACTGGAATTGACATGAGACGTCCAGCAACTGGTTAACTAAGTTGTCATTATGGTACATTAAAAATTATTCCGAAATTGCAGGCTGTCCAACTCCCATGGTGATTTGATTAGTGTTGCCAAGTAATCTCTGTAAAACCAAACACATGAAAAATAAGGCTTTTTTTTTTACTTACCCAGAAATCCTTTTCTGTTAGCCCATTGAGGGATGCAGGGACCATGGGGTTAAGTTTGACAGTTATTTTTCATTTAGCAAATCCAGGAAGGGAATAGACACTAAAACAGAACCACCAAGAACCGCAGGGCATCCTCACCCAATTCGGTTTCTGTGGGTGTGATGAGATATACAAATGTATGGGTGTTTAAAGGATGTCACAAAACCAATAATATCACTGACTGAATGGAGAGAGAGTATGCATAAGTGTGTGTGTGTGTGTGTGCTTATAAATATGTGTGTGTATATATATATATATAATAAATATACCAGAAGGGAAAATAGTCCAGGTGTATACGGTCCATAAAGCCTGTGAATAGTTTGTTTATAATTTTTCAGGGAGAAATCAAATAAAATAAGATAGGGCATGTAATGGACCACAGTTCGTTACTGGAAGCCCTCTTTGGGCATATGGGTTTTCAGTCCACTATCACAGAATATGGGAAAGTTTGAGACCTTATACTGGCAGACAACTCCGCCTGGCTTGCTTTAAAGGGACTGGGTGATACACTGGCCTGTGTTAATTCTGGGCCTACAATCCTGCCTGGGCAGCTAGGGGTTAATTATTTGTGTCTGTGCCATGCTACTTCAAAGGGGTATGATATCATTATATGGTCCAGAGGTGGATTAGGGTTCTACCTACTAATCTCCTTTCTGTTGTGTATCCACTAGTGTCTGTGTGATGAGATTAGTCTGGGGTTCTGACTGCATGTAACACCTGTTACCTGTCACGGTTTTTAGATGAACACTCAGACAGGATGGTAAGGTTAAAATGACTTTATTGAAAGAGAGCATACAAGGAATAAGGCTCTGGGGCCCACAAGGCGAATCACACAGTGATATACAATACACAATAGCAACAAGTCTGCAGTACTAGAATAGGTGGACTGGCACAACAAGTAAACAGCTAGTAGAGAGACTCTGGCAGGATTAGTGAGGTCGAAGGCAACCCGTTGGAGAGCTGACCAGGTGAGCGTACACCGGAGGTGCACATGAAACGGAACTGGCACTGCCCAGACGCCTGGGCACCAAACCCTGAAGAACGAGGCAACTTCTGACCCAGACTGTATGGTGTGGCAATGAGGAACTCTGAACCAGACTGTATGGGGTGGCAACGAGGCAACTCTGAACCCAGACCGTATGGTTTGGCAACGAGGCAACTCTGACCCAGATTCGGTCTCCAAATACCGGGCAACCATGGAGTGGCAACACTACCCTCAGGAAGGGTAACTGAGACCAAGGGAGCTGCTAGATACAGACCCTAGAACGCTAGAACCGGAGCCCGTTAGCAGAACCGGAGACAGTAACAGAATGGAATAGCGCCACCAGCAGTCAGCACTGGAACGGGTCCAAAGGCCGGATACAGTTGACAACGGAGTGGGTCACAGTCTGATGTGGTCAGACACGGAGCAGATCACCGCCAGATGTAATCAGCAATGGAGCAGGTACTCCAGCCAGCAGCAGTCAGCTACTGAGCGGTTTCTCAGCAGGATACAGTCAGCAACGGAGCGGGTTCTCAGCCAGGATACAGTCAGCAACAGAGCGGGTTCTCAGCCAGGATACAGTCAGCAACGGAGCGGGTTCTTCAGCCAGATACAGTCAGCAACGGAGCGGGTTCTTCAGCCAGAATACAGTCAGCAACGGAGCGGGTTCTTCAGCCAGAATACAGTCGGCAACGGAGCAGGTTCTTCAGCCAGAATACAGTCGGCAATGAAGCGGGTTCTTCAGCCAGAATACAGTCGGCAACTGAGCGGGTTCTTCAGCCAGAATACAGTCAGCAACGGAGCGGGTTCTCAGCCAGAATACGGTCAGCAACAGAGCGTAGCAACGGGAACACAGGAACAAAACTCGTAGTCAGGCAGGCCAGGTCATACATGAATCAGCAAAGCGCAGAATAGACTCAGGAACTCGTACACCACGAAAGGGAGCCTAAGGGAGGACATTCCAGGGTATATAAAGGCAAGCCCAGTGTAAGCAATTAAGACCAGCCAATCAGAAGACAGCAGAGAATAACAATGTCGCCGCTCAGCAATGGAAGCACAGGCACCGTGATATCACCATTGTACTGTGTTGGTGATTGTATCATTCATACTGCCTGTCACAGCCTCTGTATCGTCCCTTTGTTCAGGTGTGTACAGTAACCCCAGGGGGGTCCCATGGTATTGCAAGCCCTTACACCAACAGTCCATTGTACTCCATTGTGTGATGTCTCCACCATTTGCTGTGTCCCTTTGTGTCTATTGGATTGTATTATGTTGCCAATTGTCATTGTGGGAAATTCCAAAAATACTGTATAAAAGGCCCTGTTCTGTTCAATAAAATATTAGTCATTTGGAACTAAGAAGGAGTACAGTGTCCTTATTCTGAATTGTTTAAAGGGACCCCTCTGTCCCCCATTTAGGCAGCATTCTGAATGGTTTAAAGGGGCCCCTTCACTCCCCATTCAGGCAGCTGATGTTCCAGTGGTCTAAATTGATGTATCCAGCTTTTCAGCGTGTGTTCCAGCCTTTTGCCAGTGACAGTGTCCAGAGCTTCAGGAGTTTGTCTTTCATCTTGCTTCACCAGCCAGGCTATCCACTTGTAGCTGCATCTAGGAGGGAGAAACCCAGAACAACGGCTAAGGACAACCCGGCATTCTTTAGCTTCCGTTACAGGGTATATAACCAATATCACTAAAAATAAAAGTGAAACGTATATATAAAATCCTAAATAGATAGTGTCAGATATAATCCCAGATACAATATTGGATGTTTGGTAAGATCGAATATATAGTTTCTTGACTAAAATGTTCAAATGGATGGATGAATGTCTACCCACAGGTGGTAGGCTGTGGAAACACTTGAAGATTAAAAACCAAAGTATGTGTCATAGATCTAAAATCCTTAATGGGTAACAGCCATGTATATTCAATAGTCTTATGGCACAATGTGAAGATAAAACACCAGGTCTCTGATCATCGGATGGCCTCTTACTTGAATCTGATGAAAACTGAGCTTATCAGTAAGATCTTCGTAAGCCAGGGGAGTTTCACTAGGGACTCATGAGGTTGAGGTGCTCAACTTAATCTTCAGTCCTCCAGCCCTTGAGAGTCCCTGTGAAGACTTCTTTTCTCGGATCACTGGTTAGTGCTTGATTTTTCTGGTTCTGCATAGCATTTCTATTGGCTCCAGCTGAAGGCGCAACTTAGCACTAAAACACGTAGTGCAATAGTGATCTGCAGGCCCCACGTAGAGTGACTCCAGGAAACGCCAAAGCAGAACTCGAGCGCCAACCAGCAATCTGAGACAAGAAGTCTTCAGAGGGACTTTCAAGGACTGGAGGACCGGAGATGGAGTTGAGCACATTGACCTGACTGCCCAGAGAGACTCCCCTGGCTCAAGCGGATCTTACTGATGAGAGAATTTTTCATCAGTAAGTGGCCATCCAATGACTGGAGACCTGGTGTTTTAGCTTTCACATTATATCATAAGACTGACTTACAATTGAACATACATGGCTGTTACACATTAAGGATTTTAGATCTGTGGGACCTAGACCTTCGTTTTCAATCTTCAAGTGTTTCCACAGCCTACCACCTGTGAGTGGACATTTATCCATCCTTGTGCACATTTTAATCAAGAAATTGTATATTCGATCTTGTCAAACATCTAGTATTGTATCTGGGATTTTATCTGACACAATACATTGTAGATTTTATATGTACGTTTGATATCAATTTTTAGTGGTATTGGTTATATACCATTGATTTTTTTATTTGATTTGATTCCTCCCTGGCATTAAATACTGTTTGCCTGTTTTTACCAGTACTACACTTGGTGGATCTATCATTTTGCGCTGTTTTCTACTTGTTTGTGGGTGGGATGCCCTGCATGCCTCAATGCACTAAGAGAAGGATTTATTGGTAAGCAAAAAAAAAATCCCCTTGTCTCTGTAGTCATTAAGGGATGCAGAGACCATGGGGACCCTTCGAGTGTCAGAAGGGTATGCAGTGCATTGCTTTGCAATGTGTTGCATACACCTCTGGCACACTAAGGGTTAAGCCCCAGGTCTTTCAAAGCCAACCAGCTCCCCTGATTACATTCCCTGTGCAGTTAGTATAATGTAAAGACAAATGGAAGAACTGCACATTTTAGATTATATTTTAAAACTGTCCATTTTTTACAATTGCAGCAGTGTTAGATAGCAGTCTTTCATACAGGACATCACTTTAACCCTTTCATAACCAGGGATGTCTGCTCCTGTAGTCAGTGTTAGAATTTTCTGCTCCTGTACTCAAATGGATATAAAATGTAACCCTTTGAGTACAGGAGCCGACATCCCTGGTTATGAAATTGTTAAAGTGGTGTCCTATGTGAAAGATTGCTACCTAGCTCTGCTGCCGATGTAGAAAAAAATGGACAGTTATAAAATACCATCTACGTCTGTCGCCCCCCCCATGTCTCTCCCTCCATGCCAGCCATGTCTGTCTCTCTCTCTCTCCCTCCATCCCACCCATGTCTGTCTCTCTCCCTCCATCCCACCCATGTCTGTCTCGCTCTCCCTCCATCCCACCCATGTCTGTCTCTCTCTCTCCTTCCATCCCACCCAAGTCTGTCACTCTCTCTCTCTCTCTCTCTCCCTCCATCCCACCCATGTCTGTCTGTCTCTCTCTCTCTCTCTCTCTCTCCCTCCATCCCACCCAAGTCTGTCTCTCTCTCTCTCCCTCCATCCCACCCATGTCTGTCTCTCTCTCTCTCCCTCCATCCCACCCATGTCTGCCTCTCTCTCTCTTCACATGTCATACATGTCTGTCTCCTCTCCCCATGTGTCTCTTTGTCATGTATCTTCTCCTCTTTTGTCTCTTCTCTCCTCCATGTCTGTCTCTCTCCTCTTCCAACCTCTGTCTGTCTCTCGTCTCCCTCCATATGCCACAGCCAGTTTGCCCACTAAATATGCCACTGCCAGATGCCCATTTAAACATGCCCCAGCACCCATATTGCTGACCCAGGACTTACCTCAGCACCCCAGGACATGCCACATTGCCCATCCAGGACTTACCCCAGGACATGCCCCGTTGCCCATCTAGGACGCACCCCAGGACATGCCCCATCGCCCACATTGCTCACCCAGGACTTACCTCAGCCAGTACCCACAGTTGTCCAGCTCCCCGGTGTCTAATGGCAGACAGCTTGATCCTCCCATGCTGCCTCTCGCGCTCCCCATGTGGTCTAATGTCTGAGCGCAGGCAGGTCACGTGACTCCAGAAAATCTGACTTCAGTACAGAGCAGAGAGCAAAAGAGGCAGCATGGGAGGATGTCTGTGAGCAAGCTGATTGGCCTCCTTCAGAGTGTCTGTAGAGTCAGTGCCTCTGCCAGCAAACTTTTTTTTGTTTTTTGCAGGTGCGAGAAATGCCTTGGGGTGGCAAAGTGCCGTCTGGGTCCCATGGACCCATCGGGACCCATATAAGGGCCGGCTCTTCTCTTGCCTGTCCTTGGCTCTCACGAGAAGCGAGCACAACACAGCTGGTGTACATGTTAGCTGAGCTCCCGGCCCGTGGGTGAGCCCAGAGACTCAATGGGTGGGCCGGGGCCAGTGGAGAGCAGCGCACTTTAATTTCTAGAGGACCCCAAGTCGCATGTGGGGGCCTTCACTACGCCACTGTCCCTCATGGCAGATTCAATTTGTCGAGTGAAACATTGGGTGCGAGGTCCCGGCCCTCAAGCTTACAATCTAAAGCAGAATGTAGGCCGAACAGCATAAAATTAAAGTGGATGAAATCTGCATGTGAGCGCAATTTCCTCCAAAGGCGTTCAGCAGAGCGAGTGCAAGAATATAGTAAGTGGGTGTGGGAGTTGAGCCAGGGCTCTAGTTTGACTTAATGACTCCGTAGTTTCAGTGGGGCAAAGGAATCAATAGCAGAGGATAGGATTGAGTTGTAGGCGTTTACAAGAACGTCTGTGTCAGAGATGGCTAAGATAGAGGAAAGAATGGAGTTAAGTGAGGTGCTTATCCCAGAGAGATCAAGTGAGCGGGTTTCCCTTATAAATCTGTTGGGAGGAGGGATGGTGGGAGGGGCAGAGTGGGAGAGAGAGAAGGATATAAGATGGTGGTCTGATAGAGGAAATGGGGAAACTGTGAAAGAGGAAAGATCCAGACAAGATAAAGACAAGATCAAGGCAGCGACCAGCTTTGTGAGTGGCACAGTCAGTCCACTACCAAAGATCAAGGGAAGATGTAAGGTCTAGAAGACAGGATGCCCAGAAGACAGAGGGGTCATCAGTATGACAGTTAAAATTACCTAGAATAAGGACAGGACTGTCAGTGGAGAGAAAGAAGGTGAGCCAGGATTCAAAATCTGAGAGAAAGTTTGAAGGAGAAGAGGAGTTAGCAGATGACCTGTATATTACAACCACAAGCATAGACAGAGGGTACTAGAGCTGGATTGCATGTACTTCAAAAGAAGAAAAGTGCACATATGGTGGGATTGAGAGAGTCTGGAAGTGGCAGCAGGAGGAAACAAGGAGACCTACCCCCCACCCTGACCAGTAGAACAAGGGGTGTGTGAGAAACAGAGCCCTACATAAGGGCGTGCAGCCTCCACTGTGTCCTGTGCAGACAACCAAGTTTCTGTGAAAGCAAACAACTGCAGTGATTGCTCACAGAAACAATCTTGAAAGGTAACAGGAAGGGACTGCCTCTAAAGTAAGAAGCCTGGGTTTCAGTCTCAGATGAAGTAGGATTTCTTAAAGGGATAGTAATATTTCATTTTGGCAGTAAATAATATTGTATGTATGATAGAAATAAACAAAAGCATCTATGTATTTTTCCATAACTTGCAGCACTTAGGAGCAATTGCTTTCTAAAGTTTACCACTCCCTCCCCTTTTATGTACATCACCTCTCAAGCTGTCAGACTTGGATTCTGGTCTCTGAACCAGAAGGAGCGTCTGGAGAGCCAAAATAGGAGTGGATACGAAGGAAATCTTCATGAGGACAGTTTACAAGGTGGGCATGTTTTGAGGTGGTAGACTATCCTCATGAAGATTTTTTTCGTATTCACTCCTATTTTGGCTCTCCAGATGCTCCGTCCAGTCCGCAGACCAGAATCCAAGTCTGACGGCTTGAGCGTTGACATGCATAAAAGGGGCAGTAGGGGTAAATTGTAGAAAGCAATTGCTCCTAAACACTGCAAGTTATGTAAAAAAATATGTAGATGCTTTTGTTTTTTGATACATACAATATTCTTTACAGCCAAAATGAAGTATTACTTCTATCCCTTTAATAACGCTGTACTTATGCTGGATAACGCTACTATTTCTAAGCTTATCGCTATATGAATAATTATCTGAATTACACCACTTATCTGTGACTATTTGTTAGAGTTCATCATAAGCAGGAAAGGTGATTGGGGATTACTTTTTAGGCTTAAAGAGATATTTGGAAGAAGTATCATTGATTTGTTCATCACATACCTGCAGAATGTCCAGAATTGCTTTAATTAGGGAATCTACTGATTCGGAGTCATTTTCATGATGCATGGACCACTGTCATAGAAATAGATGGTTCACCATTATCACTATGCAGTTCCGCCTTTCATCTGAGGAGTCTTGTAAAGAAAAGGTTGTATCCTTAGAGTAACTCAAAGGTAGAGGTCTTTTAGTAGCTACATGTGGAGCCTCTGCTAGCCATCTATCTAATACTCTCTCCAAAGTATTGACTATTGAACCAATTAAGGCCTTAGCTCCTCTGGCTCAAGATTTTGAGGCAAATCTTTTGAAGAGGTAGCCCTTTTGGTATCAGAGTATGAACATTTTACACACAATGTAGAATTACTTGAAAATTTACTATAGGGTGAGCAAGAGGCAATAGTGCTCTTATTGCTGTTTGCTTTCTTTTATTCCCTTTGCTCTGCCATAGTGTTCAATTTGTAGAAAAAAAAAAGAAATAAAGCAATTCGATAAATATTGTCCCAGTGGGACTGTAGTCAAATAATATTTATATTAATTAGTAGTAATAGCGTTGCCCCAACAGAGCTGTAGCAATCTGATAAATATGAAATGATACTGTAGTCAAAGTATGTTTACGATAAGTAGTGGAAGTAACGTTGTCCCATAAAGAGCTGTAGCTTTATGATAATTTGTTTACATCTGCTTTAACTGAGCTACTTTATGTGGTGCAGTGTTTCATTGTTTCTGAGGAAATATCTTGCATATGTAAGGTACGAGCGAGCGCGCATTCGTATGTAGAGCTGAGAATTGCCGCCCTCAAGCAACACTGCTAAATTATCTAAATAAGGAGGCCAGAGTAAAGGAAAAAGCTATTTTTGTGTAGCATTTGCTTCCACCAATTCATGAAAACAAGTACTAATTTGGATGCGTATCACCCGATTAGCGATCATCATCATCCAACGTAGGGTTGTTCTTACTTTTATTAATGCTCAGCCAACAACTGAGCTGCTGAGCAGCATATACACTGTTTCAACAGGAATTACTGTCCCAATGGAACTAGCAAATTGTAACAGTGAAGAGTATGGTCCGAGGACTCTCTTCACTACATGATGGTCCTGTTACTGTATAAATATACAGAAGCAGTAAGCAGAAATAATAAGAATAAAAGAATTTCTTCTTAGAAGAAGGGAATCCCTGTACCTCCAGAGGGACACTCTTTTAAAACAGTCAAACTATAGTGGGAGGAGATAGCCACTTTGAAGTGGGAGGGGTTTTAAGCAGTGTGTCCTACCTCCTAAAGGTCCCTGCATCCCTATGGTCCCTGCACCTCTCAATGATATAGAAATGCATGTGTCAGGGCTACAGTGATTATTACTTGGCTTCAGTGGTTCCCATGTATCAAGCAGGATACATTTGTCATGTATGTTTTAAAGGAATCTGGCAACCTTAGATGTGAGCTGTATAATCCCTTTGATAGAATGGTCTCTAAATTGAGCAGCAATACAGTAAAGAAGTAAAAAAAAAAATCTGTATCAATTACTGATTTTTACAAATAACCTGAAACTTACTATGGATATTAAACAGTGAGGTTTAGTTACATGCCTGTGGCCAAGGCAAGCTTGCCTGTTCCATCACAGCACCTCAGATTAGGCCATATCTGCCTCAGATCTAAGTGAACATTAATTTAGCATACTGCAACTAAAGAGCAGTGATACCACTGTACCCATCCTGTGAACAAAACCCTTCTGAGAAAAGTAAGGGAGATATTTTAACCTTTCCTAATTACAACTAACACCTGAATAGAGGGAGCTTCCAAGAAGAAGAGGGGAGCCAACACCGAATCAGGAGAACAACAAGAACTATTTGACTATATAGAGAAAATATAAACAAAGTCTAAACATCAAATACTGACTCATACAAGTTAACTGATTTATTATAGATTATAAACCCTTAGGTTTAGTTATATGCTTGTGAGCAAAACCACATTAAGCTTCTCTGCCCTGAGGTAAAAATTATATTCCCCATCCCCTTCCTGGCTTCTGGAATCCATATTAATTTTAGATATGGAGGGTCCCCCTCATTTGTGATGTCATTTGAATTTAACTTCTTAAAAGTTGATTAACCCCCTCAATTCTTATTGCAGCTAATTCTAGCTGGGAACAGTGCATTGTGGTTTGTTTTTGTGTCCTTAATCCCCTTCATAGCCTGTGGGGCAAACTTGCTGCAGTCAGACAATGAAAGGGTTAACCATGTTTAAATGTGGATGTGGGAAGTGTGCTTGGAACACTGGTACCACACTCTAGGGTCAGGCAGGGAGACGGGTGGGCTGTTGCCCACACTGGTCTCCCCTGCTTAATCCTGCCCAAGGGAACAGGCAGTTGTATGCTTGTTTTTAGTGCTTGGTTTTGGAACCAATATGAAGCATTTTCCCAGCATTCCTAAATGATTCCAAAATATATTTGAAAAAACAACAACAAAAAACTACTGTTCAGGAATCTAAGTCCCAGTCCCATATGTAGTGCCAGGTTGAGGCTTAAAGAGATAGTAACACTTAATATGTAAAAAAAAAAAAAAAAAACCCAACAATATCTTTTTTTTTATCTTCCTAAGTAAAACCAGGGCTCTCCCACTGCTGAGAGGTATTTTATTCAAAAGTTATTGCAACTCAAACTTCAGTTATTTAATTGCAGTGTGTCATTGGCCTGAAATTTTACAGTGGTGCTGTTGCTACACCATCCTATAGTAAGCTCTGATCAATTGATCATAAACCTCCATAGGACTGTGTAGCAACAGTGCCATTGTACACTTTCAGGCCATTGAGATGCTGCACCTAGAAAACTCAAACTTTTGAATAAAACTTCTCCGCAGTGAGAATAGCTTTATTGTACTCAGGAGAATATACCTTACAATATAAATTTGACTATATATTATGTATTACTATCCCTTTAAGAAAATTTCTACCAATGCACCAAATAGTCCATCAGTATTTATTTTCACAGAAATGGAATCTAGGTCATTAATTGGAATTTTCTTTATCAATACTGAATTGCATGGATTAATTCAGATTCAACTTTGTCATTGTTCCCAGGCTGCAGCCCTTGTTCATATCTACACAGATGGATCAGTGTTGGTGTCTCATGGTGGAGTAGAGTTGGGACAAGGCATTCACACCAAAATGTTGCAGGTACTAATATCGCTTCATATGCTGATGATACGACATTTCTGTAAAATATCAACAACACTTGTTTAGAATATATAACCTTTTTAATTTGTACCCTTTAAGGATCAGTGGGGTAAGGAATGCACTGCAAAGTGATACTGCTTACCCACATTGGACTTTAAAGGGTTAATATTTTGTGTACCACATTGAAATGGGTTCACGGAAATGTATCCATAAACAAAACACATGAATGCATGTAAAAAAGGCATTGAGAGAGTGAGTATTTCCTATCCAGAAGTAAAATGGATTGTTTGCTTTTAAAACAAAAAGCTGAATGCATTAACCCTTGGAGTGCCAGAGAGGTATCCAACACACTGCATTTCAGTGTGTTGGGTACCTTGTAGGTACTCAAAGGGTAAACTTAATGCACATGTGAGGAACATGTGGCACTCCAGCAGACATTGGACTACAACCTCATCATATTTATCTAGCCACTGTGGTCCCTAGGGTCAGAGGTACAGGTATTAAACAGCTCATTTCTCCATTTCATTAATGATATATAAAGAGGCACCAGAGTAAAAAAAAAAAAAAAAAAAAAAAAAAAAAAAAAATCATCTTACTATAAAGAAAAAGTTGAATAGACCAAAAAACTCTAAATATATTCACTTGCTTATTAAGGTGTAAGTGATGTTAAATTTCAACCACCTTTAAGCAGTCAGATGGCTGGGTGTCATAGCCCACTGTAAGTAAGGCGTATGGCTCTTATAGTACTATGTCTGTATGACTCCACATGCATAACCAACCACATTTGTTTCCAAAGTAAACTTGCTGGCATTCCATAAGATTTAAAAGGATCAAGCCATTGTATTAAACCTTGGGTAGGAGAATATTTATAACTCAAATTATCAAGAAAACCCAACTTATTTGGCCTGATGCAGTGAAACGTAAATCTC
This sequence comes from Rhinophrynus dorsalis, assembly GCA_037306005.1. NCBI lineage: Eukaryota > Metazoa > Chordata > Amphibia > Anura > Rhinophrynidae > Rhinophrynus > Rhinophrynus dorsalis. Next base: position 149,630,275 of record CM074725.1, on the reverse strand, counting down.
CAGCTTTGTCAGTTAAATTACACAATACTGAAAACATATCCTATAAAATAATTCGCTAAAACGCGTATAACGACCTGTCATGCGCAGTAGAGACTGCCGAGCGTGCTGCAGTCATGCGCAGTAGAGACCGCCCACGGCGCGGGCAGTCTCTGCTGCGCATGACTGCCCCGCTACCGGCTGGCAGTGGCACTGTGGCCCGTGTAACGGGCTCTTCAACTAGTATAAGTATATTATGCAAAGCAACACAATAATAAGATGCGTATACATGTTCATTGTGCTATCCAATTAATATTTGGTCCCAAATGGATCTTTTATCAAGGTCAAAAATTCGAAGTACAAAGTCCTGTAGTGTAGCTAGGTGCTTTCTGGCGGGATTTTAGTGTTTACTTTACTTCTTGAAAAATTACGTTTATTTAAAAAAAAAAAAAAAAATTTAAGCAAATTGATTAGTTTATAGAAGTTATAATATATATATTCAAGGTATTTTTTAAAATTCATAGTATTTAAATGTTTCCCAATCCCAAAAATCCATAACATTGCAAAACTAGAATAATCTAAGAAAGATTAGAGGCAAACAAGCTCTTGTGGTCAGACTTGCCAAATTTTCACACATGGGAAAAAAAGGACACTCTCATTTTGGCATTATATATGCCTAGCCGGAAAACTTTCAAAATAGCCTACCATGAGATCTTTACGTTTTTTACCCATAAAGTTCCCCAGAATGTAGATTTCAGGCAGTATATTGCTGCTTGCTCTAACCAGGAGGTGTTCTTATTGGTCTTCAAGGAACCCTTAACATGCTGTAATGGAGTTTTCACTGCCTGAACATACAAAAGTGAATCAGAAAGTATTCTTCTGGTAGAAATGGTACAATATAGGGATTAAATAAGCAGTTATTTGAGATAGTATGAGACAGTAATTAAGACTGTGGTCTCTTACCTGCGAATTTGTCCCTTCAACCTGAGATTTGGGTCAAAATCTTGGGTCTTAGGGTCAAACTTGGAGAGTTCCCAGGTATATATATATATGAAGGTAAAGTGGTGCAATTCTAGAGAAAACCAGCTGCACCATGGAAACAAATAAAGATACACAGTTTTTAACCTCTTGAATGGCAGAGAGCTCTCCACTCCATTTCTATGCAGTTTCCTGGAGACCTCTCTAGCATTTAAGGTACTAAAAGTTGCATTTTAATCAATGGAAATGTTGTCCGCATAGAGTTGGTTTGCTCCAGGATTGCTCCACTTTTCTTTTTCACATAGGCATACAGTCTCTGCCCCTCATATGTGTGTGTGTGTGTGTGTGTGTGTGTGTGTGTGTGTGTGTGTATATATAATATAATTTGCTAAGGACGTTTGTCAGAAGTCGTCATGTGCAGTAGAGACGGCTGTGCACGCTGCAGGCATGTGCAGTAGAGACTGCCTGCACCGCGGCTGATATGGAATGGGGTGCTCCGAATTCAGACCGTAGATCTCGCTGCGCACCTTCCTTTGACTGCTTGGTCCTAGGAAGGTATGCAGAGAGGACTATGGTTTGAATTCGGAGCGCCCCACTCCATATCAGCCGCGGTGCAGGCAGTCTCTACTACGTGATCTACGTGATCCGGCCGGTTGCAGGGTGGTACTGTGGCACATGTAAACGGTCTTTTCAACTAGAATATATACTAGTTGAACAGCCCGTTACACGGGCCACAGTGCCACTGCCACCCGGTCGTGGGGCAGTCACGCGCAGTAGAGACTGCCCGTGCCGCGGCTGATACAGAGCTGGACGCTCCTTCGGAGCGCCCAGCTCTGTATCCGCCATGGCGCAGGCAGTCTCTACTGCGCATGACGGCAGCAAGCGCAGCAGTGTCTACTGCGCATGTTGCGGCGTTACACACGATTTAGCGAATTATTATATAGGATATATATATATATATATATACACACACACACACACCTATAATATAACTGCTAATACAAACTGTTTTGTGTACAGTTTTGCCAGTGGACAGACACAAACTCACAGCAGTACTGAAGTGGTTATGCACATTATTAGATTTTTTACATGGCGTAATATTGTCTGGTAAATATAATCTAGTCTTACTTTATATGTCTGATCACTCCTGTACCTGAGTTTCTCAGTGTTGCTTGTAGAATTCATCCATCAGAACCCCCTCCCCTTTCCTTCTGTTCTAAGAAAAAAAGAAAGGTAAAAAAATTTTATGCTGTTTTTATGAGGTACAACAGCCCCAAAATATTTATTGTCTGATTAAAAAAAAGGTAGAGTTAGAGGGTATTTTCCCATAATATTGTTAATGGTGATTGTTATGCTCACAATAGGTCGCTAGTCGTGAACTACAAATCCCTCTTTCTTCTATTCACCTCTGTGAGACCAGCACAAGTGTTGTCCCGAATGCTATAGTTACTGGAGGCTCCGTGTCGGCAGATACCAATGGCATGGCAGTGAAGGTAATTATTGATATTATTGTAACAGCTGCAAGGCAGTTAATAAACTATGTTTCACCAAACTCTCCTGTTTTGTTAACCTTTTTGATGCTAGAGATGTGTTTACTGTATCAGCAATGTTTCTAAAATCCAAGTGTTTAAAGGGAAAAGGTTACAATTTCTTCACAATCACTATACAGCTGTTAAAACACAACCAACTTCTAGGCAGTGCCATTGATTAAAAGAATATGAACTCCACAAATGATCTGGGGTTAGATGCATTTAAATAGTCTGAACTTCATGGTGGCACCAGTAAACATTGTTTTTTTTTTTTCCTGAGACTTCAAATCTAGTCTTTAATACTTTTTTGAGGGTCACATTATTCACAAGTAGGGGTGGGTGAAAACAAAATGTGGGAAAAATGGCAATTTTTGCTTTCTGTGGTAATTTCCACAATTTTTTTTTTCTCCAACTTTTTTTCGCACATACTAACCTTACCCCAGCCTTGGCCCACAGCAGCCATAGAATTCCAAATATTGATCACCCAGTCTTGTCCTGCTGTCTGGTAATGTTGGGTATCGAAAGCAAAGGCCAACATGAGGCCCTCCATTTGCTTCCAGAATGTAACTCCCATCAGTCCCCACCAGCAAGTAGCTGGTGGGGACCGGTATGAGTTGTAGTCTAACAGCAGCTTAAGGCCCTCATGCTTTCCACCACTGCTGTGACTCCTAGTCCCATAGTAGCCATATAACACAGATAAAAACTCCCCAGCCTTATCCCACAGTAGCTACAGAGCCACACATACTATTGACATCCAACTTTGACCCACTGCACTAGTATAACCCAAAACTCTACCCTCAACCCTCAGGAACTGGCAAAATTCTCACAGGAAATTTCTTGGGGTGATTGAAAAGGGGAATATTTTCTGAGGTGGGGTCTGTCTTGTAGTTACCGTTTCTGATTTTGTGGGAAACATGGGAGATTGCTGGTTTTCTCTGAAAATGTAATGTGTTGCATGCATTTGGCACATAAGCCCACTGAATGTCAGAAGGCTGACCAATTCATTGCTCTGAAATGTATTACACACCCTTCATTCACTCATATGGCTTTTTCACTTAAAATAAAGGAGTGATGGGCAAACTGTGGCCTTTCTCCTGTTTTCAAACTGCATTTCCCCTCATTCTCAGCGGATAGACTGAGGAGTATGGGAGATGCTGTTAAACAGCTGGTGGATAATTGGAGATACAGTAAAGAGTTCTGCTGGTTTTTCACACTTGGTCTAGACCATTCTATATACTGTGCTTGTCTTCTCACAACAGTTCCCTCTCTCTGTTACTTTACACCTTGTGCATTTGCTGAAGGGTCTTACTTGCAGTGGCCAGGATTTCTCAATAGTCTTAAATAGGAGTCTGTTGAAATAACATAGTTTGTAATGTAATCTAAGCCATTGTTGGTTGACTGGAGTACAACCCCTCTCTGACTTCTTTATATATCCACAGAGTGCTTGCCAAACTCTCATGCAACGCCTTGAGCCAATTAAGAAGAAAAATCCTAAAGGTTCATGGAAGGATTGGGTAAGCAATATCTACAAACAACTAAAATTAGTTTATAACAATTGATCTAAGCTATGTTCTTCTGTTCTGACACACTTTGCCCAATTGATTGGAATGAGCTATCCCTTTTATTTCCAGCACATCTAGTGCCACATACTGCACCAAGGGAAGATTGTGACACTGCAAATAATTTACATCCTTACACTGCAGGTGTCCATAGATTTTCATAAGCTTGTTATTTGAAATACAGCAGTGGTAAAATCCTATTTCAGAAGAGCGCACACACACACACAAACACATTACTCTCTCTCTCTCTCTCTCTCTCTCTCTCTCTCTCTCTCTCTCTCTCTCTCTCTCTCTCTCTCTCTCTCTCTCTCTCTCTCTCTCTCTCTCTCTCTCTCTCTCTCTCTCTCTCTCTCACACACACATAAAAATGTCTCCTAACAAGACCTACCTTCACTTGTCTATTGGGGGGGTTCCTTGGTAATGTGCAATGTAAAAGCGCTGCCTGGGTAGCTGGCGATGGACGAGCTGTGCCTTGGTAGTGTTTTAGTATAGTAAACCCTTAGGAAAGAGTGTTTTTTTTTTCCGTGTGTATGTATGTAGGGAGCAAAGTATGTGGAAAGAGCAGAATCAACAATTTCCAAGCAACCCTAAGAATGGGAGCCATTTGATGGGATTGTGTAGTAAAGTGCATATTTCTAAGGACATTTAACTGGATAAGGGATAGAGGTTAGTTTCCCAGGGTTTTAGAATATTAGATGTTATAGGCCAGCATTTCTCAACCATGAGTCTCAAGTACAACTAATATTGCAGGTTTTTAGGATAATTCTGCCTATACACAGGTAAATTAATTAGAATTGCAAAACTAAATTCGGACAAGGAAATCCAGAAAAACCTACATTGTTAGGGGTACTTCAGGACTATGGTTGAGAAGCTATTATAGGCCATATTTCCACTGAGGAGCAAAGCTTAACAAGCATTGCATTTACACTGTATATTCTTGTAAAGGTACGTTTATACGATAATACTTATTATCCTCAGTCTTATGGAGCAAACAATCCGTCCTACCGCTCTGCGTTCCTGGATCCAGACCGGCTTCTCATTCCATGCAATCTCCCGCCGGATAGTATGGACCAGTGTCCTTAGAGGGATTGCTCTCTAGCTTGATGTCTAAGTGTAAACCATATAATAGAGTCCCAAAGGAAGCCCCCAAACATAATACACTCACTGGATACAGCTGAGCGAAAGTGCGATAGGACCTCACTCCAGTTTACAGGCAGACATCAAGGGATACCAACCATATATGTGGATAAATACAATATTTATTAAGGAGTATATTTCCCTACACATTTCTCTAGACAGCTACTTGTTTGTCAGGGAAAAATACACATTAATAAGTATTGTATTTATACTCCTATATGGTTGGTATCCCTTGATGTCTGCCTGTATACTGGAGTGAGATCCTACCGTGCTTTCTCTTAGCTTTATCCAGTGAGTGCATTCTGTTTGGGGGCTTCCTTTGGGACTCTATATTATGCGGTTTACACTTAGAGGGATCGCTCGCCATCTTGCACCCCAAGGACACTGGTCTGTACTATCTGACGGTAGATCACATAGAATGAGAAGCCGATCCAGGAACACAGAGCGGTAGGACGGATCGTTTACTCCATAAGACTGAGGAGAATAAGTATTATCGTATTAAGGCACCTTTACAAGAATATACAGTGTAAGTGCAATCTAACTCTGTAGTCCCTTTTCATATTTCAAGTGGTCGATCTCAGATCATTTGCGCTCTTCTGCCCCTTTTTCGCTAGATGTGTATTTGAATAGGTGGGCAAATGCTGTTGATGCCATAGAAGACTCTGCATGACTGGAGACCTCCGAAAAGAACTTATAATTTGGGACACTTTTTATTGTATTTTAATAATTATTACAATATATGGTTTGGAGAGCTGTGCGTCTTCTCTTTTTCTTGGACATCTTATGGTAACTATATATGAGATTAGGGAATTCTGTTCATCAGAAAGTGTTCAATCACCTTTACATTCATATTGTTTTGCTTTCTTTTTTTTGTCTCCTTGGTCACATCAAGCTTACCTTGTTCTGTTAGCTTAATATAGTTCTCTCATGCTGCTAGATGGATTCAGAGTGTGGTAAATGTATAGAAAAAATATTATATTGGGCATCAATGCACATCGTTATAAAATGTAAAAAGCAAATTGAATAAAACTTTGGTGACCTTAACTTATTACTAGTATATAAGCATAAATTAAGGGTTCTAAGTATGAGAATATAAGCATAAATTAAGGGTTCTATGTATGAGAATTTGTTCACACAATAACAGCTGAATTTGTTTCATGAGAGATGTAAATAACTGAATGTGCCAAGAATCATCATGGGTGAGAGGTTTCATCTGTTTAACCCTTGCATCTAAGAGAGGTCCTAAATGCACTGCACTCACACACACTTACAAGCGCTCACAAATAGGGATGGGTGAAACTTCTTTACTCAAAAGCAAAACAGGTGAAAAATATCTTCCCGCAGAGCTGAAAATGTTTCTCGAAAAGCACAGATTTTTCCACTTTTTTGTTTTCCATCTAGCTGATTGCATTGAAGTCAGTGGTAAGATTGAATCTCTCCTACCACGCAGCAAATTTCCTTTTTCCTGCAGGCAAAGTATAAAAGGAGTGCCAGGTTCCTGCAGCATTCTATATTTTGAGAGAAAGAGAGAGAGAACCATATTTTTGAGCTAGTTAGTATAGGCAAATAAATTAAATTTGGAGTGTATTTTAGGGAGTCTTCTAGGTAGGAAATGTATCTGTATTTTGGAGAATCTGGGGTCACTCTGCAGGAGAGAAAAGGAGAGAGGATTTTGATCCTAAATACCCCAAAATCCTGTGTGACTGGCTGGGAAGACACAGACAGCCAGGATCAAGGTTCCTTCCTGATCTTGCTGTTATCTCTGTGTTAGCAGAGTCTGGGGAAAGAAGCAAATGAACTGTGTGTGTTGTTTTTTGTAAAGGGTAAGAATATATCACACGCAGTCAGTTCTATTGTGTACTTCACAGTAAACACATACAAACAGTAGCTGAATAATGTCCAGCAAATGCACAAAGGGTAGGGACAGGCTGAAAGGGGTAGGAAAAGTGCAGGGACAGGTGAACAAAGTGGCGGACCAAAAACTGACTGCAGTCATGGTTGCTGCAACATGTGCAATAAATGGTGGCAATCCCACTGCTCCCAGGGAAGATGAATTTTGTTAAAGTCCCACCAAAAGTTCCACCACCAACTACACCAGTATTATTGATTGTTACTGTTGGTGTTGGCAGCGATGTCCATCCACATTTGCATCTCTTTCTTAGTTCATTTTTGCTTTCCACTAAAACACCCTCATACTCTCCTCCACACCATCTGATCCAATCCACCATCACCCTCACTCATCATCGCCGTAATCAGTCTCTTACTGCTCTATTGGAGTGGGACTGTTTGGTGAAGATGACAAGTGTGACAAGGGATCCCCTGCTGTCACACTTGCCATCTCTTCCTCCTCAGAAGGAGGAAAAAGTACAGCAGTAGCAGGCATAGGAAGCTGACATGTGCTGCTCACACTGCTAGCCAGTTCTACCTCATTCAAAATTTTACATCAGATGCCAAGGGACGATGTTGGGGGGACTTGGAATTATTGGGTATGTGGAATGTGGGCTCACAGTCCCTTTAGCAGAAGCATTCGTGTTGGTGATGACTTCCTCCACCTCCATGTTGCTAGCCTCGGGGTCCAACACTAGTGGCTGTCACAGTGCAGCCAAACATGTGAAACCAGTAACCTCTTTATATATTTGATTACATTTATTTTATTTTCTCTCTCTCTTTCTTTCTCTCTGTCTCCATCCACTCTCCCTTTTTCCTATACTACACCACACTGCATTACAGGAAATTAATTATGGGTTTATATAGTATATTGGCAGAAAGTTTTGCACAATTGAAATTTCCTGTGGGAACAATACAGGACTTTTGCCCATTCCTACTCACAAGCTCACTCATACAAACATGTGCATGTGTACTCACACTCCTCCTACCCTATCTAGCTGAAGAAGTGGAGTTGTTGGATGTGAGGCTGATATGACTTAATGAGTAGGGGTGGGCGAAAGGTCCTGTTGTGTTCCTGTGAAAACCACTTTATCTTCTTTTTGTGGAAAAATCCACTTTAAATAAAGCAATTAAAATTTACTTTTTCCCCCCTTATAGCGCAGTTGGTTTGCCCCAGCAATGCGCCACGTTATTGTTCATTTGTCCCAGTGTTTACAGTATTTTTGATAGTAATACTGTTTCATCTTCATGGAACAACATTTTTCAGCATATTTAGATGAACAATAAATTCCACTTTCACCAAAAGTAGCTCGGTATGTAATTTTGTCACAGAATAAGTAGTAGTATAATATCTACCAAACACTAGATATAAAATAAGAGTTCTACATGTTGAATCTCTCTAGTAGGGCTAATTGATTATTAGACCCCCAGCTGGTGTAAACTACTATATCCCCAACCAGCCATTGCCTGGTTTGGGGATGATGGGATTTATAGTCCCCAACAGCTGGAGGCCCAACATTTGACTTCCTCTTTTCTATAGCATGACCTTTTAGCATCTATATCTGTTAGTTGTCGTCTTCCCACTAATGCACTATTGTTTTTTTGTTCCATTTCGCAGGTAAGCGAAGCCTATCTACAGTCAATCAGCCTCTCTGCTACAGGCTACTTCAGGTAAATCTTAAAGGAGCACTAACACAACTTACTAATAACCCCTAGTTATATTAGGGCCATACAATCATAATGGTCCCTATGCATTTCTTCCCTTGTGCTTTGATTCATCAGTCTTGGATGAGCCTTGGATGTCTTGTCCATGGAAGAGGATGTGACAGATAACAGTTTTTTCAAACAGAAGCAGACAGATTAGCATGAGTCTACATATCCCATACCAGATGGGTATGTAACACATTGCTTATGAGGTTAAGAGCATAATTTGCAGTGATTTGAGTTCTGCTAATGACATCTGGGACTGTTTGTAGGTGTTTTCTCTTGAACCAAGGTTTAAGGGAACAAATCATAAGGGATATAAGGATTTTCTGGCCTTGATAAGGTAAGTGTGGGAGGATTATTATTAGCAGGCATTGATTCTCCTTTTAATGGTGTGATTTTCACAGACAAATAGGATTTCACCCTCCAGTACCAATGTAGTGGAAATGTATAATATGAAGTAGTAATATGGCAAGGCTTGTGGATGAATGGTGTGGACTGAAGCTAGATTAATTCGAGAAGCTAAATTAGAGGTGATCTCTCACCTCTATAAAAATTTGCCTCTATGTAATCTTCTTATAACATTAACATGTAATATTTAATTTTTTTTTTAATTAATGAAGGCTGTAGCAAAATGTACATCTTTAAAAATGAGCTGGTGACATAACTTCAGGACAGGCTGTGGTACAACCATGTAGCGCCTTGTTCCAGCCTCCTCTTATGAGGACGATTCCTCTTTGTGAGCTGGAGCGATCTCATTATTAAGAGAGAGAGCTCCAGCTCACATGGAGAAATCCTCTCATCTGAGGCGGTTGGAACAAGGCACTACGTGGGGAGGGGAACAGACGAAGATTGACAGGCTGTGGACCTGTAAATTTCACTAAAGCCTTCGTTAAATAAAAAAATTACAGATTACATGTTAACATTAGAAAAATATTACATAGAGGCAAACTTGTATAGAGGCGAGAGATCCACTTTAATTGGAGAACTATTAGAATAGGTATGCTTCTTTACAGATGAAAAAAATCCAAGCTTTTTAAGTAGATATAAAAATAGGCAGACTAGAGGCTCGATTCTATTCTAATGCTAAAACTGACGTTACAAGAAAAACAAGCAACATGTATTTTGCAAACGTGTTACGCAGGTATTCTATTGCAGAACCACAGTAAAACAAAACTGGCGTAGTACTAACAAAATTTGCACTGTCTGCTTCTCTTCAACTACCGCCTAAAAAAACGTACAAAATGTTAAAGTCCAAGGAAATAGCCGTACGTTTGACAACAGAAAGATCAAGTTTAGTGTTTGATGTGTTCCCCACATTATCAAAATCTGATATAGAGTGCCCCCTTTTAAAATTCGACTTACAGTGCTTTCTTTCACTATTTTAACTCGACAAATATTGTTGACATTCAATATTTTAACCCTTCCCCTTGAAAATTCGACTTACAGTGCTCCCATAAATTTTTTTCTCCATTTAAATTCAACATTGTTCTTCTCCTATTTTTTACGACATGACTTCTTTGTATTTGTATTGTATAATTAACCCTTAAGGATAGATGATCTATGTTAGGGGGGCTACCAGGAGGGGTACTGGTGTCCCCTTGAGGTTTGAAATTAATAGTAACTATGGCAAAATGCACTTTAGTTAAAAGGTTGTCACATGAACCATCTATCCTTTTGGATAGATGATCCATGTAAGGAAAGTGTCAGGAGGGGTCCTGGTGCCCCCCTCGATGTCTGAAATGTTTACATATTACAGTAAAAGCACATATAACCTATAGTACACATAGGTTATATGCGCTTTATTTAAAAAAACGCTGCATGCATAACCTATCCTAATGGATAGGTTATCCATGATAGGGGGTGTCATGAGGGGTCATGATACCCCCTTGAGGTGTGAAGTTTTTTTTAAATAAAATTAAAAATATAATTTTAAACGTTTTTTTTCTTTACACATATAGGCTGCATACCTAGCCTATTAACCTTATGAGTACCAGAGGGGTAGCAAACACATTGCAAGAATTTTTTCTTTCTACATTTACTATAGATAAAAATTACTTTTTACTTTTAGTTGGCCCATTATAAGATCTGTTTCAAATACTTGGAGTTATTTAATCCTTAGATCATCCATATATAAGTATTACAAGCGTTTTTAAATTCACTTACTGTTTGAGTCCTTGCCACTTCTTTGGGTGTGCTATTCTATGTAATATTACATTACCATAGTTATTTTTCTATTGCATACTAGTTGAACAACCCGTTACACGGGCCACAGTGCCACTGCCACCCGGTCGTGGCGCAGTCACGCGCAGTGTAGACTGCCCGCGCCACGGCTGATACAGAGCTGGCGCTCTGAACAGCTCTATATCAGCCGCGGCGCGGGCAATCTCTACTGCGCATGACTGCAGCACGCGCAGCAGTGTCTACTGCGCTTGTCGCGGCGTAACACACAAATTAGCTAATTATTATATGGGATTTCATCTTGGTTTCTTATACTCCCAGTTTTAGATCATGTCCAGTTTAACTAGTTTTCCTATATTTATAAAAAAGGTTCTCTCCTGAATGCTGTTTAATACTTCATAATTTGTTCTTTCACCCTTCTCCCTTCAATCCTCTAGACTGTACATATTCAAGTCTTGGAGTATACCTTGTAAGTTTTACTACTAGTTTACTCTTGACCCCCTGTTTCAGCTGTCATTTCTGCATATCTCAATTATTTATTACTTACAAGGCTAGGGTTAATATTTCTAACTCAAATCTACTTTATGAAGCTCACATGCCTTTCCTTATATAGAGTTGCTGCAACAAAAAGTCCAGCCCTGTCTGTGCTGCCCAGATTGTATGAAGATAGGCACGTGATGTGTGCAACCTGGACTAAATCAAAATAATGTAAACTTTTTTGATGTTTTGGCCATACTTGACCAACCATTTTAAATTCCTCTTTACAGGTAAATGGCAGGTAGGTTGGGTCAGGCAAGTACACAGGAGAATCACTGAAGCAGACTATAAGATCATGGCTATAGCTCAACAGGTAGTAGAACATCTCTTGCAGTGGTGCACGTGATATTGTGGAGGTTGCTCTGCACTCGCACAAATGGTACATCAACACGTAGAATGGAGGGGCTTCTATTATTGCTAAAAATGTATACACCTCTTATTTTGCACTGATATACAGTTGGAATACAAATGAATCAACTTTGATCATTGTCAAAACACTTTATTTTCAGCTATACATTATAATTTTGTAAGGGCACTCCTTGTGCATTTCTCAAGTTTTTCAATGACTAGGCTCTGCTAGAGACACAGTTTAGGTGGTATTGAGGCTACTGTTTCCAGACTGGAAAGAGTAGGACTGTCTACAAAGTACAGGGTGAAATGCAGATTAAAAGTATATATTTTCATTTATCCCTTTGTTTGCTATACTTCTCTAGCATCCAAAGGGTTAATAGCAACAATCTTACGAACATGAAGACGTTCAAACTTCTTGGAAATTTTCTTCAGGCTTTCCTAAACAAAAACAAAGGGGAACAATCAGATAGAACAGTGGTTCTCAATCTCTGTTTACTCTCATGATGCCCTTAACATGTAACCTGGAAGTGTCTGAGAGCCCCAATCAATTTCCTGGTAATTTCAAAAGAACTTAATGAAGGGTACAATAAATAAATGGAAGGTTATTCTTGGGTCTCACAGTCAGAATGACCACAAAGCACATGCTGTGTATTATCATTTCCATAAATATTAGAAACTCAACCTTAAAGGGATAGTAATGTTTCATAATAAAAGCAGCTCTAATTAATCATCATAGTATTTGGACTTTGGAGAGTGTTATTTCAATTCTTTCAGAGTTGTAGTTCAAGAGTAATTCAATGACAAAGTATCCCCCTCCCGCTCCTTTTACTGATGTAACACTGCTCAGCCAGATCAGAAGGGAGGTGCCCAGGTAGACTGCAGAGAGGGACAATCTTCAGTTAAGATGAGGGAAAAACCTGAAAAACTTGTCAAGGGGGCCAGGGCTTTCATTGTTCTCATAGGAAGAAGATTGTCTCCTGCTATTATCTGTCTGGTCTATGGACTGCATTCCACATCTGAGAAGAGATGGCTTACACTAGGTAAAAGGGGCAGGAGGGGAAACTTTGCTTGTGAATATCTCTCAAACCATAAAGGTTTGAGAGATTAGACTTATATCGTTCTTCATGTTTTTTTAATGCCTACAAAATAAAATAAAGCTAAAACAAAGTATTACTATCCCTTTAACAACCTTAGTACCAGAGGGGTATTCAATGCATTGGATGCCCCACTGGCACTCAGAGGTTAACTTTGTGGGTCAAAGATTTAACTACTGAATAGCTATTGGTGGTGGTGGAGGGAGCATTCACCGGATAACCTTTCTTTAAAAGAGGTAAAAAGTGGACATTTCTCCTTGAATTAAAGGTGCATATTTGAATCATTGCAGTCCAGGTGCTCAATACCAAAAAGCAGGCTCTACAGTCCTGCAAGTCACCCAATTAAAAAACGATAGGATGGTGGCATTCCGAATTTAAACTCCAACCGATTTATACAATCAAGAAGCTTTTATTTTCAATATGAAAACCAACTTAAGCCACTTATGGTTTTAATATTGAAAATGAAAGCTTCTTGATTTTGAGTCGGTTGGACTTTAATTCGGAGTGCCACCATTCTTTCCTTTTCTTATTTCTCCCTTATGTAGAAACAGTAGAAAGCAGAAGATGGCACACAGGTATTTTATTAGTTTCTTCCAATTATATCTGCAAATGGTTGGTACAGTTTATTCAAGGTTATATATCTACTTTAACCCCATGACTGCTAGAACTTTCTCCAACACATTGAGAAGAGATAGAGAAATCTGTAGCAGCCAAGGGGTTAATTGAAAGATTTAAATGTAAACACCGAAGATAGTAGTCTTCTCCAGGTCATGTCCATGACCTGACAATTTACAGTGGTGATGTTGCTACAGAAGCCCGGGGAGAGGGGTTATTGTCACCAACCATAGCCATCCATAACCTGCTGTAACAGTAGTGCCACCATAACATTTCAGACCGTGGAAGTGCTGCACCAAACAATGCAGTTGAAACATTGTTTTATTCAGCAGGATAAACCATGCAATATATACATTTTTTCCCATATTAAGAAATACTATCCTTTTGAAAATACAATAGTTAACAATTTTGTTACAATATGGTCTAGGTTATGCAATATAGTCCATTTTATGTTCTCATACTTAATATGATTCCTGCAGGGGATTCAACAGAGAAATGAACTGGGATAAAAGAGAGGGCAATCCAACCCAATACTTTGTGTTTGGAGTCGCATGTTCTGAGGTAGAAATCGACTGTCTGACCGGAGATCACAAGGTACAAATAGATGATTAATATAAGGACCATGCCACCATTCTAAATGGCTGCTATACTGCCACGTGCCCCTTGGGACACATTTACAAATTCCTATAAACTGATGGGGAGTGTAGGGATTCAATCTGATCCTCTTCAATCCTTTTCATTTTACATTTAACGCCCAGTGATCTATAACATCTTAATACTGTCAGTGCTTACAGAACATTTGACCATGTGTGGTGGGGTGAATTAGGGAAGCCAGGTTGCCAGAGCCAGCCCAACTTCCCCTCTTACTATTTGGAACCAAGTTAATTGGTTCTTAGTAGTAAGAGTTAAGAAAGTGACCTACATGTAAACCCTGTGATTAACTGTGAAAAAGTTGACATTTAATGGGACAGGGGCATGAGCTAGTAGATGTCTCTGATTGAAAGTGGAGGCTGTTGCAGACTGCAGTACAACAATGTGTGTACAGGAAACCAACACATGTTTTAACAGGCCCAATACAATTTAGCCCCAGGAGTGTATTTTTTATGTTCTTTTCTGGTTTTATGTTTATTACTAACCTGTCTTTATAAAACACCAAAATTTGGTGCATAGATTTCCCTATAAAAAGTATTTTTTTTGTTTTCCGTAGTTTTCATTTGTTTCCATTTTGCACCAGTCTGCATTTCAGCACAAATAAGACGGAATCCTACATGTCATATAAATATATTAAGTAGGTTAGGTAGCTAGAGGTGGCCCGAGTAAAATGGTATCACACTTTCATTCGTTTACAGGGCCACAAAACTTCAATGATCATAATCTATCAGGTTTGCTTTTTGTTTTCCTTAATATGATATAACTTGTACTTAAACATTTGTAACAGCTACAGGCAAGAAATAATGGGTAGACAAAGCATGACATGTCTGAAAGAAGACAATGTTTGCAAATACTTCCAGAATGAAACTAAAGGAAAAAAAATAGGCATCTTTAGATTTCTACCTCTTCAAAGGTCCTGAAATCTTTGAAAACTATTGAATTTCTTACTTATTCATTAGCAGGCTCTCTGCTGAGAGAAATGACACCCCACTGGAAAGAGCTGACCTACTGTAGGGAATGCTAGAAGCACAAAAATACCCTTACCAAAATGTCATTTTTCTTACATTCTTCAAATATGACTGGCATGTAATACAATTGCTGTAACGAATGTGCACATTTTATTTATCTGGATAATGTTTTACCAGGAAGAATACATTGATATTTCTCTCATTTTCAAGTATGTCCTGGAGAACTTTTACAGTAAAGCGCTACATACATATTATTTATAGTATAAAAGAAATGGTCATGTGAACACAATTCTATAACCATGCACACCCCCAGGTAGATAGCTAGGTGGAGATTTACATATGTGCTCTACATTGCCTGAGCCCAGTATTACACACAAAATTATAATACACACACCCCAGGGCTGGTACATAAGAGCACATATGTAGATATCCTATAGACTGCCACAGCCCAACATACACACCCCGGGGCGCAGCTACAGAGGACATTTAGCATATTCACAGAAACCAAAAAAAATGGCTGCCTCACTCTTGTTGGTGTCAAAAATGTCACCCACCACCACATTCTAACAGTGCAACCAACAATCCTGCTCCCCTCATAGCCTCTTCTCACACTCACACCCCTTTCATTCACATTTGTCACTCCCGCGGTCTCATGCAGCTCCAGCAAGGCCATTAAGCTAAGGTCCTGGGACCCAGCTAATACTCCTCTGCCCCGTTCAACACTGCAGTCTGCCACTCAAACGGTTAACACACACAAGGATCTACAAGAATAGGAGCTGCTCCACACTGAAAGGACACCTTTTTGAAAATGCAATATCCTACAGCTTTTAACCCTTTAATGGTGCAGGGGTACGCAACGCATTGCAATGCTTAATGTGTCCCATCTCCCCGCGTAGTGCCAGGTATCTCAGCCGAGCTGCAGATTAAACCTTTGGGTGCCATGGATGTTCTGCATAACCTCATCTGGAGCACAAAAGGTTAAATGATCCGCCTTTCATCAACTTTGTCTTTGTGAAGCAAGCAACAACTTGATCGACAAAGAGCAACACAAAGGGTTAAGTGAACTGGATGTCACATGAACACTTACAGGCGAGTCGGAATGCTGCTGTTTCATCCTGCTTCTTAACAAATGCACTTTAATGACCAGTACACCAACCTGCGCTTCAGGTGGCTCTGTAGCCCAGCCTTCCCAGGACCATCTGAGTGATTCCACTGAGCGGCACACAATGTATCTCCCTACTTCGACAATTGTAATTTACAGTTGCGTACAAGTCTGTGGCTAAAGATCACGCTGATCCTTTTTTTTTTTTTTTTTTTTTTTTTTAAATTTCTAACATTGCTGCCTGTGGTTGAGTGAGTGTGTACTGGATTTACTCCTAAATCTACAACACTGAGTGGACTCTTCTCCCGATTAACACCCTGATCTGCATCACTGAGTGCACTATCTGTCACTGATACCACTTCTGTCCCAGATCCGGATTTCTGAGTGCATTTTCTGATTTGGATTTACACCTCCACCTGGATCACTGTGTGGACTGATTCTGTCCCGTATTCGGATCACTGTGCGGACTGTGTTCTCCAGATTTACTGTCCGCATCAGGATTGCCATCACTGAAGCCCTTAACCCCTTTAGTACCAGAGGGCTATGCAGTGCATTGCACACCAATGTGTTACGTACCTCTCTGGCACAGAAGGGAGTTAAAAGCACAATTTATGTTATGAAGCAAACACTAAGGAGCACCCTAAATGTCAGCACACATGCATAATTGACACCACTAAAAGGTATGCTACTACACCAGCCTGGATTTCATAACAATCACTTATGTCTGTGAGGTTCCTTAAAATTACAACCACTCTTCCAACTATTTATAGTAATCGAAAACATTTTTTCAATGTATGAAAAATAAGTCTGTATATGTACAAAGAGTCTATGAATAAACAGCAAAATGATCTCCCGTAATGTCAATAAGCACCTTAAATGCAATGTATATAAATCCACACTGTAATTAAGCAAGTCATAAATATCTCCCCATCAAAGTATGAGATGTGGTGCTACTGGGCATAGGTTTGTCCAAGTTTAATTAAAATACTGAAAAAAAAAAAACAATACAAAATGACAAACACATGACCTGGATTGCCCACAACGGTGCCTGCTGACACCACTTTACTCCCATATTTGTTGCCAATACAAACCACCTTATCTCACCTCTTCTCTCTCCTGTTTCACCTGTTTGTGTCAGGTCAGATTCTCACTTTTGCTGTTAGTGTGTGTGTGTCTGTGGACCTGAGAGGAGACTGACATCTTACCTGTCATTGTACAGACAGCTCCTTGTCTCCTCTCAGGTCCGCATCTGGTGCATATACACACTGACAGTGAAACGGAGAATCGTCCGTCAGACAAACAGGCGACACGTGAGAAAGAAGAAGAGGCACAGCGGATACAAGAAGGAGAGCACAGGTGAGATAAGCGCAACATTTTGTATTTATAAATATTGTCAAATGCTTCAGCTTTTTTACTGGCTGCCCCTCAGCAACACTGTAGCCAACACTCCCCATTACTGCAACACACCCATAATCCTCATTGTTTGCCACAATAACTACACTTATCTTAACCCCTTCAGTGCCACAATAATGAGCAACACTATCAAATCTCCACTTGCCCACTTCTATAATGCTGTTTCCAACCTGTCACTCGCCTACTGTAAAACCTCCAACCAGCTACTCATATGAGGTGTTGCGTTCCCCCTTTCATAGGGTTACTGTCGAGATACACACTTGCCCTTACCAGCTGATTCAGTGTGCTGGGAGTTCTACTTCACAACCTATCACATGGCATTACAATGTGAGGGATACAGAGAGAAGTGGATCAGCAAAATAGAGGGAGATTGCCTTGGAGTGTGAGGTTCTGCACCAAAGGGATGCCATTAATTAACTCTTTCAGTGCCACAGAGCTACAGAACACATTGCTAACCAATGTGTACCGCTCTGCCACTAAAGCAATTAAGGCTGAAACAGGTGTGTGCTCCATAGTCAGTATTGTTCCTGCCTGAGTTTCTTATTATGTACCTATTAAATGTCTTCTGGACAACTGCAGAAACATTTTACACACACTTACACCTGGACACACAGTCACACCTAGACACACACACACACACATTTCCATATACTTTCATACAGACCCATGCACACAGGAATATTGGCTATATATGTATATGTGTGTGTGTATATATAATATATATATATATATATATATATATATATATATATATATATATATATATATATATATATATATATATATATAAAATACACACACACATGTGTACAAAAATGTGTATATACAGTTACATATTGTTTTTAGATACAAATAGGGATTTTAGACTGTGCGAAATCTTTTTTTTTTTTTTTTTTTTTTCCGCAGGTAGGTTATTCCAGACTTTCGGAGCTCTGAAAGATAAGGCAGATCAACCAGCTTCTTTCTTGTAGTGTGAAATGCTCTGTGAGTTGTTAGCAGTGGAGTGGAGGTTACAGGTATGGACAGTTGGCGTGAGCATACTGCTCAGGTATTCTGGCAGCTTTCCAGAGTGGTTGTATAGCAAGCAAGAAAGGGAAAGTGCACGTCTAGATTTGGGTTTTAGCCAGTTTAGTTCTTTTAATATATCACAGTGATGGGTACTATAATTACAGTAGCAGGATAAAGCAGTATAAGTTTTATACTAAGTAGATAAATCATTTATAAATAGTGAAAACAGAAGAGGGCCAAGAATGGAGCAATTGAGGAACCCCAAATTATTACTTTTTAAGTGGAAGGTAAATATTGTCAGCAATAGCTACATATTGTGTTCTAGATGATAAATAGGATCGGAACCAGTTTAGAGAATGACTACCCAGTCCTGAACATTGGAGTTTATTTATTGGAATATTATGGTCTATTGTATCAAAGGCCTTTGCAAAATATAGGAAAATAGCTCCAGTGAGTTCACTGTTTTCTATGCCACTCTGGATATCATTGCATACTTTTAGGGGGTCAGTGACTGTTGAGTGATTTCGTTGGAAGTCTGTTTGAAGCAGGGTGAAAAAACTGGACAGTCCATAATAGTTATATAGTTGCATGTGGACACATTTCCCTAGGACTTTAGATAATGTGGAGAGTAAGGATATTGGTCTATAATTTGATGCTACATTTTTTTCCCACTTTTGTGGATAGGCATATACACCCATCACTTTTCATTTCTAAGATTACCTGCCTGCACATAAATGATGATACCAACTAAAGACACACAGACAAGACATGCGGTTCAGGACATAGATAACCAGTCGTGTGCAGTGAGAGGTCAGTTTCCTTTTTACAGCTAGGCTGGTGTGAAAAATTATTTCCAGTATGTGGAGTTACAGGAAATGTGTGTGTTCATTGTTTTTTTATTTTTGTTTAAACATTTCCACCTCTTCAAAGATACTGCAATCTTTGAAAACCAAGGAATGTTCTACCGTAGTTGCTTTGTACTACCAGCCCACTAAAAATGGTATCTCATTAGCATGGGATGATATACAGTAGAGGTGCCAGGAACAGTAAACTACAACCCTCCCATCGTTACCCTGATGAAGATCCAGTCTGGGACCGAAAGTGTTTGGTGATATGTGAGCACAGTGAGAATAGACCACACTATATGGAACTTCTTGGAGTGCTGTCTCCTTCTCTCAAGCCCAGGTTGAGTACATGGTCTGTAGATACTATATAGGGCGTGCACCTTATTTAATATTATGCAATATAAAAATTATACATCGAGTGCCACTGCCAACTCTTGCTGTTGTAAATATAAATATTAAATACAAATCTATTTCTAATTTGTGGTGATCAAATTATCAGCCCTCACAAGTATTTTTAAAAGTGCCCATATGAAAAGGGGGGGCCTTGTCGCTTTCAAATGAGGGTAGTCCTGATCCTATTGTATCAGATGGAAGTGATAGCTGTGCTATTGAGAGCCCCCTCACCTTTCCCAATGTTTTACCTAAAATGATACATATTGAGTGATCAGCTGTTGTACCCCTGAATGATAAATGGGACTGGACTCTCTTACATCTACACCATGGTAAGTTTTACGCCAAGGGGCAGTGGAATTTGGGCTCTTTAAGGGCACCTCGCCCCATTCTTCATATTTAAACAATGCCATCCTGTTTTATAATCTGTGTTCATACAGATTATCTGACAGTAATATCCTAAAAAGACTAGAGATGGGTGAAATGTTTTGCCTCAAAAGCGAAACAGGAGAAAAAATGGCACTTTTCTCCAAACTGGAAATTATTTGTGAAAAGTGCAGATTTTTCGCTTTTTTTGCTCATTGCATTGAAATCAATGGGAAGACCAGATTTCCCTATCCAGATGGTAAGTTTCTCTTCTTTTCCTGCAGTCATAGTATAAAAGGGGTGTGAGGTTCCCATAGCAAGCCATTGTGTGTTTGTGAGAGGAAGAAAGAGCAAATACATTAATTTGTAGTGTAGTCTAGGATTAATAATAATATATGTATTGTATTATACTGTGCTGTCAGCCAAATACATGCTGATTAAATTGTCATGTATGTAATACGTGCAAAACATTGAATTATATAGGGCTACTTTCTGTCTAGCCCTTTCCTTCTTTAGCTGTAAGGATAAGAGAATATTGTCATCTTCTTGAGATCCTTTCCAGGATCTGTGAGGAAGTGGACATATTGATTTTGAAGAATGGTCAATGAAAATCCATGTAATACCAGGTTATAACAAAAATACTATTCTTGACATGTTTATCTTTCCCAGAACCTCAGGACAGACATTGTCATGGATATTGGATGCAGTATCAACCCAGCTGTGGACATCGGACAGGTAAAACAATGTATAGTATTTCTACAATGACTATGATAATTTTCTTAAAGGGATCCTATAACTTGATTGAGACATATAGTTTAGCATCGTAGACTTTTCTGTTCCATGTGGATCTTCCTGTCTCCAATAAATACATTTAGTTATTTATGTGCTAACCTCTTACTGGCATTTAAAATGTGTCTTGCTAGATATTGGAGAAAACAGAATGTGCCCACATGGACATAGATAAAAGCCCAAATAGATTACCAATGTGTATCGGAAAGATATATTTTCTGCAATATAAATCAGAATAGGATTCGAAATTACAGTAAGATCTGGGCTTTATGGCTTCAGGGAAATTGTTATTCTGATGTACCCTGTGGATGAATGGTGAGTGTTTGATTGGCCCTCCTCCCATGGCTGGTCCCATACAGAAGTGTGTATTCACTGTTTGCATGGATCCTCCCCTGAACCACCATAACCCCTTTTGTTTGATATGTTATTAGGTTGTATGAGAAATATGTAAGATGGTATAAGAAAATCCTAAAAGATATTGTTTCTTATATATTGTTTGCACAATGTTTATATGTTGTAATTTTTGTCTATTTTATATTTGAAATAAAGATAATTATAAAAAGATATGATTGAGACAATATAGGCTGAATAAATAATTTTAACAGAATATTTAGTTAAAATAATGATAATTAGTAAAATGTTAAAGTACCATGACAGTATGCCTACTGAACACTATCTTGTCAGTTAAAACAGAGTTTGTCCCTTCTGGTTCAAGCTTTGATTTGAATGACAACAACTGTGAGTTTTTAAGTAGAACCTTATACCTATAGGAATAAGTGGCTGTTAGTGTGTATAACAGAATCACTTACTTAGGAAAAAGTCCTTCATACAGCAGTTGGCTAGTTGCATAAATGTTGTATTATTATTTTTGTTCAGAAAACAAGTTTTTGAGTTCAGATTTCTAGATTGTGCTAATTATGGCATGCGGTGCAGGCATATCCTTTCTTAGCTCTACATTACTTCCCTCCCCCACTGACATTTAACCCATTCAGTGCCCAGTTAGTGTTGTAGAATTATTCTGAATTCACCCACTATGATTATAGTCAAACAACTTCCGTATAGAAGAAAGAACCATAAACAGCTTCTTGTACAATAATAGTTTGCTCACTGTTAGAAGACTCTTTCAGAGAGTAGAGCCCAAACATGATCACACAGAGGTTATAAGATCTCCTGGTTGTCCTTTATTTGGCACAGACAGATCCTGAATGTACTGCAGAGATACTGTTAGCTCAAACAGAATATTCTCTTAGTAACATAGTAGATAAGGCTGAAAAAAGACATGCGTCCATCAAGTCCAGCCCATGCCAATAACACTCCTGTTGATCCAGAGGAAGGCAACAAAAAAGCCGTCTGGAGCAATTTCCAGTGTAGGTGTGTGTGTGTGTGTGTGTGTGTCAAATAGTTCCCCGGCTCAATATCCTATTTGCTTTGAAGCCATCTGTCATAACTGTCAATATTGTTCTGTGCTAGATAGGCATCCATTGCTTTTTTGAATGCAGTTACATTATCTGCAAGCACAACATCCCGAGGCAAAGAATTCCATAGCCTTATCGCCCTTACTGTAAAGAATCCCTGCCTGTGTTTTAGTCGAAAGCGCCTTTCCTCAAGTCTTAATGGATGACCTCTTGTTCTTAGCTCAGCTCTTTGCATAAATAATTCATTGGATAGTTCTTTGTATTGACCTTGAATGTATTTGTAAATGGTAATCATATCACCCCTTAGACGTCTCTTTTCTAATGTAAACAAACCCAGTTTGGCTAGTCTCTCTTTGTAACTCAGATCCTCCAATCCCTTTATCAGTTTTGTTGCACGTCTCTGCACCTTTTCCAGTTCAGCAATGTCTTTTTTTAGAACAGGCGCCCAAAATTGTACTCCATATTCTAGATGAGGCCTAACCAAGGATTTATACAGAGGTAGGATAATGTTAGCATCCCTTGCTTCTACACCTCTTTTTATGCAGGCTAGTACTCTATTTGCTCTTGCAGCAGCTGAGTGACTCTGCACACTGCTGTGAAGACTATTGTCTATCAGTACACCTAAATCTTTCTCTAATGAGGATTTCCCAAGTTGTTTCCCATTTAGAGTATATGTAGCAAGGTTGTTTCTACAACCCAAATGCATAACCTTACATTTATCTACATTAAATGACATCTGCCACTTTGCTGCCCATTCACTTAGTTTATCTAAATCCTTCTGTAGGGAAAAAACATTGAGCTCTGTATGTATTTCCTTACACAGCTTAGTGCCATCAGCAAAGATTGAGATGCTACTTTCAATTCCCACTTCTAGATCATTAATAAACAAATTAAAAAGCATTGGACCCAGGACTGAACCCTGCGGCACCCCACTTATAACCCTAGACCAATTTGAAAAAGTTCCATTTACAACAACTCTCTGCCATCTATCATTTAACCAGTTCTCAATCCATGTACAGATAACACCACCCAAACCGAAGCCTTTTAATTTATGCAGTAACCTGTTGTGAGGCACTGTGTCAAAGGCTTTTGCAAAATCCAAGTATACTACATCAACAGCAATTCCCCTGTCCAAATTACTCTTTTGGGAGCTGAACTCGGTGAGCAGATGATACAAAATTAAAATGGAGCTATCAGCACTAAAAAAATGGAGCTTATAGATTCCTAAATTTAGAGATACAATACATATACAGTATCATGGTCCATATGTCAGTGAACATATTTATTACAGAAAACAAAATAAAACTAAGTGTTTGTGAAGTAGGCAAATGCCTAGCGCATCAGTTATTGAGGAGCACCTCAGCCGTACTGGCCACACCCAGTTTCTGAGATGTTAGTGTGCAGAGTAATTTCAGTACCCCTGAAATGAACACTCCTACTCTGGTTTATCTGGCTGATAAAAAACAAAGGCAAGACAAGTTAGGATACTGCATCTTTATATTCAAAATAAGGCATTGTGGTAAACTTTATTTTGTTGAGCTTGTGCTGAGAACATAGACCTATCCCTCATTTATTATTTGACTTTTGTTTCCTAGATTGAAGGAGCTTTTGTGCAAGGCTTGGGACTATTCACTATGGAAGAGCTCAAATTCTCTCCCCAAGGAATTCTATACACACGTGGTCCAGCTCAGTATAAGATTCCTGCTGCCTGTGACATCCCTGAACAGTTCCATGTGTCCCTGCTGACAGACTCTCCCAATCCTCATGCAATCTACTCTTCTAAGGTAATGTTTAAGGGGAAGACTCAATGGAATCACACACTGCTTGTGCCTTATGAACATTAGAGATAAAGTAAGTGTTATGGCATTATCAATTCAGCCCCTTGAGTTGGGTACTCTCTCCATCTAAGTACCACTCACCTATAGTTTTCAGTGATAGGACACTATTGTTGAGCCTCTTACAGTGTTCAGATCATTAAAAATAAATATGTGATCTCATCAAAAAGACTCCTTTCTAAGCCAGTCACTGGAAGTTTTTTCATGCTTTCATGGATAATTCTGGAGATGTATATGCAGAATATTTTTTTTCAGAAGCACATATTAAATTTCCTACTTCTGTTCCATTTGTTCCCTAGGGTGTAGGAGAACCAGCGATCTTCCTGGGTTCCTCTATCTATTTTGCGATAAAGGATGCTGTGAGATATGCTCGTAAAGAGAGAGGGATGTCTGAACTCTTCACTCTGAACAGCCCCGCCACCCCAGAAAAGATTAGGATGGCGTGTGGAGACCAGTTCACTGATATGGTATATATCTACTCTGACTGCACTTACTTATACTTTATAAGATTTGTGTCAGGAAAAAATACTTTACACCTATAGATGAAATGTCATTCTATAAATGGCATGCCTGGGATGCTAGACATACTCCTCCATTACATTTGTTTGCAATGCATTGGACATCTTTAGAATACAAAGGCTTAAATGTCATATATTCAGGCTAGCATCTGCAAAATTAGTTTCTTCTAGATGAATATAACTGAATGTATGTCGGTCAAGCTGGATCTAGCCACCTCTAATCACCCCAATGGTGTGCACTCACAATATTAGTATGTTGGAAATTACTTATGCCGGAACCAATGTATCGAGCGGCTGGAGAATTTGAACTGCCTCGTTATAGGAACTGTTGAATAAGGCTGCTCTCTCCGGAAAACATGCTCTCAGTGGTAAAATATCAAAGACCAGAATAAAAAGAGAAAGAAGAGCGCAATATAGTGTAGTACATTCTCACACAATATAGAAGAATTTTTTAAGACATCTACTCACATTAAGATATGGTCAGGGCTTTGTTATCAAAGTCCACTGACATTAGATCATACAGAGAAATATGACTTGTCTGCATTCAGGGAACTCGCAGTGTAGCTGAAATGTGTACAGAATCTTCCCAAAAAACCAGGCGGAGGCTCCACTTGTAGAAAATGCATTAAAATTAATAAAACAAAAGGCTGTAATGCTTATGCGTTTCGTGGATGGAATGCCGCATTGTCAAAGCATACAGACCAATATGGAAATATACAAAATACATATTGGTCTGTATGCGTTGACAAAGCGGCATTCCAGCTGTGAAACGCGTAAGCATTACAGCCGTGCTCTATCTCTATTTAAAGTATGGACAGAGAGAAAAGGCCAAAATCGATATTCTCTGTTCCAATATATGGTACAGAAATGGAAGTAAAATAGATACAAATAAATAAAAATATGTAAAAATATATCCTTAATCCATACAAATCACTAAAGGGGATATATAATAAATATATTAGTTAAAAAAGGATATTAATGAAGTGCTGGCTACTATCCTACTAATCTTGGTGTCAGGGCTCAAAATTTCCACTCGCCACTAGCCAATGGCAAGTGAAAATTTAGCCCTGACGAGTAGAAATTCAGCCCTGGTGGATATGTTTTGGCTTGCAGTGGCGAGTAGCTTTTCAGGTCTGGCTAGTAGCAAAAGACTTCAAATTTTAAGCCCTGTTGGTGTGATACCAGACCCACAAACAGCAGTAACCAAAACAGGAGAGCACTCCTGTAAAATATTAATGTGCACATTTATTCTATAAAATAAAATAATACAATATAACATATATATCGAAAACCAAATGGAAATGCAATACAAATTTTACTACATCTTGAATAAATAGGCAATATAATCTCCCATCCTGCGGAAGTAAAAATGCTGAACAGTAGGTAATATGTAATAATCCATAATAGGAATAATTAGGCATGGATAAAAGTTCCCGATTTGTTACCAGTAGACATTTGGCAAAAAAAAGCATGGTTTTATGCTTCCCAACAAGAAATTTTGCCCATAGAGAAATACATAGATTTTTCTGCCTTGTTGCTAGGAGCAAAGGAAAATTACCAAAAATGCTTCCATTTCCCTCTTATGTTAAAACAGTGATTTCAGTGTTTGAGGTGAGGTGTTGAGTGTTTGAGCAGTGATAGAGGTGAAACTTCCTACCCATATACTGTCTAAACCCACACTTTCCTGACAATCTGACCACCACCACTGTTTTACAAAAACAGAGAAGCAGGATGGAACCTGAGGGTAATGACTTCAATCCCTGAGGTGGAGAAGTCAGTCATGAACACTGACTGTGGCACCACCAGTGCTTAAAGGGCCTGGGAGCCCACATTCCCCAGACCACCACCACCACTGTGGGGTTTTTTTAAATTTTATTTTAAAGAGAAGCTGGATGGACCCAGAGGCTAGGGACTCTGATGACGAGGAGTCATTAACAAGGATGGGTGAAAAGTCCTGTTTTCTTCCTGCTTTAACTTTTGCAGAACACGTGATTTTCTTGTGGGAAATTTAGGCCATAGAGAAACCCACTGATGTTTTTGGAAGTTTTGGTAAAAATGCAGAAAATCTTGCGAGAATAGTTCAATGGTTTCTGTTAATCTATGGGACAAAACTTGCCACCCATATTCTAAATGAACCCATCATTTTCCACACTGTAGTGTGGTGTATTAGAAGGAGACAGATTATATATAAAGAGAAATAGACTGAAATAAAAAAATTCCTAAAGGGATAGTGATACTTTGATTTAAAAATGTTTAATATTGTAGCTATTAACTATAGAAGTAGAATAAGCTACTTCCCATTTCTCAAAACTTTATCATTTTTGCATTCATAGTATTTAACGTTCCCCCCTCCCTCCCCTTTCTCATTGTCAGTGCTGTAGCTGATGGAGGCAGATCCTGGGACCAGCGGAGTCTCTTCGGCAAAGCCAAAATCGCGACATTTATGAAGAAATACTTAATTGGAACAGTCTATAAAGTGTGCTTCCAAACCAGGCACACTTTGTAGACTGTTTCGTATGAACTCCAAAAGAAACCTGTTCCCTTCAAGGTCACAGCACATTCCACTAAGTCTGTGGGGGCCTTTGGGCCTACAAGAATCAGGCCTCTACCCAGTAATTGTGCAAGGCAGTGACTTAGTCCTCCATGCACATCTTTGCTAAGCACTACCTTGTCAATGTTCTGGCTTCTGCTGTAGACCGTTTTGGCCGGAAGGTCCTGCAGGCGGTCTTGCCTGTTTAGGGACCTGCACTTTGTTGCTTTACTGTTCAGAAGTTTGAGCCCCGTTGGCTCTTGTTCTTGTGTGCTGTTTATGTTCAGTGTCTGTTCACTCTTTTCTTTTTGGGTTGTTCCGATTCTGGATGGTCTTTGGGAACTCTGCTATCATGAAAGGTCTTTCAAACTTGCTTATAGTTGTTAGGCATTCTTTATATAAAACTATAGTTTGAGATATTTATCCATATATGCAGATTAGCCAATATTTCCTGGAATAAAGTGGCATTTGGCTTGTTGGGGATGATGGGAATTGTAGTACCCAAAAGCTGGTGCCCTGGATTTTTATAGGCTAAAAGGGTTATTTTGCCAAACAAAAGATTTTTCATTGTTTCATGCATTCACCTTCTTGTTCATATTGTTGTAACATTGTATCTTGAATATGAGTAGCTTTAATAAAATGTTTGCTTTTAACCCTTTGAGTGCCAGAGGGGTACCGTACCCCTCTGGCACTCAGAGTTAAACAGCACTAACAATCTGTACACAGAGCTGTACACTACATGATTCAGGCACAGGAAATCCCTGTTCCATACAGTTTACAGTATAAGTTAAAATTGTAATAACGTCTAAAATCTTTTTTTGCAGATTCCGAGAGACTACCCCGACTCTTTCATACCTTGGGCCATCGCTGTGTAAGAATTGGAATACACAAGAGAAACCCATATTCACTGAAATGTAGTCTTAATCATCTTTACACCTTTATATGGTGCTGCATAATCCCTGCGTGCCTCATTCAAGTTGTTAATTTAGTAATGTTTTTTGCCTGAGATATGATTGTCTGAAGGAGTCCTCTAGATTTGGGGTGCAAGTCCCAACTTGCATGTGAAAGGTAGAACAGTTCATAATATGGAAAAATATATATTGTGTTTATCCTGCTGAATAAAACTAGGGTACCCCCAATCTGAGAGATTTTATTTAAAAGACATTTTTGTTTAAACATGTGTGGAGGATCCCAGGCCAGGGACACATTGAGGAGGTAGCATCAGCGATTGAGTGAACAGTTAGTGGACTGCAATAAACCTATTTCTATGGACTTAAGTTGGAAGTATTATTGTATATTTTATGCAATATTGTATTATATAGAATTGGTTTTTCTTCTCTCTCTATCACGGCACCCTGTTAGTAGCACTTGGAGGAGGTGTGTGGGGTATTAAAAAGATACTGCAGCTCAAACTTGCACTTCTCGTGTGCTATAATTTCATGGACTGAAATTGTACAGTGATGCTGTTGCTGCTGCAGCCTATGAAGATTTATTGTCACTGGCAATGATTGTCCCTCGACTGCTCGAGCAACAGCACCACCATGAAAGTACAGGGAAACAAAGAGAAAAAAGGTGAGAAACCATGGGGTGCCCGTAGTGCTGAATCTGGAGTATATTATCTGCAACACCACTTCACCACAGTGAGTGATACTCACAAAAGATGTGGCTGCAAAACCCTTTTATGAAAAATAGCAATCAAGCTTCTTGGTAATATAAAGCTGTCCCAACTCAGAAGATGAAATCTCCACTTCAGGATGGGCAGCACCTCTACACCTCGCTCTCCCAGCTGCACAAACATGCACAAAAGAAAAATTGGGGGGGCGTCCAAGTAGTGTAAAACAATTTCCACAATGTCATATAGAATAATAAGGGTGGTGGTAAATATTGTTCCAACTGACAAACGAGTATACAGAGATTTTAGGTCTGTCTCTGTTCAGAACTAGTTTGTAGTACACCTTCCACTAAAGAACAAAGGATCCCGGCAGTTTTGAATCTCAAGTATCCATTCATTATTTCATATAAAAGTTAAAATAAAAAAATATATACTTTAAAAAAGCAATATGAAATCACATTATAGAAATCTATATATAAAAAGTATATATAGATGTACATGCCCATAAATCTATAACTCTTTTTACTGTATAAACACCACTGCTTCCTCAGAGTATGGACCTAACAAAAGAAAGCAGTACTTCACTCACAGTGCAAGTCTGAACTGAGATAATGTTCGAATAAAACCTTTCCCATTAATGGGTGTACACTAGTCTTACTCCTCAGGATAAAACCAGCAATATATATTTTTTCATAATAAGCAATACTATCCCTTTAACAATGTACCATTTCATGTTGAATAAAACTATATTGCTTTGCTCTTTTCGTTGATTATTTTTTTAACACGTAAAATGTAGCCATTCTGGAGCAAACCAATAGTACTACAAGGAATGTTATTTAAAATCTGCTAATTACTATTCATTTAAATTGGGCTTTTTTACTCCTTAATGGTAGCAAAGTCTCTAGAATGTTGCAAAAGAGTTGAAGACCTCTAATATTCAGGAGGATAAAATCCCAATTTAAATCAATGGGAATCTTGTGTATATTTTTTATAGTGCAGCTAGTTTTCTCCAGAATTGCTCCCTTTTTGTCTCTGTAGCTCAAAATCTCCATTAAACTCTGTACGTAAGGGTAACTGACCCACATCAAAATTGTCCATATCTGGCTAATACCTACATGGTTCAGCCATTCAATAGAGGTTGAGATGAGCAAGAGAACTTCCAAAGTCATCAGGAGATATGGAATGTAGTCTTTAGGAGATGTACATGTTTAACCTCTCATGCTATGCGAAAAAGATAATGCAACACTGATATAGGAATACATATTATGTACAAAGGTGTCCTGAAGAAGCATAGCTGTATTCAAAAAAAAAAAGAGAATGTGCACTAGATGGGACAGGGCAAGGCAAACACATGTACACTCTGCTGCTCAAGAAAGGAACCCCCCACCACCAAATCCTCAATAAATAAAACATATGTCAAAAAGAAAAGATTATTAAGCACTAGTGTTCATGAGACAGAACTAAATAAAAAGGAATCTATAATGCACATTATCAATACACCTAAAACATACTAATTTACATTACATCATGCTGATATTTTTTTTTCTTAATTTAGAAAGGTTTTACCAGGAAGAATTCATTGAGATTTCTCAAGTATGTCCTGAAGAATTTACTGTAACGAGTTGCCTATTTACACAAATAGAGAAACATTATATATAAGCAAACGTTATAGGCAGTTCGTGGAATGCAATTCACCAATGCTATACACCAAATGCTATGCACAATACGGATAGAAGGAGACTAACCAGGCCATCCTGTATAAAGTTGAGGTCTGCGTCAATACGCAGCCTCGCTCCCGTAGATGACTCATCTCTCAGAGATGCGTCAAACCCCTGCACCATCCCTGCGTTAGTCTGAGCCACAGGCCTGCCTATCCAGAGGACACGGGCCTCTCCATCGTTGCCCGAAGCGGCGGTGATGGAACTAAGGTGAGCTGTGACAGTACCCCCCCCTCAAAGGCCCCTCCTTCGAGGACCCAGTCGCGGTTTGTTAGGAAAACGAGCATGAAATCTGTGCACCAAGAGAGGAGCATGAACATCACCGGATGGTATCCAGGAGCGCTCCTCTGGGCCATAACCCTTCCAGTGGATCAAGTATTGTAGGCACCCTCTGACCCACCTGGAGTCCAGAATGCTTTGTACCACATATTCCTCATGATTACCGACCTTGACAGGAGCTGGCCGAACTGTACTTGAGGTAATGCGGTTACAAATCAGAGGTTTAAGCAAGGAGACATGGAACACATTATGAATGCGCATGGAGGCGGGAAGTTCCAGAGCATAAGCCACAGGGGTAATTCTGTGCAGCACACGAAATGGACCAACGAATTGAGGAGCCAACTTATTACAGGGAACCTGGAGGTTAAGGTTACGGGATGACAGCCACACTCTCCCCCACCTGGAAGGTAGGTGCCAGCAAACATCTACGGTCAGCCTGCCTTTTCTGCCGCTGCAAGGAACCATGTAGGGTATTCTGTACCCAAACCCAAGAGGAACAAAGAGCCGGAATTTCTTGTGCTTGAAGGACAGAGGGTTGAAACCCATAGCTGATCAAAAACGAAGAACTCTGTGAGGAAGAGTTCATGGCACAATTCCGGGCAAACTCTGCCCAAGGTAACAAGGTAGCCCAATAATCATGGTGGTCAGAGATATAGCAATAGAGAAATTGTTCTAATGCTTGGTTAGACCTTTCTGCCGCACCATTAGACTGAGGGTGGTATGCGGAGGAGAATGCTAGCTGAATCCCCATCTGAGCACAAAAGCATCTCCAGAAAAAAGACACGAACTGATTACCTCTGTCCGAGACAATAACCCTGGGTATGCCATGAATCTGAAAGACCTCCCTAGCAAACACCAATGCCATTTCCTGCGTGGATGGTAGGCCTTTAAGTGGTGCAAAGTGAGCCATCTTAGAAAATTTGTCTACAATCATCAGGATGACCGTGAAGCTGTAACGGTTATTCAGACTCTCAGACCAGAGTAAAAAATAAAACACAGTTTTATTGAGAATAATATAGGAACATGGCCCCCTAAGGGCAGAGGTAGGTAATGACATGTAACTGAAGGCAATCTGGTAATATATCAGACACAGTATGATAGCAATGACTACAAGCAATAGGACTGAGTAAGGTTAGGGTTAAGTCCAATGCAAATGATCAGTCTCTGTTGTGGTGTGTAAGGCAACGCCCAGTAGTCCTCAAGGACGGGTGATCAAGCAAGACCAACACTGGTGCTAGAGCTGGATAATACCAGAGCCAAGGGCACTCTGCCATGCGTAACGGAATCGGCACACCGAGTGAGCAGAAAGGGACCGGAGCCACAGCACTCTGTGGTACTGAAAGGGTTAATGACACTGCGTGAACTAAATGGAAACTTTAGCCAGTAGCACCCCTCGGTGTGCCACTGAATAACCACACTGCCAGAGCTGAAAGGGACCAGAGCCAGTAGCACCCCATGGTGCGTCAACGGATACCCTATTACTGCTAGAGCCGAATGAGACCAGAGCCAGTAGCACCCCACGGTGCGCCAATAAGCGTATGTTGCAAGAGCTACAGTAGATGTTAACGGAATCCCACTGCTCTGCAAATGTAGCGGATGGCTCGGTAACTGAGGCAACAGGCTCTGCAAGGGTTAACACACAGGCTTGGCAACGGAGGCAACAAGCTCAGCAAGCGTAATGGATGGCTCAGAACGGAGGCAACAAGTACAGCAAGTGTCAGAGGATAGGCTCGGTACCGGAGGCAACAAGCTCAGCTAGTGTTAACGGAAGCCCAATCTCGGAGACTACAAGCACAGCAAGTGTAGACAGGCAGGCTCGGTAAGGGAGGCAACAAGCTCAGCAAGTGGAAGGTCAGCTTTAGGATGCACAATCTGACAGTTCACAATGTCGCCAAGCGACATAGACGAAGTCACACTGGAAACGGAACTCAGGAAGCAGGATACCAAGCAGGAACGTCAGCAGGTTGGGTCATACACAGAGCAGGAACGTCAGACAAGGCGGATTAATCACGGAGCAGGAGCGTCAGCCAGGCCAGGTCATACAAGGAGCAGGAACGTCAGACAAGCCGGATCAATCACGGAGCAGGAGCGTCAGCCAGGCCGGGTCATACACGGAGCAGGAACCAGAAGAATAGTCAGACAAGCCGAATCGGTACACAGGAACGCAGGAACACAGCAACGGAAGCACTGGTACTGGAACACCAGGGGGCCGTGTTCCTATATTATTCTCAATAAAACTGTGTGTTTTATTTTTACCTCTGGTCTGAGAGTCTGAATAACCGTTACAGTACAAAAGGGCCATGACCTCAGACAGTAAAAGTGAAGGTAATAGACAAAACCTCCATTGGAGGATGGATATGCATGAGCAATGTTTGGACCAGTTGGCACTGGCTATGCAGACATTACTTGAACGAATGGTACACATTGACAAACCCAACCTGAATCCGGTGGTCCCCCCAGTTCTGACACCGGATAATCCTCCTGGGTTGTCTGCTGCTCCCCCTAAAGGCCTACACTGGGCGGGCATAACAAGGACTACCAATAGGAACATACCACCGCAGAGAGTGATGGGTAATCACGGGAACCGTGATAGAAGCCCAAGGATGCTGGAAAATCAACCATAAAGTCTATGGACAAATGTGACCAGGGACCGTCCCTGTTAGCCACCGGTTGAAGGAGACTGACAGGCAAGTGTCGAGGCGATTTAGTTTGAGCACACATAGTGCATGCTGTAGAAAAAGCAGCACAATCGGATCTAAGGCTCGGCCACCAGAACAGTCTGGACAAAGACCAAATCAGTTGATCTCGCCCAATGTGACCAGCTATCTTGGAAGCATGGTACGTCTCCAACAGTTTAATGCACAACCGAGCAGGGACAAAGCACCTCCCTCCAGAGCAGATTTTTGAGCAGCCAAAATTTCCTTTCCCAGGGGAGACGTAATACATGTCCATATGGTAACCAGAATCTGATCAGCCAGAATAATTGGTTATTGGTGTAGGAGGAACCTCCTCCCTGGATAGACTGCAAAACTGGCGTTATAGGGCATCCACCTTAATATTGTTAGACCCCGGGAGATAGGAAACCAAGTAATTGAACCTGGAAAGGAACAATGTCCATCTAGCTTGATGGGACGACAATCGTTTGGCCTCGGATAAGTACGTGAGATTCTTATGATCCGTAAGAAGATCGGGGAACTAGTGCCTTCCAAGAGGTGTCACCATTCTTTCAGGGCCAGTATGATGGCCAGTAATTCTCTGTCCCTAGTCTGATATACCATCTCCACTTTAGATAGTTTTCTGAAAAAATAGCCACATGGGTGTAAGGCCTCCCTAGGAGCTGAGCGCTTCAAAGGAAGGGCGCCTACTCCAATCTCAGATGTATTGACCTCCAGGGTAAAGGGGCAGGGCGGTATTCTGGTGCACCAAAATGGGATCTGCTGCTTTGAGGTCCTCAAAGGCGAGCAACGCACTGGGAGACCATTCAGAGACCTTTGCACCCTTACAGGTCATATCAGTGAGCGGTTTGACAATAGTCAAGAAATTTTTAATAAACTTACAATAGTAATTAGCGAACCCCAAAAATCTTTGGATAGATTTAACTCCCACAGGACAAGGCCATTGCAACACTGTGGACAATTTCTGGGGGTCCATGGCCAACCCAGATGAGGAAATAATGTACCCCAGAAAGGTTACTTGAGGTTTGTGAAATTCTCATTTTTCCAACTTGCAATACAAGTCGTTCTCTTTCATCAGTTGTAGGACTTTGGATACATCCGAACAATGAATCTCCAATGGAGGAGAATGAATGAGGATGTCATCCAGATAGACCACCAAGCAACTATGTAAAAGGTCTCTAAGCACGTCATTGATAAGTTCCTGGAAGACAGCAGGAGCATTACAGAGACCAAAGAGTATGACAAGGTACTCATAATGCCTGTTCCGGGTTTTAAATGCTGTCTTCCATTCGTGGCCTTCCTTCATTCTGATCAAGTTGTAAGCCGCCCTTAAATCAAGTTTTGTGAATATCTTAGACCCTTTTAGACAGTCAAATAATTCCGTAATCAGAAGTATCGGATAGGCGTTTTTAACCATCTATTTGTTCAAACCACGGAAGTCAATACATGGACGTAATTCTCAGTCCTTTTTAACAAAAAAATAAAAAACGCACTGGCAGGGGATGTGGATTTGTGAATGATACCCCTCTCCAGGGTATCAGACGTATTGCTACATGGCCTTGTTTTCCTCCACAGACAGAGGGTATATACGGCCCCTAAGAGGGGTTGTACCAGGCAGTAGCTCCACAGAGCAATCATAAGGCCTATGAGGAGGTAATGCCCCAGTCTGGATTTTATTAAACACATCAGTGAAATCAGAGTAGGCCTCAAGTAGGCCAGAAGACTCAGCACATGCCAGTCTAACTGGGATCGATAGACAAGACTCGTCACACTGTGGACACCAAGACAATATTTTGCAAGTCTTCCAATCAATTCTAGGGTTATGTCACTGTTAGTTAAGACTCTCAGACGTAAGGTATAGGTAAAAACATAACTTTATTGAAAAGTTAAGGCAATCCCATAGGGTTTTATACACATACAAACATCACATATATAAGCAATTGACAATTGAGATATGTTCTACCGGCCTTGCAAATAATACCGGCAAGGCAACCCAAGCGATACTGAAGGAATAGTGATAAGTAGGCTTTACCGGCCCTGCCAATACCGGGTAAGGCAAATGTAAGATGGTAACGTACTGGTTCTACCGGCCTTACCAATACCGGGCAGGACAGCCTGAGGAATACACAAGGAATAGGCTCTACCGGCCCTGCCAATACCGGGTAAGGCAACCGTGGAGTGGCAACGTAACAGGTTCTATCGGCCTTACCAATACTGGGCAGGGCAGCCCAGAATGGATACCCAAGGATAGACTCTGCCGGCCCTGCCAATACCAGGTAAGGCAACCTAAAGGTGGCAGCGTGAAAGGTTCTACCGACCTTACCAATACCGGGCAGGGCAGCGCAAGAAGGGAGACACCACTTAAGACCAGTGACTGTCAGATGACAATGACAGTAGGATGGTAAAATGGAGTATATGGTCAAGCTGTCTCACCCAAGGAGAGGCTAGTGTCGGTACACATCTAATACAAGTGCTGCTAGGACTGGACAGCACCAGAAGCCTGACTGCAAGTCAGGGAGTAAACCAGCGTCCGCACACTGGGACCACCAACTGTACCTTGAGCAGCAAGGCAATTGGATTAAACCAGCGCCCGCACGCTGGAACCAACAGGCAGTAGAATGAGCCACAAGGCCAATGGAGCAAACCAGCTGGGACCAACTGACAGTTGTGTGAGCCGCAAGGCTAATGGAGTAAACCAGCGTCCGCAGTCTGGGACCAACAGACAGTATTGTGAGCCGCAAGGCCAATGGAGTAAACCAGCGTTCGCACGCTGGGACCAACAGACAGTATTGTGAGCCGCAAGGCTAACGGAGTAAACCAGCGTCCGCACGCTGGGACCAACAGACAGAATGTCGCCAGAGCGACAGGAGAGAAATATCGCCACAGGAACTGAACACAGGGAACAGCAGGAGCAGGCTGAGGCTTAACCGGGACGAGCACCGCAAGTCGGCTGGCAACCGGAAACAACAGCAACCAGAACCGGACTGGAACTGACAAGCAAGCAGGAACACAGGAACATGTAAACTCAGGAACAGGCCCAATAGCTTCAGCAGATAGGCAAGGTGAATGCTGTCAGAGACACCACGAAAGGGCAACTAAAGGGTGCCCAGACTGAGTTTAAAAAGGCAACAAGAGGCGGGCTGACTGCAGACAGCCAATGGGAGCCCCCTGCAGGTGATAGACACAGAACTGCAGCAATCACGGGCACCGTGATAGTACCCCCCTTTCAAAGACCCCCTCTCCTAGAATAGGGTCTGGGTTTCTGAGGGTACTTGGCATGAAAAATCTGCAGTAGCCTGGGTGCATGAAGGTCCCTACTATCCACCCAGGATCGATCCTCAGGACCATAACCTTTCCAATGCACCAAGTACTGTACCTTTCCTCTAAGCCTACGGGAGTCAATGATACTCTGCACCTCGTACTCCTCCTGACCCTCGACCTCACCGGGCCCTGGCATCATGGGTGTAGTAGTGTAACGGTTGCATACAAGAGGTTTAAGGAGAGACACATGGAATACATTATGAATGCGCATGGATGCAAGTATGTCCAAGGCATAGGAAACAGGATTAATTTTGCAAATGATTCTGTAAGGACCAATAAACCGAGGTGCCAACTTATTAGATGAGACTTGGAGCTTAAGATTCTTGGAAGAAAGCCATACACTATCCCCAACTTGCAAACCGCTGGAAGCCTTCTGAGATTAGCATAGCGCTGATGGCGCTGAAATGACTGGCCCAGTGCCCTCTGAACTTGTACCCATGTGGAACGGAGTTGCTCGATATGCTCATCCAGAGCTGGAATCTGCTGTGTCTGAAAGGAATCTGGGAGCAAACAGGGTTGGAAGCCATAATTGATCAGAAACGGAGAGCTCCCGGAAGAAGAGTTGACAGCACAGTTCCTGGCGAACTCCGCCCAAGGCAACAAGTCGGCCCAATTGTCATGATGGTCAGTCACGAAACAGCGCAAAAACTGTTCCAAACCCTGATTGGCACATTCAGCGGCCCCATTAGTCTGGGGATGATATGCAGAGGAGAAGGATAGCTGTATGCCCATCTGTTCACAAAATGCCCTCCAGAACCTGGACACAAACTGGCTCCCCCTGTCGGACACCAGTACCCTGGGTACTCCATGCAACCGAAACACCTCTTTAGCAAACACTATTGCCAATTCTTTAGCCGAGGGAAGGCCACGGAGAGGCACGAAGTGAGCCATTTTAGAAAACCTGTATACCACCATCAATATGAAGGAATACCCTCTAGACCTGGGCAATTCTCCCATAAAATCGATGGAAACATGAGACCAGGGGCGTTCACCATTAGGCAAAGGCTGAAGCAAGCCCACTGGGAGATGTCTAGGGGTTTTAGCACGAGCACAGGTGGCACAGGCATTAGTAAAATCGGAACAATCTGATCTCATAGAAGGCCACCAGAATAACTGGGAGAGGGACCATAACAATTGGTCTATACCAATATGTCCCGCAGCCTTAGAAGAATGGTAGGTTTCAAGTAATCGAGTACGTAATGGTTCAGCGACAAAACACTTGCCCACCGGGGTTTCCTGGGGAGCGGAGGCCTGGGAGGCCAGAATTTCATCTCCTAGTGGTGAAGTGATACTAGTGCGTATGGTGGCCAATATTCAATCAGGTTGAATGATAGGTGCTGGTGCCTCTTCTCTGTCAGTTTCTGCCTCAAATTGTCTTGACAGAGCATCAGCCCTAACATTCTTAGATCCCGGCAAATATGATACAATGAAATTGAATCGGGACAGGAATAATGCCCATCTGGCCTGGCGAGAGGACAATCTCTTGACCTCAGGGAGATAAGTTAGATTTTTATGATCCATCAGGATTAAACGGGATTTTTTGTGCCTTCGAGCAAGTGGCGCCATTCCCTAAGAGCGAGGATAATGGCCAATAATTCTCTGTCACCAATCTCATAATGGCTTTGAGCTCCGGTGAGCTTTTTAGAAAAGAACCCACAGGGTCTGAGCGTTCCACCTTTGACCTGCCGTTATGAAAGTACTGCCCCAACCCCAATATCTGAGGAGTCAACCTCCAAGGTGAACGTGAGTAATGGGTTGGGGTGGGATAACACAGGAGCTTTAGCAAAAGCCACTTTCAGTTTTTCAAAGACCTCCTCCGTGGCCGCTGGCCAGAGAGATGGATTAGCACCCTTATGCGTGAGGTCCGACAGGGGTTTAACAATGGACGAGAAGTTCTTAATAAACTTCCTATAATAATTGGCAAAACCCAGAAATCGCTGGATAGCTTTCAGACTCTTAGGCCTAGGCCACTGCAAGACTGCTGCCAACTTCTCCTTGTCCATGGCAATGCCATCTTTGCCAATTATAAACCCCAGGAACGGTACACTGGTTTTGTGGAACTCACATTTCTCCAATTTACAGAATAATTTATTTTTTCGTAAGCGCAACAATACTTCAGACACATCCTTGATGTGTTGTGACAAGTCTTTGGAGTGGATAAGTATATCGTCAAGGTAGACTACGACACATGACTGTAACATATCTCTAAGAACGTCATTAATCAGTTCTTGAAATACTGCGGGTGCATTGCACAGACCAAATGGCATGACTAGATATTCATAATGCCCAGATCTCGTGTTAAAGGCAGTTTTCCACTCATCACCGGCTCTGATACGTATCAAATTGTATGCTGCCCGTAGGTCCAATTTGGTGAAAATTGAGCCCTTGAGTCTGTCAAAAAGCTCAGTGATGAGTGGTATCGGATAAGCATTCTTAGCCATCAGTTTATTTAACCCACGGTAGTCGATGCATGGTCTCAGTTCGCCATTTTTTTTCTTAACGAAAAAGAACCCGGCCCCAGCCGGAGAGGTACATTTCCTTATGATCCCTCTGTTAAGGGCATCAGAAATGTATTCTTCTATAGCTTGGTTCTCCTCACAAGACAATGGGTACGTGCGTCCCCTGGGGGGTACCGCTCCAGGCATTAGGTCGATGCAACAATCATATGGTCTGTGCTGGGGTAAGGTGCCAGCCTCTCCCTTGCTGAAAACATCGCTAAACTGCT
This sequence comes from Rhinophrynus dorsalis, assembly GCA_037306005.1. NCBI lineage: Eukaryota > Metazoa > Chordata > Amphibia > Anura > Rhinophrynidae > Rhinophrynus > Rhinophrynus dorsalis. The sequence continues at coordinate 149,590,567 of CM074725.1, read as the reverse complement.
GATATACATCAGGTAGTGAAGGAGAGGTGCACAAGACCTTAACTGGATGGGTGACGCACTTATCCATACAGAACTGAGACCAAGCAGAGATCTCGCATTTCTGCCGATCAAATTGTGGATTATGCAACTGTAACCAAGAAAAACCCAATATTACAGCATGGAGAGGAGAGTTAATTAGTTGAAACTGCTGCTCTTCTTTATGGAGAGCCCCAATAGTCATGGATAATGGCATGGTTTCAAATGTAACTTGAGCGGGTTCCAGGGGTCTACCATCAATTGCTTCAATAGCCAGAAGGGTTTCTCTTTCAATACGTGGTACCCCATGTAATTCAGCAAAGGTATTATCCATAAAATACCCAGCTGCACCAGAATCAACCAGGGCCAGAACCTCCACTGAACGTTGCGCCCAAGATAGTACCACCTGTATGGTGGGTTTAAGTGTGCCAATCACTGGGGACGATTGGACACCACCTAGGGCCTGTCCCCCAAGGTACCCTAGGTGTGTTTGTTTCCCGGACGTACCGGGCAGGATCTTAGCAAGTGCCCACTTTTACCGCCGTACAAACACAGCCCTTGCTTCCTGCGATACAGTCTCTCCTCCTTGGTTAGCCTAGTAAAACCTACTTGCATAGGTTCACCTGGTTCCTGTACTGGTTCACTAGGTTTAGATGCCAAGGGAGGGATGGGTGGGCAAAATATGCTACTAGACCCATTATTTTTTAAGCGTACTTTACGATCTTTGGCGGTTAGTCTCTCACGTATTCTGGAGTCAATTAGAATGACATACTCAATGTAGTCATCTAGGTCAGTAGGCAAATCTTTTGCTGCAATTTCATCTTTAATTTGGTCACTTAGGCCTTGGGCAAAGGCTGCCAACAACGCCTCGTTATTCCACCCCACTTCTGCTGCCAAGGTGCGGAATTCAATGGCATAGTGTCAAGACACTCAGACCAGTGGGTAAAAATAAAATGCAATTTATTTAAGAACAAAATAATGACAGGTAATATCGCCCCCTAGGGGAGATACTGTGAAATAGCGGGATAGCAGTAGTATGCACAGTATACTATATACAGAAATGAACAGGCACTGAGTACTGATATACAAATGGTTAATAGAATAATCAGTCCGTCTCAGTTGTGTAGTTCGGCACGCCCAAGGTGTTAAAGGTGGAGAATACTCAACACCCACAGTCTGTAATACTGAAGAAAATGTCCATCAAGGAGAAACCTGCCTCCCACCTTCTGTATGGCACTGTTAACCCTCACGGGCGTATGAACTGAGCGAATAGACTGCCAAAGCCTCAGCGAATAGCCCCCACGGGCGTAACGGAGATGACTGAGTACCGGAGCTGAAACCACTAGCCCCTCCGGGCGTCGTGGATGTACTGGATTGCAAGAGCTTGGGCCAAAAGCCCTAAGGCCTACGGAGATGACCTGATACCAGAGCTTGAGCGTATAACCCAGATGTGAGTGATGGATTTGCAAGAGCTTAAGCCAATAAACCCAGTGGAGAGAGCGAGACTGGATTGCAAGAGCTTGTATCACTAGCCCTACGGCTAAACCACAGAGATGTGCACAGAAATAGCCAGAGCCGGACGCCACCGGGCACGGTAATGAGCTACTCAGGACTGCAAGGAGAGAACTGGCTCAGCACAAGGCAACTCTCTGTATGGGCTGAACGCCCTCACTGGAACACAGCTCTGCACAGGTTAATGGCAAGTAGTTGTAGCACAGCTCTGCACTGGAGACAGCACGATAGTAGGAACACAGCACTGTACGGGTTAACAGCTCAGAAGTAGGAACGCAACCTCTGCATGGACTAACAGCTCGGTATAAAGCCACAGCTCTGCACGGGTTAACAGCTCGGTAGAGAGAACACAGCACAGCAGTGATTAGCTCAGTGGCAGGGATCAGTAGGCACGGAGCCGAGATGAATAGTGAGAGCACAGTCACTATGTCGCCGTAGCGACAAGGCAGGACAGGAACGAAGACCGGCCGCAGAGACCGGAACTGGAACGTCAGCAAGCCGGGTCGAATCACGGAGCAGGTATTCAGACAGGCCGGATCAGGAAAACAGGCAGAAATGTCAGCCAGGCCGGGTTGAATCACGGAGCAGTTTCTCAGACAAGCCGGATCAGGAGAGCGAGCAGGAACTTCAGCCAGGCCGGGTCAGATCACGGAGCAGGTACACTGGAACGTAGTCAGGGATAGCCAAGTCGGTAACCGGAGATCAGGAACACAGGAACACAGCACAGCAAAACTGGCTCAGGAACACCACGAAAGGGCAAATGACAGATGCCACTAGCCCACCAGGGGCGGGCCAAACAGGCTCAACCAATCGGAGCGCAGCACAAGTGAGAGTGACAGCCTGAGAAGCTGCACCGTGATAGTCGCCCACTGTGCGCCTGCCCTGTTGTATCTCCATAAGACGTTTAGCAGCAGAGGTGGTTCTACCAGGAGGCTCAAACACTCTCCGAAAGGATTGTACAAATTCACTGAAATTCTTAGTACAAGGTTTAGCATTTTCCCACAATGGGTTAGCCCAAGCCAATGCTCTACCAGTCAGCAGGGATATCATGAACCCAACCTTACTACGGTCATTGGGAAACGCGTGTGCCATCGATTCCATAAATATTTCGAGTTGGTTGATGAACCCTCTGCATAGATGAGGGTCACCGTCATACCTTAGCGGCAAGGGTGCAGAAGCCGTTAACCCTTTGACTGCGGCCCCTGAGGGCCTTGTATCAATCTCCGGTGTCTGACTTGGCGAGACCACCGGGCTAGAACCAGACTTGTCAGCAAGTACAGTGCGTTCAAGGATAGTTTGGATTGCAACCGCCAATTGATCCAAACGTTGATCATGCATATCCATCCTCCAATGGATATTCTGTGTATTACCGTCACTCTTATTGTCTGAGGTCATGGCCCTTTCGTACTGTCACGGTTTGTTAAGACTCTCAGACGTAAGGTTTAGGTAAAAACATAACTTTATTGAAAAGTTAAGGCAATCCCATAGGGTTTTATACACATACAGACATCACATATATAAGCAATTGACGGCAAGGCAACCCAAGCGATACTGAAGGAATAGTGATAAGTAGGCTTTACCGGCCCTGTCAATACCAGGTAAGGCAACAGTAAGATGGTAACGTACTGGTTCTACCGGCCTTACCAATACCGGGCAGGACAGCCTGAGGAATACACAAGGAATAGGCTCTACCGGCCCTGCCAATACCGGGTAAGGCAACCGTGTAGTGGCAACGTAACAGGTTCTACCGGCCTTACCAATACCGGACAGGGCCGCCCAGAATGGATACCCAAGGATAGGCTCTACCGGCCCTGCCAATACTGGGTAAGGCAACCTAAAGGTGGCAACGTGAAAGGTTCTACCGGCCTTACCAATACCGGGCAGGGCATCGCAAGAAGGGATACACCACTTAAGACCAGTGACTGTCAGATGACAATGACAGTAGGATGGTAAAATAGAGTATATGGTCAAGCTGTCTCACCCAAGGAGAGGCTAGTGTCGGTACACATCAAATACAAATGCTGCTAGGACTGGACAGCACCAGAAGCCTGACTGCAAGTCAGGGAGTAAACCAGCGTCCGCATGCTGGGACCAACAACTGTACCTTGAGCCGCAAGGCAATTGGAGTAAACCAGCGCCCGCACGCTGGAACCAACAGACAGTAGAATGAGCCACAAGGCCAATGGAGCAAACCAGCGTCCGCACGCTGGGACCAACTGACAGTAGTGTGAGTCGCAAGGCTAATGGAGTAAACCAGCGTCCGCACGCTGGGACCAACAGACAGTATTGTAAGCCGCAAGGCTAATGGAGTAAACCAGCGTCTGCATGCTGGGACCAACAGGGAGTATTGTGAGCCGCAAGGCTAATGGAGTAAACCAGCGTTCGTACGCTGGGACCAACAGACAGTATTGTGAGCCGCAAGGCTAATGGAGTAAACCAGTGTCCGCACGCTGGGACCAACAGACAGAATGTCCCCGGAGCGACAGGAGAGAAATATCGCCACAGGAACTGAACACAGGGAACAGCAGGAGCAGGCCGAGGCTCAAAGGGGACGAGCACCGCAAGTCGGCTGGCAACCGTAACAACAGCAACCGGAACCGGACTGGAACTGACAAGCAGGCAGGAACACAGGAACAGGTAAACTCAGGAACTCAAGAACTCAGGAACAGGCCCAATAGCTTCAGCAGACAGGCAAGGTGAATGCTGTCAGAGACACCACGAAAGGGCAACTAAAGGGTGCCCAGACTGAGTTTAAAAAGGCAACGAGAGGCGGGCTGACTGCAGACAGCCAATGGGAGCCCCCTGCAGGTGATAGACAGAGAACTGCAGCAATCACGGGCACCGTGATAGGTTATGCGTCTGCAACCAAGGAAACCCTAGGACGATGGCATAATGAGGGGAGTCGATCACTTGAAACTTCAGGTTTTCTTTATGGAGGGCCCCCACCCTCAGGGTAAGCGGAGGAGACTCATGAGTAATGTGTGATGGCAGAAGGGGTCTGCCATCAATGGCCTCAACAGCCAAAGGAGAGGCACGTGATGCAAATTCAGCATCCATGAAGTAACTGGCAGCACCAGAGTCTATTAATGCAGAAACTGATACTAACTCATTAGCCCAAATAAGAATCACTTTATCACAGTGCCTGTGATCTAGCTGTCACTCTCTGCTATGTACAAGGGTGATTTGTTCACTTAGTTTGGCCCGCCCCTTGGTTTCCTTTTTATACCTGGCAATTCCATCTGTCAGGCGCCCTTTCGTGGTGTTTCTGAGCCAGTTCTTCTGTTGCTACGTTTCTGATTCCTGTGCACCGATTTGGCTAGCCCTGACCATTCTCCAGTGTTCCTGCTTGTGTATGACCCGGCTCGTCTGACTATCTCCTCCGGATCTCGACTCTTCTTGGCTGACGTTCCTGCTTGTGTATGACCCGGCTCGTCTGACTATCTCCTCCGGATCTCGACTCTGCTTGGCTGACGTTCCTGCTTGTGTATGACCCGGCTGGTACGACTACCTCCTACGTGCTCCGATCCGGCCTTGCTGACTTCCTCCCGCAAGATCACCTCCAGCGTGTTCCAGAAGACCCACGTTCCGGTTTGTCGCAGTCGCGACATTATCATCCACTGTTCCAGTACTTGTGTGGCTGTCTTGCCTGGTGTTACTTCGTGCAGTGCAGTGTTACTATCGTGCAGAGCTGTGTGCGCCTCCCTCAGACCGCAGTGCTGTGCTACTGCAGAAAAGCCTTGTGTAAACGTGCCTTTTAACCCTACCAGTGCTGTCTCGGTCCCACTCTCCCTACTCCAGTGTGAGCCTCGTTCATAGTGAAACTCTTGCTGAGTTGGCCGCTCTCCGTCGGCAACTCGATACCATCCCAGTAGAGTGTTCACTTCCTATTAGGCCGGTTGGGCGCTTTGGCTCTCTATCTCTCTCGTTGTATACACTGGGCGATTCCGTTATACCGAGTGGTGACGGGCACAGGCTTTAGCACTAGCATTCCGGTACTACTTCTGTTGGGCTTTGGGCCCTGTCTCATTATACTCAGTCCGGTAGAGTCTGAAGAGGCTTGGGAGCTCTTGCACTGCAGGCCGGTTCGATACACGCCCGTGGGGCTAAGATCACTTGCACCAGCAGTAGCCATTCCTGTAGGTACGCCCGTGGGGGGCTATTGGGCTCTGCTATACTACACACCGTGGCGAGACAGTCCCTATCCACTTGTTGGTGAACATTTCTTCAGCACAGCTTATCTACACCTTGGGCGTGCCAAGCATCCACTTAAGAGACTGTTCATAATCAAGGACTTAACCCTCTGTGGTTACCTTAAGCTTAGCCTACTTATACCCAGGGCGTGCCAAACAGTTCCTTTGAAACTATATTTATCAAGGACTTAACCCTCTGGGGTTATACCCCTTCCTTGGTGGTATTTGTACTTGCTGTCCGTTTGTGCATTTAACTTTGTATTTTCCAGTCACTCTCATTTATGTACACCCAACCGCCACTAGAGGGCGACCTTATGTGTTATTATTGCTAAATAAAACTGTGTTTTATTTGACATACTGGTCTGAGAGTCTTTAATAAAACCGTGACACACTTCAAGCATGGGTTTATCCTGCATGGCCTCAGGGGACTGAGAGTTACCACCTAAGATTTGTCCCGCAACAGGATCTTAGGTGCAGGTGTTTCCCGGACATAACCTCAATAAGTTTCCAGGTCTCCCACAGTATAAACACAGTCCCTCCCTCCACTGAAAGGCCCTCTCCTCCACAGACAGTCGGGTGGCCCCAACCTGCATAGCTTCACTATCCCTAGAGTCAGAACCAGGAGGCATGGGAGGTGAGGGAGGACTAAATGGACAAGCTAAACGTGATGTCACTCTATAAGGATGCCTCCGCAGGCACTCCTTGAATGAGGGTCTTTCCCACACACGAGTGTCAATCAGGATGTCAAATGGTATCAGTTCATCCAAAACCTTAGGTAACTCACGGGCAGCCATCTCATCCTTCACATAGTCAACAAGCCCTTGGGAAAAGGCAGCTAAAGAGCCTCATTGTTCCAACCAACCTCGGCTGCCAGGGCACGGAACTCAATAGCGTACTCTGCCACAGTACGATTGCCCTGGCGGATGGTCATAAGGTGTTTGGAAGCCGTGGTTGCGCGACCTGGCACATCAAAGACACGTTTGAAGGAGGCCATGAATTCATGAAAGTTATAAATTATGGGTTTGTTCGTCTCCCATGAAGGATGCACCCATGCTAATGTCTTGCCAGAAAGGAGCGAAATCATAAAACCATCCCTACTACTCTCGCTAGGTAAGGCATGCCGAACCATCTCCAGGTATATGCTCAGTTGGTATCACGGTGCCCGTGATTCTAGCAGCAGGGTGACATTGTTACTTCCGGGTTTTTCCTTGCATGGTTTTTATTGGCTATTTTTTCTTTCCTACCATGGTAAGAGAAACAAACACTGGTTTGTGGAAGGGGATACTTTATCATTCAATTACTTTTGAACTACAGCTCTGACAGTATTGAAATAACATGCTCAATGGCCCAAATACTATGAAGATTAATTTGAGCTGCTTTTATTGTGAAACATTACTATCCCTTTAACTTCAATACCCCTATTTTGTTTAAGGGGGGGTGATAAAAGTTCATAAACTAAAATATTACATGTTATTTCAGTGAGATTATTCTACAACTAGAAGCAATACAGTCTGCAGAATTTTGTGCTTAGATTATGCTTTTGGTTGGTTATTGGAACATTAACAACTAAAAATTAAATGGGTTGACATTAAATATTTAAAGCTAGAATTAAATAAAAAAATATATTCTACGTTCATAAAACAATCCTAACCTTGCTTTTTAACCCTTGTGTAAACTGTACTATTCAGAGCATATTTAGTACATTTTTCTGTAATGCAAGGAAAAAGCTAAACAATTTATTGTGATTTGTGGCCATTGCTCTTGTAGTCTAAAAGGCTGTTATCTTATTTCAGCCCATTTACAGATAATCCTGGAAATCAAGGGGGAGCCCTGAAATTGACAGGAATATCTGCTGCCTCAAAGCATATGTAAAACTAGATTTTCGGTCTCAGAAAAACAAACAAGGACATTTACAGATGCTAGAAAGAAATACATAGTGTATAGAAGCCCAAATCATTGTTTATGTTTTAGTGTTACTTTAAACATTACAGACAACATACTACTTCTTTTATTGATGAGGGTGAGCATTGCATAATGTGGATAATGAGAATGGATTTACTTACAGAATAAAAAATATTTTTTGTTATAGAACTTTCAGTCCAACCATCCATGCTTGTGGTGGTGATACCACAATGCCAGAGATCGCTTCTTTATCACCTCCTGAAACTCATGAGGTCCTTGTAACAGTCATAAATGCTGCTGATGGTAAACCTGCCATGTGAAAGCTTGCCTCCTCGTCAAGTCCTGATGCCTATACCATGCTTACTGCTTTTCCTTCAGAGAGCAGAGCAGTGTATGTTATTGGGGGATGGGGGAAGCTGGTGTTAGCCATCAGTACTTCCTTGCTAAATAGATTTTTGTAGCCCATATACCATGATTCTGTATGTGTGTCTATTGGTCTAATTCTGCTGCTGATGGTGGTGGTACTGCAATGCAATGCAAACTATCGTCTCTTACCTCTTAACCCCTATGTAGTACTTCTAAACTAAATGAAATATGCTGTTGCTTCCTTACTGACAGAGATTGGTGCAGGGTTTTTTTTGGTTGTTTTTTTTTTTTTGGTGGGGAGGGGGCTTTGCTCATGGGCATGCTCCTTTGGCACACTCATTGGGACCATTAACAAATAAATCAAATAAAATGTAGTCCTCTCATTTATAATTATTTATTATTTGTTTATGTACATTGATGGTATAGATGGCAACAAAAACTTTCAACGAAATTCTAACTAACCGAACATGACTGCTTTAAAAAAGCAATGGATGCTTATCTAGCACAGAACAAGATTGAAAATTATGACAGATGGCTTCAATGCAGATAGGATGTTGATCCAGGGAAATATCTGACTGTCATTTGGAGTCAGGAAGGATTTTTTTTTTTACCCACTTGGGGCTAAATTGGAAATGGCTTCAGAGGGCTTTTTTTTTTTTTTTTGGCCTTTCTCTGGGTCAAAAGGGGTGTTATTGGCATGGGCTGGACTTGATGGATGCATGTCTTTTTTCAGACTCATCAACTATGTTACTACTGTGTTACTATGAAGGCAAACACAGTTTGTTTCCCCAAACGTGTGTACATTTTTGCACCAATAATTTCAGACAAATTTTCTCACATTTTCAAATCTACTAAAGAGGTATCCAAAACACTGCAAAGCAATGTACTGGATACCTATCTGGCATTCAAGAGGTTAAAAGCACAGTTTTAAATCAACTAATTTGTTTGCACCCAGTTGTGCCACTGTTGTTTTTGTGCATATTGGACAAGGAGTACTAACAGAAGTGATACCTAATAATGCCCAGTCCGGAGGTCAGTTCTTTTGGGAGCAGTCCTGCCAATTGAACTAGTGCTGCATTGTGTACCCTGGCTGATTAGTTAGATAATTTGGGGTAACCAGTCAGACCTGTCTGGCTAATTCCGCAATGACCCTGTATTGTGAGAATTACAAGTTTTGCAGTTCTGGTTCAGATGTCTGTGTGTATAGGCCCCACAGACAGTAAATGCCAAGTTTCAAAGCTATAGTTTCTGCCTATGAGGATTGCCCCACTGTATCAGACATGATGGCGGTACCCTCATTGGAGGTCCACTCTTTTCCTGGATAATATTTACACAGGGTTTAATATTTTAGTATTGTTGGCGTTCCTACATTATTGGAATTAAAGAATGAAAATGCAAATTCTAGGTAGGTTTTATTGGCCATGATAGGGGGTATCCACAAACCAGTGTTTGTCTCTCTTACCATGGTGGGAAAGAAAAACAATTAGACATTTATTTAAATAAATTATGCCTCCCATAACACTGGAAATGAAAAGAAGAAACAGCCAGTCATTTAACCCCTTAAGGCTGTCACTTAAGGACCACAGACTTTTTTTTTTTTCTATTTTTGCCGCATTAGCTTCCGGGCTTCCCTAACGGAATGCAGCCGCGCGGGGAGCCTGGAATTCCATGATGGTCCAGGACCGTCATGGATCATTAAGGGGTTAAATGGAATCTGTAACACAGAAATTAAGCACACACACACTACCTACAAACAATTTACTGTTTATATCAATCTCCTTAGTTAAAGGGATAGTAATGTTTCACAATAAAAACAGCTCCTTTTATTGATATAACACTGCTCACCGCAGAGCAACAAGACTGTCTGGATGGATCACAGAGATGGACAATCTTCAGTGAGCATAAGGAAAAACCTGAAAAGCCTGTCAAGTGCGTACTGTTTCCTTATGCTCACAGTAAGAAGATTGTCCCTTGCTGTGAGCTGTTTGGGCATGGGACCCAATTCCATATCTGAGAGGAGGAGGCTTACACTAGGTAAAATGGGTGGGAGGGGGATACGTTATCATTCAATTACTCTTGAACTACAACTCTGACAGTATTGAAATAGCACTCTCCATGGCCCAAATACTATGAAGATTAATTGGAGCTTTTTTTTTTTTTTTGTGAAACATTACTATCCCTTTAAAATAATGGCAGCTAGGTGAAAATTCAAATTTACCCTCTCATGCTATAGGACAGGGCTGTCCAAGTTCAGTCCTCAAGGGCCACCAACAGGCTTGGATTTAAGGATTTCCCTGATTAAGCACAGGTGAGTCAGTCAAAATTTATACATATATTTTGGACGATCCCTCATAGATATATATGTGAGTATACTGATTTTATTTTACAGTTGTGTCTGACATTTTCCTATTAAATGCAATATTAGATTTTTATCCTGTTGTGTATATATTTGTACTCTGTCACAATGTACTACACTTAGAGGATATTTCTTGCGCTGTCTACCCCTTCCTTTCTTTTGACTCTATCTTACGTGTTCAGTGGTGGACCTTGAGGGGACTTCTGGTTTACATGGAAAGATTATAGACAAGCAACAGAAGTGAGAGACCTAACCGCCCATTATTGACAATAGATATAGGAATAGTCTACACATTCTTGATTTTCTATATTTCCACTTATCCACATACTGTTTATATGGTTATTAAGTGATTGCTCTAATTGTCTAGTAAATCAGGATATATTATTGTCTAATCCTTATATATCTGTTAGAATCTCTCTCTATCCCACATAATGTGGACCTTGTTATATCCGCTGTGTCTATCCTTTTCTTGCTTAGAGTCAGTCAAAATGAATGAGACACTGACTCACCTGTGCTTAGTCAGGGAAATCCTAACATCCTGGCCGGATAGCGGCCCTTGAGGACTGAACTTGGACAGCCCTGCTATAGGAGAACTAATAGAATTTATTTAGGGTTATTTTGACAACCATATTAATGCATACAGTTGGCATGGAATCATGAAAACAAGTTTTTTTTTTTTTTACATATGATATCAAAAGGAAGCCTATTCTGTGCAGGAAAAACAATACAATATTTATATATTAATTATATATATAAATACACACACAAGTAAGGAAAGCACTCACAGGATACTTTTTACAGTGAAACACAGATGGGTTTTATGCAGTCGACATTTCGACCAACACTTGTGGCCTTTATCAAGATTCTTGTTACTTAATTACTCCTGTGTAGATATGATTCTTCAGATTGGATGAGCACATCATAATCAGTGAGCGCATTCCTTACCAAAACACACATATTGCATTGACATTCTAAAGAATAAACTGGTGAAGCCACTTTTAATAAACACACAGCAAGAAAAGTGTATTTTTACTTGGTCCATAAAGGGTAAAATAGCCCCACTCCATGCGGGGTTAAGTAGATTTGAACCCTTTTAATTTTTATGAAAGAACTAGCAATGTGGGACAGTGCTGCCCGTCAGGATATATAGGGAATTAATGCACACACGGATGCAAGACAAACACACACAGAGACACACACACAAATACACATGCATGCACTAAGATGCATAAAGAGCGACATAGTCATACATACATGCAATGCACAACATGCAGACACATAGAGTGTGATACAGACATGCAACACACACAGTGAGGAACACAAAGGCACACACAGACACACAGAGAAGTGAGTCTTAAGGGGGTGACTTATGTGTCATTGTAATGAGTTTGTGTTTGTACTTATGCCTCCACTGTGGCATTCATTTATATAGTTGAAATGTATGTGGTAATTGCACATACTATGGTGGAAGGTGGATTGTGCTGGCTCCCGGGGTGTGAGTGAGTGGCATTCATTCATGTAGTTGAAATGCATGTGGTAATTGCACATACTATGGTAGAAGGTGGATTGTGCTGGCTCCCAGGGTGTGAGTGAGTGTGAGTGAGACTATGGTGGAAGGTGGATCGTGCTGGCTTCCGGGGTGTGAGTGAGTGTTGGTGAGTGCGAGAGTGAGTGCGTGTGAGTGATTGCATGTGAGTGATTGCATGTCAGTGTGTGTGATTGATTGAGAGTGTGTGAGTGTGTATCACGGTCCCCGTGTTTGCTGTCAATCTCTGTGATGATACTTGTGCATTGGTAAAGACTGATTGGCCCGCCCAGGATGCGCCTTTTTATACAGGGCCTTTGGTACTTGTCAGCTGCCCTTTCGTGGTGTTCCCGATCCTGCGCATTTAGTGCTGTGTTCCTGACTTCTGTGTACCGACTCGGCTCGTCTGACCCTTCTACGTTCCTGCTCCGTGATTGACCCGGCTGTGGCTGACGTTCCTGCTCTGTGATTGACCCTGCTCTGGCTGACGTTCCTGCTCCGTGAGTGTCCCAGCTCTGGCTGACGTTCCTGCTCCGTGATTGACCCGGCTCTGGCTGACGTTCCTGCTCCGTGACTCGACCCGGTTCCGGCTGTTGTTCCTGTTTCCTGATTTGTTCCTGTGCTCCAGTGGCATCTTGTCGCCTACCGGCGTCATTCTGGACAGTGTTGATTGTTCGCTCTGACTATCACTTCTCTCTAGCTGAGCTGTTGCCTCCGTTACCGAGCCAGTCTATAGTGCCTTGCTGACCAGCTGCCTCTGTTACCGAACCTGCCATTAACCCTTGCGGTACCAGTTGCCTCCGATACAGAGCATGTACACTTGCCAAGCTTGTTGTGTCCTACCGAGCCATATTACACTTATTGAGCCTGTGCCTTTTGACCGAGCCTATCCGTTACACTAGTAGAGCAGTTTTCCAGTGAGTGTGCGTTCAGTCCTTTGTTGCACCTCCGGGTGCTTATGGGCGTTCCATTGCTCTTGCATTGTGTTGCTCAGTGACGGCACCGGAAGGGTGTCTTGGCTCTGGCCCCAAGTGCTCATTGTGTTACGTATCTATTGCACTACCAGTGCATTGGCTTTCAAACAGCTTGGGCAGTGTTTCTCCGTTATAGCACCTTGTCGGTGCTTGTGGCTCAGGTCCCGTTGGTACACGCAGGGTTCGTTTATTGTGAGAATAAGGGCGCTCCAGGTTCTGGGTTTTGCTCCAGCAGTGGTTTCTCTCTGATACTTCACCCTCCGGGGTATTGGCTCAGCTCTGATCATCTGGCTGTGAATTTTGGGCATCCTATTATACAGCTATTTGAGAGTGATCCAGTTCAGACGCTTTCTGCACTTTTCCTTGTACTTTCCAGAGACTGATATCACTTATTGGGCGTTGGTCAGTTATTATCACAGAGACTGATCTGTTGCTCTAAACATTAACCCTTGGTACTACATTCTCTCTGACCATTCTGGTAGCTCCCTTCTATTGTGCCAGAATTACTGTCATTACTTGTATTACCTGTCTTGGCCCCCAGGGGCGCTGTTCTTTAATTTTATTTTCAATAAAACTGTGTTTTTTGCTTTTAACCATTGTCTGAGTGTCTGAAAACCGTAACAGTGTGAAAGAGTATAAGTGTGTGATTGTGAGTGAGACTGTGTGTGATTGTGTGAGAGTGAGTGTGTGTGAGAGTGAGTGTGTGTGTGATTGAGTGTGTGAATTATTGTGAGTGTGTGTGATTGAGTGTGTGTGTGTGGTTTTTGTCTGATGTGTTTGTGTCTGGTGTAGGAGCGAGTGGCAGCCATTTTTGTTTTTTCAGTTACTTGGAGAGTGGCTGGGTGGGCTGGATAGTGGGGGCAGGCCAACTCCCTGCATGATTTAAATCACTCCCCCATTGAATCACCCAATGGGAGCAGTAACTCCTCCTTACTTAACCCTTTGAGTGCCAGAGGGGTACGCAAAGCATTGCTTTGCAATGCGTTGCATACCCCTCTGGCACGCAAAGGGTTAAATTGAGGTAACATAGCAATATAACACATGGTGGCTCTTCAGTTGAGGCAGCATAGCAATATGCTGAGGGAACAAATAGAAAATGGTGTTTGAGGCTTGCCCTCTGAAACATACAGCAAAGCATCTCTCTCCCTTTAAGGAGAAAGGGCAGGAAGTGGAGGAGTGACAGTTGAAAACAAACAGTTAGTGAGGTTGACTGAAGAGATGAAAAGCGTTAAATGAAAGAGTTGCTGTTAAGTTTATCCCTGAGTTCGTATTTTATGGAAACATTACACCCTCGTACTGAAACAGAGTGTATGGAGGGTTACAGTTATCTGTGGGAGGTGAAACAGTGTGTTTGTGGGGTCATGATCCTGAGTGACAGTGTGAGTGGACTAGGAGAAGATACTGATATCCCCTACTTCAGGAGCGAGTGGCAGCTATATTGTTTTTTGTCAGCTGGATAGTAGTGGGCGGGCCAACTCCCTGTATGATAAACATGCCCCCATTGAATCACCCAATGGGAGCAGTAAAGTCCCCATTGAATCACCCAATAGGAGTTGTGTCTCCTAATGAGACATAAATTATGTAATGAGGCATTCTGTTCAATATGTGTTTGTTTTCTGAGGAGACATAAATTATGTTCTGTGTGTGAGGTACCATAAATTATGCAATGAGGCTTATTCTTATATATATATACTAGCAATGTGGGACGGCGTTGCCCGTCAGGATATGTAGGGAATTAATGCACACACACGGATGCGAGACAAAAACAGAGACACACACGCAAATGCACACGCATGCACTGAGATGCTTAAAGAGCGACAGTCATACATACATACATGCAGACACATAGAGTGTGATACAGACATGAAACACACAGGCACACACAGAGACACACACACACACAGAAGTGAGTCATAAGGGATTGACTTATGTGTCATTGTAATGAGTTTGTGTTTGTACTTATGCCTCCACTGTGGCATTCATTCATGTAATTGAAATGCATGTGGTAACTGCACATACTATGGTGGAAGGTGGATCGTGCTGGCTCCCGGGGTGTGATTACGTGTGAGTGATTGCGTTTGAGTGCGAGATTGAGTGATTTCGTGTGAGTGATTGAGTGAGTGTGTTAGTGAGTGTGTGTGATTGAGTGAGAGTGTGTGAGTGAGAGTGTGTATGATAGTGAGAGGGTGTGAGTGAGAGGGTGTGAGTGATTGAGGGTGAGAGTGTGATTGAGTGTGAGTGTGATTGAGTGTGACTGCGAGACTGTAAGTGTGAGAATGTGATTGAGTGTGAGACTGTGAGAGCGTGAGACTGTGAGAGTGTGATTGAGTGATTGAGTGTGAGAGTGAGACTGTGTGAGAGTGTGAGTGTGATTGAGTGAGACTGTGAGAGTGTGATTGAGTGATTGAGTGTGAGAGTGAGACTGTGTGAGTGTGTGAGTATGACTGAGTGAGACTGTGAGAGAGTGAGAGAGACTGTGTGAGACTGTGAGAGAGTGTGTGAGACTGTGAGAGACACTGTGAGAGTGTGAGAGAGACTGTGAGAGTGTGAGAGAGACTGTGAGAGTGTGAGAGAGACTGAGAGTGAGAGAGAGACTGTGAGAGTGAGAGAGAGCCTGTGAGAGTGAGAGAGACTGTGAGACTGAGAGTGTGAGAGACTGTGAGACTGAGAGTGTGAGAGAGTGTGAGACTGTGAGACTGAGAGTGTGAGAGAGACTGAGAGTGTGAGAGAGACTGTGAGAGAGTGTGAGACAGAGATTGTTAGAGAGTGTGAGACTGTGAGAGTGTGAGAGAGACTGTGAGAGATACTGTGTGTGAGAGTGTGTGTGAGAGTGTGTGTGTGTGTGAGTGTGTGTGTGAGAGTGTGTGTGAGAGTGTGTGAGACTGAGAGTTTTTGAGAGTGAGAGAGACTGTGAGAGACTGTGTGAGAGTGTGAGACTGTGTGAGACTGAGAGTGTGAGAGAGACTGTGTGTGAGAGTGAGAGAGAGAGACTGTGAGAGTCAGAGAGTGTGAGACTGTGTGAGAGTGTGAGACTGTGTGAGAGTGTGAGACTGTGTGTGAGAGTGTGAGACTGTGTGTGTGAGACTGTGTGTGTGTGTGTGAGTGTGTGAGAGTGTGAGACAGTGAGAGACAGTGAGAGACTGTGTGAGACAGTGAGAGACTGTGTGAGACAGTGAGAGACAGTGAGAGACAGTGAGAGACTGTGTGAGACTGTGTGAGACTGTGTGTGAGACTGTGTGTGTGAGAGTGAGAGAGAGAGACTGTGAGAGAGAGAGACTGTGAGAGAGAGAGACTGTAAGAGAGAGAGACTGTGAGAGTGAGAGAGCGTGAGACTGTGTGAGAGAGTGAGACTGTGTGAGTGCGTGAGACTGTGTGAGAGCGTGAGACTGTGTGAGAGTGAGACTGTGTGTGCGAGACTGTGTGTGCGAGACTGTGTGTGCGAGACTGAGTGAGACAGTGTGAGAGTGAGAGAGAGAGAGACTGTGAGAGACTGAGAGTGTGTGAGAGACTGAGAGTGTGAGAGATTGAGAGTGTGAGAGACAGAGTGAGACTGTGAGTGAGACAGTGAGTGAGACTGTGAGTGAGAGACTGTGTGAGAGAGTGTGAGACTGTGAGAGTGAGAGAGTGTGAGACTGTGAGAGTGAGAGAGTGTGAGACTGTGTGTGAGAGAGTGTGAGACTGAGAGTGTGAGAGTGTGAGACTGTGAGACTGAGACTGTGAGACCGAGACTGTGAGTGAGATTGTGAGTGAGACTGTGAGAGTGAGAGAGTGTGAGACTGTGTGTGAGAGAGTGTGAGACTGTGTGTGAGAGAGTGTGAGACTGAGAGTGTGAGACTGTGAGAGTGTGAGACTGAGAGTGTGAGACTGTGAGAGTGTGAGACTGTGTGAGACTGTGTGAGACCGTGTGAGACTGAGAGTGTGAGACTGTGTGAGACTGAGAGTGTGAGACTGTGTGTGAGACTGTGTGTGAGACTGTGTGTGAGACTGTGTGTGAGACTGTGTGAGAGTGTGAGACTGTGTGAGAGTGTGAGACAGAGAGTGTGAGACAGAGAGTGTGAGACAGAGAGAGTGTGAGACTGTGTGTGAGACTGTGAGAGACTGTGAGAGAGTGTGAGACTGAGAGTGTGAGAGAGACTGTGTGTGAGAGTGAGAGAGAGAGACCGTGAGAGTGAGAGAGTGTGACACTGTGTGAGACTGTGTGAGAGTGTGAGACTGTGTGTGAGTGTGAGACTGTGTGTGAGTGTGAGACTGTGAGAGACTGTGAGAGACTGTGAGAGACTGTGTGTGAGAGTGAGACTGTGTTAGACTGTGTTAGACTGTGTGAGACTGTGCGAGACTGTGCGAGACTGTGCGTGCGAGACTGTGTGTGCGAGAGTGAGTGTGCGAGACTGAGTGAGACAGTGTGAGAGTGAGAGAGAGAGACTGAGAGTGTGAGAGACAGAGTGTGTGTGAGAGACTGAGAGTGTGTGAGACTGAGAGTGTGTGAGACTGAGAGTATGTGAGTGTGTGAGACTGAGAGTGTGAGACTGAGAGTGTAAGAGAGTGCGTGAGAGAGTGCGTGAGAGAGTGCGTGAGAGACTGTGAGAGAGTGTGAGACTGAGAGTGTGAGAGAGACTGTGAGTGAGACTGTGTGTGAGAGTGAGAGAGAGAGACTGTGTGAGAGAGTTTGAGACTGTGAGAGTGAGAGAGTGTGACACTGTGTGTGAGTGTGAGACTGAGAGAGTGTGAGAGAGAGTGTGAGACTGTGTGTGAGAGTGTGAGACTGTGTGTGAGAGAGTGTGAGACTGTGTGTGAGAGAGTGAGACTCTGAGAGTGTGAGACTGTGAGAGTGAGAGACTGTGAGAGACTGTGTGAGACTGTGTGAGACTGAGAGTGTGAGAGAGACTGTGAGACTGTGTGTGAGACTGAGAGAGTGTGAGACTGAGAGAGTGTGAGACTGTGTGTGAGACTGTGTGCGAGACTGTGTGAGACTGTGAGAGACTGTGTGAGACTGTGAGAGACTGTGAGAGACTGTGAGAGACTGTGTGAGACTGTGTGAGACTGAGAGTGTGAGAGAGACTGTGAGACTGTGTGTGAGAGTGTGAGACTGTGTGAGAGCGTGAGACTGTGTGAGAGTGTGAGACTGTGTGAGAGTGAGACAGAGAGTGTGAGACTGTGTGAAACTGTGTGTGAGACTGTGAGAGAGTGAGAGACTGTGAGAGACTGAGAAAGTGAGAGACTGAGAGAGTGAGAGACTGTGAGAGTGAGAGACTGTGAGAGTGAGAGAGTGTGAGACTGTGAGAGACTCTGTCAGTGTGAGGGACTGTGCGAGACTGTGAGAGTGTGAGACTGAGAGTGTGAGACTGAGAGTGTGAGAGACTTTGTGAGAGACTGTGTGAGAGACTGCGAGAGAGACTGCGAGAGAGACTGCGAGAGAGACTGCGAGAGTGTGAGACTGTGTGAGAGTGTGAGACTGTGAGAGACTGTGAGAGTGTGAGGGACTGTGTGAGACTGTGAGAGAGACTGTGTGAGACTGCGAGAGAGACTGTGAAAGACTGTGAGAGTGTGAGACTGAGAGTGTGAGACTGTGTGAAAGTGTGAGAGTGTGAGAGACTGTGAGACTGCGAGAGACAGTGAGAGTGTGAGAGACTGTGAGAGTGTGAGAGACTGTGAGACTGTGTGAGAGACTGTGAGACTGTGTGAGACTGTGTGAGACTGTGAGACTGAGAGTGTAAGAGACTGTGTGAGACTGCGAGAGAGACTGTGAGAGACTGCGAGAGAGACTGTGAGAGACTGTGAGAGTGTGAGAGACTGTGAGACTGTGTGAGAGACTGTGAGACTGAGAGTGTAAAAGACTGTGTGAGACTGCGAGAGAGACTGTGTGAGACTGCGAGAGAGACTGTGAGAGACTGCGAGAGAGACTGTGAGAGACTGTGAGAGTGTGAGACTGAGAGTGTGAGACTGTGTGAAAGTGTGAGAGTGTGAGAGACTGTGAGACTGCGAGAGACTGTGAGACTGCGAGAGACTGTGAGAGTGTGAGAGACTGTGAGAGTGTGAGAGACTGTGAGACTGTGTGAGACTGTGAGACTGAGAGTGTAAGAGACTGTGTGAGACTGCGAGAGAGACTGTGAGAGACTGCGAGAGAGACTGTGAGAGACTGTGAGAGTGTGAGACTGAGAGTGTGAGACTGTGTGAAAGTGTGAGACTGTGTGAGAGTGTGAGAGACTGTGAGAGATTGTGAGAGTGTGAGACTGAGAGTGTGAGACTGTGTGAGAGTATAAGAGACTATGAGAGTGTGAGAGACTGTGAGAGTATGAGAGACTGTGAGAGTGTGAGAGACTGTGAGAGTGTGAGGCACTGTGAGAGTGTGAGGGACTGTAAGAGACTGCAAGAGAGACTGCGAGAGACTGCGAGAGAGACTGTGAGAGACTGTGAGAGTGTGAGACTGAGAGTGTGAGACTGTGTGAGAGTATAAGAGACTATGAGAGTGTGAGAGACTGTGAGAGTATGAGAGACTGTGAGAGTGTGAGAGACTGTGAGAGTGTGAGAGACTGACAGTGTGTGAGACTGTGAGAGTGTGAGGGACTGTGTGAGACTGCGAGAGAGACTGTGAGATACTGTGAGAGTGTCAGACTGTGTGAGAGTGTGAGACTGTGTGTGAGAGTGTGAGACTGTGTGTGTGAGACTGTGTGTGTGTGTGTGAGTGTGTGAGAGTGTGAGACAGTGAGAGACAGTGAGAGACTGTGTGAGACAGTGAGAGACTGTGTGAGACAGTGAGAGACAGTGAGAGACAGTGAGAGACTGTGTGAGACTGTGTGAGACTGTGTGTGAGACTGTGTGTGTGAGAGTGAGAGAGAGAGACTGTGAGAGAGAGAGACTGTGAGAGAGAGAGACTGTAAGAGAGAGAGACTGTGAGAGTGAGAGAGCGTGAGACTGTGTGAGAGAGTGAGACTGTGTGAGTGCGTGAGACTGTGTGAGAGCGTGAGACTGTGTGAGAGTGAGACTGTGTGTGCGAGACTGTGTGTGCGAGACTGTGTGTGCGAGACTGAGTGAGACAGTGTGAGAGTGAGAGAGAGAGAGACTGTGAGAGACTGAGAGTGTGTGAGAGACTGAGAGTGTGAGAGATTGAGAGTGTGAGAGACAGAGTGAGACTGTGAGTGAGACAGTGAGTGAGACTGTGAGTGAGAGACTGTGTGAGAGAGTGTGAGACTGTGAGAGTGAGAGAGTGTGAGACTGTGAGAGTGAGAGAGTGTGAGACTGTGTGTGAGAGAGTGTGAGACTGAGAGTGTGAGAGTGTGAGACTGTGAGACTGAGACTGTGAGACCGAGACTGTGAGTGAGATTGTGAGTGAGACTGTGAGAGTGAGAGAGTGTGAGACTGTGTGTGAGAGAGTGTGAGACTGTGTGTGAGAGAGTGTGAGACTGAGAGTGTGAGACTGTGAGAGTGTGAGACTGAGAGTGTGAGACTGTGAGAGTGTGAGACTGTGTGAGACTGTGTGAGACCGTGTGAGACTGAGAGTGTGAGACTGTGTGAGACTGAGAGTGTGAGACTGTGTGTGAGACTGTGTGTGAGACTGTGTGTGAGACTGTGTGTGAGACTGTGTGAGAGTGTGAGACTGTGTGAGAGTGTGAGACAGAGAGTGTGAGACAGAGAGTGTGAGACAGAGAGAGTGTGAGACTGTGTGTGAGACTGTGAGAGACTGTGAGAGAGTGTGAGACTGAGAGTGTGAGAGAGACTGTGTGTGAGAGTGAGAGAGAGAGACCGTGAGAGTGAGAGAGTGTGACACTGTGTGAGACTGTGTGAGAGTGTGAGACTGTGTGTGAGTGTGAGACTGTGTGTGAGTGTGAGACTGTGAGAGACTGTGAGAGACTGTGAGAGACTGTGTGTGAGAGTGAGACTGTGTTAGACTGTGTTAGACTGTGTGAGACTGTGCGAGACTGTGCGAGACTGTGCGTGCGAGACTGTGTGTGCGAGAGTGAGTGTGCGAGACTGAGTGAGACAGTGTGAGAGTGAGAGAGAGAGACTGAGAGTGTGAGAGACAGAGTGTGTGTGAGAGACTGAGAGTGTGTGAGACTGAGAGTGTGTGAGACTGAGAGTATGTGAGTGTGTGAGACTGAGAGTGTGAGACTGAGAGTGTAAGAGAGTGCGTGAGAGAGTGCGTGAGAGAGTGCGTGAGAGACTGTGAGAGAGTGTGAGACTGAGAGTGTGAGAGAGACTGTGAGTGAGACTGTGTGTGAGAGTGAGAGAGAGAGACTGTGTGAGAGAGTTTGAGACTGTGAGAGTGAGAGAGTGTGACACTGTGTGTGAGTGTGAGACTGAGAGAGTGTGAGAGAGAGTGTGAGACTGTGTGTGAGAGTGTGAGACTGTGTGTGAGAGAGTGTGAGACTGTGTGTGAGAGAGTGAGACTCTGAGAGTGTGAGACTGTGAGAGTGAGAGACTGTGAGAGACTGTGTGAGACTGTGTGAGACTGAGAGTGTGAGAGAGACTGTGAGACTGTGTGTGAGACTGAGAGAGTGTGAGACTGAGAGAGTGTGAGACTGTGTGTGAGACTGTGTGCGAGACTGTGTGAGACTGTGAGAGACTGTGTGAGACTGTGAGAGACTGTGAGAGACTGTGAGAGACTGTGTGAGACTGTGTGAGACTGAGAGTGTGAGAGAGACTGTGAGACTGTGTGTGAGAGTGTGAGACTGTGTGAGAGCGTGAGACTGTGTGAGAGTGTGAGACTGTGTGAGAGTGAGACAGAGAGTGTGAGACTGTGTGAAACTGTGTGTGAGACTGTGAGAGAGTGAGAGACTGTGAGAGACTGAGAAAGTGAGAGACTGAGAGAGTGAGAGACTGTGAGAGTGAGAGACTGTGAGAGTGAGAGAGTGTGAGACTGTGAGAGACTCTGTCAGTGTGAGGGACTGTGCGAGACTGTGAGAGTGTGAGACTGAGAGTGTGAGACTGAGAGTGTGAGAGACTTTGTGAGAGACTGTGTGAGAGACTGCGAGAGAGACTGCGAGAGAGACTGCGAGAGAGACTGCGAGAGTGTGAGACTGTGTGAGAGTGTGAGACTGTGAGAGACTGTGAGAGTGTGAGGGACTGTGTGAGACTGTGAGAGAGACTGTGTGAGACTGCGAGAGAGACTGTGAAAGACTGTGAGAGTGTGAGACTGAGAGTGTGAGACTGTGTGAAAGTGTGAGAGTGTGAGAGACTGTGAGACTGCGAGAGACAGTGAGAGTGTGAGAGACTGTGAGAGTGTGAGAGACTGTGAGACTGTGTGAGAGACTGTGAGACTGTGTGAGACTGTGTGAGACTGTGAGACTGAGAGTGTAAGAGACTGTGTGAGACTGCGAGAGAGACTGTGAGAGACTGCGAGAGAGACTGTGAGAGACTGTGAGAGTGTGAGAGACTGTGAGACTGTGTGAGAGACTGTGAGACTGAGAGTGTAAAAGACTGTGTGAGACTGCGAGAGAGACTGTGTGAGACTGCGAGAGAGACTGTGAGAGACTGCGAGAGAGACTGTGAGAGA
Source organism: Rhinophrynus dorsalis (assembly GCA_037306005.1). NCBI lineage: Eukaryota > Metazoa > Chordata > Amphibia > Anura > Rhinophrynidae > Rhinophrynus > Rhinophrynus dorsalis. Next base: position 149,568,237 of record CM074725.1, on the reverse strand, counting down.
CTGTGAGAGTGTGAGACTGAGAGTGTGAGACTGTGTGAAAGTGTGAGAGTGTGAGAGACTGTGAGACTGCGAGAGACTGTGAGACTGCGAGAGACTGTGAGAGTGTGAGAGACTGTGAGAGTGTGAGAGACTGTGAGACTGTGTGAGACTGTGAGACTGAGAGTGTAAGAGACTGTGTGAGACTGCGAGAGAGACTGTGAGAGACTGCGAGAGAGACTGTGAGAGACTGTGAGAGTGTGAGACTGAGAGTGTGAGACTGTGTGAAAGTGTGAGACTGTGTGAGAGTGTGAGAGACTGTGAGAGATTGTGAGAGTGTGAGACTGAGAGTGTGAGACTGTGTGAGAGTATAAGAGACTATGAGAGTGTGAGAGACTGTGAGAGTATGAGAGACTGTGAGAGTGTGAGAGACTGTGAGAGTGTGAGGCACTGTGAGAGTGTGAGGGACTGTAAGAGACTGCAAGAGAGACTGCGAGAGACTGCGAGAGAGACTGTGAGAGACTGTGAGAGTGTGAGACTGAGAGTGTGAGACTGTGTGAGAGTATAAGAGACTATGAGAGTGTGAGAGACTGTGAGAGTATGAGAGACTGTGAGAGTGTGAGAGACTGTGAGAGTGTGAGAGACTGACAGTGTGTGAGACTGTGAGAGTGTGAGGGACTGTGTGAGACTGCGAGAGAGACTGTGAGATACTGTGAGAGTGTCAGACTGTGTGAAAGTGTGAGACTGTGTGAGAGTGTGAGAGACTGTGAGACTGTGTGAAAGTGTGAGACTGTGTGAGAGTGTGTGAGAGTGTGTGAGACTGCGACTGTGAGACTGCGAGACTGTGTGAGAGACTGTGTGAGAGACTATGTGAGAGACTGTGTGAGAGACTGTGAGCGTGTGAGACAGAATGTGTGCTTTGCAATGCGTTGCTTACCCAACTGGCACTCAAAGGGTTAAGTTGAGCTAACATAGCAATATAACACACGGTGGCTCTTCAGTTGAGGCAACGTAGCAATATGCTGAGGGAACAAATAGAAAGTGGTGTTTGAGGCTTGTCCTCTGTAACATACAGAAAAGCATCTCTCTCCCTTTAAGGAGAAAGGGTGGGAAGCAGGAAGCAGGAAGTGGAGGAGTGACAGTTGAGACAGTGAGGTGACTGAAGAGATGATGAGTTAAATAAGATTTGCTATTAAGTTTATCCCTGAGTTTGTATTTTATGGGAACATTACACCCTCGTACTGAAACAGAGTGTATGGAGGGTTACAGTTATCTGTGGGAGGTGAAACAGTGTGTTTGCGGGGTCATGATCCTGAGTGAGAGTGTGAGTGGACCGGGAGAAGTTACTGATATCCTTACCTCAGGAGCGAGTGGCAGTTATATATTTTTTTTTTTGTCAGTTGGATACTGGTGGGCGGGCTGGAGGGGGCGGGCCAACTCCCTGTATGATAAACACGCCCCCATTGAATCGCCCAATGAGAGCAGTAAAGTCCCCATTCAATCACCCAATAGGAGTTGTGTCTCCTAATGAGACATAAATTATGTAATTAGACATTCTGTTCAATGCGAGTTTCTTTTCTGAGGAGACATAAATTATGTTATGTGTGTGGGGTACCATAAATTATGCAATGAGGCTTATTCTTTTATATATATAGATATATATATATATATATATATATATATAGAGAGAGAGAGAGAGAGAGAGAGAGAGAGAGAGAGAGAGAGAGTAGTAGTGTGGGACAGCATTGTCTGTCAATGGCTCACCTTTCTGCAGGACTTCTGTCTTCAGGTAACCATGTTAAAAGGGAATTAACCAGAGGAAATTTCCCCAGCAGGGAAGCTACTTGACACAAGATGTTCCCTCTTCAGGGCATAAGGTCCGCCAGAAAATCCCTGGAAGCTGCACTAGCCACTTTGGAGAGGGCAATTCACAGCCATGGTCACCCGCCTAATGGTGGTATTCCATATTTGAAGGAAAACAATAAAAAACTAAAGTTGAATGAGATGTTCTCCACCTGGTGTGCACAGCACACAGGAACAAATCAATCTAGCTTGGCTCTGGCCTGAAGGCAGCTTAAGTAGGAGGGGAGGCTCCACCCCCTGCATACATTTGAATGAGTGTTCCTGCCTATTAAAGGGGCGGATCGCCTCCCTTTGTACCAGTGACCTGTATGGACTAAGTGAAAAGGATTTAACAGGTAAGACTAAAATCCTATTTTTTTGTAAGCAATGCTTAAGCCTTTCGGTGGCAGAGGGGTACATAACTCATTGCAATGCATTGCGTACCTGTCTGGCACTCAAAAGGTTAATGTGCGGCTCAGGGATGCATGACTGTATATATAATATATATTAATGTGCACACACAAGCTTATATATAATGTATAAATAATATACAACTTAGGTGGCGCTATGTCAACGAAGCAGTGAACATAACAACTATCAGCTGCCCGACCTGAATTCCAACTCCTCGAGTTCAAACAACCACAAAAACTCAAAAATACCACTGGTCAGCACTTGAATAGTTGTGGGACTGTACTAAATAAAGAATTCAAAGGCAACAGAGGACAAGAATCATATAAATAATATGACCAAATTCAATATCACATGGGGATCTTTGCCCCTACAAATAATTAATATAATACGATAATATTTCTTTATTTTACAACGATATATAACAAATGCCACCAGTATAACATTAATTATCAAATCACAGAAAATTATAAAAAAGACACCGACCCTGCCACCTCCTGCTCAGGAGAAATGACACTGCCTGTATCATACAATAAAAATGTGCTGGGATCTGTCTCTAAGGCACCACAGACACACACAAGACTAGGATGCCACAGATATGTCCCTATTATTACTCAACACAATGTAGCCAGAGGCTAATATTGATCCAACCCCTGGTAATAAAGTGTTAATACATGTGTCATAAACATACAAATACAATAGAAAACTCCTCACTAGCACTAAAATAACTACACTAAAATGATCCCAATCTGAATAACATACCCTATATCCTATCCCTATCTAAATATCTGTATCTGAAAAAAGAAAAAATATATAAAAATAGAAAAAAGAAAAAAAAATATATGACCCAGAGTGAAGCGTGTTAAATTGAAAGGTACGATGCAGATGTAACCCCCAGTAACATTGTTCACCAGCGATATCTTAAAGGGATAGTAATACTTCGTTTTAACTTTATTTTATTTTGTAGGCATTAAAAAAACATGAAGAATGATATAAGTCTTATCTCTCAAACCTTTATGGTTTATGAGATATTCACAAGCAAAGTTCCCCTCCCCGCCCCTTTTACCTAGTGTAAGCAATCTCTTCTCAGATGTGGAATGCAGTCCATAGACTGGACAGATAACAGAAGGGGACACTCTTATTCCTATGAAAACAATGAAATCCCTACCCCCCTTGACAAGCTTTTCAGGTTTTTCCCTTATCTTAATTGAAGATTGTCCCTCTCTACAGTCTACCTGGGTACCTCCCTTTTGCTCAAGCTGAACAGTGTGACATCAGTTAAAGGGGTGGGAGGGGGATACTTTGTCATTGAATTACTCTGGAACTACAACTCTGACAGAATTGAAATAACACTCTTCAAAGTCCAAATACTATGATGATTAATTAGAGCTGCTTTTATTATGAAACATTACTATCCTTTTAAGGGTAATACTTGGTAAGAGCCAATATTAGATGTTATATAATACTTCCGCTCATATAATCAGATTTGTGATATGATATAATATATATATATATATATATATATATATCTTAAAATTTACGCTCGCCTCCTTGCATTTGGCGAGGAGAAATTGAGTTAGGGCAAGTGGAAATTGAAGCCCTGTATGAATGGCCACTTTCCCTGCAATCCCACTTTGTGTTGCAAGAGCCGGCTCGTCCATTGGGCCCAGGCTATGAATTGTCCCAGAACGTAGCCAAGTCACCCAAACAGCGCTCACTGTCTTTCAATCAGAGCTATTCGGTCAGCCAAGCCCACAGACACCACCTACAAACAGCAACAAGACACGCACCACCAGCCAATTAGAGTATTTGCACAATGGTATGGTCCTCTCCTCATTGGCTGGTGGTGCGTGTGAGACAGCTGGGATGACAGTGCTACGTACGCTGGTGCTGTAAAGCATGCCATAAAAATTAGTGTGGTTGCCGTGAGAGTACGTTTTTGGCAGCACAAACTCAAGTGATGCAGTATGAGACTGAGTCCTACCGGCGCAGACTCCCGTTATCTCTCTGAATCAGTCTTCAAGAAAAAGACAGCAGCCCGAGCAGGCATGCACTGAGCAGCCACAAGCACAGCTCCCCAGCCATCAATGTAGAATTTTACAGGCAGCTGCTTGAGGACAGAACAGTTCTGTTCCCCAGACTGCTGACCAATGAGCTGGGTCTGCTTTTCGATGACTTTAATTTCTAGGACATTTCTATATGTTTATGTAATGGGGAAAGATAATAAAAAGCATTGTAGAGAAAGAAAAAAACAAACAAAAAAAAGCTAACCCCTTAAAGGGATAGTAATGTTTCATGATAAAAGCAGCTCTAATTGATCATCATAGTATTTGGACTTTGAAGATTGTTATATCAATACTGTCAGAGTTATAGTGCAAGAGTAATTCAATGACAAAATATCCCCCTCCTGCCCCTTTTACTGATGTAACATTGTTCAGCCAGATCAGATCGGAGGTACCCAGGTAGACTGCAGAGAGGCACAATCTTCAATTAATATAAGGGAAAAAGCTGAAAAGCTTGTCAAGGAGGGCAGGGCTTTCATTGTTCTCATAGGAAGAAGATTGTCCCCTGCTGTTATCTGTCTGGTCTATGGACTGCATTCCACATCTGAGAAGAGATTGCTTACACTAGGAAAAAGGGGCGGGAGGGGAAACTTTGCTTGTGAATATCTCTCAAACCATAAAGGTTTGAGAGATGAGACTTATATCGTTCTTCATGTTTTTTTAATGCCTACAAAATAAAATAAAGATAAAACGAAGTATTACTATCCCTTTAAGTGCCAGAGGAGTACACAACGTATTGCAAAGCAATGTGTTGTGTACCCCTATGGCACTCAGGGGGTTAATGTAATGGCTTCTGATTTCCATTCTGGGCATTTTTGTGAACAGTCCAATTCGCTACTTGCGTGAGGCTTTCACGCTAGCTTAGTAGACCACACGTTTGAGACCTATTTCACGGATCAGACCTATTATATAATCATTAGGCTGGCTAACCCAGATCACTCCCTAACTGGTGATATTAACCCTTTGAGTGCCAGAGGGGTCCGCAACGCATTGCAAAGCAATGTGTTGCATACCCCTCTGGCACTCAAAGGGTGAAGATGTTTTTGCAGTCTGTTGCACATTTGTACTCTAATCTTACAAAACCTATTATGGACTTGGTATTCACATCTTACTCCTTCATCCAGACTGCTAGGTCAAGAAGAGGAGCTAGATGGACTGGCGATTTATGAAGCAATACTGTACAGCTAGTGCACATACATGTATACTGGGGCCCATGTATACAGAAAAAAAAACCTTTTATTTCTTGCCTGATAGATGTATATACTGAGATGAACCGATAAGTGAGTGCAGTAGACAATGCTCTGCACTTAACTGATGCTCTGTGTTGGTTCATCTCATTATATAATTCTGTCAGGCAAGAAATAAAAGTGCACAGCAGAGAGAATATGTGACTAAAATGATCAGGATGAGAGATCTGCTTGAGAGACATCTACAGGGGATGCAGATCGGAGTGTTCTATCTGTACAGAGCTGTCACATTGCCCTCTCTAGCATTCAGGGACTAAAAAAAGCCACATTCAAATCAATGATAATTTTCATTTGTTCCCTATGTTGCCATATCTCCAAAGTGTCCCTCTTTAGTAGATATTAGTGTCCATGCTTCCCAAGTGTTCCTCTTTATAGGAGATATTAGGGATCTATACCTCCCAAGTCTCACAACAACTCTTAACTAGAAAGGGTTAACACTCCAGGTCCCCAATATAGAAAGATCCCGCGCACCGTTTGTAAACACAGATTTGTACTCTTCCTTTATCAGTCAAATACACTCCAATCAATACACACAAAAAACATAGATAAAATGTAGCAAGGAATATCCAATACTATAATAGTCCATAGACCAAAATAAAACTCCAATTTTTCTATCCTCCAATGTAATACCTCTCAATGGGTATCAGTGCTGCTTCAACCCAGGAATCCCACTCCATAAACAAAGCATGTATCTATAGTCTAGAAGCGCACACGAACACCATCTAGAGATCCCATTCAATTGTTTTAAAATACTTGTTAGAAACACTCACCAGACCGATATCGTATTCAGGTCTCCAACTATCTCCCAGCACAAGAGCCCTTTCCCGTGTGTCCAATCTTCCACTTATTGGTCTTTATAGCTCTTTAATTATTCCTCCACGAGCGCTCTCCTGATTCAACTTCTTCTAATCCAATCCTTTGGTATCTGTTCTCTGAACCGCTAAATCCCAAAAGTGGTATTGCACTACGGGCGGTCCTTCGCTGGAAGATTCCCGTATACGATAGCCGGTCTTACTTGACAACAATAAAAACTAATTTCACCAACGCGTATCGCGGCTACACTGGCTTCGCCCTGACGAAGCGGCCAGTGTAGCCGCGATACGCGTTGGTGAAATTAGTTTTTATTGTTGTCAAGTAAGACCGGCTATCGTATACGGGAATCTTCCAGCGAAGGACCGCCCGTAGTGCAATACCACTTTTGGGATTTAGCGGTACAGAGAACAGATACCAAAGGATTGGATTAGAAGAAGTTGAATCAGGAGAGCGCTCGTGGAGGAATAATTAAAGAGCTATAAAGACCAATAAGTGGAAGATTGGACACACGGGAAAGGGCTCTTGTGCTGGGAGATAGTTGGAGACCTGAATACGATATATACCTCCCAAGTGTCCCTCTTTATAAGCGATATTAGGGATCTATACCTCCCAAGTGTCCCTCTTTATAGGAGATTTAGAAGATATTAAGGCTCCGTACCTCCCAAGTGTCCCTCTTTAGGAGATATTAGGGCTCCATACCTCCCAAGTGTCTATCTTTAGGAGATATTAGGGGTGGGGTTAAAGGCAAGCATATGGGTGTGACTAAAGGCGGGGATATGGGTGGGGCTAGGTTTGGAAAACCGTGGCGAGTAACTTTTCAGGCCTGGCTAGTAGCTCAGGACTTTAAATTTTGAGCCCTGATATAAATAAATATATATATATATATATATATATATATATATATATATACAGATATCCAAACAAACAATAAGTATAGGTAATGGCGCCTATCCAGATACGCTGAAACCCTTATGAAAAATTAAAAATGAATAAAACACTGTCGCTGCAATCCTCGTTCTGGAGGTGCACAGAATAAATAACTACAAAAAAGATAATGAGAGGAGAGCGCTAGTGAAATAATCAAAGACAATTTAATACATAAAGCCTAGGATACAAAATATCTAAATAACATTCACTTTAATAAAATAAACAATCCTAGAAGAATTTTGCTTAAATTAGTGAATTCACTAATAACAATAAAAGATGATAAAAAATGAAAAGAGAAATAAAAAGGAAAAGAAAAAAAGAAATAAAAAAAGCATTAACCCCTTGATGTGCAGCGTTCAAAAAATAGTCTCAGGTATAAAAAAATGGTACCGTAAATAAACTATTATCCAGCGGGCAGGTGCCTCATAGATGATATTCACACTTGATATACTGAATCTCTCCCGTCTTCACTGCTGTATCATTAGGGATCCATTTCCCAAGGATAAAGATCTTGCTTATTCAGCAGCAGGCAGAGGGGTACGTTTTTCAAGCACATATGTCAGTGCTCCCTGGCTGTGAGTCCAAATGGCTCAATCCCAGCAGGAGTCTGTCTCAGAGACAGTGGACAGCAGCTGATACTGCCAGGTGAGCACAATCAGGCTGATCTGTAAAACACAATCCACAGCACCTCCCGGCTATAGGAGTATAAAATTCCAAATATTCATGAGACTGTATAAAAGGCGTAATAAACTAAAAACTATATAGAAGCACAATGGGGTCAGCAAGATCTGACGCGTTTCGTATCCGTGGATACTTCTTCAGGGATATGAGTGCAATAGATTTAATGTCAGTTAAATAATATACAGATATATATATACACATACCTGCACAAACAATTCCTTCTGTAACACTATATTTATAATCTACAATAGAAGTCAGTCCCTTGCTTTATAGTACTGATGCTCACCGATAGTGCCAGTGATCATGAAACACAGCTGTTGTCTCGTGGGAATAATATTAAACTTGATGTTCCGACCAGCTCAGATGCAGTGCCCCTATTCTAAAGGAATTAGTCTTTAAGACTAATGTTCCCTCTTGAGACAATAAAGAACAACCCATCCCACATAGGGATCTGACCCAAGTAGATAATCATTATATTGTCAAGTTAAAGGAACACTTACACCTAAAAATGAAATTGGGTTATAACATTTTAATTATATTGTTCTTCCATTTAGCATCAGTAAAATGTAGTTGTTTTAAGTTAGATCCCTAAATCCCAAGCTTAAACTTTCATTTCTAATGCATGTGTAGACTAGCATATATAAACACAATGTGGTTACTTGTGTTTATACACAGCTAAAGCCATTCATTTACTAAAATTAGTACCCACTGCTCTTCTATTAATAAAGGTTGTTAAAATATCTCATTTACAATCATTGAAACATTACGACAAGATGACTATGGTCCTGGAGTCCTAGAAAAACAGAAGTGAGAACTCCCATAGAGAGTATGTTTTAAGCCTCATAAAAAATACTTTTTTCCATATACTGCATAAACTGTAGGATATTTAAGTGTGTGCTCCTTTAACCCATGTATTAATGTGCTACTTTACTGCTTTCCTCTCAATATGTAATATGATAACTGATAAGTCTTTTAATGTCTTTAGCATGTCTGGGTAGACCTTTCAGTGACTTTCCTACAGTCAAAGCCCAGTATCCTCACCAAATAGCGTGACTGTAGGGGTGTACATGCACTATCAGATCCATTTTGATGATATACATATATTCCATTATTTAAAAGAACAGTGAAGTTTTATTATGGAAAATACATATTTTATTGATTTTACTGCTGAGTAAAGGATACTCACTGCTGACAGTTGCCTTATCCCAAAATTATAACAGTAATTATAACAGACCTCTCTACCATTGAAGAGGTTAAAAGACCAATTTAAATCATTGAAAATTTGGGGAATTTTTTCTATGGTGCGCTTGATTTACCTCAGAATTACTTCACTTTTCTTTCTGATGTCTTTTTGTAGTCAATACTGGAGTACCATTGTTTGAACGTATGTTTTGTTTTAATGTTTGACTTTTAATCCTCACTTTTAAGACCGTTTCTCTAAAATTGCCTTTCGGGGCTTTAAAGGGATAGTAATGTTTCATAATAAAAGCAGCTCTAATTAATCATCATAGTATTTGGACTTTGAACAGTGTTATTTCAATTCTGTCAGAGTTGCAGTTCAAGAGTAATTCAATGACAAAGTATCCCCCTCCCTCTCCTTTTACTGATGTAACACTGCTCAGCCAGATCAGAAGGGAGGTGTCCAAGTAGGCTGCAGAGTGGGACAATCTTCAATTAAGATAAAGGAAAAACCTGAAAAACTTGTCAAGGGGGGCAGGGCCTTCATTGTTTTCATAGGAAGAAGATTGTCCTCTTCTGTAATCTGTCTAGTCTTACAACCAGGTTCCACATCTGAGAAGAGATGGCTTACACTAGCTAAAAGGGGCAAGAGGGGAAACTTTGCTTGTGAATATCTCTCAAACTATAAAGGTTTGAGAGATAAGCCTTATATAGTTCTCCATGTTTTTTAATGCCTACAAAATAAAATAAAGATAAAACAAAGTATTACTATCCCTTTAACGAGTTAGAAAACAAACAAAAAACCAAACAAACCTTTATCTAATTTTTAAGACAAAATAACATTCTGACATTATCTCTTAAGACTACTTTTTCTGTAGAATATAGGGCTCCTCATCTCTAAATTTTAATTTTTAACGTACTTTTCTAAGTCATGTCTAGGGCTAGGCAAACGCCTATGGGAATACCCACAAAAAGTGCCTTGTCCAAAGGCACTGGTAGCCATAGAATCACACATAGTTAGCCTCAGCCTTGTCCCACTGAACTGATAGCAATAAAAACAAACATACTGACACCCCCTAGCCTTGTTTCACTCCACTTGTACTCATAGATTCACACATAATGACCCCACCCCAACTCATACTTGTCTCATTGCACTGGTAGATATAGAGTTACACTCACTGACTTTTGGCTCCCAATTTTGAACCATTGCAGTGGTAGCCACAGAACCACATATATAGTGTCTGAACCCCCCACCCTGACAGTGGGATTTCGTGGCCTGGCAGAAACTAGTTCTTGTGTAAAATGTTTTGGGGGTGAGTAAAAAAAGAAACTTGTTATGGGTTTTTATGTGTGGGAATTGAAAAAAAAAGCTGTACATATGTGAGTTTTAAAAAAAATTCCTGTGAGAAAAAAAAATTACTTTTTGCTCATCTCTAGTCATGTGCCTGTGCTATACAATTTTGGGGATTGATCTGTTTAGTATAACAAAGGTATTTCCACTTTTGGGAGATGCTTCAATCAAAATGTATTACCTCTCAAACTTACATTTTAGGGTGGCACTGTTGCTACTGAAGTATGTGGGGGCTATTATAAATGATACATTTTGTTTGCAAAGTGCATTAGCAATAGTTTCACCTTAACCCACCAGAAAAGAGGTGCAACACAAAGAGAAGCAGTGCATGGCACCATTCACTCATCTGCATGGGTTTAAAATGGCATACAGTAGACATACTGTACCCCCAAAAATACAATCTGAGCTGTAATAACATTTGGATGAAGTATTGCTCAATGGGGGTTTGTAGCAAGAAACAAAATGGGGGTTTGGCATTGATAGGCACAACACTCACGTTCAATTTTTGAGAAATTAAAGTGGATCTATCACATATAGATATCTAATGCTCATTAGATAGAGCATTTAGCTAAACATTTTAATATGTTAGTCATTTTTTTAAAAAAACATTATCTGCGCAAAAATTCAAGTTTAAAAAGTTCCCAGCAGCCTACTTCCTGCTTGCAGCACTGCCTCTGCTCCTGTCCCACTACCCAGTATCCTCCAATGACGGAGGCTTTCTTTCTCTAAGCTGGAGCAATCTCATTGGCAGAGATCGATATCTAACCAATGAGTTCGCTCCAGCTTAGAGACAGACATCCTCCGTCATCGGAGGATGCTGGGTAGTGGGACGGGAGCAGCCTCTGTGCGGCAAGTGGAAATAGGCTGCTGGGCACCTTTTAAACTTGAATTTTTGCATAGATATTTTTTTTTTTTTTTTCAAAAATGACTAACATATTAATCTTTTTTGCTAAATGCTCTATCAAATGAGCATTAGATATTTATTTGTGATAGATCCACTTTAATCTCCCTTCTTCCCTGCAGAATTGTGATGCTTGGATAAATAACAATTATCTGACTTATTTACACTGGAAGCATAAGTTCTTGTTTACAAATTTTATCTGACATTCAAAATTCAGTGAACCAAACAGCTTATCATTATTTATGAAGAGTATCGTGATTGTGTGCATTTAAGTGTCTATTTTTCTCTTTCATTCTATTAACAAAACACACCAGGGGAAAACATTCACTTAACAGTGATACCTTTATATAGTGAAAACTTTACAACTCTTCTGTAATTCTGTACAGTGGTTCTCAATTTTAGTCTTAGAGGCAAAACAACAGGCCAGGTTTTCATAATAGCACAACTGGGAAATAGTAATCAGTGGATGTGATTTATTTTACCTGTGCTTTAGTAGGATATGCTTAAAGGGATAGTAATACTTCGTTTTAACTTTATTTTGTAGGCATTAAAAAAACATGAAGAATGATATAAGTCTTATCTCTCAAACCTTTATGGTTTATGAGATATTCACAAGCAAAGTTTCCCCCTCCCGCCCCTTTTACCTAGTGTAAGCAATCTCTTCTCAGATGTGGAATGCAGTCTATAGACCAGACAGATAACAGAAGGGGACACTCTTATTCCTATGAAAACAATGAAATCCCTGACCCCCTTGACAAGCTTTTCAGGTTTTTCCCTTATCTTAACTGAAGATTGTCCCTCTCTGCAGTCTACCTGGGCACCTCCCTTCTGCTGTGGCTGAACAGTGTGACATCAGTAAAAGGGGCGGGAGGGGGACACTTTGTCATTGAATTACTCTTGAACTGCAACTCTGACAGAATTGAAATAACACTCTCCAAAGTCAAAATACTATGATGATTAATTAGAGCTGCTTTTATTATGAAACATTACTATCCCTTTAAATATTGACCTGTTGATGTGCCCAGATGACTGCAGTTGAGAATCACTCTTCTGTGTAGCTGTAACATAATGGTTTGTAGGTAAAGCGCTGTACTAATGTCAATAACACTTTGCATTATCAATGGAATATAAATCTCTTACTCGTTCTTGTAGATTCCAAGAGATCACCCTGGCTCCTATATACCTTGGGCCATCAGTGTATAACAAGCACATAAAAGAATTATTAGAGTGGAACAACACACTGCAGTGCACCCTTAAAGGGTTAACCTATGTATAACATTGTGTAATCCCTGATTATTTCATACAAGTTGATTATTTAGTAATGTAAGCTGCCTTAGGTATAATGAACTTGTCTAAAGGCGTTACCTTGAAGTGGGATGCAAATCCTAACTTGTAAGGTAACAATTATTTACCGTGTCATTTTGAATTTGTCCACACTGATTTTCATTTTCGGCTTGTATGCAGAAAGAAAGATGAGGAATTAAGGAGAAAACTAACTTTACTGTAGAGGACAAATAAAAATAACCCATATTCCCATTGTTTTAAATGGGGCTTTTAACCTTGTGAATGCCACAGAGGTCTCCAATGCATTGTCAAGCAATGTGGGGACTTTTGTCTCCTACTGTGGTTGGTTGGCTCCAGAATTGCTACTTTTGCTTTATGTAGAAGGCCAATAGTTTTTTACTTTTTCTTTATTTAAAATTAAGAAGAAAATATTGTCTTAATCTCTGTTTACATGGTGGCTTTTATGGAGTAGCCTATGTTCTGCCCTGCTTTACCCTGCTGATTCTGTCCCTGGGAGGGATGATATATGGCCAGTTCACATTAATGCCATCCATTTATAATTGGCTGATGCCATTGTGGTGTTGAGTGCCAAAATCATGTGTGTGAATGATCTAGATCAGTGATTCTCATCCTGTGCCCTCAGTGGCCACTAAGAGGAGGTATCCTTTTGAAAGGCTGCGTGCAGAAGAGCTTGCGACCATTTAACTTGAAGACAATCACCAGCTGTATAACTATTAAACGCGACCATTGACTAGGTGACATGACAATCTTGCTCTGTTATGCACTGTGAGATTGTCATGTTGCTATTTTTATCCAGGCAACATGGTAAAAGAGTTAAATGAACCCTAACAGGCCAGGGTCTGAGGATTTCCTTGTTAGAGCACAGGTGAGTTAATAATTTTGAATGAGCCTCTGATCACCACACCTGTACTCAGTGAATTACTAAGTCCTGGATTGTTAGTGGCCACTAAGGGCACGGGTTGAGAACCACTGATCTAGACAGGTTCATATGATAAATTTAATTTAGAGAGTATACTATGATCTGCAAACGATATTGTCATCATTAACCCTGTGACTGCCAGAGGGGGTACTCACCGCATTGCTTTGCAATGTATTGCGTACCTCTGTGGCACTCAAAGAGTTAAAAAATATAGCGCAAAAATATTTTAGTGTGTTTATGTTAGAAATGTGAAATGTTTCTATTGTGCATTAATTTACCTCATATACATATGCAATTACAGTATTATTTTTTGTACATTTTAAAACAATGGCAACATTTTATTTGAAATCAGATCTTTAATTGATAAAAATAAAAAAGCAAAATAAAAAGGTTTTTTGTGTAAGCGGGTTATTTTATATGTGTGTTTCTGTTTCTATGCATGTGTTCTTGTGTGTACAGATGTTTATAATTGGATTTTGCAAAACCCTTTAATACTGTGCCTCACAACAGGTTACTGCATAAATTAAAGGGATTCGGTTTGGGAGGTGATATCTGTCCATGGATAGAGAACTGGTTAAAAGATGGATAGCAGAGAGTTGTTGTAAATGGAACCTTTTCAAGTTTGTCTAAAGTTGTAAGTGGGGTGAAGCAGGGTTCAATCCTGGGCCCAATGCTTTATTAATTTGTTTATTAATGATCTAGAAATTGGTATTGCAACTAATGTCTCAATTTATGCTGAATACATACACAGCTGGATGTTTTTTCTCTGCAGAAATATTTGGATAAACTGAGTGAAGGAGTGGAAAAGTGGCAGATGAGGTTTAATGTAGATAAATGTAAGGTTATGCATTTGGGCTGTAGAAACAAACATGCTACATATACACTAAGTAGGAAACTACTTGGGGAATCATCATTACAGAAAGATTTAGGAGTACTGATAAATGATAGACTTCACAGCAGTGTGCAGTGTCACTCTGCTGCTGCAAGAGCAAATAGGGTACTATCCTGCATAAAAAGAGTATAGATGTACGGGATGGAAATGTCAAGGACTCACCAATCAGACAGAAAGTTGGTTTTATTTAAGCAACAATGGCTCACCCCAAAGGAGTGGGGCACAGCTAGGCCGTATAGTGCCAGGTAGAGAGTACTAGCCTGGACAGGATGAGGATGCCAGAGGTCAGAAAAGTAAGATGCCATTGCCGGTGAATCAGCCGGTGTAGGTAGTCAGCCAAGCCAGGATCAGGATACCCGAGAGCAGTGCAGTCAGAAGTCTCAGCCAGGAAGTCAGGAGCTGGTGATGGTAGTCAGGCAAGCCAGGATCAGAATACCATAGAGCAGCACAGTCAGAAGTCTCAGCCAAGAAGTCGGGAGCCAGTGAGGGTAGTCAGCCAAGCCAGGATCAGGATACCAGAGAACAGCACAGTCAGATGTGAGCCAGGGGTCAGAAGCAGTACAGGTAGTCAGCCTGAACAAGATCAGAGCACCAGAGGAATGGAGTCAAACAACAGAGCCAGGTATCATACACATGGAGCCAGAACCAGCAGGAAACTGTACTATCTCAGACACCATGCAAGGGCGACTGCCAGTAGCCTAAAGCAGGCATATCAAGGCCTACTAATGGCCGGGCTTAAATGCAGGGCCCGTCGGAAAGTGAATAAAAGAAGGCGCACGTCACTCAGAGCCCGGACATAATGAGAGGCGCACACACGGTAAAGCTGCGCGATGCGGTCCGGCAAGGCAGAGCAAGCCGGCACGGGACAGGGTGCAACCCATCTCTGCTCTCAGGGGCTAGGGGAGCAACAATCCGAAGGCACCAGAATGCCAATTTGGAAACCCTGCGATAAGCGCACAAAAGTAAGAGTGGTAACCGTGATAGTACCCACCCCTCAATGGCCCCGCCTCCATGGAAGAGTACCGTGTTTAGCAGGAAAGCGATCATGAAAAACCCAGAGGAGTGCAGGAGCATGGACGTCAGTAGAAGAAACCCAGGATCGCTCCTCCGGACCATAACCCTCCCAGTGAATGAGGTATTGCAGCTGACCCCTGGACATACGGGAGACAATGATGCTCCTTATCTCACATTCCGACCCTGACAGGACGTGGCTGAGTAGATCTGATAGTATAAGATTGCAAACCAGGGGTTTGAGAAGAGATACATGAAACACATTGGAAATGCGCATCGTAGGTGGAAGGTCTAGGGCGTACGCAAATGGATTTACCCTTCGGATAATCTGATACGGTCTGATATAGCGGGGAGCCAATTTTTGGGCAGGTACCCGAAGGTTCAGGTTTTGGGAAGATAACCAGACCCTATCTCCAATCTTGTAGGATGGTACAGGTAATCATCTGCGGTCAGCCTTGAGCTTTTACTGTTGCCTGGATCTCTGTAAGGTTCTTTGAACCTATACCCACGTGGAATGGAGTTCCCTGCAATGCTCCTCCAGGGCAGGAATGTTCTGTGGAATGAACGAATCTGCCAACAATGCGGGTTGGAACCCATAGTTAGCCATAAATGGAGACAATTGAGAGGAAGAGTTAATCGCACAGTCGCTGGCAAACTCCACCCAGGGTAACAGGTCTGACCAATTATCGTGATGATCAGATATATAGCAATGAAGATACTGCTCCAGAGCCTGGTTAGACCGTTCTGCTGCACCATTGGACTGTGGATGGTAGGCAGATGAGAAGGAGAGATGGATGTTCATTTGGCTGCAAAAGGAATGTCAAAACCTGGAGACAAACTGACTCCCGTGATCAGAGATTTTCCTTGGGTAAACAGTGGAGTCTAAAGACCTCCCGGGCAAATATCAAGGCCAGCTCCTAAGCAGAAGGTAGTTTCTTCAGAGGAACAAAATGGGACATTTTAGAAAGTTGGTCAACAATCATGAGAATGACTCGGTTACCTTGAGAAGCTGAAAGATCGACCATAAAATCTATGGAAAGGTGTGTCCAGGGACGTTCGTATCACAGTGCCTGTGCTCCCCTTGCTATTTTCTGTTAGTCTACACTGTGCTTTGCTCCCATTGGCTATTCTGTGTTTGTCCCGCTATCACAGTGCCTGTGATTCATGTCACTCTTCCCTGTGGTTCGCTCTGATTTGTTGAGCCAGTTTGGCCCGCCCTTGGTGACCTTTTTATGCCTGGCCCAGACACCTGTCAGATGCCCTTTCGTGGTGTTTCTGAGCCAGTAGTACTGTTGCTGTGTTCCTGTGTTCTGGATTCCTGTGTACCGAATCGGCTTGTCCTGACTATTCTCCAGTGTTCCTGTTTGTGTATGATCCGGCCCGTCTGACTACCACCCTTGGATCCTGACCCGGTTTGGCTGACGTTCCTGCTTGTGTATGACCCGGCTTGTATGACTACCTCCTACGTGCTCCGACCCGGCCTGGCTGACTTCCTGCTCCGAAGATCGACTTCCAGCTTGTTTCAGTGACCTGCGTTCCAGTTGTCGCCACCGCGACATTATTATCTGCTGTTCCAGTCTTTGTGTGACTACCTTGCCTGGTGTTACCCCGATCAGTGCAGTGTATCTACCCGTGCAGAGTTGTGTGTGTGTTTCAGTACACCTCCCTCATACTGCAGAGCCTTGCTGTTCGCTGAAAGCCTCGAGTAAACGTACCTTTTAACCCTAGCGGTGCTGCCTTGGTTTCACTCTCTCTACTTCAGTACGAGCCTCATTCTCGGTGGTACTCCTGCTGAGTTGGCCGCTCACCGTCGGCAACTCTATACTCCCTTTGCAGAGTATTCACGTCTGTTGGGCCGGTTGGGCACCTAAGGCTCTTTCTCATTGTATTGCTGGGCGATATCCGTTATACAGAGTGGTGGCAGGCAAAGGCTTCAGCGCTAGCAAATCCGGTAACAACGCCCGTGGGGCTATTGGCTCTTGCACGTCAAATTCCAGTATCCGGTTAAGTTTGAGGAGGCTTAGCAGCTCTTGCATTGCAGGCCGGTTCCAGTTACGCCCGTGGGGGCTATTTTCACTTGCACTAGCAGACACAGTTCCAGTAGGTACACCCGAGGGGGCTAGTTGGATTCCTGTTCTGCTTTTTACTGAACACCTTGGTGAGGCAGTCCTGTATCCAATATATGGTGAACTCTGTCTCCAGCACAGCCTCATAACACCCAGGGCGTGCCAAACATCCGCATCTGAGACTGACTGTTATCAAGGACTTAACCCTCTGTGGTTATATCCCATTCTACTGCTGAGTATTTGTACATGTAATACGTTTGTGCATTTACACTTGTACCTATCAGTCTACACTGCTGATGTATTATCAACCGCCACTAGAGGGCGGACCTTTGCATTACCTTACTCTAAATAAATTGTGTTTTTATTTCACATACTGGTCTGAGTGTCTTTAAAACCGTTACACCCGCCCAGTATGGCCTTTATATACTGGGCTCTGGCACCCCTCCAGTGCCCTTTCGTGGTGTTCCTGTACCAGTGCTTGTTTCTGCTCAGTGATTCCCAGTGTACCGACTTGGCCTGCCTGACTACTCTGCATCTCGTCTCCTGCCTGTGTACTGACCCGGATTGCCTGACCATTCTTCTGCGCCTGCTCCTGTGTACCGACCCGGCTTGGCTGAATTTCCTGCTCCTGTGTACCGACCCGGCTTGGCTGACGTTCCTGCTTCTGTGTACCGACCCGGCTTGGCTGTGTAACGGTTTTTAGGACTCACAGACCAGTAAGTGAAAATAAAACACACTTTATTTTTAAAGTAAAATAATGCACAGGTTTGCCCTCTAGTGGCGGTATGTAATACACAGATAGGTTAAACTGAGGTATTACAATAGTAATAGCACAATAGATATACATGCAAGACAGCAAGCAATAGGGTGATATGAACCCCCAAGGGGTTAATGACTAGATAACAGTCCGTCTCAGATGTGGAGGTTTGACACACCCTGGATGTTAAAAGGCTGTGCTGGATAGACAAAGTTCATCAAGTACTGAAGACCGAACTGCCTCGCCAAGGTGTTTGGATATTAAGCAGAATAGGAATCAACTTAGCCCCCACGGGCGTAGTTACTGGAACTGCTTTGGTTTGTGCAAGTGCAATAGCCCCCACGGGCGTAACGGGAACCGGACGGCAATGCAAGAGCTAACAGCCTCCTCAGACTTTGCTGAATGCTGGAATATGAATGCAAGAGCCACTAGCCCCCTCGGGCGTAGTACCGGATAAGCTAACACTGAAGCCTTACTGCCACCACTCTGTATTATGGATATCGCCGGTAATCGACACCGGAGAGCCTTAGGCACCCAAACGGCCCAAACAATGTGACTACTCTGCAATGGAGGACTAGAGTTGCCGACAGTGAGCGGCCAACTCAGCAGCAGTATCACGGGTATCGAGGCTCGTACTGGAGGTAGAGAGAGTGAAGTCGAGGCAGTACTGCAAGAGTTAAAAAGCACGTTTACTCGAGGCTTCAGCGCTACTGGAAGGCTCTGCAATAAGAGGAAGGCACACGGATTCAAACACAGCTCTGCACAGATAGCGAGGCACAGCACTAATCGTGGGTAACACCAGGCAAGGCAGTCACACTGAAGCGGGCAACAGAGACTGATAATGTGGCGGTGGTGACAACTGGAACGCAGGTCACTGGAACAAGCTGGAAGTCAATCTTCGGAGCAGGAAGTCAGCCGGGCCAGGTCGGAGCACGTAGGAGGTAGTCATACAAGCCGGGTCATACACAAGCAGGAACGTCAGCCTAGCCAGGTCAGGATCCAAGGGTGGTACGCAGACGAGCCGGGTCATACACAAGCAGGAACACTGGAGAATAGTCAGGACAAGCCGAATCGGTACACAGGAACTCAGAATACAGGAACACAGCAACAGCACTACTGGCTCAGGAACACCACGAAAGGGCATCTGACAGATGTGATAGCCAGGTATAAAAAGGTCATCAGGAGGCGGGTCAAACCCATTCAGCAAATCAGTGTCAGCCACAACTGAGAGTGACAGGAATCACAGGCACTCTGCAGAGTGAAAGTGGTCTGTCTCCGTTACTGCTACGGCAGTGTGCCATTGGCCTTGTCTCCGTTACTGCTCCTGCAGAGCGCAAGTGGCCTAGTCTCCGTTACTGCTATGGCAGTGTGCCATTGGCCTTGTCTCCGTTACTGCTCCTGCAGAGTGCAAGTGTCTGTCTCCGTTACTGCTACGGCAGTGTGCCATTGGCCGTGCTTCTGTTACTGCTCCTGCAGAGTGCAAGTGGCCTGTCTCCGTTACTGCTACGGCAGTGTGCCATTGGCCTTGTCTCCGTTACTGCTCCTGCAGAGTGCAAGTGTCTGTCTCCGTTACTGCTACGGCAGTGTGCCATTGGCCGTGCTTCTGTTACTGCTCCTGCAGAGTGCAAGTGGCCTGTCTCCGTTACTGCTACGGCAGTGTGCCATGGGACTTGTCTCCGTTACTGCTCCGTCAGAGTGCAAGTGGCCTGGTCTCCGTTACTTCTCCGTTACTGCTACGGCAGTGTCATATGTTGCTCAATTCCTGATATTACTCTGGCAGTTCACGTTTGTTCTGCTAACCTATTTCTGGGCGTTACGTATCCTTAAGCTCTCTATATGGAGTGAGCTCCATCACAGACCTCTCTTCACATGGGACTATTTACACTCATTGAAGACCATTAACCAATGCAGTACCTTTCTCCTGGGAATTCATCATATTCTGCCTGCCCTGTATGAGTATATGCTGTTATGGATTTTTTGGTTATACTGGACCTGTGTAGGCATATGTATGTCTGTATTATTTTGCTTAAATACTACAGGACCTGTGAGGGTTATTATATTACTGTGATTTCAATAAAACTGTGTTTTATCCTAAACCACTGTGTCTGTGTGTCAAACAAACCGTTACAGTTCGCCATTGGGAAAATGTTGGAGGAGACCCACAGCAAAGGTTAGTCCAGATAATGGCTAGGATATGGCCCGGGGAAATAATAAACATGGGTACCTGTAACGGTTTTTTAGGACACTCAGACCAGTATGTGAAATAAAACACAATTTTATTAGAATAACAATAATGCAAACGATCGCCCTCTAGTGGCGGTTGAAACAGACACAGTGAAGACTGATATATTACAAGAGATAATGCACAATATAGTTGACATACAAGATCTCTATGCAGAGAATGGTGTTCTATACCCCAAAGGGTTAAGAGCATAAATCAGTCAGTCTCAGATGTGGTGGTTTGGCACGCCCTGCGTGTTAAAAGGAGGTGCTGATAGAGACAGTCCACAGTGTACTGGAAACGTAAATGCCTAGCCAAAGTGACCGAGTAGTAAGCAGAACAGAGATCCAAATAGCCCCCCGCGGGCGTACCTACAGGAAGACTGCTTCTGCGAGTGCAAGTGTGTGTAGCCCCCACGGGCGTAACGGAATCCGGCCTGCAATGCAAGAGCTGGCTATAGCCTCCTCAAACGTTAACCGGATACCAGCAATAGAAGTGCTAGAGCCAATAGCCCCCACGGGCGTATACAACGGGACCTGCCAGAGCTTGAGCCTTCCCACTACTGCCACTCTACCACAGTAGCTATCGCCCAGTAAACAACGAGAATTGAGAGCCAATGACACCCTACCGGCCCACAATAAGTGACTACACTGCAATAGGATAGATAGAGTCGCCGTCGGTAAGCGGCCAACTCAGCAGATGTAGCACCACGAAAGAGGCTCTATTCTGGGAATCGAGGTAGCGAGAGCAAGGCAGCACTGCAAGGGTTAATATGCACGTTTACACAAGGCTCTGTGAGATAACGAGGCTCTGCAAGTATAATGAGGCTCACGGAGTCACGCACAGCTCTGCAAGACAACGGTACACTGCACGGATCAATGGCAACACAAGGCAAGGCGGTCACTGGGTGGCTGGCAACAGCGGTTGAAAAATGTCGCGGCGGTGACAACGGGAACAGAGGTCACTGGAACAGGCTGGAAGTCGATCTCGGAGCAGGAAGTCAGCCGGTCCGGGTCGGAGCACGCAGGAGGTAGTCATACAAGCCGGGTCATACACGAACAGGAACTTCAGCCAGGCCGGGTCAGGATACAGAGGTGGTTCGCAGACAAGCCTGGTCAACACGATCAGGAACACTGGAGGGTAGTCAGGACAAGCCAAGTTGGTACACAAGAATCCGGAATACAGCAACAGCACTACTGGCTCAGAAACACCACGAAAGGGCATCTGACAGGTGTCTGGGCCAGGCATAAGAAGGTCACCAGGGGCGGGCCAAACTGGCTCAGCAAATCAGAGCGAGCCACAATTAAGAGTGACAGAGAATCACAGGCACTGTGATAGTACCATCTCCTCTTTGGATGTGATGGAGAACTGATGAGAAAGAGCATCTGCTCTAGTGTTTTTAGTACCGGGGAGGTAGAAGACAATATGGTTGAACCTAGACAGGAATAGCGCCCACCGGGCTTGCCGAGAAGACAAGCACTTTGCCTCAGAAAGGTAAGTCAAATTCTAATGATCTGTAAGAATAAGAATTGGAACCCTAGTTCCTTTGAGTAGATGTCTCCATTCACAGAGAGCAAGGATAATAGCCAGAAGTTCTCTGTCCCCAATGTCGTATTTGCTCTCAGCTGGGGTAATTTTTTGGAAAAAACCCACAAGGATGAACAGGCCCTCCTGGGACCAGACGCTGAGACAGGAGAGCGCCTACTCCCACCTCAGATGCACCAACCTCCAGAACAAAGGGAAGGGCAGTATTAGGGTGGGCCAAAATGGGAGCCGAAGCAAATGCAGACTTTAAAGTTGCGAAAGCTTGAATGGCCATTGGTGATCTATATTTAAGCAATCATCACTTTACTTTTTATTGAACAACACCACACATACTACATTTTCAACTTGTTCAATAATAATTACAAACTAAGTAGTTTCTTATGAATATATTAATTTTTTCTTCAATTAGTGTTACACATCACTTTCATATCACATCATTTTCACAGTTTCTATTTTTCTTCTATTTATTTCATTTTTTACTTTTCATGTGTAGAATGGTATTATTTATTTATATTCATTCAATTTATAAATTTATATTTAAATTCATATTTTAGTTCTTGTTTTTATTTTTAGTAAGTTTTTTTTCCATTATTATTATTATTATTATTATTATTATATATGTTTTGATTACTAACATTTCTTTTGTCTGGTTTTTCCAATAATGTATGTATTGGTTTCTTGTTGATTAATTTTGTGTGATTATGTGATATCATGTTTTTATTTTGTTGTTTGATCTGTGTTACGATCATGTGATTCCTAATGATGACGCTCCATAGATGTGCATTTGTAATATATCACATGTTCTCCAATGCGGAAGTCCTTCAACACGCGCATACAATGCGCAGTTGTTTTGAAACATGGATGTGAATTTGGTCTATGGTTTGTTTGTCAGATTAGGTGAGTCAACTGATTGGATAATATTACTCCAATTTCATCTGGTTAGTGTAATATTTAAATGTCTTATGCCTAACGGTTCCTTTGTATATGTCTATCATTTTATTGTCTTTGAAAAAGTGACACATTATTGTCACGATACGTGTGAGACTGAGAGATAGTGTGTGTATTTTAATGCTGTCTATTCGGGCAATCTTTTTAAATATTATTTGATTTCCCAATAAATGAAATAATTTTATATATCACCATTTTGGGGAGCCATTTTTTTTCTGGATTTCTGGAGATATCCTAGAGATACCTGATTGGAGACAGGGTATAGTCTCCAACTGAGCTTATGTCAGCATTATTTATAGCTGACCATCTGGCTTGTGAGTATCAATTTGGCATTTAATTATATTAGAAATTGTTCCTGACATACTACACTATTGGATGCCTTCTTCTTGTAGCTGTTTTATGGTGTTAGGTTTTGGAGAGAGCAGTCTTAGAGGTGCGGCCCTAAGTGCAACTGTTAAGGATAACTAATATTGAGGGCAGCTCAGAATTCCCCTTGATTGCCTTATTGCTGTCTTGCACACAAGTGTATCGATGGCATATTTGTTTGTGAGTATAACATCGGTGATTCAACACAGGGGGTGCTTTTCGTCTCTTCTTGTATCTTTTCAATGTGTAGAATCCAATACCATACGAGCCATATCGGTGATGGGTTTGACTAGAGATGAGAAATTCCTTAGAAATTTTCTATAATACTTAGCGAATCCCAGGAACCTCTGAATGGATCTGAGGCCAGTGGGACAAGGCCATTGTAGGACTGCGGATACTTTCTGTGGGTCCATGGTGAAGCCCTTATCAGAAATCACATACCCTAGAAATGTCACTTGCAATTAGTGGAATTCACACTTCTGAAGTTTACAAAATAGACCATTCTCCCTTAGCTTCTGTAATTCTCTAGTCATATCTTTAATGTTCATCTATAAGGAGGGGGAGTGAATGAGAATGCTGTGATGGTAAACAACCACACAGTTGCAAGAGGTCACTTAGAACATCATTAATAAACTCTTGGAAAACAGCAGGGGCATTGCACAACCCAAATGGCATTACAAGGTACTCGCAGTGTCCACTCCTGGTGTTAAAACCAATTTTCCACTCATGCCCCTCCTTGATTCGGACTAGGTTATATGCCTCCCTCAGATCTAGTTTGGTAAAGACCGAAGCTCCCTTGAGGCGGTCAAAAAGCTTAGTGATCAGTGGAATTGGATAGGCGTTCTTTATAGTCAAGCGATTCAGACCTCTGTAGTCAATGCATGGTCTTAACTCCCCATCCTTCTTCTTGACAAAGAAAAACCCCACCCCTGCAGGAGTGGTAGATTTGTGGATAAGTCCCCGGGACAGGGCATCAGTAACATACTCCTCCATAGTCTTATTCTCTGCAATGGACAGAGGGTAGTTGCGACCCCTATGAGGAATGGCGCCCTCCTGTAGATCAATGGTATAGTCATACGACCTATGGTGAGGTGAGGTTCCGGCTCCTACCTTATCGAAAACATGACTGTACTCCAGATATTCTTTAGGCAAGGAGGGTGAAGAGGAGAGGCCCAATAATTTGACTGGCCTGAGGAGGCAGTCAGTCGGGCATTGAGAGGACCACGACAGAATATCAAACGTACGCCAATCAAGACTAGGGTTATGCTTTTGTAACCAAGGGTAACTGAGAACCACCGGGTAGTGAGGAGACGTAATTACTTGAAATTGAATTACCTCATGGTGAAAAGCCCCTACAGCCATGGCTAAGGGAATAGTCTCATGCGTAACATGAGCCGGCAGAAGGGGCCTCCAATCAATAGCTTCAACAGCTAGAGTTACGGAGCTAAGTTGAACCGGAATCGAATGTTTTCCAATGAATGAGGTATCCACAAAATAACCAGCAGAACCGGAGTCAACAAGGGCATGTGTGACCACTGAGCATTCAGCCCAAGAAAGGATAGTAAGGAGAGGCTTCACCATATAGACACCTGGGGATGAAGAGAGTCCACCCAAGGTCTGTCCCTGACAGGACCTTAGGTGCTCAAATTTCCTGGCCGGACAGGGCAAGATCTCAGTAAATGGCCTTGTTTGCCACAATAAAGACATATCCCCTCCCTCCACCGGAAGGCCCGCTCCCCAGCTGCATGGGTTCAACCCCTGTTGAGTAAGGACCAGGAGGCGTGGGAGGTGCGGGAGGCATGGGAGGGTGAGCAAAACTCAGTGCCAATCGAATCGGAGGCCTACACAGGGTCTCCTGAAAAGAAGGCCTCTCATTGATTTTTGTGTCAATGAGGATAGTGAAAGACACTAAGTCCTCCAAATCACTGGGTAAGTATCACAGTGCCCGTGATTGCCTCCAGCGACACTGCTTGCAGGCGACATTGCATTACTTCCTGGTTGCCGCACTGAGGCACATTCACTATTCTTATTGTCCGTTGTTAATTGCCAGAGTGAGTCTCCACCTACATGCTAGGCCTTATAGGCCTCAGCCTGCCTTTACTCCTTTGCCCTTTTGTGGTGTACCTGTGCGCTATAGCTCTTGTGATTCCGATGCTCCATTTCTGTGTATGACTCCTGGCTACATTTTGACTTCAGCTCTGATTGATCCCTGAATACTGCCTTCCGTTCCGGTCTGACCTTTGGCTCCTTCTGACTACCCTCTCTGGTCTGACTCCTGGCTTTGGCTGACTACCCTCTCTGGTCTGACTCCTGGCTTTGGCTGACTACCAGCTCCATGCTGACCCCCTGCTCCATCTGACTATCCATCATTCTATACCCGTAGCCTACTGTCTCCGCTTGCACACTCCGTACTCTGTTGTTTCCTCCGGTCAAGCAGTGCTCAGACTGTGACAGTCCGTGCCACTGGCATTCCTACTGTATGTCATTCCGTTCTGTGCCATTGGGTACCCTAGAATTCCAGAGATTCTCAGTCACCGTTGCTTGTTGGGTTACCCTAGCGTTCTAGGGATTCTCAGTCACCACTGCCTGTTCCATTACACTTGCATTCTAGGGATTCTCAGTCACCGCTGCCTGTTCTGTCACCCTAGTGTTCTAGGGGTTCTCAGTCACTGCTGCCTGTTCCGTTACCCTAGCGTTCTAGGGATTCTCAGTCACCGCTGCCTGTTGATTTACCTTAGCGTTCTAGTGAGATCCGTCTCTGAGCTAAACCACCCTAGCGTACTAGGGGATTTTCCCTCTGTTCACAGGGGCTTCACAGCTGCTCCTGTACTAGTAGCTACTACCATCCTCGCTCCTAGTATATATATATTCAGTCAGAGTGGTATTTGCCTCCTTAGAGTCGGAGATCCTGTGCTGTCTCCACATCTGGTCCTGTGAGGGTTGGGGAAGCGCTTAGACACTGTCTTCACACCTGGTCCTGTGAGGGTTAGGGAAGTGCTATTCATATTTATTCTGTTCTTATTTTAATAAGATATTGATTTTACTGTATCTGTACTTGTCAGTGTCATTATTCCACCATGACAGTAAGTCCTGAGCTGCAATCTTGATAACATCCAACAACCCCTGTAAGAAGGCAGCTACCAATGCCTCATTATTCCATCCTACCTCTGCTGCCAGGGTACGAAATTCAATCGCGTACTCAGCTACGGTCCAAGTATCCTGCCGAATGGTCATAAGCTGTCTGGAAGCTGAGGCAGAACGAGCCGGAATATCAAAGATCCTTTTAAAAGAGGCCACAAAACTCAATATAATTGTGGATAATCTGCTTGTCCGTCTCCCATAGTGGATTAGCCCAAGCCAAGGCTCTGTCAATAGGAGGGAAATTAGGAACCCCACTTTGCTTCTATCATTGGGGAATGCCTAAGGAACCATCTGAAGATAGATGCCAACTTGATTCAGGAACCCTTTGCATTGAGCTGGGTTCCCCATTGGGGAAGTGAAGCCGAACTGGTCAGGCTGTGGGTAGACGTGGTCTCAGACATAGCCAGTCTAGTGGTACCCAGTTACTGGTTTGAGGGAGAGGGTGATCCAAATAGGCTGTTTAGTTTAGGAGAGTTTACATAGCCACTGCCAATTGGTCTATGTGTTGATCTTGAAGATCCATTCTAGTAAGAATGTTTTGTACTGGTGGGTTCCCTGTACTGTCTAAATTCATGGCCCTTGCCTACTGTCAAGGAGTCACCAATCAGACAGAAAGAATCAAGTAAATTGTTTTTTAAACAACAATGACTCACCCCAGAGGAGTGGGGCACAGCTAGGGAGTATAGTGCCAGGTAGAGAATACTAGCCTGTACAGGATGAGGATGCCAGAGGGCAGAGAAGTAGGATGCCACTACTGGTGAATCAGGAGCTGGTGTGGGTAGTCAGCCAGGATCAGGAGTCCAGAGAGCAGTGCAGTCAAATGTCAGCCAGGGGCCAGAACCAGTACAGGTAGTCAGCCAGAACAGGATCAGAGCACTAGAGGAATGGAGTCAAACAGCAGAGCCAGGTATCATACACACGGAGCCAGATCCAGCAGGAAACTGTACTGCCACAGAGACCACTCAAGGGCGACTGCCAGTAGCCTAATGCAGGCATATAAGAGCCTACTAATGGGCGGGCTTAAATGCAGGGCCCGTCGGAACATGAATAAAAGAAGGCACGCGTTACTCTGAGCCCTGACATAATGAGAGACACATTCACTCCACTGCTGCCCGATGTGGTCCGGCAAGGCAAAGCAAGCCGGCACGGGACCAGGCGGAACCCATCTCTGCTCTCAGGGGCTAGGTGGAGCAACAATCCAAAGGCATTGGAATGCCGATTCAGAAACCCTGCGAGAAGTGCACAAAAGTAAGAAGGGTAACCCTGACAGGAAATATAATTCCACCTCTATATAAATCCTCGGAAAGGCCTCAACTAGAATATAGAGAACAATTTTGGACATCTGTTCTTAAAAAATACATTATTGAACTGGAAAAAGTGCAGAGATGTGGAACAAAACTGATAAAGGGATTGCAGCATCTGAGTTAGGAGTTATATGATTGCCATTTACAAATGTATTCAAAGTCAATACAAATAACTCTCCAAGGAACTAGTTACTCAAAGAGTTGACCGAAGAACAAGATGTCATCCATTAAGATTAGCGGAAAGATGCTTTCAACTAAAACAAAGGCAAAGATTTTTTTTACCGTAAGGGTACTAAAGCTATGGAATTCTTTGCCTATGGATGCTGTGTTTGCCGATACTATAACGGCTTCAAAAAAGTAATGGATGCCTATCTAATACAGAACAACAGTGAGAATTATGACAGCAGATAGGATGTTTATCAAGGGAAATATGCAACTGTCATTTCGAGTCAAGAAGGAATTTTCTTATCCACTTAGGGCTTAATTGAAAATGGCTTCAATGTTTATTTTTATTGCCTACCACTGTAGCAACAATGGTGATATGGCATGGGCTGAACTTAATGGATGGATGTCTTTCTCTCAGCCTCATCAATTACTTTAGTATATTACAAATGTATCGGGCGGAGCATCCATCCTGCCACCTACAAACAGCAGGGTCTCCTGAGAAAATGGGCAGCCAAAACCAATCTTCATATAAACATATAAAAAAACCACTAAATAAAAACTAGATAATGGAAATTAGTACATCAACTCTCTTGAATATCGGAAGACATCAACAGCCCTCTGATCAATGGGGACATATCAAACTTATTCTGGCAAAAAATAATATGATATGTAGCAAATGTCTGTAAAATACAACAACCTATAACTATGTAAAATGCGTGCCACTATTGGAAATAATTACACAGAGCGTCATGACTTGTAACATGAAATGTGACTGAGAGAGACGAAAAATCCAAAATGTTTATTTGTTATTTAACTGTTGAATTTTGTTATAGCCAGGAATAATTGTAATGATGCTAGGATTATGAACCACTAGTAGATGTCTCTCTCATCCTCTGAGAATTTTTTGGACTTTAATTGGCTGGGCACCACTATATTTTTGAGGGTCTTTCTAAAAACTCACTAGGAATAGCTTGTTTGAAAAGAGCATCTCTTTCTAAAAGTGTCCAATATTTATGTAAGATGTTTCTAACCTCTTTATGTGCACAGTTATAATCAGTAATGGATGCCTTCTGAAATTGACTATTACTATACACTCCTAACCTCTTTTGCTTTGATTTCTTATATTTGAAGAGTTTATCTCTAGGGATGGGTGACATTTTTTGGCAAAAAACAAATAAAGGCATGTCAGTCATATTTGGTTGTTGAAAAACATAAAAATGCTCAAGACTGAGGCTGAGCCCTTAACTGGCCAGAATGTTGGGTGAGATCCAGATTCTTTCCATCAGAAACTTCTATCCATCTTTTTTCCAGATTCAGTGATACAGTGATCCTAAGATGTCATCATGCTCAGCAGAACACAGGACATTGTTTTACCATCTCTATGCTCCAGAAAGAAAGAAAAAGGTTTCATTGTCAAGGTCTTAAGATGTCTGAAGAGTTATTTGAACAGAATTAAGGCCCCATGCACAAATGGAAAGTGAAAAATTATGTGACAGCAGACAAATAAACATTCTTATTGTTTAACCCCTTCAGTGCCAGCTACGTGTGGGTCACAGGATTGGCCAAGTGTACCTGCACAGCCAAGCCTGTGTCCAAAATATGGCTGGAGTCTCCCCCCACCAGACCCTCCTAATATCCTTCCAGCTACTGATATCCCAGTAGCACTGGGAGATCAATGCAGATGACACAGGAGAGCAAAGTGCTCTCCTGCTTGCTCAGGTAGGAGTTGGTGGGATTGCAGAAATCCTCCCACCATCACCCATGATATGACCAGATGTTCAGGTAGGAGTGAAGCAGGAAAACAAGTTGCACTACTGGCTGGGTGATAAATAGCTGGGTCCTGATGCTACCCATAAGAATAAAAGTTAAGTTAAAAAAATAACCTTGTGTTTGCCACAGGGTTGTCCAATGCATTGCTGGCATGCAAAGGCTTAAACTTCAGTATGTGTGTTTACAAATTTTTCAATGGAAATAAAATATTGTGGTCTTGTTCTAAATAATGTATTAAATTATATAAATAGCTGTCAACGGTTTGTGAAGTAGTCTAAAAATTCTCAGTAATTCCCTCTCGCAACCTCAGCAACACCTTTGAACCAAAAAGTGTCCCTCATTGTCCATAGGAAGTGTTGGGAGGCCTGCCATCCTCATGTTCTACTGTTCACTGGGAGTCCTAGCCCCCCTCCCATACGCTATCTGACCCCCCCAGCCTGGTTTCACTGCCCACTGTCAGTCACAGATGTCTCACATATGCTGTCTGACCCCCCTCCCCCATCTTGTTCCACTAGCCACTGGTGATCACAGATCCCCATGTAGAGTTAGACCAGAAAGCCTGGTCCCACTGCCCACTGGAGGTAACATATGCCACTATTATACTACCCGGACCCCCCACCACAGCCAGGTTCTACTGGCCACTGTTAGTCACAGATCTATGCATACACTCTTTGAGACTGTCATACTTGTTCTACTAATAGTCATGGTATCCCAGATATACTGCCTGCCTCCCCAGCCTTGGTCAACTGATAGCCATACTCCTGTCACCCCCTACAGCAGGGCTCAAAATTTGCACTCTCCTCTAGCCAATGGCAGGTGAAAATTTAGCCCTGGCGAGTAGAAATTCAGCCCTGGTGGGTATGTTTTGGCTTGTAGTGGCAAGTAACTTTTCAGGTCTGGCTAGTAGCAAAGGACTTAAAATTATAAGCCCTGCCTACAGTATGTCAGACCATACAGATGGGGTTCAGTTTTCCTCAGGCTGGCAGCAGGTACTGTATACACCAAGAAATTCCATGGCATTGAAAGATTTTAGTGTCTTTGAAGTGACTGAAATGTGAAAAAGTATGTTTTTATCTATAGCACCACATTCTGTGAAGAATTGTGAACACTAGCCTAGGGGTAAAAAGACAAGTGACTTCTCATTTGATGCAGGGGAATGTTGTCTTTTACATAATGGTATACATTACTGACCTTTTCATCATGTCTGCAATGGTTAAAAACATTTTCGTGCAGGCAAGTCATTTAAAAAAAGAAAGGTGGCAGGTGTAGTTTTGTGATTTTGGCAACCCCTACAGAATGTCAACCCATAACAATGGGGCACCATTTGTCTTGGATGAACAGTAGCTAATGAATGCAGTTGGAAAAGCCATGTTTTCAAAAGAATTTAGTACATTTGAACGAGTGGATGTAAAAAAGTGCTAGTGTGTTCTTTTAGTGTCATCTCCTATAAACATTTGTGTACACCAAGGCTATGAGTTGAAAGGTAAGTGACATTACATTTGATGCAGCAGGATATCTACTTTCAGTAAATTTAAGTTTTATACAGTTGTTGAATTGTTTAGGTGTAGTTTTACCATTTAACCCAGGGCTGTCCAAGTTCAGTCCTCAAGGGCACCAGCAGGCCAGGTTTTAAGGATATCCATGATTAAGCATAGGTGACTCACCTGTGCTTAAGCAGGGACATCCTTAAATCCTGGCCTGTGGTAGCCCTTGAGGACTAAACTTAAACAGCTCTGATCTAACCAATGGAATGTGCACTTTAGTTCATAGAGTTTAAAATACCCTTTTGCACTCCTGATAATTAGGAGTCTGAGCAGGTATGCATATAGGTAAAATTATACATATTTGGTATTTTTGTACTTAGTTGATTCAGGGTTTTAAAAATAAATTAAACTTTTACAACCATCATAAATGTGTTTGCTATAGAGTGTGTGATTTTAGCTAAATAATTCATTTTTAACTTTTTTGTATTTATGACATCATAGATTGTTACACAATGCAAAGTTTACTTCACATGAAAGACCATGTAAAAGCTCAAATTGTTCCACAAAAACAATATATAGTTTTCCATGTGTAAATAGAAAGTGACCTACAGGAATCATACCTAAACAGATGGATAGCAAAAATGCTGAAAATGTGTCTTGCCTCCAGGGTCTTAGATATGGCCCAAGCCCCTGGCAGTCAAAGAGTTACATTTGGATTTTAGCCGTTAAACTCTACAGACATCTCAAACAAATTTCAATGTAGGGATTAAAAGCTATATTTTAATCAATATTTTTCCAATACGGCACAGTTGGTTTGCTCCATACCTCTTTTCTTTTGAGCATAGGGCCTTAAGTACTTCAGAAAGAATTCCGTTATTTTCTGAATGAATTCTGTCCTTCAGAAGGTCACAAAGCATTTAAAGCAACTATATCTAAATGGTTTAGGTTTATTTTTATCTTATCTAATAATTCTCAAAGGAAAGATGCACCTCTGAAGATTACAGCTCATTCAACTAGGGCAGGACTGTCCAAGTTCAGTCCTCAAGGGCCACCAACTGGCCAGGATTGAAGGATTTCCCTGATTAAGTATAGTTTCCCTGATTAAGTGGCTCATTCATAATGACTGACTCATCTGTGCTTAATCAGGGAGATCCTTAAATCCTAGCCTGCTTGTGGCCCTTGAGAACTGAACTTGGACAGCCCTGAAATAGGGCAATGGTAACTACATGGATAAATAGGACAAGTACTTCTATGGCGTAAATATGCAGGGCTCCCACAGATGTGCTGCTGGAAGACTTGAAGGAAAGAATTTGTTACATGTAAATTTCTTGTCCTTCATGTCTTCCACTACAGCACAAAGACTTCCCTCCCTTCATATTAAACTATATTTTTGCATATATTTGGTGTGGTCTGGCTTTAAACTTACACTGATGGCACTGGAGTGTGTGGCTGGGATACTTTAACCTGTTTATGCTCGTTAACATACTTGGGAGGAGGAAGAGAAAAAGGAATATTTATATGTGTATAATACATATCTGTATGAAGGACATCCACCTAGGTAAATCATTCTGATAAACAAACTGAAAGCCACAGATTGTATGTGAATGATTCACCTTTATTAACATATTCCAGTTTGTGCTCTAGAAGATAGCTGAAAGGGAACGGTGTAGGATAAGAGCTGCAAAAAGACTGGGAAGACAAACCTGAGACCTATGTCTGCACCATTATTCACATTTGTTTTCTTGAATTCATCTAATTGTTTGCAGTGTCACTGCAGGTCTGATCTTGTGATAAATTCCTGGTAGCATCATGCCTTGCTTTTGCATGGAATTTTTTCAGCCACAGAGCAATGGTGGTCATCCATTGGTTCTCCAGCAGTTGTTGTTCTAAGCTTCCATAATTATCAGTTTACCAACAGCCAACTGAAGATAATGGGTATTATTGTTCAACAGCAGCAGGAGACAGGTTGCAAATGACGGGAGTTGTAATCCTGTTGAGGGAACCACAAGTTGCCCCCCTGCTCTTGGGATGGCATTAAAGGAGTGAGATGGCAACCTCAGGATTATATCATATCCCCTTTGAATTTGCATTTCACCCATTTGGCTGTCAAGTGCTGGCCAGACTATGACTCAGACTCACAGAGCAGAAGAGAGAATGTGTAATGAAAATGTCAGTGGACCTGGGATAGGGATCCTTGCTGACAAACTGTTGAGTTGCCAATGGATGTTGAGATAAGGTTGTTAGACTGGGCACTGGTAAGGTGGAGACCAAACTGAGTAGTGTAGACTTACTGATTATTAGCAAGATTGTGGAACTGCTAAACAGTGACGAGCACTGGGATCTGGGATGGACACTAATAAGAAAGAAATCAGACAAGTTAATGTACATGAATGTAGCATGAAATCTTAAGTGCTGGAGAGAATAATGAGACTGAAGCATACAAGGCTGTCTCTGGGAAGTGATGACAATGAAGGCTAGTCAACAGTTGCATATAAGTGAGCAAGTGGTAGATGGAGCTGTACAGAAGCTAGAGTGTGATGGCAGTGTAACAACACGGATGAAAATTGGAATCGTGTTGGAATAAAAGCAAGAATTTTATAGCGGGAGGTCTACTACTGGACTGAAATGGAAGACAGGAGGAGGTTGTGGACATGTGGCAGACTGATGGTGGCTGAATGACTTAGCAGATATCATGGGCAGGCGGAAGACTAAACATTAGTATTTCAGCGGTACTCATACATGGAAATCCTTAAAACCTACACTACTAGTGGTACTTGAAGACTATGGAAAATAAATCATGTATTAAATGTTCCTGCTATATATTGCCAATACTTGCATGTTAAATGCATTATCTAGTTACCCACTTCTACAGTCGGAAAGTAATTATCATTATTACTATACTGTAAAAAATGCTTAAATACCACATCATTCTATAAAGCATATAATTCCTGTCTGTTGCCTTAATAGAAAGTTTATTGTTTGGGATAAAAACAAATTTTCATAATCATGTAATCATAATTGTGTAGTGTACCCTATAATTATAGCAATAGGATTAAAAATGCTATGAAGTGACATTTCATGGTGGGGAGTAACTTATAAATAATTAATGACTGTGGTTATATTTATATTTGTTTGAATGACTTAATTCCTTTAATAAATGATGCATAATCTAATTAGTCTTGGCAAAATGTCTATCTAAATTTGATAACAAATATGTTGGGTTGATAGCTATTGTAAGTAATGTAGGCCTGTGAACAAATGCCAAGAACCTGATCCATATTAATGAATAGACTAAGCCCTGGATTTCATCACTGGAAATATTTGCCAAATGCCTATTCTTAGCTTTGGCAGATATTTCCATCTGGTCAATTCTGCAATCACATTCTGTTGAATTAAGTTTTTTTTCTTTTCATCAAAGTCCCCTTTGGAGTGTTGAAAAACACTTTTAAAATGAGCCCATAGCGACGCTCAAGAAGACCCAGGGAAGTAGTCAATATCATCACTTTCCTTTATATGGCAGGGGAAACCTGGAGACCAATAATATGGCCAGTACCCTGTATGATCCCCCATATGCCCAAGCACCAGTCCCACACCCCCATCACCCTTGGTTAACTCCTCCAGTGCTGGATTTCAACTGAAAATGGAACGTTTAACCGCCTTTTCAAAAAACTAAAAACTAATACTCCAGACCCCAATTTTTTTTTTACTTCCTCTCTCTTAGGGAGGGAAGATGGAGGAGTCTCCTCTCAACCCCTCCCTTGGGGAATTTTTAAGATTGATATGGGCGTTTCGGACCCTATATCAATCTTTTTCACTAATTTTGACAGTGTACTAATCAGTATGGGGTCCCATTTTTATTGCGGAACAAAAAAAGGAAAAAAGAAACTACCTACGTTGGCTCTTAAATATCCAAAATATAAAGAAAAATAGGGGCCCATGGATACATTCAATATTCAGAGTAAGTCTGAAATCAAGACTCTCAAAATGAATGGATGAATATTATATTAATCTAAAATTAAGGTCTTTATTTAAAACTATTAAAATATTCTTAAAACTAACTAATACCAACGTAAACCTTATGAGACAGGGGTAAAGGAAAAAAGAAACTTGAAATGCTATATTATAAACACAGTAAATCACACCGGACCATAACAGGCTACAATTGTGTATATTGGTTCTAAGTATACGAACAGAACCCAATACGTGGGAAAGACGTAATTTGAAGTGATTGGCTAGAGTTTCTATCAATCAACACCTGGACCAAAAAATACATCCTCTAACAATTCGCTACCATTAACTCTTTCCAAAGTATGAAAAAAAGGGGGACCCATACATTCACCAATAACCTGGTATAATTATACTATATATCAGGGCTACATTATACAATGGGTGTTGATTGATAGAAACTCTAGCCAATCACTTCAAATTACATATTTCCCGTGTGTCCTGTATTTGCTCCAATTAAGACTATAGGATGAACTATATAAACTAGCGGTTTGTATTATTCAGCTTTTTGCCTCTGATGAAGCCCGATTAACGGGTGAAACGCATTAGGCGTTTATTTTCTTTTATTATTTATGGTCACCTATGAGTAATATTTAAGGCAATGGGAATGGAACTTTAGGATTTATGCTATAATTCTATTACACACTTTTGTATTACTACATCGGTGTCAGGCGGCTTAGTGATTCAATAAGCAGCTATTGACATATTGACAATGCTCATTTATATTTTGCAGCCTCGATTTGCCACAATTAGTATAATCCGTGTTATTTAGCTTGCATGCATTTTCATACAGGCCAATAAGGTACCTTTGTGTATATAATAATCTTTAGGGTTGTCAGCGTTTACTATAACATTGTTGTTAGGCGGGCTCAATGTGTCAATGAGCAGCTCAAGAGTATCCAATGTTATATGTTTATACTGTGTGGCCGCGAGTTGCTACATAGTATAAGATGCTATAAATGAATACTTGATACAAGGCAGCTATATAATAGATTACTGCTGATATAAGTGTCTTTATGAGTTGCTGATGCTTAATATACTGAGACAGTGCCGTTACATCGAACTCTATGATTTAGTGACCCGTTTTTAGAATTAACTATTTAGCGATATGTGTTAATATTAGGTGGTCGCTAGTTGCCATACTAATATAATCTGTCTCAATTCATATATAGGAACACAGGTCAGCAATAGGGACACAGATGATATACGTGATTCCTCGGGCTGCCTGTTCCTTTTGGATATATTTCCGTGTCTTCATTTTTGTCCAACCTATTGAGGGCTTGTGTTTATAGTATTTAGTTTATCTATATATTTTATAGCCGACAATTATAGGGATGATGGCTGATAAATAGGGTTGAATTTATATTATTGCAATTCCTTTAATCTCTATCATTGACCAAGTCAGGCGTACACATGTCCCATAAGGACGTATACATTGTATGGGACACATAGGGTTAAAGGGATAGTAATACTTAGTTTTAACTTTATTTTATTTTGTAGGCATTAAAAAAATATGAAGAATGATATAAGTCTTATCTCTCAAACCTTTATGGTTTAAGAGATATTCACAAAGTTTCCCCCTCCTGCCCCTTTTACCTAGTGTAAGCCATCTCTTCTCAGATGTGGAATCTGGTTGTAAGACCAGACAGATAACAGCAGGGGACAATCTTCTTACAATGAAAACAATGAAATCCCTGCCCCCCTTGACAAGCTTTTCAGGTTTTTCCCTTATCTTAATTGAAGATTGTCCCTCTCTGCAGTCTACCTGGGCACCTCTCTTCTGCGCTGGCTGAAAAGTGTTACATCAGTAAAAGGGGCAGGAGGGGGACACTTTGTCACTGAATTACTCTTGAACTACAACTCTGACAGAATTGAAATAACACTCTCCAAAGTCCAAATACTATGATGATTAATTAGAGCTGCTTTTATTATGAAACATTACTATCCCTTTAATATATTGAGATATTTTTCATCGCTTTAGTTTTTTACAGTAGTACGTTAGTGATCTAAGTTTTTACATTGGATATGATTGATATTGGGTTCTGTTCGTATACTTAGAACCCATATACACAGTAGTAGCCTGTTATGGTCCGGTGTGATTTATTGTGTTCATAATATAGCATTTCAAGTTTCTTTTTTCCCTTGCCCCTGTCTCATAGGGTTTACCTTGGTATTAGTTAGTTTTAAGAATATTTTAATAGTTTTAAATAAAGAACTTAATTTTAGATTAGTATAATATTCATCTGTTCATTTTGAGAGTATTGATTTCAGACTTACTCTGAATATTGAATGTATCCATGGGCGCCTATTTTTCTTTATATTTTGGATATTTAAGAGCCAACGTAGGTAGTTTCTTTTTCTCTTTTTTTGTTTCTCTGATTATTGCATCATACTGCCAGGCACCTTCACTCATATAGTGTTTTTTTACCTTTATATATTTCAGTGGTGGTGCTGGAGATTTTTTGTTTACTCCCATTTTGATTGCATTAATTGGCTTTCATTTTTTTTCTTATTTATTTTTATTTTTCATTTTTAAATAAATTACTATGTGATATATACATCCTATATTAATTTATTTTTTTTTAAAGAGAAGTGAATGATCTCCATATTTTTTTTTAATTCATTATTTAATTCATTATTAATTATTAATTATTTCATTATTAAGGAAATTAAAGTGCCCACCTTTTAACAAAAAAGGATTCTGGGGTCTCATCTGCGGGTAGAGAGATACATTAATAATGTTATCATCACCCCCAAAAATAATATATTGGCCTTGAATTTAATTAAGGATTTCTTAAAACAGGTTTAACACATTTAATACAGTATCTCATCTGGCCTACATTCCATTGCAGTTGATAAGTGTCATGAACTATTTTTATCTAGCAGATTTCCCTGTGATAAACCCCTTGATAAGATTTCCAGCTGCAGTAGATTTGCAATATTGTGTTGAACTTGCACCAATTCCATCTTATCATATGCACTAAGATGTCTTTACCATCATATCACTGGGAATGCACCACAAATATCTTTACAGTGGAATTCTTACCTCCCATAAATGCATCATCACCTAAATATCTGTCTCCAATAAAGCTTCAATCCATTTTTTTAAAATTTGTAATTTTATGGAGACATTAGCATTGAAAGATTTACCAGATGACATCATTGTCAGGAATGCCACGATACAGCTGAGTATGAAAAGGCTGTCGATCTCCTCTTCCTCCTATTTTGTGCCTCGTTACCTCCTCCTTCAGAGACTCACAAATCTTCATGTGACCTGGCGTGCACTTTAAATTACCATGCTTCTGCCATGCCTTCACCAAGTTTACAATGTTGCACTGTCTACTTTGACAATGGCTCATTTACATATTGAAATCTAACTTAATGAGCCATTGTTGTATTCCTGTGGGTGTGTTTATATTAATGAGGCTGTTTATCATGTGCACTAAGCTCAAATAGCTGGCTATGTTGTTGGAGTTTACAGTCCCAAATTCAGCAATTTGAGATGGTGAAATTGGGATCTTCCCATAGCATTCTATGGTGTCACAGATGACAGTTTGCAGTGTTTACTGGACAACAGAGACCCTTATCTATTTGAGTGCCAGTGGGTGTCCAATGTATTGCAATGCATCGGAAACCTTCTGGCATGCAAATGGTTAATAACAGGAGCACGGGATTGCACATCTCTCATTCCCAGTTGCGACCAGGCAGAGCTCTGCTTATCAAAGATCCCGATACTTAGAACTTGCTTCTCTCAGCAGTTGCAGAGATTTATTAAATTTGCAGTTAATAGTTTGAGAAACATAAAAATTCAGAGCTCCCCTTCTCCGGAGCCAAATGTAGTAAATTG
Source organism: Rhinophrynus dorsalis (assembly GCA_037306005.1). NCBI lineage: Eukaryota > Metazoa > Chordata > Amphibia > Anura > Rhinophrynidae > Rhinophrynus > Rhinophrynus dorsalis. Next base: position 149,529,103 of record CM074725.1, on the reverse strand, counting down.
CACCTGCTTTGGGGATGAGCAGAGTTCTCAGTCGCTGGAGCTATGATAAGCAGAGGCCTTCCTGGTCCCAGTTGGGAGAGGGTGAGTTGACGTGTGGGAGCTGCCAGTGCCGTAAGAGGATGTTCCTTCTGACCTCTTATTGACTAAACTATTTTTGTTGTTTTTGAAATTTTAACCCCATGGGCACTAGACCTCCTCAAGCCATTGATTCGAAATGTATTGAGAATGTCTCTAGTGAAGCAAAGACCTGTCTTGGCCAGAAGGAGGTGAAAGTGTGTGCATATTCTGGAGAGAGAGAGAGAGAGTGAGGGAGAGCTTGTATGTGTGTGTGTGTCTGTGTGTGTATTTGTGTATGTTTGTGTGTGGGTTAGTTATACCCTCCAGAATGTTTTGTGCTCCTGCACCATTGGTATAACATATACAATCCCTGCCCCACTTAACACATTATTCAAACACACACAAACAGCTGCTCTTACAGTTCTGTGTTTACCTGAACCAGGTGATCAACTGTTTCAAGTCCACAGGGGACTCTGCTGCTTCCAGTTTGCCTTGTGGAGTGTAGCAGAGTCTTATATTTATTTGAATCAGCTGATAAGCAGATAAATTTAGTTGATCAGCTGGTTCAGGTAAACACATAACCAGCACAGTAGCTCTTACATGTAACATGAATAGTCTGTTAAAGAGATAGTAATGTTTCACAAAAAATGCAGCTCAAATTAATCTATAGTATTTGGGCCATGGAAAGTGTTATTACTGTTAGAGTTGCAGTTCAAAAGTAATTGAATGATAAAGTATCTCCCTCCTGCCCCTTTTACCTAGTGTAAGCCACCTCCCCTTGGATGTGGAATCTGGTCTCTTGACTAGACAGGTCGCAGCAAGGGCCGATCTTCTTATTGTGAGCATAAGGAAAACCCTGCCCCCCTTAACTGTTTTTTCAGGTTTTTCCTTATGCTCACTGATGATTGTCCCTTGCTGCGATCCATCAGGACAGTGTTTCTGCTCTGAGGTGAGCAGTATTGAAATAACACTCTCCGTGGCCCAAATACTACGAAGATTAATTGAAACTGCTTTTATTATGAAACATTACTATCCCTTTAAGTGGGGCAGTGGAGAACTGGTGGTGTTCTTCATTTTCATCTGAGTGCATCCTCTCCAATTGCAAATTTTCCCTACTTCACACATTGCTAGCAATACACCAAACATATATGCCAATGATTAAAGTATGTCCACCTCCCCTAGTATAGATATTTGTTTGTGCATATGGCAAATATTCTCCATGGCAAAGTCATCACCACACATTACCAGACACAATTCACCATTGCATTGAACCTGCATCGCACAAATTGTCAAATTCAGGATACATACAATACATGGTGTAATGAAATGGCAAGATCAGGAAAAAGATTAAAGAAGAGTGCCTTTCTAGTGTACATTGAGGGATGCAGGGACCAATGAGGGGTATAGAGACCTCCCCCAAGAGGCAGGGCACTCAATTATAAAAGTCCTCCTATATTATGCCTTATATAGTGCTCCCAACAGCTATTGAGTGTCTTCATGGAGTATCAAGGCATTTTGTTTCCTGACGAAAGAATATTTTCATGCATTTACGTATTTGTTTATTTATTTATTTTGCTGACTTTATGGTATTATTCTGGACTCAGCATGAAGATTTCCCAAGATTTTGCCTAATCTTCTAGGCTATTTTTAGTTAGGTAAAACTGGAAAACAGAGAATTGCAGAATTGCAGTATTACATTATTCTTAGGCTTCAAAGCCATTTCTTTTGGTGCTCAGCCTCAGAAAGGCAGGAATACCACAAGACAATCCAAGGCAAACAATGTCATTTTCCTCCTACAATTTCCCAATGGCTTTCTAAGACATAATAAATTGCCACAATTGAGACGTTACATACCTTGGCTGTCCTTAAGATGCATTCTTATCAGGAAATGTGGGGTACTTGTATGGAATATTATACACCCACTTCATCATTTACAATATATAACTCAAAAAACAATTTTGTAGCTTCTATTCTTTATGATCCTTCAAGCCTAACCCCGCACCCATTCTTATTTTTATGTTCTTTTGACCACCTCAACTGGTTAGGTGAGTAGGCTATGCTTCATAGACTAAACGTTAACTTGAGTTTGGAGATTTCAGCCTATTTTTACCATTCTCTTCCCTCCATTCTTTTGCCTTATTTATATTCTTTTTTCTCAGAGGAGATCCTTTCCTACATCTTTGCAATTACTTATACTTCTTTATATAGTTTGATAATGACAAGATAAAACTTTGATTTTTCTCTGTTGGGAGTTTCTCAGGGCTTGGAGTTTGGAGTTCCGGCTATGTGAGAGTGTGTAGGCCTTCTTGTACTCAGAATGATTTCTCAGGTGCAACTCACATTGTTGTAACCTTATATTTACAGGTTTTGTGAATATGGTGTATGTGTCCTGCCAATATGCAATTTATTTTTGTAAGTTCAGTTCTTCTATATAAATCTGTATAACCTTCATGTAATGTTCTATTTCTGAGTCATATTATGGTGATTATACTGACTGCACTTACCTTTTTTTCAATAAAGTATTTTAAAAGGTAAAAAAAGAAAAGAAAAAAGAAAACCTTCCTCAAATTGTGTACTCACTGATGAGGCAAGACACATGTTTACAGTGAATTCAAAAGATAACTTTTCCTCTAAGGTCTCGGTGATTAAATGTATCCGACAGCTTCTGTGTCATGCACTGCTCATCCATGTTAATGTATTTTGCTGATCTATCTTTACCAGGTTTTGGTTATTAAAAACACAAACCAAAAAATAATCTTACTTGCTCAGACTACATGCATTTTTCTGCATTTTCCCAGCCTCCTCAAGAGTTATAGAGCAAAGTTGACAACTGGACTTACATTGTGTTTTGATGTAATATCAATATCATGTTTGGATGCATTCAGTATTATGTGACTTAAACTTGCTTCATTTACTTGTTCAGACCTTAGATCAGCATGACTACTCCATATTTGGCATTTTTGACATCCTCTGAAGGATAAACTTATGTATAGTTCTGACTTTTTTGCAGATCAGGTTTGATAAAGGATTGAGGGTAAGTTCTCTAAAAGTGCAAAACTCTGAAGTATCTATTCTATTCCAGAAGAAGATTGCCAAGTTCAGATGTTTCTACAAGATGTTGTTCACACTCTCTCTCCTCATAAAGTACCTCCTCCATGGGATTTGAATCTGCTACTAGAAATTTTACAATTAGACTCTTTTGAACCTTTTTTGTTTCTCAGTTTCCATCAAACAGCTTATATGCAAGGTGTTTCTCTTATGGTTATTTTCTCAGAAAGGTGAGTTTCAGAACTAGGAACTTTGTCTTACTGTTTTTCCTTGGGATAAAGTACTTTTAGATCTGTTCCTGACGTTAAACCCAAACTTGTCACTTCCATAATAATCAATAGTTGATAGTCCCCTCCTTGTGTCTTAGTTCTCAGAAACCAAAAGAGGATTGCCTTCATACTGGATGTAGTTAGGTGCCTCAGATACTATACTGTACTTATACTGTAAGCCACTGGAATTTTTAAGAAAATGGATAACCCTATTTTGTTATCCCTGAAGGCTCCAAGAAAAGCAGACTTGCTTTCAAAATTACTATTACTACATGGATTAAATGGACTATTAAACAAGCATATTTTTTAAGTCTTGTCCAGCTCCATTTTGAATCATTTGAAACATTATGTTAGAACTTCCTGGGCTCTGAAAGATCATATCTTTGCAAATCAGCTATGTAAAGTTTTTACCTGATCATTAGTTGATACAAAATTCAGCAAGGTAAACATTTTGCATCCTATGATGCTAGTTTTTTTTTGCAAAGTTTTGCAGTTCTCTACAATCTCTCCTTGTATTTTTGGGACTACTCTGGGACAACCCCATTTGTTCCTGCATCCCTCAATTGATGCTAGAGAAAAGAGGACGTTTGTATTTATCGACAAATCAGTTTGCCTTAGTCCAGTTAAAGGATGCACGTGACCCTGTCCTGAGAGAGCATTGCCTTAGTGCAGGGCACCCTGCTTCTTTTTCCTTTCTGTCCTTACGTCTCTTGGCTTTGCTATATGTAAACTAAACTAGCTAGCTGCTGGGAGGGCTATATATAGTTCAGAATGTGGGATGAGTTGCATTATTGAGTGTTCTGCCCCCCCAGGGATGTCTTAATACCCCATTGATCTGTGCATTCCTCAATTGGTAAGTAAAAATTCCCTTCAAGGCTTTTGCTGGCTGAACTTCACACTGGGTGTAGTGGAATCCAGACCTGAAATAGGCCTGGTTCTAATACACAATGAGTGGCATGTATAAAAACCATTCTATGTATATGTTTAAGAATTATCACTAAAATTTGAAATAACATCATATTTATGAAGAGATAAAGTCAAGTTTATAAATTTAGCAATATATTGGAGACATGCCTTGCATTCAAGGACCCCTGAAACTCACCACTCTCTCTTTCCTAATGTTATTAATGTCTGATGGAGCTGTAATAGTAATCTGGGTAGTATGTGGAACATATGGTAGAACTGCTCTGTGATCAGGGGCAGATTTCCCATTAGGCAAAGTAGGCAGCTGCCTAGAGTGCCGCATTCTGATGGGTGCCTCAGTTGTGTGGCCAGAACAATCCCAATGCTCTTCGTTTATGGAGGCCACTTTATTTTCAGTATATAAACAGCTTATAATATAGACAGTATACAGATATAGGAACATTTAAGCAACAGTGACCACAGTATGGTATGCTTTGAAATTTGTTATGAGAAACCCATTAGCAATGGTTTAAACAAAACATTAAATTTGAAAAAAAAGGCTTATTTAAAAAAGCTAAAAGCAATATTAAAGGATATTCAATAGGATGTAATCTTAAAAAAAATGCACAAGAATCACAAAATTTGTTTAAAATGTTCTTAGATAAATATATGCATTAATATATACAATTGGGGAATAAGTAAGGAGAAAATTAAGACCAATGTGGCTTAATAAAGAGGTTTGCAGGGAAACAAGAAATAAGACGCATGCTTTTAAAGTGTTTAAGTCAGAAGGGTTAGATGCATGATTTTAAAAAGTATAAAGAATGTAATAAAACAAGCATATAGGCTAGGTAAAATTGAAAATGAGAGAAGTATTACAAAATAGAGCAAGAAAAATCCTGAACAATTCTACAAGTAGATAACAAAAATATTAAGGTTTATATTAGTCCTCTTCAGGCGGAGACAGGTGAATTGATTGGTGAGGATAAGGCTATGGCTGACACCTTAAACACACTCTTTTCTTCTTGATTTATAAAGGACACAACAATGGCAGGCTATGGGCAAACAGACAAAACCACAGAATTTCCCCCATCATGTACATGCCTTACTGAGGTCAAAGTCAAAAATAGACTGGGAAAGGTTATGATGAATAAAGCACCTGGACCTGGTGGCACAAACAACCCAGAGTACTTAAGGTACTTAGTACCTCAACAGCAAGACCATTATACTTAATATTTATTAATTCACTTTCATCAGGCATAGTGCCCTGTGATTGGAGGAAAGCTGATGTAGTACCATTGTTCAAAAAATGGGGCAAGATCAAATCCAGGAAATGATAGACATGTAACCTTAACTTCCATAGTGGGTATGAAATTAGAATGGTTACTAACTGACAGAATTCAGAACTATGTGAAGACCAACAATGTTATTAGTGGGAGCCAACATGGTTTTATGAAGAATAGATCATGTCAAGCTAATTTACTTGTATTTTATTGAAGGCTAAGTAGTAATTTGAACAAGAGAATTGCTGTTGATGTAGTATACTTGAATTTTTCAAAAGCCTTTGATACAGGTTACTGCATAAATTAAGAGGTTTCAGTTTGGGAAGCAATATGTTTGCATGGATAGAAAACTGGTTAAATGATAGATGGCAATTATTTGTTGTAAATGGAACCTTTTCAAGTTGGTCTAAAGTTGTAAGTGGGGTGAAACAGGGTTCCGTCCTGGGGCCAATGTTCTGTTATTTGTTTACTAATTATCTAAAAGTGGGAATTGAAAGCAATGTCTCGATCTTTGCTGATGACACTAAGCAGAATAAGGAAATGCATACAGTGCTGGATGTTTTTCTCTGCATAAGGATTTAGATAAATGAGTGAATGGGGATAAAAGTGTCATTACATTTAATGTATATAAATGTAAGGCTATGCATTTGGGCTGTAGAAATAACAATGCTACATATACAGTAAATAGGAAACTACATGGGGATTCCACATTAGAGAAAGATTTGGGAGTACTGATAGACAATACACTTCTCAGCAGTGTGCAGAGTCACTAAGCTGTTGCAAGAGCAAATATGGTATTATTCTGCAAAAAAAGGGGCATAGATGCACGGGATGCAAATATAATTCTACCTTTATATAAAGCCTTATTAAGTCCTCATCTGGAATATGGAGTATTGCTTTGGGAACCAGTTCTTAACCCCTTAAGGACCATTGACGTGGCAGGACCGTCACGCTGGTCCAGCACTTAAGGACCAGTGACGGTCCTGCCACGTCACGTACTTTTACTCACCGCGCTCCTGTAGGAGCGCGGTGAGTAATACCGGGGACTGAACTTGATCACTCCAAAACCAGAGCGATCTCTTTCAGTCCCTCCATTCGGCGTGCTGCCCCACGTGATCAGTCACGTGGGACGGCACGTCAAAGTCTTCTATGTGGTCCTTAAGGGACAGCACACCCCGGGACCGCTGGTCCTTAAGGGGTTAAAATACAACATTATTGAACTGGAAAACATGCAGAGACATGCAGCACAACTGATAAAGGGAGGATCTGACTTATAAAGGGAGACTAGCCCAAATGGATTTATTTACAAAAGTCCCAATATGTATTGTTAAACTTAAGCCATCTAATTCTTATTAGGAGTAGTCCCAATGGTACTCCATTTTATTAGTTTCCTCAGTGCAGCTAAAATTAATATCTATGTTCTCTGGAAACAAATGAAAATTCACTATCGTTTCAATTGGAAGAATATGGTATCCATGATTTTGACAATGGACAGAATTACACTAGCAAAAAGTAACTCCAGAAATTCCTTTGCCTGTGTTTGGAACCCTTGGTTAGATTACTTGAAATTGCATTGATCACTCAACACATTATTCTGTTAAATACATACCTCCTATTTTTTTAATTATCACAGAGGAAACATCTAACTACTTAATTGCATAGATATTTGTATACATTCTAGCACCCGTATCTATCTTCATCTCTTCTCCGTTATCTCTTTCTTTCACCTTTCTCTGATTTATCTTTTTCATGTTTCTTCATTTTTTTCTTACCATCTTGTTCCATGACAGTATACAATATAACAATTCTGGGTATTTATTTTTTCTGTTTTCTTCACTGGCTAGTGGCTACACCAATATTTGCAGCGGTATAAGATAGACCAGTGTTTTAATCCAACATGATCAATGTAAATTTGGCTTTAGAGTTCAGATTAGCATTACAATTTCTGTAACCTCTCATTTTTGTACAGTCACTGCCTGGTAGTTGTTGACTGTTGATATTTGTTTTTCTCGTCTATCAAAAATGTTCAGTAAAATGTATTGAATAAAAAAATGAATTCAATAGTAATTTTGGGAATGTTTATTTGTCCTCTGTGGTACAAGTGGTTTGATCCATAATTAATCCATTTTTCCATTATACATGCAACCAAATATAAACAATGTTTTTCCCAAACTAAAATATGTGAAACTGAAGTTGCATGCGTGAAACACTGCAATAAAAATTAGCCAAAGGCAATAGTCATGAGTAAGTTCAAAGATCACTTTTAAATCAGTCTCACATACATTCTTCTCTGTCAAAGGGGAGGGAGGTATCCTCATGTAAAATAAACTTGTGCATCACCAATTCAAACATCTGTTTTGTTTTAATTTTTTTCCTGTTTCAAGGCTTCTGTTTTCAATGACTTTAACCTGTGATGAAGTCCATGTTTGCATAAATTACAGAATGTTCTGAAATGTGCAGGCAAAGCCTGTAGTGAGACGGAGCGAGAACACAAATTATTCGGTGTATATAGGTTTTTTTCTACATACTGTTTATGATTTTTTTTAAACAAATTTATTGATGGAAAAAAGGTTTACAATAATAGGTGAAAAAGGTAAAGTAAGGATAATCTGAAAATAAAAACATGGTATATCATCAGATAAGCAAGTAATGAAGAAATTGTCAGCAACACTATGAGTCTTAGTTGTAGATTTTCCATATCGGGTTGATGTTAGGTATAGGAAGGAGAGGAAGAGGGGACATGGAGAAAAATTGAAAGGAATAAGATCCTCAGTAAGGGAGGGGAAGTCTGAAGATGCATAATGGTAGTCTTAGAAATGCATATAGGGAATTAAGTTGTACAAAGATGCACAGAGAGAGGCAGAGGGAAAAAAGGGAAAGAAAGGGGGGAATTCATGTCGGAGGGTAGTATAGGTGAGAGGGAGAAGGCAGGACAGGACATTGTATAGGGGGAGGGTACAAGTCCAGGGTGATGTGGATGGTATCAGAAAGAATGAAAGCTGAGCTAAATATTACAAATTGAAATATAATGGAAGAGGACAATGCCCAGGGACTGAGCTGTGGGAAAAAAATTACAAGTCTGTATAATTAAAATCAAGTCAGGGCTATTGGGGAAGAGGAAGATATTAAGTTCCAAAGATACAAGTACCAAAATGATCAGCTAAGTTCAAAGGATGATAGAGAGTCCATAGAAATAGCAAAACAGTTTTTGAGGTAACCAAGAGTCAACCTTGGTGAACCATCCAGTTATGCCAGGAGGTGAACTCGAGTTCCATTTTAAGTGGATCATAGATTTGGCCAGGTTGAGGAGAGAGTAAAGTGCATGTCTTAGAATTTTGGTCGTCAGTCTTTTGTTGTGGTGATGATCATAAAGCAGGAGTCAAAGAATAGCGTTGCGGGTAAGAGAGGTCCTGAGGACTGCATCAATGTGGTGAATTACTCCATCCCAGAAGGGTACAATGTGAAGACATGACCACCACATGTGGAGCATAGTACCTGTTTCAGAGGAGCATCTCCAGCAGGTGCTTGGAATTTGGGGAAAGGCTTCTATATCAGGATAACAGAAACATAGAAACATAGAATTTGACGGCAGATAAGAACCATTCGGCCCATCTAATCTGCCCATTTTCCTACTGTAAAAACCTCAAACCTTTTTCAGGCCTTGGTCTTTTCTTACGTTAAGGAAAACCTTATGCCTATCCCATGCATGCTTAAATTCTGTCACTGTATTAACTTCTACCACTTCTGCTGGTAGGCCACTTATCTATTACCCTCTCAGTGAAGTACAACTTTCTTACATTACATCTAAACCTTTGTCCCTCTAGTTTTAGACTATGGCCTCTTGTTCTAACATTTTTACTCCTTTGATATATACTCTCATCCTGCACTTTGTTGAATCCCTTCATGTATCTGAATGTTTCAATCATATCCCCTCTCTCTCTTCTCTCATCCAAGCTATACATGTTCACACAGTAGGAAATTGGGCAGACTAGATGGGCCGAATGGTTCTTATCTGCCGTCAAATTCTATGTTTCTATCCTTTAGTCTATCCTGATATTTATTTTCCTGTAAACCAGTCACCATTTTAGTAGCCCTTCTTTGAATTTTCTCTAGAGTATCTATATCTTTCTGGAGATAGGGTCTCCAGTACTGCACACAATAGTCTAGGTGAGGTCTAACTAGAGATCTGTAGAGTGGCATGACCACTTCCCTTTTTCTGCTATTAATGCCCCTAGCTATACAACCCATTACCCTGCTTGCATTCCCCACCGCTTTGTTACATTGCCTGCCTATCTTTAAGTCATTAGAAATAATTACTCCCAAATCCCTTTCCTCGGTTGTCTCTGACAACACAGTACCCATAACAGTATAATAATAATAATAATAGTTTTAAGTTAATTTCTCTTATGGCATAACAGCGAGGACTGCAACAGTTAAGACTGAATATCAAGGTCCACTGTTTTAGTTCTAAGGAGAGTGATATGTCCTTCTCCCATTTAACAATATAATAAGGTTTGTGGGGGTTATTAGAAGAAGATCTAGGAATGAAAAGGAACAATAACGGCCTTCTCATGGGGTCAAATGATTGATACGTTTTTCAAAGGTAATATGTCCTCTGTGATGCAAACCACCGCTCTGTTCCAGTTTTACACAATGTTGAATTTGAAAGGAGTGGAGCCAGGGAAAGTTGTGTGAGCCAACAGTTGGTGAAGGGGGGGCATATAGCAGAGAGGATGTAGAGGGAGGTGAGGTAGTCCAATGTATGGTGACCTATTTTCAGTTGAGTTGAGGTAATTAGATCATTGCCAGGAGGTAAGAATGTGGCACAAAATGGGATGATCAGCAGGAATTAGATAGACTACAGCAGTGGAGGACCAGAAAAGCTGCAAGAAATCGACACCATTGAGGATATGAGATAGGTACCTGGTCCAGTAAATGGGCGAGGGGGGTGATATGATTTTTCCATATGTAAGATATGATGATGGAGTTAAGAGAAGTAAAGAAGGGCAGATGTTTATGGATAGGTAATGTATTAAGAAGATAGAGAACTCTAGGCAGAACCATCATCTTAACCACATTGATCCTGCCTGTCCACATTGTACAAACAGCATTCCATTTGGTTACATCTTCTGTTAAGAAGGAGAGCAAGGGTGAAAAGTATCAGGGACAGAAAAAAAATGGGATGATGTGTTAATGCCCAAACAGTGAATGTGGGAAGTTGACCATATGAATGTGTAGAAGGATTTCATCTTAGATATTAGAGAAGATGGCAAAGTGATATTAAGAATATCTGACTTGGTGAAATTGAATTTGGTTTGAGAGAAGTGGGATTACTCATCCAAGAGATGTAGCAAGGGGGTGGGAATAGAGGCCTCCGGGTGAGTAATGATGATATGTAGGACATCACCAGCATAGGCTGTGATCTTAAAGGATTCATCAGAAGACATGAGACCAGAGACAGAGGGATCATTCCTGACAAGGTTCAGAAATAATACTAAGGAGAGTATAAAGAGAACTGTCGACAAGGGGCACTCTTGTCTGGTGCCATTGGTGATATTGTAGGGGTCAGATAAAAAGCCATTAAACAATATTATAGCTGAAGTTGATGAGCAGAGGGTCATTATTCTGTTGATCATAAGTGGTCCCAGACATATATAGCGTAAGACCTCTTCTAGGCAAGACTAACATACTCTGTCAAAAGCCTTTTCTGAGTCAGTAGAGAAAGACTGGTGGCTGACACATATGGTGGGCTAGATTAATTAAAAAGATAACGGAGACAGTGTTATGTCAGGCTTCTCATCCTGACACAATGTTAGTGATTTCCATGCTTTATAACACTGGTGGAAATGGAGGCATAACTGGTCATTGGAGGACCCTGGTACATACATTTTTTGGCTCTAATAGAAAATATTTTCACAGAAGCATAACTAGAACCTACTATTATCTGGGATGGATGGGGTCCCCTTGGATGCTGGGTCCTGGCACAACTGTACCCTCTGTGTCCCCTGTAGTTATACCCCTGAGTGGGCAACAGGCATCCTTCACTGGTGTCTTCACTGATTCACATAAAACAGAAGATATGACTCCTCTGCTTTGTGACAAATAACCTATTTTCACTTAAAAGTGCACACATCTTCTGTTTTGCCTCAAAAAATTCACTGCATCACACAGCTAAAATTTAGTGCCTTGACTGCTTTACAGATCTCCAACACATTGCTTCTCAGTTTGGTGGAGACCTCACTAGCATCCAAGTGATTATTCTTCTTTTTTCAAACCCTTTTGAAAAGTTAAAATCAAAAATAAAAAAAATGTAAAACATAATAGAGAAATGCCCAAATTTGTTGCTACAACTCATTTTCTGCTGTTGTTAAGAATATGAAGAATTCCTGTCCTATAAAATGTGCATTAAGAGCAGCAAAGGTAGACCATTTTCTTGTGTGCCTTATAAGTGAATAGTACTAAATAGGATGCAGAGGAACGTAATGTCCTGAAACATCAACAAACTTTGCTACTTCCCTGCCCTTGGCACAGTGAGTATGAAGGATATCAGGTGTTAGGCAGCTGTTGCAGTAACATATCAGTTCCAGGCCCCATTTTGGCACAGAATAATATAAGTACATCTCCTGTAATGAGTAGGCCTTTGGAAGTTACATAGTTACATAGTGGTTTAGGTTGAAAAAAGACTTTTTCTGTCTTTGCAGACAATGTGAAAATCTTTCTATACCTGTTATCACAAAGTATACCTGATTTTCTGACCTGTGAGCCAATTTCCTGAAACCAGAACATCACAGGAAATCTATAGAATCAATTAACTAATTGAACCACAGCAGTATCACTCAAACAAACAAAACAGTAGTAGCTGCATTCCTGTTCCATTTTCCTTATGGTCAGTGGGTCTTAATGGTGAACATTGTAATTTTTTAATTTGTTACATTTATTTTCTGTAATCTTCAAGATTATTTTTGGAGAGGGAATACATTAGTTCTCATGGGGCTTATATAGTCATATTGGCAACACTCTTATTTGAGTTTAAATAATATATTTGGAAAGATTTTGAATTGTTAAGCTATTTCCCCTGGAAAAAAAAAACATTCCTTAAGCTCCTTTCACATGGATAACGTGAAAACAGTGGTGCTGCACTGGGTTTGTCACCTGGGGCAAAAGGTAACATGCTGGCCTATAGCGCTTTTCACACAAGTGACTATCTCCTCACGTGAGCACCCCAAAGTCTCAGAAATGCAGTAAACGTGCAGTAAGCTAGTATTGGAGGTTACAATCCTCATCTTGATCACAACTTCCAATGAATAGTTGCCATTTTGTGCTCCTGACAGTATTATTGGCTGCCACTCGCATGTGTCAGTCATCAGACAGGCCTACACTAATTTTCAATCAGTGGTGGAATGTAGGAGACATTTGTGTATAGTTTCATAGGAGACAGAACAGCCAAAGTGTGATGCAACAGTTCTGCATACTGTGTAAACGTTTCTTAACACATTACGAAACGTTTACACAGTTCTGCATACTGTGTAAACGTTTCTTAACACATTACTAGTGATGAGCGAGCATGCTCGGCCGAAGCTCGGTTCAGCTCGAGCATCGCTCTGCTCGGCACATGGCGGTACTCGTACGAGTACCGCATGTGCTCGCCCGCCATGTTCGGGTCTCCTCCCCGCACGTTTCGCGGCTGCTGCGCAGCCAATAAACGTGCAGGGAGGCTCTGACATCAGTGTAATGCCAGCAGCCATGTTGGCTGCTGGCATTACACTGATTGGCTGGCCAGAACCCGTGATCGGGTGCTGTATAGCACCTGACCAGCGAGTTCGGCTCAGTCTTAGCCAGGGAGAGATGAGGATAGGAAGGGAAAGTCAGTGTAGGGAGAAGAAAAGCGATTTAAAAAAAAAAAAGACCCAAAAGTCCTTTTTAGGACTACTGTGTGTGGGGGCAGCAGTTTATTTTGTTTGGGGGGGCAGAGATATAAAAAAAAAAAGTCACATATTCCGTTCACTGTGCCTAGCCGCAGATTAGCAGCACATTCTGTTTAGTGTGCAAAGTTGCAGATTAGAGCACATTCTGTTCAGTGTGCAAAGTTGCAGATTAGCAGCACATTCTTTTTAGTGTGCAAAGTTGCAGATTAGAGCACATTCTGTTTAGTGTGCAAAGTTGCGTATTAGGAGAACATTCTGTTAACTGTGCAAAGTGTAAAATATCAAAGTCACATATTCCATTCACTGTGTCTAACCGCAGATAAGAAGCACATTCTGTTTAGTGTGGAAAGTTGCGTATTAGGAGAACATTCTGTTAACTGTGCAAAGTGTAAAATATCAAAGTCACATATTCCATTCACTGTGCCTAGCCGCAGATAAGAAGCACATTCTGTTTAGTGTGGAAAGTTGCGTATTAGGAGAACATTCTGTTAACTGTGCAAAGTGTAAAATATCAAAGTCACATATTCCATTCACTGTGTCTAACCGCAGATAAGAAGCACATTCTGTTTAGTGTGCAAAGTTGCGTATTAGGAGAACATTCTGTTTACTGTGCAAAGTGTAAAATATCAAAGTCACATATTCCATTCACTGTGCCTAGCCGCAGATAAGAAGCACATTCTGTTTAGTGTGCAAAGTTGCGTATTAGGAGAACATTCTGTTAACTGTGCAAAGTGTAAAATATCAAAGTCACATATTCCATTCACTGTGCCTAGCCGCAGATAAGAAGCACATTCTGTTTAGTGTGCAAAGTTGCGTATTAGGAGAACATTCTGTTTACTGTGCAAAGTTGCAGATTTGCAGCACATATTCCGTGTAATATGAAGAAGGCGGGTAAAAAGGGACGGGGAAGTGGACGTGATCCTGATAGTTCAGGGCGCGGGTCAGGACGCGTAGAAACTGTGCCTGGTGCCAGAGCACAAGACAGAAAGACATCCACCATACCTAGCTTCATGTCTCAGTTTACAGGGCGTCGCAGGACATCACTCTCGAGGTCAGACCACTGCGAACAGGTGGTCGGTTGGATTTCAGCTGATACTGCTTCCAGTCGGTTAAGCACCACCCTGTCTTCCACCAAGTCCACTTTCACTAGCCAAGAGTCTGGTCAACATAATCCTCACCCTGATCATCCTTCCTCCCACCATAGAGGGTCTGGTCAAAGAAGTGATCCCACACTGGGATATAGTGAGGAGCTCGTCTCATCACCAATCCTTAATTTGAACCTCTCTCCAAGCACGCTTGCAGAGGAACATGACATCTTGTGCCCTGATTCACAACCTCTAGAGGGTACCCAATCACAAGAAAATGACAGAGGGGAACGGCATTTAAGGTCAAAGGAAGTGGATGATGATGATGATGAGACACAGTTGCCATTAAATCAACCACTATTACTGTCTCAAGACATTGATGAGGAGGATGATATACAGTTGTCAATGACTGAGTATGTGGTGGGATCAAGACATGAGGAGGATGATCAGAGTGAGGAAGTGGAGGAGGACTTGGTGGACGATGAGGTGACTGACCCCACCTGGGAAGGTGTAGAGCCGAGTGATGACAGCAGTCCTGAGGGTGAGCCATCTGCAGCACCGCAACAGGCTGGAAGAGGCAGTGGTGTGGCTACAGAAAGAAGGCGGACCGCACCAAACCGGCCCGCAAATGTTCCACGGAGCACCCCCTTGCATAAATCTACCTTGCCAAGGGGTAGGTGTTCCACGGTATGGCGTTTTTTTAAGGAAAGTGCGGACGACAAAAGAATTGTAGTTTGCAACCTGTGCCACACCAGAATGAGCCGAGGCATGAACACTAGAAACCTCACCACCACCAGCATGATCCGACACATGGCATCCAAGCACCGTAATAAGTGGGAGGAACGCCCGGATCGCCAATCTGTGTCTGCAGGCCACACCACTGCCTCCTCTTCCCCTGTTTTCGGTGACGGGCAATCGCCTGTCGAAGGCGCAGGCCCGCATACCTCCCGCCCTGCACCTGTACCATCTGAAGCACCATCAGCGACCACATCCACTTCCCTGTCCCAGCACAGCGTCCAAATGTCGTTACCCCAGGCATTTGAGCGCAAGCGAAAATACCCAGCCACCCACCCACAGGCCATAGCACTAACCTCACACCTTTCCAAATTACTGGCCATCGAAATGCTGCCATTTAGGCTTGTGGAGACTGAGTCCTTCCGCAGCCTGATGGCAGCAGCTGTCCCTCGGTACGCAGTCCCCAGCCGCCACTACTTTTCCCGGTGTGCCGTCCCCGCCTTACACCACCATGTGTCCCGTAACATCACCCGTGCCCTGACCAACGCAGTTACTGGGAAGGTCCACTTAACGACTGACACATGGACAAGTGCTTGTGGCCAGGGACACTACATTTCCCTCACGGCACACTGGGTGAATGTCGTGGAGGCTGGGAGCGACTCGGACCCTGGGATGGCACAGGTGCTACCCACGCCGAGGATTGCGGGCCCTACCTCCATCAGGGTTTCCGCCAGCACCTACGTTATTGGCTCCTCCTCCTCCTCCTCCATTTCCACCTCCGAATTATCTGCGCGCAGCGCCACTCACCCATCAGCCGGTAGCTGGAAGCAGTGTAGCACTGCAGTGGGGAAGCGTCAACAGGCCGTGCTGAAGCTGATCTGCCTTGGGGACAAACAGCACACGGCCTCAGAGCTGTTGCAGGGGATTAGTCACCAGACCGAGCAATGGCTCTCGCCACTCAACCTGCAACCAGGCATGGTTGTGTGTGATAATGGGCGTAACTTGGTGGCGGCTTTGGAGCTCGGCAAGCTCACACACGTACCATGCTTAGCGCATGTATTTAATTTAGTGGTTCAGCGATTTC
Organism: Rhinophrynus dorsalis; assembly: GCA_037306005.1. Taxonomy (NCBI): domain Eukaryota; kingdom Metazoa; phylum Chordata; class Amphibia; order Anura; family Rhinophrynidae; genus Rhinophrynus; species Rhinophrynus dorsalis. Next base: position 149,512,714 of record CM074725.1, on the reverse strand, counting down.
TAAAAACCTACCCCAATGTGCATGATCTCTTGACCAAGGTGCGCCGCGTGTGTGCACATTTCCGTAAGTCATCAACAGCTTCAGCCGGCCTGTTGAAGCTGCAGCAGCGCTTACAATTGCCAGCTCACCGGCTGCTGTGTGACGTGAGCACGCGCTGGAACTCCACCTTCCACATGTTGGCCCGGCTTTGTGAGCAGCAGAGGGCAGTAGTGGAGTACCAGCTGTTACACGGTCGTCGCCTCTCCGTTCAACTTCCTGTAATCAGAAGTGAGGAGTGGGAATGGATGTCAGACCTCTGTGAGGTTTTACGCAATTTTGAGGAATCGACACAGATGGTGAGCGGCGATAACGCTATTATCAGTGTAACCATCCCACTTCTGTGTCTACTGAAACGCTCGCTGCTCACAATTAAAACCGACGCTTTGCATGTGGAAGAGGTGGAAATGGGGGAGGAAGAGCTTACACAAGGTGATAGCCAGAGCACCCTCACTTCGTCTTCTCAGCGACAATTGGAGGAGGCGGAGGAGGAGGAGGAGGAGGAGGAAGACACGGTTGCCTCCGCTACAGAGGGTAGCCATGGAACTTTAGTTCCATCTCTTCAGCATGGGTGGGCAGAAGAGGAGGAAGAGGATGAGGAGATTGAGAGTCATCCTCCTGGTGAGGACAGCGAAATCTTGCCTGTTGGTACTCTGGCACACATGGCTGACTTTATGTTAGGCTGCCTTTCCCGTGACCCACGCGTTACACGCATTTTAGACAACACGGATTACTGGGTGTTCACCCTTCTGGACCCCCGCTACAAAGAGAATTTCTCATCTCTCATTCCTCCGGTGGAGAGGACAAGCAAAATGGTGCAATACCAGAAGGTTCTTGTCGAAAAATTGCTCCAAAATTTTCCATCTGACAACGCTGGCGGCAGAGTACGTGCTACCTTGGCCAACCGAGAAGGGGAGAAAAGGGGAGCACACAACAGTTCCGACAAAGGCAGGGCAACACTCTCCAAGGCGTGGGACACCTTCATGACACCCCGCCAGCACCCTCACCCTGATGCGCAGCCTAGTGTCACAAGGAGGGAAAAGTTTTGGAAGATGGTGAAGGAGTACGTAGCAGACCGTGTCAGCGTCCTCAATGATCCCTCTGTGCCTTACAACTACTGGGTGTCCAAGCTGGACACGTGGTATGAACTGGTACTGTACGCCTTGGAGGTGCTGGCCTGCCCTGCCGCTAGCGTTCTGTCTGAGCGGGTATTTAGTGCTGCTGGTGGCATCATAACAGATAAGCGTATCCGCCTTTCCACCGAAAATGCTGATAGGTTGACACTTATAAAAATGAACAAGGCCTGGATTTCCCCTGACTTCTCCACTCCACTGGAGGAAAGCCCCGGGGGAACATAAAGTCACTTTATATATGTTATTTACAATGATGGGAATACTCTGTATTCCCATTCACCCCTTCCACCCAAAAAACGGGTATATGGTTGACTCTCTTCCATATGACCAGTGATATAATTTTTATATAGGGCCAGCTCACCAGCGGGCCCAGTGATATAATTTTTATATAGGGCCAGCTCACCAGCGGGCCCTGTGATATAATTTTTATATAGGGCCAGCTCACCAGCGGGCGCAGTTTGACAATTTTTGTATAGGTCAGCTCACCAGCGGGCCTTCTCATATAATGTTTTATTGGGTCAGCTCTCTAGCGGGCCCTCTCATATAATGTTTTATAGCGTCAGCTCACTAGCGGGCCTTCGCATATAATGTTTAGGATGGTCAGCTCCGCAGCAGACCCTCACCCATAATGTTTTAGATGGTCGGCTCAGCGCACGTTTCCCTCTTAATCATGGCCCCAGTTCAGAAAAATCGAGGAAATTTTTGGGAGAATTTGTCTCTGCGCACGTTTCCCTCTTAATCATGGCCTCAGTTCAGAAAAATCGAGGAAATTTTTGGGAGAATTTGCCTCTGCGCACGTTTCCCTCTTAATCATGGCCTCAGTTCCAAAAAATCGATGAAATATTTTGCAGAATTTGCAGATGATATACAAGTAAAAATACAGCAAATACTGTTTGGTAACAATTTTTCGCCTAAAGTCGTTTTTATCTTCCTTTTTGTGTGTTTTACGGTCAGTCTGTAAAAATGGCGTACTACGGGCGAAAGATCGTTCCCAGCAGCGATGTTGGAGTCCAAGATGCATCCAGACATCCTCCCTATGCTGTCCCTGAACCATTTCTGTGGTGTTTCCATCATTTTCTACCCTTTTCCTATGGACCAGGCACCCTCTCCTCATCAGAGCAGGGGGTGCCTGGTGTAATGCTCGAGTCCTCCCATTGACTTCAATGGGGCTCGGGTGCTCGGCCGAGCACTCGAGCCTCCGGGGGTGCTCGGTCAGAGCACCCGAACACCCGAGCATTGGGGTGCTCGCTCATCACTACACATTACACAAAGTTAACATGTTATCATTTTTAAATTGTTATACAATCAGAGAAGTTTTTTTTTATCTCGGTCTTTGAAGTTGATTTTGCCTCATGATATTGATTATTTTAAATGAATCTATTTGCCCACTAGTGGAAGAAAAAGTCAGACCAGTCAGGGAAACCTAGGATGACCATACCTCACCTTTAAAAAGGAACACATAGGAAATAGGCATATTTCAGTAATGCACCAACATCAAAGCAACCCTGTAGTATGCATTTTTCATGTGTGTCCCTTTTTAAAGGTGAGGTATGGTCAGCCTAGGGAAACCATTTCTATTACTGTACAGTTTTTTTCACTAAGATCTCTTCAACTTGAAAATGAGGCTTCATAGGATAACATATGGGGAGTTATGTACTAAGGCATGATAAATATGTGAAATGGAGGTGATTACTTCCCCAGTGATATAACTTCTTCAGTCCCTATGCTATTCTACAGAGCCTATCTCTAAAGTTGGTGAAATTTTAGTGAATAGGCTCCATAGAATAACATAAGGTGATTACATTGGAGATGTCATATCCACTTTATCACTTCTTTATCACAGCTTAGGGCATAACCCCCGTGGTTATGGACAGACTTCTGTCACCTTAATACATATGTCCCTGGATTAATTATGTAGATATAAAAATATATATAACAAATAAACTACCAGAAGAAATATTAGGGGAAAAAGCCACAAATAAAAAAGCTTATTAAAAGACACGTCTCTCCTAACACCCATTGTCAGTTTTGGCACCCCCTCTAGTATCTATATATGTCCCAAAATAAGAACACATACAGGACAGTTGTTAAAACTTAAATGGAGTAATCACCTAAGTGAGTATAAAAAGTCTACACACCCCTGTTAAAATGCCAGGTTCTTGTGATGTTAAAGAATGAGACAAAGATAACTCATGTCAGAACTTTTTCCACCTTTAATGGGACTTATAACATGAACAATTCAATTGCAAAACAAACTGAAATCGTTGAGGGGGAAAATAAAAAACTCACAATTACCTGGTTGCATAGGTGTGCACACCCTTAAACTAATACTTTGTTGAAGCACCTTTTGATTTTATTACAGTAAATCAGTCTTTTTGGGTAGGATTTTATTAGCATGGCACATCTTAACATGGCAATATTTGCCCACTCTTTCTGTAGCATATGCAGGGATATAGAGTAATATTATGCCTGTTTTTTCTGCATCTAGTTAGTACATAACAGTAAACAATGTATTGAGGAACAGAATGCGCCCAAAGCAATGCTCTCCCTGTGGTGCAAGTGTCATAAGTAGGAAGATTTTCATTGTACTTAGCATAGTACATAGGCATAAGGTGCAACAAATAAAAAGATAGAACAGAGTGACAGTAGTACATCTCCCATTCACCTACAGTGTATTTCCCTGGCTATCACAAGTAAAAATAGGCCTTTCCAAATAGAGAGAAGTATACATCCAGAGAACTAAGAACTGAAGAAATTATAGGTCAAACAAGTGCACCATAGGGGACATAAACATTTCCATTGATTGAAATTGGTGTTTAAATGCTTGAATGTTAGAGGTCTCCAACTCAGTGCTTCTCAATGAGAAGTATACTAACAAAATTCTGAGGTAAAATAAAGATGAAACAAATGTTTTTGTGTTGCATATGCCTAATGCCTATTTACTAAACCACTTATGTCAAATATGTTTCTTTTTCCACCCATTACATCAACAGGACAGGAGGGCTGTGTGGGAGTGTACGGGCGTTTTGGGATAGTTTGTTATTGAATTACTAGTGTAAGCCACCTCCTCTCAGATGTGGAATCTGGTTACTTGACTGGACAGGTCGCAGCGAGGAACAGTCTTCTTACTGTGAGCATAAGGAAAACCGTGCCCCCTTGACAGGTTTTTCCTTATGCTCACTAAAGTAGGGTGACCAAACCTCACCTTTAACCGGGGACACATATGAAAAATGCATACTGCAGGGCTGTTTTGATTTCAATGCAGTCCTGAAATATGCCTATTTCCTATGTGTCCCTGGTTAAAGGTGAGGTCTGGTCTTCCTACACTGAAGATTGTCCCTCTCTGCAATCCATCCAGACAGTCTTGCTGCTCTGAGGTGAGCAATGTTACATCTGTAAAAGGGGCAGGAGTGGGATGCTTTATCATTCAATTACTCTTGAATTACAACTCTGACAGCATTGAAATAACACTCTCCATGGCCCTAATACTATGAAGATTAATAACATCTGCTGTTTTTGTGAAACTTTACTATCTCTTTAAAGTGCTAACACTTTAAAGCAATCAAATCTGGATGCCTCCCCTGTAGCATTCTAAGAGAAAAGGAAGAATTTTACTGCAATGTTCTCTGAGCCTTTCTAATACATAGCAAAAAACAATAAGCAACATTTTGTGAAACAACCTCTGTGCTCATTAAAGGGATAAAGACTGTGGAGTGTGTGTACTGGTAAGCACTACAGGGATCATATGCTCTATGATCATTCCAGACAGCTGCTCCACATTGCTAACGAGCATTTCAGGGTGGGTCTGATAATTGCCTTCATAACTTTCACTTTGCTCTGGATAGGTATTGTCTTTGTCTTTAGAAGTGGTTTGACTGATTCCGTGTGTCTTCTCAACATGACTTCTCCAACTTCTCCAATGCTGTCTAGCATTACAACTAAGTAGGAATTGACAGTCTCCCATTTGATGGTTGCTCCACTGAGGCTGATTTGTGGGTTCTCCTTGTTGAATATACTATTTCAGTTCATTTTAGCTCTTTTATAGTATACTGATACTAGTTCCACTTTCAATCTCATAAGAATATGTGCCTCTTCCAAGCCATTCAGGGCTATTGAAGGTCATTGTTTGCTGTGGCCAGGTGTCACCTAGTGGTAGACATCAATAGAGATAACTTTATACAGAAATCTGTAGATACAGTACAAATATATTAATACCTGACTTCTGTAAGAATTACATTTAGCAGGTTAGTAATTGAATTAAACATGTTAAGAACCACTTGTTACTAGGTATAAGTCCCCTTTAATAATCATGTAATAATATTGAATGTTGTCTTGTGATTCTTCACTTTGTTTTAGGTAGGGTCTGAGAACATGTAAATAGTGAAACAGTCTAGGGGAGATTTACAAATCTGCTAGCACAGCCCATTTTTTTCGCTAAGACATTTGTCATAAAATCATGCAGCTCGACATCAGGGTCTATAAAATATCAACCTTATTACCCACGTTTGCACATGCTGACATGTCCACATATACATTGCAAAGACCTTACCAGTTTAAGCACCTTAATGACCATGTTAGATTTCAGGTTTCTTGTTATGTATTTGTTATATATGGTTTCTGCCATTTTATTGTTAAGTGAACCCACGAAAACTATATATTGTTTTCTGATCACACGCAAGACTGAGCTCTCTACAAGATGACAGTGCTCCACTTGCAGTAACTCATCCTCCGGATTGGCAGCTCTCTGAACATGCAGGAGACCAGGGGGGAGATTCACTAAGCGGTGATAAAGAAGTGATAGGCGATAAAGTGATGATGACTTCCCCAGTTTATCACTTCTCCAAGTCCTGTGTTATTCTATGGAGCCTATGCACTAAGATTTATTCAACTCTGGAGATCTTACTACATAGGCTCCATAGAATAAAATAGGAACTGGAGAAATGATAAACTGGGGAAGTCATCACCACTTTATCACCTCTTAATCATTGCTTAGTGAATCTCCCCTCAGGTCTTTCAAGAGATAGCCCACTTGTCTCCTGTACACAGTTCGGAGGTTCTGACTTCACTCTAGCTGCCTTTAAAGGGCTATGCTGGTTATAAATGGCACAATGGCAAATAACCCATCCGATTTTAATGTTTATAAACTTTATAAAGGTCACTAAGAGGCTAATGTGAGCAAGTCCCAAATGCCTCCCCTATAGCATGTATAGGAAAATTGAGTAATGTTATGCTAGTTTCCTCTGTGCAATGTTAATACATGGCATTAAAGGTGCTGATGCAGGAACACCATGAAACACCCATACACTGCCCTCCCCTTGGTGCAAGCAGCATAAATTGAATACATTTTTACATAGGAAGCTTAGTACATAGGTGATAAGCAGATGCGGCACCAATAAATTGATTTCAGATCTTATTTAAGCATTGAATCATATACTAGTGAATCCTTTCTTTGGACCCATAAAATATAATTTTCATCAAAGTACTCCAAATTACATATTTGATCCAGAGGTGTTGGAACCCCCACAAATCTGGGGGGATAGCATTTTTACTGTCCTGGTATATTCTTATTTAGTAAATTGGGAATTGTTTATAACGTTACATTTTAAGTGTGTCTGTGTCTCTTTGCCCCCCAACAGCCCCCCTCTGTGTCTCTTTGCCCCCAACAGCCCCCCTGTGTGTCACTTTGCCCCCCCAGCCCCCCTGTGGATCACTTTGCACCCCCCCAGGTCCCCCGTGTGTCTCTTTACCCCCCAGCCCCCCTGTGTGTCACTTTGCCCCCCCAGACCCTCTGTACCTTCCTTGTAGCATGGCCAAGTAGACCACTGTAGAGTAGCCTCTGATCCTTTAGATTGTAAGCTTTCAGGCAGGGACCTCGCACCCAATGTTTCACTCTACAAAGCACCTATAACCCTGTATTGTTTAAACCCTGAAATTGTAAAGTGCTGCGTACACTTGTGGCGCTATATAAATAAACATATTCATTCATTCATTCCTCTACCCGGTCTGACAGGAAGCTGCTTATTGCGCTCGGCAAGCAGCTTCTTCCTGTCAGACAGGGGTAGAGCATACAGAAGCTTCTCTACCCACGGTCCACTCTGCTCGGCCAAGCATGCTACAAGGAGGTGACCGGCAGGAGGGAGCGCTGTTTAGTGCGCTCCCCTCCTGCCGGTCACCCAGAGCCTGCACCCCCTGGGCCAGTGCACCTAGCGCCTTGAGGGATTTCTACATTGTTTGTCCCTCACATGACTTCCTTGGGGGGGATGTATCCCCTCCATCCCCCCGGTTCCTATGCCCCTGATTTGATCACACTGGAGGAAGTTTTCCACTTCTGTTAAATAAGGATTTTTACAAAAATAAAAAGAAATCCTGGGAGTCATCCAACTGAAACCAGGGAGGTGCCAAAGACAAGGAAAATCCTGCATCTGGGAAAAGATGATTTTCTCTCTGAGATATTGTCACGCCCTTATTGAGTGGGCAACAAACATTGCTACATACATTTCAGAAAGCAACGCTTTTCCAAGCAGCTTTTCCAAAGAAGTCCTCTTATTAATGATCCATTTCAGATTGCCCAGGGGAGATTGTCTGGACTAGTTTGACTGGTTGTGCTGCTTTAGTAACAGGGAGCTTGGTGCATTCGGCACTGGAGTAGTCTCTCTCTGTTTTATATAGAGGTGTAGCTGCTTTCCAAATAAATGTACATATTTATTCTCTACATCCGCAATACTCTTGAAATAGACATACAGTAAAAAGATATATTGGTTTAGGTAGAAAAATAATTTTGTATACATTATTACTTCCTTTACAGTAGATATTGTATAACTATATCTGTAAATCTTATTTTAAAATATGAAAATTAAAAGGATATTAACCCTATAAGGACCCGACAGAAAGTAACAAATTGAGAAACAATGGACTGCACAACTGTATGGGTCTTAAAGGGATAATATTATCTAACTTATCTAGGTTTATAAATCCCAAATTATTGATAGAGTCACATATTTAATAAAAAATAAAATTATGGCTAATTAAATTGTTCTTTGATTTATAATTGAAATACCTTTTGTATTTACTGGTATGTATGCATGCATGACTAAACATAATTACTTAATTTCCATATAATTTAAAAATTGCATTTCATTTTGCAATTTAAAATATGCGCCCTTGAGCAATAGAGGAGTATGCAACACTCTTACTTGGTATTCAAAGGTTTAAAGTTTGTAATTCATGGGGGATCAGAGCACTGGACTTAAAGTGGACCTAAAGTGGACGACCTCTTCGGCAGGCATCAGCGATATAGATCTTGCAAGAGACATTCTATGCACCTACGCCGCCAGTCCCCAGGGCCGGCCCAAGACATTGTACTGCCTGGGTCCAAGGATGAAAAGCTGCCCCCCACCACCACCAAAAACCATGCCAACCAAAACACACCCACATCCATTATGTTATCACACATTCATTTCTAAGGGTCTTTTAACCCTTTGAGTGCATACCCTTCTTGCACTCAAAGGATTAATGGATTGACATCCAGATTGTAGCACTCTACTTTCCTTTTAAATGTAAAGTCCACTGGGTTCAGGCTTTCAGGTTCTAGAGGAGCAGACAGGGTATTAGGGGTGTCTATCTGTCTCCCATCAGACAGCAAGCATCTCTCTCAAGCTTGGCATCACCTAGCGGGTGGATAATGCACCAAAGAGACAAGCGGCAAACGCTCCCACCCCACATATCATTTGCCCTCCCCATCAGCCAGGCACCTGCATCATCCCCTTGAGAGGCCCTGTGTAAGGGGTTGAGAAGCCTCCCAGTTTCCTTGTTCAGCTACCTCCCACTCCACTGTATTTCTTTACCCTCTACCCGTTACCATCCTCCAGCTCATCAGATGCAGCGCTGCCTCTCAGGAACTCTGTGGTGTGGGCATTTTAGCCAAAGATGAGTTGAGCTGGACCTCTATGTCTGCCTGCTTCCAAGAGAATGGGTACAGGTCACTTGAAGTGCTTTCAGCTGGTGGGTGTGAAGGAGCACACATTGTGGGGTTACTTAGTGTAGGAAACCCAGAGGAAGATGCAGTATCTGCAATACTAGTTCAATCAACACTCAATGAACAATGCTTTGTGTGCTGCAGCGATGTCACCGACGGTAGCCGGCACAAGCTTTATTTGACTTCCTCACCATGGTGTTTGTCGGGGCGCTCCACTGCTCTGCTTGCAGTGACATTTCATCACCGCTCCTCTCAGTGACCTGTGCAACAGCGCCGCCCTTCATACGCTGTTGGCAGCCAATGAGAGAGGAGTATCCTGGCAAACTCTCCTCTCTCATTGGCTGTGCGGCATTACCATTGTAGAGTGGTCATAACATTCGGGGCTGCCCGCAACTACACTTAGGGTTTCAGCCCCCTTAGCCCTCCCCTAGTGATGCCCCTATCTCTCTCCATTTTTTCTTCCTTTTGCTGTTTTTTCAGTGTTTACCTTGTGCACCCAAATGAACATGCCTTGGGGTGGCAAATTCCCGCCCCGTTAAAGTGCCACCTGGGTCCCATGGACCCACCGGGACCCATGTAAGGGCTCGCTCTGCCAGTCCCTTACAGTACATTAAGATACCAAGAAACGCCACTCACCAATCCTGGAGGTGAACGGGACAGACAGCGCAGACTCACAAATGACTTTTCTCCAAGATGTCTGCTTTGGAGCCCACTGATGTCTGCAGAAGATGTTGTTTTTCTCAATAATGCAGGACTTATCCAGCATAATAAAAGTACATATATATATATATATATATATATATATATATATATATATATATATATGTATATATTGTACAGCGCTGTGGAATTAGTGGGCGATATTTAAATAAAGAATAATAATATATACACACATATATAAATATATATATATATATATTATTTTTATTATTCTTTATTGAAATAGCGCCCACTAATTCCACAGCTCTGTACAATCTATATATATATAAAAGAATAAGCCTCATTGCATAATTTATGGTACCCCACACACAGAACATAATTTATGTCTCCTCAGAAAAGAAACTCGCATTGAACAGAATGTCTAATTACATAATTTATGTCTCATTAGGAGACACATCTCCTATTGGGTGATTGAATGGGGACTTTACTGCTGTCATTGGGTGATTCAATGGGGGCGTGTTTATCATACAGGGAGTTGGCCCGCCCCCTCCAGCCCGCCCACCAGTATCCAACTGACAATATATATAACTGCCACTCGCTCCTGAGGTAAGGATATCAGTAACTTCTCCCGGTCCACTCACACTCTCACTCAGGATCATGACCCCACAAACACACTGTTTCACCTCCCACAGATAACTGTAACCCTCCATACACTCTGTTTCAGTACGAGGGTGTAATGTTCCCAAAAAATACAAACTCAGGGATAAACTTAATAGCAACTCTTATTTAACTCATCATCTCTTCAGTCACCTCACTGTCTCAACTGTCACTCCTCCACTTCCTGCTTCCTGATTCCCACCCTTTCTCCTTAAAGGGAGAGAGATGCTTTGCTGTATGTTACAGAGGGCAAGCCTCAAACACCACTTTCTATTTGATCCCTCAGCATATTGCTACATTGCCTCAACTGAAGAGCCACCGTGTGTTATATTGCTATGTTAGCTCAACTTAACCCTTTGAGTGCCGGAGGGGTAAGTAACGCATTGCAAAGCACACATTCTGTTTCACACTCTCACAGTCTCTCACACAGTCTCGCAGCCTCACACTCTCAGTCTCTCACACTCTCACAGTCTCACACACTCTCAGTCTCACAGTATCTCACACACTCTCACACTCTCACACAGTCTCACACTTTCACACAGTCTCACACTCTCACAGTCTCTCACAGTCTCTCTTGCAGTCTCACACAGTCCCTCACACTCTCATACACTCTCACAGTCTCATACACTCTCACAGTCTCATACACTTTCAGTCTCATACACTCTCAGTCTCAGTCTCTCACACTCTCACAGTCTCTCACACAGTCTCGCAGTCTCACACTCTCAGTCTCTCACACTCTCACAGTCTCACACACTCTCAGTCTCACAGTCTCTCACACACTCTCACACTCTCACACAGTCTCACACTTTCACACAGTCTCACACTCTCACAGTCTCTCACAGTCTCTCTCGCAGTCTCACACAGTCCCTCACACTCTCACAGTCTCATACACTCTCACAGTCTCATACACTCTCAGTCTAATACACTCTCAGTCTCATACACTCTCAGTCTCAGTCTCTCACACTCTCACAGTCTCTCACACTCTTACAGTCTCTCACATTCTCACACTTTCACACAGTCTCACACTCTCAGTCTCACACTCTCACAGTCTCTCACAGTCTCTCTCGCAGTCTCACACAGTCCCTCACACTCTCACAGTCTCTCACACTCTCACACAGTCTCACACTCTCAGTCTCACACTCTCGCAGTCTCTCACAGTGTCTCTCGCAGTCTCTCACAGTCTCTCTCGCAGTCTCACACAGTCCCTCACACTCTCACAGTCTCTTACACTCTCACAGTCTCTTACACTCTCAGTCTCACAGTCTCACACAGTCTCACAGTCTCTCACAGTCTCTCACACTCTCACACTTTCACACAGTCTCACACTCTCAGTCTCACACTCTCAGTCTCACACTCTCACAGTCTTTCACAGTCTCTCTCGCAGTCTCTCACAGTCTCTCTCGCAGTTTCTCATAGTATCTCTCGCAGTCTCACACAGTCTCTCACTCTCACAGTCTCACACACAGTCTCACACTCTCACACACAGTCTCACACTCTCACACACAGTCTCACACTCTCTCAGTCTCACTCTCACACAGTCTCACACTCTCACACAGTCTCACACTCTCTCACTCTCACACACAGTCTCACACACAGTCTCACACACAGTCTCACAGTCTCTCTCACACAGTCTCACACAGTCTCTCACACAGTCTCACACAGTCTCTCACACAGTCTCTCACACAGTCCCGCAGTCGCAGTCTCACAGTCGCAGTCTCACAGTCTGACACTCTCACAGTCTCACACACTCTCAGTCTCACAGTCTCTCACAGTCTCTCACACTCTCACACACACTCACAGTCTCACAGTCTCTCACACTCTCACACAGTCTCACACTTTCACACAGTCCCTCACACTCTCACAGTCTCTTACACTCTCACAGTCTCATACACTCGCAGTCTCACAGTCTCTCACACTCTCACAGTCTTTCACACTCTCACAGTCTCTTACACTCTCACAGTCTCATACACTCTCAGTCTCACAGTCTCTCACACTCTCACAGTCTCTCACACGCTCACAGTCTCTCACACTCTCACAGTCTCTCACATTCTCACACTTTCACACAGTCTCACACTCTCAGTCTCACACTCTCACAGTCTCTCTCGCAGTCTCTCACAGTCTCTCTTGCAGTCTCACACAGTCCCTCACACTCTCACAGTCTCTTACGCTCTCACAGTCTCTTACACTCTCAGTCTCACACAGTCTCACAGTCTCTCACACTCTCACACAGTCTCACACTCTCACAGTCTTTCACAGTCTCTCTCGCAGTCTCACACAGTCTCTCTCGCAGTCTCACACAGTCCCTCACACTCTCACAGTCCCTCACACTCTCACAGTCTCACACAGTCTCTCACACTCTCACAGTCTCTCACACTCTCACACTTTCACACAGTCTCACACTCTCACAGTCTTTCACAGTCTCTCTCGCAGTCTCTCACAGTCTCTCTCGCAGTCTCACACAGTCTCTCTCGCAGTCTCACACAGTCCCTCACACTCTCACAGTCCCTCACACTCTCACAGTCTCTCACACTCTCAGTCTCACACACTCTCACAGTCTCTTACACTCTCACAGTCTCTCACACTCTCACACTTTCACACAGTCTCACGCTCTCAGTCTCACACTCTCACAGTCTCTCGCAGTCTCTATCACAGTCTCTCTCGCAGTCTCACACAGTCTCTCTCGCAGTCTCACACAGTCCCTCACACTCTCACAGTCCCTCACACTCTCACACTCTCACAGTCTCTCACAAGTCTCTCACACAGTCACAATCTCACAGTCACAATCTCACAGTCACAATCTCACAGTCACAGTCTCACACTCTCAGTCTCACACTCTCACAGTCTCTCTCACAGCCTCACACAGTCCCTCACACTGACACAGTCTCTCACACTCTCACAGTCTCACACTCTCACAGTCTCACACACACACAGTCTCACACTCACACACAGTCTCTCACTCACACACAGTCTCACACTCTCTCACTCTCACAGTCTCTCACAGTCTCTCACTCTCTCACAGTCTCACACACAGTCTAACAGTCTCACACACAGTCTCACACTCTCTCAGTCTCACTCTCACACAGTCTCACACTCTCACACAGTCTCTCACTCTCACACACAGTCTCACACACAGTCTCACAGTCTCTCTCACACTCTGTCTCACTCTGTCTCACACAGTCTCACACAGTCTCTCACAGTCTCACACTCTCAGAGTCTCACTCTCTCACACACAGTCTCACAGTCTCTCACACACAGTCTCACACTCTCACACACAGTCTCACACTCTCTCTCACACTCTCTCAGTCTCACACTCTCACAGTCTCACACTCTCTCACACATTCTCTCTCTCTCTCTCTCTCTCACTCTCACACACAGTCTCACTCACAGTCTCTTTCACACTCTGTCTCACACTCTCTCACAGTCTCTCTCACACACACAGTCTCACACACACACACACACAGTCTCACACACACACTCTCTCACACACTCTCTCACGCACTCTCTTACACTCTCAGTCTCACACACTCACATACTCTCAGTCTCACACACTCACACTCTCTCAGTCTCACACTCTCTCAGTCTCACACACTCTCAGTCTCACACACTCTCAGTCTCACACTCTCACAGTCTCTCACTCTCACACTGTCTCACTCAGTCTCGCACACTCAGTCTCGCACACTCAGTCTCGCACACTCAGTCTCACACAGTCTCGCACACACAGTCTTGCACACACAGTCTCGCACACACAGTCTCACAGTCTCACACAGTCTCACGCTCACACAGTCTCACACTTTCACACAGTCTCACACTTTCACACAGTCTCACACTCTCACACTCTCTCACTCTCACAGTCTCTCTCTCTCACTCTCACACACAGTCTCACAGTCTCTCTCACAGTCTCTCACTGTCTCTCAGTCTCTCACTCTCACAGTCTCACACTCTCACAGTCTCACACTCTCACAGTCTCACACTCTCTCACACACAGTCTCACACTCTCACACTCTCTCAGTCTCACACTCGCACACAGTCTCACACTCTCACACACAGTCTCACACTCTCTCTCACACTCTCTCAGTCACACTCTCATACAGTCTCACACTCTCACACAGTCTCACACTCTCACACAGTCTCACACTCTCTCACTCTCACAGTCTCTCTCTCTCACTCACACACAGTCTCTCTCACACTCTCAGTCTCACACAGTCTCACACTCTCACACAGTCTCACACTCTCACAGTCTCTCACAGTCTCTCACTCTCACAGTCTCACACTCCCACAGTCTCACACTCTCTCACACACAGTCTCACACTCTCACACACAGTCTCACACTCTCTCTCACACTCTCTCAGTCTCACACTCACACACAGTCTCACACTCATACACAGTCTCACACGCTCTCACTCTCACAGTCTCACACTCTCTCATACAGTCTCTCTCTCTCTCACTCTCACACAGTCTCACTCACAGTCTCTCTCACTCTCTCTCTCTCTCTCTCTCTCACTCTCACACACAGTCTCACACACAGTCTCAAAGTCTCTCTCATACTCTCTCACACTCTCTCACACTCTCTCACACTCTCTCACACTCTCACACAGTCTCACACAGTCTCACACAGTCTATCACTCTCACAGTCTCACACTCTCACAGTCTCACACTCTCTCACACAGTCTCACACTCTCTCTGTCTCACACTCAAACAGTCTCACACTCACACACAGTCTCAAACTCTCTCTCACACTCTCTCAGTCACACTCTCACACAGTCTCACACTCTCACACAGTCTCACACAGTTTCACAGTCTCACACAGTGTCACACTCTCTCACTCTCACAGTCTCTCTCTCTCTCTCACTCTCACACACAGTCTCTCTCACACTCTCACACACTCTCTCACAGTCTCTCACTCTCACACACACAGTCTCACACTCTCTCACACACACTCTCTCAGTCTCACATTCACACACAGTCTCACACTCTCTCACTCTCACAGTCTCACACTCTCTCACACAGTCTCTCTCTCTCACTCTCACACACAGTCTTACTCAGTCTCTCTCACACTCTCAGTCTCACACTCTCTCACAGTCTCTCACACACACACAGTCTCTCACACACACACAGTCTCACACACACACACACACACACACACACACACACACACAGTCTCACACACACACACTCTCACACACTCTCTCACACTCTCAGTCTCACACTCTCTCAGTCTCACACTCTCTCAGTCTCACACACTCTCAGTCTCTCACACTCTCAGTCTCTCACACTCTCAGTCTCACACACTCTCAGTCTCACACTCTCTCAGTCTCACACTGTCTTACTCAGTCTCGCACACTCAGTCTCGCACACACAGTCTCACACTCTCACAGTCTCACTCTCACACAGTCTCACATTCTCACACAGTCTCACACTCTCTCACTCTCACAGTCTCTCTCTCTCACTCTCACACACAGTCTCACAGTCTCTCTCACACTCACACAGTCTCTCACAGTCTCTCACTGTCTCTCACTCTCACAGTCTCACACTCTCACAGTCTCACACTCTCACAGTCTCACACTCTCTCACACACAGTCTCACACTCTCTCACACACAGTCTCACACTCTCACACACAGTCTCACACTCTCTCTCACACTCTCTCAGTCTCACACTCACACAGTCTCACACTCACACACAGTCTCACACTCTCACACTCTCTCTCACACTCTCTCAGTCACACTCTCACACAGTCTCACACAGTCTCACAGTCTCTCTCACAGTCTCTCACACTCACACAGTCTCTCACACTCTCTCACACACACAGTCTCACACACACACAGTCTCACACAGTCTCACACTCTCTCACTCTCACACACAGTCTCACACTCTCACACACAGTCTCACACTCTCTCTCACACTCTCTCCCACACTCTCTCAGTCACACTCTCACACAGTCTCACACTCTCTCACTCTCACAGTCTCTCACTCACACAGTCTCACACTCACACACAGTCTCACACTCTCACACTCTCTCTCACACTCTCTCAGTCACACTCTCACACAGTCTCACACAGTCTCACAGTCTCTCTCACAGTCACACAGTCTCTCACAGTCTCTCACTGTCTCTCACTCTCACAGTCTCACACTCTCACAGTCTCACACTCTCACAGTCTCACACTCTCTCACACACAGTCTCACACTCTCTCACACACAGTCTCACACTCTCACACACAGTCTCACACTCTCTCTCACACTTTCTCAGTCTCACACTCACACAGTCTCACACTCACACACAGTCTCACACTCTCACACTCTCTCTCACACTCTCTCAGTCACACTCTCACACAGTCTCACACAGTCTCACAGTCTCTCTCACAGTCTCTCACACTCACACAGTCTCTCACACTCTCTCACACACACAGTCTCACACACACACAGTCTCACACAGTCTCACACTCTCTCACTCTCACACACAGTCTCACACTCTCACACACAGTCTCACACTCTCTCTCACACTCTCTCCCACACTCTCTCAGTCACACTCACACACAGTCTCACACTCTCTCTCACACTCTCTCAGTCTCACACTCACACAGTCTCACACTCACACACAGTCTCACACTCTCACACTCTCTCTCACACTCTCTCAGTCACACTCTCACACAGTCTCACACAGTCTCACAGTCTCTCTCACAGTCTCTCACACTCACACAGTCTCTCACACTCTCTCACACACACAGTCTCACACAGTCTCACACTCTCTCACTCTCACACACAGTCTCACACTCTCACACTCTCTCACTCTCACACTCTCTCCCACACTCTCTCAGTCACACTCTCACACAGTCTCACACTCTCTCACTCTCACAGTCTCTCTCTCTCACTCTCACACACAGTCTCTCTCACACTCTCAGTCTCACATAGTCTCACACTCTGTCACAGTCTCACACACTCTCACACAGTCTCACATAGTCTCACAGTCTCACACAGACTCACACTCTCACAGTCTCTCACTCTCACAGTCTCTCACTCTCACAGTCTAACACTCTCACACAGTCTCACACTCTCACACAGTCTCACACTCTCACAGTCTCGCACTCTCACAGGCTCACACTCTCACAGTCTCGCACTCTCACAGTCTTGCACTCTCACAGTCTTGCACTCAGTCTCTCACACACAGTCTCTCACATACAGTCTCGCACTCACAGTCTCACACAGTCTCTCTCACTCTCAAAAACTCTGTCTCACACACTCTCACACACTCTCACACACTCTCACACACACACTCACACACACACTTTCACACACACTCTCACAGTCTCTCTCACAGTCTCTCTCACACTCTCAGTCACTCTCTCACTCTCACAGTCTCTCTCACACTCTCTGTATCACACTCTCTCACACTCTCACAGTCTCTCTCACACTCTCAGTCTCACAGTCTCACACTCTCTCACACTCTCAGTCTCACAGTCTCTCACACTCTCAGTCTCACAGTCTCTCTCACTCTCACAGTCTCTCTCTCACTCTCACAGTCTCACTCTCACAGTCTCTCTCACACTCTCACAGTCTCTCACAGTCTCACACACTCTCTCACACTCACATTCTCACACTCTGTCTCACACAGTCTCACTCTCTCACAGTCTCGCACCCAATCACTCACACACTCAATCACACTCACACAGTCTCACTCAATCACACTCTCACAGTCTCACTCAGTCATACTCACAGTCTCACTCTCACACTCTCACAGTCTCACTCAATCACTCTCACACAGTCTCACTCTCACACTCAATCACACTCTCACAGTCTCACGCTCTCACAGTCTCACACTCAATCACATTCTCACACTTACAGTCTCGCAGTCACACTCAATCACAATCACACTCACACTCAATCACACTCACACTCAATCATACTCACACTCAATCATACTCTCACCCTCAATCACTCACACCCTATCACTCACACCCTCTCACTATCATACACACTCTCACTCACTAACACACTCAATCACTCACACTCAATCACTCAATCTCGCACTCAAATGCAATCACTCACACGTAATCACACCCCGGGAGCCAGCACGATCCACCTTCCACCATAGTCTCACTGTCACTCACACCCCGGGAGCCAGCACGATCCACCTTCCACCATAGTATGTGCAATTACCACACGCATTTCAATTACATGAATGAATGCCAGTCACTCACATCCTGGGAGCCAGCACGATCCACCTTCCACCATAGTATGTGCAATTACCACATGCGTTTCAACTATATGAATGAATGCCACAGTGGAGGCATAAGTACAAACACAAACTCATTACAATAACACATAAGTCAACCCCTTATGACTCACTTCTGTGTGTGTGTGTCTCTGTGTGTGCCTATGTGTTTCATGTCTGTATCACACTCTATGTGTCTGCATGTATGTGTGTATGACTGTCGCTCTTTAAGCATCTCAGTGCATGCATGTGCATTTGCGTGTGTGTCTCTGTGTTTGTCTCGCATCCGTGTGTGTGTGCATTAATTCCCTACATATCCTGACGGGCAACGCCGTCCCACATTGCTAGTATATATATATATATATATATATATATATATATTTACCTATTGTATGTTAATAAGGATTTGGGGGAAATTTAATTTTGATGATAGTTCCAGTTTAAAATGTGCACTAACTGCTTTGCTGAATTATGCCCAAATCTCTAATCTTCTTACAAAAAGGCGGACATTACAGCTACGCCCACTTTTTGAAATGCATTCACAAGAAAATCCCAAATGTTCGCTAATGCGCATGTTTCTTGCATTCCGCCCTTAGTTATGTTTCAGACCAACCATATAATTCACTGTACTATTAGAAATGCCCCCTCTGCCTATATTCATTCATAGCCCAGTGGGTGATAATACTGGCCCAGCACATTAACTAATTAGTATTCATTGTCACACGGTGCCTCCAATAAAGACTAATTTCTCAAAAGTAAATTTGCTTCAAACAACTGTCTAATACAACATATAGGAAGTTTTTATTTTACCCTTAAAATTAACTAAACTTAACGTAAGGTGACAAGACCACTTTAACAACAGTTGGCATAATGAACGTGAGATAAGATAGAGTTATATTTCTCTTTTTTATTCAATTAAAATAATATATTTTTCATTTTTGAAGCCGTTTTAGGATTGTGTGTTTTTTTCTTTGTTGGCTCTATTGGGGATTTTCAGATTCCTTGCTGATACCCGAACGGAGACGGGACAATTTCTTCGTATGCATGTTAGTCAGCGTGAGTTCAGCTGACCAGTACACTTGTGAGTACCCACCTTTTATTGTTTATGATCCTTCTCTGATATCTGTGACATATTACACTATTGGCCGCCCTCTTTCTAGAGTGTTTTATATGTGCGATTAGAGAACGTTTTATGAGGAGCAGCCTGATACGGTTTTGAAGTATTACAGTGAGGAGAAATTAAACGAGCTTGGGGTAGCTCTTGATTTCCCTTACTGCAAATGTGGCTGTTTTGCACATAAGTGTAGATTCAGCATATATGTTTGTGAGTATTAACTCACTATGGTGCTTTGGTGGAGGTTGATTGTTGAAGGATTCAACACAGGGGGCGCCTCCTGTTTCTCTCTCTTTTGTCTTCCTATGGCATAATGACCTGTTCATGCAAAATATAAATGCTGGGAAACTGACATATCCAAACTAACAGAAATAAACATGTATGTTTATTCGATAGCAAAAGGAATTGTGAGTTCCAAAATTGAAAGATCATACTAAACCAGCCTTCCCTTTATATTTCCATTGTATATAAATATACCAGCTACGCATTTATAATGGCAGTTGGCATATCTGCCACATGCTTTTAATAATGGCCGCATATAACTAAGGATGAAGGAAAAAATGTGGTAGATTTGCAATTTATATGAAACATGTCTTGCAAACAAGGTACTTCATTTCATATTATGTTTGTTGTTTTAACCAATCACATTACAGAAAAAGTGATCACATGATGTCTAGAAAATAAAAAAGCAGTTTTATGTACCTTCAAATATCGATCAGATGTCAGTTCTGTCCAGATTACACATTTGACCAAGATAATAGAGCTTCTTTGACGGTTTAGTGCCAGGCAGGCAGGACAACTTGACCAGTCTCCTCCTCTCTCTCTCTGATTTGTCTCTCCCTTGCTCCTCTTCTCTGTCACTCCCAGCTATTTTCTCCACTTCCAATACTCTCTGCCGCACCCCTTCTCCATCTCTCTCTCCTTTTCCATCTCTCCCCTTCTCCCATTTTCCCATGGTCCCTCCCATTCTCTCTCGCTCACTCCAACCTCCTCTAGTGTGCTCTCACAGATTCTGCCCCTCTGTTCAAAACCCTTGGGTTCAAAAACCCTCCCTTTAGAACTCTTCCTACACTCCCTTTATCTCTCCCCTCTAAATGGTCATAGGCAATAAATTTCTAAGCAATTTGAATGCATCTGAAGTGTTCTCTGGGTGCTCCAAATAGATTAATTAAATGTAAATCTTAACTGTATTTAGATCAAGTGCATCCAGCAGGGATGCACAGGAACCACTTTACACTTGCAGCAGGGGCAAGCATGCTATGGCTCTCCACATGTTGATGATTATTGCAGTTCAGCAACAGCTGGAGATAGGGGTATTGAAAGGTTCCCAAAAGACCTGGGGATTTGGCATATCTGATGCATTGTTAGTGTACCACATAGCTAATTGCACCATTATTGGTAACAAGATCAACAAAGTCTTGCTTACACCACTATAAGTTCTGGGTTGGAGACAAGTTTGGGGGCATCAAAGAAATGGGGGCTTGAGTGCCCCAGTCAGTACTTTGCAACTGTCCTCATTTGCAGGAAATGGCTAGCTGAGGATTGTGGGAACTAAAAGAAGTTGGAAGGCAAAACATTGCCCCTTATCTTTCTCTTTCCCACTCCCACTGGCCATAGACAATTAATTCCTAATTGATTTGGATGCAGCAGCAATCTTCTCTGAGTTGTAGTGCAACAACAGTTGGAAAGCAAAATGTTGTAATTTCTGCTATAGAGCTGCAATGATTTCTATCCTATTGTATGTATCTTTCATAAACAGTCAATATTGTAACAACCCTAATGGCAACCCAACAATTACAGACATCCTAAACACTATCTCTTGTATTTATGCCAAAGATTAAATCCAGGCATAGATTAATTTAACCCACAGAATTCCCATACATTAGAAGTAGTTTTCCGCTCAGGCAGAGCTGGTTTGAGAGCTAGGTTACAAGGTCAAGTGGAGCAAGACCAGCCCCTGGGTCACCTGAGCCTGGATCTGTTTGTGTATTTCTCATTTGTGGAAGGATTTTGGATTAATGACAAGGGAGGTACTTCTCAGAGTAACACTAATTGTAGAGCATCAAGTTTGACCAGTTTGTGGGGGAGTTGCATTGCTTTGAAACGCTGTGTTTCCTTACACAATATGACAATGCCTCAGGAAAGAAGAACAGCAGATATATGAGTAGAAGAGTTAATGGGTGCAAGAGCATACTGATTTCTCTTTAACCAGAGGATCCCTGCACTGACTAGGAAGTGAGTATGAAAAACCTTCAGTGACAGACAAGTAGGTGTGGAATTTGGCTCATAGAGAGGAAGGATTCATTCGAGTCAGACAGCGAAACTAAACCTTCTATCAATGTAACATAATTTCATGCATAAATTCCTTTCCCAGTGGATGTGTTTGGATCAGCTGTAGCCTGTAAAAAGAGGTAAGGCGGGGATAAGAACGTATTACTTTCCCTACTACAGGGAACAAAGGTATACTATAGCCCCTTCTTAAAAGAGGGAAAGGGGACTGGGTTGCACTGGACTTTGAACAGTGTTGTAGTGAGGCAGTGTTTCCTGCATTAGCCCCAGTATTATACAAACAGTACCAGAATTATGGTGAAAGGGCATGGCTGTTTTGTTTTAGTGTGATCTTGTGATTTTATTGCACTGATTTACACAACTTCTACAGCACTATATTTTATAATGATTAACCCACCATAAGCAGTGACTTGTAGTTTATCTGAAGTTATGTTATGCCCAAGTATTGTAGCTCCATTTCAATTGTAAGCTCTGTGGTATGACTGGTGTTGCTCCATTTCAATTGTAAGCTCTGTGGTATCACTAGTGTTGCTCCATTTCAATTGTAAGCTCTGTGGTATCACTAGTGTTGCTCCATTTCAGTTGTAAGCTCTGTGATATCAATTGTGTACTATCATTTCAGTTATAAGCTCTGGGGTATCACTTAATGCATAACATTAACCCTTTGAGTGCTTTGCAATGCATTCCGTGCCACTCTGGCACTCAAAGGGTTAATGCCAGCTATAACATTAACAAAAGGGGTTGGGCTGGGACATTGGGCTGGAGCGGTAATAGAAATAGGCCACTTAATTGTACTTGTCCCCCAGGCCAAAAGTTGCCAGCCCTCCCCTGCCAAACTGTCCTTGCAATTACTCTTGGTTACCAATATATATACAAAGTCAAAAGTGGAACATTTCTGGGGCAAACCAACTGTACCCACAGGGAACAATAATTATGCACATTGATTTAAATGGGGGTTTACCCCTTGGATGCCATAGAGGTCTCTAACACTTTGTGAAACATTTATGAGGTTCAAATCCTCATTTAAATCAATTTTTATGTTAATGAGAATGTTGAAGTGACCTGCCCTAGAATTGCCCCACTTTTCTTCTATACACCCAGCCCTAAATTAAAAAAAAAGATTGCTGTGGGCAAATTGCTGTGTGTGTATAACTTGTCGCACGCTTAAGGGTCACAAGCTGGGGAGTTAACATAGCCACTTTAATATGTATAACTTGGAATAGAATAGGGAGAGAGGGTGATAAGAGAGAAATGTTCAAATATTTTAAATAATCTAACCCTTTGAGTGGCTGCCATGTAGGCGATATGTGAGCATAAGGGTTGCAAAAAATATGTAGTAAACCCCAGAGATATCTTATTGCATGACTCCTATGCTCACAGATCACCTAAATGGCGGCCACTAAGAGGGTTCAATTCTTTAATATATTTGAAGTTTTCTCTCTTATCATCCCCTCTCCCTCCGCTATTCCAAGTTATACATATTAAAATGTTACTCCTCAGCTTGCGACCCTTAACCCCTTAGGGTCCGACGTTCCCGCGGTGTCTGGTCCTTTAAGGACCAGATAGACGCCTTTGACGTGCCGTCCCACGTGACTGATCACGTGGGGCGGCACATCGAAAGGAGGACTGAAAGAGATCGCTCCGGTCTTGGAGCGATCAATTTCAGTCCACGTTATTACTCACCGCGCTCCTGCAGGAGCGCGGTGAGTAAAAGTACGTGACGTACCAGGACCGTCACTGGTCCTTAAGTGCCGGACCAGCGTGACGGTCCGGGTACGTCACAGGACGCGAAGGGGTTAAGTGTACAACATCAGAATGTCACCCTTTTGATGAGAGTGACATTCTGATCTTGCCGTTTTGATGGTCACCAAATAGAGGGCAACATTTCAATAGGATACCGCTGCCAAGTTGTTTTTGTTAAATAAATAAATAAAAGTGAGGAAAGGACATATGAAGATGCATTTACAATAGTACAAACCTGCTAACTTTCCCAGATTTTTGGAGTCAGTCACTTGTTTTGGCTCCCTATCCTTAGATTCTGCTGCACCTGCTTCCACCTCTAATTTTTAAGTGCATTTTTCACTTATCATTTAATGTAAGCAGATTAGAAGCTTCCCAGCATATGTTAATGATTCTTATAGGATTTCATTTAGTAATTGGTGCTTCTAATGTTTGATAATTGTAATATCTGTTCCCCTGTTTTTGCATGGTTTTCTGTACACATTACCATAGTTATGCTTTTGTCATGTGACTACCCAGTGGAAAGTGTCAACTGCAAACTGTGCTGATGTATGGGCAAGTAGGATGTGTGGAATGTTTTGCAGTAGGGAAAAAAGCAGAAAACAGAACCATCCTCCTGCCATGGGAGTTCCCATGGGAAGGTCTATTCTGACATTTTTTCTTTGTTGTGGACTGTAATAAATGAGTATCTGAGTGTACCTGCATGTATATATGTATGTATGTGAGATAACATGAACATGCTTTTAGCATGCCATCATTGCAAGAACCTCTGAACAATTCTGTGGGGGCATTGGAATTGATGAAACAGCGGATCTCAGCTTGGAAATGTAAAAGTCTGTGCAGGAACATTTTGCAGAGGAAAGTTTTGCAACTACTTTTGTCTGTATGAGAACTTCTATGGAGAAGCAGAATATAGCCGCCTTCCGATGAAAAAAGGATAAAACCAGAATATCTCTACTGACAAGCAGAATGGAACACCGGACCTTATTGTATTAAATACAATAAATATTATGATAAAGTTTTCTGTAGGTTAAGCCAAAGAAAAAAGAAGAAGAAAAGCTTATTCATTCCAGCTCAGAGGATTCCTTTGTTTTATTGTCTGATTACAAAAGGGAGGAACTAGAAAAGATACTTGAGCAGGGGAGTATCTAGGCCCAGGTCTTGGGTCAGCCTAATGCAGTATTACTGCATTCTGCAGCCCAATTGTATAATTGTTATTATAGATATACAGTGACGGAAAAAAAAATATTTGATCCCCTGCTGATTTTGTACATTTGCCCACTGACAAAGAAATGATCAGTCTATAATTTTAATGGTAGGTGAGAGACAGAATAACAACAAAAAAAACGCATTTCAAAAAACTTATATATTGATTTGCATTTTACTGAGTGAAATAAGTATTTGACCCCCTATCAATCCGCAAGATTTACTGCTTGCAGGTGTCTTTTATATAGGTAACAAGCTGAGATTAGGATCACTCTCTTAAAGGGAGTGCTTCTAATGTCAGATTGTTACCTGTATAAAAGATACCTGTCCACAGAAGCAATCAATCAGATTTCAAACTCTCCACCATGGCCAAGACCAAAGAGCTGTCCAAGGATGTCAGGACAGGATTGTAGACCTACACAAGGCTAGAATGGGCTACAAGACCATCGCCAAGCAGTTTGGTGAGAAGGTGACAACAGTTGGTGTGATTATTCGCAAATGGAATAAACACAAAATAACTGTCAATCTCCCTCGGTCTGGGGCTCCATGTAAGATCTCACCTCGTGGAGTTTCAATGATCATGAGAATGGTGAGGAATCAGCCCAGAACTACACTGGAGGAGCTTGTCAATGATCTCAAGGCAGTTGGGACCACAGTCACCAAGAAGACAATTGGTAACACACTACGAGGTGAAGGACTGAAATCCTGCAGCTCCCGCAAGGTCCCCCTACTCAAGAAAGCACATGTACAGGCCCGTCTAAAGTTTGCCAATAAACATCTGAATGATTCAGAGGAGAACTGGGTGAAAGTGTTGTGGTTAGATGAGACCAAAATCAAGCTCTTTGACATCAACTCAACTAGCCATGTTTGGAGGAGGAGGAATGCTGCCTATGACCCCAAAGAACACCATCCCCATCGTCAAACATGTAGGTGGAAACATTATGCTTTGGGGGTGTTTTTCTGCTAAGGGGACAGGACAACTTCACTGCATCAAAAGTATGATGGAAGGGTCCATGTACCGTCAAATCTTGGGTGAGAGCCTCCTTCCCTCAGCCTGGGCATTTAAAATGGGTTGTGGGTGGGTATTCCAGCATGACAATGACCCAAAACACATGACCAAGGCAACAAAGGAGTGGCTCAAGAAGAAGCACATTAAGGTGATGGAGTGGCCTAGCCAGTCTCCAGACCTTAATCCCATAGAAAATCTATTGAGGGAGCTGAAGGTTCGAGTTGCCAAACGTCAGCCTTGAAACCTTAATGACTTGGAGGCGATCTGCAAAGAGGAGTGGGACAAAATCCCTCCTGAGATGTGTGCAAACCTGGTGGCCAACTACAAGAAACGTCTGACCTCTGTGATTGCCAACAAGGGTTTTGCCACCAAGTACTAAGTCATGTTTTGCAAAGGGGTCAAATACTTATTTCACTCAGTAAAATGCAAATCAATTTATAACTTTTTAAAATGCATTTTTCAGGATTTTTTTGTTGTTATTCTGTCTCTCACTGTTCAAATAAACCTACCATTAAAAATAGCGACTGATCATTTCTTTATCAGTGGGCAAACATACAAAATCAGCAGGGGATCAAATAATTTTATCCCTAACTGTAAGTACCATGGCATTTCCCAAGCTTACAGCTAAACCTAAGGCTTTAAGTATGACATTAGCCCATCAGTAACTAACTAACAACACCCCTACACTTGAGCATTGATGCACAGATAAGACATGTGAAAAAGAAACCAGGAAGAATGAGAACATATAAATAGAAGCCATATCACATAAGAATGTGTAAAAAGCAATGAGAATGAATTACAATGTATATTCATTTGAGTGCCCGAGGGTATGCAATGCATTGCTTTGCAATGCGTTGTGTACCCCTCTGGCACTCAAAGGGATATATACTAGTAATACTGGTATGGCTTTGCTTGCGCAGTTAATAAAACAATGACTGGCTTGTTGACTTTTCAGTGTTTAGCCCTTTCAGCTCCAAAAAGGTGTGCAGTGTGTTTCAATGCACTGTGTTACACAACTATCCATCAGCATGTGTAAGCATGAATACGTGATATTGTGTGTGTGAGCACATATGTGTGTGAGAGTGTGTGTTCTCATAATCAAGCATGTGAGCAAGAGTGTGTGTAAGCGAGAGTATGTGTTTTCTGTGAATTGTATTTTGTTTGTATTACGTTTTTTGCATATAGCATATTGTATAAAGAATACAGCATATTGTATATAGAGTTGTGTGTATGTCGTATAGCATTTGGAGTATTGCATTTGGCATATTTGGTTTTGCGTTTTTCAAATTGTGTTTGTCATACTGCTTATAGCGTATGGCATATAGCTTTTGGTGTATGGCGTTTGGCCTATGATGTTTGGCATAGGCAGGGATTCTTTACAGTAACGGCGGTAAGGCTATGGAATTCTTTGCCTTGGGATGTTGTGCTTGCAGATAATGCAACTGCATTCAAAAAAGTAATGGATGACTATCTAGCACAGAACAAATTGAGAATTATTACAGATGGCTTCAAAGCAAATAGGATATTGATCTGGGGAACTATTTGACTACCAATTGGAGTCAGGAAGGAATAATTCCCCCCCACACATTTGGGACTAGTTTGGAAATAGCTCCAGAAGGCTTTTTTTTGCCTTCCTCTGGATCAACAGGGGTGTTTTTTGACGTGGGCTGGACTTGATGGACGCATGTCTTTTTTCAGCCTTATCTACTATGTTACTATGTATGTTACTATGTTACTATAAGGCAAATAGCATATGGCGTATGGTGTTTAGTGTTTCTCATATAGCATTGTGCTTTGGCATATGGTATTTGAAGTATGACGTATAATGTGTTGCATTTTGCGTACAGCGTGTTGTGCATAGCATTTTGCGTACAGTGTTGTGCATATTGCATTGTGCATATAGAGGTTGGCATATTGTGTTTGGCATTTTGCATATAGCATTGGTCCTTTGGAATATATAATAATTGGCAAATTGCTTTTTGCAAATTGCATATAATGTTTGGCATATGGCGTTTGGAGTATAATGTATATAATTTTGTATATAATGTATAGCTGTTAATGCACAGCTTTTGGCTTATTGTGTAAATATAGAAAAGTGGGAATAAGAATATATAAAGATAGGCCATAGTGAATAAGAACATGTAGTGAAGCAAGAGCTTCTAAAAACTTATAAAGAGAAGCAATAATACAATTGAAAGGGAACTGAGAGTGAATAAGAATATGTAAAGAAAGTTGAATGCACATAAGTGTAAAGAAAGGAGATAAAGAATATGCATCTGTCAAGAGAAGTGATATTAAAGGGATAGCAATACTTAAAATGTAAAAAAATATATGTTGTAGGGTTTATCCCCCTGAGTAAAACAAGGGTACTCCCACTGCTGAAAGATATTTTATTAAAAAATTATAACAGCTCAAACTTGAATTTTTTAGGTGCAATATCACAGTGGCCTGAAAATTTACAGTGGCACTGTTGCTACACCATCCTATGGAGATGTATGGTCTACAGACCCCAGCAGTCCCTTTTTTAATAAAATATCTCTCAGCAGTGGGAGTACCCTTGTTTTACTCAGGGGGATAAGCCCTACAACATATATTTTTTTACATTTTAAGTATTACTCTCCATTTAAAACATAAAGAAAGAAAAGAGCAAATGAGAACACACAAAATGAATGTATACAAAATGGCAATAATAAATTAGAACATGTAAAGAGACATGAACGTGAATAAAAATGTGCTAATTAAGAGGGAGAAAAAAAATGTTTAGTAGTAAGTGGGAATGAATTAATATTATGAGAAGAAAGGAGAGTCAGAATAAAAAATGTTTAAAGAAAGGCAAGAATAAATAAGAGCACAAAAGGAAAGTGAGAGTGAATACGAATGTGCAGAGTGAGAGCAAATAAGATTCTGTAAAGTGAAATGAGTGTTATTAATAACGTGTAAATAGAAGTAGAGGAAATGCAGACTTGAGAATGAATAACATTGTGTAAAGAGAAAAAAGCAAATAAAAACATGTCAGAAAGGCAAGAGTGGATTAGAATGTGAAATGAGGGAAATAGTAAATAAGAATGTGTGAAAAGAAACAAGAGCAAATAAGAATGCGTAAAAAGAGAAGATAGTGCATGCTTTGAGAGGAAAGAGGGAATAAGAATCTGTATAGAGAAGTGAGAGTGAATACATGTGTAAAGAGAAGTTAGAGAGCATATGGTTCTTTAAAGAGCAGTGAAAGTGAATAAGAACACAAAGAGAGATATTCACTAATACGTGATAAAGAGGAGATAAAGTGGTGATGACTTCTCCAGTGAAATCACTTCTCCAATTCTTATGTTAGTCTATGGAGCCAATGCACCAAGATTTCTCCAGCTTTGGAGATTTTAGAGCATAGGCTCCATCAGGGTGACCACACGTCCCGGAATGCCCAGGACTGTCCCTTATTGGGGGTCTGTGTCCCGCGTCCCGGGTCACCGGAATTGAGCAACATGTGCCAGTCCAGCCAGCCAATGAAATGTATTTGCTATATGGTCTGGTTCGTGCGAGACAGATGGGGTGGAGCAGGAATGCTGGGGCTGCAAGTAAGACCCGCGGCTGAGGCTCCCGCCGGCACTGACCATCTTTCTGAGGCTGACACAGAGTAAGAGTTCCCACCTCAGAAAGATGGTCAGCGCCAGCGGAAGCCTCAGCCGCGAGACTAGGGTGACCACATGTCCAGGAATGGCAGAATGGAAATGTGGTCACCCTAGGCTCCATAAAATAACGTAGGAACTGAATAAGTGATATCACTGGATAAGTCATCGCCATGTTATCACCTCTTTATCATGCTTTAGTTCATAACCCTCAAAGAGTGTAGCTAGAGTGTATAAGAGTGTAAAGAGAGGAGAGTGAAGAAGATATGCAAAATGAGGGAAGAGTGAATGAAAATAGAGGAGAAACCTAATAAGAATAGATAAAGATAGAGAGCAAATAAGAAAGGGTAAATGGGAGTGAGAGATAAGAATTTATAAAGAGATGAGAGAAAGCAAGAAAATATAAGAACATTTACAAAGAGGCAAAAATTGATAAAACTGTGTAAAGAGAAGCAAGAGTATAAAGAAAGGAAAGAATGTATAAAAGAGTGAGTAGGAGTATATAAAGAGAGGGAATAATGGATAATAATGTGTAAATGGAAGTAAGAGTATTTCACTGTACACCCTTTCATTGGGTGAACTTATTAATTCATCTGTCTTCAAGTACCATCTATATGCTGATGATACCCAAATTTACATATCCACTCCTGATCTTTCACCTCAAATCCAGCTACAAATTTCAGACTGCCTCTTGGCCATTTCCTCCTGGATGGCACACCGTCAGCTGAAGATAAACATGTCCAAAACTGAACTGCTCATTTTCCCTCCAAAACTTTGCCTAACACCTAGCTTCACCATTACAGTTGACGGAATTGACATTGATCCGGTCAGCTCAGCACGCTGCCTTGGGGCCATATTTGATTCCTCTCTTTCCTTGTCCCCTCACATTAACTCTGTTGCATCTCACTTCTTTCTCCGCAAAATTGCTAAAATCCGCCCGTTCCTCTTCCAGCAAACTACTAAATCTCTTGTACATGCCCTCATTCTTCCCCGCTTAGACTAATGCAATATTCTACTAACTGGCCTCCCTGCTACTCATCTTTCACCTTTGCAATCTGTTTTAAAGGGATAGTAATACTTTAAAATTACTAATCCCAATATTGTAGGAGTAAAAAAAGAAATTATTTGCCCCCAGTGATATCTCTCAAACCTTTATGGTTTGAGAGATATTCACTCGCAAAGTTCCCCCCTCCCTCCCCTTTCCCTGAAGTCAGCATTGTAACTGATTGCAGGGGAAGTCTGTTTTACAACCGTCCGGTGGCTCTGCAGCTGAGCTGCGATCTCGTTAATAAAAAATAAATCATTCACTTAAAAGGTCTTCTACGTGTGCTTGCAAACCAAGGGGAAAGGGGAGGGAGGGAGGAACTTTGCGAGTATATAAAGAGAGGACTGAATGGATGCTAATATTTAAAGAGACAAAAGCATAAATAAGAATGTTTAACTCTTTGCAATGTGCTACTCAGCCTTCTGGAACTCAAAGACATAAGGCTGATTTCATCCAGGTGACACCAGCAAACTGTGTTGGTGATATCACCTGTTATGAAAGGTCCTCTGCTTGTCTATGCTGCCTTTTACATGGGGAATTATCACCATGTGCGGAACCACATGTTGTATCTTACTGCATTCACACAGGACTTTAGTAAATATGCAGTAATAAAGTGGTCTGCATTATGGCTTATTGGGCCTTCATCATACCTTTCATGAGTGCTGACAGAGATTGAAATGTTCAGTGTAACCTCCAATGAATATAGGAACATAGTAAATTAGGTTGAAAAAGACACAAGTCCATCAAGTACAACCTTTGCCTCATAACCCAGAGACATGGGGATCATATAGCTTACCTGATGCCAAATAAGTTATTCTTTTTCAGAACTTACTGTTTTGCCTACTAATACACATTATAACCCTGTAAGTTTCCTCTTGAAATAAATGTATCCAATCTTCTATTAAAAGTATCCACTGATCTGCCATAACCACATCCTTGGGCAAGGAATTCCATAATTTAACAGACATTACTGTAAAACAAACACCTTTCCTCTGCTTAAGTTGAAGGATCCTTTCTTCTAATCTCAAGGGGTTTTTCCTGGTTATTTGATCAGGCCTTGTAATTAATAGCTCACCAGAGACATGCTTGAATTGTCCTCTCATATACTTGTACATTGTGATAAGATCTCCTCTTAGTTATCTTCTCTTTAGAGTAAATAAACCAGTTTTGTCTAGTCTTTCCTCATAAGTCATGGTCTCCATTCCTTGATTAATTTTGTTGATCTAATCTGCACTCTCACCAGTTGTAGAATATCCTTTTTCAGAACTGGCACCCAAAACTGCACTGCATATTCGAGGTGAGGTCTTACCAACGATTTGTACAATTGCAAAATTATGTTATCCACTATATGCTTCAATACCCCTTTTTGTGCAAGACAAAACTTTGATTCTTTCTTCCCAAATTGATGAATGGTCAACTCTTGTGGATAATCACATGGGCTGGCAGTCAGACATACACATCCTGAACCCGGGTTGTTGTGAAACTCAGGAGAAAGTAAATGAGTGCTGCTACACTAATTGGTAATTGTTTAAGCTAAAAAAACAATTAATTCATTAATGACCTTATCAGCATTAGTATCCTGAGATGTATTTCTTGTGCTTTTCTTACATATTTTTGGTCCCTTTGAAATGTTGTATTATTTTATGTTTTCGATGATACCTATATTTTAACCCCTTGGAAATGAAACGCTATCAAGAAAAATAATTATTTGTTGCTGGGAAAATGTATGCAGTAGTGGATAAAGTAATATAAGTTCTTTGAGTGGTCTGTTGCTTGGTTGGAGGTCCTTGTGGGTTGGTGGGGTGTATTAATATTATTTTGCACTGAAATTGGAGCTGCAAACCATTTTTAGTGTTGCTCTGGTCTTACTAGGGGTGGGCAAAAAATCAGAATGTCCAGCAAACTCGCAAGGGGCAGGGGAGAGTGAGAAAGGAGGAGCAGTGCAGTGATGTAGGAGTAAAGTGGTAGTTCAAAAACTTACTGCAGCCATGGTTGCTGCAGCATTGCAATAAATTATAATGATCACTCTCCTCCCGGGGAGGATGCAGTTTGTCACAGTCCCACCAAAAGTTCCATCACCACCAGCAACATTACTATAAAAAAATATAAGAACATTGAAAATCACAAGTCACATTCTAGTGTTGTTTACGGCATAATGGAGGAAGATATAACAGCTGAACCAACTGCTGCATCTGGCAGTGAAACAAACAAGCACCAGAGCAACTGTCTTCAAAGTAATACTGATGTTTGTGAAAGTAAAATCAAAAAGAAAAAGAAAAACAAATAGTATGACACATCTAAAAGCTTAGAGGAATATAAGGGTAATGGGCAAGAAGAGGCGGGCAATTCTTGTTCAGATACAGATGAAGTTGAGAGTGAGAGATACAGATGACTCTTGTTCAGATACAGATGAAGTTGAGAGTGAGAGATACAGATGACTCTTGTTCAGATACAGATGAAGTTGAGAGTGAGAGAGATGATGACATGAAGTTTGCTGACAGGCAAAGGCCCAATCTTCCATTACTGAAAAGGAGCCTGTCTATAAACTGCATGAGAAAACATCTGGAAACTCTAACCCTTTACAAGCAAAGATGCCTAAAAATACAAGTAATCCCATTAGTCATCATCAGCATAATCACAGTCCAAGCCCCACTTAGACACACACACACACACACACACACACACACACACACACACACACACACACACACACACACACACACACACACACACACACACTTTGTGTTCAGTAACCAGCACCAACAACATCAACACAGGTTATTAACATCTACAATGTTACCTATGACAGGTGCCTCTGCTGATGCTGGAGGTACTGCGCCTTCGACACCTAGTAACAGAAGCAGTAGAATTGCATTAACATCTAGCCCCAGTAGTAGTAGCAGCCCTTCAGGAACACTGCACTCCATAAAGTCCACAGTATGGATATGCTTCACTCAGGAACCAAAAAGCCAAGCATGGTGCTATCTGTTGTCTGTGCAAAAATCACATGAGCAGGGGGAAAGCAGGCTCACACCTAGGCACTTCCTCTATGATATCCCACCTTAAGCACAACCACAGGTCTGAATGGGAAACACACAATCAAGAGGTGCCACAACTAGCAGCAGAAGAAGCACTCCCAAAAATTCTCAGGGCTCTTGGGTAGATAAGAGAAGTAGTGATGTTATTGATGTGTCAGAGAGTGTGCCACTGCCAAAAGTTAGTTAATTCCGAATAACACTTATGGCTCCTGCTGCAGAGGAGTATAATGATTTTGGGTTTGCTGTAGGCGATGACAAGTGTCATAGAGCTCCTACACATACCACCACCACAAGTGATGGCATTAAAGCAATAAAGTTACACAGTTCTTCTACTATGTGCTGCCATGCCATACTTACTAAGTTCTTAGAAAGAAGCTGAAACCTTAACAAACATAATGCAAATGTATGCTTATGTAAACTTGCCAAAATGTTGGCGGTTGACATGCTGCCCTTTTCTTTTGTTGAAAACAGAGGCTTTAAAGAACTGATGTCATGTGTTGCTAGCGGCTGGAATATTCCAAGCCGCCGTTATTTTTCAAGGATAGTTGTGCCAATGTTACATAAGCAGGAAGTTAGTGTTGTGGGTAAAGGACAAAGACACTCAGCCTGCTAACAACTTTTCAAGGCATATGTTATTGTAGGACTCACAACTTTAACTTTCAGCTATTTATTTCTCCACTTCAGCCCACAGAAGAAGTAATATTGTGGTGGGAAATGTTGCAGTCATAGGAAACATAGGCTACAAATTTATTGGCAGTGGCAAAAAGGAGAAAACTTTTGCAGTGGTGAAAAGGAGAAAACTTTCACGAGAATTTTTTTTTGTGAAAAGTAACATGGTAGCCACAGATTCCCAAAATAGACTGTCTGGACCTCTCCCCAAGCCTTGTTCTCCTGCCTGCTGGTAGACACAGACTCCAAAATACTCATCTGTCTTCTGCAGGTAGTGGTGGAGAGCAAAATTCCTACTCTTCCTTCCTTCTCAAAAAAGTACAGTGGAGCAATTCCTCAGGCTCACTTCTTACAAGGTACTTCTGGGTTGCAAACCAGACGTACAAGGTAAGAAGTGATCACGTGGCGAAACCACTCTACTGTGCTGTTTGAAATGCAGGGTAGTTTTGGAGAGCTGCTCTCCACCACTATCTACAGAAAAAAATTAAATAATGAGACCTCACTGAGCCTGAGAGGCCCCCCAGCATAGGCATTAAAGTAGACATTTGGTTAACCCATTCTCCCAGTCTCTGTCTTTTTCCAGACACCACTTTTCCTTATCAGTGTCTCTTCCTCACCCACACATAGGTATAGATAGTGCTCTCTGTTGTAGGTATGGGTAGGAAAAGGCAAGGTTAGGAGTGTGGCCAAGGGTGATATTAAGAACTCCAGGGCTTCCTTTGACTAGGTGTGCCTGAGCCTAAATCTGGAATAAATATAATGTTGTTTAATCACCCCTGCATTTTCCCTTTCTCTTCTTCTCACCCATTCATCCCCTTTCCTTTATTTTCCTTCCTTTCTAGCTCAACCTTTTGCCTCTCCTATACCCCCATTCTCTCTCGCTATCTCTCTCTCTTTCTGCCCTTGCCCCTCTCTCACTCTTATATCTCTTTTCCATGCTTTTTCACTCTCTTCTCTTTCATTATTCCCCTTCCTCTATTTCCCTCTTTCTCCATCATTCTCCTCACTCCTCCTCACTCTCCTCTCACCCCCTCCACTCTGCCTCTCTCGCTCTCTCTCTCTTTTCTTATGCCTACAGTCATATTATTATCATTTATGAGTCTTGTGTGCACTGTGTCAGCATTTCAGTCAATAATGATGTCTCTTCACTAGTGTTGAGCGAGCACCACGATGCTCGGGTGCTCGGGTGCTCTGACCGAGCACCCCCTGAGGCTCGAGTGCTCGGCCGAGCACCCGAGCCCCATTGGAATGAATGGGGCAACACCAGGCACCCCCTGCTCTGATGAGGGGAGGGTGCCTGGTCAATGCCCCCTTCATCTCCGCTATGCCCCCTTCATCTCAGAATGCCCCCTTCAGCTCCGCAATGTCCCCCTTCAGCTCCGCTATGCCCCTCTTCCACAATGTGCCCCTTCATCTCCGCTATGCCCCTCTTCCACAATGTGCCCCTTCATCTCCGCTATGCCCCTCTTCCACAATGTCCCCCTTCATCTCCTCTATGCCATAGAGGAGATGAAGGGGGACATTGTGGAAGAGGGGCATAGCGGAGATGAAGGGGCACATTGTGGAAGAGGGGCATAGCGGAGATGAAGGGGCACATTGTGGAAGACGGGCATAGCGGAGATGAAGGGGGACATTGTGGAAGAGGGGCATAGAGTCTATGCCCCTCTTCCACAATGTCCCCCTTCATCTCCGCAATGCCCCCTTCATCTCCGCAATGCCCCCGTACCTCCAGTCCCTGGTGGTCCAGCGGAGCTTCTTCGGATCTGTGCCTCTTCCGGCACAGATCCCCGCCACCCGAACATGTCGGGCGAGCACATGGCGGTACTCGACGAGTACCGCCATGTGCCGAGCAGAGCGATGCTCGAGCCGATCCGAGCATCGGCCGAGCACGCTCGCTCATCACTACTCTTCACCTGGTCAAAAGGTCCATTGTCTTCCACTTTGCAAGCACACAGTGCCCAGTGTCTCCTTTCCACCTCTGCAAACCAGCAAACAATGACCAGCATTTTGCTTCCTCTTTGCAAACCATAACACAATGCCCAGTTTGATGGTGTGTGTAGGAGGAGGTGTACTTTGGACATGGTGGTAAGAGAGCATTGGAGAGTGAGTAATTTGGATGTGAGTTACAATAATAATCTGATCATAAAGAATATATTGTATCAGTACTTTGGATATAAGCATACATATAAGGGGAGAGCAACCTGGGGTGTTATGGAAATAATATGATTAATTAGAGAGTTACTGTATGCATGAAAGGTGAGTTTGTTGCATCCACTGAAGAAAAGCTTTGTTAAACAGGTATTTTTGAGAGATAATACTTGGTGAAGAGAGATTATGCTTGGTCTGGATTCATGGAAAGATGTGGAGCCTGGGAGATATGCATCTCTAGGTTGGAGATGGAAAGGTGTGGACAGTGGAGTACAGTCATTAACTGTGTTTAATAGTCTTAATTCTATACCTAGATGAAGCCTTGGAGTTACAATATGAGTGACTTACTAACCCCTTGGATGCTAGGAAGGTCCTCAATACATTTGATGTGCCATTTGCTGGTTTTCTCTGTAGCATCCAACTGGTTAAATATACTTTTATGTCAGCCTATGTATTTTAATGTATGAACCTGTCAAACCTGGACTGTCTGTTGCTAATAACAAATATTTTCCCATGTATATAATAGTTATCCGCCTGTCTATACATGCAATTCACACATAAGCAATACACAAAAATTAAATTGTTAGTATCCTTGGAATACTGATGGGAAACACACCCAAAATCCAATAAAACATGAAAACATAAAGAATCAGAAGGGATTTCGACTCCATATGTTTGGGTGGAGAGGATTCCTTTACCTCTAGGCTGCCTCATCATAGAAACCTTAAAGATATAGTAATGATTTATTATGAGTAATATATAATGTAGTGCTTTTCCTGCTGAGTGAGAATTCTCCCAGGAACTGACTCAGCAGTTACTATAATATTCTTTGGAGAACTGGAGGGAGATACACTGAGGTTAGATAAGGGTCCAGTTTGCTGACATAGTGGGGAAATTGACTCAAATCCATTTTGTGGTATGCACTACGGTGTCCTCTCTATCTTATCCCTGCAATTACATCTCAGATATGTCTATATTGCCATGCTTTCCCATTCCTCTGCCAGGTTTACAATGTTGTATTATCTCCTTTGGCAATGGCATATTTGCATATTGAAATATAGTTTAATGAGCCATTAGTCTTATGAGCCATTCATTATATGATGCTGTTGATACGGGTAGTGCAGTTATCAGTGTTTTGGCAATAGTAAAGTTTGAATAAAATCTATTCCAGATGTTTATTTATTTATCTTCAGATAAAAAGTGGATCTGCAGATAAAAAGTGGGACAAAGTCCTTGCATCAGTAGTGGGCAACATGAGGCCCATCAGCTGCTGCCAGATTGCAACTCCCATCATTCCCATTGGCTGATCTGGAATGATGGGAGTAGTAGCCAGACAGCAGGTGCAAGGCCTCATGTTGCCCATCCCTGTTCTACATGTTTCTTCAGGAGTTCATATTTATCATGAGAACTATTAGGACCCAGGAGTACAAGGGATATGTATGTTATTGATGCCTGACTACACCATTTGTAAGTGCAACTTTAAGAGCAAATCACTTGAAAACCTCATTACAATGATTATTAAGCCTTTGGCTGCTACAGTGATATGCCAAATGTTTGTCTCCAAGGACTGCCTGGGAGAACAGTTAATATTCCATTTCATTCATGGCTGGCATTCAACATTCATGCCAACACAAAGATGAATGGATGTCTGTCTTTCAGACATTGCATTTTCAGTTGACTTTAGGGAAGCCACTTGAAGGATTAGTTGTGTTGAGCTATTTCAATTGCTTTTGTTTGATTTATTCATTGCAAACAGATGAAAGTTTGTAAATGTTGACAATAAACCTGATTTGCAATGGGGGTTGCATAATTTTGATTACAACTGTATACATGACTGTTTGACCTATGTTTTCTTGTACAGAGCTGTAAAAAGAAAAAGGGAGAGTGTTATGGTCAGTGCATATATCTGCTTTAACGTTTTATTCCATGACAAGATTGATAATCATATCTGATCACATGGCCACTTACAGCTGCCCACATTTTGACAGAAAGGTTATGGTTATGATAGATTTTATATTCTTGTAGTAAAATATTTTTTGCAAATTCTTTGTAGAAATAGGGCTGGATTTTCCTTTAGGCAAAGTAGGCAACTGCTTAGAAATCCAAATTCTGAGGTCTCGCTCAGCTGTCCAGATCACACACATATTCAGAGTTTCAGAAATGCCCAGAATTATTCCATTGCTCCAACTCTGCTTTAATTCCTTGGATGCTAGAGTGGTCTCTACACATTGTGAAGCAATATGTTGGATAGCTTTCTAGCAACCAAGATGTTTTGTCTTTATACATAGGGCATTTTCTGTGCCTTGCAACACTGGGAGGGGAGGGGGGTGGGGCTAGGTGTATAGCCTAGGGATGACTGAAATGCAAATGTGGGCCTGGCTAAAAGTGTGATATGTAACCTATCGGATGGTATAGGCATCTCCAGTGCATTGTGAACAGTATGTTTGCAATGTGTCTAATGCTGAAAGGATTACACTAAAGTGGGGCTGGTGTACTAAGAAGAACTAGAATAATTCTGGGGCAAACCATGTATGCCATAGAGATCAAATAAATGTTTGTTTACTCAATGTGTTGGATACTTCTTTACAACTGAAGGTGTTATAAGCCCAATTTAAATTAATGGGACTTTGTGAAGTTTGATTTTTTGCCCCCTGTGAAGCAGTTAGTTTGTCCCAGAATTACTTTAGGGGGAGGTGCATTAAGTTTGATGTTATAGCGATGTGTGTCTGTTGATATGTGGTGAGTACATCACCTTAGAGACAGGGGCGTCCACAGAAATGACCGCTAGGCCAGCCCACCCAACCCCTATGTTTAAGTGTAGGGGGGCAAGTGCCCCCTCCCTCCAGGTGCCCATGCTTGGAGACAGAGACACATCCCCAAATGCACTAAGAACCTTTGAATGCAAGGGGAGGGGAAGACACTGTGATCATAAGTGTACTATCCTGACATAAAGTTGTTGATATGTTGACGAAGGAATGGAGGGAGCAGGGGGGATACAGAGAGCCTTCAGCACCAAGAACAGCAGCCCTGTTCTGTTTAAAAATATATATATAGTGAACATGACAGAATCTTTTATAAAACTAAAATCTTTATCAGCAGGTTTAAACAACTGGAGAGGAGGAAAACCAAAATTTAATTAAAATGCTGTCAGAAGTGGATGAGGGAAAGTACATGGAAATGGGCAGGAGAAAAAAAAACTTTTGCAGGGTTACGCAGACTGACAGTGAGCTAAACAGAAGGGAGATATTGGAAGATGTTTAACTGCTTACCGAACCATCAGCTTATGTAGAAAGCCTAATATTGATAACATACTTGACCAGACTGATGCTGACTATGGATCCAGTGATGATCACCTGGCAATTTGTCAAACCCTCCACAGGGTTAGCAATTTTTATCTGTGCACCAGACATCTGGGAATCTGGCTCCCTGGCACCCAGTGGTACAACTGATCAACGGTTCATGAAGTAACTGGGGAGTTCATGAGGACTTAGCCTGATAGGGATTGTGACACCCTTGGGGGAGATGCCACATATCCACTCCGATCTTCTTTACACATCTATGATGGATTGAGGAATGTCAGCAATGGTGATGGCCCACTCTGTGGAATTAGGTAGAATATCTCATGCCTCTTGGACTTTAGCCCACATACTTGCTTAAATATCCTTTAGTTTGCAAGCTCTTTTTCGAATTAGGGATCCACGCTGACTGGCAGGGACTACCAGGAGCAAATTAATGGGAGACGGAGGGGAAAAGGAAAAAGGGGGGGGGGGGAAGACAAGGGAGCAATAGGAAGGAGCAATCAAGAAGCTAATGCACCATGAATGGAGGGAAGCAGAATTTGTTTATGGGCTGCACCACTAGGCAAATTCACATCTGTTGGCAATGTGTGTACCTGTGACTTTACCTATCTTAGTGCAGTCACATCCACTCACATTGGCAGACATATTATGCAAGCCCAGCCATGCTTAGCACTGTGCAGTGTGTACATGACACGCAATGATCAGATTGGGGGGGCTGCTGACATCCCCTAAGAAAAAAAAAGAGAAGACACTGCCTGGAACACAATACCCATGTCTGGAAGAGATGGCAGTACCCTCACCCACATTGTGGGTACTAATCCATACCTGGGGTATCCACTTCACATGTCACACAGTAACCACTGATGGGGGGTTCCTGTATGTCCCCTCAACCACTTGCAGGACATTGTCTATGTAGCCGCTCCGCAACAGAATGATGCCCTGGTGAAAGGGCAATATTTTCTCATTGTTGGTTTCCTAGCTGTTAACACAGCCACTGTAGCTGCTCCTGAAGCCATCCCCACAGCTCCTGCTACCTCAGTAGTCCCGGTGGATCCTGAGGCAGACACCCCAAATGAAGTGGCCTCATCATCTCTGCTTGTTTTAAATGATGAATACTTGCAGATTTCCCTTTCACTCCAGGGGAATGACCAGTAGACTATACAGTGCTGCACAAGATCCTCTCAAAGTGTCCCTCCACCCACTGGAAGAGCCACTTCTATGCAACCTTCTGGGCTGCAATATCCATCAGAGACTCTGGGTTCTGAGTCCTGCCAGATAGATTGTGGGTAACGCCCTGGCCCCACATGAAGCTCCACTCCGCTCATGTCATTTCATCTCAAGGCACAAGCAAATTATGACAATGTGAGTGGATTTCTATACATACAATAGAATAAAGTGCATAAAGTTTATAAGAATAAACAAGGATTAAACAGATGTGGAATAATCAATGAGAGAAACTGTA
The DNA here is from genome assembly GCA_037306005.1 of Rhinophrynus dorsalis. Lineage (NCBI taxonomy): Eukaryota > Metazoa > Chordata > Amphibia > Anura > Rhinophrynidae > Rhinophrynus > Rhinophrynus dorsalis. The sequence goes on along the minus strand of CM074725.1, from coordinate 149,471,407 downwards.
GACAACAGTATAGGGAAATAGCTGGAAGAGAATAAAGGGGAGCTGTGTCCATGTCTGTAGCTGCATGGAGACCTACAGAGAGATCCCAATATCGCCATCCTCAGGTAGGCGATGTTGGGATTGTGAACTCCAACAGCAGAGACAGCTATCTGAGCTTAATACCTGTGGTGAAGTACTACATCCTATATAATAATTTGCTAGGATGTTTGTCACGATGCGGTCGTGCTCAGTAGAGACTGCCTGTGTTCGACCAGTCTCTACTGCACATGATTGCATCACGTGAGTGAGGTGACGCAAGACTGCATCGCGTGAAGCAGTGAGGTAGTTGCCTCTTAACCCTTTGAGTGCCAGAGTGCAGTGTGTTGCGTACCCCTCTGGCACTCAAAGGGTTAACATTACTTTGACCTTGGCCCGTGTACACAGGCTTTTACATTAGTTAACATATAAACACACCCACATGAATATGTCACATTAACCTGCATTTCTATATGGACATGAGCCATAGTTGATGTGCTAAGTGTAAAATGGTAACCGTGTTAAAGGCGTGGGTGATTCACAGTGGTGTGAATCACGTGGTGCATATCTCCCTAGTTCTTCATTATTAATCAGCACTATTGTTTCATTGTGCAAGTGAAATATATAAAATACAAATTAATATGAACCATTTTCTGGTGATACTACCTCTTTAAAATTTTGTTGCTAAACTGTCCATAAATTCACTGTCTAGTAGAGAGATGGGCAAAATGCATACCGTGGTCCAATCTTATTTGGCCCTTGAGACTGGATGGCTTTACACATGCAGCACAGCTTCTATAGTGAGAAAATATCACTTCTGGCTTACTCTGCAGGAAGAATGTTACATCAAATTAAATGTGTTTTGTTGTAAAATGTATTATTGTAACAGTGCAGAGAAAGCAAGAATGTGTGTATGTGTTTATGGATGTAATATGCAAGTTCACTGGAACCTGAACACACTGATTTATTACATTCCTGATAGATACTGGTAGGTTGAAGAATCTGTGGAAACTTGACCTTCTTGTCTATGCATGTTCTGTTCTCCCTGGAGCAACATCTTTAAATGCACCATCCACCTCCCCTTGTATTCAAGAAAACACATTAGTTCTAACAATTTCACTGCTACATTTTTGTAAACACCTCATCAGCAGAAAGGACTAGGTACAATAGCTGGACAAGCACCAAAATGGACTGTACTTCAGTACACTATTACTCATGTAGTGCTACATAGACTATTATACATATCACCCACACAAATAAGCAGCCAAATGCACTGTTCTTTTTTTGTGAAAGTATTTACCAGGAAGGATACATTGAGATTGTCTCTTGTTTTCAAGTATGTTCTGGACTCATTTTATCTACCTCACAAGGCTGAGCTGACCTTCCAAGGAGATTTGAACAGATTCTACTGAGCCATCTCACCAGCATACTTTGGTATTCTCTGAGCATTTTATAGTATTTCACCTCCAGCCCTGGGGGACCAATAGAAGGGCAGGTTATGTGAGGGCTGTTTTGAGGATTACAGCAATAGTATTGATTCTTTCTAACTTTACACACACTTTATGGACAGACAGACAGACAGACAGATAGATAGACTCTGCCCACAGAAAATTGATAGAAACTCTAATGTGGTTAAAAAGTCCATGTAAATGAATGCCATTTTTTCTCCAGTATGGTGGTTTGCCCCAGAATTTCTGTTTTCTCTTGGTCTGTGCGTAGAGCCCGCTGAAAGGAACTAGTGAAACTGAGAAAACAAAACATATAAAATATATACACATACAACATTGAGAGTCTTGTATATTGAAGTAAAAGCACTGTTAGCCTTAACACCGGTTGTTGAAAATAGGACTATGCTGAGCCAACCCATTATCACCTTGTTGTCTCTGCCACGTGTGTGTGTGTGTGTGTGTGTGTGTGTGTGTGTGTGTGTGAGATGATATAGTAATGGGTTGTGGGCAGCCACCTTATCTGCCCATAAATAAAGTAATCACTGGATATGTTTATGATCCATTGATGTTAAGACTTTATTGGAGTGGTTTGAATCCCGCTGGATTACAACAGTCTGTCATCACACATATACTATTTAATGATGTGTCTAATGGATAAACTAATACTGATCTAAATAAATATGCTATTTTATGAATAATTACTGTATGGTGTAACAGGTATATGTGTGCAATACCTTGACAGAATTTAAGGAGCATTAACACCTAATAAAATGGGCATAAAATCCTAATGATCTGTATGATTTTTATCCTTGTGATTTTGTTATAACTTTTTCCATCAGTCATGGCTGTTATGTCCATAGAAGATGACATGATAATTGCTAGCAGGGCCACATGAACTCAATTCTGCTCACTGCACATGGTAATCTTAACTTTAAAGGGATAGTAATACTTCGTTTTAACTTTATTTTATTTTGTAGGCATTAAAAAAACATGAAGAATGATATAAGTCTTATCTCTCAAACCTTTATGGTTTAAGAGATATTCACAAACAAAGTATCCCCCCCCCCCCGTTCAACCAGATCAGAAGGGAGGTGCCCAGGTAGACTGCAGAGAGGGACAATCTTCAATTAAGATAAGGGAAAAAGCTGAAAAACTTGTCAAGGGGGGAAGGGCTTTCATTGTTTTCATACAAAGAAAATTGTCCCCTTCTGTTATCTGTCCTGTCATACAACCAGATTCACATCTGAGAAGAGATGGCTTACACTAGGTAAAAGGGGCGGGGAGGGGAAACTTTGCTTGTGAATATCTCATAAACCATAAAGGTTTGAGAGATAAGACTTATATCATTCTTCATGTTTTTTTAATGCCTACAAAATAAAATAAAGTTAAAACGAAGTATTACTATCCCTTTAAGGACAGGTAGTATGTGTGAAGCATTGCTTCGCTTGCACATTATGGTCCGTCATGTATTAAGTTTCAAAAAGCTGTCAGCAACTGTCATGCTGGCTTCCATACATATGAAATCCAGGACTGACTGTAGATGTTAAAGGGATAGTAACACTTAAAATGTAAAAAAATATGTTGTAGGGTTTATCCCCCTGAGTAAAACAAGGGTACTCCCACGGCTGAGAGATATTTTATTAAAAAATGATAACAGCTCAAGCTTGAATTTTTTAGGTTCGATATCACAGTGGCCTGAAAATTTACTGTGGCGCTGTTGCTACACCATCCTATGGAGATTTATGGTCTACAGACCAGAACAGTCCATAGGATGGTGTAGCAACAGCTCCATTGATCACAGACTTGGTAAGCTACCAGGATCTGCGCTTGACAGTTAACCAACTTCTGATCCCCTTGACTGTTAGAGAGTATCCAAATGTGTAAAAAAATAACTAAACATGTTCCCCTCCTTGACACAATTTTTAGCTCATGATAAATTTAAATAAACATCATAGAAGGTTATATGTTCACATCTAGGTTCCTACAGTGCCAGTTCCTTATACCTACAGTAATATGAGACAATATGGCATTTATACAATCATCTTCACATCATGCTGATTTTTTACACACAGCTTCACACAATGAGGAGACCATTGTCTGTGTCCCAAATCATCAGAGACATGGACATCAAGAAGGTTTTTTATTGACTGTAGGAGGCAGCTTCAACCAGTGGGCTCTAAGCAGCTGCCTTATTGTTGTTCCACTCCGGCTTCATGTTTTGCACATGTAGCTGACACAGACCAATAGGGTTAGAAAACGGGTTAGAAAACGCATTCATAGCTGGATTTAGGAATCTATGTGAACTGAATTGTGAGACTTGAAGTCACCATCACAGGTTCAGCTAGAGAACACTGGGGATCACATTTATGATCTGTTTGTGTCTCTTAATGATCAATTGGTGCTCACAGTGCAGCCAGGCTTACACTTCAAATCTTCCTACAGTGGAACAGTACTGCAAAGAGGGCAATTACCATGTGATGGTTGCCCCTTAATTTATGTCAGCTTATGGGAACATTCAGTACATGTCTGTGAATATCCCATCATGCTATTTCATAGAATATCATTAGCAATAGTGTTTATGTAATATTTTCAAAATTGATTTGAACGCTTGTAGGAATGCAAATTATACTGATGTAGTCATCCTTAGCTGCCATCTTTTTTGATTTAAGGCATCTTGATCTGATAGGCAACTTCCATTGACATGCAAGGGGATCATTGTTTACTTAACACAGGAAGTTACACATAACGGAGGAACATTATGTATAAATAAGTCAGGCTACAGCTATAAAATGGAAATAATACTATTGTCCTGCTGTTTATACATCACCTGTGCGTGGGAACGTCATGTTTCTTAATTCTTGAGGCCCTATTTTAAAATAAATAAATAATGTCAAAGTATTTTACCAGGAAGGATACATTGAGATTGTCTCTCATTTTCAAGTAAATAAAATAAATATATTTATTCACAAAAACAATTAAGAGTAAGTATAGGGCAATCCAACTGCACAATATGGAACAAATGCAAATTCATTCATTTTACCGGATCATTTAATAACTGTAGAGATTGTGGGTTATTGTCCTCTTTTGCATTCAAGGGGTTAAAAGTAGGGATGGGCGAAACTTTCTGCCTCAAACTGAAATCTGCGAAAAATGGCACTTTCTGCTTGGCTTGATTATGCAGCTGAAAGGGAATGGGATCAACAATAGCAGTAACATGGAAGATGGATGATGAAGGTTCCATTTGCCACGACTAGCTCCAGTGATGCGCCTGAGGCAGTAGCAGCAGAATAAGTAGCCCCCAATATATGTGGATAAAAGAACAAGTTGGCCATTAAATCTTCTCCACCTGCCCCTCCTCCAAAATCATCATGGGTGTGTTGTTATTAGAATATATTTTTCCCTTGAGAGCAGGATCAGTGAGTCTCCTCAGCAACTGCAATGTACACAGTATGTGTGTAGTAAATAACACCTGGAGGCACAACTGTATCCAAACACCATGACACCCGAAACCAAGTATTGCCGCTGTCACTGTACCCCTTGTCCAGACCCCACTAAGGACGCATGACAACTTGCTGACAGTTTAATAGTAATGATGAACCCTCCCTGCCTCCATCTTAGCATATTCTGCAGGATGGAATCTCCTCAGATGCCGTTTGATGGCCTGATATCGATTCTTCTCCATAACACTGGCATGTGTGGTCAGTGCACCACACAGTGTGCAATGGGTAGAGATGAACTGCCATATCCAACATCAAAAGAGTGGCTATCATTTGGCAGGGGAGGTAATGATGATCGAGGTGGATTGGCAGGAGATGTACTTGTTACACTAGAGAAAGAAGGTGATGTTGATGGCGAGCTAGTTGTTTCGCTCATCATGGAACTTCCAGTGTCTTTCTGGGTTTCTTTATTCTTCCTCCTCTTTGATCTCCACCTTTCTGGAGAGTCAGGGGGTACAGTAACAGCGGTGCTAGATTAGTGTAATGGGTGTTTGACTTTAACATGTTTGACATAAATGTCATAGTGTCTTCATTTCATGTGTGTTATCAGGGAGGTTGTGCCAAGGTGTGTTCCCTCCTTTCCCCTTCTCACTAACTTGTCACACTGTACCATTGTTGATGATGACTGCACTGTGCCTGCCAGAAGAGAATAATAGTCCCACAACCATGACTTCTGGGGGCAGGGATAGGGAACAGGTGGAGAAGAATGGCCTCTTTCTTCTTCTTCTCCACATTCCCCTTCACTTTTTGTGGCAGCGGATAATGTTGCTGCTACTGCCTCAGATTTAGCACTGCAACTAGGACCAGAAGTATTGCTGGTGCTGGCAAGTAGAACCTGTCCTAGTCCCGCATTACTTGTTGACCGCATTCCCACTGTGTCCACGGTAGTCTGAGGCACACTAGCCTGCTCCTCAGCATCCTGATGCACTTGCATCTCAGCAGCAGCAGAAATGAAAGCAGTTGCAATTTCCACAAATTCCAAAAGCTGACTGCTAGTGGTGGTGGTGATGCCCATCCTCATTCCTGTTTCCCATTCCTTCTCAGTTTCTGATAAAAAGGCCATCAATGTCTCTTCCACCCCAGCTTCTCTAACACCACCACTAGTCCCTACGTGCTGCTGCTCTATTATAGGCATCTCACTGATGCTTGGAGGAGGTGACGAGCAATGTGACAGAGGGTCCCCTGCTGTCACACTTGGCATCATTTTCTCCCCCCCCCCGACTAGTACAAGAAACACTAGCAGCAGGCAAAGTATTGATGACAGCAGGTTCAGCACTGGCAGCAGGTACAACACTAGTGGCAGCACATCTGGCAGCAGGTACAAAACTAGTGGCTGCTGGTACAGCAATGGTGGCACTGGCAGCAGGGGCAGCACTTCTTGCAGCAGGCACAGGTAGCTGACCTGTCCTGCTCTCACTAGAACTACCCTTTTCTCTCTCCCTTCCCATTGAATTCCCCAAGATCCCTTGGGGTGATTTAGGGGGACTGGACAGCATTGGTTCAGTACTGCTAGTCACTTCCTCCTCCTCAGACTCAGTGGACACATAAGGGTCCTTCCAGCTACTCCATTGATTATTTTTCACCTTGCTCATAGTGATAGCAGTCACTATGAGCCTTTCCTGTCTCACTTTTTGTAAAATATCACAAGAGAACAGCACAGCATGTCTATCTCACTCTGTAGCTTCTTCTATTGTGCCTGCTTTCAGCGAAAACGTCAAGTTTTTATAGCGGAAGTGCGAAAACAATGTAAATCAATGCGTGGAAACTTTCTAGCCATTGAAAAAATGGCAAAAAATTTTGGTCAATAGACAAAAGATGTGAAAATGTTAACCCTATTTTTAAAAAAATCGGATAAGAACGTGGTTTTCGCAAAATTTTCCCGCGGGAACATGGTGACAAGTTTCACCCATCCCTAGTTAAAAGTCTAATTTTAAATTGAGGTGAGAATTTATTTATCCCCTATGGTGCATCTGTTTGCTCCCATTATTACTCAACTCTTCTTTTTTGTATAAAGAATGTTATTTATTTTATTTTGTGCATTATTTACGATACATATTTTTATACAACAAGGTATAACAGTATGCCATAAAATGATGTTACACAATAGGAATTTTACATTACTGTTCAGAATCCTTTAGTTCATTATTTATGAATTAGACAAATGTTCTCTGGAATTTCTAACACTTCTCTTCAAGATTCTTTTGCTTCGGAACCTTGAGGAACAATAAATAAGAGAAAGAATATACAGTAACAAAATAAGAAAATAACAGGTTGATAAATCTGTGTCTTTATAAGGGTTTTTCATAGTTTGGTACTGTGATCTTATAGGAAATTGTTGGCTCTCCAGCAGTTGCTGGCTGGTTGGGGATGATGGGAGTTTTAGTTCTCAACAGCTGTAGAGTAAAACAGTGTTTTCCCCTGATCTAGTAAAATGTAAGTTTATATATAGCAGATCAGTTTTTAAACTCCTCCCCTCAGAATGTTAGAGAGGCTTCATATGGATTGCTTTGTATACACTGAAAACTTTCATATCAGCCAAGAAGTCAAACTACAGAAAGTAATCACAGCAAAATATATACTACAGTGAGTGATATACGTCCTCATTGCTGCTATCAATGCATGTTTTCAGGATATCTTTACTTGATTACAGGAGGATTGATTAAAAAGATAGTAATGTTTCATTGGGTCTTAATTATAAAAGCAAAAGGAGAGCAATTTGGGGGCAAACCAACTGCATTATAGGGGACAGATAACAATTTTAAAACCTCATTAATATAAATGGAGATTTTTAGCCACTTAAAGCGGAACTACCACCCCTTACCACCATGGGTCGAAATAATTCCCCATCTGGTGACAAGCTGGTCAGTAGCGCTAGTCGCCACAATTTTTACCGTGTTCAAGAGATTTGTAGACTTCTCCGGGACTGACAGGCAGGACGGAATGCAGACATCTTTCCATAGTGATGTCTGCATGCCTGCGCTGTCAGTCTCAGCCGGCTCTAAGAGGTGTTGCTAGGAGCCGTTCAGCTCCGGAAGGGGCTGTCATCGCAGGCATGCAGATGTCACTATGGAAAGATGTCCGTGATCCGTCCTGTCTACAAACTTCTTGAACACGGTAAAAATTCTGGCGACTAGCGCTACTTAGCAGCTAGTCACCAGATGGGGAATTATTTCGGCCCATGGTGCTAAGGGGTGGTAGTTCCTCTTTAAATGCTAGAGAGATTTTCAGTGATTTGTTTTGCAATGCTTTGGATACCTCTCTAGCATTCTAGGGGTTAAAAACAGTATTTAAATCAATGTGTATTTTATCATTTGTACTCTATGGTGCAGCTAAATCTGCCTCAGAATTGTTCCAGTCTGCAGTATACATAAGAACCATATTTATCTGCATTCTATAGTTTGAAGAGCTGTTTCAAGTCATGGTAAGTACTGTCTACAAACCTGTCAGTGCTAAGGAAGCATTAGCCCCTTAAGGACCCATTATGTGCCAAGACTATCATGGGAGAACTTCCTTAAAGGACCATTGATGGTCCTGACATGTCATGGATTTCAGGGCTCCTCGCACGCCTATATTCCGTGGTCCTCAATGAATGAATATGTTTATTTATATAGCTCCACAAGTGTACACAGCACTTTACAATTTCAGGCTTTAGCCAATATTTAAGGCTTTAGACACGCGCAGCCGGTCCTTAAGGTGTTAGAAATGCGCACATGTAGACAACTCTGAGTTTGAGCATTGGCTCAGGTTGCAATGGTAACTGCTTGATTAAGTGGTTCAATTCCTTCACTAGAGTTGATGCTAAATTCAGACAAAAATAAACTCTTAATATTTAATATTTAAACTACAGAGCATTAAAGAGTATGACTGACATCAGTGACATTTAATAATATAGAACAGGGCTGGGCAAACTGGAGTCCTCTAGTAGTTGTGAACTACAACTCCAATCAACCCTAGCCAGCCTACAACTGGTGAGGGATAATGGAAACTAGTCCACAACAGATGGAGGATCACAAGTTGCCCATCCCCGTTTTAGATTGTATTAAAAATAAATAATTAATATCTCTTTAAATTGTCTGAGTCACTTATTGGTCCACCTTAAAGGGATAGTAATGTTTCACAAAAAAGCAGCTCCTATTCATCTTCATACTATTTGTTGTAGTTTAAGAGTGATTGAATGGTAAAATATCTGCCTTCCTCCCCTTTTACTGACGTAACACTACTCACCTCAGAGCAGCAAGACTGTCTGGATGGAGCGCAGTGAGAATAAGGAAGAAACTGAAAAACCTTTCAAGGGTGGCAGGGTTTTCCTTATGCTCACAGTAAGAAGTTTGTCCCTTTCTGCAACCTGTCAAGAGACCAAATTCCACATCTGAGGGGATGTGGCTTACTGTAGGTAAAAGGGGCAGGAGGGGGATACTTTATCATTCTATTACTCTTGAAATACATCTATGAAGATTAATGCCAGTGGCACTTGAGGACTGGCGTTGCTTTTCCCTGATACATACTGTGTTTAAATAAATAAACATGGAAAATCAACACATTTTTTAATTATTTCTCTGTTTGTGTTTTTCTTTATTTTCTTTTAATAAAAAATTATGGTAATTAAATGGGAAAGTCAGTGGTTCAAGCCAACACAGAGCCTCAGGCTGCTCTGAAGCCAAAGATAAAAAGCTTCATTGTGTCTCCTGATTGTTGCAGTGTTAGACGTAGGTGTAGTTCTCTCCCAGGTAATAACTGTGTAGTGTCGCACAGTACTGGCCTACTTTTGTTGGTAATTCTTTTGTTGGTAGAGATGTAAACAATAATACATGTTTGCATTATCTATTAAATATATTTATAATTAATGATTAATTATGTCCTTTTTTAATAGGTTATGAAAACAGAAATTAGCCATCATTTCTGATGCTAGAGATGGGGATTTTGGTTGTCCATGAATTAGGGACATCTTTAGCATAGTTACCCTTCCTATGGGGCTCTGATTAGAGAATCACTATATAAAGTCACACTGAAAGCATTATCAAATTATCAGCATTCAAGCAAGTGATAGATGAGATTATAAGGTATAGGGAAAGTCTCCTCACTTAAGTTATTATCTAGAGTTAAATATCACACAGGTAGCTATCTTGGTTTTGTAAAAATTATATTTTAATTCGTTTCTACTTTTCCTTGATAGGAGATATTATTTTAGATAATCGGGTTATCTTGTATCAATTGCCATCTAAGAAATTACCCAGCAAAGAATAGTGTTTCCCATAAAGCCGTATTGTCAATTATTATCATTTATTAATGTAGGCAAGATAGAGAGCCAAACTCAGTTCAAACATTTCAGAGCGACATGCCTATACAACATCTCCAGTCAAGTTCAGTATAAAGCACATTATGTGTGTGTGGTGTGTGCGTGTGTATGTGAGACACACACTTTGGTTTATAAATATGTACAGATGGTCGACCATAAGACAAGTTTAGGTTGCTTTAAGGGAAAATTAAAATAGGCCTTAATGTTGTACTAAACAATTTTCTGTAAAATGCGTAATTTGAGACACGAGCCGTTATAATTTAGTGGCACAGTTTAGCACTTTATAGTAAATCCCTGCACAGTATGCTAGTTTGAACTGAAGCTAAACATATTATTTGCTCTGCAATTAGAAATTCCCCCATTGAGTGAGCTCTGTCTGTATTGATTCATAGCCCATTAAAAAAATGACCCAGCAGAGCAACCAATTAGGACATAGTGCCACATTGTGTCACTAATAAATAAAGGTAAGTTTATCAAAAACTATTTAAAGTAGATTAGAAATAAATAGCTAAAACAATATATATATATATATGTAGCCTTTCATCCTTTTCAAAAATAACCAAACTTATTTTAGGGTGGCAGGCCCACTTTAATAAGGAATTTGTTGCCAGCCCCCCAGATTTATATAACTTCTATTCAGTAAACTGCAGCAAGGTGTCTGTGTGTCTGTATTTGTGTGTGTTTGTCTTTATGTGCGTATGTGCGTCTATACATGTATTACATAGATACATAATAAATTAGGTTGAAAAAAGACACAAGTAACATAGTAACATTGTAAATATTGTTGAAAAAAGACACACTTCCATCAACAGAAAAATGAGAATTATATAAGCCTTTCTACGTCCAAAATGAATATTTTCTATTTACTGGAACGTCCTATTTTACCTGTTAATACACAGTATAACTCTGTATGTTCCCTCTTGAAAGAAAGACATCTAATCTTCTCTTAAATGTATCTGCCATAATCACATCCTTGGGCAAATAATTCCACAATTTAACAGACCTTACTGTCCTTTTTTAATAGGTTATGAAAATAGAAATTAGCCATCATTTCTGATGCTAGAGATGGGGATTTTGGTTGTCCATGCATTAGGGACATCTTTAGCATAGTTACCCTTCCTATAGGGCTCTGATTAGAGAATCACTATATAAAGACACACTGAAAACATTATCAAAATATCAAGCTGAATCAATACAGACAGATTTTAATTTTCCCTTAAAGCAACCTAAACTTGTCTTATGGCCGTCCATCTGCTGAAGTTGAAACCTCCTTTCCTTTAATTGTAAGGAGCAGTCTCTAGTTGTTTGATCTGGCCATAAATCAATCGGTTCAAGTTTTGCCTTATTATAACCCAGAAAAATGAGAATCATATTAATCTTCATGACTCCGAAATGGATATTACCCTGTTTACCTACTAACACACAGTATAACCATATATGTTCCTCTCTGCTACAAATGCATATAATCTCCTCTAAAATGTATCTACTGTAACTGTCCACATCCTTGGGAAAAGAATATAAAAATGAAACAGACCTTATTGTAAAAAAAAACAAAAAAAACAAAAAAAAACAACCTCTTCCTCTGCTGAAGCTGAAACTTTATTTCCCATCATATTAACCCCTTAACGACCCATGATGGTCCAGGACCATCATGGATTAAATGATAGCAGCGTGCCTCCGTGCGTGCTCCTATCATTAATTCCAGGCTGAGACTGAACGCTCCGAGACTGGGGCATTCAGTCTCAGCCCTTCTTGCTCGTGCTGGGTCATGTGATTGCCATAGCAGCAATCACATGTACCGGCATTGTGAGTGATAGAGGCAGAACGCAAAGCATACTGCCTCTATGTCTCCTCTCTGTCTCTGTCTCCCATACTATCAAAGTAAGGGAGAGAGAAGCAGAGAGGAGACACCTAGTGGAAAAAGAAAATACAGCAGCTGGGGGTATTAACCCCTTCACTGCTGGTGCTGGAGGCTGGCTAAATGCAGGTCAATTTCTGACCTTCAATGATACACTTTTTTTTTTTTTTACACAACACAATTTTTTTTTTTTACAAAAAAATATTTTGTTTGAAAAAAAAAAAACATCTCAATAAACAAAACTGGGAGTGTGATTGTTGTGGAGCCATGTAATACACTTATACACACTGCCAAATGTCATAGATAAAAAGTGGGAAAATAGGGTGGGGAAAAAGGGACATGGGAATTTTCACCCAGGGGGATCAGTGGCCACTTTAAACTGCACATTTTGTGGGTATGACTGACCGGTCATACCTTTCATGCAGTCTCCATAAAAATTTAACCCTTTACGCCCAATTAATCCCAAGATAAAAAACAAAAACAGTTTTTTTTTTCACATTTTTTTGCCTTTTTTTAATTTTAATAAAGTAAATGGTGGGTTATCCATATAAGTGGGGTATCAAAGGAAAGCCCTATTTGTGCGTAAAAAAACAGTATATAATTTATGGTGGTGGAATAAAAGCCTAAGAGGGAAAACACTGTTGAACAAAGACACAGTCAAAAAGGTCAGAATTGCTCTGGTCCTTAAGTGAAATCGACCTCAGATTTTCCCGGTCCTTAATGGGTTAAGGTGTGGCTGCTAGTTATTTGATCAAGCCTTGGAATGAAAAGCTCATTAGAAAGATCCTTGCATTGACCTCTCATATACTTCTAAAATGTAACAAGGTCCCCTCTCAGGTTCTTTTGAGTGTGTCTATATGTGTGTATGTATGTCTTTATATATATATATACTAGTTCAAGAGCCCGTTACACGGGCCACAGTGCCCCTGCCACCCGGGGCAGCCACGCGCAGTAGAGACTGCCCACTCCGCAGCTGATACAGAGCTGAACATTCCAGTCTCTACTGCGCATGACTGCAGCACGCGCAGCAGTGTCTACTGCGCATGACGCGGCATTACACACATTTTAGCGAATTAATATATAGGATACTAGCTGAACAGCCCGTTACACGGGCCACAGTGCCACTGCCACCCGGTCGCGGGGCAGTCACGCGCAGTAAAGACTGCCCGCGCCGCGGCTGTTACAGAGCTGAACACACCAGTCTCTACTGCGCATGATGCGGCATTACACACGTTTTAGCGAATTATTATATAGGATACTAGTTGAACAGCCTGTTACACGGGCCACAGTGCCACTGCCACCCGGTGGCGGGGCAGTCATGCGGAGCGCCCAGCTCTGTATCAGCCGCGGCGCAGGCAGTCTCTACTGTGCATGACTGCAGCATGCACAGCAGTGTCTACTGCGCATGTCGCGGCGTTACACATGATTTAGCGAATTATTATATATTATGTGTGTGTGTGTGTGTGTGTGTGAGTTTGTGTGAGATGAGAGAGAAATGTGAGTGTCAACTATTAATAATAGTTTCATAGCTATGCTGCTGGCCAAAGAGTGGTTATGCATTGTATCAACTGTTTTACAATAAATAAATTCAGAGTTTCACTCTTCCTCTGCAAAGAAAGTTAAAGTTGACTCTTTCTTTGCACTAATCAGCAATTGCTTCCAGTCCTGACCTCAAGGACCATATATAGACCACATATAGAAAAAACAACCAAGATAATGGACTCAGAATGTAAATACTACAAAATCAATCACGCTTCCAAAGGGGTTAGACCACTAACCTAAAGACGTGCTCAAGTGTATTTAGCAAACCCCACCTATAGAGGGCACATAGTGGCAAATGAAAGTCCTACTCTACTCAGAAAAGCTGTGGTTGATATAGATGGCATAAAAAGCAGCAACAGATGCAGAGGAAGCAGTAGGGATGGTCAAAAAGTAAAAAAAAAGTTTCAGTAGGAATTTTAACAGAAAATTAGCAATTTCCCACAAAAAATCCTTCTCATAGAATATACATACAGTTTCTGCCTTTTCATCAATGCCAATACATTTTGCAGATTTTTTTAAAATCTCTGTTTTCAACAAAAAAAAGAGCATCATGCCAAATGACAATATTTTGGCAAGTTTACTATTCCACAGGTGTACTTTTGAATTACTTTATACAGGTTTTATCTCCTTTCTAAGAACTCAGTAAGTGTGGGATGGCAGAACATAGTAGAAAAACTGTGTAGCTGTCAGGATCGCAAGGAAGCTCACAGTAGAACGAGTGCTAGCAATTGATGATAGAGAGCAGGGCTTGTGATCATGGGCTTCTCACAGCTTGGTTGTGCTGTGTTTGGAGCCGTAATACAGTTGCCAGCTGCAAGACTGGATAATATCCCTCAGAGGAGCTGGTGGTCTTCTCAGAATAACCCACCAGGAATAGCAATTGTTCTCCTGTGGGGGTGAATGAGGGCTAGAGTTTGGCACTAGTGGGCTTCCCTAGGGTACGACTATACCCTGGTAATGGCAAACCAAGGACCTGGCCTTACAGGACAAAAACACCAAATATAAAGAAACCCAACAGAAGAGATGAGCAGGGAATAACTTTATCCTCACGATAACACTTCAGGAAGATACACTAGAAGTAGCAACACCAGGATACGTCAGCAGGTGGCAATAGAGTTTTAGCCTCTATAGACGGACAGAGTCCAGCAGTAGGGTTGACAACAGATAGGCAGTATCAAATCCGTCAGCAGGCAGAAGAGTAATCGGTACAGGAAGAGGGTCAGTAGCAAATGGGCAGCATCACATCCTAATCGGCAGGCAGAAATTAGTTGGGTCAGAAATAGATGTGGCAACACGATCAAGAAACAAGTAGGCAGTAGCTAGGTCAAGACACCATTACAGGAATGCTAAGATCTCATACTGGAAGGAGGAAGGAGAGGAGTATATAAAGGCCAAACAGACGATAGATGGGACATCAGGAAGGGCATAATGGTCTGACAAGAATGGCCAGGAGGAAAAAAGGCAGGGAAAACAATGACACCAGTGGCCAGAAAGAGAAAAGGCAAGAAAAATACTGTCATCAGTGGCCAAGAACAGAAAAGGCAGGAACGCTGACATTAATATTCTGACAATGTCATCATCTCTCTCATTCTTAACTTCATCTGTATCAGTAGAAGAGAAGAATGCTGGAATTATATATTCTAGAACAACATCATCATCAATAATTAGGTCATCATCAGCTTCTTCAGCAGCACTAGAATGTTACTTGTCATCTTCAAGGTTTCTACATAGTTTATTAACACTAATGGAGGTGGAGGAACTTTTTATGTCACTTTCACAAACATGGAGGAGAAGTATTAGTATCATTTATTGCACACAATCACTGAAGCAACCATAGCTGCAGTCAGTTTTTGGACTACCACTTTAGTAACACATCTCTTCACTACACCTTTTCCCCTACTTCTAGGTTATTTGCTGGACATTATCAAAGTAGCGGGCTTTTTAAAGCCCAATTTAAATAATTGGATATCTCGGGAATCTTTATTTGGTCCCTATTGGGTAGACAATCTGCCACATAATTGCTCCACATTTCTTTATATATATGACCATTTGAGTATTACACCATACATGGTTTCAGCTGTATTTTCTGTTCTTACCTAGGTAATGGCGGAGGAACAGTGGGGGAGGACGCTGGTTCTTCAAGGGGACAAGAGCACGTGGATTACCCCATCATGCTTAACTGAGCTCCTGCAACTGAAATCCTTGTATCCCATGGCACCTCTGGTGGTAGGGAACACCTTTATTGGTAAGCCAATTTTTTTCATGGATTAACATCAAGAAATATATAATGTGAAGGGTTTATGAAAAGGGCTCAGAATTTCTAGCATCCAATGATTCAGTGACAAACCATACCACACAGGAAATAGAGGCATTAATACTTCACTCAACATAGTCCATTTCAATTTTCTATATATAGGTCAGGGAAAATGGAGATGGTTTGGCTGAAAAAGTTGGGTGAAATTCAAAACCCTTGACCCAACAAACATGGTTTGATAATTTCAAGGAGAAATATAAGAACACATGCATGGAACAGTACAACAGTTCAGGGTGAGCCACCTTTCTCAGGTATACCCAACAAACTGGGTTCACCTACATTAAAAAGCAGTTCCCAGCCTTAGATACTTGTAAATTACATGTGTGGGTTTTTATGTTAATCCTTATTCAGATTGTTGCTGTTGCCCATATCTTAGAGGTTTCCCCCAATACAGCAATTACTGGTGTCCCGCAAGCCCTGTAGTTAATCGCATATTAATTAACAAGTTTTTTTTATTTAAATGTGTATTTTAACATTAAAGAGTGTGACTGATATCGGCTACTCTTAAAAATTTGCCTTTAGAAATATATTAAAGGATTATTATCATACCTCCCTCCCCTTTATGTAACATCAGCCCTATTTCCAATGAAATACCAAATGCCAACAGCTTTGGTGGCCATTTTGCTATGTCTTAATTATTTCAACAAGTCTTGAGCATTGTTGTAATAACAGTGCTGTAATAAGTATTTCAGGTCAATTGAAAGGACACAGTGTCAGCAAAATGTCTCTCTCTCTCTCATATGATCTCCAAGAAAGGTTGCCATGACAACCCCAGCCCTGCCAGTTTGTTAGATTTGTTAGCCCATTCAGTGAAGAAAAGACTAATACAAGGTAAAGAAGAGGGACAGGAAAAAATAAAACTTTAATATCTCCCTATAGGGAACATTTTTAAGAATGTGACTAACATCAGTCATATTCACAAATGTTTAGAAATAGATCTCAATAAAACAATGTGACATTATTGTCTCATTAACTGGTTAGTTTGATTAACAGCTGTCCTCTTGTCTTTACTTGTGGTGCAACTATACAAAATTACTTTTCAAAGTGTACTGTAAACCTTGTAGGATATGAAACAATTACATCATTGAGAAAATGTTCTTTAAGAAAAAAATAAGATTATTATTATTAGACTTTTTTTAATATTGCCATTTATATAGTAAGAAATATTTATTCCATTTGCATAATGTGTTGTGTTTGCAAAGGATCATAAAAACTATTTGTAAATGTGCCTCCCTTTCCATTCAGATGGTCCTTGCAAATGGGAAATGAGATGCACATAGATATTTATTAGAATAGTTTGCAAAAAGTGAGTCATAGACTGTTTTACAGTCTGCAGCTACTGGGCGCAAAGAATCAAAGAACTTAGATAACTGCAGGGGTGTCCATAGAAATGTTTATGGGGAGGGAAACAAAGCCATAATATGACCCCCAGGCCAGTCTATCCAGCCCCTTTGTTTATATGGAGGGGGTAATTGTAGTGGGAGTCCATGGATAACTGTTTCAAGGTAAGTACACAGAATTAACCATTTGAGCAAAAGAGGGGCATACTGTGTGTGGCAAACCCCACCTATTTCTCAAAAGGTTAAAGGAAAGAAAGTCAGAAAATGGCTCCTTGCAACGCCTCCTACACCCGGCTGGGACTGACAGTGCAGGCGCGTGGACGTCACAGTGGGAAGATGTCCACGCTCCGTCCTGCCGGTCGCCCATGGAAGAGGGGAGAAATCTATTAAATAAGGTAATTATTCTGATGACTAGCGCTACTAAGCAGCTAGTCGCCAGATGGGACTTAGTAAAGGTAAACATTGTGTGGGGTGGTAGTTCCCCTTTAAATAAAACATTACTATTACTTTAAGAGTTTTGTAGGGAAAATGTGTCCAAAGACAAATGGATAAAAAACCTTTGTTTTCTGTGCATATCTCTATGTGTTCATTGATCACATACAGTTAGGGAAAAAATTATTTGACCCCCTGCTGATTTTGTACGTTTGCCCACTGACAAAGAAATGATCAGTCTATAATTTTAATGGTAGGTTTATTTGAACAGTGAGAGACAGAATAACAACAAAAAAATCCAGAAAAACGCATTTCAAAACAGTTATAACTTCATTTTCATTTTACTGAGTGAAATAAGTATTTGACCCCTTTGCAAAACATGACTTAGTACTTGGTGGCAAAACCCTTGTTGGCAATCACAGAGGTCAGACATTTCTTGTAGTTGGCCACCAGGTTTGCACACCTCACCATTCTCATGATCATTGAAACTCCACAAGGTGAGATCTTGCATGGAGCCCCAGACCGAGGGAGATTGACAGTTATTTTGTGTTTCTTCCATTTGCAAATAATAGCACCAACTTTTGTCATCTTCTCACCAAACTGCTTGGCAATGGTCTTGTAGCCCATTCCAGCCTTGTTTAGGTCTACAATCTTGTCCCTGACATCCTTGGACAGCTCTTTGGTCTTGACCATGGTGGAGAGTTTGGAATCTGATTGATTGATAGGTGTCTTTTATACAGGTAACAAGCTGAGATTAGAAGCACTCCCTTTAAGAGAGTGCTCCTAATCTTAGCTTGTTACCTGTATAAAAGACACCTGGGAGTCAGAAATCTTGCTGATTGATAGGGGATCAAATACTTATTTCACTCAGTAAAATGCAAATCAATTTATAACTGTTTTGAAATGCATTTTTCTGGATTTTTTGTTGTTATTCTGTCTCTCACTGTTCAAATAAACCTACCATTAAAATTATAGACTGATCATTGTCAGTGGGCAAATGTACAAAATCAGAAGGAAATCAAATACTTTTTTCCCTCATTATATTTATAAATAGGATAATACTTCCAAAGATTAATTTATCAGTGAGCAGTTTTGGCTATAAGTTAAGCATAAATGTGCTTTCCATAACACCCCTCTGGTCTTTAACCCCTTAGGGACCCTTGACGTACCAGGACCGTCAAGGGTAAATGTGCTCCAACAACCCTTGACGGTCCCGGTATGTCACGTACTTTTTACTTACAGCGCTCTACCGGGAGCGCTGTAAGTAAAAATAGGGCATGAAATAGACCGCTCCAAGATCGGAGCGATCTCTTTCAAGCCCCATAGTGACGCGCTGATACACGTGACAGGTCACGTGTACCGGCACCTCAAAGTGCCCCTATGCGGTCGTTATGGGACGGAAATGTCCCATAACCTCCGGTCCTTAAGGGGTTAAAGAATTAACATAACAAACTCAAGCCTGGTTCTATTGTATGGAAATAACATGTTTCCTTATTGTATGTCCTAACATGTTCATTAATAATCAAGCAAGTACAATCCTATTGTTAAATATGGGAATGGATGATGAACTATAGGGCTGATGTACTAAGAAGGTGGTGCAATTCTGGTGCAAACCTGTTGCACCGTATGGAATAACTTAAAAAGAACCTCAAGAATTTAACCCTTTGTATGTCAGTGTTCTCATCTGCATTGCAAAACAACGAAACAATAGTTGTATAAGATTTGTAATGTTGTTCATCAATATCAAAAAGATGAGGAATTGTTTTAGACGTTTGCAATTTAGTGAGATCAACCAAGATAAAGTCTGGAGTTTACTCAGATGCAGTGGCGTAACAATAGGGGTCGCAGGGGTCGCACCTGCGACCGGGCCCGTCACTCTCAGGGGCCCCGCCGCCCCCTTCGACCCCCTTGCCACATGCCCACAGCACAGCTGATCTCCTGGCAGCCGGCACTCTAGTAATGCAGAGCTCTGAGAGATGACATCATCTTCCAGCACTCTGCATTACTAAGAACCGCGCGGGAGCTTGAGTTCCAGACAGAGGTCTGTGCCGAATGAGGCACAGGTCTGTCATCTCACACACCTCTAGACCACCAGGGACTCGAGGTAGGCGGAGGGGGGAGGTCAGTAGCGGCATTGTGGAGAATGAGGGGTACTGTGGAAGGGGCATCGTGGAGAATGAGGGGCATTGTGATAGGGGCATTGTGGAAAAAGAGGGGGAATTGTGATGGAGGCACTGTTGAAGGGGCAATGTGGAAGGGGCATTGTGGAAGGGGCAATGTGGAGAATGAGGGGCATTGTGGAGATGAATGGGCACTGTGGAGAATGAGGGGTATTGTGGAAGGGGCAATATGGAGATGGGGGCATTGTGGAAGGGGCAATATGGAGGTGGCCAATGTAGTTGAGGGGGGCCAATGTGGTCGGGGGGGCCCATGGCAATTTTTGCTCCAGGGCCCTGTGGTTTCTAGTTACGCCTCTGCTCAGTTGTCAGAATGTAATTTAGAGGCCTTCATTTGCATTACACTGATTCATCCTGTGCTTAAACAGCATATTTGAAACCAGTTAAACAAGTTTTGTGTCTTGTGAACTGTCATAAAACAAATTTGAAATCTTAAAAATGACCAAATACAACATTTCTGACTCTAATGTTAAGAAAAAAAACATTTTTATAACTAACCTTGCTTTTAAAGTATGTAGAATCTCACTATATCTTCTTGTTCCAAAACATTCTGGAATGTTGATTTTTTTTAATTGCATTTTTCAACAATGCTTTTCAGAACTCAGTTTTATTAGAAAACATAAAAACTTGTTTATTTTTTCTTTCATTTTATTATGTGTTACTTTCTTACTTTAGAATAGTAGAAGTTCTTGTTTTATTCCAAATATACAAAATAATAGATTTGCTCAACTAGGGACAAGCCCGTCAGAGAGTAGAGCAGGCTCTTTAGGGCCTTATCTTACCTAAGGTTCAGTCTCTTTTAACTTGCAAGGGCCATACACAGGGGAAGGCTGGTAACATACAGCCCAGAGGGCAAATACAATCAAGTGGCCCACTTCTACTATCGGCCGAGCCCACTGTTCCAGCCCACCCCTATTAATTTTAAAATTGTCCTTAATGTTGTGAAGGCAAGTGATACCACAGAGCTTACAGTTGAAATGGGGCTACATTAGTGATATTACAGTGCTTATAATTTAAGTAAAGCTATACTTTTGATGCCATAGAGCTTACAAGGAAAATGGGCTATACTAATAGTATAGCTCTATTTGGATTGTATTTAGATTAATTTCAGATGTAAACTCTGTGGTATCAATAGCTTAGCTCCATTTACAAGTGGGAGATTGAGATTAATATCCTAAAGCACATTATACTGTTACAATAAAATGGAGCTCAAACACATAGTGCCAAGAATATCCTCTATGAATGGGGGAAGCAGCTAACCCGACATGTACTTTTTTTTTGGAGGGGGATTCAAAGTGCTTTATTGATCAACTTATGCATTTGAAACATACCATAAAACTTCTGAATATTTTTTGTAAAAAGTGCAAGTAATACATATATTTAAGTTAGTTGGGAAACAGGGTTACTTTAAACCTTTGAGTGACAGATGGGTACGCAACGCATTGCTCTGCAATGCATTGGGTACCCCTCTGGCACTCAAAGGGTTAAGGTATTTATCTGGCCATTTATTTGACAGTCTTTTCTTTTCGGTCAATTAAATAATACATATCGATCTCACTAAAAGCCAAGGATTTGCAATCACTTACATTAATCTCATCATTGTGAAAAAGGAGAATGTTTCAAGATTTCAACTATTTTACCATAAAATCAACCTCAGTAGCATTGTAAACAGAGTTTGCTGTAACGCTATATCACAGAAATCCAGCTTTGAAGAGGAGCGTGAACACGCTCCCTGGGGCAGCTGGGAAGTCCTGAGATGTCATGGAGTCCCTCAGAACGCGGAAGTGCCCAATTTTGCAGGGCAAATATCTCCACTACCAGGCGACTTGAAGAACACACACACAACGCTAATATCGGGTTAAACATTAAAACGCATGGTAAAACTTTGGTTTTAGGTGATAGTTCCTCTTTAAGATGTTGGGTAGTGGAGATAAAGGTAAAAGTAACATATAATGAAATAAAACTTTTTTGTTTACTCTTTCTACGACTGTATCCCAACTTTCTCTGCCGTTATTTTCTTCATTAACAATTATTTCAAGTAATTTAAGAGTCTACTGTTTGGACTCTGAAATCAGGAATGGAGATTCCCAATCTCCAGTTATTAAACAGCTGCTTTTGGTTACATTTTGTACACCATATTTTATGAAATATGGCTTTATTATTTCTTTCACAATATCTCAACTTGTACAAAAGTTTGTAGTTTTTCTTTTAGTAATGCTTTAAAAATATTTGTAAATATTTCCTGACCCTTTTTGTAATTTGGTAGGGTGGTATTTAGTTTCTATCATCATCATAAGCCACCTAGTGTGATAGTTACCTAGTTCCAGCGACGCTCCCGACGAAGATGCAAGAGGCATTGATATGTCACGGTCGCCTCCTCCCAGACGTCGCTGACTATGCCCGGTTTGAGCGGCGTCATTGGCTGCCCGTGTCCTCTTGCCAGCTGGTTTTGACGCAGGTGCGGGCTTCTGGTTTGACGCATCAAGGAGGGATGCGTCATTTACAAAGCGGCAGAATAACGCAGACCCCTGTTTTATGCTGCTTGGCTGATTTCTTCTCCCATCCACTTCCTGGGCTGGGCTTTAAAGGGGAACTGAGCCAATTCTCAGTTGCCCTTGCATTGTTGTTCATCACAGTTGGTTTTCCTTGGGCTCTGTGTTGACCTGGCTTGTCTGTCCATCCATTCTGGTGCTGACCTGTGGCTCTGTCTGACTATTCTTCTGCCTACCCCTTATGTATAGCGGACACCCAATCTGGGTCGGACCTGTGGCTCTGGCTGACTACCTGTACTGTGTATGACCTGGCTTGTCTGACCATCCATTATGGTGCTGACCTGTGGCTCTGTCTGACTATTCTTCTGCCTAACCCTTGTGTATAGTGCACACCCAATCTGGTGCAGACCTGTGGCTCAGGCTGACTACCTGTACTGTGTATGACCCGGCTTGCCTGACCATCTAACCTGGTGCTGACCTGTGGCTCTGTCTGACTATTCTTCTGCTTAACCCTTGTGTATAGTGGACACCCAATCTGGTGAAGACCTGAGGCTCTGGCTGACTACCTATACTGTGTATGACCCAGCTTGTCTGACCATCCAACCTGGTGCTGACCTGTGGCTGTCTGACTATTTTCCCGCTGACTTCTTTTGTAGACACCCAATCTGGTGCAGACCTGTGGCTAAATTATCTTTGATAAAGCAACTTTTATGCTGCGAAACGCATAAGGGCCTTTATCTAATACATTCTTAATGTATCAATCTTGTTTTTCACAAATAATAAATGTTATTTTATTGAGGAGAACACATGCTACCACACTCCTTTTTTCTTCATTCCGTTGTTTGCTGTAAGTATGCTGGTTCGCACATGAAGAAAGAGAGTCCATTGAGGAACTGTGTACCTGAGCGGAGACAGGTTTGATGATCTCTGTTTGCCTGTTGGTCAGTCTTGGTGATATCATCTGACTGACAACAACAATGTGTGAGTAGATTTACTACTTTTATTCTCTTGAAACATAAAAGTTTTAATACAGTTGCACTATTGGGGAGCCTTCTCCTGTTTTTCTTTCTTTTGCATATTGTCAATTTACCGTTTTTGGAGAAAGTGAAAAGAGGACAGCAGCCAAGAATAGTTGCAAATATTATACTGCAGCTGGGGGCAGTGATTTATCCCAGAATGATATATTATTTGTTTTTGTGGTATACTCCAAGATTCAGCAATTTTCTTTTGTGAGTAGGCACTTTTAGGGTGTTGGTGGAGGTACCAATTGATATCCTGTTGATTTGCACAGGGGTGCTCCCTGATTTTGTCTCCTTTTGTCTTTGCTTTTAAATGCTAGGCTGTGCCCTAAACTCCTCAATTGTCCTTTGTTAAGCCTTGCAAGTCATGATTATCTGCAAGGCTGGGTTATGTCAGCACAGAGTGAAGCACACAATGGAGATTTCTCTTATCTTTATGAAAGTCCATTGATGACAGATTCCCTGACACAGGGGTTCTGTTGAGATGAATACAGGGAAGAGCAATCTCCTCATTAGGGGTTGAGTTAATTCATCCTTGTAGATAATTGTGATCACCAAATGTTACCACATGGCAATGGAGCAGTGTATAGCTATAGCATACATTTACGTAGCATATATATGTTCTGGATTGACATGTGAAGTTAATTGTTGTAATTTTGTCCATTATATTAGTTAACACTTGTTTATGGGTACTAAACAATTGAATACTCTGAGTATCAATCTGATACAGTTCTATCAATCTTTTGTTTTTTTTTTATTAGGACCTCAGATCAAACTGACTGGATCGTACTATCCTGTTATCATCTCTCCCGCCAGAGTCCCAGAGCTGAGCGTTGTGAGTTATACAGAGAAAGGTAAATCTGGGCAATTGTACAAAAATTACTTATTGCGAATTGTCCAATTAAACACTGTCAATAAAACATACCTGCAATTAACACCCAGTTTGAAATATTAAATAACTAACACCCCCTAATAATAGCTTGCCACTTACCTAATGAAAATCCTAAAGAGCCCTTTGAATTTGTCCTTACTCCATTGTTCAAGAGGTAATAATTTCAGTCAGTCCTGCATGTCAAGTTCATAGAGGAGAACATGACAGTTCCTAGTTAGCGCAGAGGATACATGCTACACATGGCAATCTTAAGTTTACCATTTAATTCTAACAACATGCAATAGTCTTCAATATACCAGAATAACTCATAAGGTTCTCTATCAGACTGTAAACTGAAACAACTAGCAGTAGACTTCAACCTAGATCAAACATGCACAAATAAATTGTATAGATGTACCTTAAAGGGATAGTAATACTTGAAAATAATTTTATTTTATATTGTAGCCCTGAAAAAAAACATTAAAAATGATATGTCTTATCTCCCAAACATTTATGGTTTGGGAGATATTAGCAAGTAAAGTTTCCCCTGGAGTGACGTCATTGATCAAGCCTTCAGATTTGGAATCCAGTCCAGGGACCAGCCGCGGCTCTTCAGCAGTGCCAAGATCACGATCTTTAAAAATAATTTCTTCATTGAAATGATCTACAAAGTGTGCTTGCAAGCCAGGCACAGTTTGTAGACAGTTCCAGTGAAGCAGTTCTTTTTAAAGATCGTGATCTCTGAACTGCTAAAGAGCTGCTGGCTGATCTGTGGACCGGATTCCAAATCTGTCCACTAGATGGCAGACTTGGCTACATCAGCCAGGAAAAGGGAACTTTATTTTACTTGCTAATATCTTCCAAACCATAGTAACATAGTAACATAGTAATTTAGGTTGAAAAAAGACTTGCGTCCATCTAGTTCAACCCTTTTCCTATTCCTGTGTACCATCGTTGATCCAAAAGAAGGCAAAAAAAAAAAAAACCCTCAATATAGCAATTTAAAATTCTGCCTTGAATGGGGGAAAAAAATTCCTCCGTGATTCCAAATGGCAATCAGATTTCTCCCTGGATCAAAAAGCCCTAACTAAATATTAATCCCAATACTAACTTACATAGCCCTCTATGTTATACTCTTTTAAATAAGTATCCAGGCCCCTTTTAAAGGCATCTAATGTATTTGATAGCACCACCTCCTCAGGCCGTGAATTCCATACCTTTATTGTCCTTACTGTAAAGAAACCCTTCCGCTGTTGTAGATTAAATCTCCTTTCCTCAAGTCTAAGCGGGTGGCCCCTTGTCATGTGTACTGTTCTGTTAATTAACAGGTCTTTGGAGAGCCCTTTGTATGGACCCTGAACATATTTAAATAGTGTTATCATATCCCCTCCATAAAGGTTTGGGAGATAATTTTTAATGTTTTTTTAAGGGCTACAATATAAAATAAAATTATTTTCAAGTATTACTATCCCTTTAACTGCTGTATGACCGACACTTATCTTGGTGCCATTCTGATAAACATAACATAAAAAGTCACATTCCATCAAAAAAATTGGCTTGCATTTAAAAATGTGCACGTACCTAAAGATGAAGAGACAGTTTATTAGCATTGCAAATTGTTGCTAGATGCAATGCAAATTTTTAATAAAAACTGCAAGTTACTATACTGACCTCAAATGAATTTGACTATCATGAAACAAGAGAAAAGTAAATATACAGAAATTAACCAGGCCCTGTTTATGAATACATCTACAATGATGCATTTCAGAGTTGTACATTGTAAAACAAAATATATAGAAAAACTGTTTAATAGTTAAAAATAATAAAAAATGGTATTACTGTAGCACACACTTTCATATGTTCTGATAATTTATAATGGAGACTATTTTTGAAATGGAAAGAACTTTTAACCCTTTCAGTGTCATATGGATTCTCAATGCATTGTTTCATCTCGCTGGCATTCATAGGGTTAATAAAGGCTACATAGGGTAATATAGGAAATTAATAAATTGATTTCACTGAATGGAAAGGTATTTCACTTCTTAGTGCTTCTCTCTCGTGAGGATAAAAAAAGAAAAGTGTAGGGGTTCTGGGGCAAACCATTTGCACTATAGGTGATAACTAAATATTCCCATTTATTTAAATGGGTATTTTAACCCCTTGAATGCTAGAGAAAAGTCCAATGTATTGCTTCACTAAAACCCATTTCAATCAATGGAAATTTTTGGAATTTTTAGTTTTCCTGGTTGTGCAAATGGTTTGCCCTAGAACCTCTCCAGTTTTGTTTTTTGAACACTCAGCTCTGCATGGGTCTGCAATTACACTTTGCCCTAAAGGTGTATCGCTTGAGATCCCAGTGATTGATGAAGGCAGGTTGAGAAGGGGTTGGACTTATAACATAAAGGCATTTTACTGCAGGGCAATACATGAC
The DNA here is from genome assembly GCA_037306005.1 of Rhinophrynus dorsalis. NCBI lineage: Eukaryota > Metazoa > Chordata > Amphibia > Anura > Rhinophrynidae > Rhinophrynus > Rhinophrynus dorsalis. The sequence goes on along the minus strand of CM074725.1, from coordinate 149,444,675 downwards.
ACTGGATAAAAAAGTAATTTAAGACTTTTAGTCTTGACCTAGCAGTGCTTAAGTAGCGCTAGTCGCATGAATTATTACCTGATTTAATAGATATATGCTTTATTCCCCAGCTGTCAGTAGCACGGAGTGCGGACATCTTGCCTGAATGACATCTGCGCGCCTGCGCTGTCAGTCCCAGCTGGAGCTGGCCAGCTCCTAGCAACGCCTCCTATACCCGGCTAGGACTGACAGCACAGGTGCACGGATGTCGTTCTGGCAAGATGTCCGCGTTCCGTGCTACTGACAGCTGGAGAATAAACCTTATATCTATTAAATCCTCTATATAATAATTCGCTAAATCGTGTGTAATGCTGCAACATGCGCAGTAGACGCTGCTGCGCATGGTGCAGTCATGCACAGTAGAGACTGCCCGCGCCGCAGCTGATACAAAGCTGGGCGCTCCGAAGAAGTGTCCAGCTCTGTATCAGCCGTGGTGCGGGCAGTCTCTACTGAGCATGACTGCCCCACGACCGTGTGGCTGTGACACTGTGGCCCGTGTAACGGGCTGTTCAACTAGTCAGGTAATAATTCTGGTGACTAGCGCTACTAAGCAGCTAGTCGCCAGAAGGGGACTTAGTTAAGCTAAACATTTTGTGACATGGTAGTTCCGCTTTAAAGGAGACATTGCACCTCCTAATAATTCCCTAATCATCATATATACACACACACACACACACTTACCTTGCTATAGCCAGAAAATTCTAATGGACCTTATCAATATTGCCTGAGCTCAACAGAATCTTCAGTCTGTCCTAGAAGTCATATTTATGGATGTGGACATTACAATTGGTAGCATGACTAGGGGATCATTAACCTCTTAAGTAAACTAACCTAACACCCACCCACCTAAAAATACCAGAAAGAGTATTGACACAGAGAAAATATTAAATGAACATTATAAAATTTTATTGATCCTTTTATTTTATTAACAATACAAATAAATACATTTTCATTAAAGCTGAACTATCACCCAAATTAAATTTACTGTAAAATCTCGGGTATAATACGCACAATTTTACCCCACTTCACCTTATGTGAAGTGGTAGGTGTGTATTATACCCGAGAGTTTTTACAATGAAAAAAATATAGTGTTAGCAGACCTCTTCCCTCCCTCCCCCGGCGCCCCGCTTTGAAGATAAACCTTACTTTTGTGCAAGTGAACTGCTGAAGAGAAGGCAAAACTTCTTGCACTTGCCGCCCTGCCGCCCGCTTCCTTCAATTGGGCTTACAGGACCTTCCTCCTCCAGCCAATGGTAATGCCCTCCTTCAATTGGGCTTACAGGACCTTCCGCCTCCAGCCAATGGTAATGCCCTATGTATCAGGGCATTACCATTGGCTGGAGGCAGAAGGTCCTGTAAGCCCAATTGAAGGAAGCAGGCGGCAGGGCAGCAGGTGCAAGAAGTTTTGCCTTCTCTTCAGCAGTTCACTTGCACAAAAGTAAGGTTTATCTTCAAAGCGGAGCGCCGGGGGAGGGAGGGAAGAGGTCTGCTAACACTATATTTTTTTAATTGTAAAAACTCTCGGGTATAATACGCACCCCCCACTTCACATAAGGTGAAGTGGGGTAAAATTGTGCGTAGAGGGGAGGGAGGGAAGAGGTCTGCTAACACTATATTTTTTTTGTAGTAAGAGAGAAAACAAGGGTGCGTATTATACATAGGCACATCTTGCCAAAGAGACACCTGAGCACCTACGCTGTCTGTTCCAGTCTCCTCTAGGAGGCGTTGCATTGTACCCTAAGGTACCGGAAGTAACTGATGGTGCAGGCACACAGATGCCTCTACAGCAAGCTGCTTGTCTGACCGTCTCAGAACGAGTTGGATTTCTCAGTAACACTGGACTTATTCCTAACAACGCTAGTATGGATATGCTTATCGTTATGTGCATAATTATCTCCCTACCAGCTGAATGGTTTCCTATGACCATTTTCCTCTCTCCACTTCCCAGGGACTCTGTGCCCTTGGAGAAGTCAGGTCGGTGTTCCACATAGATATACAATTTTTAAGGATCTCAAACCCCATCCCCCACCTCTGCATTATGCTATAACAAACCTCTTACAAGGATAAAAGCTTAATGAAAAAAATGATCTAACTACCAAACAACTGGACCCTAATGCAGGCTGAGTTCCAAGAGGAAGCCAGAAGGGGAAAGTCCAAAGACAGCTTACACCTGCTTTCTTAGCATTAGTCATACCCCACTCTGCCTATCTACGCCTAGCTCTTAGGGCTACTGGATGACAGGACACAAACTGTAGGATTAATTGAAGATGTAATCTCTTGAACAAAGGCATATGGGCAAAATTAATAGTGGCATTAGGATTTTATGGCCATAGTATATTAAATGGTGGATTATTATTAGTAGGTGTTACTTATCAATTGAACAGATTTATCTTTAAAACATATCAAATTAATTTAGGGTACGATTTAAAGGAAAACTATCACTGCATTATTTATAATTCTGTTTACATTTAAACACAACAATAAACGTGTACTGCAATTTTCAGGGTAGGGGGTTGTTAATAGCATGAGAAATATAATTATATGAGGTCTCTTTAATAGAGTTGCTCTATGACAACACTTGTAAACTGTTGTGCTTTATTTAATAAAATACATTAGTGCTAATTATTATAATCTTCCCAATACATATGCTTTATGGATATGTCATATAAAGATGCAGGGTAACACTGTCTGCTCACCTCCTTACCATCAGACCTGTATAGTGGCTGCTTCCTATTATTGCAGCCAAACTCTGCATTGTTTCACTCAAGAAGGGTAAAACAATTGAGCCAAGATGCATTAAAGCTTGATAAGGGCTCAGGATGTTAATATTGTGTTGGATCTGTGTCTAAGGCATATCACCAATATGCACTAACATGCTTCACCATCGCATCCCCATCAATCTGCCACCAATACACCATTGTCAAGAATCCACCATGCCTTTGACAGGTTTAAAACTTTGCAATTAACACATCAACAATGGCTCATTTCCATATGGAAATACAGGTTAATGAGCCATTGCAGTATTCATATGGGTGTGTTTATATGCTAATGTGGATATTCATCACAAGCCCTAAACTTAGATCACAGCCTCACAGTCCCAACATCAACTACTTGAGGTTAGTGATGTTGCAATCTCTCTGTAGCTCTCTATGTAGCCAGTGAACAGTTTGCTGTCTATACTTTGTGGAGGAGAGACAGCAGCTTCCCTACCGTAATACTTTCAGTGCCATAGGGATGTGCATTGCATACACCTGTAGCAGAGAAAGGGGTTAATTGTTATTTTAAGAGCTGAAGATGAGAGGCTAGATGAGGACACAGTTCACAACTGTAGTTCACAGGTCACATATTTTTTTTTAATAGATGCTATGTGGACATTTTAATAAGCTTCCCTGCTGGCATCCCCTCATATCACCAGCTTGCACAGTGTGTCTAGCAATGTGAGCAGATTTGATTTCACTAAGTGAATATCCATATTTGCTATTCAAATATGTCTTCACTTAAAAGATGAATGTGTTTTTTGTGTTGTTATAAAAGTTGCAGAACATTCTGGCTCCCACTTCTACTACTTCTAGTAATCTCAGCTCCTAAAATCCCAACCATTATCAGCCAAAGAATGTACATTGAAATACCTCAGGTGGAGGATTATATGGTTAGATGGAAGAAAAAAAAACAGCTCATTTTACAGGTTCTGCATACATTCAGAGGAGCTTTCAAATGTAAAAAAATCTAAATTCACTTTTATATTATGTCATCAATTTAGGAATATCAGCCTAAATTATTTTTCCAGACCATGTATGTGTTAATTTGCTTTTTGTTATGCTTAGTAAATAGATACATATAATTTAACCCTTAGAGTGCTTTGCAATGCATTGACAACCTTTCTGCCACCTAAAGGGTTAAAATAAGGGAACTTACAAAACTATACAATTTTAATCAATGCTGCAGTATAATTGCAGGCACAAAACAATACTTTTTAATGATAGTTAATAAGAATTCACAAATGTGACAATTAAATCAACTAAATAGCTTTAATTTGAATCCAGTTTTCTGTTTTTTGAGCAAAATTGCAGGACACTGAATGATACCATGCTAAAAAGCTCTAAACTGACATCACCTGTTACTGTTCCTAATATGTGCCTGTCCACTCTTTAGTTACAATATGTATTTTAAAAATGTCTTCCTCAGGGATAACTATTGGAGCAGCTTGCAGCCTGGGTATGGTAAGATCCATTCTGTCTGAGGTTGTCACTCAGTTTCCAGAAGAGAAAAACAAAATATTCCGTGTCCTTCTCCAGCAGCTGTCTGGGCAGCAAATAAAGAGTGAAGCGGTAGGTTTGATGTTTACACCTTATAGATAGTGCTATTCTGTGCCTTACAGAACCCTTTGGATGTGTTTCTTATGGCATTTTTCTTAAAGGGATAGTAATGTTTCAAAATAAAAGAAGCTCCAATTAATTTCCTAGTATATGGGCCATGGAGAGTGTTATTTCAATACTGTCAGAGTTGTAGTTCAAGAGTAATTGAATGATAAAGTATCCCTCTCCCGCCCCTTTTACTGATGTAACACTGCTCACCTCAGAACAGAAAGGTGGTGTCCAGATGGCTTGCAGAGAGGGACAATCTTCAATTAAAATAAGGGAAAAACCTGTCAAGGGGGGCAGGGTTTTCAATGTTCTCACAGTAAGAAGATTGTCCCTTGCTGTGAGCTATCTGGTCTTAAGACCAGATTCCACATCTGAGGGGAGGTGGCTTACACTAGGTAAAAGGGGCGGGAGGGGAATACTTTATCATTCAATTACTCCTGAACTACAACTCTGACAGTGTTAAAATAACACTCTCCATGGCCCAAATACTATGAAGGTGAATTGGAACTGCTTTTATTATGAAACATTACTATCCCTTTAAATTAAGTTGCACCCATTAGGATACTCAAGCAAACTGTAACTTTTTTTCTGGATAGAATTGTAGGTTTCCCAAGTATTTTAGCAGCCTATGAATTTTCAAGTTACAGGAGTCCCTTACATTTTCTATAAAATTCTAAATTTTTCATTATTTTCTGGGAATTGCACAGAAGCCTGCCCTGATGCCTTTACATTTTGGACTCTGGGACAGCTAATGACAGGGTTCATATTTAAGTCAGTTAGATCTTACTACTAAGAACAGATTGACTTGGTTTTCAGCAGTAAGAAAATAAGCTGGTATTATATGACTATATGACTATGTTCATGATGAAGTTGCCCTTGCTATCCTGTCTAATTTTAATTACTTCCATATTAATTGCATACTTAAATTATTTAGCAGTAAGAGGTTTCCATGCTTCCAAAGGGTTAGGATTTCCATTAACAGAGTGGTTAAGAAACTGTATTGCAGGCAAATGCTTTGATAACTCTGGCAAGGTAAGGGTTAAAGCTGTGATGTAATAAGAGACACCTTTTCTCTTCCTAGTCACTCGGTGGAAGCATTTTAAGTGGAAGCGTTACCTGGGAACTTAACCCTATCCTGGCTGTTGGAAACTGTACCTTTAATCTTGCATCAAATGGTAAGCTCAGAAAGGTCCTTGCTGAATTTTCATCTAAATGTGCCTCATGTATGCTCAGGTGCATTAATATGAATCCTTCACATAAGGTACCTTCAACCATTGCATCCTCCTACACATAAACACCCAAAGTTCCCCATCTACACAGCCAAACAGCCAATGGCCAATCCCTGACTTTTTTTTTAGGGGGAAGAGATAAATGTAAACTTCCCCCTTCTTTGTCTCTAATGCATCAAACTTAGGTTTTTGCCTTGTCTCTTTGGGGAAAGCATGGTGCAGTAGCATTTTGGGGCACCTTGGAACATAACAGACATCCACATTATATTTTCCCTTTCATAATTTTACAATGCATGTGTGATCTAGTAACTTAAAGGGATAGTAATGCTTCGTTTTATCTTTATTTTATTTTGTAGGCATTAAAAAAACATGAAGAACGATATGTCTTATCTCTCAAACCTTTATGGTTTAAGAGATATTCACAAGCAAAGTATCCCCCCCCCTGTTCAACCAGATCAGAAGGGAGGTGCCCAGGTAGAATGCAGAGAGGGACAATCTTCAATTAAGATAAGGGAAAAACCTGAAAAACTTGTCAAGGGGGGAAGGGCTTTCATTCTTTTCATACAAAGAAGATTGTCCCCTGCTGTTATCTGTCTGGTCTTACAACCAGATTCACATCTGAGAAGAGATTGCTTACACTAGGAAAAAGGGGCGGGAGGGGGAAACTTTGCTTGTGAATATCTGTCAAACCATAAAGGTTTGAGAGATAAGACTTATATCGTTCTTCATGTTTTTTTAATGCCTAAAAATATATTATATATAAACAAAGTATTACTATCCCTTTAGGAGTCTGATAGCTCAAAAAAAGGAGAACAGTTCAAGAAGTGATAATAAGTAGTTCCCTTGGTGCAAATATGACTTTAGCTCTGTTGAAAAATTAATGATAGCATGAAAAACTATAATGGAAAAAGAACTACATTTTTGGACAGCCTCTCATATTTTTCCGCCAGATGTATATAAAATTTGCATGGTTCTTGTAAACTGCCATTGACTTCTTAAATGTCAAATGTATTCATCAAAGTTCTAAGCATTTGAAAAATTGTCATCTAACAATACACCCATTGTGTGTGTAAGTGTGTTTTGTTTTCTATTAATGTAAATAGGATAGGGCAGGGGAATTATTATAACCTGAGAACTACATTGCCGTTGTAAGTAATTTTTGTGGCCATATTTAAAGTGGAACTTTCAGCAGAATGACACAGTGCAGCAAATGATAATTACATTAGTGATATGCACACAGTTTTATTTTCAAGCATAATTGCTGCATTAACGAAAAATAGAACCTTTTATGCAGGCAGGCACAGACTGGGATTTTGCAGTAGTCTCTCTCTGTGCCTGCACTGTCAGTCCCCTCCGGCAGGCATGTGAACACATAGACACCAAGGGGGGCTTGAGCACCTGCCCTTTTTGTCCAAAGTGCCCTTGTGCCCTTTTAACAAAAAAAAAAGTTGCCTCGCCGCCCGCACTAACCCCCCCACCGCCCTGTCAGGTCTGTGCCTTCTTCAGGACAGACCTGTAGATGCTGCGCTCCCTCGTCGGCTCTTTAGTATTACAGAGCGTTGGGAGATGACAGCATCTCCCAGCACTCTGCATGAAGAGAAGACCGAGCGGGAGCTCCAGCAGCTACAGGTCTGTGCCAAAGGAGGCACATACAGACCTCTCCTGCCACTGGACCACCAGGGAAGAGGTAGGAAACGGACACTGGGAGGCAAAGTGGAAATGATGGGGCAATATGGATCTGATGGGGGGCAGGATGGAGATGATGGCAATGTAGAGATGATCGGGCAATGTATGTGAGGTTAAGTTGAAGCTGATGGCAATATGGAGCTGATGGGGAGCAATATGGAGATGAAGGGGGCAATGTGAGGGTAAGTTGGAGCTGATGGGGCAATATGGAACTGATGGGGGCAATGTGAGGGTAAGTTGGAGCTGATGGGGGCAATATGGAGACAATATGGGGCAAAATGGAGATGATGGGGGCAACGTGGAGCTGACAGGGGACAATGTAAGGGCAATATGGAGATGATGTGGGCAATGTGAGGGTAAGTTGAATCTGATGGGGGCAATGTGGAGATGATGGGGGCAATGTGGAGCTGACAGGGGACAATGTAAGGGCAATATGGAGATGATGGGGGCAATGTGGAGATTAGGAGCATTGTGGAGGTGTCCAGTGGAGATGACCAATGGGGGGGGGGGCGCTTCAGATTTCTGTGCCTACAGGCTCCTGAGATGTAAATTATTTTCTTTTTTTTAAATATATATTTTGAATAAATAATTATGAGAAGTGCCCTTTTGATCATTTGAGCCCCTACCCCCCAAAATGTCTGTGCACGTCCCTGCCCTCCGGTGCCTTTTGGCACAAAGGTATTCAACTCACGAATCGTGGAGTTGAAAGGGACGGACAGCCCAGACGTAGAGATGCCAGCTCTGCAAGATGTTTGAGCTGTTCCCCGCTGCCTGTCTGCTTAAAAGTTTATATATTTCATTACTGCAGCAATTATACTTGAAGATAAAACTAATGTGTGCATGTCGTTAATGTAATTATCATTTGCAGTACTATGTCATTCTGTTGAAATTTCTGCTTTAAACTGTATTTCCAAACAGAATAAAGCATATTATGCATGTGTACGTATTTATTTTTTCATGAAACCCTTTTGCACTTCTTAAGGGATCCTTCCTGTTCAACTGAACATAATTTGAGAACCACTGATCTATTTGTGATTCAACATATTGCCAGAAGTGCCAGTTTTTAGTCTGTACAATAAAACCATAGCTTTGATCATTTTGTATGTTTGAGTCTCCCTGTCCAGGACCTTTGGCAGTCTTGAAAAGTTTAATCAGGTTATTCTCCGAGATGGAATACCTAGTAAGAAAATGAACACATATCACAAAGAGCTATGTCATCTGTAGTTAACATTCAAACAATACTGCTAGGCAAAATATGACTCTGCATAGATAAGCAGTGCAGATATCCTTGGTGTCCATACATTTGATGCATTAATATTTTGCCTAGGGGTTTGTCACTGTAAAATCAGGCCATTAGTTTGCTGAGAGTTTCTGTGGCTGGAGAATAGTTTAAGGTGTGTAGATATATCTCTAATGCTATTTATCCCTAAACAGAGAGAAGGAGACATGTAACCTTGAGAGAGCTTCTGTTTGATGAGCCAGGAACACCCACACTGATGCCTGAAGAACTCTTAATCTCCATTAATGTCCCATTTTCCAAAAAGGTACTTTTATACATATCCATTTTACCACCTGATATATTACCTCTCTCATATCTGATGGAGACAATACAATGGAAAGTGGTGATTAAATGTCTTCATCAATGGATTCAATTTACCTAATGGTTGATAGATATCAATTTTACTCATAAGATCTTGGGCTGGATTTTATTGCAGGTGATAAATGTTAAGACCCGTTTTTATCATACATTTTCCTACTGAAGTCTATGGGGAAACCTGGAGATAAAACGAGTGATAAAATTAGCACCTGCAATAGAATCCAGCCCCTTGACGTTTTCACAAGTACCAATACATAGTTACTCCAGTCTTAGAATCATTGTGATGCAGAGCTTGATTTTTTGCTCTGATGTATTATTACTACAGATAGAATCCTATGATTTATTGTGAGATTCATGTGTTATTGCAATCTCAATCTACCTATCACTGTCTTCCATTGGGTATATCAATGAATTTCAGACAATTTTTATTTTTATTGTGCCATAATGGAAATGGTTGATTCAGTCAATTACTAGCACCTGTAATCTCCAGTCTAGTATCCAGTATTATATTTTAATTGTTGTTTTGCAGTGAATACTGGTTCTGGGTGAATCTCAGACTTTTTCATTCATTTATTCAGTGTGTTCATACATTTCTTTTAGGAGCATAATAATAAAGGTCATATTTTATCAGTGTGCACCAAACAGCATTTTCTCTTTTCCTTTTTATTCATGAACGATATAAAATATTCTTGCGCCTCAAGCATTTCAAAAACAATACCCAGTGTCTGCTTAAAGGGATAGTAATGTTTCATAATAAAAGTAGTTGTAATTAATCACCATAGTATTTGGACTTTGGAGAGTGTTATTTCAATTCTGTCAGAGTTGTAGTTCTAGAGTAATTCAATGACATAGTATCCCCCTGCCGCCCCTTTTACTTATGTAACACTGCTCATCCACAGCGGAAGGGAGGTGCCCATGTAGACTGCAGAGAGGGACAATCTTCAATTAAGATAAGGGAAAAACCTGAAAAACGTGTCAAGGGGGGAAGGGCTTTCATTGTTTTCATAGAAAGAAGAGTGTCCCCTTCTGTTATCTGTCTAGTCTATGGACTGCATTCCACATCTGAGAAGAGGTGGTTTACACCAGGTAAAAGAGGCTGGAGGGGGAAACTTTGCTTGTGAATAGCTCTTAAACCATAAAGGTTTGAGAGATAAGACTTATATTGTTCTTCATGGTTTTTTAATGCTTACAAAATAAAATAAAGATAAAATGAAGTATTACTATCCCTTTAAAGAAGACCCCAGTATGACATTCTGTTTGCCTCTAATAACTCACAGGCCAGGCTTGCAGAGGTATAACCCCCCTCCAATAAAACTATCTGCATTTATGAATCACTGATGAACTATAAGGAAAAAGACTGGAATCCAAGCAGTACATTTCCTTTGTTCACTATCAAAATGTAGCCCTCAGTTTGGCAACCAATCCTGGGTCACATTAAATATGTTGCCAGGTTGAAAATGGCGACATTCGAATCTCGCCCACATGAAAAGGGTGACATGCCTAAGAAAGAAAGCAGGGAAAAAGTCTAGCAAGTGGAGCCGAATGAGCGAATGAGCTTCACATGCAGCAGAAGCAGAGGAGCAAGTGTGACTATGATGCCCCATCAACATGACTGAAGGGGCTGTGATGCTGCATAATAGATAGAATGGCACTACTACGTTCTCCCTCCACTGATTCCCACATTTCCTGCAACTCAGCAGCATTTTATCTCTAAAACTCAAACTCACTCCATCCATTAACCCTTTGACTGATGCATCACAGCCCTTGCAATCATGCAGATGGGGCATCATAGTCACACTTGCTCCTCTACTTCTGCTGCATGTAAAGCTCATTCGCTCATTTGGCTCCGCTTGGTAGACTTTTTCCCTGCTTTCTTTCTTAGGCATGTCACCCTTGTCATGTGGTTGAGATTCTTATGTCACCATTATCAACATATTTAATGTGCACCTGGGTTGGTCGCCAAACTGAGGGCAACATTTTGATAGGATACCCATTTCCTCTAAGTGCTTCAGATTTGGAAAACAATTCTACAAGCTTTGTGACAGCTCCATAGAATATACCCTGGCTTTCCCTTATATGAGGGCAAAAGCTACCATGTTGATCTGCCTGGTTGCCCAGTCTTTCTGGGAGGCAGTGCAAAGATCGTTTGGGACCTCATTAACCCCTTACTTAATAAAGGGCAGCACTTGAATGTGGATAATTTTTATACAATCTCCCTTTTATTTAAGTTACCTGTTGCAGGGTTAGAAAATACAGTAATCGGTTCGCCAAATAACTTATAAATACCATGTTGAAATGGGGGGGGGGGCATCCTCAGCTTTGTGCCAAGAGGAGCTGTTGGTGAATAGTTTAGGAACAAAAAGGTGGTGAACATGCTAACTACCATCCATAATGAGAGCATTGTGCCATTCTCAGTCCTTGGCAAAACTGAGGCAATAAGAGAACCAGTCTGCATCAAAGAATACAATAGGCATATGAAGGATGTGATATATCTATTCAGCTTCTGCAGCCTTACCTCATTATGAAGAAAAGTATGGCTTGGTATAAAAAGGCTTCCATTTATATGATATGGATTGCCACTTAATTCATATTTAATTTTTAATATAGAAAACCTCACTACAAGGTGCACATTTTTGCATTACCATCTCCAAGTTAGTTTTTTTGTTACAAGACATACCCTGTACTACAGCAGTGTCTCAAGAACTGAGTTCTGGTACAGTACAGTTTCTTATTAAAATTTACCCAACCAGCAAAAAGGAAAATCCACAGAAATGGTGAAGAGTATGCAACAGCAATGAGAAAGGGACATATACTACAATATAATGTCCTGATTGACCTTCACAACCTCTGCTCTGCATTGGTAACTGCTCTAAGCAATACCACATAGCTGCAATTCAGTATTTATTTTGTATGTTTTCAGAACACATCTCTCCTTAGATCTAGCAGCATAAAAATATAATGGAAGCAATGAACCCTAAGTTTTACATTTTTTCATTACTGGTGAGCTTAAAGTGTTAGTAATGTCCCAGTAAAAATATTTTGCATCATGTAGAGCTTAAAAAGTTGAATTGAATGCAAAAACCAGGTCTCTCAAACCGCTATGGTTTGAGAGATATCTGCATTCAAAGTTTGATGTTTCCTGCTGTCAGCTGTAAAGCTGTCAGCAGGAGATCTGTGTCGGCCGACATGGAGGCTCGGCAGCAGAGCCTCAGTCGTGTTATTTAAAATTAATGACTGCATTGGAATGGTCTAAAAAGTGAGCCTGGTTTGCAAGCTTTACAGCGGACAGCAGGAAACATCAAACTTTGAATGCATGTATCTCTCAAACCATAGTGGTTTGAGATATATGGTTTTTTGCATTCAATTAAACTTTTTAAAGGGATAGTAATACTTAAAATGTAAAAAAAATATGTTGTAGAGTTTATCCCCCTGAGTAAAACAAGGACACTCCCACTGCTGAAAGGTGTTTCATTCAAAAGTTATTAATTTTCAAAGTTGAATTTTTTAGGTGCAATATCACAGTGGCCTGAAATTGTACAGTGGCGCTGTTGCTACACCATCCTATGGAGATTTATGGTCAACTGACCAGAGCTGTCCATAGGATCGTGTAGCAACAGCACCACTGTACAATTTCAGGCCACTGTGATATTGCACCTAAAAAATTCAACTTTGAATATTAATAACTTGAATGAAACACCTTTCAGCAGTGGGAGTACCCTTGTTTTACTCAGGGGGATAAACTCTACAACATATTTTTTTTACATTTTAAGTATTACTATCCCTTTAAGCTCTACACAATACAAAACATTTTTACTTGGACATTACTAACACTTTAAGAAGTTGCTTTTTAAAAATTAATAAACATCTTTTTTAATGTAGTTTAATATAGTTTGGCAGATAATACCAAGTAAAGGCCCAAAGCCACAGTATCCAATCAAGTATTTTACAAGAAATCCATCAAAAGATTGTCATTAACACTTTACTGTCAGATATCCAATGCATTGAGCTGGATACCTCTCTGTCACTCAAAGTGTTAAAATCCTTTAACGACCTGAGGGCTGAGCAATGCGTTGTGAATTAATGCATTGTACACCCCACTGGTCATTAAAGGGTGAATGTCTATGTGGAAATTTGAACATGACATCAGTGATATCCTTAACACAGCCAATAGAATCTCTGTCTCTCTAATTCTCTCTCTCTTTCTATACCTCATACCCTCTAAGCAAAATCATGAAAACAAGTATTTGTTAAAGGCATCAGTTTATCTACATACTTTTGAGATGAGCTTGAGGCTGTTGTGAATACAAAGAAAGACAAAGAATAACTGACAGAAAAATAACAGAACTATTTACTTAAAGGTTGAGTTGAGAATATCCAGGATTTTTAAAATTATTTTTAAATAGTTGTTAACCCCTACCAATGCTAGAATGGTTTCCAATTTTTAAAATTAACCACTTGAGGACCAAAAGAGTGTGCAGTGCACTGCTTCAGAGTGTGTTGAGCAACCCTCTCGTCCTCGAGGAGTTAGTGGAAATTTTGAGGAATTTTTATTTGTCCCCTATGAGGCAGCTGGTTTGTTCCAGACTTTTTGTAATCCTTCCTAGTATATCAGCTTCACTAAATCAAAGAGCCTAGTGCATGCAAGCAAATTCACTGTTGGTCAATGTGAACCAGTTTTATACATGTGGAAAATTAAGTATTATGTAAAAGGAAAACTAACACCTCCGAATCATAACCTCCACTTACCTTGCTGTGGTCAGAAAATCCTAATAGCTCATATGAATTATTTCCTTGACTAGTTGAACAGCCCGTTACACGGGCCACAGTGCCTCTGGCAGCCGGTCGCAGGGCAGTCACACGCAGTGGAGACTGCCCGCGCCTCGGCTGATACAGAGCTGTATGCTCCTTCGGAGCGCCCAGCTCTGTATCAGCCGCTGCGCGGGCAGTCTCTACTGCGCATGACTGCCGCACGTGCAGCAGTGTCTACTGCACATGTCGGGCGTTACACACAACTTGGCGAATTATTATATAGGATTCTTGAGTCTAGAACTCACTTCCATGGATGCAGCCATGACAGTTCCAAGATAGACACAGAACCTCAAACTCTGCTCACTGCAATCAATGCAATATGATAATCTTAACCTTTTAAAGGGATAGTAATGTTTCATAATAAAAGCAGCTCTAATTAATCATCATAGTATTTGGACTTTGGAGAGTGTTATTTCGATTCTGTCAGAGTTATAGTTCAAGAGTAATTCAATGACAAAGTATCCCCCTCCCGCCCCTTTTACTGATGCAACACTGCTCAGCCAGAGCAGAAGGGAGGTGCCCAGGAAGACTGCAGAAAGGGACAATCTTCAATTAAGATAAGGGAAAAACCTGAGAAACTTGTCTAGGGGGGCAGGGCTTTCACTGTTCTCATAGGAAGAAGATTGTCCCCTGCTGTTATCTGTCTGGTCTATGCACTGCATTGCACATCTGAGAAGAGATGGCTTACACTAGGTATAAGAGTCGGGAGGGGGAAACTTTGCTTGTGAATATCTCTTAAACCATAAAGGTTTGAGAGATAAGACTTACATCATTCTTCATGTTTTTTTAATGCCTACAAAATAAAATAAAGATAAAATGAAGTATTACTATCCCTTTAAGACCAGATAGTATACAGCACACTGCTTCACAATGGATTGCACAACCCTCTGGTCCTTAATGAATTAAGCCTACTCATGCACTCTGCTTGCTTCAGTCTGAAAATACTACCAGAATCTGTCATGTCCTCCTCTATGGACATCATATCAAGGAATGATTAAAGATTATGTTATCCCTTGAACAACAGCACAAAGGCAAATTTCATAGGAGCCATTAGGATATTCTACCCATGTTGTTAGAAAGATATTTAAGAGCAGCAAATAAAGAAAATGTACCACAGGTCTAAATTTGGATATAATTCATACACAGAAAGTAAATAAAATAAGGAAGAAAGAACATGGATTTAGAGAAGACACATCAGCTGTTGATAATTTGTCTACAGCTCATACATAATAGAGAGATAGAGAGTGACAGAGTATTGCTTCTGTTTCATATTTTAAAAATTAACTTGTACTGTACTTGTTAGTCAGTGCCTCATTGTCATTAGGCACAACATTTTGTAAAACCAGGATAAACCAGGATAATTATTAAAAGCAATGATAGAGGAGTAAATGAGGGGTTACATTCTGCTAATAATGAAGAGAAAACTTTGCTTTGCTACAATTCTTGCAAACTTTTGCCATTATATATTCATGTATGAGGTAATTTCTCTCACTATTACAGTAATTCTAAATTATTTGGCCTTGCCAATCTATCCAGAGATACCAAGGAAATGAGCCACCTCTGTTTGATTACTCACAGAACCTCAGTGACTACATATTCTAGCTATTACACTGACTGAATTTATGGGTCAATGAAGATATACTGTAATTGCCTTAATTATATTTTCTGCCGTAATGAGGAGTTTAGGATATCCATTTCAGTATTAATTTAACCCACCCTATGCATTACACCATTACATTTCACTTGCTTTTCAGGGGCCTGTAATTAATGAAGCCTAAAGAAATATTTTTTTTAATAATACTTAATTTTGATTAATTTTTGTTTCTGTTGTTAGCTGTGGTTTTGTTTGTGGCAACAGATTGGGGTGTTAAAAGGCATTTTATTAAATACTTACATTATTGTAACTTGAGATAAAGATCCCTCAAAGCTTTTTATTACTGCATGAAGACTGATTACATATATATATATATATATATATATATATATATATATATATATATATATATCAGGGCTCAAAATTTCCACTAGCCAATGGCGAGTGAAAATTTAGCCCTAGTGAGTAGAAATTCAGCCCTGGTGGGTATGTTATGGCTTGCAGTGGCGAGTAACTTTTCAGGTCTGGCTAGTAGCAAAGGAGTTCAACTTTTAAGACCTGTATATATATATATATATATATATATATATATATATATATATATATATATATATATATATGCCAATGTTATTCCTTCATAACTATAAGCTATGGTATATAAACTGTTATCATATAGGGAAGTAAGGCATGCTATGTCAGTAGTAATTGTGGCAATGACAATTTCTAATTAATAAAATACATTTCACAGATACAGATTGTTTACTTTAATATTGTTTGATCGTAAACATGCAAACTAATCACTGGTGCCAGTATTTATTGCACACATAGAGAAGAATGCCATCATATCCCTATAGTTTTCACTCTACAGTTATTAAAATATGTCTTATAGACATATACTGTTACAACTAGGTAACCCTTTTACCATTCATTAGTAAAAAAAATAGCAGTTCATGGCAAATTTGATAACCACACCAATCTTTTACCACAAATAAAAACATGGCAACAACAGAAACAAAGTGGGAGCAAATGCTATTCTTAAGTAAAAAATAAGTAGTATAAAAATGGAGTTAATACAGAATGGGGTATCCTAAACTCCACTTTACTGCAGAAAATATAATTAAAGCAATTATTTCTTCAGTGAGACATGAATGTATAGAGAAGGTTCTAGCTTGAATATAGAGCCCCCAAGGTTCTGTGAGAAAGCAGGTAAAGGTGGTTCATAGTCTTAGGGTGAGATGTTCAGAAAGTGGTGGTAACTGAAATTGTCTGTAATCAGAATAAAAAAGTTCTTACACATGATCCATCAATTCTCAGACATGTTTCCGTCATTTTTTGCATCCAATTCCGCCATCTCCGTCATAGGGAAAAAGCCATCTTAAAAGTGGGTGTGGTTTAATCTTCCGTCATAATGTAAGGTATTTTCAGAAAAAAATATTCATTTGAACGTCATTTGTTAGTCTGATTAACGTCATTTTTTCCCGACATAATAAAAACGGTCTAAACGGAGAATAAAAATTAAATTACTGAGAAGCAATTTTTAATTTCAAAGCCAAAAAAAGTCTTTGTTTCTTTGAAAAGTTAAATTTCAAAGACAAAAAAAGTCTTTGTTTCTTTGAAAAGTTTCATTTTAAAGACAACAAAATGTCTTTCTTTCTTTGAATATGTTCGTTTCAAAGACAAAACGAAAGATGATTTTTAAGATCAGAATTTTTAACGGCAATGTTCAATGAGATCTTCTTAACGTCATTTTTAATTATTTAGATGAATTTTCAAATGTGACGGATTTACTTCTGAAAATATGGTCCTTCTTTTACCAACAACTCATGATCTGACAAGTTTTTCATTATGACGACTTTTTGAACATCTTGCCCTAAGTGTTTCACTAGTACTTTATAAAATGTAATATCTGGATGGTTTGACTGGTGATGGTTTTGTTGACTTATAGGGTGGTAGAGCTGGTAGTGTAGAAGAGATCATGAGAGCATTCTTGCCTGAAAATGATTTAAAATGGGAGCAAGAGATGCAGTAGGGAATGGGCATCACCATAGCGTATCGCATTTGGCATATTGCATATAGCATTTGGAATACAGTTTATAATGGTTGCTGTATGGCCTTTGGCATTTAGCGTCTGGAGTACTGCTTATAGCGTTTGACATATTGAGTATAGCTTTTGGTGCATAGCATTTGGGTATGGCATATGGAGTTTGGCAGATAGCATTTGGCGTATAACGTTAGTCATGTTGCACATAGCATTTGTTGTATAACGTTTGGCGAAGAGCATATAGCACTTGACATATAGCTTATGGCTTATAACATTTGGCTTATAGCATTTGGCTTATTACTTTTGACTTGTTTGGTGTATGGCAAACACGTTTGACAGCAAACAGCATTTGGTGTATGGTATATGGGGTTTTGAGAATAGCATATGGTGTTTCATGAATAGTGTTTGGTGTATTACATGTAGCTTGGTGTCTAGCATTTGGCTATAGTGCTTTGAGAAAGGATTTGCATTTAGTGTATTGTGTATAGCGTTTGGCATATTGCTTTTTCCGCATGCATATAGAGTTTGGTATACAGCATTTTGGCATGCAGAATTTGTCATATTGGTTATATAGTTCTGCATTGTACATATAGCGTTTGGCATATAGCACTTGGAGTATAGCACTTAGCATGTTGAGGGTAGAACTTTGCATGTAACGTTGTGTGTATTGTGTGTCGCATTTAGCAAATAGCATTTCGCATATAGGGCTGTGTGTATAGCTTTGTGCGTATTGAGTTGTGCATATAGCATTTTGCGTGTGTGTGTGTTATGTGCATTGTGTGTTCCTTGTACCCCCTGAATCTCATTGCAGAGATTTTGACAGGTGTAGACAGGGGCCTACCCCCCTGGCCACTCCTGTCAAAATCACTCCCCCATGGTTGGACTAATAGGACAGGCAGTATAGAGGAGATTTGAATAATTCCTCCTTACTGCTGCCCCGGGTGTGTTTACTAGGAACACAGAAGTATTCTTTTTTATATATATATAGATATATATACGATTTGTCAAGATATGCCCAAAGTGGGGCCGAAATGTTGATACAATAAATTGCACATTTTTTCATCTTCAAGAAGTCCTGTGAGCGTGGTTCATTCATCTACAAATTGTATGTATACTACTCTGCTACCTTATAGATAGATAGATAGATAGATAGATAGATAGATAGATAGATAATCTCATCATTTTAAGCCATTGTTGATTCACTACAGGATTAGGGTCTCCTCAACAAGCTTCCAACAACTTTGATCCTGTGCCTTTTGCAGCTACTGTGTACCGACAAATTTGGTAATTCCATCAACCCATCTTGTCTTTGATCTTCTTCTTGGGAGTTCATCATTGAGTGGAATCCATTCCAAAATTCATTTATTCCATCTACCACCAAGTCTTCTTGGTATGTGGTCTGCCCATATCCATTTCAGGCACTTTACTCTTTCAATTACATCATAGATCTTGGTTTGCTGACGAATCCACGCAAACATTTTTCGGTCTCTTTTTTTAAGACAAGATAGACAATTAACAGTGCAAATCAAACAAGGGGACACTCATCAGTAATAAGCGTAAAAAGAGCTTTTGAAATTA
The DNA here is from genome assembly GCA_037306005.1 of Rhinophrynus dorsalis. Lineage (NCBI taxonomy): Eukaryota > Metazoa > Chordata > Amphibia > Anura > Rhinophrynidae > Rhinophrynus > Rhinophrynus dorsalis. The sequence continues at coordinate 149,425,738 of CM074725.1, read as the reverse complement.
GGCAGCAGCAAAAAGAAAATCCCAGTACTGTAACCCAGGAAAAATTCAAGGAATACAATAAAAAATATATATTTTCCTGAACAACTGTATCTTCAAAAAAATTCTATAAATCCAAAATAGGTCCACAAAGTCTGATGTTCTACCCTTTTAAGAGTAAATCACAAATAAAACCAGATAAAGTTACTCTTACATTAGGTAGTTTTCTTGCTACACAGGGAGTTCAATTTAGAAAATACTGGATTGTCCCTAGTACCTAGATTCTCTGTATTTTGAAGATCATAGTAATTTTAATTGTATACCTTCTATTTAGATTTGGAGTCTATTCTATTTTCCCGTAATTAGAAACTAAGAGATTTTGAGAAAGGTGAACGCAATATATATATTTTATTTTTTATTTATTTTTTTTTATTTATTTTTATTTTTTTTTTTATTGTACTCTTTTTGTTATGTTTAGAATTTGCCTGTCCATACAGTACTTCTCTGTGTAACCTTAAGTTTTTGTATGGCTTTGCCATTCAGTTTTCATATTTCCCAGCCATACGTAAGGACAGGGAGGACACACTGGTCAAAAACCTTTGACTTGAGGCAGAGAGATACCGTAAAATATCAGGTATAATACGCACCTGTGTATAATACGCAGATGTATATTGTGCTCGAGATTTTAGGCGAAAACAAAAGTGTCTATGTATAATACTCACCCTTGTTTTCCCCCTTACAAAAAAAAAGTTAAAGCTTCCAGCTATCTTACCTCCCTCCCCAGCGCAATCCAGCGACAAAGTAAAACTTCTTGAGGCTGGCCTTTCAATATGCTTAAGGTGTATCTGAAAAAGATCCCTCTCTCCCATCCTCCCTGCAGGCAACACGCTTGCATTTGCTGTCCGCTTCCTTCAATCAGCTTGCAGGACCTTCAGCTGCCAGCCAATGGTAATGCCCTGTGATGATCTCAAGGTCCTTACATGCCAATACCGTAGGCTGAAGGTCCTGCAAGCTGACTGAAGGAAGCGGTTGGCAAATGCAAGCATGCCGCCCGCATGGAGGATGGGAGAGAGGGATCTTTTTCAGATACACCATAAGCATATTGAAAGGGCAGCCTCAAGAAGTAAGTTTTACTTTGTCGCCAGATTGCGCTGGGGAGGAAGGGGAGGTAGCTGGAAGCTCTAACATTTTTTTTTTAATGCTGAAAAAAATCATTGGGTATAATACGCACCCCCCACTCCACATAAGGTAAAGATGGGTAAAATTGTGCGTATTATACCCAAGATTTTACGGTACATTTTTCTTAAAGACATTACTACTAAGTTTTCCAAGTGCTTGCCATCCCAATTTTATCTGTGACTCAATTTCTATCATGGTGTTTCCATCTGTTGATATTAACTGTCCAAGGTAAACCTACTTGTCCACTACTTCTAGTTCTAATCCATCTCCTGTGATTTCCCTTGGTATTCAGTTTAATTCAGTTTAAAATCAGAGTATTTTGATAAGAAACCAACATTTTGACAATTATTTCCATTCATCTTTGGTCCTTAAGGGGGTTGAATGATAAATTATCTGATGTTAGTAGAATGACCACCAGGAAATACCTGGTATGTTTAAAATAAAATATTTACAGGGAGGGGGTAATTTATCATTTACCCCCTTAAGGACCAAAGGAAAATGTAAATAATTGTGAAGCAATGCATTGCTCACCTCTCTGGTCCTTAAGAGGTTTAGGGGCTTAAATATCAAATGCCATGTATGCCTATAAAATAGTTGTCAGATGTATCAAGATTCAAAATCCTATATAATAATTTGCTAAGAGTGTGTTTATCAGAAGCCATCATGCACAGTAGAGACAGCTGCGCACGCTGCAGTCATGCGCACTACAGACTGCTCACACGGAGGCTGATAACAGAGCGGGGCTCTGAATTCAGACCATAGTCGGGTTCGCAGAGAGGACTATGGTCTGAATTCGGAGCTCCCTGCTCCGTATCAGCCGCAGCGTGGGCAGTCCCTACTGTGCATGACTGCACCGGGGCCGTTGCTGGGTGGCACTGTGGCCCATCTACACGGGCTCTTCAACTAGTATTCCAATATTTGATAGAATTTTTGAAAGCAGAAAAGAGGGTGTCATGAGTCCAATGGTCTATGCAGAAAATTGAGCAATTCTGGGGCAAGCCTTAAATAATAGCATGGTCTTCAGTACATTGTTTTCCAATGAGTTGGTGACCTATCTAGCATCCAAGGAATGAAAAAGCTACATTTAAGTTGGGAACTTGGGGAATTATTTATTTTTTGGTGAATCCAGGCTGAATAGGAGCCTACATTTTTCTACGCTAACCTTTTAAGGAACAATGAGGTGTACCATTGTCTTTAAAGGGATAATACAAATTTATTCTTTCTTTATCTTTTATATTTTCAGAGGGAGTTTGTGTCTGCTTTCAGACAAGTCCAGCGGTGGGAAAGTGCAGCTCCTGCAGTTGTCGCTGCTATGAGAGTCATATTAAAAGATGCCTCTGACCTCATTCTGTCCATGGACATATTTTATGGGGGCTCAGAGACAGCTTGTCTCTTTGCAAAGAAAGTCAGTGGACAGCTTGTTGGGAGGTATGTATCCCCTACAATCGCTACATCAATGGGAAGGGTCTGCTTTATCTAACTTTATCTCACAGGGGAAATATAATGAGCAGATATCTACCTTTGAACATTTATATAATTATAATTTAATTGTAATTTAACATGTATTTCTAAACAATATATGATACACCCCATGAAAAATGTATACATCCCTAATTAAACTCACAATGTTTTTTTTTTTCTTTCCAATGTTTTTTTTTTCTTTCCAGTGTTAGAGATGAGACCCCTGATCATTTATTAGCTAAAAACTGATTTCAGCTCCAATACTCGGGGCACCTCAACAGGTCAGATTTTAGTGATATCCCTAGTTTAGCACAGATATATCAATCACAATGACTGTACCCATTGACCAAACAGAGACAGGACAGTACTGAAAACCTTACCCATTGGTGTATCCTGTAGAGAAAACAGAGCTAGAATATAAAATTTACACATTTAAGTTTTCTTAATTTGTTGCTTATAATTACTTATTAAAACTATTATTCCTTTGTTCTCATTTTGATCTTTAAAACTCTGTAGAAGACTTTGGGGTTTATGCACTAAGGTGTTATAAATCGGTGATAAAGCAGAGATGACTTTTCAAGTGATATCCCTTCTCCAGTTCCTATGATATTAGAAATTTTAGAAATTAAAACTTTATTGCATTGGTTCCATAGAATAACACAGGACTTGGAGATGTGATATAACTGGAGAAGTCATCTCCATTTTATCACCTCTTTATCACACCTTAGTGCATGTCCGCCTTTTTGTTCACTCCTTAGTATGTGATCATACATCTAAATATCTATATCTGATTATGAAAAATAAATATTGCAATGCTTTTGCTGCTGAGTCAAAAAAGGTTACTTCCACTGACAGAAGATCCTTCATTCAAAAATTATTTTAACACAATATATTTATATATATATATATATATATATATATATATATATATATATATATGAAAATAATGAATGCTGGGATGCACTCGCTGTCAATTAATTCACTGTGACCTGGGTGCACATCGAGAGAAAACTACAATACATACAGTTCATGGAGAATGATGGCACTCACAGGATCTTTTTTTCAAAGCAAGAAGATAGTTACATTTATTGCAATCGACGTTTCGGCTGTCACCACAGCCTTTCTTGAGAAAGGCTCCGGTGACAGCCGAAACATCGATTGCAATAAATGTAACTATCTTCTTGCTTTGAAAAAAAGATCCTGTGGGTGCTGTCCTTCTCCACGAACTGTATATAATTATATATATATATATATATATATATATATATATATATATATATACATATGTTTATTTATTTTTATATTTTTTTATTTTAAACTGCAATTTTCTATTATGGTCACCATAATGTGATGTTCCTATCACGTACAACATAAATCTGCAGTCTATGTTCAAAGCTGTCCTATAATGTGCATTATAAAAAAATAATTACACCTGGACACAAGTTGGCACTGTTGAAGACAATTTTATATAATCCTCTGAGTGACAGAAAGATATGCAAGGAATTGTAGGTCACTGTATTGCATGCATCTGGTGCTAAAAGGGTTAAAAAGAAGTCTGAGTTTGAATGATGCCTCCCCCTGCATTGAAAGTACCCATGATTTATTCAGTGGGAAAATCACGTCTAATAGTATTCATACATTGTACAGTGGCAATGTTTCTACACCATCCTATGGAGATTTGTGGCCAACTGACCAGAGCTGTCCATAGCAAGGTGTAGCAACAGCACCACTGTACAGTTTCAGTCCATTGTGATACTACAACTAACAAATTCAAATTTGAGTTGTAATAACTTTTGAATAAAACACCTTTGAGCAGTGGGAGTTCCCTTGTTTTACTCAAGGGGATAAGCCCTAAAACATTTTTTTTACATTTTAAATATTGCTATCTCTGTAATCTTTGGACTTAGAGACATTTTTAACACATTAATTTTATTGAAGCTGTCACTAGCATACATGGGATTAAATTGCAAGAAACAAGCAAATAAAGACTGAGATTTGTGAGGTGTTAGCATAAAAATATACAAGACTAGGCAGTTCTTTAGGCTCAATTTTTGTGCATATTCAGGTGTCATCTCCATTGATCAACACACGCCTTCCTCAGCATTCTTTCCACTTAACATGGGTCTATTCCCAGTAAGAATCAGGTTCTTCTATATGTAAATGGAGTGCCTGAGAGGCACCTGTCATTGTAGAAATTATGTTCCTTTGTCTCTACAGTGGTCATTCAAATATCTGCAATGAAATACAGTAATCAACCATTGACTATATGAAGTGTAATCATAAATATAAAAAAGAGAGGTAGAAGTACTCATCAATCAAAGTAGAAAAACATGTTTATTAAAATGTGTACATGCATTGTCTCAAGAAAATGCAACACGATAAACAAAACAGGTATGGCCAGAGGCTAGTTCTGTCTTTTGTTTGATGCTCCAGTCACATCTACCACTCCATTTTTGTTTGCAATGTACATATTTTTAATACATTTATGATTTTGTACTTGAATTTGTGAGTGCCACCACCTCTCTTTCTATCTTGATGGCTTTATAGAGAATGGAGGGTAGGGTGTTTGTCAAAACTGGAATCTACTCTGTACCCCTAACTCCCTATTCCAGAGCTGCATGGTATACAAGAGAGACTCTTGTACATTTGTAATACCACTTAGTGTATAAGAGACATAGTCAAAGTAAGGATCATTTCATATATGTGTATAATTTATGGATGGACAAAATGTCCTATTTTTATTCCAGTGATAATTTGGGTAGAAAATCTGCAATTTACTTTTTTAAGGAGAAAATTACCATGCCTATAGACCCTCTAAACTGTAGGCCTTATTGCTAACCTCAAGACATTTTTTGAGGGAACTTTGTTGGCTCACTCGGTGGGGGGAGTTTGACTCAGAATGTGTACTTCTGGCTATGCTATGGCAGTGGGATAAGTCTGGGAGTTCAGTATGAGTGGTTTTATGGCTACTGTGGGGCAAAGGTAGGGATCAGTAAAGCAATGGTGGGCATCATGAATTGGGTGGTCAGTATGCGTGATTCTGTGGCTACTGTGTGATAAGAATGAAGGGGTCAGTATGTGAGGTTCTGTGGTTACTGTGGGACAAGGCTGAGTGGATTAGCAAATGTGGTTCAGTGGCTACTAGTACAGTGGGACAAGCTGTGGAGCATAGTGGAAAAAGCAGAAAATAGCACTTTTAACTGCAGTTCTCACAGAAGGTAAAAATGTGCAATTTTTCTCACTTTTCTCTTTTTGAGTGAATGTTTTCATCTCTTCTTAGTATTACTGAATACATAAAGTTGCTCATACTATTCTTTTGTTTAGAAAAAAAATTAAGTTAATGCAAATCTGTGTCCTTCCTCCCAGGCACTGGAACGAGGCCTTGTTGGATGATGCTTGCAAATTCATCTTAGAAGAGGTTCCCCTTCAAGAGGCAACTTTTTTTGAGTTAGCAGATTATGAGAGAACACTTACAATCAGTTTCCTCTTCAAGTTCTATCTTCAAGTATTGCATGAATTTAAGAAAAAAGACAACTTTCTCCATAATTCTATCCATGTGAGTCATTACTTTGTTTCATGGTGACTCAAAGCAAAGGGGTTCATGATTCAAATTCAGTTGTGTGTTCCCAATTAACTGTAGATTGTTGGGTGCAGACTACTGTATCCATTTGTGCATTGTGTGGCAGTTTTATTATAGATACCTGAAATCATGCATTATTTTATTTTCCACCTTCCCAATTTACAGCTGGAAAAAAATTGGGGGATAAATTGGATGTATTTATAGTTACAGTGGAAACAAATACATCAATGAAAGATAAGAATGTTTCTGTGCACCACTGTGTTAAAGGGATAGTAATACTTCGTTTTAACTTTATTTTATTTTGTAGGCATTAAAAAAACATGAAGAATGATATGTCTTATCTCTCAAACCTTTATGGTTTAAGAGATATTCACAAACAAAGTATCCCCCCCCTGTTCAACCAGAGCAGAAGGGAGGTGCCCAGGTAGACTGCAGAGAGGGACAATCTTCAATTAAGATAAGGGAAAAAGCTGAAAAACTTGTCAAGGGGGGAAGGGCTTTCATTGTTTTCATACAAAGAAAATTGTCCCCTTCTGTTATCTGTCTAGTCATACAACCTGATCCACATCTGAGAAGAGATGACTTACACTAGGTAAAAGGGGCGGGAGGGGAAACTTTGCTTGTGAATATCTCTTGAACCATAAAGGTTTGAGAGATAAGACTTTTACCGTTCTTCATGTTTTTTTAATGCCTACAAAATAAAATAAAGATAAAACAAAGTATTACTATCCCTTTAACTGGAGAAGTGATGTCACTGGATACGTCATGTCCACTTTATCACCTCTTTATCACACCTTTGAGCATAACCCCCATTATGCATCAACAGGTTCTTAACAGTAGTCAAGTTATATGATCAGAAATGTGTCTGAATGAAAATAATATTGAAAATTGCCCTTAACATTTCTGATGTTCAAAATGTCTTCAGTTAATGCCAAACTAGTGCTTTCCACTCATATCTGCTAATAGTACATTAAACATATGGGTACTGATATGATTATTTGTTAAAATGAACACCTGACCACATTTCTGTGTGATACATCTGCCTAACTTCCACGTACTAAGCTATTTACACCACAACTTACATTTTTTGTCACTTTTCCTATTGGATGATCAGTGGGAGAGTGTATAGGTGTTTCAGGTGTGCTGTCACTGTACACATTGTTTATTATCATTTAATAATGAGGAGCAGAGGAAATCAGAATACAGTTCTTCAGTTTTCCTGCTCATGCTATACAGTTGACGTTTGGGCTTGCTCACTTTGGTTTGCTCACTTTGGCGTAGCTGTGTTCACCAGTTTGCATAAAAACATTCCTACTTAAAGGGACAGTAATACTTTGTTTTATCTTTATTTTATTTTGTAGGCATTAAAAAAACATGAAGAACGATATAAGTCTTATTTCTCAAACCTTTATGGTTTGAGAGATATTCATAAGCAAAGTTTCCCCTCCCGCCCCTTTTACCTAGTGTAAGCCATCTCTTCTCAGATGTGGAATGCAATCCATAGACCAGACAGATAACAGAAAGGGGCAATCTTCTTCCTATCAGAACAATGAAAGCCCTGCCCCCCTTGACAAGCTTTTCAGCTTTTTCCCTTATCTTAATTCAAGATTGTTCCTCTCTGCAGTCTACCTGGGCACCTCCCTTCTGCTCTGGCTGAACAGTGTTACATCAGTAAAAGGGGCGGGAGGGGGATACTTTGTCATTGAATTACTCTTGAAATATAACTCTGACAGTATTGAAACAATACTCTCCAAAGTCCAAATACTATGATGATTAATTAGAGCTGCTTTTATTATGAAACATTACTATCCCTTTAAGCAAACTGGCCGGCTCAGGATATTTAAGGTCACAAATAAGCACAGTAAAAAGGCTGACCTTATGGGTTTTAACATTCCCTCATTGTTTTTATTTCCCCTTGGTAGAACTTTTATTACTTGTGGGTTGTGACTATGATGGGAACTGGGTAATGAATTGCAGGAGTGCTGATGGCATGTGAGCTTGCAGCTTATATTCTCGAATGTTTCAAAACCATTCGTTTTCTATATATATCCCTAATGTAGGACTCCCCAGGTACAGACTACATGATACATAACAAGAAGAGTGCAATGGAAGTCTTGCAGCAAAAGACCTCAAACCACTTCCACGTGAACCATGTAAGTGTTTTTGATTGAAATACAACATATGAATTAATATTAATAAAATTAGGAAATCATTTTATGTGATATGAAGAAATATAGCAGAATGGTGCTACACGTCAGCTAATTCGCAGGGACAGGTAACGCACACAATGTGTTTAGTGAGGTACTCAATGCCAGTTTTAAAGGTGTTCTAACCGTCTCTGCACTCCGTCGCTGACAGAAGTAGCAGATCCAGAAGCGACGGTTGCCGGAGCACTCACAGCTTGCTGATTTTATCAGTTACGAGGCAAATCCGGATGAATTAAAATAAAAGACCATTCTTTAATGAAAAATATAAAATGCTTCTCGGCATAGGTAGAGCGAGACACAAAACACATAGAGTAAAATTACATAGGAAACATCTTACGCGTTTTGCGCTATACTATGAATTAATATTAATTAAATTAGGAAATCATTTTATGTGATACACTAACTGAAATATACCTGTAATTTATTTCTTTGCTACGTAAGGCTGATGTACTGTGAAGCACTAGAGCAATTTTGGGGAAAACTAACTGTACTGTAGCAGGTAAATGAAAGTTTCCATATAGATTAAAATTATTATTATAGGCCTTTCAATGCTAATGAGATCTCTAATGCTTCACAATGTGTTGAAGGCCTCTTTTACATTCAGGGGGTTAAAAGCCTCATTAATGTTTTTTTTCCTCCTCTGTGGTACAGTTGGTTTGCTCCAGTTTTTCTCAGTATGTAAGCCTCATTATGAAGCATTGTACAATGACAATCAATGCATACATCAGACTAGTGTACAAAATAAAGACAGTTCTGCTTGGTAGACTTTCATATGAAAGGAGTAAAGGGCCTAACTCATATGGGATTACAGTCTAAAAACTAGACAGTTTGCCAGCTGCTTTGATGATTTTTTTTTTGGATGAATTATTCTCAAACCTTCCTCAGGGACCACTATCAGGCTGGGGCTAAGTTAGGGTAACCACACGTCCCAGAATGCCCGGGACTGTCCCTAATTGGGGAATGGAACAACACGCACCAGTCCAGCCAGCCAATGAAATGTATTTGCTGTATGAGCCAGCCAATGAGGACCAAATAGCAAATACATTTCATTGACTGGCTGGACTGGTGCGTGCGAGACAGCTGGGATGGAGCAGGTATGCTGGAGCTGCAAGTGAGACCCGCGACTGAGGCTCCCACCGGCGCTGACCATCTTTCTGAGGCTGACACAGAGTAAGAGTTCCCACGGAACTCTTAATCTGTGTCAGCCTCAGAAAGATGGTCCACTCCGGTGGAAGCCTGAGCCGCAGGACTAGGGTAACCTCATGTCCCGGAATGGCAGAATGGAAATGTGGTCACCCTAGTTTAAGGATTTCTGTACTTGAGCACAGGTGAGATAATCAGATGTTCAGTCATTTTCATTCACTCAACTGTTCTCAATCTGGGATATATTTAAAGGGATAGTAATGTTTCCTTATGACTAACACTGCAATGCATCCTTGTAGTGCATACTACTGGTGAGTTACGTTAGTAATTCTGAAATAACACTATATACTGTGAAATAATATTATAAATTCCCCTCCCTCACACCGCTTTAGCGACATACCAGGCCACATCCCCTGAGATCTGAAGTCCAGTTTCTCGACTGGAGAGAGATCGCTACGAGGCACAATCTGACTTCATTTAGTATGAGGAAAACCCTGCTCCCCTTGACGAAGGAGGGTAAGTTTTTCTATATACTGAAAGAAGATTATCTCACGTCGTGATTAGTTTCCAGCTCCGAAACTCGAAGTATGATATCAGTGTAAGGGGTGCGAGGGGGATAATTTATAATATCATTTCACAGTTTATAGTGCGATTTCAGCATTAGTAACATAACTCATCAGTAGTATGCACTACAAGGATGCATTGCAGCAATAGTCATAAAGAAACATTACTATCCCTTTAAGTCCTGGCCTGTTACTGATCCCTCAGGGCAGGTTTGAGATCCACTATGTAACATGATACATATTCACCACAGGATGAAGATCTGGATCCCTCATATAGAAGCACAAATGGGAATTCAGTAATGCACCAGGCACATATGCTCCAGACCATTGTGGAAGAAGAGTGTGTTGAAGAAGACACATCAGCATTGCAAGGAACATTCTTTCTGGCATTAGTTACCAGCACCAGGCACCATGCTAAAATCAGGTATGTAAACCCAGTAGACAATTATAGAATAGATCTTTCAGATCTATTCTTTCATACCACAGTCATCTGTAGCATGGCAAAATTATAAAGAGGGCTGTATTTCTTAGCCTTATCGCTGCAAAAGAACCATAGCGAGGAAACCATGTGTGTAGTAATGGAAGGGTTAGTACTCCTCAGAATATATTTCCTAATTATTTTACTGTATTTAAGACCCAGTAATAAGAGACAGAGAGAGAGAGAGAGAGATAGAGAGAAAGATAGCGAGAAACAGGGAGAGAGAGAAGCAAGGAGAGAGAGAGAAAAACAGGAAGAGAAAGAGAGAAACAGGGAGCGAGAGAGAGAAACAGGGAGAGAGAGAGAGAGAAACAGGAAGAGAAAGAGAGAAACAGGGAGCGAGAGAGAGAGAAACAGGGAGAGAGAGAGAGAAACAGGAAGAGAGAGAGAAACAGGGAGAGAGAGAGAGAAACAGGGAGAGAGAGAGAGAGAGAAACAGGGAGAGAGAGAGAGAGAAACAGGGAGAAAGAGAGAGCGAGAAACAGGGAGAGAAAGAGAAAAACAGGGAGCGAGAGAGAGAGAAACAGGGAGAGAGAGAGAGAGAGAAACAGGAAGAGAAAGAGAGAGAGAGAGAGAAACGGAGAGAGAGAGAGAAACAGGGAGAGAGAGAGAGAAACAGGGAGAGAGATAGAAACAGGGAGAGAGAGAGAAACAGGGAGAGAGAGAGAGAGAGAAACAGGAAGAGAAAGAGAGAGAGAAACGGAGAGAGAGAGAGAAACAGGGAGAGAGAGAGAGAAACAGGGAGAGAGATAGAAACAGGGAGAGAGAGAGAAACAGGGAGAGAGATAGAAACAGGGAGCGAGAGAGAGAGAAGCAGGGAGAGAGAGAGGGAGAGAGAGAAACAGGGACAGAGAGAGAGAGAGAGAAACAGGGAGAGAGAGAGAGAAACAGGGAGAGAGAGAGAAACGGGGAGAGAGATAGAGAAACAGGGAGAGAGAGAGAAAAATGGAGAGAGAGAGAGAAACAGGGAGAGAGAGAGAGAGAGAGAGAAACATAATTATTTTTTGTAGAAACTACTTTGATTAGCTTACTTACCAGTTTCTATACCCCTGTACCGGCCTGTTAATTTAACTCCATAGTTGCTTGAGAGGTAAAGCATTAGAGATCTCCCAGACAGCTAAACCATGGGCATCCAATTTTTTTCAGTCGTTGACCAAATGATCATAAATTAATTTTTATAGATAATGATGAATAATAGCCTGTTAGCTATTCAAAAGGCTGATTTTTTCACAGACTTAGCTCACAGAAAAGTGTACATTTATAACCTTAGTATTATTCACATATTTTAATCAAATGAAGCAACACCTTGAGCTCAGGTTGAACACATTTGACATGTGAGTTACATGTAATATGTTATATGTTTGTTAAAAAAGTAGTTTTTCTGTGTCTAAAAAAATAGTTCTTCTCTGTCTAAAAACGAAGAACTGTGATATTTTTCCCCATTTTCTCAGTATGTTGCTGAAATGTATCATTTCCATACATTTCTTTGTGAAGGAATTGGCAGTTTTCAATAAAATTCACACTTATATTTATCATGAGTCTATTGTACTGGTGCACAAAGGACTTTTTGTATTTTAATAATTAAACCAGGCACTATATGCAGTACTGTATTATTGTTCAAGGTGTCATTTTGTCCTACATTGCAGCTTTCTCTTTTTCAAACAATTTGTTGTGCAAAATGGTTATTTTCTCAACTATTGTACCAAGGAAATGTTAATAGCTTAGAGTTGGGGAATTGTGAAAATAAATTGCATTGGCATACTACTGTATCTAAGTGTCACTTGAGAGTAAAGGGAAAACCCACAAGCAGCACTGTTCATTCAGTGATATTGAGTCACAATGTCATGTTCTGTAACTGGACACAATTCATATGTATTTAGAAGCTTTAAATGAGCAGTAAACTGTTTTTATGGAAACACATATTTTATATAGCATTTCCTGCTGAATAAAACAAGGTCACTCCCACCGCTGTCAGGTGTTTTATTCAAACTTTATAGCAGTTTAAATAACCAGAAAGTGAATTTACTGTGTTTACTTCCTGATAGTTCTGACAGGAAGTGACAGGCAGTTTCTATCACATTCTATGGAGAACTGTATGTCTCTGACTTTTCTGACTTTCCTCTCCATTAGAATCTAACTGGAAATCTAATTAGAATTTGACCACTAGAGGGCACTGCTAATGTAAAAAAACATGGGTTTAAACTGTAGTAACTCTGGAAATATAAATCTCTCTGCAGTGGGAGTACCCTTATTTTACTCAATAGGAAAATTCCTACAATATATATTTTTTCATAAAAAAGTTTACTGCTCCTTTAATAATGTGCCTTAAATAGTCCAGAGTATTAAACTAATTAAGTGACACAAAAAGAAAACATCAATTCATTGCTTTTTGTTATATATCCCCACATTTATGTTGAATGATTACAATTGGAAGACAGGAAGCCCAAAGTCAGGATTTCATCACTGCAAAGTATATGGCAGTACTTCAACACATATTGTTTGTTCTAGCTATACATGAATGATTATACATAGTAACATAGTTGATGAGCCTGAAAAAAGACAATTGTCCATCAAGTCCAACCTGTGCCAAATCACCCCTGTTGATCCAGAGTAAGGAAAAAACACTGAATCCATTTCCAGTTAAGCTATCAGGGGTAAAAAAAAAATTCCTTCCTGACTCCAAATGGCAATCAGATGCTTCCCTTGATCAACAACCTATCTGCTTTAACTCCAGCTGTCATAATTCTCAATATTGTTCTGTGCTAGATAGGTATCCATTACTTTTTTGAAAGCAGTTACAGTATTTGCAAGCACAGCATCTCAAGGAAAATAATTTCATGGCTTTACCAGCCTTACTGTAAAAAATCCCTGCCTTTGTTTTAGTCTAAAGCTCCTTTCCTCTAGTTTTAATGGATGACCTCTCGTTTGTATCTCAGCTCATTGAGTAAATAATTCATCAGACAATTATTTTTATTGACCTCAAATATATTTTTAAATGGTAATCATATCACCCTTAGACGTCTCTTCTTGATTGTAAACAAACCCAGTTTGGCTAGTCTGTCGTTATAACTCAGAGCAGTCAATCCCTTATTATTGCATTACTCTGCACTTTTTCCAGTTCAATGTCTTTTTTTAAGAACTGGTGTCCAAAACTATACTCCATATACTAGATGAGGCCTTACCAAGGATTTATATCTCTTGAACTACAACTCTGACAGTATTGAAATAACACTCTCTATAGCCCAAACGCTATGAAGATTAACATAAGTCATAATGTGAAACATTACTATCCCTTTCAGACATAATTTTCAATTCCCACTTCTAGATCATTAATAAATTAAAAAGCATTGGGCCCAGGTGGCACCTCACTTATAACTTTAGACCGACTTGAAAAGGTTCTATTTATGCCAGCGCTCTGCCATCTATCATTTAATCAGTTCTCAATTCATGTACATGTATCATCTTCCAAATGGAAGTCTTTTAATTTATGAAGAAACCTGCTGTGAGGCACTGTATCAAAGGCTTTTTGCAAAATCCAAGTATACTACATCAGCAACAATTCCCTTGTCCAATTTACTACTTACCCTTTCATAAAATGCACGTAAATTAGTCTGACATGATCTATTCTTCATAAAGGCTTTTTGGAGCCTACTAATAATATTGTTTGTCTTCACAATGGTACTTCATCAGCCTCTAATCACAGGGCACTATTCCTGATGAAAGTGGATCAATAAATATTAAGTATAATGGTCTTGCTATTACTGAACTAAGTTCCTTAAAGGGGCAGTAGTGTCCCATAAAAAATTCTTCTTGTTTTGTAGAGTTTAAAAAAATAAATTATGTGTCACAAATCCTATCTCTCAAACCTTTATGGTTTGAAAGATATTCACATCTAAAATTTCCCTTTTCCTGATGTCAGCTGTAAAGCTGACAGCAGGAGATTCGAGTCGGCTGACTCAAGGAGGCTCTTCAGCAGAGCCGAAATAGTGTTATTTAAAAAGAACTAAATCATTGAAACAGTCTAAAAAGTGTGCTTGCAAACCAGACCTTTCCACTGAAGTAATTATTTTTAAATAACCTGATTTTGCAGAGACACCAGCTGGTTCCCAGACTGGGATCGCCTGCTGTCAGCATAGAGCTGACGTCAGGAGGAGGGGAGTGAGGGGGAACTTTACATGTGAATATCTCTCAAACCATAAAGGTTTGAGAGATAGGATTTGTGCCACATAATTAATTTTTTTAAACTCTACAAAACAAGAAGATTTTTTATGGGACATTAGTGTCCCTTTAAGCACCCTTTGGTGCACACCATTAGGTCTAGGTGCTTTATTCACCATAACATTTTCAGTCTCTTTTGGACTTTGTCCTCAGTAACCCATATACTTGATGGAGGAATTTCTGTAGTTTTTGTCTGTTTGCCTGTCATCTACATATGGTTTTCTCAGAGGCAGCATATTTCTCTCCCTTTCCTTCTTAGATCCATCCATACAGAAGATGCACTGAAAGTTCCTGGGGTGATTGACGTGATAACAGCTTCCGATGTTCCTGGGACAAATGATCCAGATTTGTTTGCAGAAGACAAGGTATGGCTGTCAAACC
Source organism: Rhinophrynus dorsalis (assembly GCA_037306005.1). NCBI lineage: Eukaryota > Metazoa > Chordata > Amphibia > Anura > Rhinophrynidae > Rhinophrynus > Rhinophrynus dorsalis. Next base: position 149,410,552 of record CM074725.1, on the reverse strand, counting down.
AGCACATTACTACTAAAATCCACAGCACAATAGAGTTCCCCTACAGTATGAGTGGATATAAGGTATAGTGTTTCTAATGTCGTGAACGCATTGTGGGGAACACCAGCTGCATTACAGGGTGCAGAAAAGTTTACATTGCTTTAAATTGGGCATTGAATCCCTTGAATGCTGGAAAGGTCTTCAACATATTGCAAAGTAATGCAGTAGAGACCTCTCTAGTATTGAAGAGGTTGGAAGTGACATTTAAATCAATGGCAATTTTGGGAATTTTACTTGCCCCCTTTAGCGCAGTTGGTTTGCCCCAGAATTGCTCCATTTTGCCTTGATGCATAAAGCTCAATAGCTCTGTCTTCCATAGGTGCAGTACATTGGGCAGGTGATATGTGCAATAGCAGCAGACACACAGGCTCATGCCAATCTAGGAGCATCTCGTATAAGGATAGACTATGAAGATCTAGAACCTGTGCTGCTTTCTATTCAGGTGATGAACAACTGGAATGATATTTTTCTGCACTGTTCTAGAATTGTATATTTCCTGATTCTGAATAATGATGGTTTCAATCCCTTGGATGCTATATTCGTGTATTTTTTTTTAGAAATACCTCTAACATCTAATAGATCAGGCATTCCAAATGGTGCAGTGGTTTCAAATTATTGCACTTCTTGCCTATATCTGTAAAGAACTATTCAAAACTAACAACTATTGTTATCACAATGTGTTTAGGATTCCATTAAGAACAATTCATTCTTTGAGCCAACAAGAAGATTAGAACAAGGAAACATAGAAGAGGCCTTCAAGAGTGCAGATAATATATTAGAAGGTAAATA